>OU823245.1:9712043-12212043 GCA_917490735.1 Dryobotodes eremita
TATCATTTATAACAAAAATATCTTCAAAGCTTCAAAATCTTAATCAAAAAAATGGGGGCTATAAATAGTCCGCGAAAAATCACGTTGTCGTGATGGCCCAGTGGTTGATGTCACGCTTCTCATGCAGGAGATTGTGGGTTCAAATCCGGAAAAGTACCAATGTGACTTTTTCACTTCATATGCCTACTTTCTGAGTTTATCTTGGACATTACGGACATCGGTGAAGGAAAAACATCATGAGAAAACCTGGACATATAATCAGAAATCAGAAATATTTTATTTGTGATACATAGGTAGGTACAGTGGTTGGACATGTTTTAGGTTAATGTGCGCTATGATCAGCCTATTATAGGCATACAAAAAGAATTAATTACAATTTTCACATGCAAATAAAGAGCTTACTCGTACTAAACTACAAATCATCTACATAAATGACTGTATTATTTGATTAATAAAGGAACAAAAGTCAAAATAATTTGCTAGGTAAATGTGAAAATAATTTGTTAGGTAAACGTCAAAACAATTAGTTATGTAAATGTCAAAATAATTAGTTAGGTAAATGTCAAAATAATTAGTAAGGTAAATGTCAAAAATTATTCAGATTTAAATAATTAATTATGATTTATGATTACAATATAGTCAAAGAAGCAAATTACATTACAAAAATTACATTAACATGTCAATATTTACGAGTATCTGATAAAAAATCCGAATTATATCACTAGAAATAGGGACCAATTAGTTCAACCAGGTTTCAGGCTGGCTAAAGTAGACTCTTCTTTCATGGGGTACTGTTTAAAATGTTACAACAAAATACCTCCCCATATACTTCAATTGAATGAAACGAAATTTAAATCCTGTATAAAACGCACACTATGCAGTCAAGCATATTATAAGTTGGGGGATTACCTCGCTGATAAAAATGCTTGGCTCAACGCTGGTCCTGCTCCACAAGGGCGCATTAACTAATTGATTAGCATTTGGAACTACTGAAGATTGTAAAAAACTGTCTTTACATTGTATAAATTCAATCTTGTAGTATTGTATAATTGCATAGCACATGTGTGAGTACTATGTACCTACTATAAAGCTACCATTTTCTAGGTTTGTCTTTCATTGACTTGAATGTGCCCTGGCGGCTGAGAGTATGTCATGCTCACTCAAATGTCTCGCTGGTGGTGGCGTGTGTGTTGGATCATTAAGTTCCCTTCAAAATGGTTGAGCTAAATGGTGCTGATCCATACGTCATGTTCGTGAACGGGCGCCGTCAGTGGGGACTGGTCATCTCTTGGCTGCCACGGCTTATTTTAATTTAATAATGGAATTGTTGTCGTCTCTTTATTACGGACGCTTTTAACGTTCTGCATCGTTCTCACATGCATAATTTCAACATGAATGATGTAACCAATAATTTGTAACCATATTTTGATTTAAAAGAGTGTCCATGGAGTTTCTTGCCCGTTCTTCTCCATAGGTACCTACTACGCTTTGGAATGGGCAACTAGCTTCATCTTTCTGACTGACCGACCCCTTGACAATTCAAAAGTGCCTGTAATTGGTTTATTTGAAATAAATGCTTTGAGTTTTTTTGAGTTTTGATACACTATAATAACATTTTTGACATAGCAAACTTCTCAGTTTCAGTTTAAAGGAGTTAATATGTAGATTTTTTAGCTCTTTTGGCAATTTATTAAATAGAACTGTTGCCATGTGAAAGACACTTTTATACATCAAGGCAGTATTCGTTTTTGGAACGCACAGACGACTTTCGTCCCTTTGGGTCCGATTGAAAGCTGTAGATGCTAAAGTAAATAAATGAGGATTTTGTTTAACGAAAGTCGCTACTTCAAATATGTATAGTGACGGTAATGGAAGGATACTATGCTTTTTAAAAAAAGGCACACAGCTCTCCATTGATTTTAAACCAAACATAGCCCGAATGCATCGTTTCTGTGCCTTAAAAACGAGATCTTTGTCGGTGGAATTCCCCCAAAAAATTATGCCATACCTGAGAACAGATGCTACTAGCCCATGATACGCAATTAAAAGGGCACTGGTGTTTATTTTGCTTGCAAGTGTATGTAAGGCATAGGCAGATTTACTAACTCGCTTGCATAGTTGTTGAATATGCGGTTTCCAGGTCATTTTGTCATCAATATATAAGCCTAAAAATTTACAATTGTCTACTTCCTCTATTGTTTGCATATTAAAAATAGCATTTAGGTTACGTGGTGTTGGTAAACGCTGTCTAAAGTACATTAATTTAGTTTTGCTTAAGTTGGCTTTTAGGTTATTAATATTAAGCCAATTCATAACAGAGCTCAATGTGTTATTTATGTCATCTTCAAAAGTATTTATGTCTTTACATTTTATCGTAACTGTACTGTCATCCGCAAAAAGAGCTATAGGATTATCAGTGGCATTGGGTAAGTCATTGATGTACAATATAAAAAGTGGCGGCCCCAAAACAGTTCCTTGAGGAACACCGTAGTTTAGTTGACGTTCACATGATCTAAAGGTTTCTTCTTTTTTTGTTAGGATATTCACTCTAGTCAATTCTGTGTATTGGTGACGGCCTTTGAGGTATGATTCAAATAATTTCAGAACATTACCTCTTATTCCATATTCATTAAGTTTGCCAACCAATATATCATGTTCAACATAATCAAAAGCCTGTGTCATATCCATAAAGATAGAGCAGACAGGTATTCTTTTGTCAACATTAACCATAACAAAGTCCAGAAAGTCATAAATGGCCATATTTATAGATTTATTGTGTCTAAAACCTTTTTGTTCTTTTGCAAGAATATTGTTATTTTCTAAATAGTTATTAAGTTCTTTGTAAATATATTTTTCAAATATTTTGAGATAACTGGAACTAAGGCAATAGGTCTATAGTTTTCTAGAAATTCTCTATTATCTTTTTTGAAAATTGGTTTTATGATAGAAGTTTTTAATTTGTCAGGGTAGATTCCAGCTTCAATACATAGATTTATCAGATAGGAAAGATGAGCACAAATATTCATAGCTATATATTTCAAGACTTTAGTTGATATGCCATCATAACCCACACTATTCGTATTTTTTAAACTCCTGATAATCTGCAATACATCATATGGCAAGCATGGTTTTAAAAACATAGACTTTTGCTTAGACGACATATAAAATTTATACTGCATGTTGAGTGAATCATCCTTAGGTACTATTTTATCGATGAAATAATTATTAAAAGCATTAGATATTTCACAAGGGTCAGTTATTGTTTTGTCATTTATTTTAATGCTAGTTACAGTATCAATTGGTAATTTTTTTTTAGGTTCGTTTATAATTTTCCATGCCGATCTACTTTTATTATCCGACGCGTTAATTAAATGATTATTTTGTGCGCGCTGGGTTAATTTTATTACTTTTTTATATCTTTTTGAGATTTATTATAGTTAATATAATAAGTCTGAAATCGCCAACCCGTCTTGAGCCAGCATGGTGTTCAATACTCGTGTCTTCTCTGTATGAGAAGAGGTATTTGCCCTAAAGTAGGTCAATAATAGTCTGGTATTATAATTACGTTGTAAATCCAGACTTAAATAAAAACCCTTTGTTTTATTTTTGTAGCCAGTTAATTCTATCAAACGTTTTGTTTAAAAGTTGAATAAAACAGACTGGATTTTTCAGGGAATTTATTTGTTCAATCCTTTTGTCAAAGCATAGGATTAACTTATACTAAATCTCATTTGTAGATGTAAAAGAAAATAATTAAACAAAAAAATATCTAGTGGTTTATTAACATTATTTTGAGTGAAGATTAAACTTTTCGTGAATATGAGGTTTAGTAAATGATTTAATTAGTTAGTTACCGCCACCTAATTAAAATTACAGCAGACTACACAATGACATTAGACCACAATGTGTAATTAATTAGAATACAAATATTTTGAAATTAAGTATCATTTCACACTACTGGTAGACAAAATAATTTTGATTGACGCTTAAACCCACCGCCATACTGAAAGAATAATATATTTTGGTAATAATTTACAATATCGCTCAATTGGAGAAACAACGACGTAACTGGTGCTTTTCTTTAACAAGAGAGTGATTTAAATTGTTTTTTTTTTTTGTAATGGGGTAATATTGCAGAACGAGACGGTAAAGTCTCGTTCCGAAATGTTGATAAATCCCAATACATATTAAATATTTTACTCCTCTGCTTCTGTGAAAATTTGTTCGAGCACAAATATCAACAACAAATTTTTGGGAAAAATTACATTTACGCCGATGTTTCTCCAAATGAGCGATATGGCCGCGTTCACACTAAACGTGTAGTCAGCCGCTGAGTCAAGATCAAAATATGTCGAAGAACAACTGTAACCTTAGCCGCCAACTGACTGGCCGTATTTTTTTCGTACTTTCTCACAGTCGGAATGCCATTGATTCTCATCTGAATAAACCGTTCCTGAAACTGATCGCTGCAAACAAAATATACCTACCACATCAATTATTTACTTATTTTAGTAAGATTGATAAATACATAATGAATTTTTATCCATTGCGCAAACTGTGGCCATGAATTCGGTATACAGGGTGTCCAAGAACCTGGCGTCCAACTGGATTCCCACGATGCCCCAAGTTCTAACAGTACTCAGAAAAATATTTTAAAAAATCCACCCCATGTACTTACAGAATTATACTGATTTCAAAAAAAAAGGGGAAATGAGCACCCTGTGACATACTTTTGAATGCTGTGACTGCTAATGCTGATAATTTCGATATTTCTTGGAGGTTTTGTAATCTAGGGTATTGCTGTGTCTAAATAGAATGTAAAAATAATGTACTTATTGTACCATTTTAAAATAAAATATTATTTTAACTAAAGGTGATATGGAAAACTATTGAATTTCGCAACTTTGACCGACTGTAGTGTAAAAAAAATGTACCAAAATAGTATGGCAAGTGACGTCAAATTTTGACGCGTTTATTCCTCTTTTTAAAAAGGTATAATACTTACACATTAATTTGAAAAAATAAATTTTGATAATATTTTTACTCAACAACCCAATTTTTACGAAGTGCCTACCTACTAACGGTAACTGTCGGACCCTTTCTTATCTTAGAAACTGTTATGTTACTACTATTATTTACTTCGGTTCCAAGAGTGAGCAAGAAGGAAATACACACAGGTAGATGGGTTCCCAGTAGAATAAAAGCAAAGAATGTTAGTTTAAAGATATTTTATTACAATAAATGTTCAAAATGTTGACCACCCGCGGCAATACAAGCTCTCACTCTCCTTAAAAAGGACCGCTTTATGTTTCGCGAGTAACTTTTTTGACGTATCACCTGCACTGCTTGTGTTATCTTCTCACGAAGGTCAGCGATGTCATTAATGGGCTTCGCATAAACGAGCTCCTTCATAGTTCCCCAGAAAAAAAAATCCAGCGGATTTAAGTCAGGTGAGCGGGCTGGCCACGGGATTGTTCCTGATCGCCCAATCCACCTGTTCGGGTATTGCTCGTCCAAAAACTCTCTAACGGATACGCGAAAATGTGCTGGACAGCCGTCGTGTTGGAACCACATATCTGGTGGGGTCTCTTCTAGTAAGTTTGGCAAATCATTTTGAAGAAAATTTAAATATGATTCGCCAGTCAAATTCTCGGGCATCTCAAATGGACCAATAATATTCCCACAGAGAATACCGGTCCACATGTTCACTTTGAACCGGTACTGGGATCTATCTTCTCGCATCAAGTGCGGATTTTCCACATGCCACTCGTGCAAGTTGTGTAGGTTCATGTAGCCATCCTTCTTAAATGTTGATTCATCTGACCACAAAATTTTGTCGATAAAGTTTTCGTCTTCTCGATGTTTTTGCAGGATTGTTTCACAAAACGCGACTCGGCTCGGATAGTCTCCAGGTAAAAGACTTTGCACTCGCTGTACGTGGTACGGATGATATTCTTCTTTTTGGAGAATACTGTGTGCTGTGCTCTTCGGTATCCCCGTATCAGCTTCTATTCCTCGCACAGAGATGCTTGGATTTGCCGACACCGCCTCTAAAACTTCATCGCGTATGAAGTCATTTACGGGTCGTCCTTCACCAGCTACTTGATTGGGGAACCGCCCGTCACATAGTGATCTGTGCACATTAATGAAAACTCGATGGTCGGAATATCGCGTAGCCCTCGGATACCTTTCTCTGTAAAGTCTCGCTGCAGCTCGTCCATTACCTCTACATTCTCCATAAATGTAGTGCATATTTGCGTATTCTTGCGGAGTGTAGGTCGCCATGGTAGCACACACAAAACACAAACTGTCCAAACACAGGCAAAGGTCGTCGTAAAGAGTTCGTTTCAAAGTCCAGAGCACAAAGAGTAATCGAGTCCAATAAACAAAGCTTTAAATCGTAGTACGTGATCAATGGTAACAATAAGAGAGAGGTGCGTAGTAACGGCAGGAGGCAGTGACGCGTACTGACCGTACTGTTATCCTAAATAGCACGATCCCAGATAGCGTCACTATCTATCTCACTCGCACCTCTAACCTTTTTCTCCCTCACTCTTACCTGAATAATGGGGTACCATAAAGAAGAACCAGCAAATCGCAAAGATAGTTTCTGTCTTGCTCCCTCCTGTTGTAATAACGAATCACTATGGTGAGATGCATGCACATACCGTCCCTTACGGTCTAACCTGTTTTTTGAGAGGCCTGTTGTTATTTTTATGAGCATACAATAGTAATTCTTTAGAGGTTAGATTCAATTCGTCGTAAATTTTTCTTTCTAAGAATTCTGTAAGACATCGTAAAAATTGGGTTGTTGAGTAAAAATATTATCAAAATTTTTTTTTTTCAAATTAATGTGTAAGTATTATACCTTTTTAAAAAGAGGAATAAACGCGTCAAAATTTGACGTCACTTGCCATACTATTTTGGTACATTTTTTTTACACTACAGTCGGTCAAAGTTGCGAAATTCAATAGTTTTCCATATCACCTTTAGTTAAAATAATATTTTATTTTAAAATGGTACAATAAGTACTTTATTTTTACATTCTATTTAGACACAGCAATACCCTAGATTACAAAACCTCCAAGAAATATCGAAATTATCAGCATTAGCAGTCACAGCATTCAAAAGTATGTCACAGGGTGCTCATTTCCCCTTTTTTTTTTAAATCAGTATAATTCTGTAAGTACATGGGGTGGATTTTTTAAAATATTTTTCTGAGTACTGTTAGAACTTGGGGCATCGTGGGAATCCAGTTGGACGCCAGGTTCTTGGACACCCTGTATGATTCTAGGACCCTCTAGCGTAGAAATTTTTTGTCGGTTTTTTTAAAATAAATGGTTGTTCCATACATTTTGACCGCGTAGGTGTTGCACTTTTCTATGAAACAGCAGATTTTTTTTTTATAACCTACTAAAATTTCTGTGTTAGGTGGTCTAGAATCATATATTGAATTCATGGCCACAGTTAGCGCACTAGATAAAAATTCCTCCTGTCTAGTGAGTCTATAGCAGATATGGTGAGTTTTTAACACGACTTTGAATCCAACATTAAACTCATATTAACATCAACCGTTTTCGCATTACAAACTAGAGAGTAGACAAATTAAATTAGAACTCATTTAATATGGCCACACTGAGCTCCCGGCGGTCTCTCTCGTACTAGATTACTTTACCACCGACAAAGTTTATCCAAACCAAGTCTTTCGCTACTTGCTACTTGATTACCGCAGCGTGAACCAACTCGGCTTGACACACCCTAGAGATTTTTCTACCCCAGCCAAGACGCAAAATTATTGCTGAGTACCCCCAACTTATTCTATGTTATCTAGAATTAATGTAGACGTCAGCTCAGTAACCTCCGTGGGTAGATGGTAAGCTGGCTGTTTGTTTTTTAGAAGGCAATGGAGCTGTGAGTTATAAATATGGGCATAAGGATATTGTGCATGGAATTGGACGTGTAAAGTCAGTGAAATTCATTTCCACTCTTGTTTTTTTTTTTTGTCGCCAGTGCGCGGCAATGCTTTTGACATTTGAACTTTGGAGAGGAAGGACTCTCTTCGTCTATGACGGCTCTTAATGATCGAGGTATGTGAAGAACCTTCATGTCTTCTATTTTTAACCGACTACGGCAAATTCAAAAGGAAGGGTGATGATTTTAGCAGTCTATGTATGTATGTAAGTGTGTAAGTATGTATGTTTGTATTTACGTGTGTTGCACCGTAGCGCCTAAACTACAGAACCTTGAATGAGGTATGAATAGATTTGTTATAATAGTCCGGGTAACATAGGCTATATAAATTCGCCCTAAATATATGGTGGACTTAACACGTAAAATGTTGACCACGAAAAAAAAAATTGACATGACATGACATGTTTAGTAGCAAAAGAAAGATCTTGACAAGCACGTTACAAATATGTTTATATATCATATTGTCCAAGTAAAAAAAATGTTTAATTTGTTAAAAACAAGCAAAAGTGAGACTGCGCTACGTACGGCACGGCTATACAATTAATACCTGTTATACAATAAAAATGCATGATTGAAATGATGATTTTTGTCAAAAATAACTAGGATTACTGCCCCTGCAGTGTCGATATTAGAAAGCGACAAAAATCGGTCGCTAAGTCGTATCGTTGTCAAATTCCTTTAATAGATTTTCAACTATATTTCGAAAACATAAGGTTGAAAATCTATTAAAGAAATTTGACATCGATTCGACTTAACAACCGATTTTTGTCGCTATCTATGTCGAGACTGCCGGCCCGGACCTATTGTATTGCTCTTATTTACATTGTCGTAACGTTTAGCAAGCGTTAAAACTGTATAAAATAAAAAATTAAGTTTAAAAACTGTAACCCGACTTCGAAAAACTAAGTTATCTAAAAAGTACGAAACAAGAAAATATTTCAGACAGAAATCAAGACATAGGTACAAAAATGGTCAAGGTACAGCCGTGGTCGCATGCCTGTATACCATGTGGGTGTCAGGAACACCAACAAAATTATAATGTCATGCGACCACAGCTTCACTTTGACCATTTTTGTACCTATGGTGTCTTGATTTCTATCTGAAATATTTTCTTGTTTAGTACTTTTTAGATCACTTTTATTTTTTATTAAACGTCGTTTCCATTTTCTTTCTATATTATTTCATACCGAGACTTCACGTATTACACAAAGAGTTTATATACATTCAAATAGGTTAATGTACCTACTGATAAATGTCGTTTGCCAGCAGATATTTTGCGCCCTGATTTAATAGATTCCTAAAATTTGCGTACTAATTAATTTCGGCGGTACTAGAAACTGGAAACTATAAACAAATTAATCAATTTCCCTGAGCTTTAAGAGCTTTCTGTCAAATGTTTGATTTCATTACCTTTAGGTAATAAAATTAGCATCGAACTAAAATTTCCTCACACTAGGGTTTCTGATTTCGTAAATATACGTTATACAGAATCACAAGTATACATGTATGTATGTATGATAAACAAACAGTAGCCAGCTACATCAATGTTGGTTCAATCTGGGAATCGAAACCGTGACCAGGATCACGGCAAACAGAAATACACCGCTGTGCCACTCGAGTTGATTGGATAACAAATAAACTGATAATATTATGTTACACGCGTGCTTGAGTCGAAGAAAAACATTCAAGTTGCGTTTTATATTCGACAGTCTTCGAAAAACGAAAGGAAAACTCGAAGAGTGCGGATAGTGTGGAGAGCTTTCATTTTGTACGACATTAATTCAGGTAAATATTTTTTTTTCCATTTTTGCCACCTATTCCAGAACTAACTTTTGACCGCGGCTTCGCCTACGTGGATGTCGGAAAATATGCCACGGTACCGATATTAAAAGTACCCTATGTGATAACCCAGGTTATAAACTATTTGTGTACCAAATTTCATACAAATCTGTTCGCCCGTTTTTGCGCCAATCCGGCACATAAATCCAGACAAACGGCCAAAATTACTTTCGTTGCTATTTTATTGTACGTATGGATATAGATAGAATAGAATATAATACTCTTTATTATGTACATCATAAAAATAACAGATATAAATGTATACATTTTACACAGGGTGACACAATGGGCGGTCTTATCGCTAAAAGCGATCTTTTACAGACAACCTTTGGATGGATTCAAGGGAGAAGGAGAGACAATAATGCAGGTAGTCAGTGGTGTAGCTTTTACATATACAACAAACACATGCATACATAAAACATATACTTATCTACATATAATATATACAATAATAAACATGAAACAAGAGCAAGGAAACTAAATGTAATGATGATGTTAAAGGAGAGAGGAAGTGTTTTTTAACGATAATTTTAAAAGTGGACAAAGATTGAGCACGCCTTATCGACTCGGGCAAGATAGATTTATGAAGAGGAGAAGTTTTAAAAGGGCATGTGATGCGGTGGAAGGGGAGACTTGCGAGAAATGTATGGGAGAAGTATACCATGCTGCACTGACCCCAAATAAATTGGACAGAAGGGTGATGTGTCACTTCCAACGTATTCTGGCTTTTTCTTAATATTATATATTTTTATTTCTTCCAGTAGCCCAGTGAACAGTGATGACTCAGTAGAAACAGCCGCGACTGACGAGTTGTAGGTTCGAACTATCACTATACTTTGTGTAAATTATTTCATCACCACTGCTCTCAAAACGGTGAAGGAATACATCGTAAGGAAATCTATATGTTCTAGAACTAAAAAATCGAAGACATGTGACATCTACCAACCCATACTTGGCCCGCGTGGTAGATTACAGCCCGCTCCCTCTCACAAATAGGATGCGTGTATCTCAGCAGTGGGAACCTTATAGGCGATTATGTTTATGCTTATTTCTTCTAAATGTGCTCATTTTATTCTAACTATGAAAGGCCTACCTTTGATTGGATCTCCATCTCCGAGTAAATACACTTAGGGATTCCATACATGATTACCCCCAAGGGTAGAAATTTTTCGTCGATTATTAAAATCTGATTGTTTGTATATAAAACAAAGTTTCTCGTTTGAAATCAAGAAAAATGTGACTTTCATATAAATTTACGTATCTCAAAGGCAGATTAGCCTAACATACGATACCGCTCAACCACAAATTTACCTCAAACCCACAGAAAGTACCGAGAAACCTATTAAAATAAATCTTCCAAACCGCTAACATTGGAGATTCCGACTCTGCCGTGAGATTGAAAAACTATTTCGTAACATTCGGTAAAAAGGTGGGAAAATACGGTAGAGTTTCGAAAGCTTAAGTTGTAGAGCTTTCAGGAGGTTTCAATTCCAGTAAAGTTTGGGACAAAGTGGACATAGAGCTCGGTAGACCGCTAGTAGAGTGGTTGGTAGAGCCTGAATGCCTAGTGCTAACAACACATTAAGGCTGTATTGTTTCGGGCCGAAATGTCGACGATTATAGAGTTCGTGTTGTTTTGAATTGTAAATAGGGTTGTTTGTGCTTTGGTAGCGTTTCAAATGTAGAATAACGTATTTTTAACCTTTTCGTAATCAGGTAATCGTTTATGTTTTTGGCGTTTAGAGTCGACTACAGATCAAAACTATGTATATTCAGTTGATGTAGGAATAATATTTTTTTCCTATGTCAAATTCTGTATGCTAGGGTATTATCTAAAAACGATGGCCGCCTCGTAATGTCTGCAACTGACCGACAAATGACGTCACTGAAACGTTATCTATGAAAGTATGTTGGTGTGTTTTCCTAGACAGCGTTTGGGACACCGTAAAGTCAAACCCCGCTGCCCAAAGATTGAAATCACTAGATTTGCTCTGACCGTAAATACAAGAATCAAAATATTTTATTTTCACATAAACCTACATTGGCACTTATGAACGTCAGAAGCTAGGTGACGGTTCCAATTGGTTGTTTCTTATGGAGAAGAGCCGGCAAGAAACTCCAAAATAAGGGGCTTTTACAATGTTTCAAATTACAGTGTTGATAGGTATGGGAGGACAGTGTAGGCCTGTCAACAAGTAACAGGCACTCAACAAAATATAAAAAGGTTTACAAATCTACAGTCTACAAATTAGGCCTACAACGTTCTCACATTCACAAAATATAGAAGAATCTATATAAAAATAAAAGCCTATTTAAACCAAGTGAAATGATTGCCATTACAACAACAAAAATCTGAATTAAAATCCTGTTTATAAAAGCCATAAGTAAAGAGTTGAAATAAGAATTGGAGGTATATATATATGAGCTCACAAATTATTAAACAGCGTTTCCATGACAATCAAGGCAAGTCACTGCATCATTTTGTGTCAGAGGTGTCAAAACGAAACGGAAACGCGACTGTCTTTTGACGCAGTTGGGCGAATCTAACGTTCTAAATCTTTGCCGCTGCCATCATCTCCATGACAGCAGTTACAGCGGTGCTCATGTAGTGGTCACCGCTCTTCTAAGAAACCGTAGCCTAACGCAAAAAGCTCAGCTAAAAAACCCATGATGACTAAGCGAAAAATCTGTATTACGAGTATTCAATCAGTTTCGTCACATTAAATGGTTCCAATTACTACTACTCATAGTATAATAATATACTTCGCCAGGTATAGCATTCCGAGACACTGTGGTCACGTGGGTGACACAAGCCTACGTCATCACCGCTGTGTTACCAGTAGTGTGTAATAATAACTCCCCAACCGCCTTTATTACCTGTGCGAATCCGATAAAACACTGAGGTTTTAACTAACAATTACGTTGGTATATGTTTAAATTGAATTGTTTGGTTTGATTAGAAAAACGAAACGACAATTTAAATGCTTTATATATATTTTTTTACAGAATGGTAATTGAAAATGTTTCCATAATTCGTGTTGTGTTTCAATAAAGTGGCAACTGGATAGTGACGTAGACATGTGTCACTCCCGGAATGCCAGACCTTGTTTTTTAGACCATGCCACGACTAGCAACATAATAATTATTATAACTTAAAATATAATAATCCTTCCATCAAAATCAAATCACACACTATTATACCACCAACGAAATATAATTAGTCCGGTCAAATTAGACATAAAAATAGTGATCAAATAACAAAAACTCCGACAGAGCTGAATTTTGCTGGAGACCTTGGGTACACCAGTAGAAATAAAGTGCCAAAAGTCCCCATCGATCCCATGTGTGCCAAAAAAGTTATTCAAGGTCAAAGGTAAAAAAAAACGGTTTTTTGGATTATTCTCGAAAACGATAAGTATTATCAAAAATATAGCCCAGACAAAAATTGTAGACTGTAAAATTATCTACAAAAAAGGTCCTAATAGTTCTTTTCCTAACAATCACTATTCCTATCTTTGGAATCAAAAGCTGTTACTGCACGCATTCATTTTGAGTATGATTTAGTTGCTGCTAAGGCTAAGTATCATGACAATTGCTACAATTCTTTACCGGGAAAAACCACCATAAAAAAAACGCGCCAAGTTGTAACCCGGCCCTTGGTGTTGTACAGAATTGGTTAGGAGACTGGATGTTGATGGTCTCCTTCGGTGTTGTACTACTCACCACCGTGCTAAAGTAAATTTGTAGGGTATAATAAGCTGCTAGGGAAAAATTCAATTAAACAAGTACCTTACACAATGCAATGTTTATTACAATAACTCACACTGGAAGGTTCACAATATTGAATGTGGCTGGCCACATACCTTCCCCCATACACCTTGGCTTCCACACCAGTACAACCAGTCTCGGGTCTAGTTGTATTGGTGTGTTCACCTGCAATGAGACTATTACAATAACTCAGAGTCGCTATAGCGAGTCCGTGAGGTGAACCACTTAATAGATACTAGCTCAATCATACAAGTACCTACCTATCAAGGTTGTGCTAACAACGGGAACATAAGATTCGCTTTAGCGACTCTGAGTTATTGTAATAGTCTCATTGCAGGTGAACACACCAATACAACTAGACCCGAGACTGGTTGTACTGGTGTGGAAGCCAAGGTGTATGGGGGAAGGTATGGGGCCAGCCACATTCAATATTGTGAACCTTCCAGTGTGAGTTATTGTAATAAACATTGCATTGTGTAAGGTACTTGTTTAATTGAATTTTTCCCTAGCAGCTTATTATACCCTACAAATTTACTTTAGCACGGTGGTGAGTAGTACAACACCGAAGGAGACCATCAACATCCAGTCTCCTAACCAATTCTGTACAACACCAAGGGCCGGGTTACAACTTGGCGCGTTTTTTTTATGGTGGTTTTTCCCGGTAAAGAATTGTAGCAATTGTCATGATACTTAGCCTTAGCAGCAACTAAATCATACTCAAAATGAATGCGTGCAGTAACAGCTTTTGATTCCAAAGATAGGAATAGTGATTGTTAGGAAAAGAACTATTAGGACCTTTTTTGTAGATAATTTTACAGTCTACAATTTTTGTCTGGGCTATATTTTTGATAATACTTATCGTTTTCGAGAATAATCCAAAAAACTGATTTTTTTTACCTTTGACATTGAATAACTTTTTTAGCACACATGGGATCGATGGGGACTTTTAGCATTTTATTTCTACTGGTGTACCCAAGGTCTCCAGCAAAATTCAGCTCTGTCGGAGTTTTTGTTATTTGAAATGTCTATTTTGACCGGACTAAATAACCACTTAAATACTCCCTATCAACTATTGTGAACGAGCCAAACCCCAAGTATCACTTACACGCTAAAACTGCTATCCTATAATGGTAATAGGGTGTATCATAAATGCTATAACAATTATGGTTATTATCTTAAATAACGTTACTATAGTTAAATGTTGCACGTGAAAGTCATATTAGGCGTTTACTTGATAATATGGCTGGAAATAGTACCGATTCTCTTGTCACAAAATTCTCTAAACTAGACTAAAAATCACCAAAATGTTGTTTATTCCTGTCAAACGACGTTTCCCCTTCTGAAATTGATTATAGGTTCCGTATTTTTCATTACGACGTACGGAGCCCTAAAAAACTATTTTACAAAAAAAAAACAACCGACTCTCAAAAAAAAAACACTACTAAGTGAAAAATTACTTTTGGAAGTCACTGTCTTTGGTTTTGTATTTTCGTTTTTTGCCACCGACTTCCAAAATTAAAGTTATTTTTCACTGTGTAGTGTTTTTTCTTTGGAAGTCGAATTAAGTTTTTTTTTTTGTAAAAAAGTTTTTATTTTTCAGTTTTTAGTTGTGGTACCTACCTCACACAAATTCGTATACCACTATTTGATATGTAAATAACAGTGTCAGGAGGTTATTAAAATAACATCAATATAAACTACGTGAAAAAAATACGCATTATTAAGGATAACTCAAAAACTACTGGTCAGATCTTGATCAAATGAATATGGTTAAAATCATCAAAATCGGTTCATCTAGAAAAAAGTTCTGAGCTAAGAGACATTAAAAAAATACGTTGCGGTTTAAAAGAAGATGTAGTGACAAAATCATGAGTCAGGTGCGTAGTACTCGCTACTTGCGTGCGTGTGTATGAACGTAAACGAAGCAAGAAGAGCATGTAAGAATCATAGCAGGGCACCGTCTGTAGTTTTTGCCTACCCCCATGGGAAGAAGTCGTGACTTTATGTATGTAGTCAGCCAATTAAAGACAGTGATGAATGACCTAAAAATTCAACTTCAGTTTCCTTTTCACAGTGTAATCAAACCGTAAAGCAGCATGAAAATCGAATAATAATAATAATATTATTCTTGAATGTCAGACCGGATAGTGAATGTAAATATGCAGACGGTCCGAGAGAGCGCCATTGCAATTTAATTCCACACTCACTCCTTTAGTAGGTCACTTCCTGAAAATAATTCGGAAGAAATAAATGTTTCAACTTTTTTGTTTTCTTTCTTTCTACGAAATCGTGGGAACCACATAAACCGTCTTTAGAGTTTTTTGGTAGTAAAGACTGGAATTTAAGAAAGGAGTTTTAGAAAAACACCTGTCCATTGAAGTTCTAGATGACAATTTGCGTACCGGAAGACGTAGCCTCGCACAAGGTGGACCATTTAGGCTGGTGAAGACCGCAGAAATCCGCTGGATGCAAGAAGCACATAACGGTCGAAGAAGCTTGGAGAGGCTTTTTTTTGCCTTGGAAAGCATCTAATGAGCTCTCCCGCTCTGGGCGGAGCGGAAGGGCGTGTCAGACTCTTACTGACTAAAACTCACCCGTGTTCCTTCAGTTGCCTGTGCGCCAGGGCCACGGTAACTCTTGAACTCCAGGTGAAGACCGCAGAAATCCGCTGTAGGTATGCAAGAAGCATATAACCGTCGAACGAGCTTGGGGAGGCCTATGTCCAGCAGTGGACGTCTTTCGGCTGAAATGAATTACTTTTATATTATAAAATAGAATAGAATACTCCTTATTATGTAGACCATAAATGCCATGACCATGACCATGTGTATTATATTCAAAATCCGCGGATGAAATTGCTAGTAGGTAACAAAAGTTATTATTTGAAGTTTTTAAACTTAAGCTTAATAATCCAATAAAAAAACCCACAATAATAAAAAAGAGCACTGTTATTTCGTTTGCAGCTAAATAAAATCTGTAAAGGGTTGGTTGCGCTGATTCGATTAGAATTATGGTATTTCCGTTTCCTTTCTTTTTTATGTTGGCCAAACGAATTAACAGATAAAGTTGGTTTTGCAATTTCCGATCTCCTATCCCATTCCTGCACATCGCCTTTCGTTCGCGTGTGAGCAAGACAGCTAAACCAAGTGGCGCCACCCGCGCAATCTCGTCGCAACATTTTAAACTAGAAAAGAATAAATATGGCGTTCCGTGTGTGCTCGAAACCGCGTCGCTCGCGCATCTCGTGCGTTCAAACTCGAAGAAACAAGTAAAAATTCGTGGTTACCGTCCAATATGTGAACATTGTGACTGTTGAAACGGTTATTGATAATTTCTGAAGGGTCTCGTTGAGTGATCGTTACGGGTGGATTCACACTGTGATTGTGATGAGTATTCATTGTTATGAAATGTTTCATAGAATCCTCCATTATGTCGCTTACATAATTTCAATAGTCTTTATGAAAGAGGTTTTGGTTCGAAATTGCTACTGCCTACCTAATACCTATTGTGTTTTATCTGCTGCTAACGTTTCTGTAGAAATGAAAATTACTGACACAACTATGTCTACGCTACGTGCTACGTGGCGTCGCCCTAGGCCTTCATTGCATCAAGTAAGGTATTGTGCACCTTTACTTTTGTACAAACTATCGTTTATCGCCTAATTTTCTCTCCAAACAGTATTGTACGCCATCCAATGTTTTTTGTAACACCAACCGCAAAATGTATTGTTAGAAATCGCTTATTCGCGCATACAAGGGTAATATTACGCTTAATAACACAATACAATAATAACAAGTAACTATATGCTAATTGGGTTTGAAAGGTTTTAACATGTACGAGTATCTATCTAAATGATTATTATGACTAATAATAAAGCTGAAAAGTTTGTTTGTTTTTTTTGTTTGTTTGTTTGAACGCGCTAATATCTGGAACTACCAGTCAGATTTGAAAAATATTTTTAACTTTATTAGCCCAATTCTTGAGGAAGGTCACGTTACGACCCTTAGGAGACAAGCAAAAAGAAAAAAGTCAGAAATAACGCTAAGTGAAACATTAGAAGCGCGGGCGGGCGATATGATGCGACGCGGTGGGTCGGGGGAACAAGAAATTTCAGGCGGATGAACTTGCTTATAGAAGCTAGTACCTATTAAATTTTATCTAACATTCTTCTCTCAACATTATTGATTTATTGGTATTTGCGTTCATAAACACTGTATACATAATTTTGTCACAATTACGATACAATAAATTAAAATGGTCTTATTTAGCGTTCTCTCAAAAACTAACTTCTTCTTTCTCTAGAAACAAGACCATAATACTCGTACATATAAAAAATATATTCTAATACACGCGAGCTAGATTTTGAAAACCGGTGACCAAAAACCATTGTAAATCGAAACGGTTCACATAACATAATATAACGTTACGCCTGTAATTCCCGGAGGGTTTGGCAGAGGTTTACCTATAGTAAGTACACCAAGTTTTCGTCAGTTATGCTTTAAGTCCCATGTAATAGGGAGCAAGCCTATTGCCATCAACCGGACACAAATCCAGACACCGGGCTGCTACTGAGAAGTTCCTGATAGAAAAACCCAATAGCACTTTACCCGACCTGGAAATCGAACCCAGGACCTCATGCTCGACAGTAGCGCTCATGACAAATACAGCGAGGCAAAGAACAAGGTGAAATGGAGAAGACTTAGTAAAGTAGTGGATGCAGTCTCGATGCAAAGATAATACTCTTTGAGGATTTGACAGCTGAAAAGCCGACATACGAAACTACCTTTTGGAAGAGGCAACTAGAATCAATTCTATTTTTTGTAAATTTTGACGTGTAAAAGTGCCTTTTATGTACCTATTTGAAATAAATGATTTGACTTTGACTTTGACATCACGTCGCTGCCATGACGCTGTCAGTGGAGGGGTGACACACCATGAGCCGTGTGCTCAGTCACCTCGTCCACTTTTGCTGTGGAGCTCGGATACGAAAGACGCATACTAGTGACCATATTGAACAATTTTCTTGTAACGGTTTTTCTAATTTAATTAAACAGTCGTAGGTCGTATTGTGTTGTCTTTTTAAAAATTTAATTTGGTTCCTGTTCCCTAAGAACACGATATCCAGTTTCTAGTCAACATTAAACTAACAAGGCCTAGGTCCATCTGGGCAGTTTATGGTTGCAGTACTTGCATAGGTGTGTTTGTCAAATTCAATTGACTCTAGTTTCTTTTTTTTTTTGGTCAATATTTTTTGCAACTTGCCCTCACGATGAGTTCGAGGCCGAACGGAGGTGACAACATAAAAAAATCTGTCCAATCTTTTCCCAACCACGTTGGAATCGGCTTTCAGTCTAACTGGGTGCAGCTGAATACCAGTATTTTACATGGAGCGACGAGTTGACCTCCACAACCCAGTTACTAGGTAACACTGGATCCCTTGGTAAGACTGGTTGTCAGAGTGTCGGGCTTCTGACTACCCGTAACGACGGTCAAAGATCTACGAATGACAGCCGTGACCAACGGCTAAACGTGCTTTCCGAGACACGGAGGGATCGCTATTTGTAATGGATGGTCACCCATCCATGAACCGACCGCTGCAAGCGAAGTTTAATCTTCGATCGACCGGTGTGGCTATTATCAGTTAGCCACGAGCCCATCGGAGGTGACGTAATTAATTTGCCCTCAATTTGATCCGACACTTTAGTCAGGAACTGATCCATTAATGGTAGATTGATGAAAGGGTTATCCAGATTTAAGGTAACAATAAAAAAACTGTCTAAAAATATTTGTGTCAGTAATTTTCATTTCTACAGAAACTTTAGCAGCAGATAAAACGCGATAGGTATTAGGTAGGCAGTAGCAATTTCGAACAAAAACCTCTTTCATAAAGACTACTGAAATTATGTAAGCGACATAATGGAGGATTCTATGAAACATTTCATAACAATGAATACTCATCACAATCACAGTGTGAATCCACCCGTAACGATCACTCAACGAGACCCTTCAGAAATTATCAATAACCGTTTCAACGGTCACAATATTCACATATTGAACGGTAACCACAATTATCTCATTCAATACTGATATTGAACCCGAAACTTTACTGAACAATACAATGAATAACACATGAACTAAGATATTATATTTGATATTGATGTCATTTCAAGCAAATAAAACTGCTAATGCTTGTAAAATTACACACACGTGAGACTTTGCTGTGTATCTGTAAGATGGCTTGGATCTTCTTCACTTTAAGAATATAATAGAGGCCGGTATTGTTAAGAGAAGGAATGAAGGGCAATGACCACGAGAAAGTTATACAGCTGATGTCAGTGAAAACGCTTAGAACGTCATAAAGAGACATAGGCAGATCGCATTGAGCATCTTCCTGAAGGATGTAACCTTTCGAGGTCCACTTGGAAGCCCCTGAACCGTCTACGGACACAAGTGGGAAGATGTAACTCCAACTTGGTAAAGCGGGGCTACCTCGACAGAACGGCAGTAGGGTGTGGATGTGGAAGGAGCTTTGTCACAAACTATGCTCCACCACCTATCCGGCCCTCTGTGTCCCGAAACATGCATTTAAAGTGACCTCTGCGCTGCTACCGACGACGCCGTGGAAGTGGCGAAGTTTTGGTCGAACAAGATCTGAAACACAATTTTGCCAGCGACAGGAAGAATAACAAGATTGAGAATGTTCCAAAAAATCACGTAGATGAAGAACAGGATTAAGCAAAAGCACGTGGGTCCTATGAACTCCTCCTAGAAGTACGCAGGGACTACGACAAGACCCTGCGTACCTCTATGGGAGTAGACGTGAGGTTAGGATTATACTTTATAATTAATAGTAAACCTCAAAACAAATTGAAACTCGTATCAAATAAATATAAATTAAATTAATGTCTCTAAAATTCAATCATGTCAACCACAAATTTGCGCGACCATAACCTATATTTCATCCGAGACATCGAGGCATATTTGAACGGAATACATAATTAAGTCTATTAATTACCTAATTAACGTATCTAACTGTGATCATACAGCTTTTAATTAATCATATGTAAGTCGTATATGTTTCAGCTTTCTAATACTTGTTTCTGCTTAAAGTTTCGTCTAATATGTAAATTTACATCAAACAATTTACTCTCATTCAATACCTAATTACTTTATATGTATCAACTAGGTATAATTATTTAATACTTTGTCGTACTCAAGTATTCATGATACGAGTATCTTCATTTGTAGCAAAGACGTTAGGAATAATATCTTTACATCTCTTTTAAGAATATTGTATTTTTTTCTAGGTATAATACATACATTTACTACTCGATACCCTACCTCGTCGTAATCCAGTTTCAACAGGTTTTATTATTTTATAAATGATCTAAGAATTAACTAGTCTAAAAAGAGACCATTTTCACTTCATGGACAGAATAGAATAGAATACGAGTAGAATAGAATATTCTTTCTTTTCATTTTTCTTTCTTCTCTTGCTTTTTTCTTTCTTTCTTTTTTTCTTCTTTTCGGCTAACCGGCTTGACATTTACTCACACGAATGCCAAGAAGTATTTTTCAGCTGAAATACCATTGGACAACTGATTCCTTAGTTCTTTATAGGCCGTAAGGCTCCGTTCACAGCCTCGAACGATGCGACTTGCGACGCGACTTGGGACAAGAAACACGCACGTACGTCACACTCATACGTTTCCATCGCTCCACGAGTCTCGTCATGGTGTATCGTGTCATGTCCTAAAAAACTTCTGTCATTTGTTTTCTCCGCAGTCGCTGTCGCAAGACGCGTGTCGCTTAAACGTGCTTGTGGCCAGGTAGGGAACATCAGTGTTAATGTCATTTCCGTTTTACGGATCTTGACAAAAATATTGTTTGAAGTGCATGCAATGTTAGAAACACGTGCCTAATTCCACGATGTGCCGAATTATTCGAACAGGAGTGAAGCCGACACTCCCGGCTATATCTTCTCTACAATGGGAATATTTCCCATTGAGCTGAACCAATGAAGTGTAAACGGGATAACATGAATGCCTTCATGACTAACAAAGGATTCCTTGTTACCTTAAGCTGGGTGCACAAGGATTGCAGTGTTATCTCCTCATTGAATACCGTTTATGGTTACTTTTATGTGTTGGTGCTGCCGTCTGGTGGCGAATATGAGAATGAAAAGGCTGTTTGAGTTTAATAGAAGTATTAAGATAAAGTAGAAAACCTACGATGTTTTTTAGTCTGGGTGTTGACCTCAAATAGGTATATGATAACCAAAATGTGTTGACTGAATTTTTGATAAAGGTGCAGCTTTTGAGTGTAACACCGTCTAGGATGAATGAAATCAATACTTATCATTTTGCAGCCATGACAGGTAAACAATTTTCGTAACGCAAAGTTTTTGAATTAAATTTAAGCAAGTGTTTGTGTGATCGGATTCCTAAATTAAACGAAAATAAATTACTTATAACAAGGCCCAGTACTTTATTGAAATAAAAATAAATCATTATCATAATAAAGATTACAGGTCGCCGCTTGCGAACTTTCAAAGTGAAATATATTGAAGTTTGCGCGAAACTTCTGGCAATACCAAGCTGTTAATAAAGAAATACTCGCTTCGATCAAGGAGGTCGAACTGAAAGTATTCTTCCTGTCTTCAATAAACTTTTAATGGCAAATATGATTGAAACCAAGTTTCGGAGACCGGCGACCGTTACTTCCAGTCATTAAATGACTTACGTATTTTGCTAGAAAATAGCTATCAGCTTTTCAATTTATCAAAAAAGTTTGTTTAGTTTATTAACTTTGACTTTTTGATGATTTTTTTTTTCTGGGGATATTTCTTATACAGACTATGTCTCAAACATGCTGAACGTACCTTCTATTTATAGATTTCTTGGGAACGATGCTTTAGATTTAAAGACTGACACAAAGTCGTAATTCATGACTGGGAGGTAGAATAGAAAGATAAGAAATAGAATGGAAAAACTAATATTCGAGAATAGGTCTCTACCTATTCTCGAATATTAGTTTTTCCATTCTATTTCTAAGGCTCTCCTTATACTCATTCAAAATGTAAATAGCACACACCAATACGTCCAAATTACGGTAACTCAGCTCCGTAATTGTGACATTTCCACCTCATTGTCTAACAACTGTCGCAAATACACCGTTGTGCACTTACCCTATAACTGAATGACAAGACTCCCCGTCTCTGCAGGAGTAACAACATCGGAGACAACACCGTTACTAGCTAATTTCATTTTATTTATATGCATGTAAAATACATTTTGATAACGTGGCTGTATGCTGCCTTTAATATCAGTAGTGTATTGAAAATCTTATGATAACACCTTATGTGAATACATCGGTGCTTCTTGATGTCATATTTTTCAGTAAGATATCAGTTTTCAAGCAATTTTCATGATAGTTTCTGCGAATATAATGTTTGTGGACTAAGGACCAAAAACCATTTCGCGGTTCTCATATCGTTCCGTAGCGTACGACCAATTACATTATTATGAACATGAATATTGAAGGAAATTGAGGGGCTCGTGGCGAAGTATTAAAAGCCACACGCGTCGATCGATCAGATTAAGCTAGGCTTGTCGATTCGGTTCGTGGATGGGTGACTACCTTTACATACGGAGACCCTTCCGTGCCTTGGAAAGCACGTTAAGCCGTTGGTCCCGGCTGTCATTCATGGATCTGTGTGTCGTTACGAGCAGTTTCAAACCCGAGAGTCTGATAACCAGTCTGACCAAGGGGTATAACTGGTTTGTGGAAGTCAGATAAACAGTCACACCATATAAAATATTGGTATTCAGCTGCCTCCGGTAATCCTTTTCGCAAGTCGGGGTCGGCTTCCAGTCTAAACGGATGCAGCTGAATACCAGTATTTTACATGGAGTGATTGCTTATCTGACCTCCACAATAAAAACTGACTGGTTGTCAGACTTTCGGGCTTCTGACTACCCGTAACGACTTTCTTAGATCCACGAATGACAGCCAGGACCAACAGCTTAATGTACTTTCCGAGGCACGGAGGGGTCTCGGAATGTTATGGATGGTCACCCATCCACGGGCTGACCTCGGCAAGCGTTGCTTAACCTTAAAGATCGACCCGTGTCGCTGTTATTATTTAGCCGCCAGCAAGGTCTGGATAAATAACTACCAAAATTGTTTAATAAGTTCTCGCTGCGAATGTCGAAGGCCACGAAAAGGCCAACTTAAAAATTTGCATATTTCATTATAAGTTTATTTAAATAGTTTCAGTACATAAACACGAACGAAGCTAAATTAAACTCTTACAAGAATTTCGAGATATACAAAAATGGCTGAGAAAATTCCATTTCTTCCATTTAAATACCACAACACAATGGAAATGGAGCCTCGGAAATGTAACACAAAATAAATAACTTCTAAATTAATATATTCTCATATCTCACCATCCGATGTACCGAGCACGGTAATGGATTCTCTGAACGCATGTGTTTCCAATTTAAATTTGGTGTAGAACGTTCCATTTATCTGAAACATGTGTAACACAAACACGGTTTAATTCGTTTTATTTAATGGGAAATCCGGAAATGAACTCGAACGATGCATGCGTTTTAATTGAATTACTAATTATTATTTCAACTAGTATTTTATAAGGAAATTGGCAAAGATTGCTGGAAAAGGATTAATGCTTGCAATTTGTGAGGCACTTGTCCACCTGTCGACTGTGACAGGCTGATGACGACCATGGTAATCGTCCTTTAATTTGATCGACTAATGAAAACCAAACTTCGTTCATAATACATAGAGTTATCACGTCCAGACTTTTGGGTGGGAAATCATCAAATGACCTCTCCTGCTCTGGGTGGAGAGGGAGAGCATGTCAGGCTCTTACTGACTAAAACCCACCCGTGTTCCTTCAGTTGCCTGTGCGCCAGGGCCACGGTAACTCTTTCGAACAATCCGCGACTCCGGCATCGGCCCTTTCGAACCCCGTCAATGATGCAGACATCTCTATCGCGTCCAGACTGCGTGTGTTGTATTTCATGAATTTCAGATTATATTCGATTTTAGCTAACGAAGGCTCACAAGAAACACACCGTGCCATCTGTCGCGACAAATCAACTCGAAACTGCAATGGCTCTTTCTTCAAAAGGCCTTTCCATACATGACCCTGCATTGTTTGACTCACACATCTTAATAATATATTATAATGGTTGGACGTTAAAAGAGACCATTACCGCTGAGTTTGTTTCGGCATTCCTTCTCAGGGATCGGTCTGCTAGGAAAGGCGGGCAATCTAGTTTAAAAATGTTGACCAAATTGACTTGTGTGAATGTGAATTGAAAATTGTCTCAGAAGATCTATTTACAGAAATAACCATTTCATTTAATTTTACGTTTTGATTCATATTATTAATATCACTGAAACTGAAAATATATAAACATTAACTATTTTTGGATAGAAATAGACACGTTAAATATTAATCAACTGACCTTTTCTATTAGCACACAACCTTTCCGTTTTATTGCGACACGTTCGAGGACCGGCGGGGTAATTGCGTAACATACTAACGGTAGGAATAGCTTTCATTTTGACAGTTCAACAACATTCATTGCTTTATTCACGTTGTTGAGCAGACAAATTTTTCGAACATATGAAGCAATGGACTAACAATAGGCTTCAAAATGATTCAGGTTGTTATAGATAGTGTGTTACGCAATAAGGGGTGCCGAACTAATCACTCTATTTCAGCTTCCTCAAAATCCGAAAAGTGTATCAAGTATTACATATTTACAATACACTAAGTGCCAGCGCAAATTGTGCGTCTCGTCGCTGCCACAAGGCGCAGTGCTGTCGTTTGCTTTTGCGTCTTGTCGCTGCCACTAGACCCAGATCTACCGTTTGCTTCTGCGAGTAGTCGTTACGACGTGCTGAAAGCGATAATTTTCTTTGAATATTCGACGTGTTTTCACGTCGATTTAAAAACATCGACATCGAACGTCTCCATGTTGAGATTCGCAATACAAACACACATGCACCTTTCTCAGCGCTCACAACAAGACTGACGCTGACAAGTCGCAATATCACATGCGACTGGCGTAAGGCGTGCGTGTGCACCGTGCGTCTAGTCACTACGACAGGTAGCGCGGGCGTATTACTCCCCTAACTTGTCGTTGCTTCTCTGTAAAGGCTCCCACAGACAGGCGCGACGCGACAGCGCTACACAAAGGCGCCGCCCGTCGCGCGACACGCAGTGCCTTTGTGTTTGGCGTCGCGTCGCGCCAGTGTGTACGAGCCTTAGCTCGATCTTAATTGTGCGGAGTTTAGAACAAAATCCATGAAAATTGCCAGCCGTAGCCTTTAGTTGCGTCTAGTCGCAGAGCCGTCGCAGTCGCATGTCGCCTAGTGTGTGACTGTGCGCCATGTCTAAACAGCTGACATTACTCCATTTTTTATATGCTAAACCGGTCCCTAATGAATGCTAGCGGTATCTTGACAATTTGTCATGACGTCTTCTCTTGATGACTCTGAAGTTAGGCCCATGATTTATGGTTAAGAAGTTAAAAAAGTTTCGATTGTGCCCATTCGAGTCTAAGAGGATTTGACGCAGGGCTGTGAAGATAGGAAAATGGGAGACGAAAATGGGCTGGAATAATTTTACCGGGGTTGAGACAGATTAAGTATTAATATGAATTGGGGAAGTAGGGCGACTTACGGGAAACAGGAATGCTGGTAAACGGTTTGCGTTTTCAGTTGATTATAGATGGTAACGTAGGTTGTTTCTGAAAACCTCGAATTCACGCCCCAGAACACCAGAAACCTTGAAAACAGAAGTAAATTATACGATAATTTTTCATTAAATTTTCTAGTTTTTTAACTGAAGCAGTCACAATGTTTTCAAAATCGTAAATAAGTACGCAGGTTTTGAGTGACACTGAAGATATTTTTTTTTTATTTTTATATCACAAAGTGGTGTCTGAATTGTCATCTTTTTATTGCACTCATTTTAACATTCGTCACACGTTTTACCCTACCATACATTTTTCTACAGCTAATTGACGAAGTGAAAAACAGTTGTCGAAATGTGAAGTGATTTCACATTTAGGTAGGCATACTAAAGTTTACAAGAATATAGAAGGTTAAAAAAGTTTATCAAAGAAAACGACTTGTAGTTTATTTTCCATTCGAAACTTTGCAACTCGTAGTTTGTTCCAAGAAACCTTAACAGATTTTGCCGATTTTTGGCTGTTCAAAATTAATTACAAATTCCGTTCTCACAAAAATTCTAGGTAATCTTCAATCAAAGCGACGCGTTGAACACTTCGTTTGTTTGAATGTTTAATTAAATCAAGTTAATGCTATTAAATATTTATTAGTAAGTTACGTGCGGGGGATATTTAATTACATTCAGCGTAAAATCAAATTCTTAACAATGTGTTAAGAATTTGATTTAGCATTATTTAGAATGAATATCGAGATTATTATGATTAATTTATTAAATACTTGCTACTTATAATTAAATTAAAATTCGCCAACGGAGTTTTTTTGACTCATCAGCTTTTATATTTTGAGACTATTGGATTTAGGTACGTACAGTATGTTGTTTCAGGCGACGAACTCCAAGAATCTCATTAATTCGTATTTCCTTGATTTCAATTCACTTTTCAGATTTTTTTAAACAAATTATCTTGTAATTCGTTTTGTTTTTCATGTATATGTCGGAAATACGTTAAATCAATCCTTTGACTTTGACTAATCGGGACGTCAGCGCCACCAGGTAGCACTCGACAAAGTCTATAACATAACGCTTGACCAGAGCAAAAGCAGAGTTTCTTGTTGGCGGTTAAGCAGTGAACACGTTTAGAAACTGTCGCGCGTTCCGTATACTAAGTTGTGTCGTGTACCTACAGTGTGTGAATCGCTAGTGTGATTAATTTGATCGTAAATTATAATTTGATTTGACCTGCAAACGGTTTTTCTATTGCGCAATGACCAACACTTCCCATAGTACGCCCACAGTAGTTAAAATATGGCTGATAATGACGAGAGAGACGACATTCTCCGTCATATATATTATTATTTTATTCAGAATGCACTTGACAGTTTTTCATAACCAATTTACTTACCTACTGAAAGGGCGTGGCCATAATATTGTGCAAATTATGATGATAATAATTATGTGACGTATGACGTAACAGATCCATCATTCAAAAAAATCACATAATTATTGAATAGTCCTTTCACAATACACAAATTAATTTTTCGTCGTAACATTATGACGGTTGAGTATTCATTTTAAAAATATTGGTTTGGCGGAAAGGTTTGTGAAATTTTTCATTCTATTGACATTCTGTATGTACTGTAGAGATTATATCCTACATGGTGCTTCCATGTAACCTCCACGAGTTTGTTATTTGGTAATTAAATTTAAAAAAAAGAAGAAGAAGTTATTTGGTACTGGCATAAGTTTATGAGACAAACATTATATTCATATTTAATATTATAAATTCAGAAGTAACTCTGTCTGTTTGTACGTTACCTTTTCACGCCTAAACCACTGAACGGATTTTGTAAAAAAATACAAGGATATAGATGGCATTCTGGGGATGCACATATACTACTTTTTGTCTCAAAAATAATCCTAAGAAGGGGTTATTTAAGGGTCGAAATTTTGCATGGAAAACTTAGCATTTCTTAAGTTAGGCATATGGAAATTTTAATTTATGCTAATGGTAGGAAATAAAAACAAAAAAAAACTGTGTTTTTGTAAAATCATCCCCCAAGGAGGTCAAATGGGGTATGATTTTAAAATTCACATCATTAATGAGTATTTTTTATCCTCTTTTAATAGATTTAAGGAATTGGATATATAGTCAGAATCCGTATCTTGAGGTATTATTTAATTTAGTATTTATTTCATTTAAATCAGTCCACCCGTTTAAAGTTATAACAATTAGAAGTTATAAAATAACTTTCTAATATGTAGGTTATACGTGGTCAGTGGCGACGCTAGAGTATTTAAAATTAATGATAATAATATTAAAATGAATTATTATTATTTTTAAGTTAGACATTTAGAATCATAAAAACCTATTTAATAAGAATAAAAAAAGATTATTTGCATTTAATAACTGTCTGTCGGTTACCTGTTCACGCTTAAACGGCTGAATGGATTTGGAATGATAGGATACTATTTATCCCGGTAGCAGCGGGACCCCGTGGAATAATTTCCAACCTCCACGCAGGCGCAGCCGCGGGCAGAAGCTATTTTTTACATATAGGATCAAATTAAATTACCTAGCGAAATTCCGCAGACGTAATGGGTATCGATATCTAAACATGACAAAACAAAAAATATATTAATTTGATGATTTTTTTGTGAGGTTATCGACCGCCGTTAATGCAGTCACTTGAAATATCAGTTTAAATAAACGGTTTTTTTTTAAATTTCACAGACGTGATGGGTATATAAACACGATAAAACAAAAGAAAACAGATTTTCTCAACTTAAACTTCACATAATAACACTATCAGCAGTCGTTGACCCCAAAAATAAACATCTAAACTTTTTCATGTTTATTTTATCGTGTTTAGATGTTGATACCCATCACCACCAGAGAGTTTCGCTAGCTAATTTAATAAATAAATTTAATAATAATAATTTAATATTTTTTTATTTAATTTACCCTGTATAGAAGATGAGAAAAAACAATTAGGGGTCAACTTGAAGAGCTGATAGTCCATGTTATGATATACTCGTAAAATGTAAAATAATTTGATTATCTAAAAATATTACGCGGTAAAAGTAAATAGTATTTTATTCTTTGAAGTACCTCTCCCACAGGACCTACCTGTAGAACTACCTCCGAAAATGTTCAGATGTTTAGCGGACGGACTTTGTGGTCTTTATTCTCCCTTATGTCAGTGAATAGTATTCACGTAAATACCTATTACATGGGACTTAAACATAACTAGAGAAATAAGGGTTTAGGTACGAGGTACACCTCTGCCTAACCCATAGGGGACAACAGGCGTGATATTATGTAAATACATAATAATAATAATAATAATAGAACAAATAAATTAATTTATAAAATATATAAATATTTGCACACCACGTACATGGCCACATTTATAATAACATAATACTACTTTGTACATCTACATTTTGGAAAATAAAGTATTATTATTAATATTATTTATTTCAGTTAAATTACATAATGAATGAAGTATGTTGATTAGAACTTTTTTCTTCTTTATTTACAATTTTAATATAACTTATTGTCGGCATGGTCACCGTTATGATCCCTGTTAAAAAACTCTACCTGTATAAATGTATAATTATGAAGTTATCGCTAGTTTTTAATAAAAAATGTGGTGTGCTACCAACCCGATGGGTTAATACAATTACTGCCATAGACGTTTCAGTAGCTTAACTAACCGATAACCGTATATCAGCAAATATTAACCACCATATTAAATTTAATTATGGTGTAAAAAATATTGGGTACACGGTAAAAATGAGCAACGGTGTATTTTTAATTAAAATCTTTATTGGGGCAGACGTATGATATGCTACCGTTAAAGTATTTCACGAATGATACCCATGTTTTAATTTTAAATAGTTTCAATCACTTAAAACCTTTTGTGTTTTTATCGTAGCATCAATTCAGATAACATGTTGGAAGAGACCTATTTACCTATTATATATACCTATTTCTTTATTATTCTTTCATAACCACAAACACAGTACAAAGTCAAGGAAACACTTAATAGAGACCGGTGTCTGTTGTAAGTAAAACCTGTATTACAGAATTCAACTAAAGACCAGTTAAGTTATGCTGACTAGAAAAAAAAGAAGGACTGCGCCACGCATATCGCAAGTGAAGCACCGTACCGATCTATGTGTGTGTGATTTTACAATGACGCCGTAGTGCCGCGTAATGGTGGCCGGTTGGCACCTTATGATGTAAATGTGTGCGTGAGGCATGTTTGTACAAACGGTCCCGGCATAGTTATAGTGTCACTTGGCTCGGAGTCTTTTTTTTTTTCTAGTCCGTGTTATGTTATTTGAAATTACCCTAGCAACAAAACATAAACCTACAGAATAAGAGACTTATCCGTTTACTACTACTGCCAAATCAAACATCAAACTAGTCAAACATAAAATACAAAGTAATGTCCCAAAAGAATAAGTTTTCTAAACGAAGAAAACAATCTAATTAACTAGCGGGAAGTTACCGGAGCATCGCACACGTTTGCAGCCCAAGCATTACATACATTGATAGTTATGTATGCATGTATACATAACGGACATAAGGGTCGGACGATAACTACCTAAGTCCACAACTTAAGGACATGGTTCAGTAAATAGGACAACCTATTTGAGCACACAAGTTAAGGTGATTTAAATAATTTGATTATTTCATTTTAATCATTTGAAAATTGTGTCTAAAATTATATTATGTGTGGGAAATTAGTCCCGAACTTAGCGATGCACTACCGACTGCTTGGGAATGTTAACCTAATTTAAATGAACACTCAGATTAAGTTCTGTGGTGTTTGGTATACACATGATTTATTTTATTTTATTTAAGTATACAGGGTCAAATTAAATTATCTAGCATAACTCCACAGACGTGATGGGTATCGATATCTGAACATGATAAAACAAAAAATATATTAAATTGATGATGTTTTTTATGGGGTCGTTGTCCGCAACTAGTGTAGTCACTTGAAATATCAGTTTAAAAAAAACGGGTTTATTTGTTTGTAAACTACAGCAGTAGCTGTATGGTACAGTTCACAATTTATCGACAGTTTACAATCTCGCGAAATATATTATAAACTAATTGTGTTCACAATCAGACGGTGACATATTAGCTTATTTCAAATTCATGTTTTAATTTCAAATAAAACATAATAATGTTTTTAGATACATTTGCCTCATTCATTGAAAATAGGTAGTGAATTCTACTAAAACTTATCAATTATTACGGAAGATTGGATTTAATAAATAAAAATAATATTATTTTAATACCGAAGTATAATATCCACTGTGGCAACACTGTCAAAGAACATGGAAGTAATATTGTAACCGTGGTCTAAAAAACCAAGTTCTGGCACTCCGGGAGTGACACATACTTACGTCACTATCCAGTTGCCACTTTATTGCAACAAAACACAAATTATGGAAACATTTTCAGTCACCATTCTCTTGAAAAATATATATAAAGCATTTAAATTGTCGTTTCGTTTTTCTAATCAAATGAAACGATTCAATTTAAACATATACCAACGTAATCATACAAACGTTTTATAGGATTCGCACAGGTAATAAAACCGGCTGGGGAGTTATTATGACACACTACTGGTAACACAGCGGTGATGACGTAGGCTTGTGTCACCCACGTGACCGCTATGTCTCGGAATGCTATACCTGGCGAAGTATATTATTATACTTGACAAAATGTTTATGTCAATTAGTAGAACAAACCATTTTTGACGTAAGTATAGTTGCGCATTTTACGGAAGCTGGCTATCGATAAACACGTTACGATAATTTTACGTACAGCCTTATTTCCTTGTCAATGGTACAGAATACTAAACCAGTCCCCTACCGTCAACGCCTCGTAGTTCCTACGGTAAGTAACCGATACGATGTTTTCCTTCCATTGCCAGATGTTTCGATACTGAAACCCAATACGTGCCCTCGGATTTAAAAAGGCATTAAGGATGCGACGCCGACGTCGAGGGCTTGAGGCCTCTTCGGTTGAGAACGGGAATTATATCGAAGAAAAATTGCTTGCTTTTCATGATAATAATAATAAATAATAATAATAATAATATATTTATTTGACATAAGAAAGTACACAGATACAGGTAGTCACTTAATTTAAGCGTGCAAATAGCCTGGTACAAAATAAATGATCAATGACCCCCATGCTAGGAAAAACCTGTGTTACAGGGGTCATCCATCCGTCCATTATGGATGTTATAATAATTGATGAGGTTTTACTTCATCACTATTTAGCGAGTGGTCAAACCACATTTGGGAAAATATTAATGATTTTAAGAAACACCATGGAATATCTGACCCGAGGGAATAAACAAAACATTTTGTAATTATCTATAATTACTACGTACTATGAATAATTTATTGTAGATTTAAAAACTGGACAAGTGCGAGTCAAACTCGCGTGGTGAGGGTTCCGTATTATGAATATTTGTTATCTACCATGCTTTTTATTCCAAAATAATTTATCGTAAGCACAAACTTAACATTGTAGTTGAAAAAGATTTTCTTCCATACATTACAACCGCAAATGTAAGTTTCTATGCACAATATTGAGAGATTTACCATGTTATTTTAAGACCATAGACTTGATACAGGTTTTCTTGTAATCTAAATCCTGTAAATAACTGTTATCAGTATTTATTTTTTAATTTTAGGACCCATAGTTTCGGAGATAGGGTTTGAGTAATGGTTATTTTTCATGTATTTTCTTAAATAACTTTAACAGTATTTATTTTAAAACTAATAAAATATATATTTGAAGCCCTCGCAATAAGCCCTTTCATTTGATATGTCACACGGTACAGTTTGCTAAACTTTATTTTTTCTAATATGCCCGCTAAATGTGACCCCATATTCAAAATTCATTTGTTTACGTTACGGGTCTAAGTTTGGGTGACAGAAATTCATATATGTACCAAATTTCAACTAAATCGGTCCAGTAGATTCGTAGCAAATTGGCTGTGACAAACGGACAGACACGAGTGATCCTATAAGGGTTCCGGTTTTTTCATTCAGACGTACGGAACTCTAAAAACACCATTTTAATCCTGACTATTATTATAAATACGAAATTACGCTAAAACGGCTGAACGGATTTGCACGAAATTTGACACATGGGTAGACCTGGAGACCTGGAGAAGGACTTAGATTCTTTTCATTCTGGATTGCAGACGGAAACTCGGGCAACAACTAGTTCATTACAAATGTCCACTACGGATTAAGTTTGTTCGATTTAGTTATTAGATGTTTATTAGTATAATTCAATTAGGTAATGTTAACACCACGCTTGGTTGGCTAACCAGTAGGTAACCTTAAACATTAGAAATGTGAGAATATTTAGAACAGGTCATGTTGAGAGGATACCTGAATGACAACTAACAAAAGGTACAAGTAACAAGGCAGATGTGTGTGCAAACGCCTTAGGAGGACATAAATAAAGACCTTATTGGTGATGTTCTTCAGAAAGGTCAAGTGCGTAGTAGTCGCAACCGGCGACGGCGGCGTGCGTGTACGAAGTACGAACAGATGACATGTATGAACGTAAAGGAGGCAAAAGGAGTATGTAAGGTTCGGAGCTGGTGGTGTTCGGTAATTTCTGCCTACCCCCATGGGAAGAAGGCGTGAGTTTATGTATGTATCTAATATTTAGAATATTATGAGCTATCATCACCAAATGGAATATTAAAATAAATGCGCTAGATATTTCCGGGATTTCAAATGTCTTGTTACACACGGTTCTAGGTTTTTTATTTGACTGTTTTTAGGGTTTCGTACCCAAAGGGTGCCAACGGAACCCTATTACTAAGGCTCCGCTGTCCGTCCGTCTGTCGGTCAGAGGGCTGTATCTCATGAACCGTAATAAGTAGGCAGTGGAAATTTTTACAGAGTCTACATTTCTATTGCCGCTACAACAAAAAATAATAAAAAACAAAATAAATTAAAAAATTAAAGTGGCCACCATACAAGAAACGTGTTTTGCCTTGTGGTAGGTACGGAATTCTTCGTGTGCGAGTCCGACTCGCACTTGGCTTCTTTTTTTGCTTGTATCAACAGTAAAATCACTGTGAACTGGTTTTTAGAAATATAAAAGTTCTAAGAGTTTCTTTTTTATTCGAGTATTTTTCGGTCGTTGTCAGCCTAAGGGTTTAATCTCACTCAATTTGTTAGGATCAATGCCAAAAATTCTATCCACCTGAATATATTTGACTTTGAAAATGACAGAGGTGCTCGCAAACATTTTATAAAACAATTTGTTTTCGATTCTCTTTCGACACGACCCTTTCACGCCATTAGTGTTAAATGAAAAACAGTAGACTGAAAATTATAATTACCGGTGGAGACAACAAGGCAACACCTTTCCGACCTTAAATTACTCTTTACAAAGAACGTTCAACTGCTACCAAGTAGTTTTCTAAACACCGTTTAATTATTCCTAACGGCTATTACACTATATCAAAGTAAAATACGCCGAACTGTTCGGAAAATTCGCAACAATGGAATTTCGGCAATTTGCCATTTAATAGGATTCATGTTGGCAGCAATCGTGTTGGAATTTGCCGAAGGCACAAACTCGTCTGTTGTCTTCTTGCTTTAGTTTCTGGATTTTTAACGGTAGAACTGTTTTTCGTACCACTGTCTTCATAGATCTAGTGGGAGCTTAATAAAGTTTGCTTTGTTTTAGCTAAAAACTATGGGTAGTTGGCGTTGAGAAGACTTTAATAATATAACGGCACCCTAATGTGGGTGTACTATAGGAGCACTTCTAGCTAACCCTACGGGGAACACAGGGTTTTTTACTGTTTTTTTTTTCACGCCTCCATTGTGGCGTGCCCTGCGCTGGGTTGCGACAGTCGCACTCTCCATGCCGCCATGAGATCCCGCCGCAGCTCCGCGATTTCTCGCGGCAGCGGAGTTACGCCCCGGCGTTTCGCCTCCTCGCGCCTTTCCCAAATGTGCGCGAGGACTTTTGCTTCCAGATCCCACGGCGGCAATCCGGCAAGGAGGCTCGCCGCCTCGCAGGAGATCGTGCGGTATCCCCAGACCAGCCGGATGGCCATGACCCTCTGGGACGCATTCAACCGGCGGGCTGGCCGGCGCCTCAATGAACGCGCCCACGGGGAATACAGGCCTGATGGGATGTTATGTTATGTATGTATGTATGTATTAATTTACAGCTATATCTTTGTTTGCATCGCATAATATACATGTCAATCAACAATCAGGCATCGATACAAAAGTCAAAATGCGCTTTTTTTATATTTATCTTTGACAGATACGACAAAACACAACGTCTTCTTTAAAAATGGAAGATATATTCGGGAAGGTCTATGACACCCAGTTTTGAACCACCCTACCAAATTAATAGATCCTTATTTTGTCTACCCTCACGACATTCCCAGTTACATATAAATAAAACTAACAACTACCCATTTACGAATTTAAAGAACCTAGGCGTACATATCCTATCCAGTTATTTTTTAAAGTTCGAACATCTAATAAGATCGGACTGAGATATTCACTGAGAGTTAAGTTCGTCGCCTCACCACGACAAAGGAGAATGATTGGGGTCTTAATTAGTTCGCGACCTCGATCCGTGAAGAATGTTTTTAATAGGATTTCAAGAAAATCTGGGCGAGAGTCTGGCATAGTACAATAAAGTAAGCAGTATTACATATCGGCAGTGTCCTTGAAATAATTACCTACGGCCGCTCGGTAGATAAACACGCACTAGAGTTGCCCACTGACTGTGTCTCTTGGGCTGTAACTATACTTTAAGTCCGACAAATCTAATGATGGGAGAGCATTCTTTTTTAAAACCTTGCGATTTGTTGAAGGTTTTCCTACATTAAAATATATGTTTTTCATAAACCCGGTAGCTTGTGGTGTAAGGTTTGTTTGCTAAATCATCTGGGTACATCAGCCGAATTCATTCCAATAGTTTAATTGTATTCAAATATAAGGTGTATCTATTCATACACGAAATATCTGAAGGGGCCATTGTACTCATTATTATGAACAACTATTACTATAGGACAAAACGTGAAATCGCAAAACAAAAATCTGCTGTTCCATACATTTTGACGAGTTCTGCGAACATAAATGTAGGGAGCCGCACATTAGTTTTTTATTTATTTTATTTTATTTTCGAGATTTCAGGTTTGGTCCCATAGTAAAAGTTGTTTGTAATGATGAATACAATTACCCCTTAAGAGATTTCGTGTATGAATAGATATACCTTATATATGACGTCGTCAGCGATAGTGGAGCGTTAGTGCCGTCATCATCTCGACTCGGTGGTACGGAATCCATAGTGCAGGTTTACAATAAAACACGATGATACAGCAAATCAGTTAGTATTGTGTTAATTATTCTTAAAGAAATACTAACTGATTGATTGATTGATTTAATTTGAATTTTAACGCACTATTTTCTAAGTTCTGGCAAATCGACAGTTTCGCGTAGGAGAGGTGGAGGTCTCCGTTCGTTGCCCTCACAAGACTTACTTGTCTTTTTGTCACTTTCCTTGACACGACTTCCCACGTGCCGCCCTCTCTACGGAGTGCGTCACGGCATTTACCCTCACCTTAGTACTACAATAATCAATTGAGACACTATTAACGCGCAACTTTTATAATTTGCGACAAATATTATCCATTTATTCGAGTTCAAAAATAGAATTCTTTTTATAGAAAAGTCATATAAAAAGCCCATAAAAAACCCGCGATGACAAATTTATATCTAAATGCCTGAGCATTTAGATATAAATTCAAAATTTGATAAAATGACAAAGTTGTATAAAACAAATACTTATGTTAAAATTAGTCTAGGGTAATTTAAGTAGGTAATGTTAAATCCCTAGCTTATCGTCAGGGAAATATGTAGATAAAAAATTAATTTTACACGAAATCATTTGGATGAATATGGGATGAATAGTTTAGATTTCACGAACGTGTTTTTGACCGCGGGATGCACGATAAAGACTTTCTGTGACGTACAGAAATCCACGCGGGCGAAACCGCGAGCAGAAGCTAATATAGGTATATTGTGTTCCTTCAATTGGGCAGCGATCGCCTGAAAAAAAGAGAGATACTCACCTACTTAGTACCGATCAGGGAAGTTATGCTCACTACGTTTTATTAAATACTAGCGACCCGCCCCGGCTTCGCCCGGGTAGCAAAGCATAATATAATATAGCCTATGTCGCCCGGAGATAGTGTACCTTCCTAACAGTGAAAGAATTTTTGAAATCGGTTCTGTAGTTTCGGAGCCTATTCAATACAAACAAACAATAATATCTTCTCTCTTTATAATATTATTTCACTGTATTTCGTTTATTACAAAATAAATTTAGGTTATACCTTAGCCTCAGCAACACGTGGTGGTTATGCTATTAAATTGTAGCTTATATGAAACGTTTGTATTTTTAACATAGCGCCATCTATTGAATACTTACACAATCCAGTCAACAGATATCGCCATCTGTTAGAATCGTTTGGAGCTAACAGATAATTGTGACTGTGAAATAATAGACAAATAATTTGCAATAAAATAATATTGCAACTATAAATCGAGATGTAAGCTATCCTATCTTTCAAGTTGGATCAAGTTGCACACGGTGTCCAAATCAAATTTAAAATCGGTTCAGTAGTTTAGGAGTCCATCGCGGACAAAGAACGTGACACGTAATTTTTATATATATAAAGATAGAAATACCTATAAACATAAATAAAAAAAAACTAAAAATGATGACAGAGTTGGCAATTTATAAAAAAAATATTTCTGGTTTCGATATTGATGAATTCAAACACATTCAACAATGAACAATACAGTCGATAACTTCGTGCCATATTTCACGTAAATAAATGTACGGGAGCGTCTCGGACCGTCCGCGTTCTTACGTAACTGCGGCGCACTGTTTAATACTGGGCCAGCAGTCTCGACATAGATAGCGACGCTGTCGCTAACTACCGATCGCTAAATATTAAGGTGACACTTCGGTTGTAGCCCGCCAAATTCAAATTTTCTTTGAATTTGATGATGGATATGAAATTGATGATTATTATTAGATAAATATATAATTCTCACAGTCGAGAATCGCATTTTAATCAACATACGACTTAAAACAGAGCTGCAATTTGCAAAAAACCAAAAAAAAAATGAATTGTGCGGGCTACAACTGACGATTCACCTTAATATTGAGCGATCGGTAGTTCGCGATAGCGTCGGTATGTAGTCGAGACTGCCGGCCCTGGTGTACACCGAGATTTCAAGGCGCGTCGTTTCAGCCGCTTTGTATAAAGACGTAATACTGCTTACTTTATTATACTGTGACTCTGGTCTATGTACTTGCTAATTTAACGTAGTATCAGTTCGTGGAAGCTTTTTGGCATAAATGGGGTGGTAATTTGACGAGCCATCTCTTTTGTTCTGATGGTTTTACCTATTTTCCACTCTAAGAGCCTGGGCTTGGGCCTAAGGGATGTAACCAAATCGTTTTTGCAACGTTATGTTGATTTAAAAGAGTTTTCATGGAGTTTCTTGCCTGTTCTTCTCCATAGGTGCCTACTACGCTTTGGAATGGGCAACTAGCTTCAGTTTTCTGACTGACCGACCCCATGACAATTCAAAAGTGCCTGTAATTAGATAGTTTTAAATAAACGCTTTGAGTTTTTGAGTTTTGAGGAGGAGATTTATAAATGTTACTTACCTCGTGCTGTAACTTAGAGATGATCACGTCTTTGTCTTGCTCTTGTAGATAAGCAGTTGTGTGACAGTGACAGGAATAACGCTTAGCCAAAGTACGTGCTAAGCAATGTTTAGGTATCGATGTCGGTCTAAGAAGCTCAACAACCCGCGCCGCGCGGTGATGTGGCTTGGCGCAGTCGTTGTGTTTTTGTCTTTTTGTTGAGCTGCTTTCCATAATAAATAAATCGATGGCGCAGTGACGTAACATAAAATTACGCATTAGCTTTTGTAAAGGCTACTAATACGTGGTCAGTTCTACCTTCTGATCGGTCTAATTTTAGGCAAAATCCGTTGAGTTGACTGAGAACTCTTACGGTCTTAAGGCTGATTACCTACGACGACGTTACGGCCGGAAAGATTAGAGACTAAAGTCTGTGAAACTCGTGTGAGGAGTCCGATCGTTTCTGGTACGTGCAGTGTGTCATCAGAGGCACGAAGCACGAACGCGCGACGTGAACGTATCGATAATTGGAACGATTTTTGAATAGAAAATACAACTTTCCAAGAACATTTTGGTTTAACTTTTTGCAACAAGCACAATTAGTATCACCCATTGATATGAATAGTCTTAAAATTAAGTAGGTAAATATTATGTGCGAGACGAGTATTTAAAATTTTGTTCGAATTTACGTTTACTCCGGGCGTTTGTATTAAACACACTGGTCACACCGAGCGAATCAAATTCGTCCATTCTGTTTTATCTCTCCGTATATGGTGACCTTTACAAAACAAAGTACGCTGACTACGCCACACTACACTGCGCCCTATGTGTGGGAGCTCTTTGAGTAGTGGTCAATGTACCTAAGCGTGAGGTAGGACTCAATATCTGGATCAGACAACGGGTATTGTCGTGTGTGTTCCTTTAAGGAAACTATCACAAAGTCGGAATTACATTGTGCTATTGAGAAAAAAAAATTATTGTAAATTATGTCAAGCAGATGAATTCAGTCCGTTATTAATATAATATACCTACTGCGAGCATAAATCAAGAATTGTGGTAAGTGTTTCGGTTATAACTATATAATTATGATATGTCTGGACTTTAAAATAAACTGTGACCTCTGAGTTTGTTTCAGCCTTTCTTCTCAGAGTAGTCAGATAGGAAACGTCGACCTCATCTAGTTTTTAAAATATGATTGGCGTGTAAAAGTGTTTGCACAAACCTACTTACAGAAATAAAATCATTTATCATTTATGCCAATAATCCACTATATTATGCCAATCACCAGTACCACCAGTATACTAAATAGCAAAGCAAGAGATTTGTCTACTCTTTTGCGTCGTATTTGGAAATAACAACCTACACAATGTAACTTTTCCATACTTTCATGTTCTTTAAATAATATTTTAAAAAGATATCCACCACGAAATCACGATTTTCACAAGCACGTATCCGGAACCAACTGGAAAAGCACAAATGTTACGAGTACGCCCACAAAAAGTAACGTACGCAATTTAAAAGAAGCTATTATACGTAGGAATTTATTTAGTCATGAAGTTTCACAGAGTCTGGTCACGTTGGTGGGTACAATTCATTTTTATGATGTCGGGGCATCAGCTGGGGGGCAAGCGATATGCCGAGTGAGCTACGATTGTTTGCTCCGTTCAGTTTGCATGCGGCAAACACTGGCTTTGAAATAGGCATTGGCAGAACTATGTATAGGGAGGCTGGATACATTTACTGTGTCGATGGAAATGAATCGGAAAATTCCGTAGCATCACTGTAAAAGAATTTATTAAGAAAGGAAATCTGTAGAGCTGTGAAGCGAAGGATTTTGAAATTAATATGTATTATATGAAATAGGCATCTGGTATGAGCGGATTTTTCAAAATAGAACCGCTAAAATGGTCAAACGGAAGTGTTTATAGCGAACAAAGTTACGTAAAATAGTGCTACTTAATATATATCTTAAAAACACTGACAAACAACGCGCACAGCCTAAACCACATACACCGTTACATTTTGATTGTTTTAATCCTCAAAAGGGGACATGTACTCACAATTATGAACATCTTTTACTGTGAGATCAAAACTTTAATCGTGAAAAAAAATCGGCTGATCCCACACATTATGTCGAGTTATACGAACTTAAATGTATGGATCAGCTGTTTTTTTTTCACGATTTCGGGGTTAGTCCCATTGTAAAAGTTGTTCATAATGATGAGTACAATGACCGCTTTTAAACTTAAAACGATCAAAATGTAACGCTGTATACGCGGTGAAATTACGTTAACCAGCTTAACTCTGCAGACGTGATGAGTATCGATATCAAACTACCATAAAATAAAAAGATCTGATGTGGTTTTAGGGGTCAGCGACCGCTGGTAGTGATGTTAGTTGAAGTATGGGTTGAGAAAATATGTTTTATAGTACCTACTTATTTAGATATCGATACTAATCACGTCTGTGCACTTATTTTTAAATTACTGATGTTTCAAGGGAATACACTAACTTCGGTCGAAGACCCCACAAAAAAAACATCAAATTATTTTGTTTTTTGTTGTAACATCTTTAGATATCGGTACCCATCACTTCTGCGGAGTTTCGCTAGCTAATTTAATTTGACCCTTTATACATATACAAGTATGAAATTTTGCACAAAATTCCAAAGCACTAAAGAAGGAGTTTTGAAAATTCATCCCCTAAAGTAATTAAATGGGGGATGAAAGTTTGTATGGAAATTGGTCGTTTTGCCGATGGGAAATTCCATCAGGAACACGGCTTGTATTGCAATAAATTATGTAACCACTGATTAAAGAATTTTTCTAGCAAAACTCAAAGTACGTAGTTAAATTTGGAACAAAGATCTAGGGGTCAAATTAAATTAGCTCGCGAAACTCCGCAGACGTGATGGGTATCGATAAACATATAAGTATGATAAAATCAAAAAAAAAAATTGTTATCATGTAGTTTTTTACCAAATCATCATCATCATCATCATCATTCTCTTGCCCTGATCTCAATATATTTGCAGTCGGCGCAGCATTTTGTCTTTTTGCACCATAAGTCTTAATTTCAGTATAGTCACCCCCTTTGTAGCCCATATCATCTTTCACACAGTCCCTCTCTCGTTTCTTTGGTCTTCTATTCTTAAAACCGTCCAGATTCATACTCAAAACCTTCCTCATGTCGACGTTTATCTCATTCTCCGCATCACATACATGATAAACGATCTCCACACAACACTTACAGACTTCCCCTTATTTCATCTTATTCACCCGAATTACTTATATATCAGTCTCCCTAGGTTCTTTAATAACGATTTTTCCGTTTCCTTAAGTAAAAAGTTCTGCACCAAACATTCTGATTTATTTATGAGAATCCTTCGCAGATGTTTGTCTGTATCATTTCTCCTTTTCCATAATAGAATATGAATCATATTATTTTGCGATTATACCCGAAGCAACTGATCGGATAAAAATACTATGTTCCCAAGTGAAAGGTTATCTAAACGGTATTTATTTTATTCGGGATATGGTCTTAAGCTTTGATAGCATTAGTATTAGTGAGCGTGAATAAGGGACTATTGTTTTCGATTTCGTGTCGAATCGATAAGGTTTCGTATAAAGGTACGTAAAGGTATTTTGTACGTAACCGTTTTGTTTTATTTCAATTTATTATACAATTCGGACAGAATTTTTTGTGACTTCTACTGTTTAAACACAAAATATAAAAGAATCCCGTTCATTCCCGTCTTCTCAGCACAAGTTGTAATTTCTAAGTTGATCTTGGACACAATATGTAAATGGCGATTATAAAAAATGTCATGAAGATATCAAAGAAGCGATATATATATATAAATATATATATTCTCAAACATGCTTGGAAATTCGAGCATTATTTTGACAACCTTCTTCGAGATAAATTTAAAATTCTGTACTGGTCAAATACATGCGAGCAGCGACCGACAATGTTAGTATGAAAATCCATATCTGTCGTTTTTAGTGGCCGGCAAAGTTAATATGAATATCCATATCTGTCATGTTTAGCGGCCGAATATGGTTACCTATCATAAGTTCGAAAAATATTTAACCGAATTTCATTTCACCTAAAACTTTTCAACTATTATCGTTTCGTTTTTTTTACTTCATCGAAGTCATGTCTGCCACTGTATCAGTTGACCTATTATCAATTCGATCTTTTTCGTTATCCGAAGTTTAATTTGGACGAAAAACTTTTTACCGAAGTTACACTTACCCGAAATAACTATTTAAATTTAATTTAATTAACTATTTAAATGTAATGGCACTTAATAAAACAGTTGATTATGAACAAAAGTGGTTTTATGTGGTCCCAGTAAGAAGCATGCAAGCAAGGATGCTTGCTTCAAGCATGCAGCATGCAAGCAAGCATGCAGCGTGCAAGCAGGCATGCAGCATGCAAGCAGGCATGCAGCGTGCAAGCAGGCATGCAGCATGCAAGCAGGCATACAACATGCAAGCATGCAGCGTGCAAACAAGCATGCAACATGCAAGCAAGCATGCAACATGCAGCAAGTATTGTTTCTGTCACGGCTGCGGTGCTGCGGGGTTTAGGCGGCCCCACGCGAGCTTATCGTCGCAGATGGTTTTAACGCCCACCACTTGCTCCTCAACTCGCGGGCCGCCCCACCCCTCCGCACCTACGCGGGCTTAAATTATACTCTAAAGGTAGGACAGACACGTGGCGGCGATCTCTGGCGTCCGGCCCTGGTTCAGGCCATGGTACGGAGCGAGAGGGAATAGGAAGCCGTCACCTACTTCTGCGAAGCAGTAATGCTCGCGAAGGAGGAGGCGGAGCGCGTGAGGGAGAGGCAATCGCTGCGCCGTCACGCACCTAGTCGCTGCAGGAGGAGACACCCTGGACGCCGACGTCCGACGCCGCCGACGTACGATTCCCGAGAATCGATTGCCGACTCCCACCCGTGGGCGCGGGCTTGCGGGCGGCCAGCAATAAGCAGCTCGCTGTCTATAAGGACAAGGGGGTCTACTCTGATGTGCACATCCAAATGTTCGTTACCGACCGAAACACGACCGAAGTTTATATAGTTGTCCTGCTACGAACAAAGTTCGCATTGGCTCAGTGCGGTCGGTACCATAGTTAATATTCGGAAGAGTATCGGACCGAACGAAATGTAGTGCTAGAGTTGAACGTTATAACGATTAGTCATTAATATTCGAAATTTCAATGTTGTTTCGGTGTGGTGAAAATATGGCAAATAAATCATTCGGCAAAAGAAAAAAGTTCAAAAGAGGCTTCGGCCAATAGCAAAAAGTTATTTTGTAAATCAGCGAAATATAGTTCGGTAAAATAATACCTATGACACATGATACTTCGATGATCTAAAAATATGTCAAATAATGCATATAGCAAAAAAGACGTCGGTTAATAGTTTTCGGTAAAATGAAATACGAACAAAAAAATTCGGAATAGTGATCGGTTCCCTCCGAATATATTACTATGAAAACTCATATCTGTCGTGTAATTTAAAAATAGAACGAACTTTTTACTTCGAGCCATGGCAACTAAGAATGTAACTTACCAAAGATTTTATTTAAATCTCGAACTGACTTAACAAATAAGCTGTTTAAAGGGAAAAAGAAACAAATGAATATATTGGTGCGAGAAAAGTTATCATTGTTCGTCATTGATTCTGAAATTTATAATTAATTTACTTAGTTTGAATTTCCGCGCATTATTTGGGAAACCCGCACTGGGCCCGCGTGGTGGATTACAGCCCACTCACTCTCACAGAGAGGAGGCCTGTGTCCCAGCAGTAGGAACATTATAGGCTGATTATGTATTTGAGAAAAGTACTATACAAGCCTTGACCGCAACCAGGCATTGATAGACTCACGTACGCCTCGGCTTCGCCTTGGCCCACATTTTCACATTCGTCCATCAATGCCTGGGTTGTCGACCGCTGCAGTAATGTACTCTAATATATTGTTCCAGCTCAGCAGTGAAACAATACAAGCTAGTGCTGCTCTGTAAAAATGTCACCGTGAAAACATTGGTGAAGTGATTTTGGAGTGAGCTGTCAATAGTGTCAATCCCTAGCATCAGGTGGAACAGGTGTTCACTTAAGTTTTCACAGTACATTTTTTACAAAATAGATCGGCTGCTAGTTTACTTCACTTCCAAAATATCACCACCGAAGTTCGTAATAGGTATTTGTCCTTCGATCAAGAACGAATGTACTTGTAGCTAGACCAACGTAGGAGGCAAAACAAATGAGCCCGTTTTCTGGAACTCACTATGATGAGCATGTAACAATTCTACGGAACATGGACATGACAGCTCTCACGGAAAGGGTACAAAGGAGTACACATGTTTAACAAAGTGAAACGGGATGGAAGTACATTATTTAGGGACAGAATTGCTGGTAAATAATTCTGCTGTCGATTTCTTAGCTAATGAATGAGAAGGGTCTTTATTGAGACGCTGACAATACTTCTAGGATATTAACTGGAAAAATCTGCAGGAAAATCCCAGATGTCGTTTTTTTTTGTTCATGAAAACCGCAGTGAGAAAAGGCCTCGCACACAATGGGTACTAAAAACGTATTTAAAACGCATTTGCGAAGGAGCATCAGCAACAAAAACATTGTTATTCACGATGGCCCTCCCAGCAGAATGTCTGACTTCAATTAACGATGACACGATTTATATTCATCCTGTGGATTATCCAGCTTTGCCTCTGTTTTATTTGCATATTTATCACTGTAACTTTATTTTGTTCTTAGTCGTCGGAATACACAATTACTCTTGGTGTTGAATTAATTCGCTCTGTCTTTTTACATCCAATTACTGCGCCGTTTATGAAGCAGCTTTCACGAAATATTTCATATTTTCGTAAGAGATATAAAATTACGCTTCTCGACGTTTAATAACATGGGACGGACACAAAGACAAGCCTTTTGTAATTTAGTTTTACATTATAATACGTTTGAGTTTTCATATTTTGTTATCAACGTTATTAGTAAAGCTTTTCCGGCGACCGTGGAACCGCACGCTCGAAATACACAATATTTGGTAAATCTGTTTATTCACGTGTCAATTACAAAACAGGAACGTGTTGTTGTTAAAGTACACAATACAAAATAAGTCTGTTATAATTTTCCAGATAATTGTATGCAAAACAATATTTTAGTCCGATCTCGATCTAAAATGTCATAATCAAAGCTTAAACTGTCGCAATTTCGGTCGGTTTAGAAGCTGAAATAACTGTAATTTAGTCGCTAATATCACACATTCGCGGGACCACAATCCTTTAGACGTACGTACCCGCAATGCGGATTACACGGTGTCGATTCGTGTCAACGCAACTCAATAATTCATCAGATCGTAATGGTTCTGAGCACGACTAATATAATTTAGATCGATAGCAGTAGTGTGGGTACTTCGTTATATTATTAACTATATAGAGATGCTGGCGTGAGTTACTAGGCAACATTACACTGACGTCTATGGGCATCTCACGTATTCTCCAGTAAGTAGCGCTGACGAAACATGAAGCGCGTATTATTTTTACAATCCGCGCTGGTACCGCCCAATGTTTACAGCCCTCTCCATTTTACAGAGAGGAGGCCTGGGTTTCAGAAGTTGTAATATCATAGGCTGATTATTTATTGTCATCACATTTTGTCGTCATCACGTCAGCGCCGGCTATCGCTGAAAACCAGCGCTGGGGCTCTGTCTCGCATAGGGTCGTAGCATTATGCTGAGCGATTGCCGTTTTGCGTGAATGTGACGCATATTTTTCCCCAACTCGTTATTTTTTGTATTTGTGTGTTTTTTCTTTGCGTCATGTTTACCGCGAATAAATGTATTTTCTTTCTTTTCTTTCTTTCTTTCTTTATTGGCATTCTGGCCCGCTCTAGTAGGACGTCATCACGTCTTCAGGCAGTCGCAGAAGACGTACTGTCATGCACTCTTAACTCAAAGGGCAAGGATTGTCAAAGCTAACTGGTATAACCATAACATACACAGGTTCAGCTATCCAAAATTATGTCCAGTTTCGAACTCCAAAAAGAAGATTCTCCAAAAAGGTGTAAAACGTAGTTAATCGCAGAAAGCAAAACTAAATCAAATCATAACTACTTTATAAGTCCAAAATAAGTGCGAAAATGCTAGCAATCCGTTAGGCAGAAGACGTGCTGCTCAGCAAAAAGGTTCCCGAAAAGTTTCGCGCACTAGACTTGAATTCGTAATATGGAAGATTATAAAAAGGTTATTATCGATTTAGGACAAACTCGACATTAAAATGGATGAACGCTGCTGAGAGCAATGAATAGAATCAGCTTTATTACATATTTTTGACGAGGCTTTTATCACTGACTTAAGCGTCGTTTGGAGGTACATATAAAACAGTTCAGTGACTGACAGACTGGCAGACAGCGTAAGTACTGAAACGTACTCACTGAAGTTAAACTCGACTACTAGTGGTTAAGAAAGTGTTTAATGATGTTCACTAAAGAATGCAGAAGTGCTCTTTCCTAGTGCACTCTCTGGTTTAAAATGTAAATATCCCGTATAATATAGTATTGAATTGAATTACTTACAAAGCTACAGCTGGTTATAATCCTAGATAATTCGATTATTACAGGAACTCAAGAGATTCGTTTGTTTATAACCGCGATATAAGAAGTATTGTGTGTCTATGTTCTAGAACGTCAAGCTACTTTAATGAATCATAATACATCATTGTTTCTCACAAGAAAAACAGTGAATGATTAATATCATTAATGTATCGTTCCGTCTTGGGGTGAGCAAACTCGGAGAAAATACTGAAACAAACTATAAGAAACTTCTACAGAACATTCAATGAAAGGGTGTTCCTTTTCTTGACTCTCACTTTATGAATTTGAAATGGAATGTAAAAGACCAACCACAGAAGCTTTGATGCTGTGGAAATAGAAATATGCATGTGTGGTACCAATGAACTGTTAAACTGTTGCGCCACTTGCATTTAGCAAGGGAAATATTTCTAAAAACTTATCCACAAAAACTTACTGACCTTATAATTATATACGCTTTTTTTTAATAAATGGGCCTCTAAATACTTTTTTGGGATTCTAATAAAGTACGCTTTAAAAACAAAGCCTTTTCTATCAAAATGGGCATTATTTGAGGTCCGGTTACATACATGCTCATTTATAACATGTATTTTATATCTGTCGACGTGTGCACAGAAAGGTCTCAAGACAAGAAAAATAAACAACGTAATTACCTATTTTCACATATTTGTGTTATCAGTAAGGATAAACACTTCGATGTAGTACCCTTGTCCCCAATGATCTAAAAAACTGAATAATTGAATTCAAATTTATTCTAGAATCTCTTTCTAAAAAACAAAAGAACTTTTACGTGGATATTAATTGACATCTGACAGTTTTTGTATGGAAAACCTGTCAAAGATTCAGAATTATTCCTCGGATATTTTATGAGATTTTATGATATGAAAAAATCAGCCTTTAATAAAAGAAACAATAACTACACGGTAAATAAGTAGTACAAAGTTATATCACATTAATTACAATTTTATTCTTGATTGTTAGTCTGCGGCCTGTCCCGACGGATCCGTTCAAATAAATTTATAATGAAGTCCTTCGACAGGACCGATTTATCGGAAACTTTGGATGGCTTGTTTCATAATACATGGGAAAACAGTCCTTTATTACGGGCTTATTATACCTTTTATACTTGTATGAGTACTTTTTTAAACATTTGCGTTTATACCCCGAGTTTGTTGAACAACTAATGTATGTCATGTCATTTAACTTTAGAATTTGCCACATAAGAACACACCTTAGATTCACGTAATGACTGTAAACAAATTAAGTGAGCATACTTTCTGATGCTTGTCTTGCATGACGTGTTGGTAAAGTATTCATATTTTAAGGGTAGTGTCAAAGATGCTCCAAAATCAATAACATGCCCACTAAAATCAAACACAAGGGTACACGCGTTTGTCTAAAGCATTAAGTTCATCCCTATCAAATAGGTAATCGTGTCTATCCAAACAATTATTTAGCCATCAAGCATTCCGAGCTCACCAAAAGCGCAATTCAAAGTCCACACAAACACGCCAATGACCATTCATTCAGCGCAAGTTTTACCCGTGTCACATCCATCGAATCACGCAATTAATTTAGAAGGTCACCCGGCTCTGTTTGCTTTGACAACCCCTGTAATCGAGTTTCGAGCGGGGCACACTCCCAACGGCTGTAAATCATTAAATTTAATTCCGGAGCGACGTTTGCATTTGAGGCCAGTCTTGTGCTAGTTCTAGCTGTTGTATTGACGTGTTTGGCTCCCGCTCGCGCTAAATTAAATTCTCTTTCCACTTTACAACACGGTTTTTACTCTAAAATGTTTCGGATTTAGAGATGGATATGAAATGGTTTTATTTTTTCGCCTGTCAAATGCAGGTTAAATACAATTTTGTGAGCTAAAGATTACGTATGTTGAGAGGCGTGCATGCTAATACTGCCCGGTTGGAGTTAACGTTGCATGCTGATGTTGGGCGGCGTCTAAAAAGATTGATAATGTGATTAGTGGGCTGTGAAGCAGTTGGTTAAATTAGCTGAGGGGTAGCTCTGCATACATTACTCCACTTTAATGTAATTACTTTACCATCCTCTAGCCTTTTACCAAAGCTTCTTGTCCGAACAGATGCGACTGAATTTGTGATTACCCAGAGCGACGGCCATCTAAAGTCCGCAATCCATTCATTTGGGAATAGAATAGTATTAGATTGAATGGGACGTAGGGTTTTCGGGTTTCAAAACCACCCGAATCAAACCATATACAGAGTGGATTTTTGAGATGGGGCAGCAAGGGCAGCTACCTTAACCGTTGTAGCTACAGGAAAATGGTCTTAGGAGACTTTTCTTAACTTGTTGAGAAATTTTGATTTGCATTCACAGATTTTGAAAAAAATTACAGTCAGTAGGAAAAGGGGCAATTTTCACAAAAACTCTTTTTTATGCCAATCGATCATGTCTCATATAAGGATCAATAGCCTCTATTGGACCAACTGCGGTTTGAGTACTAGAAAAATCAGAAATCGCAAAAAGCTTTTCCCATACATTTCGTAGGAAATGAGACTGACGAAATGAGACACTTCCTGTAACTACAACGGTTACGGTAGCTGCCCTTGCTGCACCTTCTCAAAAACCAACCTTTACATATGATATGGTATGAAAGCCTGAAATAATAGGGAGTTAAAAAAAGTGCTACTATACAAAATAGTTACAAATCCTGTTCCAAATGGGACCAACCCAGTTTACTTAACGCTATCAGTTGACCTGAAAACGATCACCAAATACGGCCCCATATTCTTTCATTACCCAATCACAGCGCAGATCATGCACACAATTGTCCAAACTCACACACCATGTATTTGTACTTGTCCAACCGTATTTTTGCGTTTCCAATCATCGAACAAAACAAAGAGTATTGGTACATTATGACTAATAGCCGTACCGTTCGGGATAAAAATTGGAACGAATAAATACAAGCGACTCTACGGAAAACCGAGCGTACAAAACCTTTCACCACATAATTTTACGTGTAACAAACAAAAGCAGAACATTATCCGGCCGATTCATGTCATAGATAAAATCTATTTGTCTGAGTATTTCACTTTGATCTTTGTTTATGCGAGCGTGGATCTGAATCCGTATTGCAAACTTCTGAATCTAACTTATCTCATCTTATGTTGGTGCGGATTCAATCAAATTCGGTCCTGGATCGATTGTAACTTCGGTTTTTGCCGTTGGATGGTCTGACCATTCAACGACTGGGCCACTGTCGATAATTGGATGTCGATTTCGTAAACTGCTGCTGTCTCTTGCCAAAAAACTATTTGACGCCATTCGTTAAATCCCTGGTGTTACGTAACACGCCTTTTCAAATTGTCTATTGAGTATTTTTCTTTCAATCTTTTATGTCTTGTAAACTAACAATCACGATTGACATTACTTTAATAGGTATAATTTCCATTTGATTGATCATTCGGTTCCTTACAAAATGGTTGAGCTGGATGGTGCTGATCCACGCATCAGTTTCGTGAACGGGCGCGGTCGGTTGAGACTGGAGACGGCTTATTTTTAATCTTATATTTTGAATTACTACCTCATTTTTTTTTACTTTGTTGTCACATATACTCGTAGAAGCAACAAGAATAATGTACTCAGGATTTTGTAATACCTTGATTTAAAAGAGCGTCCTTAAAGTTTCTTGCCCGTTCTTCTCCATAGACATCTACGTTTTGGAATGGACGACTAGCTTCAACTTTCTGACTAACTGACCGACTCTTTAACAATTCAAAAGTGCCTGTAAATGGTTTAATTGAAAGAAATCCTTTGAGTTTGAGTTCATATTTAATTGGTTATTAAACTCTTTGTAAATCAACAGTCAATTCAATAAATTAACATAATAACACATATATGCACAGTTACTTTTCACTAAAAATTACATGATTATTCAATCATATTTAATCATATGAAAATTAGTATGTTTTAAATTGGATGTGCTTAATCAGTTCAATTTGATGTAATGTACTGATATTAATGAGTTCATTTATTGCCACTGTTTTCTAGTGATTGGCTTGTAATTGCGCCATTTTAGCATTGAATTTCAAGTAAATCGGTAAAAATAAAATGCTGATGAGAAGAAACTGATATAATTATTAATGCTTGCCACAAAACTGCGGTTTAATTTAAAAGAATATGAGTAAGTAATTAATTACTTTTGGTGGAACATAACATAACGATAAACCTATATTCCTCGCGGAGATAAGCAGATGTGTATTGTTAGACTAGTTATGTAGTTAATTCTAGATAATAAGGAAAATTAATATTATATACTAGCTGTTGCCCACGACTTCGTCTGTGATCCAGTATGAAAAACAGCCTATCCTTACCCAGATCATGGTCTATCTGTGTGCCAAATTTCATCCAAATCCGTCTAGCTGTTTTTGCGTGATTAGGTAACAAACAAACAAACATACTCATTTTCGCATTTATTTTCGCATTAGTTTCGCATATTAGTTAGTGGTTGTTAGTGGTTGTGTTACTGGTTGAGCTCCTATAAATAAATGGGTGCATTTTTTTTTCTTTTATTATATTTGTGGTATATCATAATATGTAGGTAGGTACATAAAGGTTTTGTAGCACATGAGAGACTTACAAAGTATGCATTACTAATGGTGTAGGTACAACGAATTGTTGGATGAATCGCTGCTCTCCTAGCTAGATCACTGAGTAATCTGTATTCAGGAGAGACAGTTTCGACTCCCAATTTGAGTATCATAATAATCATGTTATTATTTATGCTTTTGGAGCTGTAAACGCTAATTCGCAAATTACGAATACGTAGCTTGTTCCAGAAAACAAAAGAGAACTCATATTTTAAAACAAAAAATATCGCACATGCTGTGGACTTAGGTACTATAGATCTCAAATTAATATAAGAAGCCATGGGAACAACCGACAGAATTGAAAACTTAAAATTGGAACATGCGTTCACTGCTGGCCAAGTGCAACACATCATACTCATAGCTACAGGTATATTGGTAACGTTAGCATGTCGGTGACACGTTCCCCTACCAAAAATCTCTCAACGCGCCTAAAGAAGTTTTCACTTCAAAAATCCTGCTAACCGAAATCATAAAACCGTAGCTTAAACATAACCAAACAAAAAAAATCTTAACACATTTTTCACTCGCATACTCCGTAACAAACCTCCATAAAAAAACAGAATACCTACAGGACCGGTGCCAACATACCTACATGGAAAAACTACTGAGCAACGAAACACGCATCCGGTGTCGCGGGAAACCGGACCGGTCACGTATTGCTACACCGTACGCCTGAAGGCGATACACTGTTTAATTTGGAAAGGAGTGAAAGGTAAAAGCGGAAAGCGGGTTGGATTTTTACCCCTACAAGTTGGACCTTGTGAAGGTCGTAGAATTCTGCTCACTGTTAGAACAGCAGGTGCTCTCGTCTTGCGTCAGACGACAGGTCCTCACCAGGAGTGATTCCATCATTCACCAGGAGTGCCATCATTCTTAAGAGTTTTGGGAAGACGTGTGTCTATGGAGTCGATGTTTTTTAGCTGGTACCGTAAACTGCACACCAGTGATAACACTTGTACTCAAAAACTGTTACTACTACGACATAAAGGCGCTCTCAATGTCAAATGGTTACTGCTGATGTGTGGTTGATACTACGAGTATGATAATTATGTTGAATCACAATAATAAGTTATTGTCATTAAAAAAATCGAAGCGACGTGATTGTACTACTACAACACCTATGGGCGAAACACTATGTAGCGTGGTTAGATTTTACATGGCATATGAGGCATGTGATATGATTTTTTTAAGTGATTGTTGAACCTCGTCACCGCAAAACAGTGCTCTTAACATGCTTGCTATCGCTACAACATTAACCCAATATCGAATTGCGAGGTAATTGCGTAACACACTATCAGTAGCAACGGCTTTCATTTTGACAGTTCAACAACATTCATTGCGTTATTTACGTTGTTGAGCAGACAATTTTTTTCGAACATATGAAGCAATGGATTAGTAATATCCTTCAAAATGATTCAGATTGAGATTGATAGTGTGTTACGCAATTAAGGTGCTGGTTCTATTTATAAAAATCGCTGTAAGTCTATAACTTACATATCAGAATAAAAGCTCCGTGTTGGTCAGCAATATTAACTTACCCGCCTTGCAACCGTGATTGAGTCACAAGTTGTTAATTGAACAATTATTTTCTCTCGTTTCCCGTTTGCTGGACTTTTAGTTTAATAATGCAACCTGACTTTTCCAGATTTAGTTTAATTCATGGGATTGCACAAAATATTGGGTTGTATTGACTATTTTATATTTTACAAGCTTTGCGCCAGATGGGTTCCCATCGGGAAAAATTATTAACTCTTTCATTTTTCCTTATGATTTTTCAAATATTTTCTTTCATACAAACCTTGTCCTGACAAGTACAAATACAACAAAAAAGAATTAGCCAAATAGTTACAACTGCATTGCAGTGATGCGCGGACAAACATTTTTGGCAATTGTTTTTTATTTATATAGGGGTTTATTCATAAACGTTGCTTAAAGTTAAATGACGTTCAAACGTCAAAAATGTATGGTTAAACAGTCGCTAATCATTACTAAACTTTAAGCAACGTTTATGAATAAACCCCATATAGATTAAGTACCAAAAACCCAATGGGAAAGGTAACTGTCAAAATGGCGCTGTCGTAGTTAGTTCCCAAAATAAGCTAAATAATTCAAGGCAAGAAGTTGTTTTATTTTATTTTTGCGAAAATTATTCGTTATTCTGTTCCAAAATGCTCCGAAACTGGAGTCCACAATTTTCCAAAAGTCCTTAAAACTAGAAGATTGTGGCTTAAAGCTATTCGTAGAGAAAAAAAAGGAACTAAACAGAGTTCGAGGTTACGTTGGAAACATCTTACAAAAAATTGCTTATAAAAAAGCTGATATACACTAACCCAACCGACAAGTTAAAGATTTTAACAGAAATAAACTAATTATGTTAAAACTTTGTTTAACTAACCGGCTCTTTGACAAAGTTAACTTTGGAAATGTGTAACACGACCGTCATCTTAATTAATTTCAAAAGGAGTTTATTACTTTAACTTTAGTTGTGTTTGTTACCTCCGATTAGCATACCTAGTTTTAACTGCTAAAGGCTTACTGCCTTGTCTAAGTCGACGGTAAAATTTTCTTTTAATTGTATGCTTTGAAAGATTGTAATAGAGATGTCAGTAGGAATGATCCTAAAAGTTACACATTGGTTTTCGAGACGAAATATTCTGCATTATTTTGGTGAATATTTATACCTAATGTATAACTGTAACTGTTATTAACGTTCATAAGCGGCGTATACACGTTACACAAGTTACATAAGTATTTAATTCAGTCAGCGCGTCAGAAACGCCGAAAACCAAAGTAGTAATCTCTACACTACCGGGAATCAACCGATACAGAACGCATTTTCTGTTATGTTAAATTTTAACAGCCTATATGTTAATCGAAAACCCAAGTCTGCATTAAAATGGACAGCGATACGGCGAAGCTAAACTCTCGGTCGATAAAAAAATCTGCAATGCATACCGGGTGTATTAATATGGGTTTTAACGGGATCTCCGTAATCCAATATGCGTTCAAATAAAAATTTATACTGCTGCTGCGTGTTTATTCGTTTGTTTGTCGAAGCGAAAAATGGAGATATCTTCGTTTATTTACGGAAAATATTATTCAATATTTGCACTTCGATATACATTTACACTCAAACTCAAAGCATTTATTTCAATTAAACCATTTACAGGCACTTTTGAATTGTCAAAGAGTCGGTCAGTTAGTCAGAAAGTTGAAGCTAGTTGCCCACACTACCCTGCATCTACTTGTCCTTACGTATTTATAATGGTTGGTGAATTTCTTAATAGCAGCCCAGTCTAGATTTATACCCGGTTTATGGCAATAGGCTCGCCCCCTACCACACTGAATGGAACTGGAACTTAAACATAACTGGCGAAATGTGGGGTTACTACGTTACGTACACCTCTGCCTAACCCTTCGTGGAAAATAGGCGTAATGTCATAACTTTACGCCTATTTTCCATTTAAATAACATATTATTTAAATGGAAGCAATATAAAACTTTTTTGTTTGGTTGCAAACACAGTCGTTTAACAAAAGCTAGAAATTCGCGTAGCGCCGCGCGTAGCTAATTTTGCTACGTTACATGTAGCTACGGCGTAGCTCGCCTTGTGCTACGAAAGCGACGCCTCAACGCCTCCGGAATACTTGACTGAGCTTTATTTTTAATGTTAAATTCAGGTTTCTGAATTTTTTATGGAATCATTCATGAAACCATCATCCATATTTTACAATCAATTCAAACATCAAAAGTGGCTAGGGTTCAAGTTATTTAAAACAAATATTTTATTGCCGTATTGAAATTAAATAACAATGTCTATTTACATTGATTAAATAAAATGTTTTCGTATGTGGAGATCGATGGGGTATCTACTCTCTGCTTTTACATTAAAAAAGACGTTTCGATTTATGCATATGCTAGATTTTTCACCTTAGTTAATCCTGACATTAAAATGTGATAAAAAGATAAATATAAAAGTTTTCAAAGGTTTTTATTGCGTAAAATAAAACCTTTGTAGACTGTATTTCCGCCGCTAATGCGTATAACACAGTCGCTGCGATTCGGGATATTCAATATGGGTTCATCCAAATCACGTTGCGGAATGGCCGCCCACGTCCGTTGTAACAGGCGAAAAAGATTTTCTGGTACGGCATCCATATTTGGCAGGTTCTTCTTTGAAGCATATCCCATGCGTTCTCAATGAGATTCAAGTCTGGCGATAGAGCAGGCCATGGTAAAACGTTGATATTAGCTGCGGTAAGAGCAGAACTTTACTGATTTGGCCTCAAACTCGTTGCAGAATTATATAGGGATACGACTTGAAAGAAGATTTTCATCTTTTGACCGAAATTCAAAAACTTTCAAATTACGAATGTTACTAAAAATGTATACATAGGAGTTACAAAAAATATAATAAAAAAACAGTTTTTTTGAAACTAGCAAAAACTTGCTTGTCACATCAAGTCTAGCACTCGATCAGGATATCGAGTGCTAGACTTGATGTGTGTATAATAGTAGGTAATACGGGCTGGTGTCCGCAAGTTCACGTCAAAGCGCGTATTTTGCATATGGAATCAAATATTTTACAGCCACGCGCAAACTGTAACCATAAACTCAGCACATGAGTCTAGACCCCCTAGCGTAGAAATTTTACGTAGGTCATCAAAAAAAGAAATTAAGCTGTTTCATAGAAAAGCATACCTACGAGGTCAAAATGTATGGAATAGCATTTTTTTTTTAAATACCCGACATAAAATTACTACGTAGAGGGTTCAGATTTGGCTATTTTGTATGTCTCTAAATTAATGTCGTTCATTTGTTAGGTGCGTTTTGTTTGTGCAGAATAAACTATTTTTCTTTCTTTTTCTTTTAGATTCATGAACTGAAAATCCATGATAACAGTTTGGGCGTGGATGTCCCTTCCACCCTGAATAGGTACCGCAATTTCAATTATGATAATGATAAATGATAAATGATTTTATTTCTGTAAGTAGGTTTGTACAAACACTTTTACACGTCAATCATATTTTAAAACTAGATGAGGTCGGCGTTTCCTATCTGACTACTCTGAGAAGAAATGCCGAAACAAACTCAGAGGTCACAGTCTCTTTTAAAGTCCAGACATAATCTTGGTCAGATCATGTGAAGACCATGTAGATTTGAGTCTGAAATGGTCTTTTGAGGAAAAAATACCACACAGAATGAGTGGACCTGTCCAGTCAGTGCAATTGAAACTCGACACACGGAAAATGATAGCTGTTCAATAATTTTAAATTTTGTTTGATAAAAGTCTGAATCCAATTAAGCACCAACAGCCACCAATCATTATATAACATGATATTTCACTAATTTAATTCTAATTTACCCTTCAAACACTTGATTCTCAGAATAAGAAAGTTAAGTAACATTTTCGACTTTATTGCAAAGAAGATTTGTTTGACAAATGTGATTGACGAATCGAATAGTTGCGAATATTGGTGGTGTTAATTGAACAAGGACATGCCTCAAACCAGCTGACCGTTGCAGCTGCAGGGTACTTTTACGGCTTAATCGAACGCTCTGTAAAATCAATAGGTTTTATTATTAGAACAAAGCGATTGGATTCACGCAATAAAAGAGGGATTTGATTGTGTTCCATTCATTAACATTTATTACAACGTCCTGTATAAGCGTGGTGGTGTTGCTATTTGAGCCCTTCATTTTAACCCCACCCGACTAGTCTTACTTTAAGGTCGATTATTTATTGCCAAAATCGATCTTAAAGTTAAATTTGTCGGGTGGTTGCAGGCGCTCTACTTTTGTTTCTTCCCTATAAAGGGTTAAAATCGTATAGGCGTCATTAAAAAATATTGGCGGGTCATTCACCGGTAGTTCTCTTGAAATATGGAATTTACTATCCAAATAATAAATCGTCAACTACTCACGAGATAAGAAGTGCAATAACTCAAACGTTTGTTTTGGAAAGCCGTTTATTTGCAGACTGTAAAAAAAAACATAATTTATATTAATCAAAAAGTTACTGTCAGCTTTTCACTGTAACAAAATCAAAACAACTGCATACAAATGTATACCTACTCAGTCACCATCCAAATCAAACACTTAAAATATTCACACAACTTCAGCAAAACTATTGACAATAGACATTCACACTAACTAGTGCAGAGTTAACTGTTCCATATATGATACAAACTTCGCGGAATCGATCCCCCTGCTCGTTTCATGTTCATTGTCAAGAGATACCAGCGGGGTGGGGGAGGGAGGCCGAAGGTAGTTACGACATAAAACGAGGGCATCCAGGCATGAAATTAAACAGCTTGCACTAAGTTGTTAATCGTCTGGACTCCTGCCAGCGACCAATTTGAAGAAATTGCTGACGAGTCCGCTAAGTTTCTGGGACGTCTAATTGAAGAAAGTATTTGAAGGTGGGGATATCTGAGAAAAACATTTTGATGGTAAAATAAAAGAAAATATTTGTCTGAAAGAAAAATGTTTTGTTCTAATGTGAAATTCTAGTTTCTTTCAAACTTTTTAGAAAATATAACTACACATGTATCTTACACATCCCATTTCTTTATAAAACTTCGTAGAAACAATTTAAAACCAATTTTTTTTTTTTGATGGCTACTCCCTTCCGTGTTCCTTCAGTTGCCTGTGCGCATTAAGTGGAATCCTAAGGGCCAGTTTCACCATACTATGTTTATTCGAAATGTCCTGTTATGCCATTTGATAGATTAACTCACTACGAAAAATTGTCCTTCAATAAAACAACAGAGTTTGGTGAAATTGGTGCTTAGGTTAACATTTATAGTAGGTAGATTTATGGTAGGTTCCCATGCCATTTTAATCTTGTATTTCCGAGAAACGATCAAACACTCTATTTCCGCAGGATAAGAAATTAAACAAGTATTTCAATTCAGATGATTAGATATTCAATTTTACCCTGAGCCACTCAATTATCACCTGTTCAATTATTCACTAAAGACAAAGAGTGATCAGCGTATGCTCATTAAAATTTAGATACCATTTTAGGAAAATCAATCGGATCCGCGAATGGAATACCAGAGGCTAATGTTGATTATGAAGCATGTCTTAAATAAGGAGCAGACACGGTCACTTCCGCCTTGCAGTGCAATTGCATAATAACATTATCAGCCTATAAAGTTCCTATTACTGGGATCTGTGAGAAGGAGTGGGCCATAATCTACCACGCGGGCCCAGTGCGAGTGGTAGATGTCAAATATTGTGTCTTCCAATTGTTGGTTCTAGAACATTTCCAGTTTCTTCACGATGTTTTCCTTCACCTTTTTAAGGAAATGAATATTAAAACTACTCCGTATACGAGTACTTTATTTAAATTAAAAGTAGTTCACGACACGCAAAAACTAATCACTAAACAACACCACCCAGTAGATTCGAAAACGTTGAAATGTGATCAACATTAGCGAGTCCGCCTTAATCACCGAATTCTTTCAGCCTTTGCCACAACCTTTTTCTCTTTAAACGGAATGTCGGAATGAAACTGCGAATTAACAGGATTGAATTTTAACGTAAATTACTTAGTTGTCTATTCTGGTTAACTAATATTGATACTGGTACTGGTAGGTACTGATTAATGGTTTGATTTTGAGAATTTTCAAATGTGTCGAAAAGACTAATGGGGAAGGTCGGGCTAAGCTAATTGTTTTTGGCGTGATCATAGCTAGGTCCCTACGGCCTACAATACATTTGACATTTCGTTCATTCTTTCCATTTAGTGTTCATTCATAAGTTTGGTTTTATTTCATTATTTCGTTATTTTTGGTGATTTCAATATTTTAAAACAAGTATTTGACATGGAAAGTGTCAGAATTTTAAAACTTAGATATGTCCCCGTAATCACTTTCTTAAAAATGATTCCGACAGAACGTCGTCCTGTTTATTTAAAAAAAATGTCCACGTATAGCTTTAAACCACAATCTTCTAATTTTAGGATCTTTCGGGAAAAGGTGGACTCCAATTTCGGAGTACTCAGGAACACAACAACGAGTCATTTTCGCAAAAATAAAATAAAACCGCTTCACGCCTTATAATATTAGGGAACTCGCTACGACAGCGCCATTTCGACAGTTGACTTCCCCATTGGAAGAAAGGTTTAATGTTATTCACAGCTTGTTTTTTTGCATAAAATTGGTAGTTGATACCTACCTATTATACAGCATATATCAGAAAGGTATGGTCAAATTTAAGGGTACACTCATAAATTATCAACTGTCCATACAAAACTTCAATACCTTCTCAACCCAGATGTATGGGACGGCAGATTATTTTTTCGCGATTATGATGATGGTCCCAAGGAGAAAGTTTTTCAGTTTGATGGTCTGAACCACACCATCAAATTTGACCACACCCTTCTGAAACAGCCTATATAACATGTTACATGACGACGTGCTCAGTCAGCTCTTCCACGCTGAATCTCAATCATTTTTGATCTTCTAAATATGAAAACAGTGTTCATTTCACATTATTATGCTATTAACTTATAAAATTCTCGCGGAAGTTTCGTGGAAACACCATGTAGGCTCAAGTCTCTACAGCGGAGTACTTTCGTAACACACGGATTGTCCGGAAGAGTTACCGTGGCCCTGGCACTCAGGCAACTGAAGGAACACGGGTGGCTTTTAGTCAGTAAGAGTCTGTCACGCCCTTCCGCTCCGCCCAGAGCGGGAGAAGTCATTTGATGACCACGCAAACAAAAAAAAAAAATGTTATGTTATGTGTCTTCAACTCACTATAGTCAACACATTCCTGCGGGGTAATTGCGTAACATACTAACAGTAGGAATGACTTTCATTTTGACAGTTCAACAACATTCATTGCGTTATATACGTTGTCGAGCAGACAAATTTTTTGAACATATGAAGCAATGGATTAGCTATTAGGCTTCAAAGTGATTCCGATTGTCATTGATAGTGTGTTACGCAATAAGGGTGCAATACCCACCTATGTGATACAGCATTTTGAACATGATTCAAACTCTCATAATTGGAAGTGAAGAGAGTTCGATTGATATTTTGTTTCAGCGTACACGTGACTTGATTGACATTCAGCTGTTGCCGTTCATATTCAGCTGTTGCCGCTTATATTTTTCTATAACCACTTCATATTCTGACACTTGATTTGTCGGATTTGTGCCGCGGAATAAAACGTGTTAGATTTGGTGAATATTGGTTATTTTCGGAGCAATGCTACGCTCTTTTCAATGAAAAATGAATATTGAATGTTGGCTTCCAAATAGAAGTAAAGTAAATTGCAACTGTAGATAAGTGGATTGACCGCATAATCCATCCTTTCCCAGATATGATAATAGACACCACGTTGATTTTAAAAATATAAAAAGGTATCCCATCAACAGCAAACCACCATGCTGGAACTGAGAACAAGTAGAGGCATGGTGTGCACCCAGTCATATGTCGTGGTATCGACACTTCTGAAAAAAGAGAACATGTATCAATGTAATTGTTTTGTCAAAGACACAGTTTTCATGACGATGCTTCTAATCCGTGTGTGACGTGAATGTGAGGACTATGTGGGTCATTGCTTTTTTTGTTCTTTTTTCTCATTTAGTTTTAATCATGTTTTGGCAGTTTGAGTAATTTATGCAGCCTACCCAAATGTCCTTTCTTTGGTATTGTTCATGGAATCGTTGAGCTCCTTAAGTGATGAGTTGAGCTGCACGATTACTGACAAATGCCCACTCAATCTGTGTGGTTCTTTCCTCAAAAGACCATTTTAGACACCAATGAACGGTATTCACATGATCTGACCAGGATTATGTCTCGACTTTAAAGATACTGTGGCCTCTGAATTTGTTTCGGCCTTTCTTCTCAAAGTGGTCAGATAGGAAACACTGATCTCATCTAGTTCTTAAAATGTGATTGACTTTTAAAATTGTTTGTACAAACTGCAGTATAATTCCTGCAATTACATACTTTTTGGTGTCAAGTCAATTAAATTCTTTTTACGAGTCAATCGGTCAGCTTTTTATTTTTTCGTGTTTTGTTTTGAATATTCAAAAATTGACAATTGTTCTGAACAATCATGTCAAGAAAAAAATATGAAGGCATTCTGTTGTTGGAATTCCAAGAGAATTAATATAATTTTTCAATAATATTGAATCATTCTTCAAATGTGAATTTGAAATTATTAATGTTTAACCACGATATGTGAGTATTCAGCGGATATCTCGTTCGAGTGTACGTTTCCTGGAATTTATCGTCACTTTTTCTTTTGGTGAGTAATCCCTTTATAGGTTCGGTATTCTTGTAACTTGTGCCTTGTTCTTTAATCTAAGAAGATTTCCTTTTCCTTAAGTTGATTGAAAGGCCACATTTTTTGGCCTTACCCTGCCATTTATTGTTCGCCTGTCTTCTTCCATCGTCTGCCGGCTGCCAAAATCCGAGTGAGCTTGCGGAGAGAAGCGCGGGATGCCGAGCAAGGTCGACGACACAAATCCAGTAGCTTGGACATCAGGTGCTAAATAAGTCATTTCATTTCAATAACGCCCAACCATCAGTATAGTCGAAGTGTTCTGTGCTACACCGACGTGTGACATTCTATTTTTAAGGTGCTTTCCTAAATTCTCTTCATCAGATCTTATAATCTCTTTAAAAGTTATCTTAACGAATTATGTAAAGAAAAACCTTAATCTTGTGCTTATTTGTGTAAAACAATTTATAGAGCGGCACGAATTTCGTACGATTGCAACCGAATTTAAATTCGTCAGTATACTTTTAAGATCCTAAATATTTGGTAACATCATAAGATTTTTCTCTGAAAATCTTGTTGTGTTTTTTTTAGTGTTTAAGCCTTTTAAAATTCCAACGACTGATTTTTTATTTATTTTTTGCCTTTTATTCTATAAATCTTTCATTCGGATGGTTTTTATTATAATAATACATTTTACGTGTATTTGCTGCGTGAGTTTGGTTTTTAGCTACCTCACGCCGGGGTTCGAATCCCCGGCGTGTTAGCAGCCAGTTCTACGCTGCAAAACCTACATAAAAAAATAAAACCTTTTATCATGAAGCACATAAAAAATCAAAACAGTTGAAGAGATCTAAATGCTGTGGAAAAAGAATCTGTCAATATTACTTCGGCGCAGGTGATTTGTGTACTATGCTTCGTCAACGAAAAGCGTGTCTAGAATTTTGGCTTACACCTCGAACGAAGGATTAGCAATGACAGCAAGGCTACCAGCCTTCGGGGCAAACTGCCAAGTGCCAGTCCGGCAGAAGGATTTTTTAAATTGGCCTAGACTTTTTAAATGGAACTTAAAAGCCATTCTGGCAAATTTATGGCCAGTCTTTTGAGGAAAAAAAACGTCAAGGGTTATTCATGCCAGTATGCGATTGTTCATTTAATGTTTCATAATAACAAAGAACATGTTTTATGATGTAGGTTGCAAGCATTAAAATAACTTCCAGTATTTAAATATATGTCCTATTGTCCATAGTTCTATGTTTAAACACTGCACAAAAAAAAAAATGCAGTTGGCGTCATATCACAATTTAACTAAAAGGAGAATAAAACATAAATTAAAGGAACGCTAATTTGTTTCAGTTCTGCAAAGGAGCGAGATGATTGTTTTACGGTAGTACCGTAGATAATTTATTTTATAGTGAGGTAAGACTATTCGCAGTATCAAAATATTTTATTTTATATCCTCTTTCTAAGGAAATCTCAGAATCATAATAAGCTTTGCAGTAACTACTCCTCTTTATAGCGAATTAATAGTGAACTACTACTAGAATAACTGCCTCGTTGGGCAAGTAGTCACAAGCGCTACTGCTGATCATGAAGTACTAGGTTCGATTCCCGGGTCGAGCAAAGTGTTATTGAGTTTTTCCATCTGGAATTTCTCACTAGCAGCCCGGAGTCTGGATTTGTGCCCGGTTGATGGTAATGGGCTCGCCCCCTATTACATGGGACTTAAACATAACTGGCGAAATCTGAGTGTACTATAGGTGCACCTCTGCCCAACCCTCCGGAGGATACAGGCGTGATGTTATGTTATGAATAGTGGAACAACTGGTGCACATCGGATAATTTTTCTGTAATCAAGCATTAAGGGTGCTTATTCCTTGTTCTTTTATTTATATGCTTATAATAGGCGTGCAATCGATTCACGTCAGTAGTACTAAGGTAGAGAGCTCGAATTAACGAACGTTCGCTCGCCATTCCATCCTGTGGGCCATTACCGCCAAATTGACGCTTGTAATCAAATGTTATCTGTCACTTATCAGTATGCAATGGATGAAGCTGCCCAACCACCTGATGGAATCCCATCGCCTTTACGATACCTCCAGGAAGTGAATGTAAAAATTAACATTTTTATAGATTTTGTGACCTATTCGGCAGAGACCCTCGTTTCTACGTTTTATTGAGCTCAATAAAATTGTTAGAGTCATATTGTAGCCAGTTTTCTTTATTTTCTCAACTAAATCAAAATAGAAATTTTCAATTTCCTTGTCGGCGATCGTCTGCACTTTATTGCAACAAAACCACTTAAATTCTGCAGAGAGACGTAGCATTTTCGCACGGCTCACCTATCACAAAAACGCCTAGATTTATCCAACCACACTACCGGAAAACCCAATTCGTATATTCCACATTCGCGTGGGTAGCTCAAAGACCTAAAAGAAATTTGCATAACGACTCCACCTTTATATCAGAACCCTTCCCGCGAAAATGTAGTTCCGCGGTGCGAAGTAGCGTAATTTTTGTGATAAATACCCGCACTCAGAGGGGGCAATGCCAGGAAAAGTTTGGGAGCCAATGCAGGCTATGTTCCGTGAAACGCGAGGGACATAGAATATTCTAAAAGTTCATTGCTTTTAAAGTGTTGTTAACGCGTGATCACTTCTTATGGTAGTTTGTGCCGCTTTGAAGATGATTCTCGGAAGAAATGCAGAATTTACCTGGTAGCTGTTCTAGTTAATAATAACATTGTTTTTTTTTTATTCATTTTTCACCCACGCCCACGAGAAAATAACCGTAGATTTTTTAAGAAGCGACTAAGTAAGAAACTTCCTCATCTTGTTGGTTTAGTCTGGTTTAGTCAGTGCAAAATACATGTTGATGTAAATCAGTAGCCCAATCAAGATACCGCAACTGGTCAGCACAGTTTCCTGTCCGCATATCTAACTTAAACAAAACTAAAATTCCGCGAAACCTAAACGAATAACATTCCTTTTCTCCGAACACACAACGAACCACAGCACAGCGTGCACTTCCACTTCCCCACTCGCCACTTCAGGAATTCTCCCAAGTAATCGATTCTTCACTCGAACTTCTGAGAGCACCGCTCTAAACGAGTACAACGTTCTATTTGATCGCGACAAGTGTCTCTTGGCTACTCCAACTATTCATTCAACAAACATATACTATTGCTTATGAGTAAATACTGCCAAATGAATACTTACATAAAAACCGACGAGACGAGACTAACTGTGACGATAACACAAAGTCTCCCCAAGTCATACATTACAGTCCAGTCTAGTTTTACACTTCTCTCAATTACTGGAATCATGAGCGAGAAGCTTGTTTTTTGTTCAAACTATGAAATGAATGCGCCAAACTTTACCAAACGGCAGTGTTCCCGGCGTCGTGAGCAAAAAAAGCTAGTTTCTTTCATTCGTCAGGATAGAAGCACGCTGTGAATAAATTCATAGTTAAATGTGGTTAGTTCAGCTCGTAATGCGACCGCCCGTGCGGTTTGTAGCGAACTTTGAACAACTTTAACTCCAATTAGTCATAAAACAGGTTACGGAACGAATCGAGGTGTTACCTCCTTACGACAGATTTGATTTATCGCTAACAACACGGAACACAGCAAACTTTTCTAATATTCATTGATGTTGCGTGTTTGTGTATGAAGTACATAAAAGATAATTAAACTTGAAACTTTGTTTGCTATATTTAGAACTGATATTAAACTTTACGGACAATTAAATCGGAAAGTTTTCTGCGCTTCGGTCTCATTACATTGAAGGGCTCCTTGAGGATAATGAGAAAACGTTTGTTTTCCGAGCATGAATAAATCTGAAAAGTTCTGTGGTATGGTTTTCTGTACCTAGGTGTAAGATAATTAGTACGGTTTCTTATTAGAACGAACGAACGGTGATTGATAGACTGGTATAGGTACTAGCTTTTGAGCCAAACAAGATGGGTTATAATTAGTAAACTGGTCTAATAACCCCGCAAAGGGGCGAGAAATAACTAAGATGAAGTCTCGAGTAAACGCTAGTTATATATAATTAGTTGAGCAACTTAATCACTCACTTCGCCCACTCGTCTCCCACGGTTCCTGTGGACAATGGGCACTTCTATTCCATTGTGATTCTAACTACTTGAAGGAGGTCTTGTATTCTTAGAATAATGGCGTTAAAGTGCTACGTATGCTATACTTAGTAGAAATAATAAGAAATAAATCATCTAGATATCCATCTTTTTTAGCTTCTAATGAAGGTGTAAATGTATGCTGGAGCTGTCAAGGCTGCAAGTCAACATCTAAGCCCAATTTTACGTTAGTCTCCTACAGAACGTGTCCTGGTTTTGGTTCAAGGAAAAGCAAATTGGTTAAAAAGATTTTCAGTACCGAACATTCTCAGCTCTAATTAGAATTACACCAACATTCTGACACTGAATGGCGGTCGTCTTTAGCAAACTATGGTTGTATGACGACACATCACTCAAGCTTCTCCGGAGATAAGAGGTATGATAGACGTTCCTACCCTGTATAAAAAACATTTCCTGACATAAAGGTTTATACGTATATAGCTTCTCCTAGAGCGCTCGTAAGAAAACGTTTTCTATTCCCAAAAGAATATTGTAAATCCGAGACTACTTTTTCTTGTTTTCGGCAGCCAACAAATATATTTCTTTGTCAAATCAGCCCTGTCTTTAACCTTAGTGACATGTTTAACATCTTTACGTAAACAGAGAATAAAATCTTCTGCAAACATTTTCTTTGATATCTTTGCAACTGTTTCACTTTACCGATATGTTTATGTGATCATTCAGAAAAATGGGGCACCCGTGACTATTTTAGTGACGGTTTACGAAAAATACTTGACGTTGTTTAGTTATGTTTACACAGATACAAACTTAAAGTACCCGTAAAAACCAAAACATACCCATAGAAACAAACGTCATGTTCGTGAACGGGTGCCGTCAGTAGAGACTGGTCATTGGACTGGAGTTAATTTTAATCATGGTCTGGCAGTTTGAGTAATTTTTGTGGCCTACCCAAATGTCTTTTCTTTGGTATCGTTGAGCTCCTTAAGTTCTGAGTTGAGCTGCACGATTACTGACAAATGCGTGCACTGACTGGACAGGTTCACTCAGTCTGTGTGGTTTTTCCTCAAAAGACCATTTCAGACACAAATCTACATGGTCTTCACATGATCTGACCAAGATTATGTCTTGACTTTAAAAGAGACTGTGACCTCTGAGTTTGTTTCGGCCTTTCTTCTCAGAGTAGTCAGATAGGAAACGCTGACCTCGTCTAGTTTTTAAAATATGATTGACGTGTAAAAATGTTTGTTCAAACCTACTTACAGAAATAAAATCATTTATCATTCATCTCTTAGCTGCCACGGCTTATTTTAATTTAATTTAATATTTTAATTGTTTTTTATTTTGATTACGTACGCTTTTAACGTTCTGCATCGTTCTCACATGCATAATTTCGACATTAATGATATAACCAATACCTTAAAATCATATTTTGATTAAAAAGAGTGTCCATGGAGTTTCTTTCCCGTTCTTCTCCATAGGTACCTACTACGCTTTGGAATGGGCGACTAGCTTCATCTTTCTGACCAACCGACCCCTTGAAAATTCAAAAGTGCCTGTAATTGGTTTATTTGAAATAAATACTTTAACTTGAGTTGAAAGGACTTTTGGTTTTCATATAAATTGGCAAACAGCAGCGCTATTCTAATACGCTTTTATAATTTGTAACCTGACGATATTATCGTTGACGTCCGCGTCCACGTCACGGCAGCCTAATAACACAGGTAACAAGTAAAATGTACAGAAACATCATTATATGAAGACACTTTTAAATTTCTGTCCATAATTACGTTATAACGCACGTATTTCCATACATTTTATGGACGTGGACGTCCACGATAATATCGTCACGTTAGAAAATATAAAAGTGCGCATTCAAAAAAAATACACCCTCCGGGAAAATTTAAATGAAGTGTTCGTAAGTTTTGTGTCATTGTGTGTTTATAACATTTTCTATGAATGTTAGATTTTTCAAAATATAATTTTATTTCATATACATCAAAATGATTATGAGAGCACTTGTAGCCTAGTGGTAACGGCCGCGACTTACCAATTGACGGTCGTAGGTTCGAACTCAGACAGGCGCTTTACTTTGTGTAAATTATTTCATCACCATTGCTCTCAAAACGATGAAGGAAAAACATTGTGAGGAAACCGGCATGTCCTAGAATCAAAAATTCGAAGACATGTGACATCTACCAACCCGCATTGGGCCCGCGTGGTGGATTACGGCCTACTCCCTCTCAAAAAGAGGGAATATTATAGGTCCTGTGACCCAACAGTGGGAACATTATAGGCTGATTATGCTTATGCTAAAAAGATTATACACAATATATAACGCCACTAACTATTTACACTAAGTACTAAATTTAATTACAAACTAAATAAATCCACACTAATATTAGGTCTTTACCTATGAAATTGCCGTTCTGCAGTACTGGCCATTTCAAATCAAAATAATTTTTGTTTGGCTATGAATTCTAATTTCAAATTAATTTTATTTTAAAAACATGGATTTTTTTTTCTAAAAGTAGTCATTTCTTTATTGATTAGTGTTACATTTTCATCGCATTTCAATCTTTTTCGTCATCATGGATACGTTAAAAATTCGAGTAATTATGGAATATGAGTACCGTCGTGGCAGCAACGCGGCACAAGCGGCACGCAACATCAACGACGTTTACGGAGCTAACTCTACAAACCAACGCACCACCTGTTATTGGTTTGCTCGCTTCCGTTCTGGAAATTTCGACTTGAAAAATGAACCTCGCGGTCGTCCGAAGACTTTGGTCGACAATGACGAATTAAAGGCGATTGTGGAAGCTGATGATACACAATCTACGGCTGAATTAGCAGCAGCTTTCGACGTTAGCGTCAAAACAATATTGGTCCATTTGCGTCAAATTAGCAAGGTAAAAAAGCTTGACAAATGGGTGCCCCACGAACTCAATGATCGCCAGCGCGAAGTACGCGTCGAGACGTGCCTTGCACTGCTCAACAGACACACAAATGAAGGAATTTTGAACCGCATTGTTACCTGCGATGAAAAATGGATTCTGTTTGATAACCGTAAGCGCTCAGCAAGTTGGTTGGATCCTGGTTCAGCACCTAAACAATGCCCTAAACGAAAACTTACCCCTAGAAAAGTGATGGTCACTGTTTGGTGGTCTAGTGCCGGTGTGATTCATCACAGCTTCTTACCAAACGGGGTGAGCATTACTGCAGATGTGTACTGTGAAGAACTGAACACAATGATGGAGAAGCTGGCGCATCTCCAACCAGCATTGGTCAATCGCTCGTCTCCGCTGCTCCTGCACGACAACGCGCGACCTCATACTGCACAGCAGACGGTCTCCAAGTTGCAAGAACTGGGGTTGGAAGCTCTCCGTCATCCGCCCTACTCACCAGACCTTGCGCCTACAGACTACTACTTTTTCCAGAATTTGGATAACTTCTTGGCGGGAAAAAAATTTAATACCCGAGAGGCAGTACAAAATGCCTTTGAAGAATTTGTTGCCTCCCGTCCAGCTGATTTCTTTAAGAAGGGCATCAATAAACTGCCACTGCGATGGCAAAGATGCATTGATTGCATGGGTGATTACTTCGATTAATACAAATAAAAAATTCATGAAAAAAATTCGTTTAAATTTTTTCATACAAAACGGCAATTTCATAGGTAAAGACCTATTATTATAAATTCTAAAGTAACTCTGTCTGTATGTTACATTTTCACGCCTAAACCACTGACTGGATTTCGATAAAATTTGGCAAGAAGATAGATGGCATCCTGGGGAAGGACATAGGATACTTTTTGACCCGGTAGCACGTTCCCGTGGGATAATTTCCGACATCCATGCGGGTGAAGTTAGTATACAAATAAATACAAACAACAAAAAGAACTCTTAAGAAAAAAGAAAGAGAAAAGAACTCTCATTTTGCAAAAGAGAGCTGTCAGGGCCATTTACAATCTATGTCGTCGCGAATCTCTTAGGGAACTATTTAAAAAGATTAATATTATGACGGTACCTTGTCAATTCATTTACGAAAATATTATGTATGTAAGAAAAAACTCCATCTTTTTAATAAAATAAGTGATAGACATAATTTTAATACTAGAAATAAAGATAAAATAGATCAGCCATTTTTTAGATTATCTAAAGTACATACATCTTTTATGGGGTACTGTGTTAAATGTTACAACAAAATACCTTGTGATATTTTGCAATTAAATGAAGAAAATCTAAAACTCATATAAAAAGTACACTTTGTAAACAAGCATATTACAAATTAGAGGATTATATCCTAGATAAGAATGCTTGGAAACATGCTGGTCCTGCTCCATAGGACAATCTAGAGTGTAGACAAAATCAAACTGGTTGCTAATTTAATTGTATAATTTATAATTTTTATGACATTGATTGTTACATTATGTACTTAACTACTTTAACTCACACACTAAATTATTACTTATTAAAATTTTGGAAACATCATCTACTTTTCAATATTTGTAAATATGTGATTACCATGTATCTATCACATAATTAATTTACCTGCCTTTGCATTATATTTAATTCTTTTTACCTATTGTGGTATAGTAATTTTATTCTAGGTGCATCGTCTTCACATATGATTACATAATTAATGTGAACTTACATAATATTGTAAAACATTTTAAAAGAGTAACGGTGGAGTTTCTTGCCCATTCTTCTCCATACGAAACTACCTTTTGGAAGGGGCAACTAGAATCAATTCTATTTTTTTGTAAATTTTGACGTTCAAAAGTGCCTTTTATGTGCCTATTTGAAATAAATGATTTGACTTTGACTTTGACTTTCAGGACCCGATGTTTGATCAGTAGTCAAACATACTAATAGTTAAAATGCGTTAGTTAAACTAACAATTCGTTAAAAATGACAGAAGTATGTTGTTTGACAAATAGTTAAGCTAACTCCAGTTAAAAAATTTACAATTTGGTATAAAAGTTAACCATGCGCAGATAGAGTAGTTAAACTTTGACAGCTATTGACTATTGTCACGTGACTAATTGTTAAATTAACTATTGGTCATGTTTAACTACGTATCAAACAACAGGCCCTTAGGCGTCGAACTACTCCTAAGTAAGTATTCCTAGTGATGTGAGTTAGGCATTGTTTTACAAAACAGACATTGTTTTAACAAGACGAAAACAAATGATGGAAAGCATTTACCTGCAACATCAAGGAGTTAAAGCTCAGAGATAAAGTTCAAATCCTCCATGTGATACTACTCCCACCAGCTTCAAACAGTAGTGCCTTTTGGCAACAGAAATAGATAAAGAGGTAGTAACCTACAATACGTCCCAACCAAATGGACTTTTCCAGGGAGATTTACTACTACTACTACTTATACAACATATAACTCAAACTTAAAGCATATATTTCAAATAAACCAATTACAGACACTTTTGAATTGCCAAGGGATCGGTCGGTCTGAAAGATGCAGCTTGTTACCCATTCCAAACCGTAGTAGGTACCTATGGAGAAGAACGGCCAAAAAAACTCCACGGACACTCTTTTAAATCTAAAATATGGTTACAAAATATTGGTCACATCATTCATGTTGAAATTATGCATGTGAGAACGATGCAGAACGTTAAAAGCGTCCCTAATAAAAAAATACAAACATTCAAATATTAAATTAAATAAATTAAAATAAGTCGAGGCAGCTAAGAGATGACCATTCCCTACCGACGGCGCCCGTTCGCGTACTTTACGCATGGCATTATGCACTTTTGGCATTATTTGAAATGTGTACGTTGCTAATCAACGTACACATTTCAAATAATGCCAAAAGTTTAATAAAGTAAATGAGACATTATAATATTCGCTAACGTGCCATTCCCGGGAGCAAAATGAACTAAAATTTATTATACTAATACGAACCGCATGACTGGTGGAAGCAGAAGTTAAATTAAAACTCATTTTATTCACGACAAGCTGTTTAAATTAATTATTATCTGCATTTTGGACGGCGACATGTGTCTGAAATACAGTAATCTAAATAAAAGTTAGATTTGTGTCGTCAACATTCATAATTAATTAGACACCGTAATTAGGTACTGAACTAATCCGTCTGCCAAACGATAATAATGTACAATATGTGCTTTTTGTAGTGAAAACATTACTTTTATGTAGATTAACAAAAGTGTAAGTATCCGCTACAGAATAAAACAATAATTAAAAAAAATAACAAAAAAAAAGAGGTATGGTTTTTTCTTATGACTTCTTTCTTAAATGTGAGATACTTACCTACCGTAGATAGGATTACATTCTTATATTTGCAATCCGAGTAACACAAATTGAAATAAGTTAGTTAAGAGGGCCCTTCCCGGTCCGTCTATCGTCAACGCGAACATGATTGAAAGGCTTGTAGTTTGCTTGATGAATAATGATGATTTAATAAGTACCTACATAATTTCTATAATGTAATTTTGATGAATATTATCACGGTTTATGCACCATCTCTTCCTACCAATTTGTACGCCACGATATGCGGCTGAACATGTTAGAACTTTTTTTATCTTTATTATCTTGCATGCAATGTATCATGTACACCATGTTTAAACAAATAAAATTTTACTTACTTACTTACTTACTTCATCCAACGCAATGTTTGAAAAAGAAGCAAGAGTGAGAACGTGATAACATCGAACGAAAGTTGACGCGCGGAGATTTCACAAAACTTGTTCCAGGAAATACGTGTTTTTGAACCCTTACAAGGTTTTGGAAAAAATGTTTGTTATTTAGAATCTCCATTACATGTGCAAGGTTTCTATGAAGATGTTTTCTTTAAATTACAATTTAAGAGTAGGTACATTATGAAAGGCCAAAGTTCAGGTAAAATTTGTGCAAAAAAGCAGATTTTTGGAGGCTTATACTGAATTTGTTTCACCAAATTTTTATTTTTTACTTGCATAGAAACCTAGATAAAGTATACAAGATACCTATTAGTTAAACAAATTTAATGAAAGATGTGTTACAACGCCATAATCACGTACGAGCGTTTGTATGAAAAGTATGACGGGTTGGCCGCTCTTAAGGATATCTATTTCTTTATTGTACACTGAGAGGAAGATCCCAAAATCAAACTATTCTAAATCCAGCGGGGTAGTTACGTAACACACGAACAGTAGGAATGGGTTTCATTTTAACAGTTCAACAAAATTCATTGCGGTATTTACGTTGTTGAGAGACAAATTTTTCGAAGTTAAGAAGCAATGGACTAGCAATAGGCTTCAAATTGATTCAGAATGTGTTAGATAGTGTGTTACGTAATTAGGGTGCTGGTCCAAATGCCACATTGACGAGTAAATTAACGTTATAAAGGTTGGCAGGGACATCGTTACCCAACCTGTTACCATGGATTCGGTACATAATTCAGAAACCGCAGAGTTAATTTTTTTTGTCGGTTCTAAAAAAAAATTGCTAATTCATACATTTTGACAGCGTAGGTATTGCACTTTTCTACAAAAACAGCGAATTTTTTTTTTATAACCGACAAGCAATTTCTAAGCTAGGGGGTCTAGAATCATGTGCTGAGTTCATGGTTTCATTTTGCTCGTCAATGTCCTTGCCATCCTGTAAAATTTTGTTGTATCTTCATCAAGGCCGAGCGTCTTCTGGGTCTAATCAGTGAGCAGCCCGGTATAGGAAATGGTGGTCAATCCCTTATGGATACTGAGTACTTAGTTAATAAGATTTTCATTAATTACATTAACAGTTCCCGGCAATTAACTTGACACATTCACGGCGTCATCGGTGGCAGCGCAGAGGTCACTTTGACTGCAAGTTTTGGGCCAACGAGATATGAGAAAAGTCGTGCCAGCGACACGAAGAAGAAGAAGACTTGACACATTACATTCTAGCAAACGTTCAGCTCTCTAGACCTTCCTTTCTGTCGCTCCTACCTGTGTGACAGGCTCTTTTTAAAGTTCGATAAGTCCTAAGCCCACGTACTGTACTGGCATATTCAGCAGGCCAAATAGATAATACTGCACCACCATAGCGGCAAGAGGTGCAACCAATCAGCCTCCTCAATCAGAAAGAGTTGACGTTGTTGACCTACATAGGTATTTAAGTCTTGCGCCGTTTGTACATAAAATAAGTCGAAGGGATGATAACTTCTATTAGCAGTGACGTTCGATCCATACGAGCCACGTACTAAAGTCTAAGTCGCAAACCGGTTCGGAGAAACTCTAAGATCTCAAGCACTAAGTACCCCACTTTGTCACTTAAACTTAGTCCGTCAACTTTGTTTATCCGTTCACTGGAGATTAAGTACCTAAGTAGGGTCAATGAAGAAATGTTTTTCAATCGGTAGGAGTCCGTGTTGAGCCCTCTTGAGGCTGGCACAAAGGCGGGCGATCTCTAAGGACCATTTATTCAATTCTCCTTAACCCTCGCCTCCTCAGCCAGTGAGGCTTTTAGTCCAAGGCTTCGCTGCACTTCGGTTTACTAAGGTTTTGTTAAATATTAGTTTCAATGGTAGGTCTCACAGAAAGGAAATAACTAGGCCCAGAACGGGGCCAGGGACTGAGTGGATCACATAGCGATAGTTTTATGGAAAGATAAATAGCCACATCTTGTTTCTTGACTAAGGGCCCGTTGTTTGATACATAGTTAAAAATTACCAATAGTAAATTTAACAATTAGCCACTTGACAATAGTTAAAGTTTAACTACTCTGTCTACGCATGGTTAACTTTCATAGCAAATTGTATTTTTTTTAACTATATTTAGCTTAACCATTTGTCAAACAACATACTTATACATTTTTAACAAAATGTTAGTGTAACCATCGCATTTTTGAACTATTAGTCTGTTTGACTACTGATCAAACAACGGACCCTAAGCTTCTTAATTATTAACAATTTAATTTATGTATTAAAGTTTACAAGAACAACTGAATGATTCCTTGATCTTCCATTTCCAAGTAAAAACTTATCCGATCTCTGCTACATTGCAAAAACTGTTTGCAGAAGGTAAGAAACAATTCTATATGGCGCCTTAATAAGTCATTTAAACACTGTGCACTATGAGTATTTCTCTGAATAATTAACAATTTCTCAAACAATAGGAAGACTGTGTTACACATTAGCATATCACTTTCGTAAGCAGCTAACCGCTAACCACTGTACTCTTGGCCTCAGCTTAAAACAACACTTGATGTAGATTTAGACATTCCTCCTGCATTAAGGCGCGTTTACACGAGGATTTATTGCACTCGCTTGTTTACACTGAGCTCGTCGTTTAAACTATGCTTAAACATATGAGAGCGGCAGATCGTCTGGCGTTTCTTGCCTACGACTCTTCCGTGACCATTCTCTACACTCGATTGTCGAGAAACTCTCCTCGTGTAAACGTGCCAGAAAATGGCTCCAAGCTCATATAAGGTAGGTCGTATGAAGTGAAACGCCGACTAAAGTTAATATTTCAATTATATTATTTGTTTTTTTTTTTACTGGACCGACGATTGATACACGATTTTTTTCAATAATTTATATTTGAGCATGGTATAATAATATACTGCGCCAGGTATAGCATTCCGAGACACAGTGGTCACGTGGGTGACACAAGCCTACGTCATCACCGCTGTGTTACCAGTAGTGTGTCATAATAACTCCCCAACCGCCTTTATTACCTGTGCGAATCTGATAAATCAATGAGGTTTTAACTAACAATTACGTCGGTATAAGTTTAAATTGAATTGTTTCGTTTGATTAGAAAAACAAAACGACAATTTAAATGCTTGATATATATTTTTTAACAGAATGGTGACTGAAAATGTTTCCATACTTTTTGTTTTGTTGCAATAAAGTGGCAACTGGATAGTGACGTAAGCTTGTGTCACTCTCGGAGTGCCAGACCTTGTTTTTTTAGACCATGTATTTGAGAAATGACAATTTATAATGATTATGTAACAGTTACTGAACCTCCAAATTCGAGTAGGCGCAAGTTTTCAATTTCATCCTTTATACAGCTTTGAATCTGGTCTTATGTTGATAAAAATGTGATTCACGATGATCATGATAATATATTTACTGGTTGGCTGAGTATTATCAAAAATACACTGATTATTATATCACGAATTTCGGAGGCTAGCTACAGCACTCGCCTTAAAGCAACCCTAGATGTAGAATTAGACACGCCTCCTGCATTAAGCCAGCTTCGAGAACCAGCAGTTATTGTGGCAACATAAAACGAAGCGCCCGAACTAATTGCAAGACGGACGTGGCAAGAATAATAGCGTTCTTCATGAGATATTGCCTCGTGTTCTTGCGCGTACGCTTTTTATTAAAGTTACTTCTTTTTTTTTCAGATTGCCAGCAAGTTGTTTGGTGTTTGCTAAGAGGTTTTCGGTTTAAGATAAATATGTTGGACTTAGTATTGTTTGGCTTGTAGCTGGTCTAGAGTTTCACTAAGCTACTGTAGATCAGACGGGAAAATGGCGAAAAGTGACGTGTGTACAGCTTAAGATTTCCAAAACTCATCACTGCCTCATAAAAATCTAGAAAAGACATGCTCAACTTTGTAACAGACAGCGTTATGACGTCAAAACTTTTCCTCCACGACAAGAAAGTATTCAATGAAACACTATATGTTCCCGAGGCGTATCTAACAAACTATTCTACCTCCGTATAAGTTCGTCTTCGTTATAAATTTTACGACGCCGACGAGGGCGTAAAGAACTTAAACCAAGGTTATATTTGAGGAAACCCTCTAAAATGTGTGCTATTTTTGTTAACTAAACCGCAAATAAGTTGCGGTAGACGCAGTAGTATTTACATTTTTCTATTTAAACTGTTGTCGTTTGTTTGTTATGCTATATTGGTGTTCTTCTAATCAGCCTATAATGTTCCCACTGCTGGAGCACAGGCCTGCTCTCTGTGAGAGAGTGTCGTCACGAATTATGTCTAAGAGCCTCAAAGACCGCCCTCTGCATGGCATGGCTCCGAAAATATTTAATAAAATACCAACTGACATTAAAGATTTAAACTTGACACGATTTAAACGGAGACTAAATATTTATTAATTGAAAAATCCTACTATACTATTGACGAATTCCTTCTTGACAAAAAGTAATAAACTACAAAAAATGATTGTATTCTAAATATTGAAATTTTTGTTAATTTGTATGTAATATCGATTTTAAATTATTATATTGTTAAATAGTGTATGCCCTAATGGGTAGTTTTTTGAGTTACCATAATCTAACTATAAGACCTACTGTATCACAAAAAATCACACTGTAGCGGCATCTACAACGCCACATGCGAGCTACGCGTCATACTGACGTCACGCAAAATCCTGCATCGCGCAAGCAGAATTTACTGCGCAACTAGCATATATACAACGTCCCGACATCAAACGTCTGGTAGTTGCCCACCAGACACAACACCCGTCTGGTCGGAGGATCCTCCCTTTTATATGGAGGTTTGAGTGAGCTTTACACCCTGTTCCTCATACCTCTATACTGGTGACCCCGAAAATGAACGTCAGCGCAGCCTTCGTGCAAGTACATCAGCGTGACGTCATCATCACTTCCTTCAAGCTTTCGAGCGGCGAGTCACACAGCCAGCCTGTCTGGGTTCGAACCTACGACCTACAACTCGTACGTCGCAGCCATTACCACTCCGCCACCAATTTTTTTTTTTGTTTGAGTTGGAAATCGTCAAATGACTTCTCCCGCTCTGGGCGGAGCGGAAGGGCGTGTCAGACTCTTACTGACTAAAACCCACCGTGTTCCTTCAGTTGCCTGTGCGCCAGGGCCACGGTAACTCTTTTGAACAATCCGCAACCCCGGCAGGCAACGGCCCTGCCATTGCATTTGTGTTCCCGCTACTGAATATTTAATCACTGTGATTGCGGTTAGCTGCTTACGAAAGAGATATGCTAATGTGTAACACAGTCTTCCTATTATTTTATTTATTTTATTTTATTTTATTGTAAAGGAACAACAAACAGCTACAATATAAAACATGAAATACACAAAACACATATACAATATTGTAGCCCACGACGCTGTTCACAGATTAACTATGGGATAAAAATTATAAAATAATAATCGCTAGGTTTACAAATATATACAGTTTTTTTTTTCTAACTAATTAACTATCGCGTTTAAGATATAAATAGTATTTATGAAATAATAAAATTGATTGAATTGATAGAGAATAGTATTTTTTTTTTTTTTTTGAGAAAATTTTAATTATTCAGAGAAATACTCGTAGTGGACAGTGTTTAAATGACCTATACTATTTTCGGCATTTAGGAGCCATAGAGAGTTGTTTCTTACCTTCTGCAAACTGTTTTTGCAATGTAGCAAAGATCGGACAGGTAAGTTGTTACTTGGAAATGGAAGATCAAGGAATCTTTCAGTTGTTCTCATAAACTTAAATAGATAAATCAACTTATGATCTTGAGATGTACTCGTATTTGCTATAATTATATGCTTTAATTTTAATTTTGTGTGTGTGAATTGGCTATCGCATTAGGTTAAGACCTGTAATGATAGTTTTAAGGCATTTAAATAAATAATTTAAAAAAAAACTTTTTCGTAATAAATAAACACGCTGTGGCTATGTTATCTTTCCATAAAAACGCAATGCATCCCACTCAGTCTCTGGCCCCGTTCTCGGCCTATTAAAAAACGCAATGCATCCCACTCGGTCTCTGGCCCCGTTCTCGGCCCAATAAAAAACGCAATGCATCCCACTCAGTCTCTGGCCCCGTTCTCGGCCTAATAAAAAACGCAATGCATCCCACTCAGTCTCTGGCCCCGTTCTCGGCCTAATAAAAAACGCAATGCATCCCACTCAGTCTCTGGCCCCGTTCTCGGCCCAATAAAAAACGCAATGCATCCCACTCAGTCTCTGGCCCCGTTCTCGGCCTAATAAAAAACGCAATGCATCCCACTCAGTCTCTGGCCCCGTTCTCGGCCTAATAAAAAACGCAATGCATCCCACTCAGTCTCTGGCCCCGTTCTCGGCCCAATAAAAAACGCAATGCATCCCACTTAGTCTCTGGCCCCGTTCTCGGCCTAATAAAAAACGCAATGCATCCCACTCAGTCTCTGGCCCCGTTCTCGGCCTAATAAAGGCTCGTACACAATGGCGCGACGCGACGCCTGACACAAAGGCACCGCGCGTCGCGCGACGAGTGGCGCCTTTGGGTAGCGCTGTCGCGTCGCGCCTGTCTGTGGGAGCCTTAACTCGCTTTCTGTAACACCTACCATTGAAACTAATATTTAACAAAATCTTAGTAAACGTGTCAGTGCAATAAAGCCTTGGCCTAAAAGCTTCACTGGCCGAGGAGGCGAGGACTAAGGAGAATTGAATAAATGTTCATGACTATTATTTAATTACTATGTTTGTGTGCTTGCATGACTGTGCTAAGTAACTGTGTGAACTTAATAACTACCTAACCCATAGCACCTTTAAAACAATATTATAATCGTGCACCTACCTATTGTGATTCTGGACTGGAGATCAATATACTTTATACATATATAACCGCGAGTCGAAAATTATTTATTACTAGCTGCCATCGCGACAACGTTCGCGTGGTATCCTACCCCTACCCTACCCCTAAACCTTCGCGGGCGTATGCAGAAAAACTCACCAAAGTTTCATCAAAATCGGTCCAGCCCTTTCGGAGTCCATAGAAGACAAACAAACAAACAAACATAGATTTGTATTTATTTAGATTCCTCAAGACGACTTCCTACACATTTTCTCGTCGACGTTCTAATCGTCCCTACCTACATTGGTTGATTGAATAACTATCTACATTATTAAATAATTTAAGTACCTCTTGGATATTACTGACATCGGAAAACATCGTTAAGATAATATAAGTCTGAAATTGCCAACACGTCTTGAGCAAGCGTGGTGATCAATGCTCGTGCCTTCTTTGTATGAGAAGAGACCTTTTTCCTGCATTGGAACAATAATAGGCTTTTTTTTGGGGTGGGAAATCATCAAATGACCTCTCCCGCTCTGGGCGGAGCGGAAGGGCGTGTCAGACTCTTACTGACTAAAACCCACCCGTGTTCCTTCAGTTGCCTGTGTGCCAGGGCCACGTTAACTCTTTTGTACAATCCACGACCCCGGCAGGCATCGGCCCTATGGGACCCCGTCAATAATGCTGACATCTCATTGAGGAGCGCGTGGAACACAACGCACCGTCGACCCGGGAACAATAATAGGCTGGTGTAAATATTATTGTAAGTACTCTTACAAAACTTCATAAGTGTCTATTTCGCCATGTGCATTTCTGAAGCCCAAAGATATTACCCTAGGTAATATAAGGTAAATAAACAACTCTACAAAAAATTTGCTATTAGATGTCTACCTACCTATCCATAACAAAGCAGTTAAACACTACAATAAAAATCCAATGAAATTCAAGATGGGTAAGTATGGGCATAAAAATTTATCGTCCTATTTCTGTAGCAAATAAATCGCAGCTGGCACAAAGCATTCGCCCAGTCCAATTTACGTCGATATTGTCGCGAAAATATTTCATTTAGTTTGTTCAGTGCACGTCGCGTCGCGGCCCGCGGGCCAGAAGCTGAAGGACCAAGGGGTCGGACCTAAGTGAATTCAGAAATTCTACGTTTTGAATTACTTTTACAAGACCCGTCGTGATATCTACACAAAGAGAGGGTAGGTACATAACTACTTAGCTGCTAGAGTCCAGTTGCAGAGTTACAAATTTTCAAGGATTTATAGGGTTCCGTACGTCCTAATAAAAAAACGGAACCCTTATAGGATCACTCGTGTGTCTGTCTGTCCGTCTGTCACAGCCAATTTGCTCCGAATCTACTAGACTGTTTAAGTTGAAATTTGGTACACATATGAATTTCTGTGACCCAAACACGGGTGTGTAACGTAAATAAATGAATTTTGAATATATAGAGGTCACTTTTGGGGGACTAACTAGAAAATTAAAAATAAAGGTTTTGCAAGCTGTACCGTGTTACTTATCAAATGAAGGGACTGGTTGTGAGGGTCTCAAATATATTTTTTGTATAATATTAAAATTAAAAAAATTGGTGTTATTTCAAAATTCTTTATTTATATATAAAAAATTTACAACTTACCCTTATCTCCGAATCTACAGAGCCTAAAATTTTGAAAAAGAATCCAGAAATTGGTTATTTTTTACAGATTACAAGAAAACCTATAAGAAGTCTATGGTCTTAAAATAGCATGGTAAATCTTTCAATATTGTGCTTACAAACTTACAATTGCAGTTGGAATGTATGGGAGAACATGTTTTTCAATTACAATGTCAAGTTTGTTCTTGGCATCTGGGGGCACGGTAGTACCTTACCCAAGACAAGCCAAAAAATAAAAGCAGGGGCACTACCTACCTTTTCTTGAAGAGTTTCGTTGCACCATGTATCTATCACATAATTAATTTACCTGCCTTTGCATTATATTTCATTCTTTTTACCTATTGTGGTATAGTAATTTTATTCTAGGTGCATCGTCTTCACATATGATTACATAATTAATGTGAACTTACATAATATTGTAAAATATTTTAAAAGAGTAACGGTGGAGTTTCTTGCCCATTCTTCTCCATACGAAACTACCTTTTGGAAGGGGCAACTAGAATCAATTCTATTTTTTTGTAAATTTTGACGTTCAAAAGTGCCTTTTATGTGCCTATTTGAAATAAATGATTTGACTTTGACTTTGTTTTATTTTCATGCCATCATATCTTCGGCCTGGATAATGCTAGAGAGCTCAAATTCTCAGTATAAAATGCAGTTATCAGACATAAAACACAAAGTTTCATTACCCAAGCTTTTATACTTTGGTTATTATTAATACCTAAAATACGTCGATTTCGTCAGTGACTGACTCAATCAGTCACTCATCAAAACCTCTAGGGCTCTTCCTAAAGTCCTAGAAAGATGAAATTTGTTATTCAAACTAGGATTTGTAAACATACAACAAAAAAATTAAGAAATTTGTAACTTTCAAGTCCCTACAATTTTGTATTTCTTACGGATAATTGGTACCTATATCTACTTTCATTTGTTATGAAAGCTAGAGTAGTATTTATATAAACAAAAAAAAACATAACTTTTTTTTCGATTTCTATGAAGCAAATTACTGCTGGCGTGCAAGAAATACCTTTTTTACCCGACTATGCTAGAATTAAGGGTTATGATTTTAACATGTATGCATATATGCATCGAAATGAGATTGTGACTGTTTTCAGACTACGTTCAGGACATATTCCGTTGAATAGCTTCGCCTTTTTAATAAATAAAAAAAGGTATTAAGCGTAGATAGACATAGAATGCCCCTATGAGTGTGACATGGTCACACTGATCTAACCTAACTAAGGGTTATGATTTTAACATCTATAGTGTAATACGAGTAATAGTACAATACCACCGATAAAATAAAAAAATTGAGTATCCTACAAAGAAATTAAATCTCACCAAAAACATTTCATGTAAAGTATGTAGGTTGCTAAGAGTTACATAACGCTTTTACTGTTAAAAATCAGATTATCAGATCTAATGTAGAGCCAAGCCCCTAACTCTACAAGTTCTAACTCTACAAACCTTTTATCTTGGTCAAAATGTTTGGGTTGGCCGTTCCATTGAACTATTGCATGACAAAACATTAAAGACCAGTGACTCAATTTCTTACCATAAGCCCATAGGTATGAGTGTCTGCGCGACGGCAGCGAAACAGCCAAGACGTACATTTTGACCAAAATGGATGGTTTGTAGCATTAAACCTTGTACAACTAGGGGCTTGGCTCTATAATATTATATCTGATAACTTTTAACACTGAAAGCGTTATGTAAGTCATGGCAGCCTACTTTTTTATCGGTTAGATACCTACATCACATTCCGCCATGCCGATTTAGGGCCAGCGCCCACTGGCGGTACTTGTTCCACCCACTGCTGGGTATAGACCTTTTTTTTTTTAATGTTAGCTCGTAGTAGTGGCCTCTGAGGTCCTGGCTACTTAACCGAACTATCCTGTGGATGCCTTAAGATTAACTCAAAGCCTTCAGCCAGGGGCGAAATTAAATACTAAAATTATTTAAATGACCGCACGTTAAAGGCACCCCCTGCGGAGTACGGACTTAGGGCGTCACTGAGAGAGGGCAGCAAGGTGGGACAGGCTGGATCGAATTGTTTAGAGAATTATTATTATCACGGGAATGTAAAGCTACAGGCTCAACTACGACGCGGGCTGGCGCCTCATCGGACAAGGGTCGGGGGGACGGGTACGGGGGGGTCGTCGCGTGGGACCTCGTCGGCGAGGTCCACCAGTGTTTGTGCACAACAGTGCACAAACACTGGTGGCCCTACTGCTTTCCTGGAGGAGGGTTATGGGGTCATCGGGGTCGCCTAGGACATGCCTCGGATGGTACGGATACGGGAGGGGGCATAATGGGCGGCCGCGACAACCAGAGGTTTGCGGTGATTGGCGGCGGAATCAAAGAAACGCTTGGAAATGCGTTTAATGAATTGACTAATGGTCGGGATTTTAAAATCTAAGTGGAGGTTTTCGTTCCGAACGAACCAAGGGGAACCTGTCGCCCTACGGAGGAACCGGATTTGGAGGGCCTGCATCCTATGGATGTGATGGGGTTTCGCTTGTGCGAAGACTACGCTCGCATAGGTCATGATCGGACGAATGCACGCTGTGTAAATGCGCAATTTGCACTTGAGTGACAACTTGCTACGTGCATTCAGGACGGAATGGAGTCTACCGAGAGCGAAAGCGTCGCGCGAACGCGCCTGCTTTATGTGCTCTGAGAAGGACAGGTGCTCTTCTAGGATGACACCCAAATATTTGGCTCGCTTCTCCCAAGGGATAGGCTTGCCGAACATGGTGATCGGACGGGGGAGGGTGGAGCTACGTCGCGGTTTCGAAAAGAGAACCGCTTGACTTTTGTCGGGATTGACTTCGATTCTCCATTTTCTAAACCAGCCGCCGAGTTGGTCGACTGAAGTTTGGAGAGTGCGAGATATCGTGTCGTGGCCGAGGCCGGTGTAGTAAATGGCCGTATGGTCTGCGAACAGAGCCAACTGAGCCGTTTTACTTTTAGGGATATCGCTGGTGAATAGCGTAAAAATGAGAGGGGCGAATACGGAGCTCTGAGGGACTCCGGCACGAATGGGGCGGAGGGAGGATGGCGCTCCTTCGATGCGATAGTGAAACGTGCGATTCGACAAAAATTCTCGTAAGATGAGTACGATACGATCTGGCACTTTGAGTTTGTATAGCTTATATAATAAGCCATCGTGCCAGACTTTGTCGAACGCTTTCGCTATATCGAAGAAAACAGCACCCGTCAAAGAAACGCGCTGGAAACCAACGCTTATGTGTTCGATGATACGGTGGACCTGTTGCACGCACGAGTGTTGGGTTCGAAAACCGAACTGCTCGTTGAGATTGAGACTCTTTGTCTCGGCGTAGTCTCTGAGATGCTTATAAATAAGCCTCTCATAGATTTTGCCGAGACATTGAGTAGACTGATGGGGCGGTAGCTGAAGGGAGCGAATTTAGGCTTGCCCGGCTTGGGGATACCGATGACAGTGGCCTGTTTCCACGTTTGTGGGAAGATGTTATTGCTCATGGCACCATTGAAGATGGTGGTCATGAGCATGATCAAGTGGGCGGGGAAAAGTTGGAACACTTTATTGGTAATACCATCAGAACCAGGGGCTTTCCGGGGCTTAAGGCCCTTGATAAGTTCGTGCACTTCGTCGGGAGTGACGGGAGGCAGCGGAAACTCGGGGTCTTCTACGGGGGGGAGGGAAGCTCTCCTTTCGACTTCGGCTTCCACCTCAGAGAGGTGAACTTGGGTATAGACCTCCTGCGACAGAGTACTTTATACTATCCTCCTGCTCCGCCCAGTCAGATCACTCACTTCTTGGATAGATCTACAAAAGAAAATCGGTTCCTAAATATTTTAGGCATTTTTTTGTTTATTGAAAAATTAAAGTCCCTGTATTGTAGTTAGTAAACTAAAAATAAACTTTATTAATTCAAAGCCAGGCTCATTCTTCTGTTACTGTTTTTTACCGTGCGTATCTCCTAATAAAATTTAACATATTGGCCTACGCAAGGTTAAATGGTCGAAGACGAAAGTGAACGAAAGTAGCTCATGAAATCGCAGTTGTAATAATTTATAATACTTGTCTAAAATAGCAAGATTCCAAATTTAAAAAAGAAACTTGTCTTTACTTTCGAATGAAGTTGAATAATTGAATGCTTTGTCTGTGGCGTTATTCAAACTTTCGTTCATTTCGTTCCATTTCGTTCGCGTCGTCGATCTCTGTCTGTCATTTACAGAGCGTCATCAAAATACTGGAACTGGAACTGTCAATTTCTCTTTGTTTACGTCAAACTCGATTGGAGCTGCGGAATTATTCTAACCTGTATTTTATTTTTTTACCGTAAATGTAGTTTAATCATTACATCATGTATATTCACATTTCATGTAAAAAGACATGTTGTGAGCGTGGTCACTGTTGAATATAGATTATTGAAGTCAAATCAATTGCAACATGGAGGGCAAGAAAATATCATTTGGTTTTATGAAAACTAAAAAGGTTGAAAAACCATTTACACCAATAATAACTGAAGAGAAAAGGGACTATATAGAATGTGTTGAAGAGAAATCAATTAAAGTCGTGGGGTAAGTGACCAATTCCTGTTTATTTTACATCCAAACTAACCTAAAAATTGACAATTTGTCTGTTATTGTTTCATTTTGATACTAGTAAGCTAGAGTTCATAATTTTTGTTTGACATAAATTTAAGCACTTCATGCCTATGTAAAAACATTACAGAAAAAAACATCACACATATTAAACATAATTATTATACTATATTTAGTATCAAATATCTCTTAAAATACCCATCTAACACTTATTAAAAATCTGTTTCAGAGGCGAAACGGTAACAGAGGATTTGCCGCTAGTAATTCCTATGAAACCAAACACTCTCATCACAGCAGAGAAACTAAAACAAATAGCTGAGAAAGTTGAAAGTGCTGTTCAGGAACCGGAAATTAAAGAGGAACCTGTAATAAAGGAAGAAAAGATTGAAGAAAATGAGACGTTAGACCAGATGGCCATCAGAGAGCTAATGCAGGAAGCCAGGAAAGATGTCAAGGTTGAAGTTCCTGATAACTTGGCTATTCCTACGCCTGCAAAACCTGTAATGACTGGAGAGAAAGAGGTGAATACATTTGTATTGTAACCAGCGTCTTCTTTGTGTTGTTGATGCAATTTTTTCAACAATAAGGGCATTGACAACCTAGACAGCTTGATATACATTTTAATGATGTAAAGTCAAATGCAAGTTATTAATGTTTTTTGCATTAAATTAATATTGTAAATGGGATCACTTTAAAAAATAAACTGTAAAATAAATCCAGCAGTGGAACAATACAGGTTAAAAAATAATATAAAACAGTTATGCATTATTTTATAATAATTATAAAATAACAGCCATGTTTATTTTTTCACCTGTGCGGTCGGGTTCCTGTTACAATAACGGTGTTGCTATTATGTCTTGAGACAAACATGACAAATGAACATGCTTGTATGTAAATACAGCTTGATAATAAATAATTGATTTATGCACAGTAAATATGAGTTAATTAACATCTACCTGGTGTTTTAAATAATAAATTATTAAGATGTCTTGTTCTACAGCAATTTCATGACATAAACTGTTGTATATATATTTTTTTTTTTTTTTCAGTCAACATTGGATGACTATGAGTGTGTGCCTATTCAACAGTTTGGAATGGCAATGCTTCGAGGCATGGGGTGGACACCCAGCAAAGATGGGTATGCAAAAACTTTTATATTCATGTGTTATTATAAATTTTGGCAACTATTATCTGGCTCAATGTCCAGCTGATTGTTAGATTTACAATTAATGGTTAGGATAAGTAGTTATAGAGAAAATATCCAGGTTCAATAGCCTGATTTGTCATTACCAAATGAATGCTTGATTCTGCTGTGCACCAAGTTAACTATTCTCCCACAATACATACAGGTAAACAATAATAATATGTATAATTTATTTGTCAGATCAGTATAATCCATATTGTAAGTAAGGACATAAACAACTTTATTTTTTATTAAATAGGAACAACAAACACCTAAATTATGCAATATTACATAAAGAAAAACTTATACATATAACTTAAGTAATAATGTAGCCCACAGCGCTGTTCACGAATTACTATAAATAAATAAAACCTTAAAGTCACTAGGAGGTGAACTGTTTATGCATGACAGTTACACTTATATTATAAAAACAATTGAAAAAAACAGAAATATTATACAAACTAGTGTTAGTACATATACCTCTGTCAATTAATAAACTCAAAAAACATGTCAGAGACGATAATAATAATATCATGTTCATTCACAATAACACTGCACACACTACTTCTGGGTACGGTTTGAAGGCAACACTAGTGTCCTTGTCCAGTGCTTCAGTACAAGGCCATCAGTCCTATCCAATATGATCATCAAGAGACAGTTGGCGCTGCCACGTACCCGCCATATCAGGGATGCGATACGCCTTCGAATAATAGCCTAGAAGTCATCTATACATGATTCAGGGAACATCCCTGATGTGCTGATGTGCTGAAGTAAAAGATAAAAGAAGAATATAATATGTAGCTTAGGCTCGCTGCTATTAGTACAGACATGTTGAAGCTACCATTCTTTTTTTTTAAGTTTTTCCAGTCAGACAGCCTTGAGGCCTGCGCAAAAAAGGGACAATTTGGAATCGTATGGAAATTCTGGGAGTCTATTTGTCCTATGTGTGCGTTATTGCATAGATTTCCATACGTTCTAGCGACGCGGACCAAGTGTCCGCGGTCAAATTAACCTTCATCTGCTCAGCGCCTTAACCTTTTATTTGATTAAAGTAATTCATCTGACAAAACAGTTCGACAACATCCCTTGTTGTTGTGCTGTTTTGTTAATTTATTTTATAAGAAATTATTTTGCTTTATTTTTATTATTCTCAGGTCCAAATACAAGCAACCAGAACTCCGTCCAAAAGGCTTAGGTTTAGGAGCTGATAAAGTAATCAAAGAGAATCAGAAGAAACAATCAAAAGACAAAAAGCAAGAAGAATTAGTTATAGTAAAGAACTCCTTCGTGAAAATCACTACTGGGAAATATAGTGGTTATTATGGAAAGGTAACTTTTTTAAATATAATAACAGTATTTTTGCATGAATATTGTATTGTGATCCTTTATTGCCAGACAAGAATATTTGAGTGAGGCAGTTACTTATTTGCCAATCTATCAAGCGCAACCAAGCTGTAAATGTTACGGCTCAGTGCTAACTTCACCTCACAATTCATATTACCAATATAAGTAATAATTAAATTCTTAGTTTAGCCTTTGTAATTATGATAATGTCCAACTTTTGGGTGTATAATAAAAGAATTGCCTTTTACAAGATGCGTAGAAGACAGCATCTAAACATACCAAAGTCAAACAAGGGCATCCCGATGACCACTGTAAGGATTAGAGACCGGATTTAATTTAATGCATGCTTTTTCAGGTTACTGCATATTTTACCCAAAATCTAATGAATGTGCATTTATTTATTTTGTTTTCTGTAATTTTTACTGTATTTCAGTAGAAAAATACTAAAATGTACATATTAAGATTATTACTTACTATTGTATAGAATCCAGTTTTTCTAACTGAAGAGGTACCTGTGCTGCTGGGGAGTTTGTTGCGCTGCTTCTTCCCAGCTGAAGCACTAGGAAGTGGTGAAAGGCGGGCGTTTTGGGGGATTGTCTTATGTAATTTTGACGTTCAAAAAGTGCTTATTTTCAGTCTAGTTTGAATAAATGAATTTTGATTTTGATTATTTAAAAATGTATGAAATATATCATAAATGCTCGAAATATGCGACAAATGCTGTCGTATATTTCGAGCATTTATGATGCATATTTAGTCAATTATAAGTTGCATATAACCCAGTGTATAATAATGACACAGCTGTCCAATTTCTTGAAATCCTTTGGGAATGTCTTCTCAATATTTCTGATCTATTCTATAATTTCAGGTTGTGAGCTTAGATGAAGACAACGGCCGTGTAATGGTGGACATAGCTGTGAAGAAAGAAACAGTCAGCCTCAGTGAATTTATGATGCATGCAGTCACAAAATCAGAATATGATAAAGAATCTAAAGTTATAAGTAAGTACATATATGCATACAATAAAGTTTAATATAAAAATGTACACGGTCCAAGTATTGCATCTTGCAAGTACAGTAACCGGCCGTTAATCTGGCAAATCGAGATTTAGAAACACATTGTTTCACATGTATGAGTGCCAGATAGGACGCTCTGCACACTAGAATTTTTCCTAATACAGTATTTTTATCTCACGAAGCGACGCGCGCTTTACTTGTGGTAACCAAGTGTATAAACGCGCTGGGAATGTGTGTGTGAAGACGAGAAGCGTCAGCACATAACACACCCACACACACACACACTTCCGACTTTGCCTTTGTGTCTAGGGCGGTACCAAGATCTCTTGCACCTACACACACATTCACAGCATGTTTGTACATTTGGTAACAACAAGTAAAGCGCGCGTCGCGTCTTGAGATAAAAGACTATACTCGATGTGCCATATTAACGACCGTATACTGTAGAAACTGTAGTCAATTATTTTCTTTCCAGATGCAATTGAAGAAGTCACTAACAACTTCAGATGCTATTTACACACGAACCCTGCTTTTTGAATAGGACTGCAAGATACAAACCATACGTTTTATTCATTACACTAATCATAAATGTATTCGCTACAATTTTAGACGCGGATTCATTCGAAGAGTACAAAAGGACAGAAAAAGTAACCCAAAAACCGCCCAAACAGGAAGAAAAAAGTTCGACCAGTCAGAGAAGTAGTGAACTTAATGTGAAAACTGACAGAGAGAGAATTAATGATGATCATAGACGGCATAAAGAAGACCGAGAAGAAAAATCATCAAATGGAAGAAGTAGGGACAGGCCGAAGGAAAGAAGAGATTCCTCTAGTAGCGAAGATAGGACGAGACGCAGACAGAAAAAAGACAAGAAAAGATATAGCAGTAATGACTCTTTGAGCTCTTCTGATGACGATAAAAGAAGAAGAAAACACAAGTCTAAGAGCAGGAGACATCGAAGCAGTTCCGAGGATTCACGCAAGAAAAGTTCAGAAGTGAAAAGAGATATTGATAAAAAACGCAAAGGGAAGAAGAAGAAGAGAGACCGAGATCGGTCACCGAATTATAAAAAGCATAGGAAGTAAGAATCAAATGTAAATAAAGCTTTTAAATTTTTTGTGTTTGTTTTTCATTTCCTCGCAGCTGATTATAGGCGTTTTGGCATACCTACTGTTAAGTGCTACGCGAAATGGTCGCTTACATGAATTGCCTATTCCCCAGTTCACCATGTGTAAACGGTTAAATGAATTCTAAAACTACAGTATAGAACATCTAGAGATTTGAGGTTGGACTTCTCGACAACCTCACATTTTTTTGTTTTAGTGCCATCTATCTTTAGTTCGAGGAGTTTCAGCCACTAGATTGCGCGGTTAAAATAGTTTGCAAAAGGAAATATAGATGGTGTTTATATTGATTTTCTTGCTAACCAAGAGCTCGGTTGTTTTTTTTGTAACTTGTAGGCAGTGTTGGGCACAATTGAATTAATTGTTTAATTGTAGAGGCAAACAATTACAATTTTTATTTCAACTAAATTAATTGCAATTAAATTAATTGAATTATTTTTTAATTGTGAAATGCAATTAAAATCAATTGCAATTAAATCTGTTAATTGTGGTTTACAATTAATTCAATTGCAATTAAAATTTTATTTGCAATTAAATTAATTGTTTTAAACAATTAATATTTAATTTAACTACGTAAGTATTTGACGAATGTAAATATGGCACCTTTTTTTTTTTTTTTCTTGGGTGGGAAATCGTCAAATGACCTCTCCCGCTCTGGGCGGAGCGGAAGGGCGTGTCAGACTCTTACTGACTAAAACCCACCCGTGTTCCTTCAGTGGCCTGTGCGCCAGGGTCCGCGACCCCGGCAGGCATCGGTCCTATCGGACCCCGTCAATGGTGCTGACATCTCTTTGAGGCGCGCGTGGAACACGACGCCCCGTCGACCCGGGCCTGGTCCTTACCGGACGGCGAGCTGCCCATTGCTCGCCGTCCGCAAGCCCGCGCCTACGGTGGCCCCTGTATATGGCACCTGTGCTACACTTTTACGTAGTAATGTTCTGGCTTAAATCCAGGCTTTACATACCCTTGAGAATATTAAGGAGAATGCTCTTGTATTGTTTGCATTATGTTTTTTAGTTACTGACATTTATTAATTGTTAATTGTAATTGTAAACGTGTATCAAACAATTAACAATTAATCAATTGTAATTGCAAATTTTTACAAGCACAATTAATTTAATTGTAATTGCAAAGTTTTACAAGCACAATTAATTAATTGTTAATTGCGATACGTTACAATTACAATTAATTATTTTAGTTGTTAGTTGCAACTAAATTTGGCAATTTAATTGTTAGTTGTTAATTGTTTTCACAATTAGTTTTTGCCCCACTCTGCTTGTAGGCCACCCTGTCTTTGGCGGCGGCAGGTGTCGCACAAAGAAACCAACCAATGATATCAAGATGACGGGTAGCAGTGTAATTTGAAAAGTTGTAAGTACTCGGAACTGCGATTTGCGATGACGAACGTATTGTGGGCTAGCATGATAACGATAACACCAATATTTACGACGACGGCTGTTTACGCAGTCCCTAGAATAAATCCATGAAAACAAAACACTATCTAGATAGGTACATTAGCTAACCAATTAATAACGCCATCCATATTCAGTGAACAAATAACTTAAAAACAGCAATTTAAAAACTCACTGCGTTTACATCGCTGCAAGTGACAGCTCAATTAACGAGGTTTAGGTACAAACCTGTGTCGACCAATATTTGCATCGTAGTAACTGAATATACAGTACGATTCAAACTTAATGGCGGCTGTGAAGTGCGCTATTCGCTGCGCAGTACCTCAACCCTCACCCCCGGTGACACTTGAATTAGTTACTGCGCAGCGACTCGCCTCATGTGCCGAGCCGCCATTAAGTTTAAATCATACTATACTCGTTTAATATATAACTAAACATAAAATCACGCTCGAAGGGGTAGATAGGGTGCATATTACGTTAGGCACCTATCCCACCGCCCGCCGCGCGACGAGGAAGCGACTAGCTATCAACGATTTTCTAGCTCAAGAAACGTACAAAAGATGTCCTAGTGTAAGTAAAAGAGATAAGGGATCAAAAGTGTCTCAAAATGGTTCGTGTAACATAACACACGGCTGCTGCGTCGGAGTCGGCGTCGCCAGTTCCTTTTTCTTTGAACTTGGCTTGACACGCTACTTGCTGCGCCGTCTTATAAATATATTAATAGTTGATTGCTCAGTTCACACCGCCGCGGCGGCTACTCGTTTATTGCAACGACAAGAGCTATCAAAGAGAGTATCTAATCGCTCAGCGGCGCTCGCTTGGCGGGCAGAACATTCGCTGAGAGACTCGTTTGGTACATAGGTAAGCATTCCAGCGAGTACCTAATCGCTCGTCGCCGTCGCGCACTTGCTGCTCGTTACTCGCCAACTCATTTTTAGTTGCTAGCTCTACTCACTTCTCGTTAATGGCCGGCGGTGGGAAAGGTGCCTTAAATAGAGGTACCTACTTAGGTAGGTGGAACCACATTATTCGCTAGACGAGTTAGGTAGGTAGGTACCTAAGTTCGCAAGGGCTGGTTCGAGGTGGCTTAGAAAAAGGATAGAAGGACTTCGGGGAGGCCATTGCCCAGCAGTAGGGGAGACCGGGTACAAAAGTAACACTTTGTACTTTCACACTGGTTTCTAGGTAGTTATCATATTTTTGATGAAATGAATGTTGCCACATATAAACTTCGACTATGCTCTACAAATCTTTATTTAAATTTACCTCATTATTTGCTGTTTATTGTGAATTACAGAGATTTAAATAAAATATGACGATTGTTACTTTCGGCCCCGAGGCCAGGGCGAAAGTAACACGGTGTGGGTCAAAAGTAACATGATAAAGGTGTATGTAATACATATGAAATTCAATATCAAATCAACTAATTATTTATTAGAAAAATGCGTTTTAATAACATAAATGTTTATTTGTACTTTTAACATAACAATAGGACTTCTTTCATGCTTAAACAATATAAACAAAACAAAACTGTTATTGACTACTCGTCAGAAATTATTCTTAACCATAGTAGGCAATAATGAGATCAACTTATATGAGATTCAGTTCGCTAGTCTACTCAGACTCGCAATTATGGCACACATAGTGCATCATCATTGATGCATTCAACATGTGACCAATTTTTGCATTCGATACATTGTATCCACTGCTCGTTTCGCCGATTATTGCCAAAAGGCTCTAAACACACAAGACAAAAGCGTCAGAGGACTTGTTACTTTCAATGCTTTCTTTTTCATTACTTGCCTTCTTTGTTCTTTTTCCTTTTCCTTTCCCTTTTGTGGATATATCAGTATCAGGTTGTAAAATTGTTTTCTTGGCTTTCATTCTTTCTTTATATTCTTCTTCAGTCGCATTTTTTTCGGGCGTATCGGTCAAAATCGCAGTCTTACGTTTCTTACGCTCCCCATTTGTTGTAGTCCTCGGACCTGCTCTTGGAATAGGTCTAATATCTCGGGGTGAGACCGAGAAAGGAATTCGCGGAGAAGAACCCACTCAATTAAGTAGTCCCGCAGTTTTTTTCTTCATCAACAGTAAACACATGGTTGACCCAACGGTAGCCAACTATTGCACTATTATTTCCTGCCTTTAATTTTTATATACCTGTACAATGTCACAAGAAAAACATTGTACTTTTTTGCTAGGGCTCTAATTGTGGCATTATCTTTGAAATGCTCGTCAGCCGCTTTTCTGTACACGTCCATGTCAGTGGTCCCTCTTGCCGTCTTTCTTACTCGCTGTCGCGGCATTCTGTAAGTAAAAAAACGAATAATTAACATTAAACGTAAGTGAATCATATTCATTACATTACGGGGGCAAAAGTAACATGTTACTTTTGTACTCGTAGTGCTATGTTACTTTTGTACCCAACCACGTTTTTGTTAATTCATGAATGCCTACCTAAAACTGGAACTTGCTATTCAAAAATCAATAAGAACTCTGTGTAAACAATCTAACCAAGAATTACTATGCAAATAGTCACAATGATTATATCATTTTAATACTACGTAACTACTAAATGAATAAATATCAAAAAACTTACTTTTCGCTCGTAAAATCACGTCGCGTCCTCTAGCACAATCTCACAGCGCAGAGCGTGCGCGGCGACTAAGTGCAAGCGGGCGGAGCGTCGCCGGCTATCTCCTGAGGGTAGCGGGGCAGCGTTTTGACTATTTGGTAAACCTATAGAGCATTTGTTACTTGCGACCCGCCGTTACTTTTGTACCCGGTCTCCCCTACGACATTGGTGCCGATTCTCTTGTCACAAAATTCTCTAAACTAGACTAAAAATCACTAAAATTTAGTTTATTCCTGTCAAATCACGATTATCCATTCTGAAATAGACTAAAGTGACACAACTTAACTATATTTTAGTTTGATAGTACTAAGATGGCACTGAGTTAGTAATTTAGTGAAAATGGCAATATAGCTATTCTGAATTTGACGTTTTTAACCAAAAAATTTGGTTGTCTAACTTAAATCTGACTACCTTTAATCGCGATTAAAAAGGTGTGAAATAAAATTAGTTTTCATGAACTAAAATTCACCTCAACACCTCGACTTCAGGCGCAAAAACAATAGTGTATTTCTTTTTTAATTTATTTTGCTTATATCTAGAAAATGGTGTGTTCCTATCGCAAAAATAATGAAAATTTGGACCCTCTTTATAAAACTCTTAAACCCCTAAAACTCTACATGTAGGTAATAATTTTTCATATTTTCCATACAAAAAGTGAAAAATTCCATATAAAACACGTCGAGGCTCCCCCCCATGCGCGCCTGCGGCTCTAAAAAAAATTCACGGGGTAGGGCAAACAAGTACCACGTGGAAAAATAATTTTGACACAACTAAAATTTAATTTGACAATCGCGACGATTGTCAAATTAAATTTAGTTGTGTCAAAATTATTTTTAAATTTAGAGATATATTTTGCAGACTAGCTTTAAGATTCTCATAGCCAAAAGTAAGGAATTTTAGTGATAGTTTAGTTCGGTGTACAAAAGAATCGGCACCATTGTTTGTCTAACATAAAAAAGAAGTCCTATGCAACACGGGGAGTAAGCCTTTATTGATATCAACCGAGCACAAATCCAGACTCCGGACTGTTAGGAACTAAGACATTCCTGATGAGAATCCCAATAACGCTGCCCAACCTGGGAATGACCTAATACTTACCCAGGGCCTCGTTGACACCTCGCTGTAGCCTACTCTTAGACTGAACACCAGCAAGATGAGCAAGTTTTCTGTTTCACATGGATGCTTTCCGTCAGTAGGTAGATACTAGATAATTATGACCTATTTTGAGTGTAGACTTATTTTTGGATGGTCTTAATGAAATTTGACAGCCATGTATTGACCAAGTATAAGCGAAGACTAAGTATCTTTACTTATGTTTGTTATTAACTATCGAGAGTACAGTAGATGGGTAGCTAAGCTAACTAGGTAAGTATCTATTAAAATTTTCATCCGAGATGCTATCAGCGTAGGTAGGTTAAATTGATATACTCAGATTAATGAATGACCCTTTTCATTGAGCTAGAACTGATATTTAGGTACTGACCTACCCCAAACTGTTCTCGTATTGGAACTTAGTTACCTAGTTGATTTTTCACTACCCACCTTTGAGCCTTTAACACTTTCTCCAAAATGAATACTTACCTATAGATGGTTAGCTTATAAACGTCAAAAACTCCAAAGTACTTTACTGTTTTATTTAATTAAAATAATTCGGCCCCAAGCGTCACTCATCATCATCATCATCAGCCTATCTTCGTCCACTGCTGGACATAGGCCTCTCCTAGTGAACGCCACAGAGCCCGATCTTCGGCTCTCCTCATCCAGTCTCTGCCAGCCGCCTTTCGCCGCTCGTCAAGTCGTCACTCCACCAGGCCGGCGGGCGTCCCACACTACGTTTGCCTAAACGCAGTCTCCATTCTAGAACTCGTTTTCCCCAACGATTGTCGGTTCTGCGAGAGATGTGACCAACCCATTACCACTTCAGTTTGCTTAGGTAGTCTTTGGGCTATCTCGGTTACCTTGCAAGCGTCACTGTAGGAACATAATCTTTGTAATTTTCGTCATATTTCCTAAAATTAGATAACTCTTACATACTACCTACGAGTTAGGTATATCTACCTACTTTTATTATGTAGGTACGGCCTTCGATTTCTTGGATTTCGTTAGCAAACTATACAATATCAGGTACCTATGTACCTATAGGTAAGTACTTACTTACCGAAATATAAACTACTCGGCGGAAAAACCACAAAAATCTACATCAAAGAACATAAATTGTTAAAATAAGTATATAACGTCCATGTTAAGCTCATTTATGTAACAAACCAAATATATATATCAAACGCCGAGGTTGATAGAAACATAAATTATTCAAAACGTTGGCAGAACATAAACATACATATGACGGAGAAGGTACGTCTCTCTCGTTATTATCAGCCATATTTTAACTACTGTGGGCGTAACTATGGGAAATGTTAGTTATTGTGCAATAGAAAAAACGTTTGCAGTTCAAATCAAATCATAATTTACGAACAATTTAATCACACTAGCGAATCACACACTGTAGGTACACGACACAACTATACGGAACGCGCGACAGTTTATAAACGTGTTCACTGCTTAGCCGCCAACAAGAAACTCTGCTTTTACTCTTTTTTTTTTTTTTTTTTTTGGAATGGCAACTCGCAGTTTTGACCACTGGGGGTCGTGGCTGCTTAACCGGACTGTCCTGTGGTTGCCTTTTGGATTTTACTCTAAAGGGCCTCCAGCCAGGAGCGGAAAAATTTAAACTAAACTTACAAGTTAGATGACCGCACGCTAAGGGCACCCTCTGTGGGGTACGGACCTCGGCTTAGGGCGTCATCGAGAGAGGGCAGCGCGATATTGGGGACGGGCTGGATCGAAGGGTTTATAATATCATGATTATTAATCGGGGAATTTAAAGCTACAGGATCAGCTACGGCGCGGGCTGAGGCCTCATCGGACTGGGTGCTTTTACTCTGGTCAACCGTTATGTTATAGACTCTGTCGAGCGCCACCTGGTGGCGCTGGCGTCCCCATTTGTCAAAGTCAAACGATTGATTTAACGTATATTCCGACACATATTTATTAAAATTGCTTTTAAAGTTAAGAAGCGTTTAAACGTCAAAAATGTATGGCTAAACAGAAGCTAATCATTACTTAACTTTAAGGTGAATCCTCAGCTGTAGCCCGCCAAATTCAATTTTTCTTTGGTTTTTTGCAAATTGCAGCTCTGTTTTACGTCGATGTTGATCAAAATGTAATTCGCGACTGTAGGAATGATATATTTACTGAGTAATAATCATCAATTTCATATCAATCGTCAAACTTCGGAAATTTGTTCCACCTAAGAATTTTTCAGAATATATCATATGAAACTTCTTAGGTGGAACAATCTAAGGAAACTTTAAAGCTCCCTTAAAGCTTCGCGCTTGTCCAAGCGCGAAGCGACGGTGCGACGCAATTCTGGTAGAAAAAATTCCATGAAGTTTCATAAAAATTTCTCTAGTAGAGTCGCGTCGCGCCTGGGAGCCTTTAGAAAGAGACTCTCAGTCATACCTACAGGATAGACGGAGATGGAGACTACGTTCTAGCAGAACTTTTTCTAAAACTCGATGAGCCATGCCATAGGTAGGTTACATTTTACCTTGGATTCAATTCGATATCCTTTATCCTTTTCGAAGAATTTCGAATTCCGGGCAGGATACCGTCGCGAAGATAAATAGATTAACCCCGCCTAGGCAAAAGGTTAGGGTCCTACCGAGGTTCCTCCTTTAACTCACTTTCTTTATTCAGTTTTTTATTCTCGTCATTTCTGCATGCACCTACAAAAATTGCTCATGTCTTAGTAAAAAGATTATCTGCCATTCAGCAGGATTGCGCCTCATGTAGCTACTTACATAGTGACCTACATAGACAGATATAACTTCTATAAAAATGGTTCCTCCGTCTAAACTATTTCAAACTATTTATACTTTTTATTCAATTTCGTAGCTACGTTTTATTATGAATTTTATTGCACTTTCTTCAGACCTAGAATGAATTTGAATTTCATTCTAGGTCTGAAAAAAGTTCAATAAAATTAAAGCTACTTAAGTTAGTCGGTAGTCCATATCTTAGGAACTACTAATATATATACAAATACTAGGGCTGTGGGCATAGGCGTGGGGCGCGTGAGTGCTTATCGAACATGGACAAAACCAAGCGGTTGGTCGACTCTTTACGTGTCCAAAGGGCTGGCCTATTTGTCGGCCAAAGAATCAGTATTGCCATCCAACGTGGCAACGCTGACAGCCTTTTGAGCACTTTTCCTACTAACAGCGTTGCGGACGAATTTTTATGTCTAATGAGCTCGTCCCTGTTTTTTTCTTTGTATTGCTATACATATACACCTTGCACATAATATAAATACTTATTTTATTGTTCGATTGTATAGTGTATTTAATTAATTATAGATTAAATTAATCAATTCAGACTAAGTTTACTTCGAAAACATACAAATATGTGTCGGGAATAATACGTTAAATCAATCGTTTGTCTTTGCCTAATCGGGACGCCAGCTCCACCAGGCGGCGCTCGACAGAGTCTATAGCATAACGACGGTCGAACAGGTTAAAGCAGAGTTGGTCGGTGGCGGTCAAGCAGTGAACACCTCCTGAGTAAATGTGTTCTGTGGTGAACACGCTTAGAAACTGTCGCGCGTTCCGTATAGTTGCGTCTTGTAAGTACCTACGAGTACCTAAAATGTGTGATTCGCTAGTGTGATTAATTTGGTCGTAAATTATCATTTGATTTGAACTGCAAACGGTTTTTCTATTGTGCTATAACCAACACTTCCCAAAGTACGCCCACCGTTGTTAAAATATGGCTGATGATAACGAGAGAGACGTACCTTCGCTGTCATATGTACATATAATAGTTAAGGTAATAGTCATCAGCTATTCTCGAGGCACAGCTATGTATCTAATTGGTTTCTAGGTATTATACTGACGTTTTCAAAAGTCATGCAATAAGAATCCTTGCTTTCTACATAATTACTTATTTCTGTAAATTGGTTATAAAAAAAAAACCATTATACACGTTAAAAATTAATTATGTTTTAAATCTAGATGAAGTCGGTGTTTCTTATCTGACTACTCTGAGAGTAAAGACCGAAACAAACTCAGCGGGGTAATTGCTTATTACACTAACAGTAGGAATGACTTTCATTTTGACTGTTCAACAACGTTCATTGCGTTATTTACGTTGTTAAGCAGAATTTTTTTCGAACATATGAAGCATTAACTTAGTAATAGGCTTCAAAATGATTCAGATTATGATAGATAGTGTGTCACGCAATTAGGGTGCTGGTCACAGTCTCTTTCTCTCTTATAACAGACTTAGAAATAGCTTATTTCTGTTTTATCATAACAATAATAGTAGGCACCTACATGAAAACAACCCAATTACACCTATACCCTTTCCCCCCTATATTTTGTCTAACCAATAAGTACGTAACACAAGCTCGAAAATATTAGCTTTTACGGAACATAATTAGGTTACGGTCTGTCGATAAAGGCATAGGCGAGGCAAAATACATCTTTACTTGGCTGGCTTGACCTAATTGATGGCCCTCGAGCTCAGAGGCGACCCGATGTAAATAATTATTTCACTGAAAACATCCCCCTTTATGTGCTGTAGGTATAAAATGTCGACAATTATAGTTACCTCGCACGGGGTAGGTAGTGACCAAAACGAGAAACGAGTGTCCAATTAATTCAATCTACAATAACTTGTAGGTTGAATTAATTGGACATTCGGTTACCATTTCCAAATCAAATGGATTTCCTGTTAAATTCAAACCTGAAATACAATATTATTTTCAATTATATAAATAATTTTATTTTCCTAAAAATACCACTGCCCATCCGAAGAAGAAATGGTTGCATTCCACCGAAGCTCCTTCGTTGAGTTTTAATTAATATTAGGACTACGTACGTATTATTCAGCTTTTCCCAAAACATGAGGATGTGATACACGCTTAGGAAAACAGCTATATTTCTGTTATGGTTGTCATACTAATCCTTATAAGTAGGTAACTATCTATCTAGGTACCTTAATTACTCATTTTGTTATTAGCAATAGTCTAGCAGCTGCAAAACTTCACAAACAACTGAAATGAACACTCGTTTTCCCGTATAAATATTTCTGTATTTATATTCTTGCACACATACAAACTTGGTATATAACTATATAGCAATGTTTAACTAACTATTTAATTAAGTACTCCATATAATATCAATATAGACTCCTTGAAGACAACCTTTTAGTTTCGAAGCTCGACGAGAACTAACTAAGAAACTAGGCGATGCTCCAAACATCATGTTTCCATTCAGTTCCGTTAAAAAACCAGTACTTTTACGGAAACTGTCAAATGAAATACTTTTAAACTGCATGACTACACAAATACAAAAATATTTAATTTGAGGCAAATCACATGCTATCAATTATAAATTTTATATTTAAAATCACTACAAATCTTATTAATATTAGGAAATAATGACACAACTGACATCTCACCAGATGCTTCTTTTATAAAATATTTATGGAAAAAAAAAGAAGAAAATTGCAAGCGTCAGCTTGTAGCGTGCAACCTTTTACAATCCCCTCCGGTTCATATTATAAATGTAACTAGCTGCGCCCCGCTGTTTCACCCGCTTAAGTCTCGATTCTGTGAGAATATCGGGATAAAAAGTATTCTATGTCCTAACCTAGGTCATGGTCTACCCATGTGCCAAATTTCATCCAAATCCGTTCACCCATTTTAGAGTGAATGCGTAAGTAACAAACAAACATACTTTCGCATTTATAATGTTAGTTAGGATTTTCCATCAAGAATTTCTGCAATGCCCAGGCGGTTTATCGTGCTCTAGATTCCGTTGGAACGTTGCAAGAAAATAGATAGTGGTCTTAATAAATACATTCCTTTCATATTTTTTGAAATTTACTTATGGGGAAGGCCGAATAGCTACACATAAGATATTTAACTGCCCCTAGTATGTAAATAGGTACATATCCTCCTATGTAAAGCTGTTTATACACCTGTTTATAATATTGATCAATTTCTAATCCACACAATATAACAATTTTGCTGAAGATCAATTCACTAACTTAAGTAATACAGATAAATGCTGTAGTTGTAAGTATGGAAGTACAAAATGGTTACTTTTTGGTTCAGTTTCTCCCCTTTACGGATTTACATCCCGGGACATACCTAAATGAGAAGCAATAGTCCAGCGTAAGATACCTATGTATATCACCTCCTTGAGTAACAACTCTCGCTGCACTCACTCACCTTCACTTACACACTGCTCATCTGAATTACTCACATACATCTCGTAGCTACTAGACTAACACTTCACACAAGATAAACACTCACTCACACATCGCCTCACAACATGACTCAATAACTTCGGCAGAATTATAGGTAGGTATTTTTTATTGTTATTACTTCGTATTTTATTTGTGCTAAGCATAATGTTTAACTCTTACTTAGTTTTTATTTTTGTTATGCATATTGTTTAACGTCGACTCTTGCACGGTATCTCTCTGAAAGCTAATTCTAGCCTAAAACCCACCCATGTTCCTTCAGTTGCCTGTGCGCCAGGGCCACGGTAACTCGTTCGAACAATCCGCGACCCCGGCAGGCATCGGCCCTTTCGGACCCCGTCAATGATGCTGACATCTCTTTGTGGCGCGCGTAGAACACGACGCGCCGTCCGCGTCGTCCGCAAGCCCGAGCCTACAGTGGCCGGGAGTCGGCAATCGACTTCCGACGCCCAGGGTATCTCCTCCTGCGGCGAGCCGTGGAAGGGGGCCTGGTGACCTGTAACACAGGTTATGTCCAAAAACAGGCACCAGTCTCTCACAAAGGTGGAATACAGCTGAGACATGTTTTGTACACATTAACTTTAAGTCAGCTTTGTGAAGAGAGAATAAATTATAAACTATTATTATTCTATGGATAGGCAAGCCAGAGGTCGTTCCGTCCACCCGCAGTCGCACACCAACATATTTTTGCTTAGTAAAATTGTAGATGTTAACAAAATGAATAACTGGTAGGTGTATTACAGGAGACCAGAGAGAAAGTCTGATCCAATAAATACTTATTAAATCATTGAAACTTCTAAAATATCAACAAATTTTCATCTTTCATCAAGTCGGGAGTTTCAAAGCTAAAGCTAAAGTCTACAAAAGTAATTCTAAATTACAAACTCCAGTAGTTAGTAAATGACGATTCGTTTCAAAATTACCCGCCCCACCAATCGTCGCCTGTCGCGCGACGAGTGATGCCTTTGTGTCGCGTGCGATTCGCGTCGCGTGACGCGCCTGTTTGAGGAAGCATTTAGATATCGCTTGCTCGTTTTCAAACAACTCTCGGGAAAGTTTAATAATAATTTTCTGTACTGGGAATTAAAAATTACTTTATGTTTACTATTATGAGTCATTGTAATTAGCTTGATTGACGTATAACTGGTATGAACTATTTAATCATATAAATTGGAGAACTTACCTGTTTTGTGTTGTTTTCTGCTATAACTCAGCCAGCTGGAACCGCACCTATCCGTCTAAACTAGCATAAATTTAATTAGAGTGAAACAAATTGGTTGGTAATTAGTTTTCACTACACTTAATAGAATCTAGTGGCAAGTATTTTTTTCTAAGTATTTGGCTCGCCATATAAATCAGTGTATAATGTTCCCACTGCTGGGACACAGGCCTCTCTGTGAGAGAGAGTTGTCTTCAATCCACGACGCAGGCCCAGTGTGATTTGGTGAACTTCACGTCAAGCTAAGACATTCCGACTTATGATCTGTAGAGCCCAAAAAAGACTGCAAGAATAAGCCTCCTAAGTATTTTCAGTCGTAAAAATCTTTTTACGAGCGAAAAATTACGTGAACACTCAGTGTAATCGTCCACTTGTGAATAAGGTCCCCTTAGGCCGATTCAATGACCGGTCGTGAGTAGTCGTGCACTCGCCAAAATTGCCATAATTGGTCCCCAGCACGTTTAGTAAAAATGAGAGAAAATTACTTCACATGGAAAAATATACAAGGAGTAAATTGTGGGGTAAATACCATAAATAATAGTAGGGCAAAGGCGTAGCGAAAGGGGAGGGGTGCGTTCTACCGGAGATTGCGGAGTTGCGCTCCAAATGTGATGAGAATAACTAACAAAGTGGTTATAGTTACATTATCTCTCTCTCTCTACTATCTCATAATTCTCTCTACTCTAATCAAATGGTTTAATAAATACTACGAATTATAAAACCATTAAAACTGAAAAACCACCAACTAACCAATAAATATTTTTTTTTTATGAGTTGATGTTCATATTAAATCTTATAGATCTTACTTACACTCATACCCTTTCACCTCTCATAGTGACATTTTATACCATTTTATCTTTATATACATATATAGTTCTACTGTACGTGTGTATGTCACTGAACTCCTCCTAAACGGCTGGACCGATTTTGATGAAATTTTTAATGTGTATTTGTGTGAGTCCCTGGATGATTTAGATTCACAATTGGACCCGATAGGTGGCGCTGCGATCGGGTTCTAGCAAACAGGACAACGTCTGTCCGGTCAGCTAGTTTAGTATAATGCAAATATCCACTTATTCCGAATTTTGTTTTTTTATCGTATTTTATGTTTTCATTATGTTCTTTTTTTGTTAATTACAATGTTGTTTTGTGGTGAATGTTGTGTATACCTATAATAGGCATAAATAACAGTATGTTTATTATGTTATTGTTCTTTTTTAATTTTTGTATGTACTGCTGCTGGTGTACAACATAAATAAATAGAATATATTATAAAACACAAAAATTGTTTCTACTTATGTCCGTTATAGACTTTAAAACAATCCAACCGATGTGACCCAAACCGGTTTCATTAGAAAGGAAATAATGCGAAAATGGTTTTAGACTAAGTTTTTTCATTCTTCATTTGTATTTCTTCTTTTGGCGTAGTAGTACACGCCGGGTATCCCCTAGTAAATAAATAAAATAAAGAAAACACGTGTGGCACTCGGGGACTGCCGCGGTAAAGCTATTGCATAGCATTTTTTATCAACTTATGCAATTATAATTATTTATAATTTTTTTATGTATGCAGTATTTTTTTTCTTTGATATTAATTCAAGTACAGTCGTACCATATACATACACGTTAAGCGAACGCTCGGCCGAGCTACATGGTAGGCGGAGTGGGGGGTGTTAGGTTTTATTTTCGTTACGGAATTTCTTGATTCGGTCGCCATGCTCAAAGCCCGCGATAAAAGCTATGCAATAGCTTAAAAATAAAACTATAACCTGGAAGTATTCAAGTCGCGACTGAATAATTCCTCCTTCTTCTCAATTATTCGTGCCAAACAAAACAAAACCATCTATGCCAGCTGAGATGCTGGTCAAAAACAAGCCTAACACAACGAATACCCCCCACTACCCCACTGGCACTGACGAATTTTTGACTGATAAATTATTCTGACTTGTGTGAAATATCTAGATTTTGTTCCTATTTCCTTTGACATTTAATTGCTATTTTATTGTACATTTTCTTTTTTCTTTTGGGTGGGAAATTACCGAAATGCCTGCCTGGCCTAGTGATTATCATATTGTGATTTACAACAGTGAGAAGTTACTCCATGCGTGGCTAATACATAGTTCACGGGCTGATATTTATAACTAGGCCATAAAGTCGGCAGTCACGGAAAGTAGCAGCCGCATAATGGCTACTTTATAACACAAAGGCTTTTACCATGCGCGATTTGTTACGGCTGAGGAAGATAACTGGGGTATAAGGAATTTGTAAATACCTAATCTTGACTTTTGGGACAAACACAGGTTATAATCATGCGGTTGAAATTGAATTGAAATAAATACTTATATTATTTTACTCATCATCGTCTTCCTGCCAAAAATATCTGACTATTTCTTAAAATTACTATTAAAATAAATACACTGGCGTGCAATAAAATCGACCCACCCCGTGCTCTTCGATTTGAAACAATATAATTCAACAAGGTTTACTAACAATTACCTAATATATTGTATACTAAAACCTTCCTGAAAATATGTAGATTACGTTAGTTAAAGAATTATCAAAACTGATTTATGTTTATGGAAAAATCACGAACTTACAAACATGAGGGTTCGAATAAAGGACCTCCTTTTTTTGAAATCTGTTAAAAATTCAAGTAAAATTTTCATTAAACGAACAGAAATAAACAAAGTTATTCTTTTGTCAATTTCATTGGCACAAAAAAGTCACGCACTTTATCCGAGCAAAAGTGAGCGATGAGGCCATCTGAAGAATTCAGTCGATCTTGTCAAGAATATTGCTTTTATCCAAATATAGTCTATGTGCAAATAGACTGTGCCTTACCTACCTTCACATAATATAAATTAATAAATTATATTCATTAAGATTTTTGAGATATCGACTCTTAAATTGAAAGCACGGGGTGGGCTGATAGTTTTGCATGCCAGTGTAGTTAAATGAAGCCTACGTGCGTAACGCGAAATACGCGCACCAGGAGCTGCCTCCTGCTACGCAACCCCCCATGCTACGGCGTAGCACTGTGCTACGATCGCGTAGTATAGGTGGATCTAAAAATCGTTTGAGAACGCGTTTCCCATTTAATTGTTGCTAGTGATATTTAAAAACCATATTTATGATTGCCCCTGAATCTGTCTGAATGTCTATATAGAAGATGAATGAAATAAAATTCGTTTACAAAATCACTTTATTTTTTAGAAGAAGTTTTCTGTAGAATCACACCGGAAGTAAGGTATTACAGGCAGGATATCACATTGAACATTTATCTTTTAAACACTTAATTTACTTGTGAACATTTAACTACAGAAACTTTTACACTGAAAATATATATAAGTATTAACTTTTTATAATCTTTTTGTAAAAGACATATTTTACACATTGTATCCCCTTTATGTTCTTATTATGACATACGTTTTTAATTTTTTTATCTCTCGAGTTAGACAGTCATATGGCTTCAATGTTCTAATACAAAATAACCATAGTATCTTAAGACCATTGCATGAAAAATATAACTTAAAGATAGTTTAATAAAATTAAAATAAATTTTAATTTTACGCTCATTTCGTTCATATTTTGTGCATCAAATACTTAACTATAACTAATTACGGAAAAAAAAACATTATCATAAAATTAATTCTGGCTTTTATCGAAGTAATATTTCATTGCATGAAAATTCGAGACTTAATTCATGTACAAAAAAACAATTCCAAGCGGTGTATAAAATTACATTGTAGTAGATAAGTATAAAATATTTTAGTATATAAATGATTTATATTTATTACAATAGGTAGATAGTATAAAAGTTACATAATTATTATAATAGGTAGGTGTTGCAGGTAAAAATACATTTCTACATTATTTTTTTTTGTGTATAGTGAAGAAGGTCCGTCAATCTTTTATTTGGAAAAAAAAAGTAACTTTTCATATTCTACGCAAAAGTATATATGGTGAAGAGTCAGTACAGATACCTAAACATACAATTCCTAAACAACATGAAGACGCGTAATGCTTTCTTATATATTATTTTTATTATACATCAAGGAGTTTATTTATAAACGTTGCTTAAAGTTAAGTAATGAATAGCAACTATTTGACTAAACATTTTTGACGTTTAAACGTCTCTTAACTTTAAGTAACTTTTACGAATAAAGGGGCAAGAGTTTAAACTGCATCATTCATTTTGAGCTTGTAATAATCGACACCTGCAAGGAATAACATTGTATCTAATATTTAGTAACTATACAGCAGAGCGCGTCAAAGATTTAAAAAAATCTCCCAGATTTAAAACAACCTTGAAAATATGAGTCCAGCTGTTCCCTTCTGGACTCATATTTTCAAGGATGGTTGGCATTACGACTTAACCGAAATCTGCGAGATTTTTTAAAATCTTTGACGCGCTCTCCTGTAAAGTTACTAAATATTAGATACAATGTTATTCCTTGCAGATTTCGATATAAACTGGCTACCATACCTGAAGAAAATTCTTCAAGATAATACAACTTTTCACAACATGTAAGAAGCCGACGCGCCTTCGAAATTCAAAAGAGTTTTATTTAAAAGTTTTATAGCTTGTATCCAGATATATTAACGTTATTACTAAAATACATCTTATGAACTATAAGCGTAATCACACCGATCACATAACACCATGGTACACCGTTTTAGGGATACTAAATAGGAAGACTAAGGTTTTTTGGGAGAGTCACGGGCGCAGCCAGGGCTTCGGAGGGTCGAAAAACACCCCAAATCCGAAAGGGTTGAGGGTTGTACATTTGCCATAAATTGGCGTCAAAAATCTATTTGAAAATTCTCTCTGAAATTGAAAATCTTATTGAAAACCTGGCTCCGCCCATTGAAGAAATCAATAGATTCTTACGTTAGGTATTAAAAAAAAAACAGTTACTATCATACGTCTTGTCTGATTTGCAAGAGATTGTCTTATAATTGAATCTCTATGCAAATGATTTATCGAAGCTGTAGATTGACTCCCTCATTTATAAACTGTATTTTTGGTCTGTGATATTGCCATCCCGTTTTGTTTGAGATCACATGACAAGGACAGATTCTGAAATAATGTTTATTGAAAATAGAAGATAGTTGTGAAAAAGGGAGCTTTGGTCTTCAAAATGCCAGAGAAGATACATTTTGTTGTTTTTTTGGTAAACATTTATACACATTTACTGGCTAAACATCTTTGGTAAACAGTCAACTACACAGTCAATCACTTTCTGATACTAGGATTCACTCAGTTTTAAGATATGTTGACTATTTTGTCGGAATAATAAAACGAATATTCACATTAATTGCTATGATATTGGATTTATAACACTTATTCATTGACACTACAAATATAATGTAAATCTACAAAGTTCGAGTGTTTTTTAAATCAATTTTACCTTTGACCCTATCTTGCAAAGAAATGACGGCCAGAAATCCTTAACACTCATTTCAAATAAAAACTTTGAGCATCATAATTATTTTATCCTTCATTATATTAAAGGACGTTCGCTCTTATAAAATGTTGTTACGAACTTTACACAACTTAAATTGTTTCTTTGGGGCCAAATATTGTCCTTGCTCGAGGCATACCCAATCTCCGCCTTAACAAGTTGTCAAAATCGAGCAAAGAAAACATAAAAACTCGACGATCAAAGAATACCAGAGATTCAATTAAATTGTATTAAAGGGAAGAAAAATCAATAAACCTTTAATCTTTGTAATCCACACCCAACCCAACCCTTTTAACTCGATATCAAATAACAAATAACTGAAGGTTGAGAGAAGGTCCCTACTATGAGCTCAAGTTCTTTACAAGTGGATTCAGAATACAAAGCAAACCAGAAGGCGCAAAAGCGCATAGAATTGAGGCTACAGTTAGAGCTAGTTTATTAGCTATAGTAGTTTCACAGTTTTATTCAATTTTGTCTGTATTAATTTGTTCATACTATGACAGCAAAATAGGTGACATGTTTCCCCCCCACAAATGGTAAAAATGTACCCAATCTAGCCATTTATACGTGTGGGAAGTTTTGTTTTGTTTTCTTTTGTTGGACACATTGCGCGACAAGGAATTATGGCCGTAGTCGTATTCTGGTTTGTTATATATATGAGGCCCAATGAATTCAAATTCTTGTTACAAGTGAGATGTGATCGGGTTAACGCTTGGTAAACGGGTTGTTGCGGGCAGTAGTGCGGGCTGCGGCGGCAGCGGTCTGCGTGCAATTGCAAAGAGCGTCGAACATTCTGAGCACGAAGCCTCGCGCCCGACCCAGTCGCCTCTTCAGATTACCTGTAACAATAGTAGGGGTAACGTTAATGGATGTGTCACACGGGCGTAAATAGGGCGCATCACATTTTAGAAAAACTTCGGGCTTATAGAGTTTGCGGTCTTTGTCACTCATAAATCGGTGACAAGAACCTTTCTTAAAAAATATATTTATAGGCGAATAAATATACCCCCACGATTTCACCCGCAGCGGTATGAAATATACTTTACAACCTATTCTCAGACCTACCAAATATACACAAAAAAAATCATAAAAATCGGTCAAGCCGTTTCCGCGGAATTCGATAACAAACACTGTGACACGAGATTTTTATATATTAATTAGACATCATGATCCATAGGTACAGTTACATTTTATCAAGATTACAAAAATGGAAATCAAAATTATGATTAGATGACTGATTTAACAAAGGATCTCCAAAGCGGGGATGAAATCCTATCAGCCACAGTCTTCAAGATTTAGTTGCGGCTGCCACGCATTCTGCAGATCAGGGATACCATCCTTTTGCGTATTAAGCTGTATGTGTTTTATTAACGAGTGGGTATTGAACTTTGTTTCGTGTCATATTATTGTGGGTTGTAGAAATCTGCGTGACAATCTTTTTTCCTAAGTGGTAATATACAGGCGTTAAATTAAATTCCGTCGGTGTGTATTTCCTGTTTTTATGGCACATTGGCACGACTGCTGTGTAACTTTTACGGGCCACCAGCAGACAGAATGCGAAGGGACTCGTGGAATATCCAATATTACTAATTCGATCGCTACCCAGTTAGTGTAACTTTTGAAATGTTTCTGACGTCACTAGTAGAATATCCAGCACGCTAGTTGTGTATCACACTATCAATCACAATCTAAATCATTTTGAAGGATACTGCTAATCCATTTCTTCATATGTTCGAAAAAATTGTCTGCTCAACAACGTAAATAACGCAATGAATGTTGTTAAACTGTCAAAATGAAAGCCATTCCTACTGTTAGTGTGTTACGCAATTACCCAGCAGGTTTTGTCATTCCGTAAGTCGTATTAGAAGCTACTGTCAATTGGAATAAGGTATAATATCTTACTCGCATGCAAAATTAAAAAGCGATAATCTCGTGAAATAACGATTGTCACTTTACTAACAACTATTATATATACTATTTATATTATTATTAGATATTTGTGATTTTTACTAAAAAATACCTTAATATTTCATATAATTATGGCTTCGAAAAGACTATGTTCTTAGGACAATAAAATTTATATCAATTTTAGGAGAAAATCGCTTTTGAAGTTCGCGTAATTGTAGATAAGTTATTGCCTGTAATCCGTATTAAATTAGCACTATACGTACTAAACGTCAAACCATAAAAGATAACCCCTAAAAAAAAACCCACCCGTGTTCCTTCAGTTGCCTGTGCGCCAGGGCCACGGTAACTCTTTCGAACAATCCGCAGAAAACGCTCACCATTCACGCGTATTTATCTTTTGTTATTTTACTGCATTCCTGTAAACACAATACCTACTGCATTTGCACTGCAGTTATGTAACCGTTTCCATGAATACCTATAGTTGAAGCCATTATCAAACAAGCATTGTTTGCCGTAGTACGACGGTTGATATACGAGCGCATGACACGTGACGTCATCAAAACATGACACGCGAGAAAGTTCTTTGTGAACGGTAAAAAAAAGGATTCTGACGCTAAAACTTTTGAGTGACAAGTTTGTCACTCAAAAGTTTAAGTTTTCATTGAAGTACCGAATAAGCGAGTTACTTAGTTATTCGGTATTTTAATGAAAACTATAAAGGGAGTGAAGTTTTCTTTGGATATATCGAGCTGTCTTGTCTCGTCTTGTTTATTTCAAACAAACATAAACTTCTCTCTTCTAAATTAAAACGGTTGTTCTGTGGAAACTGAAAATTCGGATTCTCAGATTTCGCATTTCCCTCAGTTTTCTCAGATCAACTTCGGCAGACGGTAAACTGGAGGCCAATCATTAAATCGAAAGCCAATCTCAAAATTCTGTGATTCTTCGATTGGGTTCGAGAGAAAACCTAAAGGGTGCGGCGCATGTTCAAGTATCTCCCGGGCCCCCGACTCATGGTAGTAGATGTGGGGTTTTAGGTGGTAGGAGTCCGATATAACCCCCCATTCTCCCCAGACGGAGGGTATCCATGAGGATATGCCCACGGAAAAAACGGATACCTAAAAGATTTTTTATTTTTGCTAGTAGATAGTGAGCTTTTTAATTGCTTTCTTTTCTAATCAGATTTCTAGCGCACAATCATCTGAGGGTTAATCTAACCAGCCTTGTTCGTCGCTCGGTTGAAATAGGAGCCCTGACATATGACGTCACAACTCACACACAAGATTGTAAGTCGGTAAATATTGCATTAGCGGTAGCTAAGTTGTAGTGAGATTATATGATTTCTTGTTGATTAAGATTTTAATTACTGTGAGTAGATTGAAAGGTTGAAACCTTTTGCAATGCCTTTTCTTTTAGCCGTGTCTATGGAGCTGTAAAAAAATGATGTCTTGTGTTTCCATTTTATTTTCCTTTTAAGTCGTTTATTTTCGGTAAAATATTAAATCCAACCACTTTTTCAGAACAAAATTTGGAAGGTATCCATTGTTCAAATGGTTTATAAAAAAATAATGTTTATAACAATATAAAAAAATATAAGACGTCACAAAATTGTAAGTCGGTAAACATTGCATTACGCCAACTCTGTGGTGGTGAGATTATAAGATTTCTTGTTCATTAAGATTTTAATAAGGTACTGTGAGTAGATTGAAAGGTTGAAACCTTTTTGCAATGGCTTTTTTTTGAGCCGTATTTATGAAGTTGTAACAAAATGTTTTTTCTTTTTGTATTCTTTGTTTTAAGACTGTCTTTTATTTTGGGTCTCGGAGCAAAATTTGGAAGATATCCATTATTCTTATAGCTTCTGCCCGCGATTTCGTCCGCGTGTTTTAAGATAAAACATACCCTATGGCTCTTGGCAATAGCGTAGCTATATCGGTGTTTTTTTTTTAATTGAAATGAGGAGTTTCAGAGATTATCCCCTTCATACAAACTCACAAATACCTCTTTATAATGTTACTAGCTTCTGACCGCGACTTCGTCCGCGTGAAATTTCTTGTGTCCTCGACCCATCGCGTCGCATCGCATCGCTCGCCCGCGCTGTTACTTCGTTTTCGCTTAGCGTTCTTTGTAACTTTTTTCTTTTGCTCAGCTCCTAAGGCTTGTTGCGTGATGTTAAATAACTTATAACCTTCCTCAAGAATTAGGCTATCAAATGCAGACATAATTTTTCAAATCAGACTGGTAGTTGCAGAAAACAAACAAACAAACTCTTCAGCTTCATTATTAGTAAGTATATAGATAAATATATCATGGTATAGATGACTTTAAAATACCTCCAACCTTTTTTTTAGGTTCCACGAAACTTCTACTGGCTCCTATAAAATTTTAATCTTTACAATACAAACACTAAGACCCACTTGCACCGCCAATCACTAAACACGTTTAGTGCTAAACGATTTTTAACCATCATTCCCTCTGTCATCCTCAAACATTTGACAGAATCAGTTTTTTTTTTATAAAAAAAATATGTTTTCAACTCGTTTAGCGCTAAACGTGTTTAGTGATTGGCGGCACAAGTGGGCCTAAGGCGGTAACACAAGACAGGGCGGTATCCAAACAACCTTTATTTGCAAACGATTGTAAGACGAGCGCCTGTCAACTGACGTCTGACGTCATCACAGCGGGACTCGCTTCAAAGAAGCGAACTGTGAATGCGAGATTATGAGATTTCAGGTTAATTAAGATTTTCATTACTTAAGATTAGAAAGGTTGAAAGGTTAAGTGGCGTGAAGCCTTTTGTTTTCTTTATACTTTTAAGAGGTAGTTACTTATTTTTTGGTTTCTTTTTGTTGGGTATTTTCGCTTTTATAGTCACGCCTTGTCTTTGACCTCGATGTATTCAAGTACCTCAAAACATCGATTATTTATTTAATACTTTAAGCACAAAAATATACAGAGGTGGACTTAATGCCATAGACATTTTCTACCAGTCAACCTTTGGGTGATGCAGAGACAAATAGTTATGAAATTTCACATCGTCAATGTGATGTGAAGATATAAGTGGCTACTTATTCAAGTATAACAGTTTTTCCCCAATTACCTACACATAACCTACTGATCTAGGTAGTAGAAAAGACTTAAAAACAGGCCAAGTGCGAGTTAGACTCGCACACGAAGGGTTCCGTACCACCGTATAATATTAAACACATTTTTTTTACCTCGTTTATTTTGTGCGGACCCACTTTAATTTTTCATATTATTTTATTTTTATAATTTGTTGTTATAGCGGCAATAGAAATACACACTGTGAAAATGTCAATTGTCTACTTAATACGGTTCATGAGATACAGCCCGCTGACAGACAGACGGACGAACTGACAGCGGAGGCTTAGTAAATAGTGTTCCGTTGACACCCTTTGGGTACGGAACAATAAAAACCATTGATTGATTGCTTAAATTAAAATATCACTAGGTACTTACTTATTACTTAATGTTTTATTGTTTACCCATTAAGTAAGTAAAATAGAAACTCCAAAAAATATGGCGATAAACCCCTACCTATGAAACATTATTCACAAATTAATGATGATAATTTACACCTACCACTTTCACCTGACCTAAATCCGTCATCGGCACTCTGCTACAATACATAGGTACCTGCATAGGAAATGTGAGCATAGGTATGTACGTAACAGTAACACATTGATAAGAACTTAATAATACCAGCCCCTGTAATTGCCCCTTTTGAAGAACAAAGGCCATTCCACTACAGAGCAGTAACGAGCATAGAACACCACTATGCCTGGGCAAAATACATGCTTAGCTTTAATTAAAATACAAATTGCAAAAACCTTTTTGGTGTGTATTTGAAATATAAAATACAATATTTTAACCATTTTTATTTCAAATAAAAAATACATCACACACACACATCAGATCTACATCTCTTTTTATATACTCTCTTATCGCAAGTATGCTGGAAGAGATTTCTTTAGAAATAAGCATCACCTTTGTACGTAATTTTCCGTTCGTTGCTTGCAGTCTGTTTATATGTGTGTACATCAATGGTTAAATAAATAAATAAATTACATTCAGAACCTTTGATTGCAACAAATTTTAGTGTTTTTAATTTATGTAAGAGTTAGCTTTTTTTCCATTATTACTGATAAGATCGTTAAATGTATATAATGAAAATGTATTTTGAAGCTATAAGTATTTAAAATGATAATTTCAAAATACCTCAGCGTCAGGTGTTTAAATACCAATTACAAATTAAATTTTTAGGAAGTAATTGAAAACCAAATATGAAGGTATATGTATTTCAAATACGGATCTCATTACAAGTAATTCAAATACCGCCCAGCCCTGATCACCACACTTGCTCAATTCTTACGCGATGGCGATTTTCATTCGTTAAATTAATAATTCTGAATTTACTTTCCCAAGGTCTTATTGATTGACCTTTTATTGATTTAAAGTTTAAACAATTGTTTGGCTCTTTCAGCTTTTGATTATTAAACTCGGAGAATGTTAATAGTAGGTACATAGTGTAGAGTCAGTGACAAAAGTAGGTTAACATTGCTATACTTTTACACGTCACATACTACCTACACTGAATACTAAATATTTTGTAATAGACTTAACGTGACAAGTAATTCATTATTTAGATATATTTCCAAACAATGTCTTCGTACTGACACTCATTTCTATGTCTTTTGTTTTAACAATGTAAAAATGAATACTTATTTTAATATTAACTTCATACAGTTTGTGTAGTGGGTATAAATTGTTGTTGGTGTTCCCGTTTCCTAGTTTAAGTCTTTCGGTGTTAGGGGTTGGATATGTCAGGATTTTATTGAAATCTGGTCATGAGGTAGGATAATAATTTTGCTACCTATATATTCTTATCAATATTGATCATCATTATTCTATTCTATTCTAAATTCAACCTCAAAGACGATGATGACAATGAACGGGAGCAGAGAGCGTTGTCGGTTAGAGCGAACATGCTGGCTCGCAGGTTTGCACGATGCTCACTTACCGTTAAAATCACGCTCTTTCGAGCCTACTGTACTGTTTTTTACACGTGCAGCCGGGCTAGATATACGCAAAGATCGTACAGCGCTCTCCGCGTTCAATATAACGATGCGTTTAGGATACTGTTCGGGTTGCCCCGTTTCTGTAGTGCGTCAGGGATGTTTGCAGATGCGCATGTAGATTGCTTTTATGCAACAATGCGTAAAAGGTGCGCTTCCCTAGTGCGCAGGGTTGCGGGGCAGCTCCAACAGTGTCTTAAGCATGGTTGCGAGTCGCCTGGACTATGTTTACGTGGGTCACTGTGGTGCCGTCTCTCATGGAATGTCGCTACGGTGACTTATCGTTATTTCTTGTATTGTTTTTGTTTAGTATCTCTGTTTACTAACTTAGTCGTAAGTTTTACTAATAATCTTGTTGAGTCTTGGTTACTCGAATAAAGAAAATTTTATTCTATTCTATTTTTTTATTATGGCAAGCAAAGCCGATGTCGACTATTCTGCCAATGTCTAAAGTGAAATGGAAAAGCAAATGTGCATTATTATAAATTAAAAAAATAAAACCGATAAAAATTTACGATGATACAGTTGAACTTAATGTAGATCTTGTGGAGTTAGTTAGATTGAAACAAACGATCATCTTTATTGGATACGACCCTTTTTCGACCCATGCTTTACTGTCATGTCCAATGATATTATAAATAAAAAGAGGTATATATAATAGGTCGGAGAAAAAGTTTTTCCGTATTTTATTGGTAAAAAGTTGTAGTAAAATCTCTTTGGCTGTACTGTTTATACCTGGCTGGTTTTGATACCATTAAACGGATGACATTTTAAAAAGAAAAGGAAAAAATTATTTCCCGCCATTTTTCAATAATAATTGTTTTTCTGTCCGCCAAAATGAGTGAATATAATCAAGTAATTCAAGTGGAAGTAGGACATGTTGTAATTATCGGGAGCAAAAAAAAGAAAAACTAAGAAAACTTAGCTACCAAGTTTTGAAGTGCTATTTGGGTTTCTTTAGGATTTTGGTTTCCTTCAAGTGGACCATTGTGCGTGGGCCATGGCGGTAATATACTTTCTCCCCAAGGATTGGAGGACTGAGGCGCTGTCGGAGAGTATACGTATATGGGTTCCTATCAACCTTTTTTTTACTTATAATATCATTGATTACGTCTGTGAGATTTCGTAAATTATCAAAACAGGCTCCTAATTTCAGGAGAAATACATCATGCCCTATCCAATACAAAATGTCACAAAATAGTTACGACAAATTGAAGTTACGAATCACACTAAGATTTATCCAGGTAAGTAAATATTGATTTTACTCCGTGAATTCTACAGTTAAACAAACCGTGAAATAGCCCCACATAAGGTGAACATGATCCCGAAAAAATAAAAGTCGCAAGACTTCTGGCGAGAGGAGAGAAAACTAGTTTTGCATAAAATATGGTCCACGTTCTCCTCACAGCTTATGCACCCAAGAGAAAAGACGTCGCCTTTCGCTTAACACAGGTACTGTCTGTTACTTTCATTAACATTTATACAAACATTTTGCTGTGAAATGGACGAACTTTCCCGTCATATCTGTTTATTATTCCTGAAGTTTGAAAGCCTTTACAAGTCTTGGAGTCATGAATTAAGTTTCCAACACAGTTTTGTCAACTAGAACTATGACCTGTGTATTTACATACATAACATGATGCTTGTAATCCCCGAAGGGTTGGGCAGAGGGGTACCTATAGTACACCCACATTTCGCCTGTTATGTTGTTAGTCCCATTTATTAAAGGGCGAGCCTATTGCCATCAACCGGGCACGAAACCAAACTCCGGGCTGCTACTAAGAAATAACCTCATGCTTAGCAGTTAGCACTTGCTACCTCTAGACCAACGGGGAAGTACTGGTATATATATTTTGTTATTAATTAGGTAAAAATAATTAATTATTAAAATTATTAAATAAAATAATTAATAATAATTTATTATTAAATAAAATAATTAATAATAATTATTTTTTTAATTATTTATTATTAATTAGGGCATAGCCTAATCCACTCTGAAGTAGTCTGAAGTTAGAAATATGCGAGAAAAGAAAGAATGAAGAAGGATAAGTTTTTTTGAGGGGTTTAGAATAAAAACAGTTCTTTAAACTGCCGCCATGACCAATCATTATTTTGACACGAAACATTTCTTATTTCACCTCAACTTTAACCATATAAATACACATACATAAATTCACGCTTTCTTCCCACTGGTAGGCAGAAACTACAGAACGCCACCTGCTATGATTCTTACATACGTACTCCTCTTGCTTCGTTTACGTTCATACATCTGGTCATTCAGGCACGCTGGTTGCGACACTACGCACCATTATTTTTTTTTATTTTTTTTAAGACACTACGCACCTGACCTTTCTAAAGAACATTACCAATAAGAAACCGCAACCAGCAAAAACCAGCAGTTATAACCATCTCGTTTAGATTTCGTTATAAAACGAAACTAAATGAACCTGGTCAAATCTAATTCAGCTTTTCCAGGTTAATTAATACTTAACTGAAAACTTTATTTCCGTACGAATACTCCAATTTACTGAAACAAAATTACTCTCGCTAAAGTTTTAAAACTAAATATTCATGACGGGAGAGTTCACTAACTATCTCGCTTGAAACAGCCTGCTTTTAGTAACCGATGACACGGTTCGCTTCACTTTACGAACGGGAACACTTTTTATTCCTTTTCAGAGCGAACATGTGAACTGAATTTCTCTCTTTCTAACGTACTAGATTTTTTGCATATATGCTTGCTAACAGCTTCGCGCAATCAAATCAGAGTGTCATATTGTCAATCATCGCAGGAATTGTGTAAATATGGTGCTGTTCCACAAACGACGGCACACTTAATATCGTGTGCTGTGGTCTGCACGTTACAAGAACTGATGGAAGCTAGTATTGGCATCAAACACGTAGCCGAATTCTGGGCCAAGTCTATTTAGGTTACCATCGACACGCTAAAACGAAGAAGATCGCTGGAACTTTACGAAACCATGACTTTTAACTTAGCTTGTGCATTTCGATATGCCAAAAAGCACCATGGTTGTAGCAAAAGCCAACTTGTTCGTTGTTGACGCCTTGCATGTGTGCGTGCACAAGGCATCACACACACGCATACGGCACGGCGTGGGAGGCGACGCGCAGCGGTAGCAGCGGCGCGCGCGGGGTGCGGAGTGCGCCCCACTGTTCGCGAGAGTCAGTCGACGACACCGGTCGTTATAGTGTGTCGTTTTCTCTTAATATATTTCCACTATTGTAATTTTTGGAAAGACATTAAACTTTCATTAATGTACTTGCGAGTCTCATTTAAGAAAAGGCCCATTAGTATCAACGAGTCCACCCGTTCGCTGCCAGCATTCAACAAGTTCTACATTTTGGTCCAAACGAGTCGGATTACAGGCGACGCAACGCGACAAGAACAAAGAAACTGCGCACGAGGCGGCCATTACGTGGACTACGCAAGCGTGACACTGGAGTCATGCGAAACATCATTAATTTGGAAGGAAAATAGATCATGGATGGAATTCATGGATCATAGTGCCAACCTTTAGTGCAAACAGAGTGCAGTCTATCCTTATTTCATTATAAATTCCCCATTTAACGTTCCATATGTACTTCATTAGTACGACGAGTGTTCGATTCGTTTCTTAGAAATCCCTTTGTCTGTCAGGCCTTAAGTATCTTGTAACGCCCCTATATGCATGGTTATTTATTGTGTTCATATACTCATTTTATTATTTCGTGTTCACAGCTCGGTACCTGTATTGTGAGTACGTGGTCGCTGTTGCCTTCCGCGGCTGGGCTACTTGGGCAGCTGCGCTAGCCACGTGGCATGTTTGCATGCCGTGGGCTCTTGCGAGCGCATTGCACTCGCTTGCTTGGTGTTTAGCTTTGTTTCATGCGCACCCTCGCTGCTCTTGCACATAATATTTAAGTATAACCTTGCATTTTTTACTTTGAAGATTTTCATAGCTTGTCTTGAACTTTAATTTCATTAAGTGGGTCGTTATCATGGATTACAAATCATTACTTAAAAAACGTGGAACCTTTAAGGCTAAATTAACTCAATTTAAATCATATTTAGAAATAGTAACAAGTTGTGATACTTTGAGTACCTTACAAATTAGTGAATTAAAAATAAGGTTAACAAAAATAGAGGAGTTATATCCTGGGTATGACAGTATACAAAGTGACATAGAGAATGTATCTGATATTCCAGAGGACCAGTATAAGGAACGCGAAACCTTCGAAAGCCAGTACTACGCTGTGATTGCTGTTGCCCAGGAGCTGTTGAGTAAGCGGGAGGCCTCTGCGGGCAATGGATCGGTTACAGGTGCTAGTACTGTTTCTGGAAATAAAGGTGGGATACAACTTAAACTTCCTACAATACATTTACCTACCTTTTCGGGTCAATATCACAACTGGCTTGAGTTCCATGACACATATGTCTCATTAATACATTTAAATGACACTATTCCAAGAATTAGTAAATTTCATTATTTGCGGGCTGCTTTAAAGGATAGTGCTGCTTTAATAATAAGTTCTCTTGACTTCTCCGATGAGAATTATGATGTTGCATGGCAGCTGCTATGTGACCGTTATAATAACAGACGGCTTCTGGTTTACAATCATGTTCAAGCTATCATTAATATTGAACATGGAACGCAAGAATCCTTTAAAGTGTTGCGCAACATCATTGATACTGTCAATCGTAACATAAGAGCTTTGAAATCACTTAAGTTGCCCACAGATGGTTGGGATGTGCTCATTATACACATGGTTTCAAGTAAATTTGATACAGTGACAAGTAGGGAATGGGAAACTTACCGTAATTCATTAGATGACTTAGCCACACTTGCTGATTTTAACAAATTTCTTAAGAATCGAGCAGATTTATTAGAAACTATTGCAGAAGTTCATAACAATGGTTCGAAAGGAAGACATAGTGGCAGTACCAAACAAGGTGACAGTACACATAAGCAAAAGACATTTACAGTCAATTCAGATTCTTCAATCAATAACAGACCATATAGTTGTCCATTATGTAAGGGTAACCATGCCATTTATCAATGCTCAAGTTTTAAGTCTCTTTCCATTGAAGCTCGTATTCAGAAGGCAAGATCCCTTAACCTGTGCCTTAACTGCTTACGTAATGGTCATAAATCATTTAAGTGCCGGATGGGTGGCTGCAGCCACTGTCAGAAACGACATAACACCATGTTGCATTTAAATGGGCCATACAGCACACAGAATACAAACAATGTTAGTACTGATTCTCCACCTACTTCTACACAACCTACTCCTGATACTAGTAGTGTAGTACTCTGCACAGCACAGTCAAACACACAGTTGTCAACAAGCTCACAAGATAATGTGGTTCTGTCAGCCACTCATAATCCTGAATGTGTTATATTGCTGTCAACGGCTACCATTAATGTTACTGATCACAGTGGTCACAAACACAGAGTCCGTGCGTTATTAGACAATGGTAGCACATCAAGCTTCATTACAAAGAGTTTATGTGACAAACTCAAATTACCAACTCATTCAACCTCGACATTAGTTGAAGGGTTAAATCGTCAATCTAGTTGCATCTTTAAAAAATGTGATGTCATTATATCATCACTCATTAATTCATATTCTGAAAGTATACATTGTTTAGTGGTTCCACACATTACTCAAGCATTACCTTGCAAACATGTCAACCATAAAGGGCTAGATATACCCCAAAATATTACATTAGCGGATCCTTTATTCCACACACCGTCACAAGTAGATATACTGCTTGGAGCGGACTTATTTTGGAGTGTATTGTTAAATAATAATATTTCATTAGGTAAAAACAAGCCCACATTAAGTGAAACAAAGTTTGGATGGTTGATATCTGGGCCCACACACTCATTACAGCATAGCATTGATACAGTCCACTGCAATCATTCAAGTACACATTATGATGATCAACTTCAGGATCAATTAACCAAATTCTTTGACCTTGAAACGGTCACAGTGCACAAACCTGTATCCAAAGAGGAACAGGAATGTGAAAGTAATTTCATACAAACTACTGCTCGTGGAAATGATGGTCGATTCATTGTAACAATTCCATTAAAAGCATCGCCTCAACAGCTGGGTAGTTCATATGAACAAGCCCTGTCTAGGTTCATATCATTAGAACGAAGATTCAAGCGTGACCCTTCATTCAAAAAGCAATATGCTGAATTCATTAAGGAATATATATCTTTAGGTCACATGACTGAAAATACAAATCCAGATAAGGATGAATACACATACATTATGCCACATCATGGAGTGTTACGTGAAACAAGTTTAACAACTAAATTAAGAGTTGTTTTTGATGCATCTGCAGTAACCTCATCGGGGTTATCGTTTAACAACATTCAAATGGTCGGCCCTACAGTACAAAGTGACCTCATTAGTATATTAATTAGATTCCGACAGTTTAAACATGTTGTTACTGCAGATGTTGAAAAAATGTATAGAATGGTAAAAGTAAGTGAAAGCCAACATATGTTACAACAGATACTATGGCGTTTCGAACCTAACGAACAACTTAAACAGTACAAACTTCACACTGTAACTTATGGTACCGCATCTGCACCATATCTTGCAACACGATGTCTAGTTCAGCTGGGAAAAGAATGCACTGATAAGTCCATTTCAGATGCTATCATTAAAGGATTCTATGTTGATGATTTTATTTATGGGGACAATGATATGTCTAAGCTGGTAGACATCTGCAAGGGCGTCATTAAGCAACTTAAAAGCGGACAATTTTCTTTAAGAAAATGGCACTCAAATAATTCACTCATTATACAACAACTAATAGGTGAAAATAGCAAAGATGAATTACTTAATTTAAGTAACCATGAGTATTCAAAAACATTAGGATTACTTTGGGGTTGTAAAGAAGATGTGTTGTTATTTTCTGCAGACATTAAGCAACATGAACACATTACAAAACGCACAATTTTGTCTACTGTGGCTCAAATATTTGATCCACTTGGACTTATTAATCCTTGCATATTGCAAGCTAAAATTATTCTACAAAAATTATGGTCATTAAAAATAACATGGGATGAAAATGTTTCAAGTGAGATTCAAGCAGCTTGGTGTAACTTTATTAAATCATTAGGTGATATTAGGAAAATAAGAATACCAAGACATGTCACCTGTGACTATCCTGTCATTTGTGAACTGCATGCCTTTAGCGACGCATCAACACAAGCTTACAGTGCTTGTATTTATCTACGGTCTGTGTCCCAGAATAATGAAGTGACAGTGAAGTTGGTGACTGCAAAGAGCCGTGTAGCTGCACTGAAACCAATGACAGTGCCACGGTTGGAATTGAGTGGAGCTCTATCAGCAGCTCGTTTAGCTGATAAGGTAAAATCTTCATTAATAGGACTTCACAGTTGTACTTACTGGTGTGACTCGACCATTGTATTAGCTTGGATTAATACTTCCAAGACCAATCTATTAAAACCATTTGTTTATAACAGAATTCATGAACTGAAGTCTCTTACAGAACCAGGTACTTGGCGTTATGTACCTACAAAGTTGAACCCTGCTGATATAGGCTCGCGTGGCGCAGATGCTCGCCATCTGGAATCGAATAGCTTGTGGTGGTCAGGACCTGCGTTTTTAACACAATCACAGTCTAGCTGGCCTGGACCACCAACAACCATTAAGGAAGATGACTTGCCGGAATTCAAGGTTCAAAGTCATTTAAATGTCTCAGAGCAACAATCAGTCGAATTCATGAGACGATTTTCAGATTTTAGTAAACTACAGCGCATTACAGCCTATATATTGAGATTTATACATAATTGTCGTTATTCACAAAACAAATGTGTAGGGTTTTTAACTTTAAGTGAACTTAATCGGTCTTTAATTACATTATGTAGAATTTCACAACATGAATCATTTCATCAGGAATATAGATTATTAAAAAACAAACAACAATTACCATTAAAAAATAAATTAACTAATTTGAATCCATTCTTACATTCTGATGGTCTTATTAGAGTTGGAGGTAGGCTCTCTAATTCACATTATAGGTACGACACCAAACATCCCATATTGCTACATGCATCTAGCCACATCACAGTACTTATTTTTAAATATTATCACAAATTACTCATGCATGCTGGTCCACAATTACTGCTGTCAAACATTCGTCATAAATTTTGGGCATTAAATGGTAGAAATCTTTCTAGAAAGACGGTACATTGCTGTGTTACATGTTGTCGTTTTTCAGGCAGAATTACACAGCCAATAATGGGCAACCTTCCTGAGCAGCGCCTACATGCTGATTATCCATTTATAAACACAGCAGTGGATTATGCAGGACCAGTAATGATTTTGAACCGAAAGGGTAGAGGTAGTAATTTAATTAAGGCATATATTTGCATTTTTGTGTGCTTGGCTGTTAGAGCAGTACACATAGAGCTTGTGACAGATCTCAGCTCCGAAACCTTTATTTCTGCTCTAAACAGATTTATTGCCCGTAGAGGAAAACCTGTCAACATCTTCTCGGACAATGGTACATGTTTCGTAGGAGCATGTAATGAACTGGCTAGGTTTTTAAAATTAAATGAAAACTATTTAAGTGCACACGCTTCAAATTTATCAATAAACTTTAAATTCTCACCAGCCTATAGCCCACACTTTAATGGTTTAGCTGAGGGTGCCGTGAAATCAGTTAAACATCACTTAAAACGTATACTTGCTCTTGCAAACCTCACTTACGAGGAAATGAACACAGTACTTACCCAGATAGAGGCTATATTGAACTCAAGGCCTCTAACTCCTTTATCTTCTGATCCTTCAGACCTAGTAGCCCTCACACCGTCACATTTCCTTCTTGGACGAACATTAACTGTTTTACCCTCTCCTCAGGCACAAGACACTACAAGGTTGAGCACTTTCTCACGATATATGAGAACTCAACAGTTGAAAACCCATTTCTGGGATAGATTTTATAAAGAGTACATTACAGAGCTGCAAAAAAGACAGAAATGGTGCAAAGGAGGAAGAGACCTACGACTTGGAGAGATGGTGCTGGTCAAGGATGATAGACTGCCACCAAACAGATGGCTGCTCGGGCGAATAACCAGCGTGTATCCAGGCTCCGACGGTGTGACCAGGGTAGCAGACGTGAAGACAACATCGGGCACTCTTCGGCGCGCTTTCAATCGACTGTGTCCGCTACCAGTTGAAGATCGGCCTGATGTGTCTACAAGCCACAGTCCCTTGCCGAGGGGGGCAACTTGTTGACGCCTTGCATGTGTGCGTGCACAAGGCATCACACACACGCATACGGCACGGCGTGGGAGGCGACGCGCAGCGGTAGCAGCGGCGCGCGCGGGGTGCGGAGTGCGCCCCACTGTTCGCGAGAGTCAGTCGACGACACCGGTCGTTATAGTGTGTCGTTTTCTCTTAATATATTTCCACTATTGTAATTTTTGGAAAGACATTAAACTTTCATTAATGTACTTGCGAGTCTCATTTAAGAAAAGGCCCATTAGTATCAACGAGTCCACCCGTTCGCTGCCAGCATTCAACAAGTTCTAAAGAAAGAATATAATAATAAAGAAAATACGTTTATTTGCGATAAACATGATGCAGAGAAAAACACATAAATACGACAAAGAACGAGTTGGGAGAAAATATGCGTCACATCCATGGAAAACGGCAATCGTTCAGCATGATGCTACGACCCTATGCGAGACAGAGCCCCAGTGCTGGACATTCGACATTTAGAAAAATAATTATGCTTAATTAAGCCCAGTCCATCTAATCTCATCCGTCAACCGACCACCCAATTCTTAACAATGTTAGGATCGGTCTTCAATCTTGTAAGACACGGCTGTCCGACATATTTTACGAGAAGCGACTGCTATTTGACCTTTACAACCCAATTACTACCCAATACCGACATTCTAAAGTTAGCCATGTTATACTACCCAGTACAGAAAATCGTTTTTAAATTTTGCTAAGTGTATACATATACACTTAGCAAAATTTAAAAGCGATTTTCTCGTGGAAAATTGATTGCAACTTTGAGATAAGACCTTTTTCATAACAGTATAGGTTCCAAAATGCTATGTTCGTAACAGCATAACATTACAATCAATACTGTAGGAGAAAATCACATTTAGAAGTTGCTAAATGTATACATATTACTGCTCGTAACTGTTCCTACTATCGGAGAGTCATTATGTCATACTCGGTTTCACCTTTTCTCAATTTATATAGGGTCAGAGCAATGTCTTTGTCTTCGTTATTCTCTTGAAATATAATGCAGATAATACTGCCGCTGTTGAACGATTTTAGAAGTTCCTTTTCCAGATTGTGTTGCTCAGATTGCATCTTGTCTAAATGCGCCATAATTGTGATTAGTCATACGATTTCAGTTTCTCATCAGTGCTCTATGATCATCTCCAGTGGAGCCGAATGAGTATTTACGGAGGCTTTTGAAAGAATATCCAGAATCTTATTCATCGTCGTCAGTACCGGCAACCTTCTGGCAATGAGTGGAGAAGCAGTTTCGGTTACTACGTGCGAAGTTTTATAGATGATAAGATTATTAACATCTTAGCATAATCAGCCTATAATGTTCCCACAGCTGGAACACGGACCTCCTCTCTTTGAGAGCGAATGGGTTGTAATCTACCACTCGGGCCCAGTGCGGGTTGGTAGATGTCACATGTATTCGGTTTTTTTAAAATCCGAAAATTAACACCTTGAGTTTACCAAATAATTTTAAACCCGCCTTTTTCAGGGTGGTAGGCAATCGAATATTATATCTAAGTAATGTGGTAGCTCTTACAAATATACGACAATGGGAGATTTTTGTTGTCACACAAATATTTTATTTTATAACTAAGGATACTGTTCTTGCATGGGCTATAAATAAGGTTATGAAGCAAAGGTATCAGAACGTACGAACGTTGATAAAATACAGATCACAATAAAATGTTACAAAGCGCTTTTTGATCAATATTTTTTATTCTGTCGAGAAATAATAGAGAAATATCGAATATCAAACAAAGACAATTAAGCCAATAACGAAATAAATGAACAAAAGAAGCACAACTTTATTATTTCTATTTGATAAAGCAAAAATAATTAAATGCAAATGTCAAAGCGAAATTCGTACGCTTCATTGAAATCATAACAAAGGGAAACGCGTGCATGAACTCAAACTCAAAGCATTTATTTCATATAAACCAATTACAGGCACATTTGAATTTTCAAGGGGTTGGTCAGTCAGAAAAATGAAGCTAGTTGCCCATTCCAAAGCATAGTAGGTACCTATGGAGAAGAACGGGCAAGAAACTCCATGGACACTCTTTTAAATCAACATAAAGTTACAAAAAAAATTTGGTTACATCATTCATGTTGACATTATACATGTGAGAACGATGTAAAAAGACGTGCACGTTAAAAGCGTCCGTAATAAATAAGATAAAAACAAACATAAAAACAATTCAGAAATTAAAATAAGCCGTGGCAACTAAGAGATGACCAGTCCCTACTGACGGCACCCGTTCACGAAAATGACGTATGGATCAGCACCATTCAGCTCAACCATTTGAAGGGAACTTCATGATCCAACACACACGCCACCACCAGCGAGATATTTGAGTGAGTTACTCTCAGCCGCCAGGGCACATTCAAGCGGCGGCGACCTCTCGCGTCCGGCCCTGGTTCAGGCCATGGTACGGAGCGAGAGGGAATGGGAAGCCGTCACCTCCTTCTGCGAAGCAATAATGCTCGCGAAGAAGGAGGCGGAGCATGAGAGGGAGAGGCAATCACTGCGCCCTCACGCCCCTAGTCGCCGCAGAAGGAGACACCCTGAGCGTCGGGATTCGATTGCCGACTCCCGGCCACCGTAGGCGCGGGCTTGCGGACGGCAAGCAATGGGCAGCTCGCCGTCCGGTAAGGACCAGGCCCGGGTCAACGGCGCGTCGTGTTCCACGCGCGCCTCAAAGAGATGTCAGCAAAATTGACGGGGTCCGATAGGACCGATGCCTGCCGGGGCTGCGGATTGTTCGAAAGTGTTACCGTGGCTCTGGCGCACAGGCAACTGAAGGAACACGGGTGGGTTTTAGTCAGTAAGAGTCTGACACGCCCTTCCGCTCCGCCCAGAGCGGGGGAGAGGTCATTTGATGATTTCCCAGCCAAAGAAAAAAAAAAAAGGGCGCATTCAAGTCAATGAAAGACGATCCTAGTAAAAGGTAGCTTTATAGTAGATACATAGTTCTCACACATGTGCTATGCAGTTACACATTACTAAGAGATTGAATTTATACACTGCAAAGATAATTTTTACAATCTTCAGCAGCTCTAACAATATTTTCGAATGCTAATCAATTAATTTAAGCGCCCTTGTGGAGCAGGACCAGAGTTGAGCCAAGCATCTTTGTCAGCGATGTAATCTCCCAACTTATAATATGCTTGGCCGCATAGTGTGCGTTTTATATAAGATTTAAATTTAGTTTCATTCAGTTGGAGTATGTGGCGAGGGATTTTATTGTAACATTTTAAACAGTACCCCATGAACGAAGAGTCTACTTTAGCCAGTCTGAAACCTGGTTGAAATAATTGGTCCCTATTTCTAGTCATATAGTTGTCTTTCACCTCTTTTAGTGAAAAGATTAAAAAAATTCTTACGTTCATGATGTTTTCATAAATATATATATAAAAGGTACCATCATGATGTTAATATTTTTAAACAGTTCCCTTAGAGAATCGCGCCTGCGGAGGCAATATATTGCTCTGATGACTCTTTTCTGCAGAACAAAAATAAACTCGATATCTGCAGCCCGTCCCTATAGTAAAATACCGTAAGACATGATACTATGAAAGTAACTGAAATAGATTAGCCTCGCGGTATCTACATTAGTAAGTTGACGGATTTTTCTTACAGCATATGCTGCTGAACTTAGCCATCCTGCAAGGGATGTTAAATGAGGACCCCGTTGCAGCCTTGAGTCAAGCGTGATCCCCAGGAAAACAGTTTTATCGACGACTTTTAATTTCTCTTTATTCAATACTATGTCACAATCACTACTTTTAACATTCGGTAAAGCAAATCCTATGCATTAGTTTTTTTCCCATGCATAAAATGATAAGAACAAGCGAACTATTGTACATACGTGTACTAATCAATATAGCACTATTGTTTTTATATCAAAAGACGTAAATAGCCCCACTAATGAACGAACGATCCATTTGTCAAGTCATAAAAAAATTACGTGACTTGTATGGCTTGGCCATTAATTATTCACATGTAACGAATGGTTCTTTTTATTTACATTTTTAGAATGAAAATTAATTGCACACAATGGTTTTATAAACCCTTTAATAATTAATTAGGTACGTTTTGTAATAACAATCTGTACTTTGCATCAGATTGTCGTCGTTCGTCGAATCGTTGAGCTCCTTAAGTTCTGAGTTGAGCTGCACGATTACTGTCAAATGCGTGCACTGACTGGACAGGTCTACTCAATCTGTGTGGTTTTTCCTCGAAAGACCATTTCAGACACAAATCTACATGGTCTTCACATGATGTAAGCAAGATTATGTCTGGACTTTAAAAGAGACTGTGACCTCTGAGTTTATTTCGGCCTTTCTTCTCAGAGTAGTCAGATAGGAAACGCCAACCCCATCCAGTTTTTATTAAAATATGATTGGCGTACAAACCTACTTACAGAAATAAAATCATACAATGCGATCATAATTATCACAATGCAGAAATAAGGAGATGTTACGAACCTACTCACAATTTCAAAATGGGATATGACCTTTATGCTTTTCGGACTACTGAAGATATTTAAAAGACATCACATGTCTGCAATGTTGTAATGTCATGTTTCAATGATATTTATCTATGTATTGAATACTAAAGTGAATACTAAATAAATGAGTGAATACTAAAGTCTGTGTGAAAATTCGGCCCCCGACCATCCCCGTTGCATCGCATCGCCCGCCCGTGCTATCATTTCGTTTTCGCTAAGCGTTCTTTCTGACTTTTTTTTATTTTTGCTCGTCTCGTAAGGCTTCTAGCGTGACGTTAAATAGCCTATAGCCTTGCTCAAGAATTGTGCTATCAAATGCAAAAATATTTTTTTCAAATCCGGCCGATAGTTTCAGAGATTACCCCTACATAAAAAATTACAAACAAATAAACAAACATACTTCTTTATAATATTAGAATAGACTAAGATTAAGCACACAGATGTACAGAGGCGGACTTAAAGCCATAGGAATTTTCTACCAGTAAACCTTTGAGTGATGCAGAGATAAACAGTGGTAGGTGCAATATTTATGAAACTTGTAGCGGTATCTACAACGCCACATGCGAGCTACGCGTCACACTGACGTCACGCAATATCCTGCATCGCGCAAGCAGAGTTTGCCGCGCAACTTGCATATATAGAACGTCCCGACAACAATCGTCGGGCAGTTGCCCACTAGACACGATACCCGTCTGGTCGGAGGATCCTCCCTTTTCTATGGAGGTATGAGTGAACTTAACACCCTGTTCGTCATACCTCTATAAACTATATAATTTATAGCTTCAGACAACAAAATAGCACAGGCACTGAAGTTATGTTGAAAAAGCAATTCCTATTTACACACTAATGGCAATCTTACCAAATTACTTCTTGAAAGCAATAAAGGAAAATTAAGTACATATTCTTTTTTAATAATAATGGGGCAAAATTATGTGCCATGTAAAATGTAGGTAAGAAAGAAGTTATTATTAAATAACAGAAGGTGCTTGCTTGCCTTATACCTAATACCGACCGTTTAAACTTTTACTGAGCTCGTAAAAGAAAATAAACCGAACTTTCCACGGCTTCTTTATTAATCTGATACTGCTTTAATTCTATTCTTTTGAAACAAAACTTGGCAACGCCTAAACTTATAATAATACGGAAAAGTTTGAACATCTGGATCAGTGTTACCGTCTGGCTGTTTTAAATAAACTATGATACGGCAAAGAGGCGACGACAAAGAAAACAAATCCAATCTCCATACTAATAATATAAATGCGAAAGTTACTCTGTCTGTCCGTCGGTCTGTCTGTCTGTTATAGTTCGCGCTAAACTTTATGACCCCTCTGAACGTAAGTCCGAGAACGAAACCGCTCATGGTACAGTTGAGTGAGAGTGAGTGGACACCTATATTATGCAAACTGCGCGCCGGTTCCCGGCCATCGTAGGCGCGGGCTTGCGGACGGCGAGCAATGGGCACCTCGCCGACCGGTAGGGACCAGGCCCGGGTCGACGGCGCGTTGTGTTCCACGCGCGCCTCAAAGAGATGTTAGCATAACTGACGGGGTCCGACAAGGCCGATGCCTGCTGGGGTCGCGGATTGTTCTAAAGAGTTACCGTGGCCCTGGCGCACAGGTAACTGAAAGGACACGGGTGGGTCAGTAAAAGTTTGACACGCCCTCCCGCTCCACAAAAACCGGGAGAAGTCATTTAATTATTTCTCACCTAAAAAAAAAAGAAACCCACTCGCGTGCAACTTCCGAGAGCTCATAAAGTTTTGCGCGAACTGTACCTTTTCTCGCCTAAATGGCTGAACGGATTTGAATGAAATTAGGCACATGGATAGACCCATGACCTGAGTTAGGACATAAAACACTTTTTCTCCCTGTTTCATTTCGTGGGATAATTTCCTACCTCAACGCGGGCGAAGCCGCAGGCAAAACGAGTGATTATATAAAAAAGAAAAGCATAAATCAAAATAATTCTTAGGACAAAATATGCAACATTCAAATGTGACGAAAGAAGATGAGGAAACAAACGAATATACATTCTTCTATTTATTGAATTCACGAAAAACAGAGCCGAATATTCCCCAATTCGCATTTAGGCAGAACAGTAATTCTTTCTACTTCCATAGTAATTAATGGCCCATAAATCTGTGTTCTAAATCTGTCGTTTAATGCCACGACGGCTATCAGTGACTCATTGTTTGGTAAATCTACTAAATCACTATGGTTGTTGCGCTCGCACACATTGTACCTATAGCAATCTCATATTATCAGGCCGTAAATCTGCTTTTCCATTTGTTCAGAAATTATCCATAACCACGCTATTATAAACGATTCTAGGAGAATTAGGCATTACAGTACCTAACAAGCATAATAATCCATAACTTCTTTGTAAGCCTAGACCTTGTCATCTTGACCTTTGGTATCATTGATATATAAATCATGTAAATAGAGATCAATGTATGGATAATTTGCATGCACAATTTTTATATTTATTTCAGAATAAATTTACTTTCCATACATTGTTAGTAAATAATTCTTATACAGGTTGTAAAAAGACACATCACATAGCCGTCAACTACGCATTCTGTACATCAAACAAAGTTATATTGCACAATAATAATTCCGGGGAAACGACTTTTATTTTAGTTTTGAAAATTTGATATGTGCGGTAGTACCTACACAATGAAACACACTCAAAGCATTGTGCTTATGCGTGCGTGCAACGGTACAGGGGACGTGGGGGTATTTAAAGTTGTGTTATTAATTTTTATTTCCATAAAAACCTCAGTAGAAGTTGAAGTTTTGACCTTCAATATCTCCGTAACCAGAAGCTTCCCAGGTATGGTACACTACAAAAAAAATATTATTACAATGACGGGGAGTACAAGTGACTCTCGGCTTCATTAAGTGTCTTTTTACATCCTTTATATGTGAGTAAAAGTGAGTTAGTGTTTTAGTCTGTGCTAAATAAATGTACTTTCTTTCTTTCTTTAAAATTATTGAAAATTATTATTATTATTAATTATTATTATTTCCTTTATTTCATAAATATATACATATAAATTATATTTTTAAATATTAGAATATAAAAACATTTAAAAATATAAAAAATAGTGGCCCACCGGTATCGGGAACAGGGTCCAAGCTACCGGCGGTCAGGGCTCCAGAGAGAGAAACCTCCTAACAATGCGGGCCATGTCCAAAAGTACCGCCTTCTGAATCAAGCCCTTGATCCAGCTGCCCAACGAGAGCCTCCTCAGGTGTTGGTCGAGGCTCTTGGCTATTAATCCATTGGCTGTGACGACTATCGGTACAATGATCGCTGAGTCCACATCCCACATGTCGACAACCTCGCGAGCCAAGTCAAGATATTTGATTTGTTTATCTTTCTCGGCTTTCACGAGGTTCCCGTCATGTGGGACCGTTATGTCAACAATCATTGCACGCCGCTCTAATCGATCCACCACCACTATATCAGGCTTATTGGCAACAATAGTCCTGTCAGTGATGATGGATCGATCCCAGTACAATGTGATATTGACATTTTCGAGAACTGGGTCGGGCACATACCTGTAGTACGGCACTTCCGATTCTACAAGGCTGTATTTGAGAGCAAGTTGCTGATGGATAATCCTGGCTACAAGGTTGTGTCTATGCAAGTATTCTTCGTTAGCTAGACTAGAACATCCGGAGATAATGTGTCTGATTGATTCACCCGGACGGTGGCATGCCCGACAAATGTCAACCGTGCCGTCTTTCACAATAAATCTTAATTAATTAATCTTTATTATTATTATTTATTGTTATTTAAAAATTATAAAGGGCACCTCCAGTTCCATGAACGGTATTCCAGTGCGTCACAACCGGGCAGTCAGCCCTTCCCAATATGGTATTCAGAAGGCTGTTGGTGCGGGTCATAATGCTGCATCAACTGTATCTACCAAGGGTATTATCATGTTACCCAGTAACTGGGTTGCGAAGGCGGTCGCTCCATGTTAAAATACTGGTATTCAGCTGCATCCGGTTAGACTAAGAGCCGACCATAACATATTTGAGAAAGGCTAGGCAGATTGATCGAATCGACTGTTGCTTGTTATTTACGAAGCCCATAATAACCCCCTTCTTCGATCTGGGAGTTTATAATTACGTTAGTGACAGATGCTTTCAATTTAACCCTTTGATAATCATGGTGGTTTTCAATTATCCGATACAAAACACTAAGTAACCTTGGTAGGCGATGAGAAAATTGTTACAGTATTATATTCAGTAACTTTAACAAAATATTGCTCAGCTATTTACATTTCTGTAGGTAGGTACTTTTAAATCGTTCTACCTTTCGCAGGTTACTCAGCGAGAAAGAGGAATCCGTGTTCAATAGAGCCTTTGGTCGAGCGATGGTTAAAAGAGGTGGCATTTTACCTCCCTTTGAAGTAGTAAAGCACAATGGATTTCTTTTGTTGGGAAACTCGCATTTTTCCACTGGGCAGACGTTCCATTTGCCACTGATATTCAAATTGCTGGCTACTGGCTATTTAAATGTAAAAATATATTTCATCGATTAAGAGTGACACACGAAGGGTATTTACAAGGCAGATGTGAGGGGAAACGCCGTGAGCGGACGCCCTAGATTCTAGGGCGTCTAAGGCCTAAAAGGACATATAGTGACCTTTTTGGTGATGTTCTTTAGAAAGGTCACATACGTAGTACTCGCAACTGGCTTGCGTTTATGGCCATATGTATGAACGTAAACTGAGCAATATATTCCTTGTATGTAAGGATCGTAGCAAGTGGTGTTCTATAATTTCTGCCTACCCTCATGGAAAGAAGGCGTGAGTTTATGTATGTAAGAGTGTGATAAATTCTAAGAATACGAATGAATGATAAAGAATACCCAATTAGGTAATGCCTAATTGGTCGAATGATCCTACTAATATTATAAATGTGAAAGTTTGTGAGGATGGATGGATGTTTGTTACTCTTTTACGCAAAAACTACTGTACGGATTTGGATGAAAATTGGCACACAAATATATCATGACCTGGGTAAGAACACAGGTTACTTTTCATCCTGGATCGCAGACGAAGTCGCGGGCAACAGCTAGTTGTGAATATGCGCGGCATTTTAACAACATGCACGAAAATGGATCCAAAAAAATCTCTTTGAAGAAAATAAATACTTTCCTAAACAAACAAGTGATAACAATTCCAAATTACAGTATTAAGTACTCGTATAATATGACGTTCTCAAAGGAAACATGTTGCATATATAATAGCTTGTTACGAGGAAACCGACAAGAGACGTACAGAATGAAACATGTTTACTGTACGTTTGTTAACTAATACCATGACTATTCATGACCTTCTGAAATTATATCTAAGTACTCGCTCGCTCGCATGGGGTCATGGGTTACATTTTTCAGTAGGCAGCCCGGCGTCGGTATTTGTGCCCGGTTGATGGCAATAGGATTGCCCCCTATGACATGGGACTTAAACATAACTGACGAAAGTGGATATACTATTAGGTATATAGGGGTATAAGGAACAAGGTGTAAAGCTCACTCATACCTCCATAGAAAAGGAAGGATTTTCCGACCAGACGGGTGTTGTGTCTGATGGGCAACTCCCCGACGATTGATGTCAAGGCGTTGGATATAGTTGCGCGGTAAACTCTGCTTGCGTGATACAGGATTTTGCGTGACGTCAGGGTGACGCGTAGCTCGCATGTGGCGTTGTAGATGCCGCTACAGGTACACCTCTGCCTAATCCTTCGGGGAATACAGGCGTGATGTAATGTGTCATGTGTTACTCGCTAAATTCGAAGTGACGACCTGAAAGGCCTAAGCCTACCTCTAAAGGCTAGGCTGTCATCATTCGCCTTCAACAAGTCCCTGAGTTTTTGGGTCATATTGCCTAGACGACGTCACCAGCTAAAATCAAAAGGGGAGAGACCACAAGGTTGTCTAGTTCGATGTGCGAGTCTGAACAAATCCGCACCACACTCGACACTAAAGCTACGGTTTCCTAGTACAGCGGTGGCCGCCACATAACGGCCTCAAAGACAGCTGCCATGAAAATTTTGGCAGCTGGGTTTAACTTCACGGTGTCAAAAAACGGTCTCTAGGGAAACACACCAACTTACTTTCATAAATAAAATTTCAGTGACGTCAAATTGCGGACGCTATGTGGTTGGCACCGCAGTCTCAAGAAACCAGAGCTTAACATGCATGAATCATGACGCTGAAAACAGTCAAAGATGGCGGAACATTGTCTGACAAAAATTTATCCATGGAGATGGCCAATTGGCCATGGCTATAAGCAATGAGGCGAACGACGCAAGGAGACTTGCTAAGCCAGTATTAAGTAATAATAATAATATCTTTCCTCAACAAATTATTAATTCTTATCATATCTTTTTTCCCAGAATCTGCTAAAGATTATGGCTGGTTCGAAGAAAGACGTGGTATATTTTAGTATGGGAGCGATGTTGAAAGGAAGTACCCTCCCATAAAATGTTATTGTAGATGTTTTGGAGGTTTTATAAGACAGTAAATATGACTGTTATCTGGGAATATGAGTACTAAAGGGTCCGAAAAATGTTCATGTGTTTAATCGGGTGCCGCAGGAGAGTATTTTAGGTTGGTTGTTCATTATTTTCTTAAGACTTCAGATCTTTCAGCTAAACTGTATTAAGATGGCAAAAGATTTAATATTTCTCTCTCTCCTGAAACCTTATAAATATGTTGATCCTAATACTGTTTAGTGAAATGCCTTTCAGAGTTAAAGATAATGTTTCTTATCTAGAATTATTTCTAGAATCTGCGGTTTTGGCAAACTTTACTGCTGGTAATCGCAGTTTTTTTGTTATTAGCAATGCACTAAAACAGTTCTGCTTATCCTCTTGACATAATCCTTTATCCCCTTTTTACATCACAAGAAGGAGCGGATGTCAAAACTGACTTGTAAATGATTTATCTAATTTTCAGCACACCCAAATTGTGTTTTGTTCATTCCGACTGGAGACCTTCAATCATTTATCGAAGCTGTTCACTTCGCCGTTCTTATTATTGGAATTCCTATATTTGAAGATCAATTCAATAATGTCGACAAAGCAGTAAATAAAGGTTTTGTTAAGAAAGCCGATACTATGGATATAAAAGCTTTGAAAGAGGCCATGGATGACGTGATAAGAAATACCAAGTAAGTGAATATTACAGAGATAGAATTTAAGTGAGACCATTTCGAGATTCCATGCGCTACATATTAAATGGGGTTCAGGCCTTTTCCTGGTTCAGAATTATCCTATTTATGAAGGAAATGGTCAGTCATGCAGATGATGATCCCATTAAACAATTAGAAGACAGAATGTTTGTAGCCTATAATAAAAAACATTCTTCATATTACATTCATTAATATTTATAAAAATAGCTTATAAATAAAATATATTTATATATTTTATTATATATATTATTATATTTATATATATATATATTATTACATATAAATATATATAAATAAAAATATATATATATATAAATAAAATATATAAATATATTTTATTTATATATATATATATTTTTGTAAATATGAATGTTTTCAGGTATCGTCAAACAGCAAAAGAACTTTAATCGATATACCAAGATCGGCCCTTTCCTCCTGAGACACAACTTTTATTCTGGATTGAGCGTGTCATTCGTACAAAAGGAGCTCTTCATATATGACCTCCTATGCTGGAGTCTTGTTATGTTACTCCATATTTCGAATTTTTATTTGTTATTTTAACACCAATAGTATATCTCTTAGTGTTAATTGTATGTCTTTTGATAAGAAGATGAAATGACTGTGATGTCGATTTTAAGAAGTTTATTTAAGCATCTATACAGGGTGGCAGGGACATCGACACACAACCTAATACCATGGATTCAGCACACGATTCTGAACCCCTCAGCGTTGAAATTTTTCGCCGGTTATTAAAAAAATAATTAGCTCTGCCATACATTTTGACAGCGTAGGAATTGTAGTTTTCTATGAAACAACAGTTTTTTTTTTTGTTGATAACTGACGAAAAATTTCAACACACAGGAGGTTCAGAATCATGTGCTGAATTCATGGTTTCAGTTCGCACGTTTATAAAAATACCAGCCTATTATTGTCCCACTACAATACAAAGGCCTCTTCTCATACAGAGCAGCCACAAATATTGACCATCTATATTAAGATTAATTTTCGAATTCGTATCTAAGTATATTAAATTTTTCTGGATGAATAATATAATAAACAACGGAGATTGTCGAATAGTGATATTCTTTTTGCGTTCCGCTTGCAAGACTCTTAATTAAATTCCCCTATCCTATTTCCTTTGACGTACCTACTACTAACAAGAAGATTCTACCGCAAAATGTACGATCATTTATACGTTTTCCAGCGTCTAATATATTTATAGTACCACCGTCCTTTCCTTTGCCGACTTCCATTACAAAGTCAACACGCTACAAAGTTAACTGCAAAGAAAAATAAGTATCATAGAATTCCTTTCCAAGAGCTCACACCACATTTTCAAAGTAAAAAGGAAACAATTGAATGACGTGACTTTCTGATACTTTCAAAGCTTTAAATTTTCTTGGTTCAAATGTTAAGCCTTACTTACATGAGGAGAGTTACTCGACCGTTGAGAGGCGAAATGTCCATACGAGACTTGCCAGGTGATTTATCGTACACATGATTGTGTTGACACTCATCCGAGAAATGAAAACTCGATTATATCCGACTTCCTGAAGAATGGATGGCTGGATGGATGTTTGTTACTCTTTAACGCAAAAACTACTGAACGGAATTGGATAGAATTTGGAACACAGATAGTTTATAACTTGGGTTTACACGTAGAATACTTTTTATCCCGGTAGTACTTTCCCGTAGGATAATTTCTGACATCCACGCGAGCGATGCCGCGGGTAAAAGCTAGTTACTCATACGATTATGTGATACAAAAATCGCCAGACTATTTTCTCAAAACTGTGATTTGACAACTTGAAATAAGCACGATTTTATGTGTCCGTAAAAATCGAATTTCGAGTTATCACTGTTAAATTTTGAAAGAAGAGAAACGTCTCGGGATTCGAGTAACTCTCATCGTGTAAACGATTCTTTATGTAAGGTATGACGGGCAAACATGGAAAGTAAACATTTGGACGTTCCTATTGCGTTCGCGTTATATAAACGGGATGTTTAAATATGTGAAATGTTTTCATAATACGCCTCCGGGTCTGTTTATTCTTACTGATAGATTGTGTAATGTTGGGCGAGTGTTTTTATTGGAAAAAGATGTTACTGCTTAGGTAATGCTAAATCGTATTTTATTTACACGTAGACTTTACTTAGTTGGAGACTTATAGAGGTACGTGAACAGGGTGTAAAGTTCACTCATACTCTATGGAATAGGGAGGATCCTCCGACCAGACGGGTGTTGTGTCTGGTGGGCAACTGCCCGACGTTTGATGTCGGGACGTTGTATATATGCTAGTTGCACGGTAAACTCTGCTTGCGCGATGCAGGATTTTGCGTGACGTCAGTGTGACGTGTAGCTCGCATGTGGCGATGTAGATACCGCTATAGACTAAAGATATTTACTCTATCAACTAGGGACTTGTTCAAAACACTGAAACACTTCAAAGACAATTATGAAGTCTACGACATGACTATACATCATTACGCCTGTAATCCCCGAAGATTCAGGCAGAGGTGTACCTATTATAGTACACCCACATTTCACTAGGTTATTTTTAAGTCTCTCACCAATAATAAGGGGCGATCCTATTGCCGTCAATAGGCCACAAATCCAGAATCTGGGCTGCTACTGAGAAATTCCTAATGTAAAACCCAATAACACTTTGCCCGACCTAGTAATCGAACCCAGAACCTCATGCTTAGCTGTAGCGCTTGCGACCACCAGACAACGAGGTACTCAATGAAGTCTTGTCGCGATTAAATCTCGTTTAATGATTTTATAGGGATTTAATCAAACCTTGATTATAATAATCCCTGCTACATAAATTGGATACGTTTGTATGTACGATACCTACTATTATCCGATCATGTATCACGCTAATTAGGAAACAGAGCGGAGCGTAATTTGATACGTAACAATCTCTTATAAGTACCTACGTTAAGGCTTCTACAAACAGGCGCGACACGCGACGCGAATCGCAAGCGACACAAAGGCACCGCTCGTCGTGCGACAGGCGGTGCCTTTGTGTAGCGTCGCTTGTCGCGTCTGATTGAAGAAGTCTTTAATTATAAGTGAGACATTGTAATGTATAAATTACAGGCCAGCGCAACTGTCGCTAATGAGACCCAATTACTTTTCTATTGTTACTACTTAATTAGTTCGATCGAAAGATGAGGGAATAGTAACTGTCATTCATATTAATATGACGGAGAAGGTACGTCACTCTCGTTATTATCAGCCATATTTTAACTACTGTGGGCGTACTATGGAAAGTGTTGTTGATTCTCAAACTCAAACTCAAACTCAAAGCATTTATTTCAATTAAACCATTTACAGGCACTTTTGAATTGTCAAAGAGTCGGTCAGTTAGTCAGAAAGTTGAAGCTAGTTGCCCATTCCAAAACGTAGATCTCTATGGAGAAGAACGGGCAAGAAACTCCAAGGACACTCTTTTTAAATCAAGATATTACAAAATCCTGGGTACATTATTCGTGTTGCTTCTATATGCAAGAACAATGAAAAATAAATATATAAAAAAACAATTAAAAATATAAGATTAATAATAAAAAGAAGTCGTGGCAGTTAAGAGATGACCAGTCTCAACTGACGGCGCCCGTTCACGAACATGACGCGTGGATCAGCACCATCCAGCTCAACCATTTTGTAGGGAACCGAATGATCCAACACACGCGCCACCAACAGTGAGACATTTAAGTGAGTATGACATAGTCTCTACTGCCATGCTGCATGATTGCGCAATAGAAAAACCGTTTGCAGTTCAAATCAAGTTATAATTTACAATCAAACTAATCACACTAGTAATTCGCACACTGTAGGACTGGCACAACTATACGGAACGCGCGACATTTTCTAAACGTGTTCACTGCTTAGCCGCCAACAACAAACGCTGCTTTTACTTTGGTCAAGCGTTATGTTATAGACTCTGTCGAGCGCCACCGTGTGACGCTGGCGTCCCGATTAGTCAAAGTCAAACGATTGATTTAACGTAGTTCTGACAAATATATGAACATGAATAGCTGTTATCAAATTATCATAATACTAGTATCTGCCCGCGGCTTCGCCCGCGTTTTTGTCGGAAATCCCCGAAGAACGTGCTACCGGGACAAAAAGTAGCCTATCTCTTTCCCCAGGAAGCCATCTATCTCCTTGTCAAATTTTATCAAAATCCATTCAGTGGTTTAAGCGTGAAAATGTAACATACAGACAGAGTTACTTTCGAATTTATAATATTAGTAAGTATGAATGTAGCCTGTACGCACAATAGTTCAAACAGCGATGTAACGTTAGACTGACGATTAATCTAGTTACACTCAACTCGATTACGTCTCAATGTAATTATGCCTCCATCTTGAATGGTAACCACATTTCTCTATTATTCAAGGGATACTCGATTTGGTTGACAAATCGAATCTTCAGACAGATGGATATAGAGATATAGCACGTATTGTATAGATAAACCATGGTACATTAGTGTGCGGTCTTCGATAGATAAACTAACTCCATAAAGACTGAAAACTCTGTCTGAAAGCGGCTCAGACATAGTAATGAAATGTCATAGCACAACTGAAAAAATGATAAATGATTTTATTTCTATAAGTAGGTTTGCACAAACAGTTTTACACATCAATCATATTTTTAAACTAGATGAAGTCGGCCTTTCCTATCCGACTACTCTGAGAAGAAAGGCCGAAACAAACTCAAAGGCCACAGTCTCTTTTAAAGTCTAAACATAATCTTGGTCAGATCATGTGCATCATGTGTACTTAAATAGCGTCCGAAATGGTATTGGAGGAAAGAACCACAATTTGAGTGGACCTGTCCAATCAGTGCACGTATTTGGTAGTAACAACGGACAGTACTAGCCTGTTTTTCGGAGAAAAAAAATACCCCTGTGCTGTGTTCTTATATAAAAGAACTTAAAAACATACAGTTATGTGCAAAAACGGAGCTTGAAAAAAAACAAAAGACATTGCAGACACAGTCGCATTATCGAACGACATTTTCCCCATTTTTGCAACGAAAGCAAAAAATGAAGGTATAAAACACCCAGACGTCGAGGCAACCCTAGCGTGTCTGCCTGCAATATCCTCAGTTCTCAATATTACAAAGTGTAGAACCACATCACCACCTAGACTCTCTTTTGTCACGAACTGTCGGCGACGGTGACGAAAAATCGATTTGAGCCCAACGTCTCGCGTCTCCCGATTTCAATGCATAATTTGGAGCTTTCAGCAACCCTATTAGTCTCTTTAGACTTCGAATAAGGTGATTGCAAATTATTGAGGTAGGTGTGGTGTGGTGAGGTATGTGGAGTTCGAGATTTTATTTCAAAATTATAAGTAATAAAGTTTCCCAGAAAATTATTGATTAAACTTTTGATTTTTTTCTAATGTGTATACCATATATACATATATACAATGACATGAATATTAACTTGTAAAGTAGTATGTTATTTTTATTATTGTGAATGTGAGGACTACGTGGGTCATTGCTTTTTTTTCCTCTCATTTAATTTTAATCATGATCTGGCAGTTTGAATAATTTATGCGGCCTACCCAAATGTCCTTTCTTTGTTATTGTTCGTCGAATCGTTGAGCTCCTTAATCCTGACTTGCTGAGTCGAGCAGCACGATTACTGACAAATGCGTGCACTGACCGGACAGGTCCACTCGAATTGTGGTTCTTTCCTCCAATACCACTTCAGACACCATTATAAGTACACAGGATCTGACCAAGATTATGTTTGGACTTTAAAAGAGACTGTGACCTCTGAGTTTGTTTCGGCGTTTCTTCTCAGAGTAGTCAGATAGAAAACGCCGACCTCATCTAGTTAAAAAAATATTATTGACGTGTAAAAGTGTTTGTACAAACCTACTTACAGAAATAAAATCATTTATCATTTATCATTTACCAACAAATTCAAATTAAGTACGTTAATTAAGTTAAAGTCGTGTAAAAAATTACAACATTTATTTTCTTCACGGTTACGGTAACCGTAGGTACGATGGACCTTGGGACTCAAGCTCGATCGATAAATACCTCTTACATAAATAGAATTGCTATACAAAAATAATTAATTAATCCACCTACATTTTCCTTTACATGAAGAAAATAATTTAATAAAAAGCCACATTAATGATGATTAATTTATCAAGAAAGTTTGACGTAAGATAAAGAAATTAGGATTTGAAGACCGCGACAAGGATTTTTGGTAATTTACTAGTTAAATAGTTGAAACAATCAAATCAAAAGTCATTTATTCAAACTAGTAATAATAGTAGTAATTTTTGAACGTCAATAGCTGGTCATCATAAATACAATATACAAGTTGACACTAAAATATATTATGTACAAGTACACAATAAAAAAATAAAAAAGGGGTCTCATTGGGCATAAAAAAATTGGTCCGCATCGCTGTGATTTGATTATTAAAAGGAGGAAGATGATGTCCATTAAAAGATGCAAATCTTTACTATAAAATTAAAGGAAATTTTATGTAATACCTACATAAAATTTCCTTTACCTAACTATTATTCACGAATAATTTATCGTTACTGTAGATGGCAAACAATGCGAGACAAACTCAAGTTCCACTTCATTTATACTCAATTGAATAAAATCTTCATACTCGAGAGCTCTTTACGCTTTACTTATGCAGAAGCCAGCCAGTTTTATATTATGAGCCGTAAACAAAGATGGTTATCACTGAATATGCAAATAATGTGATAACGCTGGCAGGAGAGAAAGAGCAAACAGCTAGTGAAAAAAAATGAAGCGCTGATTCGAAATTCGAGTCTCGATGAAAAGGAATTTTTAATGTGATTGCGTTCTTATTTATTCATCAGAGGTTATGGTAATTTCTTCTTTTGCAAAATATTTATCGGGGATTTAATTATAAAAGTAGGAGCAACTGTATCAGAGTTAGACAGGTACTGATTGGCTAAATACCACAGATATTATTGATAAATACACCGTGTTTTATGTTTCAGTCACTCGAATCAACATTTTCGTTTCATATAAAATATTTTCTCGAAAGTTTAATTCTCAAAGCTTGGTTGTGTTCACATTTATAACCGAACTTCCAAGTGTATAATTCCGTATTGATAATGTTAGAAATATAAAACAAAATTATTGACAATAAAATCTTCAATGTTTCCTAACGTCTGGTCTAGTGTGTGTGTGTGTGTGCGTGTGTGTGTGTGTGTGTATCACGTGTGCTTCAGTTTACTAGACCGACTGAAGTTACTAGGAAAATAGAAGTTGTAGTTTATTTTAACTATCGGTATGTTGTTGGAACTGCATCCCTTGGGGCTTTGAAGTTACGGAGCTTCTAACTTCTAAGTGATTGGATGGAAACCTGTAGTTTAAAGTTATACTATAAACTGGTATATATCGTTATCATAATCTAGCGCAGCGTATCAAACGGTGGAGTATGCAATCAGAAACTTTGAATTGATATAAAATCGAGTTTGAATTTATCTAGTTAGAAGCGAGGACGATCGTCGAAAACTAATGGAAATCTACGTTTAGGAATTAAACCGGAGGCAATTTACATGACATCCTTATCAATGAGAAAGTGAGTATGTCTGGCTGGGTGTTTGGTGCATTCATCAAACATCTGAACTAATTTTTGGTGAAGCCAAAAAGGTAAGTAAATAATGGTTAAAACTTTACTTTACATGGAAATATTCACACGGGTTCCGGGAGCCGTGAAGCGCAGTCAATTTAAAATGAAACCATCCCAGAAATCAATATAGGTACCAAGGCACTTATAGATACAATTCATAATAAAAAGCTATTTAGGGAAACGTTACAAACTCCCTTCACGTCCATCTGCTAAACTTTGGAGGAACATTTTACGGTTGTAAACTTTGACATTACTCCCGAGACAGTAACTTTGAATGTCACTGTAACGATAATAGGTCTACGTGGGACTCAATCCCTGTTATAGACTCAATCCTATTTGAATGACTAAGTACTTAATTTATAAATAAAATATACATCTATAAAGAAAGGAAAATAGGTTTATTTGTCACAGAAATACGTGCATACAGAAAAGATAATTAGCATAATTAGTTATATCCTTCTTACTATATTATTTATATATTTTTATATTATATTATATTTATATTTTAAATATATATTATATATAATATTATAAATGTGAAAGTTTGTGAGGATGGATGGATGGATGTTTGTTAGTCTTTCACGCAAAAACTACTGAACGGATTTGGATGAAATTTGGCACACAGATAGACCATGGCCTGGGTAAGAACTTAGGCTACTTTTCATCTTGAATCGCAAACGAAGTCGTGGGCAACAGCTAGTATATTATATTTATGGTTTTAATAGGTTTAGTAATATTTAAAAATATTTATTCCTCAATTTTCATTATAATTTGCACCTACCACTGTTTGTCTCTGCATAACCGAAGGTTGACTGGTGTTCGCCTCTGTACATTTGTATGCTTCAAGTATTAAATAAATAAATATACACTATGTACAAAACCTTGCTTTAATTGAGTACCTACCCTTCTCAGATTGAGGGAATTAACGCAAATATTCGTAAACCTACATAAAGTAATCATTATGTCTTATCATAGGCCATTCTATCCAAACAGCACCCTAATTGTGTAAAAAACTATCAATCACAATCAGACGTAGTTAAACGAAAAGGATCCAACCCACAAATGGCCGAAAATGAATTGTGTATACCAAAACACTCTTTGTAGTAAAAACAGCACTACGTACTTTTGCCCACTGCGACCTTTAACCCTGAATGACTTTAATTAAATGTAAGTAGGTCCACTTAGTTAGCTACAAAACTATCAGAAGCCAAGGGGAAATGCTAAAAGACCTACTGCTAAAAGACTTTCTTTCGCTTAAAACTCACTAGGGTCATAAGAATATTGAAGTAGTATGTTGGAGCAAACTGCTTATACAGCATGAATAACGAAAAGATTTTGTAGTGCCTATAGACTGGATCTAAGCGATAATAAATTGAGGCAACACCTATATCGATACTATCACGAAAAAAGCGAAAAATAGGAAAGTAGGCTTTGAATCACAAAAAAATGTAAAGAAAAAAAAATCCTTAAATAAATCTGAGATTTTATATAGACTATAAAGGGTGGCATTTATATCGACGTGCAAACTGTTACTTACTGTACTGTTATGAATTCAGCACATGATTCTAGCCCTAGTGTAAAAAAAACACGTGTGGCACTCGGGGACTGCCGCGGTAAAGCTATTGCATTGCATTTTTTATCAACTTATGCAATTATAATTATTTATTTATTTTTTATTTATGCAGTATTTTTTTTCTTTGATATTAATTCAAGTACAGTCGTACCATATACATACACGTTAAGCGAACGCTCGGCCGAGCTACATGGTAGGCGGAGTGGGGGTGTTAGGTTTTATTTTCGTTACGGAATTTCTTGATTCGGTCGCCGCGCTCAAAGCCCGCGATAAAAGCTATGTAATAGCTTAAAAATAAAAATAAAATATCTGTGGTTTCTTAGAAAAGTGCAGTACTTAAGCGGTCAAAATGTATGGAACGCCTTTTTGTAAATTAAATAACCGACGAAATATTTCAACGCAGCGGGGTTCAGAACCATGTACTGAACCCATGATAACAGGTTACGCGTCGATGTCCCTGCCACCCTGAATAAAGTAATAAAATACAGAAGACCTGAATAAACGAAATATGAAAATAAATGAAATCATCGCCGTATTACTGAAGGTTTTCTGTTTAAATCGGTCGTAAAGAGGAATAAAATGGGCTCCGACCTTCGTTGCGTGATCTCTAAGAGGTCTTATTTATTGGGGCCGTAGTACTTAGGTACTGCCCACAGAGAATCATTAGTTTAATACTGAAAATAGAGCATGTGTGGGTAGAATTAATTAAGGTTAGATTATGTTAGGTTATTCATTTGAATCATCGTGTTACAAAATGTCGGTTAGGATCACGCAAATGTAGCTGACATTCCTTTAATCCCATAGATTAAGTGATATCTGTTATATTTGTAATTATCGTCTTTACATAAAAAACTTCAAGGTAGTTGACATAAATTATCTAAGGAGCAGCGAATTCGTCAGCGTGATATTTTTTTTACTTGTTTTTAATAAACGTTGCCCCACTCTAGGAATTTCTCCTGTGTTGTGGGTGCGTTTACAAACATTCAATCTCACATACACAAACAGCCAGACCCGGAACAACTACTTGTAGGTCATACAAATATTTGTTCCGTGCGGGAATCGAACCCGCGACACGCAGTGCAGCAGTCAATCGCTTAACTACTGCGCCAACCGTACCGTCAAAATGATAAATGATTTATTCATTTATCATTTATCATAAGTGTTGGTCATTGCGCAATAGTAAAACCGTGTGCAGTTCAAATCAAATTATAATTTACAAATAAATTAATCACACACTGTAGGTACGAGTATACGACATAACTATACAGAACACACGACAGTTTCTAAACGTGTTCACTGCTTGACCGCCACCGAAAAACTCTGCTTTAACTCTGGTCTAGCGTTAAGTTGTAGACCTTGTCAAGCGCCGCCTGGTGGCGCTGGGGACCCGATGGGTCAAAGTCAAACGATTGATTTAACGTATTTCGGACATAATATATAGATGGAAGAATATTTTATATTTCTGCAACGTGCACGTATTCCCATACATTTTATGGACGTGGACGTCCACGATAAATCGTCACGTTAGAAATTAAGTATAAAAGCGCACATTCAATGTTCAACGTCCCATAGAACTTAGGGACTGCGGGGTAATTGCGTAACATACTGACAGCAGGAATAGCTTTCATTTTGACAGTTCAACTACATTCATTGCGTTATTTACGTTGTTGAACAGACAAATTTTTCGAACGTATGAAGCAATGGGTTAGCAATAGGCTTCAAAATGATTCAGAATGTGATTGATAGTGTGTTACGCAATTAGGGCGCTGGTCTTCGAAAATCCCTTTCTCAGTGCCACTCCGTAAGGAATATTAATATCTTCCACGTCGTTTCTATCTCCATATCAAGGATAGCATGACGTAAGATTGTGGCAGGTCAGATTAACTACATGGCAAGTTAATAATAGTCCAATGTTCCTTATCTAACGTAGTTCCACATCCACTCTTGTCTCCGGTTATCTTAAAGGCGACTATAAGTACATAGGTATGCTATGACTGTTATCTATCAAAATGAAATGGGGGCATTTGATTTTCTTTGCCGAATAATGGTGTTATAGGTACAGATAGCTTGTTTAAACGGCCCGCAGCGGGATCTACATCGCCACATGCGAGCTACGCGTCACACTGACGTCACGCAAAATCGTGCATCGCGCAAGCAGATTTTACCGCGCAACTAGTATATATACGACGTCCCGACATCAATCGTCGGGCAGTTGCCCACCAGACACGACACCAGTCTGGTTGGAGGATCCTTCCTTTTCTATGGAGGTTTGAGTGAACTTTACACCCTGTACCTCATACCTCTATACTAGTGACCCCGAACATGAACGTCAGCGCAACCTTCGTGCATCTGCATCAGCTACTAACTGTACATAGTTTATGTACAGTTAGCCTCAAACAAAAAGATGACAAGAATCAATTGAATTGTCTACAGTCTTTTTCTATAATATTGTATCAATGACTAGCCACAAAACATTACACATTTGGTACTTATTAATTGTAGCTACATATTGATGTAATAGGTATTGTGGAACACAAATTGTAAACAATCAAACTTTGGGGCTGACTGTAGCTAAGTTGGTTTATTATACATATATAACTAGCTTCTGCCCGCGGCTTCGCCCGTGTGGATATCGGAAATTATACCAGGGGAACGTGCTACCCGGACTAAAAGTAGCCTATGTCCTTCCCCAGGATGCCATCTATCTCCTTGTCAAATTTAATCGAAATCCGTTCAGTGGTTTAGGCGTGAAGAGGTAACATACAGACAGAGTTACTTTCGAATTTATAATATTAGTATGGATTAGCAAAATGTTCAGTGTTTGCAGCATAAAATAGAAAAAACGATAACGTATATAGAAAATAACGCTGGCTGATTTATTTAAAAAAATAATATAGATAATAGCCGCCAATATTACATGAAGAGGATCTCCCTGAGTCCTTGCTGGTACGAACAAAACTACGGCAATTACTGGCTGACCGTTAATTAAAGCATTCAATTGAAGAGTCCTGTTCGGAAGTGGGCGTTTATACTAGCTATTATATTGCTTTAACAACATGTTGTAGCAGACAGATGTTTTACCAGCAGGTACAATACATACCTACTTACCTAAGTACCTAGTACAGGGGTCGGCAACCTGCCACTCGCTAGCCACATGCGGCTCTTTGGATGTGAAGCTGCAGCTCTTTAGTTCCATACGCAAATATTATTTATTTTTATACCATATATATATATTATCTAATTTGTTGTGAAAAAACACTACTTATATATGAATATATAGATATTTTTCTTATGAATAAATAGATTATTTCTTTTTATCAAAAAACTTTATTTATGCAAGTACTATTTATTACTGACAAGAAAAAATTTCGTGGCTCTTTAAAAACTTTGAAATTCTGTAAATTGTAATTTTTTACTCTTCCGACTCAAAAGGTTGCCGACCCCTGACCTAGTAGTATGTTAGTAGTAAGACGTAGTAAAAAAAATCCCGTAAAGTTCTGTATAATACCTATTTATTATACAGAACATAACAGGTATTTTTAGTAGGTATACCGAACACTTATGTCTGCTTATCAAGTTATAACCTTAGCATAATCAGCCTGTAATATTCCCAATGCTGGGACATAAAACTTCTCTCTGTGAGAGGGAGTGGGCCGTAATCCACCACGCGGGCCCAGTGCGCGTTGGTGGATGTCATATGTCTTCGAATTTTTGGTTCTAGGACATGCCGGTTTCCTCACGGTGTTTTCTTTCATCGTTTTAAGAGCAGTGGTGATGAAAATAATTTACACAAAGTAAAGTGCCCAGGGTTCGAACCTATGACTTACAAATGTAAGTCGCCACCGTTTCCACTAGGCCACTACTGCTCTTAAGTTATAACTTTGGTCAACATCCACCATATTAGCAGCTAGAAGAATATACATTTGTGTTACCCACGTGATTGCATCCACACAAAGTGATTTTCAAAAAAAAAAACACTTTGAAATAACCTTTGTAGTCGTACCTATAAGTATTCACCTGCATTTATAATATTCTGCAAGGCCACATTAGTCTAAGCCAATATGAACAAAACGAACTTTAAAATACCAACGTTATTTAAGGGGACTACAGAACCAAAACGCAAGTTTTATAATGCCCAAAAGTATATGATCCACTGCAACAAACAAAATTAGAAAAATATATGATATTCTTCAGGATATATGCTAGTTAGATAGTGTGTTGACAACTTAATACAACTTATTTGATATGATAATAAAAAATCACAAATATACCTCTAAAAAAGTATTTTAATGATTAAAAACCATAGTAACATACATGCAAATATTCTGATTTTTTGTTATTTTGTTTTTTTTTTTTGTGTTTTAATTTTTTTAATCCTAATAATAGATTTTTTGTAAATAAATAATTGCTTCATATTTTGCAATAAATTACCAGCGGTGTGTCATCGCGTTTCTCTTTCTTTTCTACGCAGTCCGACAGTGACCGCGCTTTAGCTGTTGTCAGCCTCTTAAATAACCACCTCATTAAAATTATGTTAATGATAACAATTAGTAGAATTATCTTTTAAAATGACTCGTACACGTTAATTGCTTTAACTATTTAAACTGTCGTCGTCGGCGACGAGGCATCAATTTTGTTGTTACAATGGAACATTGGACTGTCAGTGTTTGGAAAATTGTTTTGAACTGATTAAGAGGGAACACATTATGTAAGCTTTATAATATCAGCTGGGTTCTGCCCCATTTGTCTCGTGTTTGCAAGCGCGACTGCTGAGCGTGAGGTCCTGGGTTCGATTCCCAGGTCGGGCAAAGTGTTATGGGGTTTTTCCATCTGAAATTTCTATGTAGAAGGCCGGAGCCTGGATCTGTGCCCAATTTATGGCAATAGGCTCGCCTCCTATTACATGGAACTTAAACATAACTGGCGAAATGTGAGTGTACTATAGGTACACCTCTGCCTAACCCTTCGGAAAATACATGCGTGATGTTTATGTTATCTTATTGATATATTGTTATCAGCTTAGTTATATTACTTTTGACACTCAAGATGTAGATGTAGGAGTAAACCTCCTATTTATTTACTCTATTAATAAGTACTTAAGGTGAATCCTCAGTTGTAGCTCACCAAATTCCAATTTTCTTTGGTTTTTAGCAAATTGTAGCTCTGTTTTACGTCGTATTTTGATCAAAATGCGATTCGCGACTGTAGAAATGATATATTTACTGAATAATAATCAACTGTTACATTAGTTACATTTACATCAGTTCTCTGAGTGAATTCACAAGGAATGCATTGTATAAATTAGTTATAGATGTTAGTTTATATTAATTGAGTTTAAGCGCATTTATCGCATTGGGGTTAACCTGTAATGATAGATGTAAGTAGAAATAAATAAATAAATAAACTTTGGAAATTTGTTCCACCTAAGAACTTTTCAGAAAATTCCGAGGCGGAACAAATTTTCAAAGTTTGACGATTGATATGAAATTGATGATTAGTATTCAGTAAATATAACATTTCTACAGTCGCGAATCGCATTTTGATCAACATACGACGTAAAACTGAGCTGCAATTTGCGAAAAACCAAAGAAAATTTGAATTTGGCGGGCTTCAGCTGACGATAAAACACTTTAAGATAACATGCATCAACTCCAATTATGTTGCTATGTATTACAACTATTATGTACGGTATCAATCTAATCATATACTATAAATATTTTGATCCAATTATGTGACACCATTCGTAGACCTTTGGCAGTCATTACGGGGAGTCAGTAACCCGAAAGTCTGTCAACTAGTCTTACTAAGGGGTATCGTACTACCCATTAACTGGGTTGTGAAGGCCAGATAGGCAGTCACTCCATATAAAACACTGGTGTTCAGCTGCATCCGGTTAGACTGGAAACCGACCCCTACATAGTTGGGTGAAAGGCTAAGTAGATATATATACCTAGGTATTATTATAATTGCACATTCTGTTTCCTTCAACATTTCTGGCTTAAGAAGTGAAAGCCATTTTCCTGCCCTTATCCTATTTATTTGGGGTCAAAGTCAAAGTCAAAGCATTTATTTCAAATAAGTACCTATAAGGCACTTATGAACGTCAACATTTACATTAAAATAGAATTGATTCTAGTTGCCCCTTCCAAAAGATAGTTTCGTATGGAGAAGAATGGGCAAGAAACTCCACCGTTACTCTTTTAAAATGTTTTACAATATTTTGTATACATTAATTATATAATTACTAGCTGCCCGCCCCGGCTTCGCACGGGTTGCGGTACTTATCTACGGCGTACCCTACCTACCTACCCTACCTACCCTACCTACCTACCCTACCTACCTACCCTACCTACCTACCCTACCTACCTACCTACCCTACCTACCCTACCTACCTACCCTACCTACCTACTCTACCTACCTACCTACCCTACCTACCTACCTACCCTACCTACCTACCTACCCTACCTACCTACCTACCTACCCTACCTACCTACCTACCTCCCTAACTCCCTACCCTACCTACCAAAAAAAAAAAAAAAAAAAATAGATGTTGGCCGATTCTCATAGATACCGGATAAGCACAAAAAATTTCATCAAAATCGGTTAAGCCGTTTCGGAGGAGTATGGCAACGAAAACTGTGACACGAGAATTTTATATATTAGATATGTGAAGACGATGCACCTAGAATAAAATTACTATACCACAAGAGGTAAAAAGAATTAAAAATTAAACAATGATAGATAAATGAATTATGTGATAGATAGGAACATGGTGCTCACATATTTACAAACATTGTAAAAGCACACGATTTTCTATTTTTTTTAACAAGCAATGAGTCAGTAAGTGAGTTAAAGTATCACAGAATGTATATCAATGTCGTCGGTCGGCGCAACATGTCTCTTTGGTCCATACCTCTCTATTAGTCGTCATTTCGGCAATCACTTCCAGCCACAACATGTTTCACACAGTCCATCCATCGTTTAAAGAAGGAAAAAAAAGAAAAAAGATATGGTCGGTCTTTGGTCGTCCCCTAATCTTATACATACATTTATACTCAAAACTTTCCTCACCACAATTTCCTCATTCCGTGAAACGACATTTTCCTCATTTCATCCAAAGAAGTGTAAATCTATATATAATAATTATTTTCTTGGGGAAAGAGTCTCTATCTACCTAAGCGATTTTTTTTCCGAACTGTTTACAAATGTTGCTAGGAAAAAATATTTTTTTTGTGAATAATTCATCACACTAAAAGAATTATAAAGCGATCCTTTTAGATTTATTACAAAAACTTAAGAGCCTTATATATATAATAACAATTTTTTGTATCCATGTGACCTTGGTCTGTTTTTGCCTTAAATAGGTACCAAATATTAACATACAAAGACTAAGTTATTTGAGTAATTATTATCTAAAGCCAACATAAATTTTACTGAGAAACAATTTTAATATTTTTTTTGTTTTTGTTTAGATATCATACCTTCCCAGTTCTCTTTATTTTTGCCTTCTCCGACCATTAGGTAAGGAACGAGTCCTACCTATACCTACATTAAAATATCCGTAAAATTAATAAAAATATTAATATTAATGTTTTTATTAAATATACAATATTTTTGCTAGAAAAATCGAATTCGTATTTTTTACTACGAATTATATTTTGTAGCTTATCGAAAAATGATTACCTACCAATTCTTTTTTAATAATCTAAGGCAGAATTATAATAGAATAACAATGACAATACGAAGTTGACTCGGATTACTTATCTATCTTAGACTTTCGAGGAATCGAATTTTACATATTTAATTGAAATAGAAAAAAAAACTTCTAAGCCTCAATCAACATTTGCCAGTCGTGTGGCAAGAAACATCCGAACAAATATTTTCTTTTAATCACACATAACATAACATCACGCCTGCTTTCCCAGACGGGTTAGGCAGAGGTGCACCTATAGCAAACCCACATTCCGCCACTTATGTTTAAGTCCCATGTAATAGGGGGCGCGCCTATTGCCATCAACCGGGCACAAATCCAAACTCCGGGTTTTGTTTTCTTTTAAAACAAAATACAAACCGAAAATATTTGGAAAGGATCGATGTTGACTTTGGGAAAAACAAATATTATTTTTGGAATAAAAATATCACTCCTACTCAAAATCAAATAGAACACTTAGGCATTATGTTAATTGAATGGAAAAAAGAGTATTCAGCTAAAGAAGTAGTTTGAGGAAATATCAAACATTCGTCTGCGTCTTCTAACACAGGCATTATCTGCTTAAAAGGAGGCGCCATTCACCAACAAAATGTTAACAACTATGGTCAAGAAATAAACATTTATGTATTTTTTGTATTTTTTTTTTTTTGTATTCAAAACGACGACGTTCCTAAGAAACCCTTAAATTAAGGACACTCTTTCATACCATATCATGCGGCCCAGATAATCTTACGCTAAATTAAGTAATACAAAAAGTATCTCTAATTCAATAGTGGTATGGTCTATTATCTGAACTTTCATCCTCGACTAGTCGACATCTTAGCCAACTAATATCATTTATCATTGAAGCAAAACCTCTTTTGTGACACCATGTTACATTTACATAATAAACTTGGGAATGATCCAGAGAATGAATAGCCTGCATTAACAATAGAAGTAATGACTCGAATGACGACACGAGGATTTCCGAAGGAAGGATGAGAGTTCTTGTAAATTGAAGTAAGGACGGAATCAGTTGGGATCCGACAGGATATGGGAAATGAAGTGTGAAAATTTCTGTAGTGGAAAGTGCGGGTTGGAATTCTATCGAAGAAATAGGGTCTTTTCTTTCAAATTATATCTACCTTGCTTGCTTCTTAGCTACTTATTTAAAGCTTATTCCAGCCGCTTCACTCGAGTTAAAGTTACATTCCTCGTTCACAAAATTACATAAAAATTAACGTTCATTTGTTCATGTTTACATTGGTTAATCATTTGAGGCGCGAGTGAAAGATTTTTCAGCAGATAGAAGAGGCCGAATGCCGAAATCGAACTTCGTTGCATCGGTTCACTAATGAATTCATTTTCCCCTTTTCATTATTTTCTTTGCTTATACGTCACACTTCAAGTGAAAGAAACCGAATTAAAGACATAATGAACAAAGAATATCAGCTTGATAAAATACGATGTCTGGAATGTATAGGTACCTACCTCCAAAACTAAATTACTTTATATTTATAAAATAATAGCTGCCCGCAACTTTGTCCGCGTGAAATTTCTTGTTCCTCCGACCCATCGACCCCGACCCCGTCGCATCGCATCACCTGCCCGCTCTATTACTTCGTTTTCGCTTAGCATTATTTCTGCCTTTTTTCTTTTTGCGCCGCACGATATGATCCTAGCGTGATGTTAATTAATTAGCCTTTCTCTAGCCTTCCTCAGGAATTGGGCTATAAAATGCAAAAATAATTTGTAAAATCCGACCGAAAGTTCTAGAGAATTAACCCCTATATAAAACCTTACAAACGAACAAATTTTACCTCTTTAGCTAGCTGCGCCCCGCGGTTTCACCCGCAGCGGTATGAAATATACTGTACGACCTATTCTCAGACCTACCATACACAAATAAAAACATAAAAATCGGTCAAGCCGTTTCGGAGGAGTTAATATAACAAACACTGTGACGCGAGATTTTTATATATTAAATTTAGATATTAGTATAGATGACCCCAATAAGTTATGAATAAAAAAGCCTACCAAAAAAGATCCACTAAAGATAATTTTTTGAAGCAATAAAATAGAGCTAAACGATTGTGATACGAATGACCTTCAGAATAGATACGACGAACCAAAGGTGAACGCTTTTTAGGCTAGGTCAGAATAACAGATAGCGTAAAGTACTCTTCATTTAAAACTATCAAAGTGTTAGTAAAGGCTTATATGTAAGTGTGTAGCTAAAGACAAAGGTAACTTACAAAACTTTAAGTAAAACGTATACAAACTACAAGAAAAATATAATTGAGCTTGAAGATTAGGAAGATCCATTTCAAAGGAGTCATGGTAATCTGTGGAGTATCTTGCATCTAACATGAAACAACAGAACACGCTGTAGAAAAATGCATTTTTACAAATCCTGTATCTCGCTATATAGTATAGCCCGCTATCGAGAAAGAGAAGGTATTAATTAAGATAAATTTTGAGCTATATATAACAATCATAAAGAAATATGATGAAGAGGCTATCATAGACACGGACAAAAAATAGTACCTACGAAACCTACGAACATGTCCAACGAACTGAAAATCTATGTAAAGACCAAATCATTGAGACGGAAAAGCATTGTGAAAGCGCAAAGCCAGTAAAATAGATGTTGTAGGTCAAATCGATACCCAAGCTTCCTGGGCAAACACAAGGTTGGTGTATACTTATTATTACAACAACTTATTAACAAGAATATTAATGAATACGGCGAATACGAGTATGAATGTTTCACTGATTATTTATTTAAGAATGAGTTATAATAAGCTCAGAGTTAGAAGAGACAAAGGTAGCGAGACTCGAAAAACAAGAATACCTCGTCTTTTTTTATGTTTTAGAAGAATGCTTGCTTTAAAATTTAAATGCATCTGCCTGTCTTAACTTATTTACCAATATAATTAATGTGTGTGTTGTATGATGTATATTGCTATTTGACCATTACCTTGCATTTTATGAAAATTAGCACCTGTTTGAGATCACGTTCAGGTTAATGTACTACCAGACTATATTAATAAATAATACTCTAAATCTCACACGTCTATGGTTGGAATAACGGTAGTCAGTGTCCAAATTCTGTTTTTTTTTTCGGTGGATTCTAAATTAGGTATAATAAAGAAGAAAAGCACGTCACGCTGACGTCGGGTCTAATCGTCAAGCGAATAAATCGCTCATTTCACGTCTATTGAGTAGGATTTTTTCATCAAATAATGAGAAAGCAAAAGCATTTTTTTATGGATTAATTAAAATCAAAAGATTAAAGAAACTCATACCAAAAGGTATAAATGTTAGTGCCCATATAGAGGCAGCAACGAACTAAAGTTACCGCTCTATTATGTCTGGTAGCTCTAAAACCGCCGTAAAATAAACGTTGTGTGCTAACCTATAAAAGCATTTTATTAGATTTAAAGGTATTACAAAATCTAATTTATTTTTAAAGTGGAAACAATATACCATCATCTAGATAGATGTTATAACTGAATAAACGTAACATCGTTTTTCATCATTCAGATGTTGGATCTTGGAAAACTCTTTTCTCAGAGCCCGATTTTGCCCGATCTTATCTTTTCCAGATAAGTAATTTTTGAGCAATTTTGAATATACGAGAGTATTTCTTTAAGACACGCTTTATATTCATTTAGGATTTCTAAAATATAACTAACTAATAACTTAACTTCAAAACCTATTAATATAGGTAATGATTATTTCAAGGACGTGGTTTTTCACCTTATTGGCACTAGCTATATATATATATTTGTAAACCTAGCGATTATTATTTTATTATTTTTATCCCATAGTTAATCTGTGAACAGCGTCGTGGGCTACAATATTGTATATGTGTTTTGTGTATTTCAGATTTCATGGTTTATATTGTAGCTGTTTGTTGTTCCTTTTCAATAAAATAAAATAAAAAAATAAAATAGCTAAACCTAACTTGTTAAAAATAATTATGAAATCCCTTACATCTTCATTTTCGTCGACGAAGAAGACGAATAAATTAGGACTATAATAATTTAAATTGACATAAAGGGCCCCAAGATTCTAATTGGTATAGTTTGTAACATTAATAAGGGCATTCATATTTGTATTAACATTCCCCTACAGGAGAACAACAACATACAACAAACATAATTCTTATGTTTGAGTATGATTGTGGAGAATAGATCGAGATCATAATTACGGTGGAATGGATGGATTAGCGCAATCAGCCTATAATCTTCCCACTGCCGGGACACAGGCCTCCTCTCTGTGAGAGGGAGTGGGCCATAATCCACCACGCGGGCCCAGTGCGGGTTGGCGGATGTCACGTGTCTTCGAATTTTTGGTTCTAGGACATGCCTGTTTCCTCACAATGTTTTTCCTCGAACGTTTGTGAGAGCAGTGGTGATGAAATAATTTACTCAAAGTAAAGTGCCTGCTTGAAATCGAACTCACGACCTACAACTCGTAAGTCGCGGCCGTCACCACTGGGCCAGCACTGCTCTTCAATGGATGGTTTGCGTGAACGATATAATGCATAGAAAGGGGACTTCTTAATATTGAAATGACGGTTGATAGAGATGCATAGTAACCAAGACATAGAATACAAACAAATAAATTGGTATAGACGTAGCAGGATGATGATAAATGTTCGTGCCGTTTCTATGTATTTAAATCCACTTTCATTGTTGTATCTTCTACCAAAACAATAACAAAAGAACCGTCCCTTTGTTCAACAAACTCCTCCTAAGTTAGGATCAACCCGAAATCTTCTGGCTTAGAACAAGACACTTGAATGATATCCCTACCTAAGGTACTTAACCAACCTAAGTCCACAACTACTTAGCCTTACTTAGGCGTCCACGACAGAAGCTTTATTAAAGTAGTAGATATTGTCTGAAACTTCGCCTTGTGTTGAATTTGGTAAAGCGTTTATTTAATTTCATGGTTTTTCATGTCATGCTTAAGCAATATATATGATTTAATTCATACAATATATTTGGTAGAGGCTGTTTTTTTTTTAACCTTAAGTTTTTTTAAACATTTGTAACCTTACTTAGGTAATAACAAATTAAAAACGAACGCGGTTTTCGTAACATTGAACAAAAATAACTAAATATTTTTTTACGTAATTCCCTTATGTAGTAATTTGTTACTATGTTGTTCGTTCTTTTTTGTATTAATTGTGTTTTTCTCTACGTCATATTTACCTCAAATAAACTTCTTTACTTTCTTTTCTTTTTTTTTTTTGTTGCTAGAAGCTTATTCTTCACTTGTTAATTTGACAGAAGACACTCGTTACTTTTACTTGCCAATTAACGTTAATTGGGAAGTAACTAATCAACGCTTTACTTGGAGATGTTGAACGAGGCCCTTAGTGTTAAAGCAGGCATGGTAACTATGACGACCTCATTGGTATCTCTCAAATGTTCTATGGAATTGAGGTTTGTAAAAGAGTGCCTTGTATACCGTTTTTTTTAAATGTAGGTTCCTTTGTAGGGCGAACATTATTTGACTCCCTCGGGGACATTGTAGTCAAATCTTAGGGTCACACATTTTATACATAAGCAGTTCCAGCTGATAAATCGTGGTCGGTTCGTAGACTATCCATTACCTATGTATATATCGAAACCCCTCGGTGCCTTGGATTAGCAGCATCTACATCGCCACATGCGAGCTACATGTCACACTGACGTCACGCAAAAATCCTGCATCGCGCAAGCAGCTTTTACCTATAGCACGTCCCGACATCAATCGTCGGGCACAGCCGCCACTGTAGGTGAGCGCCAACCAAAACAGACGTCCTTGTTGCTTGATCAGCTCTTGAGAACTAGAAAACTAGGGATCTCACCCGGCAGGGACCTGGTCGCACGGGCGTAATGAAGCACTTCGGGCGGTCCCACAGTCACACCCCCAAAAACACTACAGAACGCCGAGAGGAAGGTATACCCCTCAGCAGCTAGGTGTGCAATAAAGCACTCCCACCCCCCCTGTGGGAGGGGGAGAGAAACCCAAGGACGGGTCCACAAAGTCTGGAGACTGAGAGACCGCATCCTCGGGCAAGGGGCCGAAAAGCCCCAACACCGACTCCACGCGCCCCCTACGGCAGCGTAGAGAAGACGTTGATAGAGTCGTCGGAGAGTTGCCCACCAGACACGATACCCGTCTGGTCGGAGGATCCTCCCTTTTCTATGGAGGTATGAGTGATTGAGTGATTGAGCGTTGATGCGGTCATTCGTCATCATCACATCTTTAACAGTCATTACGGGTAGTCAGAAGCCCAATAATCTGACAACCAGTCTTACCAAGGGGTACCTATTGTGTTACCCAGTAAGTGGGTTGTAGAGGTCAGATAGGCAGTCTCTCCATGTACAACACTGGAATTCAGCTGCATCCGGTGAGACTGGAAGCCGACCCCAACATAGTTGGGAAAAGGCTAGGCAGATTGAAAAAATCCACAATAGTACAGTCACCAAAAGTGATAAGTAACCAGGGTCGCCGGATATAGATGAAGTTTAGGAAGAAACCGATGAATGTTTTCGAATAAAATGTAATTTAATTAATAGAAAACAAACAGGTCATTTATCAAATTATATTTCATTCGAAAACATCCATCGGTTTCTTACTAAACTTCAACTATATCTGACGACCCTGGTTACTTATGTCTTTTGGTGACTGTACATTTACTGAAACAAGGACGAAAGAAAAAGTCCTGAAGCTAAAGAATAAAAGGGACAAATCCGCAATCTCGTAATGTAATCGACAAAGTGCGGAGGAAACAATTGTCAGTGCGGAGATGAAGCGCTTCCGTTCAAACCCACGTACATTTACTACTACATTTCATAATAAAGTCTACCAGATAGGGTTGCCAATTCAGGTCGTTCCAGTATTTTATGACTATAGATGTATGAGGAAACGGGGGTAAAGTTCACTCATACCTCCATAGAAAAGGGAGGATCCTCCCATCAGACGGGTGTTGTGTCTGGTGGGCAATTGCCCGACGATTGATGTCGGGACGTTGTATACATGCTAGTTGCGCGGTAAACTCTGCTTGCGCGATGCAGGATTTTGCGTGACGTCAGTGTGACGTGTAGCTTGCATGTGGCGATGTAGATACCGCTACATGACTATTGATTTTTGGTTTCTGGCAAACCAATAGCTACCCTACGTAATTTATATGTTTTTTTAGTGATCTTGATTTTGCGTTGCATACTCGTACATATACGAGTATTACTAGTAATCCTGTATTTCTAATTTCCTCCCTCTTGCTTAAATAAATAATATTAATATGGAATAGTTATTGCTAGTAGTGGATTCACGTCAATAGTGCAACAGGGGATCTCAAACTCAAACTCAAAGCATTTATTTCAAATAAACCAATTACAGGCACTTTTGAATTGTCAAGTCGTCGGTCGGTCAGAAAGATGAAGCTAGTTGCCCATTCCAAAGCGTAGTAGGTACCTATGAAGAAGAACGAACAAGAAACTCCACGGACACTCTTTTAAATCAAAATATTGTTCCAAAAAATTGGTTACTTCATTCATGTTAAAATTATGCATGTGAGAACGATACCGAACGCTAAAACCGTCCGTAATAAAAAGATATAAAAAAAAAATATTCAATTAAATTAAAATAAACCGTAGCAGCTTAGAGATGACCGTCCCTACTGACGGCGGCGGCACCCGTTCTCGAACATGACGCATAGGTTAAGTTTAAGGATCTAAGTACAAACCTTACGCTCGTCAGTTCACGTCTCTTTCGCTAAATGATTGCAGTTTAAATAAACTAAATCTGATAGTGAATTATCAATGTTCTAAAACTAGGACTGTAGGTACTTCAGTGTTTATTGCTAAAACCTCGTTTCTCAAGTAACAGCTGCCGACTCGACGATGTCCATCAAAATCTCAATTTCTGAAACGATCGTTTTATACCGTACCTACGTCGAGTAGTAAAATCTCGGGACAATTTACCGTTTCCCGGGAAAGTGACAGCCCTAGTTAGCATAGCACCTGAGGCAACTGCTTTAACATTCTAAATTCAAATTAATAACGAACGGATAAAACGAGTAACGTAATTAAATGTTATTTTGTTACCTCTTTGTTATTACTGTAATAAACTGTTTAATTATAACATTTTGTGTGGTAAAATTATGCACATGTATAATTATATACCTACATACGATTTATTATTATAAGTCTTGTATGACTTTTTTTTTGGGTGGGAAATCATCAAACGACTTCTCCCGCTCAGGGCGGAGTAGGAGGGCGTGTCAGACTTTTACCGACTAAAACCCACCCGTGTTCCTTCAGTTACCTGTGCGCCGGGGCCACGGTAACTCTTTCGAATAATCCGCGACCCCGGCAGAAGTCTTGTATGACTGGGGTGTTTATGCGGAAGGACGTTTGTACCTAATACCTTTATGTTGTGGTACGACTTGGAACTCTTTCACGATTTTGTTTTAATATAAACTGCAATAACCCAACATATTTATGGTACATCGGGCTGTAGAGCGAGTTATGATATAAACCCAGTCTTCCATCACAAGTATTTGTCTTGGTTGGAGATATTAAAATGAGTAGATACATATTACTTGCTAAAAGAAATCTGAGGACGACAACGGTACGAAGATTTAGTGCGGTTAGCACCATAAGGAAGGTGCCATCTTTTTCGCCACTGAAATATTTCCACGAAATAAAAATTCTGTTACCGTAGTCGGGAGTCCCTTATGAGATTTAGATTTAGGTGAGTTACAATATTAAGCCTTGGGATGAGGTATTTACAGAGTAAAGTCCCTATCCATGTGTGGACAAGTTCATACAAAATGTATGCAAGCACTTTATCTTAGCCCGGAGGGCCAGTATTTGTGGATACCTTAGAAACCTCGTTTGTTTGTTTTTAGGGTTCCAACAGGACCCTATTACTAAGGTTCCGCTGTCCGTCCGTCTGTCACAGGGCTGTATCTTTTTGAACCGTAATAGGTAGACACTTGAAATTTTCTCAGTGTGTGTACTAAGGCCGCTATAACATCAAATAATAAAAATAAAATGAAATATTAAAGGTGATCCCTATACAAGAAATGTAGTGGTAAATATCGTATAGTGTACGGAACCTTTCGTGCGCGAGTCCGACCCAGACTTGGCCACTTTTTATCAGCTTATGTTACCTTTATAAATATAAAGTTAAATGAGTTCCCCTGTCTTTGTTTATACTTGCTGCAAGATTCGCAAAGCCTTTGTGAATAAAATATTTTTCATAAAGATTTCTTCGCGTAGAAAAATACATGAGAATGAATTATTGTGTCAACGACTTTCAGAGACTAATGGAAAGTGTTTAGTGTCGAGTCTTAGGTGATCATGAAAGAAAAGTAGGACAACTAATTCCAACCTAGCCAATATCAATGAACGGTAACAAAAACTAGGTACCCTATGCAGTTACTGCTGGACTTCCAATACAGTTTCAAACTCAAACTCAAAGCATATATTTCAAATAAACTAATTACAAGCACTTTTGAATTGTCAAGTTGTCGGTCAGTCAGAAAGATGAAGCTAGTTGCCCATTCCAAAGCGTAGTAGGTGCCTATGGAGAAGAACGGGCAAGAAACTCTACGGACACTCTTTTAAATCAAAATATTGTTACAAAAAATTGGTTACATGATTCATGTTGAAATTATACATGTGAGAACGATAATGTTTATAAAAGAGAGTGAAATGGAGTTCAGAGCGTAGCTCTTTCACTTAGAACTCTTTTGTAAAATCAAGAGACAATGCACTTATGTGTAAAGTATAACTTTGTATTATGCATGAAAAAGTATGTTATGTACCAAGAACCCTTTCATGAGCATAACATAACATTACGCATATGTACTTGTAAATAGGGATAAACAGAGTTGTAAATAATTTCAAATTAATTTCTTCATCTGAATAAATGAAACTGTTTGCCTTACTGTTTGCTGTTTGTTTGACTGGACCCCACTGGAATCCTATCCTAGGTATAGTGTATTTATTTTATTTCTTATTTTTTGTTTATTTTTAATTTTCGTATGCTGCACTGGTTGACGTCATCACGTCAACGCCGGCTATCGCTAAAAACCAGCGCTGGGGCTCTGTCTCGCATAGGGTCGTACCATTATGCTGAGCGATTGTCGTTTTGCGTGAATGTGACGCATATTTTCCCCCTACTCGTTCTTTTCTGTTTTTGTGTGTTTTTTCTTTGCGTCATGTTTACCGCAAATAAACGTATTTTCTTTCTTTCTTTTCTTTCTATAGTGGGTCCAGGGCATTTGTAAAAAACTAGCACCTAAGGTTCCTATGTAATCTGTAACTAGTTTTTTTTGTATTGTTCTGTGGTTTTTTCTGAATTGAATAATTTATTTATTTATAAATAGACTAACATTTCTCACCGTAATGGCGGACAACGCTTTATTTTCTGTGCACCTATTTTAAACCCAAAACAGTACTTTAACTACCTACAACTGCGATAGCTAATTTTAAGGCACGTACACATTGGAGCGACGCGACAGGGCGACACAAAGGCACCGCCTGTCGCGACGAGCTGTGCCTTAGTGTTGCGCTGTCGCGTCGCGCCTGTTTGTGGGAGCCTTTAATAGCAGATGTCAAGAATTATTTAAGACAAGGATTGCACCAAACTACACTCCATTTCAACCCCAATGCTAGTGAGAAAGATCCAACAGAAAAACCTAATCAGTCTTCAAGCCTGGCAAAGGCAAGAACAAATAAAACCAGGTAGAAAAACGACAAAAAAAACCAAGGGTGTATTTACCGGTACAAGTGTCCATACTTGCAGGGCGCTAGTGCTGGATATAGGTCATTATGTCACGGATCACGGTACCTTTTTTTTGTTATTTGTTCGGTTTTGGAAAATCCTCATGAATGTCCTGCGTCCTGCGTCCTCCTCATCCTCATCCTCCGTCCTGCGGCGGGCAGAGGGGTCTGTCAGACTCTTACTGAGTGAAAACCGCCCCTGTGTTTCTTTCGCACACTTGTATTGGGGATGATGGGAACTTGTGCGCCTTCCACGATCCCCGGCTTGTGCCGGCCCGCCTCTGCGGGCCTCCTTAAGTCCACGGGGGGAGTAAGGTGTAAAACTGCCCCAGCGCGGAGCGCGCGTGGAACACTACGCGAATAAATAACGCAATGAATGTTGTCGAATTGTCAAAATCAAAGGCATTGCAATTGTTAGTGTGTTACAAAATTACCACGCTGACCAACGAGACAATCACTACAGAAGTACAGATCAGGATTACGTCAGAAACAAAAGATTTTGATTAATAATAAACGAGGTTCAATCGTGTACCTTATCTCTCCCACATTATTACCGACTATCTTGAAATTCTCGACACTTAATATGATTTATCAACATAAACCGTCATTATGAGATCTACCCGTCCCCAACCTTTGTCAATGTCCTACTGAAGTGGGGTACCATTATTGCTACCCATTTATACCTATTGACTTTTTTGGTCCCGGCTGTCATTCGTAGACCTTTGACAGTCGTTACGGGTCGTCAGAATCCCAAAAGTCAGACAACCAGTCTTATCAAGAAGGTTCGGGTTACCCAGTAACTGGGTTGAGGAAGTCAGATAGGCAGTAGCTCCATGTAAAATACTGGTATTCAGCAGCATCTGGTTAGACTGGAAGCTGACCCTAACATAGTTGAGAAAAGGCTAGGCAGATTGATTTTATACCTATTAACTTGGTAATGCACCATTCCCACTAGCCATTGGTTATCATTAGACGACAGTCGTTTCGAGCTTTCCTCAATGGGTCGCGATAAAAACGATAACAAATTCTAGTAAAATAATAACAATAACCCCTCTGCCGTACCTTTACGTTGACGTCGTGGTGGGGCTTGCGCGCTCCGAACTCTAGGTCTCTACCGGTAGAGTTTATTTTGCCGGAACAGACCTAGGGTGAGGAGCCAGACCAAGAGAGATACAGAAACCCGCAGGGTAGGATGTGGTGAGCTGTTGGGCAGTAGCGAACCTACGGTCCCTATCTCCTTGGAGTAGTCTTATTCCTCACCTCTGGTTTGCCTTTATTGACCGGCTGGAATGGAGACCGCAAGAGCAAACGTGCTCGGAGGAAGGAAGTATTCCAGTAAGTGCTGACAGGGATCTTGACCATCTTCCGGGCTCTGAGATTGATCTGCTAGTCGTGGAATACCTCTCTACTCCTCAAGCACCTCAGGACATGTTGCCCCCTTATCGCTGCGTCACTATATGCTAGCGACAGTTCCCGGAGGCCAATTATTAAGTGTGCAAGTCACCCTCTGCAATTTTATCTGTGTATATATAAAACATTGATCAGGCAAGGGCCATAGTCTTTCCATAGTTCTTGGTAACCAGTCCACTTTAGCCACCCATACCCAAACTCCAATATCTTTTTTTTCCCATATCCTGCAATAGTCGAGCACCAACCGGGGGTTGTCCTTGGGTGCACTTGCACAGTGCATACACGGATAAACGTCGGTTGGTGCTGCATTTCATTAAAGTTGTCTAAGGGGCTTCTGCGAATTGGCTTCGGCCCCTCGTACGCCTTCCAAAGGACCGGGTCCCCATGGTCCCGAGCTATGTACAAATATAAACATAATAATAATCGTTTATTGGGAACAAAAAATGAATACATTCAAAAACAAACAAATTTTGTTTCCAGGTGTTCCAACTGGAACCTGACAACGCAAAATAAGAAGAAACATGAAAACCTGAACAATTATCAGGAACAACTGTTTAATGTAGGTACCTATATCAAGTTTAAAAATTCCATTTCAATTTAACAGCCCAGACACTTTTAACATGACGACAAAGTTTTGTCACGACACTAACGACACAGTGGGAACTTCTACATTGTTTCTGCAAAATCACCTGAGGGCCTCAGAGAACGGACTGACATTCTATTAGCTATAAAGAAAGAAAGAAAGAAAAATATTTTATTTGGGATGGATGGATGGGATAACGATGATGGAAACTTCAAAGTCGTATTCAATTGACATAAGCTACCGAAAATCTTATGGCAATGGCCTCACCAAGATTATGTCTGGACTTTAAAAGAGACTGTGGCCTCTTAGTTTGTTCACTGTTTTTTCTCAGAGTAGCCGGTTATGAATAGAGATCGGATATTTGGATGCATATTCACCTAAAGTTGAGATTTTGGCTAATATGGAATGAGCTTTTGTATCGAAAAAGTCTTATCTTTAACTAACACACACCACCTCTCCTCTTACACCCTACATACACATATTTGCATGGGATTAACCATTAATTTTAAATAAATATGCATTTGGATAGTTATGTAATGTAGGAATCATGCGGTTTTTTTTTAAATAAATATGTTTTTAGAATTCTCTTCCATACTTTACACCCGACTAGTTATGCATTTCCAGTGTTCCTGGCATCCCGGGTTTTCATTTACAAAAAAATATTTTAAGAAGCCTCTCCCATACTTTCATAGCCAAAAATTTATTTCAGGTAAATATACATCCGAATATCCGGTCTCTGGTTATGAAACACCGAACTCATCTAGTTTTTTGAAATATATTTTATAAATGTTTTTTTTTTCCAAATTACCTACATATATAAACATCATCTATTAATCCTATTGAAAGAAATACGAAACGTTTTGAAAGGTATTGTCGCTTGACTAGGCCCTCTGCCAGGGTCGATTCTCATTTGTCTACAAAAAACAAATGAATAGAAAAATAAGAATGTGAAACGTAATCCGCGAAAATAAATAAAACAAAACACAACCGCTGTTCCGATAAATATTTATATTACAGTACACTACACAAATAGTAGTTCCTAAATATTTGAAAGCCGTGTTAATACAAACATCGTGGTCGTTCTATTACTACCAATGTTACACACGAAAACTAACATCTCATTTTGTTCTCTGCTGTATTTGAAATGAAGAATTAGCTAGAATTTTCATCAGATATTAGAAATTCTTTTCCGTCTACATCGTTTGATGTATTGTTTATCATGGGCGTTACCAGGGTAGGGGTTGGACCCTTCCCCGAAATGTTTATCCTTATCTATAAAATCTTAAAGCAAAAAACAGTCATCCACATTTACAGTACCACACATCACAACTTATTCCCGAAAAGGTAAGGCAGAGGTGTACCTAAAGTACACCCACATTTCGCCAGTTATGTTTAAGTACAAAATAACAGCGAATTAGGAAAACTCAGTTCCATTTCTAGAAATTTTCCCCTCATATTAGATTAAGTAATTCCAGCTATTTCGTACATCAAAGAATTGTTGAACCATGCTAGATTCATATCTGGTGCCACTACGCGCCTTGTTCTCGGAAATAAAACGACTATGAAATTTTAGCACGGAAGTCGAATATTTTACCCTGGCAACGAGGTTCTATTCACTCGTGCAGCCATCCGTTATGGATTTTGTGTAACAGTTTCGGAGTCAACAGTTTTTAGTTACATATATTATAACTTTATCTGGGTAGACTAAGCAAATATCCGTACCTATGTAAAGGCTCGTGCACACTGGCGCGACGAGACAACACGTCACAAAGGCACCACGTGTCGCGCGACGAGCGGTGCTTTTTTGTTGCGCTGTCGCGTCGCGCCTGTTTGTGGGAGTCTTAAGTACTGTGCTAACATGAGCTGTACTTACATAATTTTGAAGCTATAATTAAATTTCAATGATGGTCAGAACTATCAGGATCATATGGTCATGATCAGACACATAATTGCAGCAAGAGTGTTGTAACAGAATGAAAGGATATTACGTACAGCATTTTGAGAACGCTGTTAGGTTTTTTTTTTTTTGCTTAGGATATTATCAAATGTTCCCGCTCTGAGCGGAGCGGAAGGGCGTGTCAGACTCTTACTGACTAAAACCCACCCGTGTTCCTTCAGTTCCAGGGCCACGGTAACTCTTTCCAACAATCCGCGACTTCGGTAGGCATCGGCCCTTTTGTACCCCATCAATGATGCCGACATCACTTTGAGGCGCGCGTGGAACACGATGCGCCGTCGACCGGGGCCTGGGTCCTTACCGGACGGCGAGCTGCCCATTGCTCGCCGTCCGCAAGGCCGCGCCTAGGGTGGCCGGGAGTCGGCATTCGACTCCCGACGCCCAGGGTGTCTCCTCCTGTGGCGACTACCTAGATATCTATTGTTAATGATATCCCATTTGGAGTCGCATAGTCGCATATACAGTGAAATTGTGCTTAATAAAATCATGATGCGAGACATTACTACGAAGTACGAAGCGAGAACCCGAATGGAGTAGGCAATATTTTTGTAATTAACATTGCCGCACTTTGCTCTTACATTATTTTAATTATTCTTCATTGAAGTTCACCGTTACAATCAGCGGATTACGAGATACCAATCTTCTGAAATTGCTAGTTGTTACTGCAAATGCGTTTATTTTGTTCATTCAACTGTAGGGCAGTTAATGTTTTGTTATTTTTATAGAGTACGTGTTGTACATTTTTAACAGTACGTACAAACACGTACTTATTAAACGTTCAACTTCAATTCGCAATCTCAGCTACAGTCAATGTCATAAACTTGTCAAAAATGTGGGTAAATAAGAGGTATTTTTGGCAGATTAAGATAAGAATGCGACCGTTACGAAAAATACGGGAATTACCCCACCGGGTTTTTAATAATAATAATAAACCTTTATTTCGGACCATGTCCATAATAATTACAAGTAGGGTTACAAAATTTGAACGCAAATAAATGTTTTCAGGATATTTGAGTCCTGTTTATCCGCAATGACCTGTAGGATGCTGTTAGTGCTACCCCGGAATCTGCTTAATAACGACGTAAGCCGCTTGCGCACGATGGTATGAAATCCTAAATCCATTGTCATATTGGACACGTAGGGCACTGAGCGTCATCTGCATATACCTTAACCACAGGCTGCACGCGTAGAAAGTCTGACAACAGGCTCTAAATAGTGTGACTTTAACTTGGTCACTACAACGCGCAAACCTACAGGCCAGCATATTACTTCTGACCGCCAATTAATGTTTTTGGCCAGTAGGTACATTTTCTTATTTCTATTTCCACCGGGGTGAGTTTCCAGTTCGGAAAACTGGATATCGACATTGGTCTGTACAGTGTTGTGAAGTCGTGATCATTGTTTTCTGTATCTATTGAACGCTGTGTTTAAACAATATTAATCTACTAATACAACAAGTCACCATTGTCTTATCATTTCATTGATTTTTTGTACCAAACATCGAACACAACGTTTCTTTCCGCTTCCTCTTCTTCACATCCCGCAAAAGGAAACCTGGTACAATTTTCCCCAATTTCACCCCTTCAAACATCTTTATTAAAAACCCATAAACGTTAATGTTTCTGTGGCTTCTAATGCCATTATTATGGGAGTCCTCGATGTATTTCACTCAGCGAGTCACAATCTGAATACCAAACAGTTCAGGGTTGCGGTGTCTTGACTTGAATGTAATATGATTTCTTTTGTGTCGCGTGACTTGCAATTTGCGCGAAGGCAACGTATATTTTCCTCATAACTGGGTGATGTTTAAGTAGTTATGTTGCGAGGGGGAATAGTATTGAAAACTGGGTTAAAATTCTTAACGAACACCAAGTTTGATATACTTAAATCGTACACGCTTGAATGATGGATTACATTCATTCCAAGAGGGTGAAAGTCAAATAAATCGTTTGACTTCACTCAATACCTTTGATTGAAGAGAATCCTCTTAGAAATCTCTTTAATTAATTGAAGTCTCGATTCAAAAGGTGAAGATATTTTCTTTTTACTCATTAATTAAACATCTTCCAAAGATATGAGGATCTTAGGACGATTTCAAATAACAAAACATATTGAAACTTACCCGTACCTGCATCTTGTGATTCCTGCAACAACAATATAAAAATAATAAACAAGATTGATAATAAACGAAAAATATCAGCAAAATGTTTCAATTCAATGCATAAGCTAGCAAAGTCATAAAAATCTAGTGATTCGTAAAATTTCCGTGGATTGCATCGCTCCATAAAATGATAAAAGTAATAAAAACAGTGGTCGTTCAAAACCAGCAATGTCAGATATAAATTGCAATGCGAAAATAAAAGTGCTAATATTAAAATAATCACTGCCGAGTAGCTAATGATCGAAGTCACGCAATCTATTCAGAAAAAGGACTATAAAAACTAATGAGAACATCTAAAACAAGTTATAGGTAATTACTAAACATTTTATGTTGAAAATATCGTAGACACGAAGAATATTGAAGAAAATACATTAAACTTGGTTCTTAAGAGTGTACTTCAGAATATAAGAAAATATTTATAACGTATGAAAGTATTTTCCTAACAAACATACGCTTGATATCGTATCGATATTTAGGATTATCCCAATATGAGTTGTGACCTAATTCCATTGATAATTTATCTGATTATTCAGCACAGCTAACTTTATTGATGTCCTGCCACGGCCAAGTCTAGAATATCGATCAAACACCAATTGGCTGCATAATAAGTACTTCACATCACTTTTATCAGATAAATATAAAACGATTGGTCACTATAATCTCATGAACATCGACGAGGTTTTACCAAAACATATTCCGGAATTTTTATGAGATAAATTCTATGCTATAGACGATGAAAGAAAAAACATTCATCAAAATCTCGGTCGTATGTTTACTAAACGAGGTTTACTATTAAAGAGGTGGTAATGGAAGAAACGTTTAATTTATTTGCTCTGAACTTTTTTGGAAAATTGATTTCGTGTCGCTGTCGCCGCACTTTACTTGCAGCATCAGTATAAAGATGTGAAGCCGTATCGATTATAATATAGTTTAAAATAGATAGCTCGGTGAACGATGGGTGAAGATTTGCTATATTGAAAAACATGCAAAAATATATTGCTCATTGAGTTTGATGTGTTTCAAAACATACTTGATAATGATGGAATAGCATTGCTATTTGGAAGCAGCCAAATGTTGCAATCTACAGCAGCACTACGCCACTTTTAACACTTACCACCCTATCAATTCCATTTATTTCTTTTCCTTATACGTTAAATACATTGATACTTACGAATTTACTTCTGTCTTTCTCTTTTTGTTTTAGTTCAGCCTCTTTCTTTGCTTGCTGTATGAGTTGGTCTACAAATTCAGTGGCCTCCCGAAGTTTCTCCGGGTCACTCTTGAAAGCGGCAATTTGCTCGGTCAGAGCAGAGTTTTCTGTATCTTGAATCATTTTGTTCAAAATATTTTTGCCCTTGTTATTTTTTTTTGCAGGTGTTGTTAACTGCTGAAGTCCTTCCAAACGTTCGTTTCACAAAACTCAAACAAACAAAACCACTATAAAAGATCCGATTTTAAAACGTCAGTCGGGTATAGCGCGCGCGTTCCGGCCATAACTTTCGTACGGAGGGTTGTCGCCCTTACTTATTTGGGGAGCCGCGTTTCGGGGGTGGTGTCAGTCATTATTTGTGCAGCCCTCTGGGAGGGATTTTTGAAAGCGAGAGGCGTGTGGTAGCGTCGAGGTCGGCGGAGGTACTGCCGGGCGACGGTGACTGACTGGATACTCGATCATGCGCCGACGGACGGAGCGGTTCGTGTACTGCGCTCGACAGATTAGCACTAATCATAAACGCAACCGATGACCGATCTTGAGGTAACATGTTCAGGTTAATATATGACCTCGTCTCGTCGACTTTACCGTTCTGAAAATAATGTTAATTTATGTGCTACGAGATACGTACGTGACGTTGAACAAGGCATAAGAGTATAAACTAACTTATACAGGTAATATTAATGAGAACATAATAATTTGTTTGTTATGTTAGGACTTCCATTTGTTACGAGCTCACTTGCAAGCTCAGCACATCGTACCGACAAAGAGACCGATGGTATTACGACACCGCGCTTCCCACGTTACCGACTATTGTCATCGCCTTTCTTTTACCTAACTTCGGTGGGAACGGACACTGATATATTAAACCTAACTAATAAGAAATCTATTTTATAATTATTTTGTGAAATTTGCGAACTTCAAATATATTTCGTAACCTACAAAGGACATATTTTATTGGAGAGTTTCCCGACACACGCCCCCACACATATTTGGCGCAGTCGGAGCTCGTCACAGACTTAAGGTGTGGTGATGTGAAATACCTAAAAATCAGGAAAACGCCGCATCAACCGTCTGGACGAAGAACCTATTGGAGGCCTGTCGAGGAAGCTGTTGCTACGAAGATTGGGACATCCGAAAATCGATAAAACAACGATCGCAAGCAATGCTACTCATGTAAGTACATAAGTCCTATTGTTGGTTGTTATATTTCTAACGCAAGGTACTATAATTGTCCAAACATTTTCACCCACGTAGTAATAGGGACCTTAGTCTTAGTAGGCGCAATCAACTCCGCATCGCGCGAAGTGACGCTTTTCGTAATTTAGAAGATATAACAGAAATCTTTGAAACCATGACAGAATCGAGTAGTAGTTTTAAACTCGACATGAATCAGATAGATTTATCAGATAAGATTTATAAATCACTTAGACTAGTTCCGGAATTTGACGGAAATCCTAATGTTTTAACTAGATTCTTGAACTTGTGTGATCAGTTAGTGCTCAATTATATCAGTCCAGAACCAGGACATCAGCTTTCGAACTTATCTCTGATCAATGGGATTTTAAACAAGATTACTGGTAATGCTGCACGTACTTTGGCAACTAACGGAATTCCAAGTGACTGGAATGGTATAAGATCAACCTTAATTAATACATTTTCAGATCACAGAGATGAATCGTCGTTATATACTGATCTTTCTCTCTTAGTTCAGGGAACCGATACGATACAATTATTTTACGAAAAAGTTCAACATTTATTATGCACAATTATGACGTACGTCGAATTACACGAATCCATAAAAACTACCATAGAATCCAAACGAACTCTTTATAAAAAACTAGCTTTACAGAGCTTTTTGAAAGGTTTAGAAGAACCACTGGGGTCTAGGATAAGATGTATGAGACCTTCAACTCTTGAAAGCGCTCTTGAATACGCTCAAGACGAATTAAATATATTATATCTACAGAAAAGAAATAAATGTGTACCATCAAAAGAAAACTTCCAAAATTTTGAGCAGGTTAATCCTTCTACTTCTTGGTCACACCCTAATTCTCGTTCAGTGAGGCCAGAAAATCAAAATTCAACATTTCAAACATGCCCGAGACCTCAAATCCAGCCTTTGGTATTTCAATATCCACAATATCATGCAAGACCAGATCAGTTCAAGCAACCCTATCCGAGACCTACAAAGACTCAACAAATGTTCAGAGCACCCCCTACCAACATATCAACTGGATTTCGAATCCCACTACGCCAAGCACCTCAGAATAATTATCCAAAACCTATGAGTGGCATTAGTTATCCTGTCGCGCGTACTCTGCCTCCCATGAACTACAATGATAGACACAGGTTGGCGCCGATTAATATTCCACAGATTAAAGAAGCGAACTTCAACGAATCTGTTAACGATACTTATTGCTACTATGATTGCAATATGCAGAACACTGATGTTTCTGACACAAATACGAACTACCATAACATTTTCTTAAACAACCTTGACGTTGACAATCAATCTTTTGATATCCAAAACCATCAGAATACAAATTTTTACCCAACCTTGGAGAAAAATGCCCCCGAATAGAACTAAATATGCATGGCAAACGCCATTTACCCTATATTCAAATAAATGATCCCCCAATAAAACTTTTAATCGACACCGGAGCAAATGAGTCCTTTATAAGCCCGGAAGCTTACGAAAAATTTTACCCGCATATCCAACTTAATTATGAACCTTTTTTGGTCACAAATACCCACGCGACTACCCAAAATTATTACTCGTTAACTGTGCCCTGTTTCGATGAAGTTAAAGATAAAATCCCGATAAAACTATACCTATATAAATTTCATAATTTCTTTGATGGGTTGATAGGTTGCGAACAATTAAAAAAATGGAACGCTAAAATCGACCTTGCTACGCATACGCTAGAGACTAAACTCACTAAAGTTCCTATAATTTTATATAATCCTGGATGCTTAAACTGTTATCAAATTACTATACCAGCACAAACTACTCAGTTAATCAAGGTGCCTACAAATATTGCGCAAGGAGACATTTATATTGAAGAACAATCAATTTCTGATTGCTACATCAGCGAATGCTTATCATCCGCTGAAAATAATCATACTAATGTACAAATTTCAAATCCGACGGATAATGACATTGTAATTTCTTTAACAAAACCTATCTTCGCACATATTTTTAACGAACAAACAATGCCAGTAACTCGAACATTAGACACGACCGTGAATACCGATATGCGAACTCAGCAAGTCTTATCGCACTTGCGTATAGAACATTTAAACGCAGAAGAGACAGTCAATTTAATTAATCTTTGCAAAGAATATGCTGACGTATTTTATCTTGAAAATGAACCACTAACCTTTACCAACGAAATCAAACATCATATCAGAACCGTAGATGACAGGCCGGTATACAGTAAAAGCTACAGATACCCGTACGTACATAAGAAAGAAGTACAAAACCAAATAGAATCAATGCTACACCAAGGTATTATTCAACCATCTTCATCACCTTGGAACGCCCCAATATGGATAGTACCAAAAAAAAGTGACGCGTCTGGCAAAGTTAAGTGGCGCCTAGTCATTGACTTTCGCCAACTCAACGCAAAAACGATAAATGATAAATATCCGATCCCAAACATTAATGATATTTTAGACAAGTTAGGCAGATGTTTATACTTTTCGACTTTAGATTTAAAATCTGGATTTCTACAAATTCAGCTAAATCCGTCCGATATTCCAAAAACGGCATTTAGTGTAGAGCAAGGCCATTTTGAATACGTTAGAATGCCCATGGGATTAAAAAATTCTCCGGCTACGTTCCAACGTGTGATGGACAATGTCCTTCGCGGATTACCAAATTGTACCACATACATGGACGATATTTTGGTATTTTCGACGTCCTTGCAAGAACATATAGTTAATTTACGCGCCATATTTGAACGTCTTAGAAATTCAAATTTAAAAATTCAGATGGATAAGTCAGAATATCTCAAACACGAAACGCCCTATCTTGGTCATATAATAACTACAGAAGGTGTGAAACCAAACCCGGATAAAATATCAGCTGTTGTAAATTATCCGATTCCGAAAACCCCTAAGCAGATTAAAGCATTCTTAGGTTTACTTGGTTATTACAGACGTTTTATACCAGATTTCGCACGTGTTACTAAACCCTTTACGTCCTGTCTTAAAAAAGGCGCTAAAATTAATCTGACTCCAGAGTATCTGACCTGCTTTGAACACTGTAAAACTCTTCTTACAAATGACCCTATTTTAACATATCCAGATTTTCGCAAAGAATTTATTTTAACCACAGACGCCTCAAACGTGGCCTTGGGAGCAATACTTTCTCAGGGACCTATCGGTTCTGATAAACCCATAGCCTACGCGTCTAGAACTTTAAACGATAGCGAAATTAATTATTCCACGATTGAGAAGGAGTTACTCGCAATAGTCTGGGCTACAAAATATTTCAGACCTTACCTTTTCGGCAGAGAATTTAGAATAATAACTGATCACAAACCTTTAATCTGGCTTATGAATCTTAAAGAACCAGGTTCACGCCTCACGAGATGGAGACTGAGGTTAGCAGAATATGATTATACTATTGTTCATAAAAAAGGTAAAATCAATACTAATGCTGATGCTTTATCACGTATCCAAATCAACCAAAATGAAACTTTGTCCTTGTTCGTTAATCACTCTGAAACGACAATCTCTGATACATCTTCTACATTAACTGCTGAAGGTAATAGCCCAAAACATTCATCATCAACCCTCACGGCTCACTCAGTTATTGATGGCGGACCGAATGACCCACAGCATCAAGAAGGTACAGCCTCGCCACATATTGAAACCATACACACGAGCTTAGAAAACCCTGTTTTGGAAATTCCAATATCGGACGAACCTTTAAATAAATATAAGAGGCAGTTAGTCATTAATATAATAAATGGTAACCCTAAAAGTAGACCAACGACAACTCAACCTTTTCAGTCCTTTCAGAAAACTGCTGTAGACATTAACGAACATAGCATTGAAGGAAGTCTTATTAACGTTATAAAGTCTCACGTCGATCCAAAATTCCGGACAGCAATTATTGTAAATCCTATCGGAAAAATGTTGAGTATCATACCAATTTTACAGCAAACTTTCGAAAATTCATCCATGAACTTAGTTTTAGTCAAATATGAAGTACTTAACGTTAATGATCAGTCGAACCAATTGGAAGTAATAAAAAAATACCACGAAGGCAAGACCAATCATCGCGGAATCAACGAAACATATATTTCGCTGTCACAACGTTACTTTTGGCCAAAAATGAAAATAGATATTACAAAATTTATAAATGAATGCAATATATGCAGATGTGCCAAATATGATCGAAATCCAATACGCCCGCAGTTCAAAATTGTACCTCCACCAACTCAACCGTTCCAATTAGCACACGCAGACGTTCTGACTATTGACCATGACAAATACTTAACTATCATAGACTCATTCTCTAAATACGCTCAGGCGTATCTTTTATCCGATTGTACTGCACCCAATATACTAAAAGCCCTTTTAACTTATAGTACTCATCACGGTTTTCCTTTAAATATAACTACGGATCAAGGTACTGAATTTAAAAATCAAGTTATGTCAGAATTTCTACGTTTGCACAAAATAGAACACCATATGACTAGTGCCTATGCACCAAACGAAAATGGCATCATAGAACGTTTCCACAGCACGCTTTTGGAACACTTACGATTATTTAAAATTCAGCATAAAAACGAACCCATCCGAAGTCTTATACCATACGCGCTAATCGCCTATAATAGCTCTATTCACAGTTTAACTAAGTGTAGACCATTTGATGTAATTTCTGGACATTTCGATCCTCGGAATCCTATTGATTTAAATACGACAGACCGATATCTTCAAACTTATATTCAAGAACATCGTAGTCGAATGGAAACGGTGTATAAAATTATTCATGATTCTGCATTATCCGATCGTATAGGTATAATGACGCGGCGTAACGCTGATAGGGAACCCGTTTTAGATTGTGAACAAAATCAAGTCATACATATACGAAATCCAATGGCAAGTAGACAAAAATGGGCACCTCGGTTTATTCAGGACAAAGTAGTTAAGAACTTACCTGTACATATATACACCGCAAAAAGTCGTGGTCCGGTCGCAAAATCACGGTTAAAAAGACCACCGAAGAAATGACATTCTTCATATCATTGTTACAGGTACTTATTGTCGCTACCGGTTTTCCTAGCTGGTGCTCAAGACATACGTCTTGACAGCCTAGACAATGGACCTGGCATACTACCATTTAATCTCGGCGCTACCAAAATTATATCTCACTTCCACACATTCTTACAAGACATTGACCTTGAAGAAATTGAGTCACAGGTAAACACTATCAAATCCCAACTCGCGATCGCTACACATAAACTATCACATAGGGACAGCGCTCTTTTCAACCTTCAGATTAAACATTTATACATAAAGTTAGATAGAGTTTCGGTGCAACTAGACACATTTAGGCCAACCAGAGTTAAGAGAGGCCTGATCAATCCAATAGGCACAATTATCAAAAGTATTTCTGGAAATTTAGACAACGATGATGCTCTGAAATTTGAAAATGCATTACATACCTTAAGTAAAAATGATCAAACTTTGTCACAATCATTTAACAAACATATTACTTTATATAAAGAAATGTCGATTCAGCAAAACCAGATAATCCGCAATCTTTCGATTAATCAAAAAAAATTGGAAAAAGCTCTTTCTTATGTCATGAATATGACTAATAATGATAATGAGCGAATAATCCATTACACTCATCTTGTGCAACTTTTCGTGATTCTGACCGAAAATGTACAAGAACTACTGAGTGAAATTAGTAGAATAGAAAATATATTAGCCTTTAGTCGAGATAAATCAGTTCATCATTCCATACTTTCTGTCAAAGATCTTAAAAATATGATAAGCCAACTAAAACGTATTTATAGTTCCGACGAAATAATTGACTTAAATATTAGAAATTATTATGAGATTCTTACCTTAGCTTCATTTTTTACCGAGTCCACAGTTGTAGTAGTCATAAAGTTTCCTATTACATTTACTACTGAGTATCAGTTATATGAATTGTGCCCCGTTCCAAATAAGAATAGCGTAATTATAGTACCACCTGCACCTTATATAGCATCCAATTCTCAGGAATTTGTGTACATAGAGGCTGAATGCCCGAAGGTCAATTCCTGGCACCTATGCGAGCAGAGGATTGTTCACCAAATTATGTCAAAAATAGATTGTATTCAAAAACTCATACAATCTCAGGAGATAGATGGAACGTGCAGAACCACGCCTATCTCTCTGACCAAGGAAGCTCTAATTGAGCTAGACAACTACCATTACATAATTTCTTTCCCAAACAGTACAAAAGTTAAACTATCCTGTGGCAAAGAACGATATCAGATGTTACAAGGAAGCTTTATGGTCACCGTTCCTCAAGGTTGCAAGATAAAAACCCCGGAGATTAGTATCATCAATTTGGATAACAAATTAGCTGGGCAACCATTAGAACTCATGCCTCTACCGCACCATGAGATATTAGCGAAGACACGCAGTTTTCATTTGCAGACTACAGATCTAAGCAGTCTTCGCGAAATTCAGAACCAAATTACCATGCAAGACGAAATAGAAGTTGAATCATTAGACTCGATTGGAATGTACCATACCACAATTCCATTTTATATACTCATACTATTCGGTGCAGGCGCACTGAGCATCTTATATATTATTCGTCGCCGCCGTCGAGCTGCGAAAGTGAATATTACAACTCCAACCCCTAATACCGAGTTGACAGAAGATGAAAAAAGAGCCGCAACTTTTGGCGTCAAGGTCACCAAATAGTTGCTCATCTGGCAGGGGAGGTGTTACGAGCTCACTTGCAAGCTCAGCACATCGTACCGACAAAGAGACCGATGGTATTACGACACCGCGCTTCCCACGTTACCGACTATTGTCATCGCCTTTCTTTTACCTAACTTCGGTGGGAACGGACACTGATATATTAAACCTAACTAATAAGAAATCTATTTTATAATTATTTTGTGAAATTTGCGAACTTCAAATATATTTCGTAACCTACAAAGGACATATTTTATTGGAGAGTTTCCCGACACACGCCCCCACACATATTTCATTTCTAAACAACAATACATAGTATTTGACTTGAGTGTAAATGCAGACGCTGCTTAATTTCATTGCAGTTACCTGCGGTTTTAAAAAACACATTGTTTAGTGCATTTACAGATGTAGTTAATTATATATCATTGCAAACATTATCTCTGAGAACAGACAATATTTATAAAGAGGAGCTGTTTTATGTTTATTTATTCTAAGTGAATAATGGTTGACTATCTCTGCGAGACAGGTGTTAACGCTTCAGGACTTTATCAAAAATGTATTTTCTCTCTACATGCTGAACATTTGCTTATAACTTTTTCATAGTAGCTTACCTTGCGTAAAATATAATTTATGAAAATGTCGACGCAGGTATGAATTTCGTTTCGGTGTTGATAGTTGATGATAAATGGTTAAATAAAGCGGCTACTGTTTTGTTTATTTAGTGATAACTGTACTGATAAGTGAGACTAATGAGTTAATTTAAAAATGAGTTCGGTTTAATCTGCTGACAATCATTATCAGCTATATTAATGTGCATCTAGATGACCACTATATGCTGATAGCGATTTTAGTTCATCAACACGCTTCTTACGCATGGTGATTGCATTTTGTTATAATATTCAATTTGGCATATAGTTAACCTATTAAGTCAAAGCGGGCTAAATCATTTGCAATCTAGCCAGCTAGACATTTAATACTTGCGACTACTATGAAATATCTTGGCAATATCGCCGGGCTAGTCTGCAAAATTGCAGCAATTGTTGCACTGTGTTGAGCAATATAATCGGCAACTTGGCGGCTATGCAGTTACAGCAAGAAATGGTCAAAAAATAACCGGCCAAGTGCGAGTCTGACTCGCGCACGAAGGGTACCGTACCATTATCTACAAAAACGGCAAAAAAATTATGTCTGTTGTATGAGAGCCCCCTGAAATATTTATTTTATTCTGTTTTTTAATATTTGTTGTTATAGCGGCAACAGAAATACATCATTTATGAAAATTTCAACTGTCTAACTATTACGGTTCATGAGATACTATAGACAGCGGAGTCTTAGTAATAGGGTCCCGTTTTATCCTTTGGGTACAGGACCCTAACTAGCCCGTTTAAGGCGGATGCGCTCAGATAACCCGCGAAATTCAAAAATACTTACGTTTTTTGCAATTTGCAGGTCACTGTCAGGTTGTATGTTGATTAATATATGAATCGCGGCCGTATCAAATATGGCTTAACAACATTATAATCCTTAGAATCAGCAATACAACTCTTTAAGTTAAAATTGGCCTCAAATGTCATGTTTCATGAAATAGTCATTCCATAGGGTAATATGAACTTAGAGAAATGTATTGATGATTTTTATGATTATAATTCTATAAATAAATATTTACTGTTGTTTTTGTTAATATTAACTTTAACTGTTGTTAAATATTGTTAAGAAATCAGTTGTCCTAATAGTAATTGTAAGACCTCATGCCGCCTGTGGTACAGGTTTATCCTAGTACAGGCATCATACTTTGTAATACTTATATTATTTCTAAGATTTATATACTGTAGTTTAGGGGAGGGTAGCCCAAAACGGGTAAGCTAAGGTTGATGATTAAAAAAAACAAATTATAGATGTAAATTGAACTTTTATTTGTACATTTTGAAATGTTTAGTTATTAAGGATTATAAAATAAATAACAAAAGTAATAATTTTCTACATTAAGAACAAAAAAAATACAAAAGCTTTACCATTCGAATTACCCGTTTTGCCCGTAGGGGGGGCCTAAAGCAGGTAGGGCTTTTGGGCAAAGCGAGTAGGGACTAAATTAATGAGATTAACGTCAAACAATGACTAGAACTGTTTCATAACAATTATAACTCATAGTTTCTAGTAGTAGTGTAGTAGTTTAGTTTCACAGCTAGGGTTCACAACCATAATCATAATCAGTCTTCTGACATATTTTGCAGTCTCAATCATACCTAACTTATTCATGACCCAAGTCACAGTTTTACGAACCTCTGCCAGAGTATGGCGTGCAGCCCTTATAGGCCTACACCTCGCAATCATCACACTTAATCTAGTCTTCTGCTGGTGGCTCTCTGTAAAGTTTGAAAGCTTTCTGCACCATTCACAGAAGTTTTGAGAGTTTCTTATATCGCAAGCTTCATAACTCTCTCATGATTCATCCCACGATGCATTTGCAGTCTTTCTTTTATATATTTATTAACCATCTGCAAAAGTAAAATTAATTAAAAAATTATAGAACTAATAAGCACTCAATGAAATTAAACTGGGCAAATCGGGTATGAGCAAAGCGGGTACCCGTTTTACCACTACCCATTTTGCCCACAAGCATGTATTTTTTTCAATCGATTCATAACCTTAAAACCTAAATTATTTACGCCAACCTATTTCACAAATAAAACGTCTATTTATTGCAAAATAATGACACAAAACTAGTAAGAACATATCGTAGACCATTTTCGAGTATTCAAAAGTAATGTAACTCGATTTTTTTTGGTGAAAATAACAAAAAACTTTGTTTTTGTCTTACCGTGAACTCGAGTCCGCCAGAGAAGCGCGCTGACTGCCTGTGATTGGCGAGCGGCAGGGGCCCTGCCCTGCATGCACACATTCTCACTAACTATAACGGCGCGCAATTTAAAATGCATACCCGTTTTAGGCGGGCTACCCGTTTTAGGCTTACCTCCCCTACCAATTTTTATTTTTAAATAAATATTTATTTATTTTATTTTATTTGATACGGCCGCGAATCATATTTAGATCAACATACAACCTGATGAACCTGCAAATTGCAACAAACGTAAGAAAATTTTAATTTCGTGGCCTACCTTGGCGCATCCCCCTTAAGAGCACCTTTATAGTGGGAAAAAAACTGCTATGCATTCTCTGGCTGCTAAGTAGACACTTTTTACGACAGGAGTGATAAGGACTGATAATAAAAAAAGATAAATAAAATATTCATTTGCTTTCTATACATAATGGGGTTTATTCATAAACGTTGCTTAAAGTTAAATGGCGTTTAAACGTCAAAAATGTATGGTTAAACAGTCGCTAATCATTACTTAACTTTGGGCAACGTTTATGAATAAACCCCACTGCCTCATTGGTCTAGTGTGCGCAAGTGCTACCGCCGAGCATGAGGTCGTGGGTTCGATTCCCAGGTCGGGCAAAGTATTATTGGGTTTTTCTATCTGGAATTTCTCAGTAGCAGTCCGGAGTCTGGATTTGTACCCGGTTGATGGCAATAGACTCGCCCCCTATTACATGGGACTTAAACATAACTGGCGAAATGTGGACGTAGTATAGGTGCTCTGTCTAGGGTTGCCAACTTTTTTTGAGAAAAATAACGTATCAAATTCTTTGAATAGGCTAAAAAAGAGTATATGACAGAAAAAAAAAAGTATTTTTCAAATTTATGGGTGCTTTAAAGCAAACGCTAACAATTTTTTGCTGTCTTAACCACAATTTACTTTTAAATGAATTAATAAATCATTTTTATGGACGATCTGTTTCTCTCTTCTTGTCACTACAACAGATCCGTTACCGAAAAAACTCATAGTGAAAGCTGAAGTGGCGGAATATAAATAAAAATAAAAAATAATTTGTGAAGCTAGGTGTCAGACCGATATTGCCATCCGTCAACAATATTTTTCTTTGAAAAATCTTTATTAATAGATTTTCTTTTTTGACTGATCAGTATAATCGACACATTCAGTAATTAAATTAGCCTTGTTTTACGCATTACAGTAAATATTAGAAATAAAGTATTTTCGCATACTTTATTTTTATGCAAAAGTATAAAGTATATTTATCGAAAATAAAGTAGAATACGTTATTATAAAGTATGGTTGGCAACCCTAGCTCTGTCCGACCCTACGGGGAAACAAGGCGTCATGTTATGTGTGTAAAATACCTACAATTCTTCCAGCACCCAAAATGGTTGGTAGGTATGTTACAGGACTACTTAAAGAAGATAGTAACAAACTACCTAAGTTTAGCAAATTCTCGGAAACTTCGGAAGTTTGTGAAGTTTAAAACGTCGGAGACGGTTCGTTTGGTAATTCTAGGTCGTAAAGTAAATAATAATAATATTAAAACTTTATCATAAGTACGATAAAGTGCTTCTTCCAAACTGAAAGTAGGTACGTAGGTAAAGGTACCCAACTCCCAATTTTTTTGAACTTAGGCATGTGTGTAAAATAATTTGTTTCAAGTAGGTCCAGTAAAAGGCATTTTTGAACGTCGTACAAGAAAATAGAATAGGTATCTTTTGGTTGGCCCTTCCAAAAGGTAGTTTCGTATGTAGAAGAATGAACAAGAAACTCCATAGATACTCTTTTAAAATATTTTGTACTAACTTTTGGCCGCGGCTCAGCCCGCGCGTGGGTTACGGAAAAAATCCTTTAAATCCTTCTTCATTAAAAATACATACTTATCTATATGCCAACTTTCATGGTGTTCGGACAAACGGTATTAGAGTTCACTCACACTCAGAAAATGTATTTTTTTATATTAAAAAAAACTCAAAAGTCTCTAAAGTTTCTAGTAATATAATTCAATCATGATTCGGAAGACACATAGCGCCATCTAACGTCCTAAAGCAATTGTGACCGTCGAAAGTTATAACTTTCGACGGTCACAATGAATGAAAAGTACTGTTCCCGAGGGAACAGTACTTTTTTTCTGGGTGAAAGGTACCTTATGCACTTTTCTGTACCCCTGACAACGTATATGCAAAATTTCATGATGATCGGTTCAGTGGTTTAGGCGTGAAAAGGTAACAAACAAACAAACTTACTTTCGCATTTATACTATTAGTTAGGATTAGGATACATTAATTACCTAATTATATGTGAAGACGATGTACCTGCACCCTAATTACGTAACACACTATCTATCACAATCTGAATAATTTTGAGGGCTATTGCTAATCCATTGCTTCATATGTTCGAATAATTTGTCTGCTCAACAACGTAAATAACGCAATGAATGTTGTTGAACCGTCAAAATGAAACCCATTCCTACTGTTAGTACGTTACGTAATTACCCCGCTGGAATAAAATTACTATAATCTGAACTAATATTATAAAGAGAATAGATTTGATTATTTGTATGTTTGTTTGTTACGCTTTCACGCTAAAACGGCGGAATTTATTTAGATGAAATTTAGCACATGGGTAGACCATGACCTGGATTAGGACATAGACTCGTACTCTTATAACTTGCCTAATAACTTGGTATTTTCGATACTTTTTTTTTTGGGAATATAAATTAGGTGCCTATTAAATATTTATTAAGTGGATGGAGGACTTCAGTTTAATTTATAAAAACTCAATAACTCAAAGCATTTATTTGAAATAAACCAATTACAGGCACTTTTGAATTGTCAAGGGGTCGGTCAGTCAGAAAAATGTAGCTAGTTGCCCATTCCAAAGCGTAGTACGTACCTATAGAGAAGAACGGACAAGAAACTCCATGGACTAGGATAGGAGGAGATACATATAAGTAGGATAGTTCTACATACATATAGATATATTCACATACATACGTGTACTGATTAGAATTTTGATATTGAAAAAGCTCTGTGAGATATTATGAGAAACATGCAATAATTTTTTCTTTTTTTTTTCTTTTGAACTAATACTTTGCCCCACACTAGGAATTTCTCCTATATTATGGGTGTGTTTACAAACATTCAAACTCACATACACAAACTGCCAGACCCGGGACAACTACTTGTAGGTCATACAAATGTTTGTTCCGTACGGGAAACGAACCCGCGACACGCAGCGCAGCAGGCAATCGTTTAACCACTGCGCCAACCGTGCCATCCAATTGTTACTTTCATCCCTGGCCCTGCAGTCTCGACATTAGATAGCGACAAAAATCTGTCGCTAAGTCGTAACGTTGTCAAATTCCTTTAATAGATTTTCAACTTTATTTCCAAAGCTAAGGTTGAAAATCTATTAAATAAATTTGGCATCGATACGACTTAGCGACAGATTTTTGTCGCTATTCATGTCGAGACTGCCGGGCCTAGTCGCCCTACTAGAGCTGACTTTGCTACACACCCAACCCATATGATGCCTGAATAACCTTCAGTAAACGCGAATTGCGTAGTAAAACCTAACCATACACAATAAAAAATCAACACCACACACTTAAATAAAATAAAACATATTATGCGCGATTCCACCGAAACAACTTGCTGATTCAATATTCTTGGCCGTAACGTAAACACGATGTTTTATAAAACGAATTCGATTGGTCGACATGCTGTCAACTTGATTACCATTGCAAAAGGAACGCTCTCAACGGAGCGCTGTACAGAGTAGTTAAAGAAAATAGAGATTTTTTTCCTGCATCTCAGTTCATGTGCCACAAATTTGTTCCACCTGAATATTTATATGAAATATTCTGAAAACTTCTTGGGTGGAACAAATTTCCAATGTTTGACGATTGATATGAAATGGATGATTATTATTCAGTAAAATTATAATTTTTACAGTCGCGAATCGCATTTTGATCAACATACGACGCAAAACATAGCTGCAATTTGCAAAAAACCAAAGAAAATTTGAATTTGGCGGGCTACAGCTGAGGATTAATGTTAAATTCAGAATGTTTTACATGATTTAATTTGGGTGCTTCGTTTTCTCTATCCATGGCTTAGTAGGCCAAGTAGGCCATGGCCGAGTAGGTACAATACAAATTGACTACCTCATTGGTCTAGTGGTCACAAACACTACTGCTGAGCATGAGGTTCTGGGTTCGATTCCCGAGTCGGGCAAGGTGTTATTCGGTTTTTTCATCTATAATTTCTCATTAGCAGCTAGAAGTCTAGATTCGAGCCCGGTTGATGGCAATAGGTTCTCCCCTTGTTGCATGGGACTTAAATATAGGTATACCTCTGCCTAATCCGTCGGGGAATACTGGCGTGATCTTATTGATGAAATATTTCTAGATCGGATTATCGGATACAAGTTCTATGTGATCATCTCTATCTATTTTTAATACTCTGTGGAGCGATGCGGCGGAATAATACTGCTTCCATCTATTTATGATACAATAGGAAAAACAAAAGTGTGAGTACTATGTACCTACTATAAAGCTACCATTTTCTAGGTTTGTCTTTCATTGACTTGAATGTGCCCTGGCGGCTGAGAGATCTCACGAAGCGACCCGCGCTTTACTTGTGTTAACGACCATGGTTAACACAAGTAAAGCGCGGGTCGCTTCGTGAGATAAATAAAAGATAAATAAATACTGTACCCAAAGGTTGCCAACGGGACTCATTACTAAGGCTCCGCTGTCCGTCGGTCTGTTACAGTTACACGGCTGTATCTTTTGAACACCAATAGGTAGATTCATGAAATTATCATAGAGTGTGTACTACTATGGCCACTATAAAAACAAATGATTAAAAAAAACATTGAGTGTCGTCGAACATTCGGTTGGAACGAAGTTCCTTTTTTAGGGGCAGCCTCGACGTATTTTATATGGAATTTATCACTTTTTGTATGAAAAATTACTACCTACATGTTGAGTTTCATAAATGGGGTCGAAATTTTCATTATTTTTGCGATAGGAAAAAACCGTCTACACTAAAGAAAGGGTCGTGACGGAAACTCGTGACGGAAAACTCTTACACTTATTTTCGCCTAGCCCCCATCCGCCAAGTCCGTACCGTGCGATAAGGAACTTCGTTCCAATAAAAAAAAGTAAAAAAAAAAGAAGGTCTCCATACAAGAAACGTGTTTGTTTTTTTATATGTAGTGTTATACATTTATGGTATGGTAGTACGGAACCCTTCGTGCGTGAGTCCAACTCGCACTTGGCCGCTTTTCTCAATACCCATTACCCACCTCATATTCGGCATCCATTTTCTCATAACATGTCCTGATATTTTGAGAACTGGCCGCATATAATATGTGGCGCACGAGATAATAATATATTAAGCAGATCTATTGTGTAAAAATCGCGCCATGAAAACTTAGGTAAAGTGAGCTGTCAATCGTATCAATCCCAAGCATCATGCTAAAGACACTAAAAGTAGGAATGGCTTTCATTTTGACAGTTCAACAACAGTAATTGCGTTATTTACGTTATTGAGCTGACAAATTTTTCGAACATATGAAGCAATGGATTAACAATATCATTCAAAATGATTTAGATTGCGATTTCGAACATATGAAGCAATGGATTAGCAATATCCTTCAAAATGATTATCCTTAGTTCGTAGCCGACTGCAGGCAGCAGCAGCAGGCGACGTGTCGCTAGCTACGGAAGGTATTTCATAGAAATACATAGAAACCAGTAGTGTTGCGGCGACACGTCGTCTGCTGCTGCTGTCTGCAGTCGGCTACGAACTTGTATCTTTACACAATTAGGGTGCAGGTGGAATGAAAGCTCATTTTACCTAAGTTTTCACGGTGAGATTTTTAAAGAATAGATCAGCGGGTAATCTACTTTCATTCTAATACCTCAAAAGTATGTAGTGATTCCAAGTGCGACTGTTGAGCGTTAGGTCCTTGGGTCGGTTGAATTATTGAGCAAAACTCTCAGGTGTAGCCCAGGGTTACCCACCTAAGATATTTATGCGGGGTTAGTAGCAAGAGGCTCATACGTAGGTAAATGATAAAGATTTTATTTCTGTAAGTAGGTTTGTACAAACACTTTTACACGTCGATCATATTTTTTAAACTAGATGAGGTCGGCGTTTCCTATCTGACTACTCTGAGAAGAAAGGCCGAAACAAACTCAGAGGTCACAGTCTCTTTTAAAGTCCAGACATAATCTTGGTCAGATCATGTGAAGACAATGTAGATAAGTGTCTGAAATGGTGTTTTGAGGAAAGAACCACACAGATTGAATAGACCTGTCCAATCATTGCACGCATTTGTCAGTAATTGTGCAGCTCAACTCGGAACACAAGGAGCTCACGGTTCGACGAACAACACCAAAGAAAGAACATTTGGGTAGGCCGCATAAATTACTCAAACTGCCAGATCATGATTAAAACTTACTGAGAAAAAAAAACCACGTGTGGCACTCGGGGACTGCCGCGGTACTTAAAGCTATTGCATAGCATTTTTTATCAACTTATGCAATTATAATAATTTATTTATTTTTTATTTATGCAGTATTTTTTTCTTTGATATTAATTCAAGTACAGTCGTACCATATACACACGTTAAGCGAACGCTCGGCCGAGCTACATGGTAGGCGGAGTGGGGGGTGTTAGGTTTTATTTTCGTTACGGAATTTCTTGATTCGGTCGCCGCGCCCAAAGCCCGCGATAAAAGCTATGCAATAGCTTAAAAACAAGAAAGCAATGACTCACATACTCCACATACTGACTTAGGTACTCCGGGTATAGTATAACTAGTTGGAACGACCATTTCTACGCACAAAGAAACCCTTTGGTAATTCAGACTCAGAATTTGGGACATGAGTGACACAATGAATTTATCATTGCACATACATTACACTCACGGCGAGTTGCGTGAAAACAACATTAGTTTAACGGAGACTTTAAATTCATGCTGTCACTTTCTTTTTGATACAAAATGTAAGGGATGGCATGAATTTAAACTCTCCATATACACGGGCTTTTACCCTGGTTATTGTCGAAATATGGTTAGTGTTACTATTGCCCCGTGTTACTATTGCCCCCGGTGTAACCTACTTTCCTCCACATTAAACATAATACCTACTTAACAGTATGAAAAAACCTGTTTCCTTCAGATTACCGAGGAAAAAAGGCATTGTTACCTTCAGTCAATGAAAAACAGATTTTGCTAATGAACAAAGTAAATAAAAAGACCTTGAAATCAAAACAAGCGAAATAGGTAAACAGTAAACAACGAGTGGATGTTGTTTTTGTAAAACAATATTCCTGCGAAGAATTCTTCGAAATGTTTTAGAATCTTCATTTGGCGCCAGATTTTTAGTCGTAAATTCTCACCCTGTTCTCATAAATTGTATTTTTGTTTTGTTTGCTTATTAGGGTTCCGTACGACCTAATAAAAAAACGGAACCCTTATAGGATCACTCGTGTCGGTCTGTCTGTCTGTCTGTCCGTCTGTAACAACCAATTTGCTTCGAATCTACTGGACTGATTAATTCGAAATTTGATACACATATAAATGAAACAAATGTAAAGTGACCCAATCACGCACGTGCAAAGTAAATAAATGAATTTTGAATATGGGGGTCACTTTTGCGGGCCAAACTAGAAAATTAAAAACAAAAGTTTTGGAAACTGTACCGTGTGACTTACCAAATGAAAGGGATTGTCATGAGGATCTCAAATATTTTGTTTGTGTAATTTTAAAATAAAGAGTTTTGAAGTTATTTAAGAAAATATATGAAAATTGACCATTGAAAATTATACATAAATTAGTTCTTTACTTACAGATTACAGTAAAACCTATAAGATGTAAAAGGTAGATAGGTCTAGGTCTTAAAATAACATGGTAAATCTTTCAATATGAAGAAAGTAACAGCTGGCGTGCAAGAAACACCTTTTTCACCCGACTATGCTAGAACTTGAGCTAGAACTAAGGGTTATGATTTTAACGTGTCTGTGTAATATCAGTACAATATCACCGCTAAAATAAAAAGAAATAGACCACCCTACAAAAGAAATAAAATCGCACCAAAAACATTTCATGTAAAGTAGGTTGCCATTATTGCTGAGACTTACCTAAGCCGTAAATTTTGACCAAAATGTAAGGTTTGTAGATTTGGCCTCGTAGAGTTAGAAGCTTATCATTACTTACAGCTTACATTAGATCTAATAAATTTTTAACAGTGAAAGAATTATGTAAGTCTTGGCATCCTACTTTACATGAACTGGTTTTGTTGGGTAACATATTCATCGTACGGAACCCTCTCCACGCTAGCTCAACTCACACTTGTCCGGTTTTGTTTATAAACTTAATTTCCTTGGAATGTTAGACTTAGAAACACACTCTATAGAAGGACTTAAGAAAGTGAAAGACTCGCACAGACCAGTACTTGTTTAGGTACATTACCCAGATGCTCAGCAGTGGTCCTCCACTGCTGACTATCAGATGCTATCATATCAATCTGCTATAAGCCTTGTTCCTACAAGGTTATCAATCTGCTATAAGCCTTGTTCCTACAAGGTTATCAATCTGTTATAAGCCTTGTTCCTACAAGGTTATCAATCTGCTATAAGCCTTGATCCTACAAGGTTATCAATCTACTATAAGCCTTGTTCGTACAAGGCTATCAATCTGCTATAAGCCGTGTTCCTACAAGGTTATCAATCTGCTATAAGCCTTGTTCCTACAAGGTTATCAATCTGCTATAAGCCTTGATCCTACAAGGTTATCAATCTACTATAAGCCTTGTTGGTACAAGGCTATCAATCTGCTATAAGCCGTGTTCCTACAAGGTTATCAATCTGCTATAAGCGTTGTTCCTACAAAGTTATCAATCTGCTATAAGCCGTGTTCCTACAAGGTTATCAATCTGCTACTAGCCTCGTTCCTACAAGGTTATCAATCTGCTTTATGCCTTGTTCCTACAAGGTTATCAATCTGCTATAAGCCTTGATCCTACAAGGTTATCAATCTGCTATAAGCGTTGTTCCTACAAAGTTATCAATCTGCTATAAACCTTGTTCCTACAAGGTTATCAATCTGCTATAAGCCGTGTTCCTACAAGGTTATCAATCTGCTATTAGCCTTGTTCCTACAAGGTTATCAATCCGCTTTATGCCTTGTTCCTACAAGGTTATCAATCTGCTATAAGCCTTGATCCTACAAGGTTATCAATCTGCTGTAAGCCTTGATCCTACAAGGTTATTAATCTGCTATAAGCCTTGTTCCTACCGGACTTATAGTAGATCGATATGATGGCAGCTGAGATCTCAGGTTTTTAAACCAGCTGTTTTATTCCTTAAAACGTCACCGTGAAAACTTAGGTGAATTGAGCTTGAAGTGAGCTGTCATTCCATCTGATGCTAGTGATTGAAACTATTGACAGCTGTCAAAAAATTTCATAATGATAACGTAGAAGTGAACACTCTTCAACGTTCTCACGGTGATATTTATTTAGAATAGATCGGCAGAGGCCAAATACAGTGTTCGAGTTTCTGACGTACACGGAAGACGTTAATAGCACAGCGCAATTTTATGAAATCCTTCAAGCTTGAAGTATTAACACTATGAACGTCACTGGTTATTAGATATCAGAGACTACGTGGCCCGGCACCCTAATTGCGTAACACACTATCCATCACAATCTGAATAATTTTGAAGGATATTGCTAACCCATTGCTTTATATGTTGGAAAAATTTGTCGGCTCAACAACGTAAATAACGCAATGAATGGTGTTTGAACTGTCAAAATGAAAGCCATTCCTACTGATAGTATGGTACGCAATTACCCCGCGGGGCTCGTGGCTAAATAATAACAGTCACACGGGTCCATCGAAGTTAAGATACGCTTGCTGAGGTCAGTTCGTGGATCGGTGACTATCCTTTACATATCGAGACACCTCGGTTCCTCGTAAAGCATGATACGCTGTTGGTCCTGGCCGTCATTCGTAGATCTTTAACAGTCGTTACGGATAGTCAAAAGCCGAAGTCTGACAAGTCTGACAACCAATCTTACCAAGGAGTAGCGTGTTACCCAGTAACTGCTAGCTTGTTTTTAATCTTATATTTTGAATAGAATAGATTTGTTCTCACATATAGAAGCAACACGAATAATGTACACAGGATTTTGTAATATCTTGATTTAAAAGAGTGTCCTTGCAGTTTCTTGCCCGTTCTTCTCCATAGAGATCTACTTTTGGAATGGGCAACTAGCTTCTACTTTCTGCCTAACTGACCGACGCTTTGACAATTCCAAATGGTTTAACTGAAATCAATGCTTTGAGTTTGAGTTTGAAACTGGGTTGTGAGGGTCAGATAGGCAGTCGCTCCATATAAAATACTGATATTCAGCTGCATCCGGTTAGGTTAGGGGAGGAGGGGGTTGGGGGGTAGCGGGGGTTAGAAGTGGGGGTCATTTATATATAATATATATAGAGGGCTAAGCAGCAATTCAAGCAATTAAATATACATAATGTATATATATATATATATATATATATATATATATATATATATATATATATATATATATGTATATATATATATATATATATATATATATATATATATATATATATGTATATATATATATATATACATATACATAATTATAAACCCAATTAAACTCATCCAATAAATTTTAATTGCTTGAATTGCTGTTTAGCCTTCTTCCTCTCTCCTAATTTTGCTGCGCCCGACAGGGTCCATATTGATCCTTTACCTTGTTAGACCATCTATGTAATACATATGGAATGCAATAAAGAATTGAGTATTGAGGCTGGAAGCCGACCCCAACACAGTTCAGAAAAAAGTTAAAGAAGAAAGCTAGGCAGATTGATTGAGACTACGTAGACCTTCATTAGTTTATAGAGGTATAAGGAACAGGGTGTAAAGTTCACTCATACTCTATGGAAAAGGGAGGATCCTCCGACCAGACGGGTGTTGTGTCTGGTGGGCAACTGCCCAACGGTTGATGTCGGGATGTTGTATATATGCTAGTTGCGCGGTAAACTCTGCTTGCGCGATGCAGGATTTTGCGTGACGTCAGTATGACGCGTAGCTCGCATGTGGTGTTTGTAGATGCCGCTACAAGTTCTCTAATGCCACATTCTATCAAACATGTAGCCACTATTCCGACATGTTTGCTACTTACCACTTTTATGTACCTCCTCATACAATTAATAAAGTTACTTACCTACTACATCGCTACATGTGGCGAATAATCTTATTAAGTGGTACCCTACACAATGATGGCAATTTAAGGTTCTCACCCAACTTATTTTGTAGCTACCAGTTATTGGGTATTTGCTAATTATCTATCTACACACATATATAAACTCACGCATTCTTCCCGTGGGGCTAGGCAGAACTAGAGAACGCTACGTACTACGATCTTACATATCTACTCCTTTTGTTAACCGACTTCAAAAAAAGGAGGAGGTTTTCAATTCGACTGTATGTTTTTTTTAAATGGGTTTTAGCCCACAACTTTTTCTAGGTGAACCGATTTGGATAATTCTTTTTTTTATTTGAAAGCTGGTGCTTCACATGTGGTCCCATATAAATTTGATCAAGTTCTAACTAGCAGTTTTTGAGTTATTCTTAATACTGCATAATTTTTCCACTTAGTTTATATTGATGATGTTTTAATAATTTCTGGTCACTGTTATTTACATATCAAGCAGTGGTATACAAATTTGTGTGGGGTAGGTACCAAAACTAAAAAGTGAAAAATAAAAACGTTTTTCCAAAAAAAAACAACCGACCTCCAAGAAAAACACAAAAAACGTGAAAAATAACTTTAATTTCGGATGTCGGTGGTCAAAAACGAAATTACAAAACCAAAGACACAGACTTCCGAAATGAAAGTAATTTTTCACGTTTTTTAGTGTTTTTCTTGGAAGACGGTTGATTTTTTGTAAATAGTTTTTTTATTTACGTTCATACATCATACATATACTTTTTATGTAGCTTTTGAACGCAGTCAAACATTTCTTGATGCATAATATCTGTAGGTGGGTACAGTCACCACAAGAGATAAGTAACCAGGGTCAGGAAATAGTTGCACCGCCACTAGCGCATATTATTAATAACTGCATTACCGATGGAACATTTCCAAATGACCTAAAAAAAGCTGTTATAAAACCCCTTTTTAAGCGTAATGATAAAACAGTTGTCAAAAATTACAGACCAATTGCCAAAATTCCGATATTTTCAAAAATAATAGAGAAAGTAATATATAATGCTGTGTATAATTATTTTGAAAAAAGGAAACTTTTCTGCACTGAACAAAAAGGGTTTCGAAAGAACACTTCAGTCAATATGGCATTTTTTTACTTAATATCTAATATTATGACCTCCATAGATAAAAGGAATCCAATATGTGCTATTTACACTGACATGACGAGAGCATTTGATTTTGTAGATCATAACATCCTACTTCGAAAATTGCACGGCTATGGAATAAGAGGAAATATCCTCAAACTCTTGGAATCATACCTCAGTGATAGATTGCAGTGAACAGAAATATCTAGAATATGCCCAATCAGTAAGATAGAATCTGTACACACATCTGAATTTAGACATGTAAAATATGGTGTGCCTCAAGGCAGTGTAATGGGATCGTTACTGTTCTTAATATACATTAACGATCTCCCAAAAGCGATAACACATAAAATGGTTCTCTTTGCTGATGATAGCACAGCAATTATTGAGTGTACTAATCCTAATGACTACCAAGATCAAATCAATGGCTCTGTAGGTGAAATTATAAAGTGGCTTGATAGGAATAATTTAAGAATAAATTTAAGTAAAACTAAAATAATGCATTTCTATCAACGTCGTGCAAACCCAACGATATCCGTTACTTATAACAACAGCTTGATAGAAGAAGTCACTAGTAGTAAGTTTCTAGGTATAACTATCGACAATAAACTCACTTGGAAACTACACGTAGAAGATATATGTAAGCGCATGAGTAAATCCGCATACGCACTGTTCCAATTATCAAAAAAGTAAACATTGAAACATTATTGACAGCGTATCACGGTTTAGCAGGGTCAATTCTCCGATATGGTGTTATTTTTTGGGGACAATCAACTGATAGAGAGACCGTATTCAGGATTGAAAAGCGTTGCATTAGGTCTATGTGCGGTCTACAAACCACAGACAGTTGTATGCCTTACTTCAAATGATTAAAACTGTTAACATTTCCGGCACTATACATATTAGAAACTGCACTTTTTGTAAAAAGAAACCCGCATTTATTTACTCAATTATCAGCAGTCAAGAAAACTGAATTGCGTGCTCAGTAAAAAATCAATTATGTAACATAAAATGTAAGACTGCTTTGATGTATAAAAGCTTTTTCGGAATTGCTCCGAGAATTTTTAATAACATTCCGAATTCCATAAGGGTATTGCCATTGTCAAAATTTAAAATTATTCCGCAGAAACTTCTTCTTGACAAATGCTACTATACAATAGACGAGTTTTTAAACGATAAACAATTATAATTATTAATGCTACATTTAAAATTTTCACATCTGTAATTTTTTTTTTTTGTAATGTTTGTTTTTATTAATGACATTTTTTATTTATTTTTTATTTTAGCATATTTACGTTGCATGTTACTATATTTGTATGTCTTAAGACAAAACATAGCGTGCTATTCTATACGAGTATGTATGACCTTATTGTATACCTATGTTTCACAAATAAACTTTTATGCTTTATGATTTATGTCGTCGATATAGTTGAAGTTGAGTAAGAAACCGATGAATGTTTTCGAATAAAATTTAATTTAATTAATAGAAAACAACAAGGTCAGATATCAAATTAAATTTCATTCGAAAACATCCATCGATTTCTTACTAAACTTCAACTATATCCGAGGACCCCGGTTACTTATCACAGTTATCACATTTGGTAACAGTACATAAGCAAATAAAGAATTTAAGAACGAAAGAAATGTTTATTTGGCTTTGCAGCTTTCTATCTTTCATTCTTTTTCGTTCATGGTCTCTTTAAGGAAATCTCTAAATGGTTGGTTTACACTTCCAAGGGCTGACTTTTACCTTGATCAGAGGCTAACACGGATATCGAGGGATATGCCTTGGAGGCGTGGCACATGTCGCCTCTGTTGGGTCCAACTGACCTTAGATACGCGCGACTGCAGTGAGCACCGTTTAGTCATACAGTGGGTTGCCATATTAATAGGGACAGTCACGAATTATTTTTATTTGTGAAGTATGAGTCTTAAATTAATTAGAAAAACACATTTTTTTAATGGGGATAGCTTTAATTACACAAAACAGTTATTAACGAAGTAAAATAAGAACAAAAAAAATATTAATAAAAATAATTAAGTACATAAATAGGCGAAAATAAATGTTACTTAGTAGTGATTAGTACTTAGTGACATTTCCTTTCGCCTGAGTTAGTGCTTCTATACGCCTGGGCATGCTTTCTATGCACTGTTTGGCACTTTCTTTTATCTTAGGGTTGTGATGCCAAACATTAATGAGCTTTTCTATCAGCCTGACCTTGGTGGTTATCATTTCTTTTGCTATTTCGGCCTTGGTAATCTCCCACAAATTTTCTATGGGGTTCATGTCAGGAGAATTACCAGGCCAAGGTAAAACTGGAATGTTATGGTCTGCCAACAACTTGGTAACGCTTCTGGCTTTAGGCATGGCGCTGAATCATGCATAAACATAAATTCCTCACCATCAGGGAACCATTCTTCAAGTGTCGGTAACAGGCGAGTTTGTAAAACTTGTCTGTACTGGTCTTGTTTCATGGTTCCCTGGACAATGTACAGGCGCCCAACCCCCTTGGCGCTTATTACAGACCACACCATTATTTTAACAGGGTGTTTTACCCTCTCCACGATGCAGTCGGGGTGGTATTTTTCTCCTGGCCGTCGCCTGACGAAGCTGCTCTTGTCGGCTAGAATCTCGAATGTTGACTCATCCGAGAAACACACCTGAAAAAAATAGATAGTAGTTTATTATGTTATTTTTTATATTTTTTTTATGGTAAAATATATCAGTAATAATGGAAACTGACCTTATTCCAGTCCTCAACCATCTTTTGGCGGTGTTCCCGAGCCCAGGCAAGGCGTTTCCTCTTCATTGCATCAGTCAACCGTGGTTTTTTCACAGGAAGATGACCTGTCAAGCCTTCCTCTGTCAATCTGCGCTGCACTGTTCTCTTGGAAACTGGTATTCCTGACTCCTGAACTAACTGAGTTAACAGTCCAGCACTTTTTTTTCTGTTTTGCAAACAGATATCTCTAATTTTCCTATCTGAACGTGGGGTAGTGATGCGTTTTCTGCCGCAGTTGCCTTTTTTCTTAGGCGAAATTGGCTGATTAAGGTCCAATTTAATTTTTATTTTATTGACTGCCGACTTAGAAACACCAGCAATGTCTACTATTGTCCTTTGGGAATTACTGGTATGCTGGAGTAGGGTTTTTATTTCAGATTTTTTTTTTTGGAGTCAAGTCGCACCGCCGGACCCATACTGAAAGCAATAAAAAATAAAAAAATATATTATTTTTATCATAATATGATAAATAATTTATTTTAATAATAACATAATAACAATACTTACATTTTATCAAAATTTTGTAACACAAATATAAAAATAACTTTGTTAAAATATTCAAATTCGACTTTCACTGATTAGCGTCTAAAGGGCACTACTACGGCTCTCACGTAACTTAAATATTTGTAGAAAATAAAATAATCCCTTAAATCTCAACATCCACTTCAAATTTGAGAGGACAAATGACATGACGAAAATAAATAATACATTCCTGGAACCCTTGTACCACTTAAAACTGCAGTCAAGTGCGCCCAAAGTAAGAAATTGATAAAAAATGTGACTGTCCCTAATAATTTGGCAACCCACTGTATGTTTGCATCGGAACGTGTAGTGTGATTTCGTATTTTTATGAAATGCCGAATATTTCCGTCCTTATTTGAAAAAATAGCACAATTACAACAAACCTTAGTACAAGTGGCTTGTCTTACCACCGGTAACAAAAAAATCACTGTATTAATTATAATATTTAAGTATTTTACAAATTATTTAGTTGTGAAATATTTTTGACATGCGACAGCCTTTGCCTAATGACTGACGCATGTCAAAACAATGCATTAGTGGTGCGTAGCGCTGACATATAGATATCGATAATTGTTAGTTGCTCTAATAGGAAATTGTATTAAGAATTTTAAATAAGAATTAACACATTTTATTTCAGTTTCCCGAAAGATCCAGAAATTAAACATAAATGGGTAGATGCAAAATGCAGGGAAAATAATTGGTTTCCCTCAAACAAATTTCAAGTGACTTCAAAGTTCATAAAGACGCTGCTAGTCCCAAAAACTCTTAGACACTTTGTCAATACAAATATTTTCTCATCAACTGATTTTCACCAGTTTGAGCAAGACCCGATGGATAATAATATTATCCAAGTGACAAAATGTGTGATGGAATAACATATTGGATATTTGCTTACATTTTTTGGTTACGAATGGAACACCTAAATTATGAAAGCGTCAGATATAATGTTCAATAAGTACCTATTTAAATTGCTGTTTTGTGTGCGATAGTTGAACAGTTTTAATTTTAAGTAATGGCAGCCCCGGATCTAGGGGGCGGGGGCAAATTCAAGCGTGGCAGACAAGTACACTACTCAGCGCACCGCAACTCTGCGATAAGTGAGATGGGCAGTACTTATTATCTTTCTCTGCGGGTGGCACACTGAGGAAATCACTCCGTGATTAGCGTAGGCATACGAGTAGATCGTCAAACGGTGTGAGGGGGTTGCGGGCGAAGCAGTTGAATTTTACCAGGAACTCTCCGTTTTTAAAACACATGCTCCAATTTTATTTGGCGATACAAAAACGTTAGCTTTCCATCTCTTGCAACAGATCTATGCCGTGGCGATCCTGAGGAGGATCAGCGCCTCTGTCACGTCTGTGGGAAATAATTTAAGGAACAAATTCTTTATTTTAGAAATTTTACTTCGCGAAGCGGGCGCCGGACATCCCGCCCTTTTCGCCGCCTTTATGTGCAAAGGCGACACGATTTCCTTTAAGTTTTTACCACAGCGCTGGCGCAGCTGTTGGATTGGAGCATTATCGATCGATAAAATTTTACTAATATGTTTCTGGCAAAATATTCCTATCCTAGCGACTCTTAATTCTTAAAACTTTTCGGACTTAAAAAATCTAACTTATCTGAGGCAGTGCTTAAATTTTTGCGCTCGCTCCGCTCCCTGGTACATTCTAGATTGTCTTAATTGGTGTTAAGCTTTTCTGCATAAGTCGGGTGTGATCTTAGCAATCGAAAATCATGACAATCAGATTAATTATGACAATGCCATCGATTTTTTTGCAGAACAAAAGGCTCAAAGAGTAAAATATTTATTCTAATCTTCTGCGAATAATAAAGCTGAAGAGTTTTTTTTGTTTGAACGCGCTAATCTCTGGAACTAGGAGTCGGATTTGAAAAAATCTTATTGCATTTGATAGCCCAATTCTTGAGGAAGGTTATAGGCTATTTTTAACATCACACTATGACCCTTAGAAACCGAGCAGTAAGAAATAAGGTCAGAAAGAATGCTAAGCGAAAAGGAAGTAATATCGTGGGCGAGTGATGCGCAGCAACGCGGTGGGTCGGGGGCCGAGGTTTCACGCGGACGAAGTCGCGTACAGAAGCTAGTATGCGATAATCTCACGATTTATTTCAAATATGTCCTGTCCTATCCTAAATAATTGTTCGACATGTCCATGTATATTTAAATAGATAAGGCTTCATGTAAAAGGTTAAAAGATTGGCGGGGAGGGGAGCGGCAGATTACAGTTTTTGCCCCGCCTCGAATAAATTCTAGGTCCGGGGCTGAGTAAGGGAGAAACTGAAGAAACTGATTTACTTAAATGTTATTTGCAAACGAAAATATTGTATTTTTACTTGATTTGTTGTTATTGGTGTTTTAACATTCCACAACGAAAAGCAGAAAAAATAAACGATACAAAATACGTCCACAAAACACCTCTTTTTGCAGTCGGTTTTCATCGATATTTTTATCGATCACATATTTATACCAATCCCTCTTCCCTAGTTGATGCTACAGTTACATGTGTGCATTCAGTGACTGTATCTATACTTTCTAGTGCCCGCCCCTTTTGAGCATATGTGCAATAAAATAGTACAAAAGTGTTACGCATATTTTCTTGTTTGTGTGCGAAAAAAGCATCATGTGTGCCGTATCTATTTCTTTTGTATATGTGTGAGTTTCAGGAGTGGGGAAAAGGTGGCGACACTTAAACTTGAGCAAATATAGAGTAAAGGCATATCTCTCGGATATCTATGGAGGCTAAGCATTTATATTCATTTTGTGACAGATAGGTAATAGGTACGGATCGAGTGATTTGGAAGGTAAGGATAAAAGACAGAAAAATGAAATCGATTATCTATCTATACACATATATACTAATAATAAAGCTTAAGAGTTTGTTTGTTTGTTTGAACGCAATAATCTCTGGAACTACCAGTAGGATTAAAAAAAAAAATCTGCGTTGGTAGCCCAATTCTTGAGGAAAGCTATAGGCTACATATAATCACGCTAGGACCATGAGGACCCGAGCACAATAAAGGACAGAAATAACGCTAAGCAAAATCGAAGAAATAGCGAACGCGGGCAGGCGATACGATGCGACATGCTGGGTCGGGTAGCAAGAAATTTCTCGCGGACGAAGTCGCGGGTAGAAGGAAACTAGTTACTTAAATATTGTGTTTTAGTTTTCTAAAAAGAAAGACGAAAACACGAATAAGAACTTTGAATTGTCATTCGGCTACGGACCTCTCAAAACAAACATTTCTTAGCCACAAAGTTGGTTTTGTTTCACTTAGCAAAATGGAATGAACCATCTCAAGATACTACACAACCGTGTAGTCTGTACTTGGATCCCTGGACTCTGTAGGTACTGTGAATGGAGCAATGTACTGTGAATGGAACAACCAATCACTTACTGTAGCAGTCAAGCGAATTGTATGTTAAAGGTACACGAAACACTGTGCACAAAGTAATTGGAATACAATCACCGTGCATTGTGGACACGAACAGAATTCACTAGACTTCACTAGAGTAAGCAGAGCACTACAAACACTGTGTTTGGACAACTATCCAATTCATAATTGAAAATTTAGGGGTTTTATACCTACAGGAATGTACGCTAACCATTAACCAACATAACTATATCATCAGTGAGGGGACTGATATGGAGAACCCTAATTATCATGTTCATCTGCTCAGCCTTTACACAACTATGTTAGGGTCAGCTTCCAGTCTAACCGGATGCAGCTGAATACCAATAGTTTACATGAATCGACTGCCCACTATCCAGAACCTCAATATTAACTTGCTAGCTAGATTCGACAAGACCCAGAATGAATCCTCTTGGAACCCAAATAGCGTAGCTACCGCCGTATCCACCGTGTCAATAATACGGGGCCCCCGAGCTACAGGAGCCCCCCGACCGCGGCTGTAAGCAGAAATGTGTAAAATGTTATTCACAACCGCAAATTCCTGTTCATCAGAGGCCCGTAATTAACGAATACCTAATATGGTTTCAAAGGATTCAAGCTATATAATAAATTAGCCTAAGCAAATGTTCAAGAACGAAAAAAACTGTGAAATTGAAATGACCGCGATTCAAAAAGGACAATTTATTTAGGTCTTTGAAAGTCCCATATTAAGTAAATGTACCATAGAACATTAGAAATTCGGAACATAGGAATCTAAATCCCTATAAAAAATTGTTCCAGCAATATGCAGCTATTTCTCAGCCTGCAAGAGTTAAACAAAAAAAAAAAAAGTATTTTGGTAGCTAAAATTGAAATCCGCAACAATATTTTGATTTTCAGTAAAGTTTTTGTTCTCTACGAGTGTTTTTGATTGACATTTTAAATCCTTATTCTGCTGCGGGATTTTGTAAAAAAAAACACTAGCTAACTTTTGCGCTTCACCACAGTAGGTACTGCTGGGGAGTTTGTTGCGCCACTTTGTCACTAGGAATTTAAGCGGTGAAGGGCGGGCGTTTTGCGGGTCTGTCTTATTTAATTTTGACGTATAATAAATGCTGATTGCCAGCCTAGTTTGAATAAATGATTTTTGATTTTGAGTACGATAGACGGCTCCCCAAACATTTTGATACAGCGCCATTTTTGGACTAGCCCAGGGGTCGGCAACCTGCGGCTCGCGAGCCACATGCGGCTCTTTGGATGTAAAGCTGCGGCTCTTTAGTTCCATACGCAAATATTATTTATTTTTATTCCATATATATATTATCTAATTTGTTGTGAAAAAACACTACTTGTATATGAATAAATATATTTTTCTTATGAATAAATAGATTAGTTTTTTTTATCAAAAAACTTTATTTATGCAAGAACTATTTATTGTTGGCAAGAAAAAACATTGCGGCTCTTTAAAAACTTTGTATGTTTGTAAATTGTAATTTATGACTCTTCCGACTCATAAGGTTGCCGACCCCTGAACTAGCCACATCACTGGATGTAGGAGGATTTTTGCAATAAATGATAAATGATAAATGATTTTATTTCTGTAAGTAGGTTTGTACAAACACTTTTACACGTCAATCATGTTTTTTAAACTAGATGAGGTCGGCGTTTCCTATCTGACTACTCTGAGAAGAAAGGCCGAAACAAACTCAGAGGTCACAGTCTCTTTTAAAGTCCAGACATAATCTTGGTCAGGTCATGCGAAGACCATGCAGATTGGTATCTGAAATGGTCTTTTGAGGAAAGAACCACACAGATTGAGTGGACCTGTCCAGTCAGTGCACGCATTTGTCAGTAATCATGCAGATCGAGTCAGGAAGTCAGGACTTAAGGAGCTCAACGATTCGACGAACAATACCAAAGAAAGGACATTTGGGTAGGCCGCATAAATTACTCAAACTGCCAGATTATAATTAAAATTAAATTAGAAAAAAAAGAAAGCAATTACCCACATAGTCCTCACATTCACAAAAATTAAAATAATATAATACTTTACAAGTAAATACTCTTGTCATTGTACATATAAAATTTATCAATGTCAATGTGTATATATAAATTCGGTAATAATGTTTGAAGACCATGTAGATTGGTGTCTGAAATGGTCTTTTGAGGAAAGAACCACACAGATTGAGTGGACCTGTCCAGTCAGTGCACGCATTTGTCAGTAACCGTGCAGCTCAACTCAGAACTTAAGGAGCTCAACGATTCGACGAACAATACCAAAGAAAGGACATTTGGGTAGGCCGCATAAACTACTTAAACTGCCAGACCAAGAATAAAACTGAAACAATGACCCACATAGTCCAACAATGATTCACAATAATGAAAATAATATAATACTTTTTATAGTAAATATTCATGTCTAAAAGAGTTAGCAAACTAAAATCAATATTCACTGTGTAAATTTATTGGAGCAGCTCAATCCCAAGCACTTTTGTCCTCAGTATAGTCTTTCACAGTATAATAGAGTCTCGCTTGAGCTACGTTCCGATGCGGTCGCGTTTGCATATTCTTTATTTCGATTAGCGCGGCGCAAGCTGTCGCTCGTAATTTACCCGCCATGAGTAGTGAACTAGTGGCGAATGAGCTGCTGGCGTTCCTGCAGCGGAAACTGGATGTGATGGACGAGGTGTCAGCTGTCCAGATCTGCGCATCGAACTTCAGCGAGGATGACATAGCTGCTGCAAAGCTTTTGTTGTTCAGTGTGCTGAACAAGCGCGACCAGATGGTGTCCCGCCGGCGTGACGGGACTAAAAGGAGCCTACAGGATATAATCACGCTGTTAAAGGAGACCGACCCTGACGACGTGCCGACGTTTGTGGCGAAGGAGCTACACAAGCTTCCTCCCGTCACCTTCGACCACGTCGATGTAACGAGCCTTCTGAAGGACATTGTCTTTCTGAAGACCCGCGTCGCGGATGTGCTGACGAAATTAGATGCATCCCAAAACACTGTCGCTGATTTGCGTAAAGAAGTTAGCGAATTGCGCAGCAGTGTGGCGGTAATTAGGTCACCTGTGCTTGCGTCAAACATAAACACATGTCGTGGAGCCGGCCTCGATGTATCGTTGTCGAATTCCGCGTCAGCAGTTTCGTCGCCAGCGCATCCGTCGATTGCTGAGCTTGCCGAGCGCCGCGCCGGCGCGCCCCGCAGCGCCCCGCTCGTCACGGCGGCTCCTCCTCGCAATGCCACCCGCGCCCCTTGCCCCGTCCCGCTGTCATTGTCTGCAGCTCCAACGAAACCCCTACAAAGGGATTTCGCTAGCGTCACCGCGAGTACCCGTGGCGCTCTTAGTATCAAGCCCATGCCGGAAAGGGCGCCGAATAGGGCTGATAATGATGATGGTTTCGTGACGGTGCAAAGGAGTAAGCGCCGATCGCGAACGAACCAGAACCGCTGTGGCAAAGGTCCTGCGGAGCCTGAAATGAGCCTGCGTGCCGCCAAGCCGAACACACCGGTGTACATCTCCCGCCTGCACTACACCACTAAGGCTGAGGACATCGTGGAGTACGTGCGGCAAAAGACGAGGTACACGCCAAGGGTGCAGTTACTGGAATCGCACCGGAACGTCAACTTCAAGGCGTTCGTCGTGCGTGTACCGAACTGTTATCTGCCCCTCGTCATGGAAGAAGACTTTTGGCCGCAAGACGTGGTGTCCCGTCGCTTCCGCGGACAAGTTCCACTGGACAGCACAAAGTCAAGCTAGTGCAAAGTGAAGCGCTACTAACATAGTCTTAAGCCTTTTAATAACACAAGTTTTGTTTATATAAAAATATGTATGTTTAGGTTAAGTTATTTTTCTATGGGCCTGTGTCGCCTGAAATAAATGGTATTATTATTATTATTATAATAGGCTTTCTGGCATAGTTTCCGCTTTATAAAAGATTTGAATTTATTAAAGCTTAGATCTTGAATGTGGCTAGGAAGTTTATTATGAAAACGTATACATTGGCATCTAAACGAGCCACCTATTTTCTCGAGCCTGGTTGTAGGAACAATAAATTTGTGTTTGTTCCTAGTATTTATATTGTGGATATCACTGTATTTTTTAAACAGATTAATATTTTTATGTGCGTACAAAAGATTTTCATAAATATACTGAGAAGGCACAGTAATAATATGAATCTCTTTAAATTTATCTCTGAGAGAGTGTCTGGGACTTAATTTATAAATTGAACGAATTGCCCTTTTTTGTAAAACAAAAATTGTCTGAATATCAGCGGCATTTCCCCACAACAGAATACCGTACGACATCACACTATGAAAATAACTAAAGTATACTAACTAAACGGGCAGTCTCTAAATCGGTTAAATCACGATTTTTTCTAACGGCGTATGCTGCAGAGCTAAGCTTTTTCGACAATTTGTCTATATGGGGGCCCCATTGAAGCTTGCAATCCAAAGTTATGCCTAAGAATACTGTGGTATCTTCGGGTTTCAACACTTCCCCCTTTATGAGAACACTAGTTTCTACTTGTCTAACATGAGGTGTCGTAAACTTAATACATTTCGTTTTTTTCTCGTTAAGAAGTAGCCCTACGCATAGGCCCCCTAGCAATACGCCCATATCTGCGTCATCCATTACAGTCAGTACAAATATTGATAGAATTTGCATTAGGTAGGTATCGAGGTAATTGTCTATTGTCAAAATGATCACGTAGTGCAGTCACTGGATTCCCTGTGGCATTACATTGTGTTCGTGATGGGTCCATAATACGGTTAACAACTAATTCTTCAATAATTAAATGATACCCGATCTGACCTTATAAGGTAGTTGCTCTGTCATTTACAAGCAAGGTCGTAGAATTACATAGTTTACCGTATGTTCTGTTCTGTCTCCTTTTTTTTTTCTAAAACAGATAAAATATCTAATCAGGGACACAAATTCCAATCTATAGAGATTGGAATTTGTGTACTTGATTAGATATTTTATCTGTTAAACGGAAAAACCCGACACATATTAATCGTTCTTCGATCAAAAGCCTTAATTATTTTAACCATTTATACACACATAATATAAACAGACAAGATGATAGAAACAGAAAAATACTTACAAAGGTGATGCTTATTTTTAAAGAAATGTCTTCCAGCATATCTGCGATAGGAAAGTAGATAAAAAGAGTTGTAGATAACGTGTTGACGAGTAGAAGAGAAAACAAAATATTCATGTACACTCGAGAGCAATGAATCCGGGTCACTTAAAGAATCCTAAAAATCTCGGAAGCTAAAAATGCTAGGTTAATGCAATAAATTGTATTTAATAGACAATGTAATACTCCTTAAATGAAGGTATTAAAACTTCTTAGTTATTGTAAAGTTATATCATAAAAAAATCAAATTTGAAAAAGGGCCACTTTCGAAGATGGAACTACGAAATTACAGCATTTGGTTTTGCTTTTGTTTGTAATCTGTCATTTATGTGGGTACATAAACCATGTTGATAGTGCTCTATATTCATTATTCAAGCTGAAATTATGTCGCTTACGCCTGAAGAATGCACCAGAATACTTACAATGCTGGAAACCGGCCGGAGTCAGCGCGATACAGCCAGGACTGTCGGTGTGTCGCTGTCAACAGTACAAAGAGTTCTCCGACGTTACGAAGAAACTGATTCTAACCTACGCAGACCAGGAACGGGCAGAACCAGGTGTACCACAGCACGAGAAGACCGATACTTGGTGAACACCATGCTTCGAAATCGCTTTCTCACAGGAACTGAACTCACAAATCAGTTTCGACGCCTCGGAGGAAGTAACCCAAGTGCATGGACAGTAAGACGTCGGCTTGCTGAATCTAACTTAAAACCCCTTAGACCTGCAAACGGCCCTAAACTGGAGCGTGGGCATCGTATTTCAAGACTAAGATATGCCCAGAGCCACGTAAATTGGAGTATTGAAGATTGGTCAAAAGTTATGTTCTCCGACGAATCAAAATTTATGCTCTACAAGCACGATGGAAGACACAGAGTGTATCGAAGACCAGGGGAAAGATTCAAGCAAGCATGCATCGAAGAAAAAGTAGCCTACGGTGGTGGGTCTGTACTTGTGTGGGCCGGAATTTCTTCTGAAAGTCGCACAGAGCTGGTGATCATAGAAAACGGCTCTTTAACTAGCGTAAGATATGTGGAAGAAATCCTCAATGATCACGTTGGTCCATTTATGGTCAATTTAGGTGAGGATGCTATATTTATGCATGACAATGCCCGACCTCATACAGGTAGGATTGTGAATGACTACCTTCAAGAGATGAACATTACTCGTATGGAGTGGCCAGCGCGCAGCCCGGATATCAACCCGATCGAGCATGCTTGGGACGAGCTAGGCAGATGCGTAAAACAACGAAACCCTCCCCCAATCACGCTTCGTGAGCTCAAAATTGCTCTCACAGAGGAATGGGAGAATATTCCCCAAAATCGTATAAGGAACTTGGTGTACAGCATGCCAAACCGCGTAAACGCAGTAATGGAAGCACGAGGAGGCAATACGAAGTATTAAAATTCAAGAAAATCGTAATAAAGTTCAAAAATTTCATGTTTCCTATTTTTGTTTTAAGGAGAGATCAGCAGTTTTTTTCTTTATGTAATTTTGTGTTAATAAAATGTATGGTGACTCATATTTTTTTTACTTTCATTTAAGGAGTATTACATTGTCTATTAAATACAATTTATTGCATTAACCTATCATTTTTAGTTTCCGAGATTTTTAACATTCTTTAAGTGACCCGGATTCATTGCTCTCGAGTGTATTTTGTTTCATGTATCAAAAAACAATTCACTAATTTAAATATAAACATACATTTAAAGGCTCCCACAAACAGGTGCGACGCGACAGCGCGACACAAAGGGACCGCTCGTCGCGCGACAGACGGTGCCTTTGTGTCGCGTTGTCGCGTCGCGCCAGTGTGTACGTGGCTTAAGACAATTGCTTGTTGCTTGTGCTACAACTGCTGCAAGCAACGATCACGATTACTTTTAATAGGTATTATCTTAAAACAAATGAAACAAAAATTTAAATGAAATGAATTGATTTTGAATTTTGAATTTTTTAACAAAAACAACGGCTATACCAGTTGTCTTGTACGCATCAGAATCTTGGGCCCCACGCCGGCCCTAGCCTTTGATCAGGGTAGAGCGAGATCGTCTTTCGGCGCCCTTGTCATAGCTAGCATATTTTATGCTTCTAGATCATAAATACGTCAATTCCCGAAAAAAATAACTTTATACGCCTTCCGGGTGCTGTAAATGCGCACCCTAATTGCGTAACACACTATTAATCAGAATCTGAATCATTTTGAAGGATATTGCTAAACCATTGCTTCAAATATTTGAAAAAAAAAATATGATCAACTGTAAATAAAGCAATGAATGTTGTTGAACTGTTATAATGAAAGCCATTCCTATTGTTTTTGTGTTACGCACTTACCCCGCAGTTTTGTGAGTAAAAAGGAATGAAACGAAAAATAAATTTATGTTTGTCCGTCTCCACGTTTGATTACCTATATATTTTTAGAGGTTTGAAATCCAGCCGTTCTATTCTGTTTAAATCTCACCGTGAAAACTATTAAAATGAGCTTGAAGTGACCTGTCAATTCCTAGCATCACGTGTACTGACAGCTCACTTCAAACTCACTTGACGTAAGTTTTCACGGTGAGATTTAAACAGAATAGACCGCTTGGACGCCAAAGTGATTGAAGAACGTTAAGTACTGCTTTCAGCCTGCATTAAGGCTCGTACACACTGGTGCGACGCGACGCCCGATACAAAGGCACCGCGTGTTGCGCGACGAGCGGCGGCGGCGCCTTTGTGTAGCGCTGTCGCGTCGCACCTGTCTGTGGGAGCCTTTACTCGCGCAAACGGCAACATTCACACAAATATACCTATTCTACCATAAACGGGACACAGTTTTGTCTTGGTAGAGTTCCGTCCGACTTTTTTCGTTCGTCCATGGTACCTACCTACATTATTATTTTCCTAAGTGAGACCTTGAGTTTCATTAGCATGACAAGGGCAGGCTTGTCTTGTCTTCCCGCACACAATTGGGTTAGTAGCGTCTGCTAACCTCATTGCAATTCTCTGATGGACGAAGGTAAATATAATAATTCTTGCCATTGGGGGTTATCCACAAATTACGTCACTCCAATTTCATGATCTTTGGATTTTTCTCGTCTGGGAAGTTTACACATGAAAAAACTTTTTTACAATAAAAAAAAACAACCGACTTCAAAAAAAGTCACTACGTAGTGAAAAATAACTTTAATTTCGGAAGTCGGTGTCTTTGTATCTATATTTTAGTTTTTTGGCACCGAATTTCGAAATTAAACTTATTTTTCCCTATGTAGTGTCTTTTTTTTGAAGTCGGTTGTTATTTTTTTTTGTAAAAACGTTTTTTATTTTTCGCTTTTTAGTGACTCAGTTATTAATGTATCTAAGTTACAATAGCCTAATGTGAACTGTTCATTACTTGTTACAAAATATTCCTTTTTCCGACGCGTTAATTGTTGAGGAGTCGTCCTGGAAAAGAACTGGAGCTGATGGTGAAGCCACCATCAGCTCCATTTCATCATATACATTGTGACAAGCAAAAATTGCTTAGCAACCGTATTAAAGTAATTAAATCGCAACCCGTGAAATACTTATTATTGAGTAGTTCCGGTGGCTACCTCTGGTCTTCATCATCAGTTCCACTTCACCGAATGGTTCTTTCCGAGAGCAAATGCACGAGTAACTATAAAAAATACCCAAATCGCTATAAAATAAATAAATAAATAAATAAAATAAAATGCATTTATTTCGAGTAACTTAACTCATATGTGGAGTACACAAAAATACAGAAAACACAATAAAAAGGATAACAAAAATAAAAATACAAAAATAAAACAAACTAAATGGCCCTGCTGACGGCAACATGCCTATCACAGCAGTGCCGTATGTATGACCAGTCCATCCGGTCCGCGATCATCGTCAGGACGACATTGGTGCTGCCCCACACCCTACGCACGAAGGACGCGCCCCGCTTGCGCATGGTCGCGTGGAAGCAATTGGTACGCGCCTCAGCGAACATACCTGAGGCGCTGCAGTAGCGAGGCAGCCCCAATAGGTGTGTCTATAAAATTTGAGGATTTCCCTCCATTTCCATGGGATCCCTTCATCAGATTCTGACTTGGTGACAATGGGACCACCTCGAGAGTATACCCTTTCAAACAAAAAAGAATTTTGCAAATCCGTCAGTATAATTATGACGGAATTATGCCCGAACATACATTTAAAAAAATATATAAACATCCGAATTTAAAACCTCCTCCTTTTTGAAGTCGGTTAAAAACGGATTTTTAAACTGAATGTCAAGACTATCAACAACACAACTTAAGGTCGTTGGCCCCGAAAAAAAAAACATTAAATATATATATTTTGTTTTATTGTGGTTCACTTTAACCCTGGATCGAAAGAGCTGGAAGTCATGGGAAGAGGCCTTTGCCCAGCAGTGGGATGATGCAGGCTAATAGTAGCAGTAGTAGTAGTAGTAGTAATAGTTTTAAACATTGTTTAGATAACAATACCCATCACGTCTACGGAGTTTCGCTGACTAATTTAATAGTAGCTAGTAGGTACATTATAGGTACTCAGGTACCTACCAATGTAGTTACAGTAAACATTTATCCAAATAAGGTACAGAAGCGGAATATTCCCTAAATTGAGGTGTAATAACAGATAAAGACAGTTGTGTATTTGGGTAATATTTATTAGGCACGCTATTTAAAAGAACACCCTAATTGCGTAACACACTATCAATCACAATTTTAATCATTTCGAAGGATATAGATCCATTGCTTCATAAGTTCGAAAAATGTGTATGTTCAACAACGTAAATAACGCAATGAATGTTGAATTGTCAAAATGAAAACCATTGTTACTGTTAGTGTGTTACGCAAATACGCCGCAGTTCAGTCTACATAAAATTGTTGTTGTTAAATGTTAAATTAGAACATAGTCGAGAAAAGAAATCAATAACAATACTTAATTTTAAACAGTAAAATAATAACTAAAAGTACCAATTTATTTCAGTGATTAAATAAAGGCTAGTGTAAAAATTTGCGGGTTCTTTCAAATAGTTTCGGACTCAACCGGAGCCTATAACACAGCAGCGGCGGTAGGGACAAGTGAGGATCTATGAAACACGGGGCACAATGAAACAATCAAAATAAAATCATCAGGTTTAAAAATGTCTACGCTCTTTTTACTCGACCAATAAGGTTATCGTTCAAGTTACACAATGACATGAAGGAAAGAATTTCTATTTTTTTTATAGTCCAAAATTTAAATTTTCAGTGAAAAGCATCTAATTTTACTGAATAACTATTGACACCAGGTTTGTGATATTTTGTCTACCTATTCGTAAATTACGTATATGGAGCTTTTATTAATATATTTTGCAACATATAACACTCGGGGCACTATGAAACGGGGTTCGATGGAACATGCTTACATTATACCCTATAAAAACGTTTTGGTGTTTTATTAGAGCTGATGCTTTAATAACACAAACAAACTACAAAACATTTTAATGGGGTTACTTCGACATGGCTTACTGTGCATAAAATAAAATTATAATGATTCATATTTTCTTTTTAAGCACATAGTATTAGTTTTACCCTCACCAAATTCCTTTGGGAACACTAAACGACAAGCTGATATTTGCACAAATTTCCCTCACAGATTTAAAAAATATATTATTTTGGCTAAATACCCAAGAACCTATTGTAATATTTGAGAATTTTTTTAGTTTATTTTGTTATATTTGATATTATGATGCATATTTGATTGTACTTCTCTATGTTTCATTGCACCCCAGGGTATGCTCCAGTGTACCCGAGATCTTTTTTTTTACAGATTTAGGGTACTATAGAGGTAAGAGGAACAGGGTGTAAAGTTCACTCAAACCTCCATAGAAAAGGGAGGATCCTCCGACCAGACGGGTGTTGTGTCTGGTGGGCAACTGCCCGACGGTTGATGTCGGGATGTTGTATATATGCTAGAATGAAACAGAAGCAAGTTCTTAGGTAAATAAAAACATGGGCTTAGGATTAATTTTTTATCACTTTTCTATGTCAGATTTTTAGATAGTTAATTCAGTAAAGTTTAGGGAAGTACAAAAATTACGTTGAGTTGATTAACATAGATTTTTTATAAATAAAAATGCTTTTTTCGTTTCATTGTACCCCACTTGTCCCTACTCACCAAATTAAGAGCTGACCATGGGTCGAAGTTACTATGCGAATTAAATGTTACTTCGTTTTGCATTTAATAGAGAAGCCCCGGAAAAAAGAGTGGACGTGACATCGAGCTTTGGAAAGAGACTAACACCGTTTGTCCACCTCAGTCGTCACCGGGACGTCAACGAAAAACGAGATTATTCGAACCGAACGTGATGTCCCGGTAACGGCAGACGGTGGACACGCCGCTATAGTAAATGTATGTACCTATTTCTATTTCAGCGCCGTAATCTCCTTCTCGTTAACGTCCTTTTGATAGTGTCGGTGGACAAACGCCCTTAAGGCATTCTGTCAAAGCCGAACTTTTTCTACAACTTGACTCGATGTACTTATCCCAAAACAAAATCTAAAACTTCTTTTTCGGCTCATCATCCCAGCACGGTTCACAAATTTCCGGTGTCCGCACAGGTATTACCTTTTCGACCTTGCAAGGCTCGAGTTTGCAGGGCGGCGTTTTATCAGCACAGGGATCCACTTTTTCCTCAGGCTGCTCTATCTTGGGTTGTGGACATGGACAAGGTGACCTAGAAGGAGGGGCACAAGGTGAGCCAGGAGGAGGGGCACCAGGCACTGTCGGAGGGAGACCGCAAGGAGATCGAAATTCTTCTTTATAGTAACAGTGAGCGTCGAACCACCACACACCCCCTGGTGTTGGTAATTCGCTCGGGAACTTCAACTGCAAATGTAAGAAGAAAAAAAACAACATTATTCGTCGATTTCGCAATGCTTCAATGTTTTCTCGCTGCTGGCATAGATGATAGTAATTTGATAGTAATAATACGGGCTTAGTTCTGCTATGAGTAAGCTAGCAACACTGAACCGTTTTAGGTTATGGATTTGACAATGACAGATGCAATGTGTTCACTCTTCATAAAAAACAACGCTGCGTAATCAACTGCAAGGAAACTATTCATCCGGCTTTTAATTATTGCACAACACAAAATGAAACCTGACTTTGGGACTAGGCAAAGGTTGTATATACTTTACAATACTCCCAAATGTAAGACAGGTTTGCTCAGACCTTTCCAAATTATCTTCGCCCCAGCATATTTACAGGTATAATAGAATAAGCAAAAAACTGAAAATAAGTGATCTTAGCTGTCGCGAATGTAGAAAGTCTATTGATGAATTTCTTAAAAGAACTTTATTAGATTACTATGAAGAGGAAAATATTTTGACATGATATAATGTCACACACACGAGCGTGTGTGAACGCTCATACGCCCAGACGCACATACAACACACACACATACACACACATTATTTTATACAAGAAACCACAAAATAGCGCACATTAAAGATAAAAAAGAAAAATAAATGTTTTGGTTTATTTTATTTTAAATAAATTTTTACCTAAGTAGTTTAGTAAGTAGTGTAGTAGTAGTAGTTTTAATTTTTTTTTATTACTTTTTTTTTGTTTTGTTTGAAGTAACAAGAAAACAATAAGTACAAATATTTAATTTGTATACAGACATAAACATCTATAAATTTTACTTATGTGAACTTACGCTACTACCTAAAAAGTAAAAAATCAATTAAACAAGAATTTGAATTTGTAATTGTGATACAAGTTACCCACAGGTTGGCTTTGAATTATTTGAAAAGTGTGAATATCTCATTATTTTTCTCTCAAATCGGTTAATATTGTAAACTGAGAACGAAGAAAACTGACCCACCGTAATACAGTTAACTAGTACCGAAATCCGGGTAAATCATTTTTGTAACAACCAGCGGGGTAATTACGTAACACACTAACAGTAGGAATGGGTTTCCTTTTGACAGTTCAACAACATCCATTGCGTTATTTACGTTGTTGAGCAGACAACTTTTTCGAACATTTGAATCAATGGATTAGCAATAGGCTTCAAAAAGATTCAGATTGAGATAGATAGCGTGTTGCGTAATTAGGGTGCTGAATTTATTCTTGTGCAGTGATAATTGGGTATCTAATCTTTTAGATTCATAAAAAATAAGTATTAATGTAAAATTTGTTGTAAGGTTGTTATTCTTTCGGCATAAAAAATAAAGATTATTATTATTGTTTTAAAAATGTCTTAGACTTATCTCGGCACTGTCGACCTTTGAAAGGCGTACGCGGCCGAAGCCGATTCGCATAGGCCCTTATGCAGCCCTACCAGCGGTAAAGGGTTTCAGAGAGAGCAATCTCCTAACAATGCGAGCCGTGTTTAGAAGTACCGCTTTCTGAATCAATCCTTTGATCCAGCTGCCCAACGAGAGCATCCTCAGGTGTTGGTCGAGGCTCTTGGCTATTGAGCCATTGGCTGTCACGACTATTGGCACAATGATCGCTGTGTCCACATCACACATGACGACGACATACACTGACGGCATATTTTTCCCCAACTCGTTATTTTTGTATTTGTGTGTTTTTTCTTTGCGTCATGTTTACCGCAAATAAATGTATTTTCTTTCTTTCTTTCTTTCTTTAACCACGCGAGCCAAGTCAAGATACTTGATTTGTTTGTCTTTCTCGGCTTTCACGAGGTTCCTGTCAAGCGGGACCATTATGTCAATATCATTGCGCGCCGCTCTAATCGATCCACCACCACTATGTCAGGCTTATTGGCAACAAAAGTCCTGTCAGTGACGATGGTTCGATCCCAGTACAATGTGATATTTCCATTTTCGAGAACTGGGTGTATTTCAGAGCAAGTTGCTGATGGATAATCCTGGCTACAAGGTTGTGTCTATGCAAGTAATCTTCGTTAGCCAGACGAAAACACCCAGAGACAATGTGTCTGATTGATTCCCGCGGACGGTGGCATGCCCGACAGACGTCAACCGTATCGTCTTTCACAATACATCTCCGGTAATTGTTTGTCATCTTTACATCATCCATAATTGCACAGACGAAACCTACGGTTTCCCCAAAGAGGTCACCGAAACGTAGCCAGGCTATGGACGCTTGTAGATCAACATTGGGTCCATGTAGGACCCGGAAAAAGCATCCGTTAAGGTCCTTACTCTGCCATACCTCCATGCGATCATTAGTGTCAAGCACTACTGGCTTGCGTCAGTTCTCTTTAGCCAAGAAGAGCGGGGTGAGGCCCTTGTCTACCGCGACCACATCTCGATGCATGCCCGTCGGCTTATATGAAATATTTCCTGAGACTGCATAACTCGCAATTGTGGAGGGTCTTAGCATTTAAAAAGCCTCGACATCCACACTTTCACGGGATATACAGCCTCATTACCGATGACCGTCTGTGGTGCATTCGATTTGAAGTTAGCGGCGTACGGACCCTTCTATCCAGGGCGTCGAGTTCGGTCTGAATCAAATTAAGTATGCCGAAAGAGAACATCAAAACCGGCATGACCCAACCATTTCAGGCGCGCACCTTGTTTCCGCCTGATAGAAGACTATTAAATACTGTCTTCAGGCGGCCAAAGAAACGCTCCTTTAACGATTGCTTCATGTCAGTACGGCAGTACCATTGATGCCCAATGCTTCCAACATACCCAAATTAATGGGTGTAAGGTTTATGGAATCCAAGAGTTGGGTTCCCACGGATTCCACAATCTCCCCTCGCTTTACATGCGTGACCGCACGTTTGTCCACACCAAATTTCTTCCTGATCGCGGTACTGAAAGTTTCAGTTACTTTCAGTAGCTCCATCAGTTGCAAATTGTTGGGGGCAAAGAGTTTTAGGTCATCCATGTAGAGGAGGTGAGATATACCCTAACCACCTCTCCTCAGCCGATAGCCTAGACTAAGCAGAACCAAAGCAGACTCAAACTATCACCCTGCCTCTCTCGATCCTTATCGATTCGCTATTCCTCTGGACAATTCGACATCCTGGATAGCGAAGGACCGTCCTCCAATGCCCCATACATGACATCAGGAAGGTGCGCAGAATTGCAAACTGCTACTATATCACTCCAGCACCCTCATGAGCTATGTATGTGGTACCGAGTCATAGGCCTTCTTGTAATCTATCCAACATGTCGATAGATCCTTTCGGGAACGACGAACCTGTTGGCTAATGGCTATATCAATGAGGAGTAGCTCTCCTTAGTACCGCGGGACCCGTTTCTACATCCATTTTAAGAAGCAAACATGATGGAGTTGGTGTATATGTTTATTAATTTTAGCTCTCAAAATGGATGTAAGAACTTTGTAGACCGTCGGTAACCACGTGATCAGCCTATCATTTTCGGGTTCCGCGGTGCTACCTGATTTATGGAGCAGGTGGGTAAATCCTGTCGTTTGGAACTGGGGTAGCGAACCAGCCTCCAAAGCAGTCTGGTACTGAGCCGCCAAGCGAGCGTGCGACCTTACAAACCATTTATTATTAATATTATCAGAAACATTTAAGGTATACGTATACTGGGCACACTATATCTCTGCAGAATTTTAAAACTTGTAACTGTCGCAAAAGGACTTTAGCTGAGCCAACATCATATTGATGTTGGTTTAGCAACTTTGATCCATCATTTATTCAAGAGTTAAAAGGGTACATTACTTACACTCTTTACGGTACTTGGTTTCTGCGGATAACATGGATTATTTTTAGCACCGGATTTGAAACCTTCGGTTAGAACTGGCGCCACCACTGGAGGTTTTACAGAATTCAAGACATTTCTGTTGCCATACCACTGGTCCGAATATTTATATTCCGGCCCGCGAGGAATTTCAGGTGGGGGAATAGATCTAGGCGAAATCACTGGTAGAAAGCGATGATGAAATACAAATTTCCGACCTAATAAAAATTCACGTATTTTCTGTAAGCCCGTAGACACATCCCTGTAATCCCATTTTGTTGGATACCCCATTTCAAAAAGCTTTAAAATATGAAATAATATTACAGACTGACAAGACGGCTGACAGTTTTATTTTCATAAATACACTCACAGATTACACTGACAGTCCGACACATAATATTGAATGTCACATATATAGTAGGTACAGTTTAGATCAAATTCGAAGGTATAAATATAGGTTAAATGCTCTAAGTATAAATATCGTGTATCTACGGTGCCTACCCACCTACTTCCATACGACCTCCTTTTTTGTGATACCCGTCGAGCCGTCACGCATGTTGTGCTGAGCTTGGCTGAACATAGCGTGTACACCAGTGGTATACGTAGTATCTCTATGTTGTCAGTGCCAGTGGTGCAGACCAGAGGTGCAGACCAGTGCAGAAAGCGCTGTGGACAAGGTTGCACACGCATTTCGTCATTGATAAAACGAAAAAAAAAATCTGTTCCTTTTATTGCCATGTCCATTGGCCTGCAGTAGCTAATTACTCAAATTATTACAGATCTGTAATGTGTCAGTTTTTGAAATATTTAGGTATCTTTGCCTCGTGAGCCCTGTTTTACTGTGTCATTAGTGCATTCGTCTCCTCAAAATTAAGTGTAGTGTAGCAACAAGTTTTATGTGCCCGTTTTGAGGATGATCAAAAGGCTAATTCTTAGGCCAACATCATTCTATTCATCGGTGCCAACGTGGAATGGAACGTAATGTACAATCAGGTACGTTCTGAACATTAGATTATTATCATGACTGTGTTCTGAACTCTTCTGAACACAATATTATATTTTGATATCCTTCGATAAACGAAATGTATCAATCAATATTTTAATATTTTACATGTAAGATTAAGTAGTTGATTAATTAGGTGTCTAAGCGCATTAATTTATTTTACTATTATTTTAGTTCCATGAAACATTTTAAATCATTATTCAGTTTTTGAACGTACAATGAACTCCCGCGTTTTCTCACTTCTGTCAATTACTGTCAAAAGTAAAGTTCATCGTGTTTTGTTGAGAGTATTGTATTTATTTTAAATTGTTTGTAAGTGTTTTCGTACATTAGAAACTTATTTAATGTTATATTATAGTTAAGTTTAGCGTTTAAAGATGAAAACCAGTAAGTCGCCGGCGACAACAGAGATAACGCCGTCGAAAAAGAAGCTGAAGCAAGCGAGACTTCCCTTTAAGCTTATTAGTGATGTATCTCCAAAACCGGCTGTTCCACAGACGAGGAAGCGAAAGCTTTCAGCTCCTGAAACAGAATCTGTTACAAAAGTTGGGAAGATCTGTAAAGAAAATGACCTAATTGAAGAAGCAGTTATAATTAGTGACGATGACAGTAAAGGTAGTGAAAACCCGATAAATGAAGATAAATCTATGAATCCTTTTGTCAAGTTAGTGGACACTGCTTGGAAGAAGAAGCTTCAAAAGGGGAAGAAGAAGAAAGGTGGCAAGAAGAAGTCTATAAAAGCTGTTAGCAATGGAACTTTGGATGTTGAAAGTGGTACTGACAGTGCTGACAATAAAGAAGCCGATGCTGAGATGATGGATGTGGATGAACCTCCATCTGCAGAGTTCAATGGCTCTAACAGTGATACTGAAGACAAAGAATCTAAGGAGTGTACTAAATCATCACCTAATGATAAAATCAGTGAAACAGAGGGAACTAAGGCTGATAATGAAATAGTGGTTTTAGAAGATGCAAATAACCCTGATAACCCTGATGATATCAAACTTACTGTGACTAGCAACACTGAAAATGATGTTATTTCTAACAATGATGAAGATGACAAAGATTTAAAGCAAGATCCAGAGGACAAAAATACTTCAACTGTTGAAGATTCCACAGAAGACAACAGCAAATCAAACAAGCAAGGCAAAACATCACCTATGAAAAATGCAGAACAGACAACTTCGAAACGCAGCAGTGCGCGAAATAAAGCTAAGGTTGAGCCGAATAATAATTCTAAAGGTTCACCTAGTTCCAAACTCAATGATTCTGTCGGTTCTAATCCGACAACACCAAAACAGACTCCTAAGACTAGTCGGAGTTCTTCGGTCACTAACAGCCAGGGTGATGTGTCTCTGAATGAGTCTACATCATCTGTAAACTTAACACCGAAGCAGGTAAGATTGCATTAATTCTATTAATTGTTTCTATATTGGGTTGCGTTTTAGAAAGAACTTTTTAAATTATACACCTATTGAGAACCACCAATTGAGTTTTGAATGATGAAAATCTCATTTTAAATTATCCAATTTCTATTTCATCATTAAAAAAACAATAATTTATTATTTTTATTTTTATACATCATTTATATCTAAAGAGTAACTCAATAATTTAAAATGACTTTTTAACCATTTAAAACTTATTACAATTATAATAAATAATAAAAGCCCAATATAGTCTTTCTGCAGTATAATGACCTGTTCCCAAACATACAAATAATTATGAGTGTGCGTGAATAAAAAAATAGAATTACAAATATAGGATGATTCGTAATTAGTGATTGATACTTAAACACATGATTGTACTCATCATAACCAACAACTTACTCAAAGAAACAATTTTTTTTAATTTACCAGAACTTGACAGCAATCACAATACACATCAATAGAATATTGAATACCTGACAAGAATAATATACCATCAGCTGTAATTTAATTTAGTTACTTATCCTTTTTTACAAAGAAAATTATTCCACTTTTATCATGTATTATTCTTTTTTCATTCATGTAACATGAGACAAAACGGGGTCAAGCAACTAACAGGTGATAGCACTCGCGCGGTCTGTATGGCTGTTCGATTAACTAAACAAACATTGTGACTAGTAATTAACTAATAATACCTGTTACCTTCCAAAGTACTCATCTCATGATTTTGTAGTTCCAATATAAAAACAACAGTTTAAAACAAAAAGGTTTAAAAAAAAACAAAACTCAGGTTTTTTAATGGTAAGTAGTCTTTATTTTTTAATAGCAACATTAAATTCATTTCATCTATAGGCACAGAAAAAGCTGGAATTTGCCAAAAAGCGGGAGGAAAAAGAGAAAGATAAACTGGAAAGAGAAAAAAAGAGACAACAAGAGAAAGAAGAACGCGCCAAAGTGAGACAAGAGAAGGAAGATCAAAAGAAAAAGGAACGGGAGGAAAAAGAAGAGGTTAAGAGGAAGGAAAAGGAGGAAAAAGAAGAACAGAAGAGAAAGGAGAGAGAAGAGAGGGAACGCGCGAAGGAGTTAGAGAAGAGTAAGCATTAATTTCTTGTTTTCTTATAATTATACAAGTGTGTTTGAATGCCAACCTATGTGTCCAAGTAATTTGTTAATACAGACAAAAGGAGGATGCTGCTGCTGACACTCTAGAGACAATCCTTTATTGAGATTATGCCAATTTTTTAGTCAAACATGTGCATATAGCACAGAAAAAGTGCTTCTTTCACCACCCATTAGAATGCTTAAGGACTGACCTAATTCAAATTTTTCTGTTTGATATATTTTACAGAACACCAAATGGTGATCAATATCAAAATAATCAGGACTTCAGAGTACTCACTTAATCAGGACTACTAAAAGTCACAGTATCTTAAAAAATATTTTATCGTATGTTACTTATGTTTTCCAGAACAAAAAGAAGAGAAAGAAGAACAGAAGCGTAAGGAACGTGAGGAAAAAGAAGAACAAAGGAAAAAGGAGAAGGAAGCAAGGGAGGAAGAGAAACGCAAGAAGCAAGAGGCTTTAGAACTTGAGAAGCAAGAACAAGAACTTAAAAAGAAAAAGGCAGCCGAAGCATTCGTCAATTTCTTCGTTCCAAAGCAAAAATCAGACAAGGAACATGCAACAGAAGCTTGCATCAGCAAAACTAGCATGTTATCAAACTTCATGATCAAAAACGATATGCGTTTAGCTCCGCTAGTCCGAGTGGATTTGAGCGATGACAGGAAGGAGGATTTAGTTAATCTCATTAAAACACAAAAGGTGTCAGAAAAAGGGTTATACTTGAAGTGTCTGAAGAATGGGACGAGTAAGCCGTTGTCGAGCGGGAAGACGTGGCCGTTAAGTGATAAGGACGATGATGATGTAATGATTGTTGGTAAGTAACACTCTTGTCTAGTAAATCACTGAATAGAAAAATAAATTATTGAAATAAGATTAAAGCTTTGGCCACACTGAGGTGTATCTGGCGCGTGTTGCGGGACGTGACTGTGCGCGGCGTTGACTGTGGTTTTAATTTACTTAATGATTAAGAAGTCACGTGACTATTCCTGCCAGTGTGAACACCTTCATACAAGTTAGTTGACACAATCGGCGACAGCGAGTTTCGTCCCGCATCTCGTACGCGATTCGCCTCAGTTTGACCAGAGCTTAAAGTTTACCCAGTAGAAAGCGGGGTGATCATGCATTTATTAAAGTAAATATTAATGTTTTGGCCTTAAATGTGCCTTGGAGAAATGGTAGCAGTTGGCAAAAAGGCACTCGGACACACCTCAGGACACACATTGACTGTCATTTGTCAGTCTTTGATGTTCCAAAGTTAAAAGTTTTGCTAGAGAGTTTAGTATACTTACTCAACTAATTTAATAAATACTTCATTCAACTTCCAGAAGATGAGTTGCCCATGCCAGACGATGCCGGTGAGATCTTAACGTGTGAACCAGCTCAGCGTGAGAAGCTTAGACCGAAACTGCTTAGTTTCCACGAGAACCGCCGTCCACCATATTGGGGGACTTGGCGTAAAAAGAGCGCGAATGTCAAGCCCCGACGGCCCTTTGGTCAGGATGAGGTGTGTATTATGTTGTGTATAAAACATGTACATACATGTATTGAGGTTGTTTCAGACATGTATTGTTTACTATTTTGTTCAACTATTTGACATTTCTGACAAGTTTTGTGTACAACTAGACTAGTCTTTACAACTTGTTTTAGGTGTAAATGACAAACGAAACAAGATGACACATCACGTAGTACCTATACATGTTTTTTTACCTTACCTTTACCTGCTCACCCAGTAATAAGTGAGCGCAGTTTACTGGCCACACAAAATAGTGTTCTTGTGATCCATTTGTAAAGCTCAACCTTCGGTTCAAACTGCATTAGATGCCCCCAATTTCACACTGATAACGAAGCTCCTAAGAGCCACGGTACGCGGACCCAAATAAATTGGGATAAAGGCCAAAGAATGATGAACGAAGCTGCTCACTATGAAATAATAATTCCAGAAACAAGTGGACTACGAAGCGGACAGCGACGAAGAATGGGAGGAAGAACAGGAAGGCGAGAGTATTGACGGCAGCGCTGCTGGCAGCGACGATGAACAAGACGCCGACGAATACGAGGTCGACAACGCCATGTTTGTGCCACACGGATATCTTAGCGATGAGGTCAGTATCGTACTTGTAAACAGCATACTTAGATCTGAGAACAAGTTGAGTGTCAACACGGATTAAAACAATATTTTATGGTCATCCCAGAGAGAGATGTCATTGTAGGTTGATAAATTGAGGCTTAGACGAAACAGGAGGATTTGCTTGCCGAAGGCAGCAGGCATGATGTGACATCATAGATAACCATAGTAGGCTATCATCATAGTAGGCCTAACTTGTGGACTAAAGATTAGTAGACCTTATCATATATTTTTTTTTAATATGTTGTTGAGTGCCTGTTACTTGTTGACAGGCCTACACTGTCCTCCCATACCTATCAACACTGTAATTTGAAACATTGTAAAAGCCCCTTATTTTTAAAAGAGTAACCGTGGAGTTTCTTGCCGGCTCTTCTCCATAGGAAACAACCAATTGGAACCGTGCACTAGCTTCTGACGTTTCATAAGTGCCCATGTTGGTTTATGTGAAATAAAATATTTTGATTTGATTTGATAGATGTTGAAGGAATGTTAAATTATATATTGATTCAGTCAGTATTTGATATGAATAACTAATTGCCATTTTTTTCCTTTACAGGAAGCTACTATGGACGAAGACGATATGTTATCCCTCTCACCGGAAACACAAAAACAAAGACTGAAACATTTAGAAGACGAATTCGAGTCTGAATTGAAGAAGCCGACAGAAAAACTGAAGCCGAGAATGTACGGCTTACTCTGGGAAACAGCTGACGGCGGGAAACCAGAGAAATGCGTTGACGCACTGTGGAACTACTTCGGAAAACTAGCAATGATTATGAATGACCCAACTCCATTGTTACAACCACCCACTGAGCCTGAAGAAACAGAGAAAAAGAAGGTAAAAAAGAAGAAGGTACCAAAAGAAACAAGTGACGGCGAGCCAAAGCCAAAAAGCCCTAAACAAGACAAAAAGAAAAAAGCGAAAACAGAGGAAAAGGAAAGTAAAACTCCGAAATCAGAAACAAAAAAGAATGTTCCAGAAACAAAAAAGAATCAGCCCGGTATTAACATGTTTTTGACAAAATTAAAATCGTCGTAAATCATTGCATCCTCTATGTTAATTTAGGTTCATTTTAATTAGGTTTGAAATTATAAAAGTAATTTTGTTTAAGTTATGGCTATCGGCGACTTCTGTTTCCTAATCTCGTATATTTTATAATGACTCTAGTACAAAATGGGATAGAGTTGTGATCTCCCCAACAGTTTGTGATACTTTTTCTCGTGTCGAAATTGGTTCGCATCTATCATCGTAAGACACCCAGAAAATGCATGTATGTAACACTGGCTTTTCCCATCTTGTACTAGAATTTATTATATTTCTATGATGGTGCGATCAAATCATAGACTGATACATAGTTCTAAATAATTATATTGTAATGATGAGTACTAAATATAAATATTTGTATTGAAATGCATAATATGCTGTAAATATCAGTAGAATTCTGCTTAGTATGGACAATAGTATGTATGTTATAGATAATTATTATTCATTAAACATATTGATTTTATAGCGTCTAATTCTTCAATGTTCAGAGTTTGAATTCTGGCTTGATGTAGACTATTGAGTACTTAACACCCGTCTCAAAAATAATGTCGGAATGTTTTTTAATGACCGGCTAACCCTCTTTTATAAAAAGTCTAGCGGTTCGTGCATGGCGGCGTCGCCCTGGACGCATTTTTTCGTCGAGATTTTCGTATAAAAAATTCATCTAAATTTCTGACTTTTCCGGTAGATTACCAAAAAAAAATCTGTCATAGTACAATGATACAAACCTTTTCTTGACAGTTGCTAACACAAAACAAAAAAACATAAATCGGTCGAGCCGGTCTCAATTGATGATCTTTCATACATTCAGCAATTATTGATTTTTATATTTATACTAGCTTCTGCCCGCGACTTCGTCCGCGTGGAATAGTTACTTTGGGCTAACGCTAACTTTAACCCGCGACTTCGTTTACGTAGAGCGTGAAAATATATTTAAATAATACGTACGTTAAGGAGCTGTTTTAGGTACATTACGCTTTTATCAGTACACGGAGAAAAGATTTCTTAAAATATTCCTGGGGAGTTTATGAATTTTTACTGGGGCTCTGCAGTAACGCGGGACCATATGCGCAAACCCAAGAAAATTTACCGGGTTACCCAGTACAAATTCTAGGATTTTTTTATATTAAGGTCTTAGAAACTTTACTGGGTTACCGATAAAAAATTTACTGGGGTATTGAACGTCATTTTTGTCTATTTTGCCGTCAACAAAACGGTGCTCGTGCTAAGCCTGCTGGAATATTTCAGGAAATCTTTTCTCCGTGTAAGAGTGGCTCTTTAAAACTGCGATATCTCCTAAGATATTCATTGAAATCAAATGATGTAAAGGGCAATTTTGTTTTAAATTAAATACTTGTGATGAATAACGTATTTGTTTGGATAAGGATTAATATCATGTTTATAAAAACACCTTCGCAAATAATGCATTATTTTAGAACAAATTGGTTAGCATAAAAAAGTTTATAGTGAGCCAACCTTAAAAGATAGACATAAGCTGTCGCAGACTTTTTTTTTTGAACTTTTAAAGAGGAACAATTCTGTAATACATGATTTTTGCGAAACTTTAACCGTTTACGCAGCGCACGCAGCGGAAGCTCTCAAAAGGAAAAAAAAACCCACGATTTTGAAACATTGCTCATTAGTGCTCCGGTTCTATTGGTATTAGCGTGATGATATATAGCCTACAGCCTTCCTCGATAAATGAGCTATCTAACACTGAAAGAATCTTTCAAATCGGACCAGCAGTTCCTGAGATTAGCGCGTTCAAGCAAACAAACAAACTCTTCAGCTTTATTATTAGTATAGATTATAGATAATCGTGAAGTTTGGTAAAAAGTATATCCAGCTACACTGCGAGTGCAAAGCAACTAAAAGACGGTTATATCTATCTTGTGTTTATTGTATCCAACAGGCGACAATACGAGGAATTTCCACTGAAGGTCATTGACTTGAGGCCTCCTAAAAAAACTACCGTTTCGATGAACGTCAGGCCATTATTGTATCATGTAAATGGTGAAGCGATTTAAAAAGACATCGCTTAAAGATGTATAATATCAACGTGTAGGAGGCAATACAGATTTTTACAGCGATTCTCTTTTCGGTTTTTACCGAACTAGCGACAGTGATGGTAAAAATTCAAATCGGCAACTATTTTTGGTGGAGTCGGCGGCCTATTCACTATCCTACTCCTACATGGAGCAGTCAGGCAATCAAGCCGTCTGGTGGTGTACACCATGGTATACTAATAATAGGTCTTTACCTATGAAATTGCCGTTTTGTATGAAAAAATTTAAACGAATTTTTTTCATGAATTTTTTATTTGTATTAATCGAAGTAATCACCCATGCAATCAATGCATCTTTACCATCGCAGTGGCAGTTTATTGATGCCCTTCTTAAAGAAATCAGCTGGACGGGAGGCAACAAATTCTTCAAAGGCATTTTGTACTGCCTCTCGGGTATTAAATTTTTTTCCCGCCAAGAAGTTATCCAAATTCTGGAAAAAGTAGTAGTCTGTAGGCGCAAGGTCTGGTGAGTAGGGCGGATGACGGAGAGCTTCCAACCCCAGTTCTTGCAACTTGGAGACCGTCTGCTGTGCAGTATGAGGTCGCGCGTTGTCGTGCAGGAGCAGCGGAGACGAGCGATTGACCAATGCTGGTTGGAGATGCGCCAGCTTCTCCATCATTGTGTTCAGTTCTTCACAGTACACATCTGCAGTAATGCTCAACCCGTTTGGTAAGAAGCTGTGATGAATCACACCGGCGCTAGACCACCAAACAGTGACCATCACTTTTCTAGGGGTAAGTTTTCGTTTAGGGCATTGTTTAGGTGCTGAACCAGGATCCAACCAACTTGCTGAGCGCTTACGGTTATCAAACAGAATCCATTTTTCATCGCAGGTAACAATGCGGTTCAAAATTCCTTCATTTGTGTGTCTGTTGAGCAGTGCAAGGCACGTCTCGACGCGTACTTCGCGCTGGCGATCATTGAGTTCGTGGGGCACCCATTTGTCAAGCTTTTTTACCTTGCCAATTTGACGCAAATGGACCAATATTGTTTTGACGCTAACGTCGAAAGCTGCTGCTAATTCAGCCGTAGATTGTGTATCATCAGCTTCCACAATCGCCTTTAATTCGTCATTGTCGACCAAAGTCTTCGGACGACCGCGAGGTTCATTTTTCAGGTCGAAATTTCCAGAACGGAAGCGAGCAAACCAATAACAGGTGGTGCGTTGGTTTGTAGAGTTAGCTCCGTAAACGTCGTTGATGTTGCGTGCCGCTTGTGCCGCGTTGCTGCCACGACGGTACTCATATTCCATAATTACTCGAATTTTTAACGTATCCATGATGACGAAAAAGATTGAAATGCGATGAAAATGTAACACTAATCAATAAAGAAATGACTACTTTTAGAAAAAAAAATCCATGTTTTTAAAATAAAATTAATTTGAAATTAGAATTCATAGCCAAACAAAAATTATTTTGATTTGAAATGGCCAGTACTGCAGAACGGCAATTTCATAGGTAAAGACCTAATATATTTTTAAGACCATGGTATATAATTATACTTCGCCCTCACAATCCTGGGCTGAACTGGGTCTACTCTAGGTAACCAGACCTACCTGACCCTGGGTCCGAACTCGGATGTTCGAACCAAACCGATATATTTAGTGTAAAAGGTGAGTGCGTATACCTAGTTATCGGACGTCATCGTACGATGTCGATTGAAGTAGTGTACGCACTCGCTTTCTTGTACGTTATTTTTTGGTTCAATCGGCCTAGTTTGGCTGACGACTTAGGTCCATGCCGATGACGTACGAGCATAGTTCGGGTGATGCCGGATTCGGTGTATACAATCCGTTAGTAATAGGGTCTCGTTGATACTGTTTGGGTGCGGAACGATAAATATATCTCGTTTTATGTACTGTTACTAGAGAAGTAGTACCAATAAGTATGGGTTAAAATGACGAGACATCACGGTACCTATAGTTGTAAAATAATGGTAAACTATGGATTGTTAGCAAAATCTGCCGCTAGCTACCGCTAAGCAGCCGGCAATTTACTTTGTATTCGAATTATGATTTTTGTATCCAATTATAAAGGGCAATCTGTTCAGTGTGTCGTCTTAGGGGCGGAGTACACAAGATACATCAGATGATCAAATTATACAGATTTTTTATCGAATTATATAATCTGACAGCCCTGACCCTATAATATCACGATAGGATTGTGAATATAGCGGTTGCAACTACATTTATTGCTATGTTCTACACCTGCAACTAGTACATTATAGTGCATTATCTATGCCTGCAGCAGCTCTATTCAGTCATGAGTTCACGACATGACTCATTACTTCTCTCCTACTCCACTATACTCGGATATACTGGTCAAACTGTAGCATAAAAATGATAGACGCCCAGTTTTTGGAATGAAAATCGTTGACGCGTCAAAATTAAACGCAAGTCAATTGATGCGATTGGCTGTTGATATATTTTTCAAGCAATCATACTTTTGGATATATTCTTTCAAAATTTGACCGTCGAAACCATAGACATATAAAAGTAGTCGAAATGATCCAGTAGAAATTATCTATGTTATTTTTTATAGCTGTCAAAAAAACTGTCATTCATTTTCATTTCATTATCTGTCGCTCGCTGGCTGACGTTTGACAAATTTTGGTTTTCCGATTTTCTTTATAGTTTTTCGATCGTTGTTAATTATAATTGCGGCATTGTTTTTTATTTTCTTTATACAAGTAACACAGTATTCATTGTTTACGTGGTTCCGAGTGGTAAAAGAAATGCAGTGACGAAGGATTAAGTCTCCTAAAGCTGTAAGTGTGGATTCTAAATTTTTACTTCCCTACACCCTTACAATAACTCACCCTGGGACTGAGTCACTCTGCCTTCACTGCTATTTTTTGGCTAATTTTGGGTCACAGATTCATGTTTTGTTTGTTTGTTTGTTACATTCTTTGGAGTAGAGGTCTTTAAAGTAATAATGCGCTAACGTCGATTCGTTTTGTTCATACCGCTTGTTAACTACACGGCGAACTAAATATCAGCTACACTTTTGTTTTGAAATGTGCGGAATGATTCAGGATCTTTGTTATCTGACTGATTGAAATTAAATTGACTACTGCCTGTACTTCGCTTTAATTTTTCCTGAGATTTCTCTTGTTTTGATAATATTGGTTGGTTGGTTGGATTCTCTCTGTCGTCCCATCCCTTACTCCCCATTTTAGAACAAATACACCTCTCTTTAGATATATCCCCATATTGGAAACATAAATCGTTTCCCCCGTTGATGAATAGGTACAGAGAGCTTAAAAACCTCTCCTCACCTGTTTGTCAGTATCCCACCCTACCAATATTTTCTTCCGCATATGAAGTGGTCCACTTTAGGCCAAACGTCGTTTTGGAGCTTGGTATTTCAAAGAATTCCGAGAACGTAAAAGGTGACTTTGATCGGGCCATCGAGAGGTACTGGAGGGGTTGGAATCTATTTTACACTGATGCGTCAAAATTAACTTCAACAGGATGCACAGGAATTGCAACATATTTTCAGAATTCCAGAATTGCCCTTCTCTTCCAGTGCCCTCCGGAGGTTTCGGTATTTACAGGGGAATGTATTGGCATTTTAGAAGCAATTAATTTTATAAAAACGCATAATATTCAAAATTCAGTAATTTTTTCAGATTCGCGCAGTAGCATTCAGGCTATAAGTCAAAATCAATTAAAATCAAAAATTCATAGTCAAATTATTATAGACATTCAAAATTTACTCTTCACTTGCTCTAACAACGGTTTAAGCATTGAAATAGCTTGGGTTCCCAGTCACTCGGGTATAGGTGGCAACGAGTGCGCTGACTCGTTGGCTAAATTTGCTACATCCAACCCTGTTGACCAAAAGCATTACGTCATCCATAACTACGACTTACGGGCTGATACAAAACTTAAAATGTATAACGCCTGGTCAACAGTGTGGCAGGTAAGTTCAAAGCACAAGGGGGCATACTACGCCAGTATCCAATCCGACATCCAGCGGAAACCCTGGTTTTTTAAATGCACTAAATTATGCAAAAGAACTGTCTCATCCTTGTGTCGGCTAAGACTCGGTCACTGCTGCAGTCCAGTATTCCTGAATAAGATTCGTGTTCGTGACAATTCCTTGTGCGAATGCGGTCTTGATGATGGTACTCTGGACCATATCTTTTTTTCATGTCCTTCAAATTCCCAATCTTTTGATTTGTACCATATGCTACCCAAAATTAATATCACCCTTCCTACTAACTTCCATTCCCTCTTGACTAACTTTTCTCCTAAACTAATCAAAATCCTCTCAAAATTCTTAAATGACAATGGTATAAAAATGTAGTATGATGTGTAATAAATAATAATTATAACTTTGTGAATGTCTGTGTCGTTTTATAATAGAGTTATCAATTTATATATTTATAATTAAAAAAAAAAAAACATGTTATTTAACAAAACTTGTCTTGTCCTTTCAGCTACTAAAATTAATAAATAATAACTACCACAAAGTGCAAAGTTCGACGGCCTTGCTGTGCTGCCGTCACTACATGACGCTGGCAGAATAGTCGACATCGGCTCAGTTGCCAAAAAGGAAAAGAAAAAAAAAAAAAAAAAATTGGATATACTAGCATTGTAATAAAACATTCCAGTATTTCCAGTTCACTTTTTCATGGTGTTTCTGAATAATATGTCAGTTTAGTGAACATTTTCCAAGTCATCTCTATTTTTATAAGATTATACTGACCTTTAGTCCTTTACCTTATGGTAAAATGTCTCCCAGTTTTCCTCAAAAGCTACCTATAAATAATGTACTCATACACATTTCAAAATGTCATTCAATATTTGGGATTATGTAGGTTGCCATATATTGTTTACTTACAAAACATTTTAGACAAGCAATATCTGATCAAAATCAATATGACCACCATTTGTCTAGTTAATGTGTTCTTCCTTTTGAATATTTGTTTATTAGTTAATGGCCAACCTTCATTAGGTATAAATGATTTAATTTCCATAAGTAGTTTTGTACAAATCAACACATCAATCATATTTTTTAAACTAGATGAGGTTGGCGTTTCCTATCTGACTACTCTGCGAAGAAAATCCAAAACAAACTCAGAGGTCACATTCTCTTTTAAACTTCAAACATAATCTTAGTCAGATCATGTGAAGACCATGTAGATTGGTGTCTGAAATGGTCCAATAATTGGAGAGGCACCAAAAGAAAAAGTAGTTCAGTAGTGAATTTAGGTTGTAGGTTTTACAAGGATATGATCATCTAAAAATCTATCTATGAAAGAAAAGAAAGAAAAGGTTATTTATCTATCTTGATCATTCTAGCTACCAACTCGGAGAAAAACAAGGACATTTCATGGGTTAAAGCGACAGACATTACTTATCCAAGATGAGTAAAATGTCGAAGAACAAGTTGAACCTGACCCTGCCGCCAGGGTCAATCGACACGGCGCCAGCAGTCACACCATCCAATATGACCCCACAGCTGAAGTCTGCTACTGCTACGGAGTAAGTATTTACACTAACATGTAAGATCTGAAGTTACTTTTACGCATGCAATGGAGATGAATAGATGATTGTCTTTTGTATCACCCAAAGGTTGACTGCTAGAACATGTCTATGGCATTAAGTCTGTGTACATTTGTGTGCTTGAAGTATTAAATTAATAAATGAAGTGTGTTGATGAATGAAACAATGTAAATTTTAACCTTCAGCCATGGTTGAAACTTCCATCATTAGTACAGCCTTTTTGCTTGTTATGGATTTTTAGGCAATAGGTAAAATTATTTTGGAATTAAGGTACGTATACAAGTCATTATCATTTATATTTTGCAATTCAGGAGTAACAAGGAAAATTTTTATAAAACTATAATTTTAATGAACACCTTAACAGAATATCATTATTACATATATTTTGAAATGAATGTAAGCAAGTAAATAGGTATTAAATGTGAGTTAGGATTTGGATTCTTTTACCATGCTCAAATATTACTACTTAACTATTTTTAATTCAATTTACCTAAAAAGCAATAAAAATAATAGGAATCATACAACTGTTGTAGGCGGCAGGGTTTAGCTGGGAAGTCCAAGACGAGCATCGAGGCCTTGACGGAGAGACTGGAGCAGATTGAGATGGATGACACACAGCGACGCAGAATAGAAGTGTTCCTCTGTCAGAAAGAGAAGATCGGAGAGCTTAGTGATGATGATTTTGAGAAGCTGGGAGAGTTAGGTAAGACATTACTTGGTTACAAAATCATGTGAGGTAACATCACACTATACACCATGATTAAGAATGCTGGTTTTTTTTTTCTTGCCGAAATTCCTTATAACTTGATAAAGGAGGAGTTCGAGAAAAACAAATTCGACAGTCTGTCAGAGTGTTTAAACACTTAATTTCATTAAAGTTATGCCATTGCTGCTATCTGAGTGATAAATTGGGACCAAAATAATTTAAGAAATCGGCCATGAGCAAAATTGAAGACATTATTCATTGATAGTTAGTTGCATACAAAATATTCTCTCTATTATTGAGTCTAACTCTAGAATCTAGAGCTTTAAGTATTTACACACAATTTACCATTTAACAGACTTGAGACAAGGTGTAGCATTCCAGAAAATTCAAATAATATAAAATGTTACTAAAATTTTTCCTAGGTCAAGGAAACGGCGGGGTAGTAATGAAAGTCCGCCACAAGTCAACAGGGCTCATAATGGCTCGCAAGTTAATACATCTAGAAGTGAAACCAGCCATCAAGAAACAAATCATAAGAGAGCTGAAAGTCCTGCATGAATGTAACTTCGCTCATATTGTGGGCTTCTACGGGGCATTCTACAGTGATGGAGAAATATCGATCTGTATGGAGTACATGGATGGTGGGTCACTTGATCTGATTTTGAAAAAGGCTGGAAGGATTCCGGAATCGATTCTAGGTAAGCGTTTTATTTTTTTAGGTTTTTTATTGAAATTTGCCTTCCATAAGAGGACCTGTTGATCCTTTTTGCCAAGCCACAAGCCCAACCAATTATCTCTATTGCAAATCAAGAAAATTTATTAGGTACTAGACAGTTTTTATAAGTTTTATTGGGCATGGCATGGCATATTGAATTGGCATGCACTTCACCTCGATCATGCCTGATGGAAAGCGATGGATGAGGTTTTGATTTTTAGTTTTATTTTGATAAATGGTGCTGAGTAGACTTTTGTGGCTTTTTGGAGAGAACATTAATACAGCACACTGATGCACTATGAAGTCAATTTAACTGCATCGTGGCGACAAAAAAATAAACTGTTTAACTGCTGCATGCATTGTTTTGTTTTTGTGTCAATATCAAGAATGGGAAGGTCAATTGCACCCAAAGCCAGACTCTTGTATTCGCGCCTGAATGCAGCTCAGAGAGATATCAGTTTTAATTCACAATTCAGTGCCCAGTCAGTCACCTCTAGATAAAGTTAATTCATTCACGGCTTCATGAGTAATTTATGTAACCGTGTAAAGGATGTTTATTTTAGTATGACTCAATGTGGTAAACAGTTTGTTGTGGAACATTTTGTAGAGAAAAGGCTCAGACCAAATAAAAAATGAAGACGTCGCTGTCAGCAGTAACATGAGGCCAGTTTCGTAAACATGTGTGCACTTAGTGAGGTGTAGTTTGGCTGTAAATTGGGTTGTAAATGTGTGCGTGTGAGTGTGTATGTACAGAGCAAGGTGTAGTTTTGCATGCTTCACTGTATTGTTCGCAGTGCAATGTCTAGATTTTTTATTTGGTCTGAGTCTGTGATGATAGGATGTTCATTTAGAAGTATTAGCAAGATGACTATGATTAATTTAATATTCTTTAATGCTGAGTCATACATTTAACTTTGTTAGTTCTCCACACAGTGTCGGTATTGTCTTTGCATAATCATGCAGTTGGTATCTCTTCACTGAACACTTCTAAATATTTACTGAGTTAACTTGTAATCTTAAAATGGAAGTTTATATGCAAATATGTTCCACCCAAACATGTTTTTCTTCTTTTGTATCTATGAAAATGAAGTCGACATCGTGTTCAATGTGATTACAAGACGATTTGTTGTTGTAAGCCATTGCCATTTGAAACACTTTTTGGAAGACATGCGAAACCGCCCGTTTCGCCTAATGTCTTTGCCATGGAAAGAATTTGCATGGTTCATCATAACATTGTTTTGGAAATCTGAGTGTGTTCTTGTCCTTGTGTCTTTACTTAAAAAAAAATTATAATAAAAGAAAAATTGGTTTAAGTATTTGTCACAGAAACACGTTCAATACAAACACACACATAAATTCACGTCTTCCTCCCGTCGGTAGGCAGAAACTACAGAACGCCACCTGCTACGATCCTGACATTCTCTTTTAGAAAAAAAAAAACAAGTATTAATTGTCCTTTGTAATAGCGGGCAAGCCTATTGCCATTCCGGGGCCTTGCATCGTTTCTCAATTGTTGGGAGTCCTTAATGATGTTCCTCCATCTGCTCTTACTTTCAGCAACATGCACGCATGGATTGCCCTTTAATCAGGTCCAAATCCAGACTCTAGTCACTGAGAATTTCAAAATCGTTGAGCTCCTTAAGTTCTGAGTTGACCTGCACGATTACTGACAAATGCGTGCACTGACTGGACAGGTCCACTCAATCTGTGTGGTTTTACCTCAAAAGACCATTTCAGACACCAATCTGCATGGTCTTCGCATGACCTGACCAAGATTATGTCTGGACTTTAAAAGAGACTGACCTCTGAGTTTGTTTCGGCCTTTCTTCTCAGAGTAATCAGATAGGAAACGCCAACCTCATCTATTTTAAAAAATATGATTGACGTGTAAAAGTGTTTGCACAAACCTACTTACAGAAATAAAATCATTTATAAAAAGAAAAAAAACCAATAACACTGCTCCATCAGTCGGTTGCAGCCCATTCTTATTAGTCCCGCCTACTACTACAACCAACTAGACAGTTACTTTAAGACTACAACATAATCTAACGCCTGGTAATCCCCAAAGGGTTGGGCAGAGGCGTACCTATAGTACAGTCACCAAAAGAGTTAAGTACCAGGGTCGCCGGATATATTTGACGTTTAGTAAGAAACCGATGAATGTTTACGAATAAAATAAAATAAAATTAATAGAAAACAAACTGGTCATTTATCAAATTAAATTTCATTCGAATACATTCATCTGTTTCTTACTAAACTTGAACTATATACGGCGACCCTGGTGCTTATCTCTTTTGCTGATTGTACATCCACGTTTCGCCAGTTATGGTATTTCTAATTTAGTATTCTCATTCCCACTTTTCAGGAACAATAACATCAGCAGTACTAAAAGGCCTCAGCTACCTTCGAGACAAGCACGCCATCATGCACCGTGACGTGAAGCCGTCCAATATACTGGTGAACAGCAACGGAGAGATCAAAATCTGTGACTTCGGAGTGTCAGGACAGCTGATAGATTCCATGGCCAACTCATTTGTGGGGACTAGGAGTTATATGTCGGTAAGTCTTGTTAAAGATTTATAAGCAAAAGTGACTTCTGCCCGCAATTTCGTCCGCGTCTGGTTCCCCCGACACACCCCGTTACATCGCATCGCCTGCCCGCGCTATTACTTCGTTTTCGCTTAGCCTTCTTCGACTGTTTTTCTTTTTGCTCGTCTCCTAATAGTCTTAGCGTGATGTTAAGTAGCCTTCCTCAAGAGTTGGGCTATAAAATGCGAAAATAATTTTTCAAATCCGACTGGTCGTTCCAGAGATTACCTCCTATATACAAACTTACAAGCAAACAAAATTTACCTCTGTATAAAATTAGTATAGACAAGCCGTGCCCGCTGGGATTTCCCATCGGCAACTTCTCAGGAGCCTTAGAGGATGAGTTTAAAAAATTTCATCCTCTATTTAACACCTTTAGGGGATAAATATCCAAATATTCTTCCTTAGTGCTCACTTTCATTATAATAAGGAACTCTTCTTTTTCATTGCGACCCAGCGGTTTAGGCTGTGTGTTGTCTGTCAGGGAATGAATGAATTTAAGATTTTTATTAAGTAGATTTATGTAAGTTTAATACTTATACACAAACCATCCGGAATCAATTGTCAAAATGATGGCGAAAACCGCATCAAAATCCGTTGTGTAGTTTAGAAGAATGACGCGGTCACACAGACAGACACGAAAAGTTACTTAAAAATGTATAAATTCTATATATTAATATTTATGTGATATATAAATATTCTTATGCCGGTTTTAGCAGCAGATGTGTCCTAGACATACTTTTACTTACCAACCTTGTACCATATGCTATGAATAAATTTATATCTTTGTCTTTCTATTACAGCCGGAGCGACTCCAAGGTACGCATTATTCGGTGCAGTCAGACATTTGGTCTCTCGGGCTGTCCTTAGTCGAGATGGCCATAGGAATGTATCCCATCCCGCCACCTGATGCGAAGACCTTAGCGGCTATATTCGGTGGACAGAACGAAGATCATTCTCCTGGACAGGTTAGTATAGACTTTATTTAAAAACTAGCTGCGTCTCGTGGTTTCACCCGCATAAGTCTCGATGCCGTGGGAATATCGGGATAAAAAGTATCCTATATCCTAATGCAGGTCATGGTCTATCCATGTGCCAATTTTCATCCGAATCAGTTCAGCCGTTTTAGCGTGAAAGCATAACAACAAACATACAAAAAATCAAATCTTTTCTATTTATAATATTATTTTAGATTAATTCTTATATCTTATAGATGATTGTATTCTATTGTATCTGTATTTTTAGCTTTCATGCAAATCGAAACAATAGCAGCAGTAGTAGTATACCTGCATAGGTTATTTGAAAACGTAGCAAACCCCAAACAGCAGTTGCACACGACATCATCGCTATACAGGCTGTAAAAAGACCCACCACATAGCCCTCAACTACGTATTCTGTACATCAAACTAAGTAACATAGCACAAAAATAATTGGTGGGAAACGAATTTTAGTTTTGATGTGAAAAGTCGCTGTTTACTTACGGTAGTGCGCAAGGTAACGTACGCAAAATATTGTGCTTATGGATGCATATAACGATACAGCTGAGGTCGTGGGGGTATTTAAAGTGGTGTTAGAACATTAAAAACTTGTTTTTGTTAAATGACAGTAAAAGTTGGAATTTTGACCTTCAATAACTCCGTAACCAGAAGGTTCCCAGGTATGGTCAAGTACAAAAACATTATAACAATGACGGGGAGTACAAGTGACTCTCGGCTTCGTTAAGTGTCATTTTACACCCGTGATATTGTGTTTTGCAACTACTTGCAGAAAAATGTGTTACAATATCCGCCTTCGTTGTTTTTACTAATGTGAAAAAGTGGCCTCAGTTATCAGTTTCCTGTTGACTGCATGCCATTTATGAGATAAGCACACGGAACACTGCATGCACATAGCATATTCTTCAGTGTAAATTGCATACATGTTAGTTATTTAAGGTGCATTCTTATTTACGTTAAGATTTCAGTTTATTTAGTTTCGTCTACTTTTTTGGCACATCAGTAGCCCATTGATAAATCCTACTTCCTACTATCCTACTATCCTACTATATCCTACTAATATTATTATTTATTATTATTATTATTATTATTATTTGTTGGTATACATTTTTGTATCTCGGCACTGATCTGCCGGTTTTTTAGGGTAACACGGGCCAAAGCCAAGTGCTACCCCTGAAAGTACTAACCTAAGTGATAATTGATGATAATATGCGGCGTGATGATATTATGTTTTGACTTTGTGTTGCAGCGGTGAATGATGTTTGTGCGGGTGCTTTTTCTGCATCATTGTCGTTCTGCAGGAATTTCCGGACAATTCTGCAAGTGTTCAGGATAGCAGCTTTCTGTAGGGTTTGGTAGGTAGAGGGAGCTACGTCCAGGGTTTTTAAAGATTGATGCAGTTGTTTGGGAATGACACCCGTGGTTGAAAGTACTACAGGAATAATGGCAACGCTACCTAACCGCCACATTCGACTTATTTCTATTTTTAAGTCTGTATATTTTGACAGCTTTTCTGCTATAGTGTTTTGTAGGTTGTGTGTGTTTGGTACTGCTATGTCAATAATTTGCGCGGTTTTATTAATTTTATCTAGTAACGTTATGTCTGGTCTATTATAATGTGTTGTTCTGTCTGTGAGGATGGCTCGATCAAAGTATAGCTTGTGTGTTGTGTTTTCAAGAACCGTTTCTGGAGTATATTTGTAGTAAGGTACTGGAGGTGTAGTAATTAATTTATATTTAATGGCAAGTTTTTCATGAATTATGTTTGCTATTTGATCGTGCCTGTGTTTATAGTCAGTTTGAACTATTGCTTTGCAGGCTCCAGTAATGTGTTGAATAGTTTCAGAGGAGCTATGACATCGCCTACAAATATCTGTTAAAAGAGGGACTCGCAAGATGTGCTTTTGGTAGTTACGGGTTTCAATAATTTGGTCTTGAATTGCTGTCATGAACCCTTCGGTCTCAGGGAATAAATCTCCGCGCCTGAGCCATTCGTTCGACGCTAACTTGTCGACGTTAGGTTGGCAAAGGTCTTGGCGATGTCTTCCATGGAGTGACTTCTGAGTCCATTCCGATATTTTAGTCTGTGTATCAGTCTGTTTCTCGTTAATTTGAGTAGTTTTGTCAAACATGTTTAGCTGGGTTAGTTTTCGATCATTATAAACTATTGCTTTGTGTAGGGTAGAGGTTGTGCTTTTTGTGTTAAAATATTTTCTAAGGGTACTGATTTGTTTATTGTGTAGGTTCGTTATATCTACTATTCCTCGTCCTCCTTCTTTCCTAGGTAGTGTTAGTCGCTGTACGCAAGATCGAGGGTGGTGTTTTCTATATTTGGTCATACTAGTGTTAATGACGCGTTGTAGGTTTTTAAGTTCCGTTTTGTTCCAGCTTATTATGCCAAAAGAATATGTAAGGACTGGGATAGCATAGGTATTTATTGCTTTGATAGTATTTTTGGAGTGCAACTGAGTGTTTAAAATAGATTTTAGTCTGTGTTTAAATTGTTGTGTAAGTTTATTTTTTATTGCCTTATGTTTAATTTGCTTCGCTTGAATATATCCTAAGTATTTGTATGTTCCATGTTCATCTAAGGAATCTATGCTTTCACCTGACTGTGTGGTATATGAATGTTCGTATGTTTGACCTGCCCTGACTGAATTGATTTTACACTTATCAATTCCAAATTCCATTCCTATATCTCTCGAAAATGTATCTGTGACATTTGCAAGTTCATTCAAGTCCTCTGATGAAGAAGCGTACAATTTTATGTCATCCATGTAGAGCAGGTGGTTAATTTTACAGTCGCGTCTGTCCGTCCGTCTGTCATCTGTAACGTCATTATAATTGAGTTTATATCCTGGCATTAGAGAATTTAATTTGTTTGATAAGGGGTTTAAGGCAAGACAGAACCATAGAGGGCTAAGCGAGTCACCTTGGAATATGCCTCGTTGGATCTTGATGGGTTCTGTCTCAACAATTCCTGCAGATGTCGTAAGATGTAAACGTGTTGTCCATTGTGTAATTGTGTTATTTAAAAAGGCAATGATTTGAGGGTTTATCTTATATATATTTAAAATTTCAAGTAGCCAAGTGTGTGGGACAGAATCGTACGCTTTCTTGTAGTCTATGTACATAGTATATAGATCTTTCTTCTTTCGCTGGACCTGTTTGAGTATAACCGAGTCTATTGTAAGTTGTTCCTTGCAGCCCTGACTAAATTTTCGACAGCCTTTTTGTTCTTCGGATAATATTGAATTTGATTCAAGGTATTTGTAAATGATTTGAGTGATGCATGATGTTATTATTTTATATATTGTTTGTAGGCATGTTATTGGTCTGTATTTTGCTGGGTTAGCACTGTCGTTACTGTCTTTTGGTATCATATACGTAATTCCTTCCGCTATGTATGTAGGCATCGTTGTTGGATTTTTAATAAATGTGTTGATATAATTATATAGGTATGGGTGAGTGTATGTTAACTTTTTATACCAAAAGTTGTGAATGTAGTCAGAACCGTGTGCTTTCCAGTTGTGTAATTTTTGAAGGACGTCATGAAAGGTATCTATCGGAACTTGTTCGAACTCCATTTGTTCAGTGTGCATATGGTTTTCTGTCTCTATTTTAACCCACTCAGCTTCAGTATTATGGCATATAGGCCTCTCCCAAATTCTTGACCAAAATTGTTGAAGTTCGTCTACCGATGGTAAACTATGGTTTGTGTTATTTTCGTTGTTACTGGGTGCGGTTTGGTTTGTGGTTGAATTTTTTAATGTTCGATAATACTGTTTTTCGTTGTTCCTAAACTTATTATTTTGAATTTTGCGAAGTGTACAATTATTGTACCTGTTTAATCTACTATTTACAAGAGTGAGTTTTTGTTTTAGCGTATCTAAGAAATGTGTGAGTTGTGTGTTCGGTTCTTCATGAGTAGAGTGTATTCTACAGTTTTCTAGTATTGTGTGTACCTCTCTATTAAGCCTCCAGCCTCTGTTTCCTTGTATGTACGCTGTAAGTCTTCCGATTTTTGTTCTTAAGTCTTTAACTCTTAATTCTAATCTTTTCTGCCATTTCGGTTTCCTATTTTTCTGATTGATGTAAGTCGTACTCTCAGAGGTGATATATGAGAGTTTACTTCCATTTGTTTTAGCAGCTGTCCAAGCAGCACTATATATTACCGTCTGCAGGGTTTCAAAGTCTGTATCTGCATTGACATATTTTGGAAGGATGGCGTTATCAATGTAACTTACTATTTGTGCTAATTTTTTTGATGGTTTTTGTTTAGGTATATAAGTTCTTTTTGTGGGATGAATGTTTGTGAAATGCTGTAATGTATCTTCGAATGTTTCCTCTAGTTCTTGACTTCTTTCCCGACTTATTTCGACGTTTGTAGTATCATGTTCTGTGTTTATAATGGTGGACGTTAAGGCTCCTAAGTCAATGCAATTCAGGAAATTGGGCTCGTTTTCTAATTCGGTTTCTGTGTTATTATTTGTGGTTGCTTGTGTATTATCTGCAGCTATAAGTAAATTATGATGTTCTAATTGTCTATAAGAATTCGCTTGGTTTAGTGTATTCTCTGCATACGTTTTTAGGTCTTGAAGTCGTGCTTCTGTTATCATTTTGTTATTTAGAACGACCCTTTTTTGATCTGATATTCTCTGCTCAGATAGATGTGACAATTGTGGATAGAACTCAATGAACATTTCTCTTAATTTTTTCCTCCAGACAGTCATATCTGTTTCCATTTTCGTAGCGATAAAATAGGATTTTATTAGAGTTTCGTTCATTTCGTTTGACCACCTCATTCTACTTTTTGGTTTCGATTGTACATGTGTGTTGCATTGATCTGCATTTAGCTGTGACGGTGTCTGGGTATGTATATCTAAGTTACTGGTGTCTGTTTGTAGTTCTCTGCTTACTTCTAATCTAATTTTATCAAGTGTAGTGTCCGAAAGTAATTTATTGTGAACTATTGCTCTTCGTTGATCTCCAACTCTTTGCTTCGAGACATTCATTTGTGGAAATCTGTTAATGAATTGTTGGTGTAATGATGTAAGGTATGAATTGTTTTTAGTTTCTAAATTGGTGATAATTAAGTACGTACGCCAAATGAATTGGTTCATGTCTTCGCTCCATTTTTTACGCGTATTGGTTATTACAGTAGCGGGTGAAGGGTTTATGGCAGTAGTAGCCTCCGACACAACGTTTACTGACATTGATGATGATGATGATGATGATCTTAATGAGCGCGATATATATGAAGGTGGTGATGATACGATTGATGAAAAGATGGACCTCGGAGAGGATGATGTCGAATCCGGTGATGTTTCTTCACCTGCTGAAGGCTGATCTGCCTGAATTAGTTGTTTTGTTTTAGACCTTGTTATCATGATTATTCCCACGAGAAGCTAGGGACACAAAAAGTCGACCACAGCAGAGCCCTGCGTTCACTGTGGCAAGGGTGAATAAAACTGGAGGTCCCCTATTTTCCAGAGTTGGCACACTGACGACTAGCGCTCTCTCCTAGCCATGCAGCCCTCGGCATGTGCGACCTTGGCTTGGATTGTATCTCTCTTGGTCTGGCTCCTTACCCTGGATCTGTCTCGGTATAGTAAACTTTACCGGCACAGACCCAGGGCTCATGGAGCACGCAAGCCCCACCACGACGTCAACGTAGAGATACGGCGGTGGGGTTATTATTATTATTATTTTTGGTAAACAAATTTTGTTTCTTAGCTCTTTGGCTAGTTTAAGCTACATTAACGGGCCCAAGCCAAGTCAATATAGCGTGTGTGGTGATCATGTAGAATTAATGATAAGAGGAGTAATTTCATTTTCCTCCATTTGCATGAACTTCCTAACTATTCTGCAGGTATTTAAAATTGCGGCTTATATTATTATTATTATTATTATATTATTATTATTATATTATTTTATTAATATTATAAATGTGAAAGTGTGGATGTTTGTTACTCAATCACGCTAAAACGGCTGAACGGATTTGGATAAAATTTGGCACATGGGTAGACTATGACCTGGATTAGGACATAGGATACTTTTTATCCCGATATTCCCACGGGATCGAGATTTCTGCGGGTGAACCCGCGGGGCGCAGCTAGTAAGACATAAGATGAACCTACTATGCTACAGAATTTACAAATAGATTTATCTTTCTGCCTGATAAGTATATCACAAACTATATACAGGTACTTTTGAAATGTCGAGGAGTACCTCGACAGTTCAAAAGTGGCTGTAAATAGTTTAATTGAAATAAATGCTTTATGTTTTAGGGCGAATTCCACAAAAAAATTAAATACCTACAATAAGTCTTATCCTGAGACTAAATTTTAAAATTTTTGGCAGTTTTTTCATACTAGATAAAGGATATCTGACTTTGGGTAAAATCTGCCCTTATTACAAAACACGATCTAACTTTAGCCTAGCCTAGCCTAAAACTTCGAGCCAGTTTTTGTATTTCGAACTTTATGCCGACTTTAGTAAAGTTCTTAATACAAAATTGACAACCTAAGACCAGACAAAAGGAACTGTATTCAGATTACTTTTAGGTTCTTATTTCAAAAACAGGCTCGATGGTTTAAACCATATCTAAAGAAAAACCTTATTTTGTAATAAGACCGTTTGAATTTGACATTGTCAAAACATTTTTTGCCACTTACATTTTTGACAACGAGGGTGTATTAATAATTTCAGGCGCCAAACTCCCCGCGTCCGATGGCGATATTTGAACTCTTAGACTATATAGTGAACGAGCCGCCTCCCAAACTGCCGGCCGGTATCTTCTCCGACGAGTTCAAAGACTTCGTGGATCGCTGTCTCAAGAAGAACCCTGATGAACGGGCTGACTTGAAAACGCTGATGGTGAGAACTAAATTTGTTTATTATACTAGCTGACCAGACACACGTCCTGTCCAAAATTCAATATTTGATACAAAAATCCCATTGAAAATACCACTTTCAGTATTTCTCGAATTTTACATTTTTTCGGACAACTAATCAAATTTTTCTTTCCCTAAAAAAACCTTTTTTTTTCTATTCTTAATATTCCACATTAAGAATATTAAAAAAAAGCCTCCGAAGCACTTACACTAACAAACAAACAACATTTAATTTTTATTTATATAGATTTAATTAAGTACAGGAGAACTAACTCGTTCTATAAATAAAACGGAGCTAATTACAGGTTCTAATGGGTAAAAAATATAAAAAGTTATGGAAATCTTAGGAATACTAACAAGTACAACAATTGATTGTATTTCAAGAGGCTGTGATATTCGTCTAACCTCCCAACAATATATATATATGTCAAGAACTGATTCGGCGTCGGATTCGTTTAAATTTAACATCAATTTAGTTTAATCATACTCTACTTGTATTGTATTGAATGTCTGAAAATAAATAACTGCCATGGTCATTTCATTGACGTTAATCGAAATTATTAAAAAGTTATTAGGTACAATTAGTTTCTCAATTCCCGGGTTTTGATGATCCCGGAATCCGAGAACAGAAAACAATCCCGGTAATCCCGATTACCGAGCTTAGGGCGTCGGGTTTTTTTTTTTAATCTGCCTTGTTACCTTTGAAAAAGGTTTCTGTGGGTTTTGAGTTATTTATGCTGCTTTACGAATGGTCAACGGACCGACGCTGACCGACACCGACGTTGGGAGAGGTATAATATTACATTTTTTTTTTTCATGAAACTTCTTTTTCGTTACTTATTAATTTAAAATTTAAATAAATCAAATCAAAAACTTCGTAACAGTATTTTAATTTTTGAACAAAATAAGTCTTCAAATGTGTTAAAGCATTTAACGACTTGACTGAAAGCCGACTTCTAATTTTTGTAGCGAAGTTACCTGCTCCGAAAAAACTCTTTCACTCTCTGTGGATGTCGGTTTAACAGGTAACAAAGCTTTATACAGTAACTCCAGATCCGGAGTCCGTTTTCTGGAGGTCTCATAGAGTTGGTGTATGTCTCACTGGTGGTGGCGTGTGTGTTGGATCATTACGTTCCCTTCAAAATCGTTAAGCTGAATGGTGCTGATCCATACGTCATGTTCGTGAACGGGTGCCCGCAGTAGGGGCTGGTGATCTCTTGGCTGCCACGGCTTATTTAAATTTTTGAATTGCTTTTTTTTTGTTTTTGTCTTTTTATTACGGACGCTTTTAACGTGCACGTCTTTCTACATCGTTCTCACATGTATAATTTCAACATGAATGATGTAACTCATTTTTTTTTGTTAACGATATGTTGATTTAAAAGAGTGTCCATGGAGTTTCTTGTCCGTTCTTCTCCATATGTACCTACTACGCTTTGGAATGGGTAACTAACTTCATTTTTCTGACTGACCGACCCCTTGACATTTCGAAAGTGTTGTAGTGAAATTTCGTTTATTTGAAATAAATGCCTTGAGTTTGAGTTCGAAATCCTTGTTTAGTCTTACAAAACGTAAAAACTTAAACATTTGATTTATTTCCCGAAGGTCGGGAATTCCCGAATAAAAATTCCCGAAATCAAAGTCAAAGCCAAATCATTTATTTTAAATAGGTACATAAAACGCACTTTTGAACGTCAAAATCGTGATCGATACTTTTCCCGGGTATTCCCAGGATCTGGTACCCAGGAATGAAACTCTTAAGTACAATTGTATAATTTGGATACTATTACAGTATAGATATACTATTACAGTAGTCCTAGTCAATTCAGTTCTCAGTAAAAGGCAGGTAGTCCTAGAGTCTAACTACCAAGTTCCCCTGCATTTTATACACAATTCTCGTGTGATTTTGATGACGCTATACGTTCTGGCTGATATCAGACGCTTAACTCGAGTAACGGTTAATTTTTATTTCATTCCACGACACATGACAACAACAAAATTATATAGGAATGAATGTTCATCTGCTCCTTTTATTTCATTTTTCGATCATTCGGTAGGCTCTTGAAAGATGCCAGTGCCCAAATCCAACATCGTTCGATCGGTTCACTAATGAATTAATTTTTTACTTTAGATTCATTTTGAGTTCAGACGTTTCACTTCGAGTGAAATATGCCGAATGAAAGGCATAAATGAACAAAAAGTGAAGCGTCTAATTTCGGCTTTAGCACCTGTGTAATGGTAAACTTGCAAATGAGCCTCGATTGACAAATAAAATAGTAGCTCTACTGTTCAGATCCGTCAGGCTGCGTCATTCTTGGTGAAGAAAAGCTAACATAGATGTCGTATAAAGCAAATTGGGCGACTATTTATTACTTACTCTGAGAGAATATAATAATAATACCAGTTATTGTCACTGCAAGGCAAAGGCCTCTTTTCATACAGAGACGGCATGAGCATTGATCACCACGCTTGCTCACGACGAGTTGCTAATTTAATTGTATAATTTATAATTTTTATGACATTGATTGTTACATTATGTACTTAACTACTTTAACTCACACACTAAATTATTACTTGTTAAAATTTTGGAAACATCATCTACTTTTCAATATTTGTAAATATGTGAGCACCATGTATCTATCACATAATTAATTTACCTGCCTTTGCATTATATTTAATTATTTTTACCTGTTGTGGTATAGTAATTTTATTCTAGGTGCATCGTCTTCACATATGATTACATAATTAATATGAACTTACATAATATTGTAAAACATTTCAAAAGAGTAACGGTGGAGTTTCTTGCCCATTCTTCTCCATACGAAACTACGTTTTGGAAGGGGCAACTAGAATCAATTCTATTTTTTTGTAAATTTTGACGTTCAAAAGTGCCTTTTATGTGCCTTTTTGAAATAAATGATTTGACTTTGACTTTGTTGCCAATTTCAGACTTATATTAACTATAAGTCCAAGTTTCCTCACGATGTTTTCCTTCACCAATGTCAGTAATGATCATGATAAACTCAGAAAGTACAATATGGATTGAAAAAGTCACTGAACCCACAACCCCGGGCATGAGAGACGAGGTCTTAACCCCTGGACGATCACGACATCTTATTTCGACTCTGAAATAAAGGTATGAAAAAAATGTATAATTATATTATTTTCCATACAGAACCATGAGTGGATCCGCAAGGCGGACGCGGAGAAGGTCGACATAGCGGGGTGGGTGTGCAAGACCATGGACCTGATGCCCTCCACGCCTAACTCTAACGTGTCTCCTTTTTCTTCATAAGCTGCAAGAAGTGCATACTTTCATCAGCGAAAAAGGGTTAGAAATATATCTTTGTTGCATGCATGTTACTTTTTATTTATTTTTTTCCATTACCGGATCATTTTCATAATGGTTTTGTGATGTGTTTATTTTGTGAATAAAAGTAAGTAATCATTTATGATTTATAACTGTTAAAAAACATAGCGATTAAAAAAAATACTTAAACTGTGGTCAATGGAAATCTTTAATTGTGGTCTCCAATCTAATTATGGAAAGTTAATGTCAAAACAGTTAACACCAAAATAGCCTGTGTCCATCCCCTTTTGAACATATTATTCTGGAAAACTTCTCCTTTTTGTCCATAAAACAGGGTGGCAATTTAGTGATTCTATCCGTCACTACAACAACAACAACACAAAACAACAACTCGAAACAACTTTCACTACGACACTCACAGTACACAGACTATATCGATGCATGCATGAAAAGTTTTTTTTTTTGAAGTTTCAAATATGGATTTCGTAGGAAAACTTGTTCATTAGGACTGCTAGAATTACCTCCTTCACGAATGCAGATGACTAAATTGCCACCATCTATAAAGTCTTTGTCACAATGAACACTGGAAACTAAGACGAGAAACCCCACCCTTACTTTTCTGTGACAAATAAGTTGCAGTTTTATGTTGTGGAACCTTGATTGTTTCTTTCTATTTTTTTAACCGACTTCGAGCTCATAACTTTTTTCTGGGAGAACCGATTTGGATGATTCTTTTTTTATTATTTGAAAGCTGGTGCTTCACATGTGGCATAATCAAATTTGGTCAAGTACTGACCAGTAGTTTTTGAGTTATCCTTAATAATGTGTATTTTATCCACTTAGTTTATATTGATGATGTTATAATATTTCCTGTCACGGTTATTTACATATCAAGTAGTGGTATACAAATGTGTGTGGGGTAGTAGGTACCACAAATAATAAGTAAAAAAAAAAACTTTTTTACAAAAAGAAACAACCGATTTCCAAAAAGAAACACTAAAAAACCTGAAAAATTACTTTAATTTCGGAAGTCGGTGGCCAAAAACGAAAATACACAACCAAAGACACCGACTTCCGAAATTAAAGTTATTTTCGGTCGGAAGTCGGTTGTTTTTTTGTAAAAAAGTTTTTTTACTAAACTCTCATCAACCATCTTTATTAAATATGTAAATCAACTTGCAGGTCAAAACATTTCCCAAGAAAAAGCGGGCGACACAATCACTGAAGACGCTGGCGGTGAAGAATAGCTGCCCTGAGACCACGCGATGACAGAAAACAGTGTGTCAACTCTAGATACCATTGTCCAGTACCAGAATGAGCCACACAGGCAGGCGAACACTCCACATCATAGAGACGTGATCCTACTTCCTTGATACAAACCTTCATTTTAGAAATAAAACTATTATTATTGATATAAACGACATGTATTCACTTTTACACGGAGTGGGGAACACATGGAGTACCCACGAACATTAGTCACAAATATCGACAACAATCGTTGCGTGCGTCGACTTATGTACATGCAGGTGTTGTCCACACTTGACACTCCATTTGATAACTACTCCGTGACATTATTACATCGTAGCTCGTTGGTACTTGAAACATTCGTTATTATGATGTACTGGAAGTTTCTTACATCTAGCGTATTTAGTAAAAGTAGATCAGATTTATTCTACATATCAGGGTTGTCACGTCTCATATCAAATGTTTCATTAACACATTAGTAAAACTCTTCGGGAGACATCCTGTCATCGAATCGAAATTCAAAATTAATAATTTAATTTATAGAATTGGCTAAAATTTAAGGTAAAATCTGTAGGGAATTATTGAAAACAATGTGTTACGCTATCGCTATGAAGCTGCTTGAGTAGTCGACGACACAGTCAGCCTTCTATCGACATCAATGTCGATAAGAGAAATTAATCGAATAAATAATCGAGAACATAATCGAATTAGAGGTGTAACTGTTTCATCGGCTACACATCGAAGATGTTTGACTTTCCTTTTCATATACAAGCTATATGATTACGAGAAAGTTGATAAATAGAAGGTAAATGTGTGTACTGTAACCAATAGCACGGTGTCTGATGATAGATAGGGGTATAATACTAAAACATAGTGCATTCGTGGACGAACTAATCGAGGTTTTATAACAAAAAAACGACAACTAATCGATGAATGGTCAAGTAGAGTTGATTTAACTAGTCGCAAGTCGAAAAAATGTTAGTAGTGTTTTGACATATTTTTCTTTGCTGAAAGTGCGTAATTCATGTCAGCTGGTACCTGTTATTTGAATAGATTTCGGATGCGTTTTATTCGTCGCGTCCGGAGCGTTGGAATACTCAAACGGCCGCGGTGTCGCGGGCGTGGGACTGTTGCAAAGCTCAAAAGTATCATCTTATAATCTGTAAAATAGAATGCATTTTTTAGAGATTACACGAAATATAAAAAAAAAACGAAAAAATAAAAAATCGTAGGTATGTTTTTTATATTATTGACGTGATGCACTTTTTCCGTTTTGGTTTGTTGTGTTATTCGCTTCGTTTTAGTATGTCCGCCATTTATTTACCCGCCCTGTCCCGAGCACCTAGTGTAGATAGACACAGCTACTCACTAATGTAATGTTTGCGCTGTTGAATGTACGAGTGAATGATATAGTTCATTCTGTATTTGACTGGTTCATTCATTTCGAACACGACTATTTGTTGTAAGTAGGTTGTAGTTACACTATTGGAATTCGAAAGAATCGAGCGCGCATTTATGCTGATTCGCTGCACTATTTAACATTGATTTTAAATTCCCGGCGTATGTACACCTCCTTCGCTTTGTGATCGCTATTATTTGCCTGGTCTTCCTATAGTATTTAGAGAGTTATGTGATTTTTACATATGTATTGTGTGTTTCAGGGTTTGCGAAGTGTTTTGCCTTTTATTATACCCAGCATTTAATATTTTTTATTATTGTCATTATATAATTAGATAATTTGACGGTGCTTTTATGTTATCACTGATGTAAGTGATCATATTTAAAAAAAAAAGTTAAAAAAAGATTTTTTGTATAAATGGTCTACTCGTGATTCATAGGTAGGTTATACATAATTTTTTTCTAAAAAAAAGTTCGTAATCATTTGTCTGTAGTCGTCGTGTTAGGTTAAGTTGATCGTTTAATTATAGGTATTGTATTCCAAAATTATGTTACCTATAATGAATTTACAATGTGAACTACTAGAATGGCGAGACCTCATCCTTAAATGAAGTAAAGTCAATTACATGGATGCGTTTTTGAATACAACGCGAATATACTCCGCTCTCCACTTCGTGAAATAGTAAATAATAAATTTATGCTGAAATGTAGAACTACATTTGTACTTCATTTAGTTGATAAAGTAAATAGTTGACTCGTTTCGCTATAATGTTTGTTTAAGACTGAGGTTTCTCTTATTGTATGAATATTTTATTGCAGTTTTTATTGTATCGTGATTTCGTGAATAACAGCATGGGGTATAGTTCCCACTCTGTCTTTAAGTATTAAATATGAAAAGATAACCTTCCAAAGACAATTTTTTTTTTTAAACTGTGAAAATATGTCAGACCGTGACTGTACTGTTTGTGTTTAGAATTAGACGAACTAAAAAATGGACGAACAAATTCTAAAATAATTTTTACTTTTTTATAAATTAAATATCAGCAGACTCAGTAATAAATAAAAATAATGGAAACAGCAATATCGATTTAACTTTTAAGTGATATTTTTAGAGTTATCGATTTGATAGTTAAAAGTATTTTTTTATTTATTTATTTGAATTAACGGTTTGTTTATTGAAGACGTTTTTACCTATGGACATTTTAAAGTTTTTAATAATTTTGAGGCACATTGTAATGAAAGTACTCGTTTAAAAATTATATCACAATCGATCTCTCTAAGGTCTAGCGTTCATTGGGCGATTATCACGAAAAAACGATTAAGTATCGATTTAAAAACCCGCCTTATTCGACTTTTCGAAATCGCCTTATGAATGTCTGCTCGATATTATCATATCGTAAAACAATCCATGAATGTAACTCCAGTTTATTTATATATAAGCTTCTTCGTAAGATACGTCTGTAGTTAGGTACTAATGTACAATTAAATGTTAATAAAAAAGTGAGTGTTTAAATTCATCAACATTTCAGCCGAAAGACTTCTACTGCTAGGCCTCCCCCAAGCACGGCCACTTCGTCTGGTTCTGTGCTACTCGCATCCAGCGGATTCCTGCGGCCTTCACAAGGTCGTCGGTCCACCTTGTTGGAGGTCTTCCAACGCTACGTCTTCCGGTACGCGGTTGCCACTCCAGAACCTTTCAGCCTCATCGGCCATCTGTTCTGTAGGCCTAGACAAAAACTTTTCTGATAGCGTTAACGCCAGACGCTAACGTCAAAATGTATGGCAATGACATTACCTGCGGATAAGATACGTAATGTCACGTGCTAAGCAAATGTCAACTCCATACAATTTGATTTTTCCGTTGGCGTTAACGCTTACTGAAAAGGGATTTTGTCTAGGCCCCCTGCCAGTAAAGTGCCCTGCCCACTGCCACTTAAGTTTGGCGATTCTTCAGGCTATGTCGGTTACCGGTATTTAAATTAATTTACCAATTTAGTAGCGAGTTAATGTTTGCAATTAACTCAGTGAAAAATTTTATAAGCAGAAATTGTAATTACTCTCTGAATAGTAGGCGTTGAGTCGACGGACGCGGCCTCTGGCGTTAAACATTAAAATGAAATATGCGGAGTTGAATTGCAAAGAGGTTGCAAGGGGTGGGCTCTCCTTGCCTTTCCCCTCATTATAAATGTGCGTAAATATTGTTTCTGCGGAGCGCCTTTTGTCGGGCCTCATTAAGAAGCCATTACGTGTTCGAGCTTAATCTGACTGACTTTTTAGTATAATGTCGTTTTTTTTAAGAATTCAGCCCTTGTTGACGGTTGAGAGTGAAAAATATTGGCAAAGGTAGCAACTGTTTTGCACTTAAAAAAAAAATTATAACTGGTTCATAATAATTTTCTTACTGTATTCTGACTTCTTTACAATATGGAGTAGATCTGACTTCCCTATTGATTTCTCCGTGATAGTAAATGGGTTATTACCCATTTAGATTTACCTCACCTGTATATCGCATGGAAATTCTCGATAGATTCGTTCTTATCCAGTTGAGGAAAACGGAAAGCTTGAAATTAAATTTCCTAAAGTGCGATTATTGCTTACTTGAGCGTAGCCTACGGATCTACCTATCTATACTTATTGCTGGAGCGAACATCCGATGGGTAAGTTGGTATAGTAATCGTTTCCGTGTCGTTTTTATTTACTTTTTTGTAACAGAACGTGTTTAACGCGAAATTTGAATGTGTGGGAATTGATACTACACAAATATTTTTGTTGTAAAAGTAGTTTCGAGGTGCAGGTGGCTTTCTGTAGTTTCTGCCTGCCCCCATGGGATAAAGGCGGGATGTTCATACGTTTCTGATTAAGTGTAAACAAACCCTGTTCAGGTTAAATTCTTACGCAATCACTCACTAAAGGGAATTACTAATACACTCATCTTTATTTAGAAGGTTTGAGGTTTGAACTTTTCCAACAATCTATTGTTTGAATAACATAAATAAATTGTAATTACAAAATCATCGACTAAATTTTAGGTTATTAAATTAACCTCAATTGATAAATGAAAAACGTCACTAAGATGATTTAAAAATATTTTCAGATTTAGTAGGTAATCAAATAATAAAATCAAAGCACTCAATTTGTAAGTGGCACTACAAATGGCACCCACAGGTACGTACGATTTCTGATCCATGTTTACATTTTCATTAGATACTTTTGGAACAGACCATAATTATATAGTTACCTATATGTATGTAGCTTGGAGTTTGGCGATAACCGGTTATTGAAAAACGTGTTACTATAACGTTACGTAGGTATCTCCATATAGTCTTTAATGCTCCTTCAAATAGACGCGGCACGCGAAATAAAGGCACCGCTCGTCACGCGACTGGCGGTGCCTTTGTGTCGCGTGCGATTCGCATCGCGTTTCGCGCGTTTGAAGGAGCCTTTAAACGTCTCAATCCTAGTAGGTACCTATAAGGTTGAGTGTCGGTTTTCACAAGGTTTTCATTATAAGTGCCGAAGTTTGTTGCGAAGTTAGCGGGATGGCGGGCTTCAAGTCGTGGCTGTGGCGAACTTTGACATTAGACACCAGCTGAACGAAGTTTAGCTGGATTCAATAACAATATAAAACCCTTTGTCGGTTTGTTCAGTAGGCCCACTTGCACGTTTAGTCGGGTTAAATGAATAAATATAGTTTGTAAACTCGAAGTTAAATAATGTACAAACGGGGTGAATAGGGATGCATGGGTGAATCGGGACGAAACTTTAAAAGGGATTTTAACATTGAAACAATATAGTTTGTTGCCAACAATGGCACTTAATCGTTAATTATATTACAGTAAACATAGTCCTTTTTGGCAACAAACTATATTACTTATTTCAATGTTAAAATCCCTTTTAAAGTTTCGTCCCGATTCACCGCTGCATCCCTATTCACCCCGTTTGACGGTAACTAACATTTTAACTCTTGTGACGTGTTACGCCACTAAAAAGTAGGACACCGGCACCCTATACACAAACACACTATCTATCACAATCTGAATCATTTTGAAACCTATTGCTAATCGGTTGCTTCATATCTATGTTCGAAAAATTTGTCTACTCATCAACGTAAATAACGCAATGAATGTTGTTAAACTGTCAAAATAAAACCCATTCCTACTGTTAGTGTGTTACGTAATTACCCCGCAAGTTAGTTAACCAGACATTTTGTTTTTTGAGTAGGAAACATTGCTGTTCAATCGACGAAACTTATAATAGAATTGCAATGTCTTTGCCCGATATGTAATCCGACCAGCACGCGTAGCATGACCATTATAGAAACGGGTTTTGTCGACGGAAGATTAGACAAAAATGACGTTCCGTGAAGACAGTAAGTACGACGGCAGCAAAGTAGAAAGAGTCAACTGCACTTTTACGAAATTCAGTAGTTTATTCACGATTTTCTTTTATTTTGCTTATATCTCGAAAATGGTGTGTAATATCGTAAAAATAATGACAATTTCGACTCCCTTTATGAAGCCCTTAAACCCCTAAAACTAAACATGTAGGTAATCATTTTTCACATTTTCCATACCAAAAGGGAAAAATTAAATTTTTCCATTCCATTTTTATACTTTGTGGCCGTCGAGTGAAAAGTTTTCTACTAATTGTCTTCACTACCATAAACAACTGTCAGTTGTCAGTGTGATTTTGACGTTTGGGATAGAAAACTTTCTTCTGAAATAGTCTACATATAAAAGGACCTAGACAACAATCGGTAGAAACGAAATACAAAATGACGCATTGTAGAAGGATTTTTACGGTGCGATGTCAAAAATGGAGATACGAAATGTCACTTTGTATAAAAATACCTATGTCTTGTTTTCCAAGAAATAGAAAGCGCCATGCAACGCCTGCAGAAATGAATAAAGGAACAATTAAAGGAAATTGTACAACTATCTTTTTTACATTACATTATATTAAGTAATACTTTCTTGTCTTTCAATTTTTTATCATGTCTTTTCATTTAAATCGTATTTTATGTGGTTTCCATGGAGATTTAGTTTATTGATTGGCAAAAACGTCAGTTAGGGCCGAGTCACACCGGAATGGCAGCGGCCGGCAGCGACGCGGAGTGCACTTTCAGTGTGAAATAATTGTAAACTTTATCTACATACTTAAAAGACCTGGCCCAGGGCCTGCAGTCTCGACATTAGATAGCGACAAAAATCTGTCGCTAAGTCGTATCGATGTCAAATTCCTTTAATAGATTTTCAACCTTATGCTTTTGAAATAAGTTTGAAAATCTATTAAAGAAATTTGACATCGATACGACTTAGCGACAGATTTTTTCGCTGTTCATGTCGAGACTGTCGGCCCAGTATCGCTTGAAAAGCTTGAAAAGGTCGCGAGGCCGCCCGCGGTGAAGCGAGCGGCCGCGCGAGTGCGCCACGCGCGTCTTTTCGGTGGTACTGCCCGCGGCTGCCAGCGGCCACGCGAGGCTGCTCGCGGCTCCGCGGGCGGCCGCGCGCTCTTCACCCCCGCCGAATGTAGAAACTAAACTAGTCAAGAGGAGACTAGGTGCGTGGGGTCTGGAGGTCGCGCGAGGCCGCCAGCGGCCGCTGCCGGCCGCTGCCATTCCGGTGTGCCTCGGCCCTTACGGAAAAGTACCTTTTAATATTTTTTAATATTATGTATTCATTACCTACCTATATGTATATGAGTTCATGAATATATTGCCTGCTGATATAATAGGTCAGTAAAGAAATAATATTTTTTTAAAGGAGTGGCGCTAGTGGACTGGTGTGCGCCCTCTTAACTCTTGGTGCCGCAGATTAATAATTATTTGATTAACCCTGAGTTAGCTGTTAACTCAGAGTTATTTAGGATAACCTATGAACGCGCAAGTGGTCCAGAGTTTGTTAAGTCGACATACTCGTGAAGTAATACCGTAATAGTGTTGTTATTATTATGAGTAAACATTAGCTCCTGTCGATCGTATTTAAAAATATTTCGGAAAAATCGCATAGTGAATGATAAGTTAATTAGTATACATAAAAGTGCTAATAGTGTAACAAACTTAAGGTGAAAGTGTTATCTGCGTTCAACTGCTTCGATTAAGGAAAAATAATATGAAGTCATAATCAACGATCTGAACATGACTGTCAGAAAATGTAATAAAACCGGCAGCAGTGGAGTTTAAACGATAATCCTGATGAAAATAACAACTGGAAACCTACGTATGTACTGCTTTACTCATAACTGCAAAAATCTAAGTCATTTAATTACTTAAATCTAGAAACAACTTTAAGCGTCTACAACGCACACTGCGTCGAGTAGCTGTTAACTATTGTTTGAAAAGGTCGGCAGTTGACAAGATTACTCCAACTTTGAAATCAAAGATGGCAGCAGTTTGTATGACCGTTCAACAATAAGAGCAAAGCGACATCTATTGCCTAATAGCAAAATCTGATTCTATCGACGTTTCCAGCTAATACTTAAAAATCACAGTAGATGACACTAGTTACTATTGCAACTTGAGAACGAATAGATAACGACATCTCCTATCGAATAGCTTACTTACTACTGCTACTATCAACCATTACTAAGATGTCAAATAAAACAAACACCAGTAGTAGCGACCGCCAGATGGCAGCGATGGTAACATGTTTTAAATGCAAGAAAAGTGTTAATATAAAATCTACTGCGTTATGTTCCGTGTGCAATAATAGATTTGAACCGGATTGTGATGGATATCCTGAACAAACATATAAACTATTAAACCAGGAATCAAAAAAGAAATGGCGCTGCAAAAAATGTGCAAAAATTGGAGGAAAAAATGAAATGACTACCATTGACAACAATTCATCCAATATCACAACGAGAAAAAAACAAAATCCTTCCCTACTCACAGTCTCGCCGAAACAAACCAAGAAATGCAACAAAGAGCGCCTAACAAATAATGCATCATTGATGGATTCTCAAATTCTTTCAGACCAAGAAACAACACAAGACTCAATAATCTCACCCAATAAACTATCGAGGAGCTTAGATGGTACAATATCTGACTTAATTTCCGTAACGGAGATAAAAGAAGTTTTAACACAGCGCACCTTAAAGCTTAATAGTACGGAACAGGAGCTGGATAACATGATATTGGAAAATAACAATCTTCATAAACATATAGACCAACTGACCGCGGAAAATAATATACTAAAATCGTTGTGTAATTCATCATCAATAATAGAGAACTCTCCGGGCATGAAACAGAAAAAGTATCCTCAAACTCCTTTACGACAACATGAGTCTACACCAGTTTCATCAAGAAAAAACTTAGATCCTTTACACATAATACGCCTGGAACAAAAAATAGGAAATTTGCAGCAGCAACTAAAAAATGCAGAACAGGATATTAAAAACCTCACACAACAACTTACATCCCTAACGCATCGTCTGCATAATAATACCAATATTAACAATAATACTATGAGTACCTCTCAGTCAAAATTATATTCAGATCATCTACAGACTCAAAATGACGAGCAAAATGATACATCAAGAAGATGGAAACAAAAAAACAAACTATGTATTCTGAGCAACGATAAAAACATAGGATCATTAACATTAATTGAAGAAATTTTCTCAAATGGCTTTGATTACTGCCATTACGTCATGCCCCGTTGCAATATAGAGCATCTTCTGGAAAACTTGGAAAATAAACTGAAAGATTTTAACCTAAATGACTACTGCATTATTTTTATTGGAGGAGACGATATCAGGGAACATGGTAACTATTTAAATATAATAAACAATATAAGACAATCATTACAAAACCTTACCCATACCAATGTAGTTCTCTGTTTACCTACGTATATAGCTGGTGCTCCGATATATAACTTTAAAGTGGAAATATTTAATAACCTTCTATATACAGACCTGCAGAATCACAAGTATGCATACTACCTGGACAGCAATAGTGAATTATCTCATGAAATGTTTTCATACAAAAATGGCAAGATAAATAAATACGGAGTAAGAAAAATATATGATAGGATCAAGAGTAACATATTGGTTGACCTAGACATATACAACGAAAACGAAAAACCTAACGTTTTAAAATGTCCGGAAAATCACTTAGCACAATCTGATCAGTTTTTTCTATAATTATATTTCAATTATGCATCAGAATATCGCTGGACTAATAAATAAATGTGACCAATTGTTACTGCATGTACATGAATTAACCGATACCATGGATGTTATTTGTGTTACTGAACACTTCATAGAAGCTGGACATGAAGATATTTTATATGTTCCTAATTATAAGTTAGCAGCTTGCTACTCCAGAGACACAAAAAGAGGAGGAGCATGCATATTAGTAAAACACAACCATGAATATAAAGAGCTAGAAGATATCAAGAAGTTATCAGTCCAAGGTGTATTTGAATGTTGTGCAATCGAGCTAACGCAGCATAGTATCATCATTTTGTGTATCTATAGGGTACCTAAATCCAGTAATATTGATACATTTTACTTAAAATTAAATGTTATTCTATCAAAGATTTGTTATAAAAAGCGCAAGAGTGTCATTATATGTGGTGACTTTAATATTAATACATTGAAAAATGATAGGAATTCTCTTGAATTTACAAATTATTTATTAAGCTATAACCTAAAATTGCAAATTCACCAACCAACCAGACTAAAAAGTAACACATGTATTGACAACTTTGCGCATAATTTACAACGAAAGTGTGTCCATCAAGTAATAGATCTTAACATTTCGGATCATACAGCTCAAACTTTAAAAATTCCCGTAAGAAATACTTGTACATTAGACAGTTGGACTATTAAATTACGTGACTACAGCCATGATAACCTTCTAAAATTTAAATCTTGTATAGCTGCATTGTCATTTGGGAATATTTATCATACAAGTGACCCCAATATGGCATACAACGACTTTATTGATTTATTTAAACTGTTTTATGATTTATGTTTCCCCATGAAAAATGTAAAAATTAAGTCAAAGATTGTTCCTGATTGGATAACGCCTGGCATAAAACGTTGCAGTAAAGTCAAACGCCGTTGTTTATGGCAATTAAGAAGAAATCCTAATAACGATAACATAAATAAATATAGAAATTATTCACGAAAACTTAAAAAAATTATAAATTTAACTCAAAAAGCTAAAAATAACCATAAAATTTTAACATCCACAAATAAATCAAAGGACACGTGGAAAATCATAAAGGAGAATAAATATCGCTCACCCACTAAAAGCATTACTGAAATAAAGGAAAATGGTATTACATTAACAAGTCCCAGTAAAATTGCAAATGCATTCAACGAGTATTTTGTAAATCAACCACGAATACTTTCAAGCACCACAAAGTCTCAATATAACAAGTACCCACACGTGGACCATCCCTTCTTTAGTCAGTCCATGTTTTTAGCCCCTACCACCCCATACGAAGTACATCGTATTATTCTAGACCTAAAAAATAAAACTAGCGTCGGGTATGACGACATTTCGACAAAAGTTTTAAAATTCGTGTCACAAATAATATCAGGTCATATTAGCCATATAATAAACTTATGTATTTCGTCTGGAATATTTCCTGAAAGATTAAAACAGACTATTATAAAACCGCTATTCAAAAAAGGAAATAAATCTCACATGCAAAATTATAGACCTATTGCGCTCATACCTGTTATATCAAAGATATTTGAAAAGGTAATTTACCGATCCTTACAGTCCTACCTAACTAAAAATAAAATTCTAGCAAAGGAACAGAAAGGATTCAGACAAAACATGACAGTGAATGTAGCAATTTATGATTTACTTAATATTGTAGTGCCAGATATGGACAAAAGAACCAGAACCAGTGCAATATTTATGGATATGACGAAAGCATTCGACCTAGTAGACCACGATATATTAATAAATAAGCTCAATATGTATGGAATAAGAGGAAATGTACTCTCGTTAATAAATTCCTACCTTAGTAATAGGAAACAATTCACAGAAATCAGACGAATTTGTAAAAAGTCCAAGAAAGAAATTAAATATATATCTGAAGTATATACAAATTCTTATGGCGTGCCACAAGGCAGCGTGTTAGGCCCTCCGCTTTTCCTTGTGTATATAAATAACTTTCCTAGGCACGTGTATTATCCAATGATTCTTTTTGCTGATGACAGTACATTAGTAGTAAGACAACTTGATGAGAATAACCGCGAGACAGAAATAAAAAATGCATTGAAACAATCGACTGAATGGCTTGACCAAAATAATCTTATCTTAAATTTAAGTAAAACTAAAATTATAAATTTCCGACAAAGAACTGCTTCTACTGCGTCTGATATAATTTTTAATAAGGAAAAAATTGAAGCAGTTTCAAGCACTAAATTTCTAGGCCTAACAATTGACTACAAATTGAATTGGAAAGAACATGCAGCTCTACTAATAGCACGACTTAGTAAATATTCATTTGTTTTATATAAACTTAGCAAAGTAGCCAATAGATCAGCAGTCGTTGCCGCCTATTTTGGTTATGTTGATTCCATACTTCGCTATGGTATAATTTTTTGGGGCAACTCCTGTGAAAAAACCTCTGTTTTCAAGGCACAAAAACGTTGTTTAAGGTCCATATGCAGTTTGAAATCGATAGATAGTTGTAAGCCATATTTTATTGACCTCAAAATATTAACATTACCATGTCTCTATATATATGAAACCGCAATTTTTGTAAAGAAAAATATTGAACTATTTCGCAAAAAAACAGAACATCATCCTAAATCAACAAGACAAGTTTATCGTCATGAATTGTACTTAAGGCCTTCAAAAACCTCCCTCATGCACAATAGCATTCTGTGCATGGCACCTAAAATCTATAACAAATTGCCTAATTCTATTAAAGATTATAATTTATTGCAGTTTAAACGAAAATTATATAATTTATTAATCCACAAATGCTATTATTCAATTACTGAATTTCTTTATGACAAAAATATTTAATTGACAATTTGATTATTTACTTATCTGACATTACTTTATATAGCTTCATGTACCTTGCATAATAATATAATATACTTCAGTAATAATGAACGAATTTTCTTAAAAAAGTGTAAGCCCAATGGGTAGTTTTTTGAGCACAAAGTTTGTATTTTATAAGACCATGTAACCTCACCAAAAAACACACTTAATAAATGATTTGATTTGATTTGATTTGATTATTAAAACTGAAGGTAGGTACTAAGTTGCAATCTTTGAACTTTGAACTGAAACTTTAATAGGAGGCTATTGGTTTCCGATATTTCAGCGTAGCATTATAGCTTTCAAGAACTAATCGTCCGTGAAGATGGTCGAGAAACTGTAGATATTTTTAGAATTGGTTGCAATGTTTCATATTGAAGTCAGGTTTATTGTCTACCTACCTAGATAAATTGCCATAAGACCATTAATTTTGTAATCGCAATGTTTATGTAGGTAGGTACTCACGCCGTATAATTTGATAAAAGACGATGGGGCTAAAAACTCGAAACTGTTTGGTTGATATCCTGTCCTGTGCTGTTCGAGCTTCATAGCAAGACTGCTATTTAAGGCACTCTATTACAAAACTTTTGCATCTTAACCATACCCATATACTTAACCATAATAAAACCAATATGTTTTGAATATGGCGAAAAAATGGGAGTAGGTATTTATTCCTGTAAGCGTCACGTGTCATCCGAATCTCTCGTGCCAGGAAGTATGGGAAGTGACAACCATAGCATAAGTAGGTCAATCGATATGCCCCGGGAACGCTGATTATAATAACAATCGTGTAATCACAACTTTTTGCTTCCCATCACTAGCTTAGTTTAGATAAACAGGATGAATATCGACAGTTTGATGAATTATTTTCTTGTTTTTTTCGATGTTTTGTTTTGTTGTAGGGAAATAAGTAATTTATTAGGGTAGGGGTGCTTGTCGATATCCAATAAAGACCAATTAGTTGATTTTGTGTTTTTAATTCGTTAGTTTTATGGGAGGGCCTTTCTTTTTATTTACAAATTCTAATAGGTAATGAATTCTGAGCGAGATACCGATTAAGTGCCGACAGTACTTAAAAATGATAAAACATCATTTGCCTTTCTTGCCTTGATAGTATTAAACGACGAAACTGTAGGTAGGTAGGTGGACATACCTTTGTTAGGTCTTATGCCACGGTCCCACGGCCCGTTAATTGACAGGAGTTCCCACGCCTGTCGGGGCCTGTCGCGCCCCGTGCCGAGTATTCCCACCGTAAAGGGTCGTATACACTGGCGCGGCGCGACGCCCGACACAAAGGCACCGCGTGTCGCGCGACGAGCGGCGCCTTTGTGTAGCGTCTGTGGGAGCCTTTATTGTTTCATTCAGTGGTCAACATTCGAATAACAAAGCAAAAGGAAAAGTGAATGTACAGGCCGTACAGGCCGCGACAGGTGTCCCTGCGCCGCGCCTTTGAACTTACCGACTCCCGACGAATCGGAACGGCGACGACAGGCCACCGCAGGCCTCATCGGATGCGACGGTTCACACGGCCTGTCGACCTGGCCTGGCGCGGTCTGGCCTATAAGAAAGCGGGCCATGGAAACGCGGCATTAGGAGGATGGATACCTACTCGTAATAGGTATCTGATGATGTCCTAGGGGATAACTAATTGAATTTGGTAGGCCGGTAATTTGACGGCCATTAATTACGTGACATTAATTATGCCTTTGAATCATGCCATCAAATTGACTATGTTATTTGGTAGCTACGGGATAGGTATCTGGATACCAGAAATGCACTGTGCAAATAGACTTTACGATTTATCAATGTCGGTAGGTATTAAATTAATGGTTAGAGCAGAAAAATTGTTTTAACTAGGGTCTGCAGGAAAAGATCTGGTTAAGGTACTGGGAATCCGCTGCTTGGGAGCCTATGTCCGATGTCTTTCGGGAAAATGAAGATGAGGGTCGAGGAACACTGATAAGTGGCCAATTGGCCATTGGCCATTGACGTAAGAACGTTCCTATTTTCTAGCATATCACGACTTCGCCTGCGGCATTGCAACTAAACTAGATTGCCATAAAATTATGAGAGCTATATTTTGCTATAGGGGTTAATGTGTCCGTAGAATAACAATAAATGAGTCATGTTAATGGGGGTATAGTTCAGCAATGTTATTGGCTACAAACATAACATCTCTCAGAAAACGCATTTAAACTATTCGAAGCAAGAGCTTAGGTATTTGGAAATCAATTTGAAAACCTTGAAATTAGTTCGAGTAGGTAGGTACAGTAAGCCCCAAAAAGATGTATAAACGGAGAAGGAACCATTTAATTGTCTACAATCATTGTATCCATCGCACAGGTACAAAACATAGATACAACTTATTTTACCAAAACAAAGTAAACATTTTGTCCCAAAAAAATCTATACATATACCCTATGAGCAAGCACACGAGCAACCTTAGACGATGCAAGTCTCTTGTTTGTCGCATACAATAAAATTGAAGCAACAAATTACTGACATTCGTCTAAAAACTGTGTATACCACATGCAATCAAATCGCATCGCGTTTATCAGGCTTTATTATTTAAATTATCAACGAATAAGAAACTCACCTTAAGAGTAAATTAGCCTAGGATTAGAGATCCGATCTGTAGGAAATCCGAGGACGGTTGAAAGGCGCAAAGGAAAGTAGGTTCTCGCGGATAAAGGCACGTACACACTGGCGCGACGCGACGCCCGCCACAAAGGCACGGCGTGTCGCGCGACGAGCGGCGTCTTTGTGTAGCGCTGTCGCGTCGCGCTTGTCTGTAGAAGCCTTAAAGCTGGTTACACAGTTACCTACACACATCTGCAAACTAATTATTTTGTACGAGCATGAATTCCTCCAAGCATGTTGCTTTTGAAAGCGGCTTCAAGTTTGATAAATCTTTCATTATGAGGCTGGATCAAGCACAACGTGGCTTGTTCAAGCCTCATAATGAAATTCTTATTGCTTGATTGAAAGTGCGTAGGTATGCATAATTAATTCAGCTTAGGGATAGCTTAGGTAACAATAACATATTTAACATATTTACAAGATTGGTTTGTTTTATACGAAAACTCTGACCGATGTTGATTATGGTGCAAGCCCTTTTTTTTGTTTAGGAAATCATCAAATAACTTCTCCCGCTCTGGCTGAAGTGGGAGGGCTTATCAGACTTTTACTGACTAAAACCCACCCGTGTTTCTTCAGTTGCCTGTGCGCCAGGGCCACGGTAACCCTTTCGAACAAACCCGCAACCCTGGCAAGGTGGTAGCAGACCCTAACATTCAGTAATTACGCTTCCATCCTTTTACTAAAAACTAAACTCATAGTGAAAGCGCAGTATTATAAATGTAGTGTGAAATCTCTAAAAATGAATACAAAGGTTTTCCTTTTTCCCTTCTACCTACCTAATCTTTTTTTTTATCGAATTTTCTCGGTTTTTTTTCTCACCTGGAAAAAACAAATTTTCCCTTGCCCCATCTCGCATAGGGAAGACCTAGGTACCTTCCAGATTTTAGTATGTAGACCATATGAAGGATGAAAAATACCTTATTTTTATAGTCTTCAGACGCGACGTGATGATACGTCTTAAGTCGTAATCTGTCATACGCAGCTTGGATAGATAGATTATTTATTTACCGCCAACTTTATAAAGAAAATTCGCAACGTTGACATGTTTTGTGACAATAATATCGCATCTTATCTAACAAGAATCTTACAAGGTTAAAATAGGTTAGAATAATGATAAATATTTACTTACCAATAGAATCTCCTGACCTACCTTTTACCTAAATGTATTTTAACCCCCGACGGAAAAAGAGGGGCGTATAAGTTAAACGTGTGTATCTGTGTGTCTGTCTGCAACATCGTAGCTGTTAAACGGCTGAACCGATTCTGTTTTGTTTGAAAGATGACTGGATCGAGAGTTATTAGCTAAGAAAAAAAAAACTATAGCCGTTTTTTTAGAGGTTTAAAGGTTGTTAGAGGTTTGTGTCGGGTATTTTTATGATTTTAAATTAGTTGTTAATGTTTGGTGTTGTTCTATTTCCAGATTTAATATTTAGTACCTACTTATGTACTGGTTTACCAATTCATAATCAATATCTTAGTGCATTAACTACGCAATGTTTCACCATTTCTATTCTATTTTTCTTTATGGCAATGGTGCCGGAGTAGATAATTAAAAAGAAATACAGTCAAGTGCGAGTCGGATTCGCATACGAAGGGATCCGTACCACCGAACAATATTTAACACTAATATAAAAAAAACACGTTTCTTGTTTGGGATACAACTAAAAGGGGTCGTTCCCTTTATTTGTTAACTTTATTTTATTTTTATGATTTTTTATTATAGCGGCAATAGAAAAACACACTCTATTAACATTTCAACTGTCTACCTATTACGGTTCACGAGATACAGCCCGATAACAGACAGCCGGACGAACGGAGGGCAGCGGAGGCTTAGTAATGGGGTTCCGATGGCACCCTTTGGGTACGGAAACCAAGAAATAAAAACAAGTGGTAACTAATTTCACTTAGGTCAGTCACCACCATCGCGAAAAGCGGGTATTTGAAGATGAAGTATAGCCGGGACACTTAGTTGTGAACCTTGTGATAGTGAGCTTGTGAGTTAGTAGTGATATAACACGTAATAATCAGATCAGCCCTGCTAAGGTGAACAGATTCTACATACCTATAAGTATGTACGTAATAAGTCCTTTATTTTTTCTAGACCTCAAAAATTGGGTAGAGAGGTACCTATGTATGTATATTCAAGGATACTTTACTACTTATTTTCTTTCTTTCTTTCTTTCTTTACCTACGACCATAGACGAACAAACAAAGTCGCCTACCACTTACTTTTTTTTTAAAAAAACGAGTCAAGGCTCCCACAGATAGGCGCGACGCGACAGCGCTACACAAAGGCGCCGCTCGTCGCGCGACAAGCGGTGCCTTTGTGTCGGGCGTCGCGTCGCGCCAGTGTGTACGAGCCTTCAGTCTCTCGTATTGAGTGACTCATTTTATTGTTATTTCCCTTGAGCTCAGACGAAACAAAAAATCAAGACAGCGCTATCAAAAGTGACGTGAGGCCGGTTCCGTAAAAACGTCAGGGTTACAATTTTAGGACACGGTGGAGCATACGGTGGAGGTCTGCCCGGCTTGGGCGGAGCACCGCCGTGTCCTCGTGGCGGCGATCGGCGGCGGCGAGCTCTCGCGTCCGGCCCTGGTTCAGGCCATGGTACGGAGCGAGAGGGAATGGGAAGCCGTCACCTTCTTCTGCGAAGCAGTAATGCTCGCGAAGGAGGAGGCGGAGCGCGAAAGGGAGAGGCATTCTCTGCGCCCTCGCGCCCCTAGCCGCCGCAGGAGGAGGAGACACCCTGGGCTTCGGGAGTCGATTGCCGACTCCCGGCCACCGTAGGCGCGGGCTTGCGAACGGCGAGCAATGGGCAGCTCGCCGTCCGGTAAGGACCAGGCCCGGGTCGACGGCGCGTCGTGTTCCACGCGCGCCTCAAAGAGATGTCAGCAAAATTGACGGGGTCCGAGAGGACCGATGCCTGCCGGGGCTGCGGATTGTTCGAAAGAGTTACCGTGGCCCTGGCGCACAGGCAACTGAAGGAACACGGGTGGGTTTTAGTCAGTAAGAGTCTGACACGCCCTTCCGCTCCGCCCAAAGCGGGAGAGATCATTTGATGACTTCCAACCCAAAAAAAAAAAAAAGGGTTACAATTTTGTTGATGGAGTTTGCAGGTAAGGCGTGCTACACATTATATATTAAACTAGCTTCTGCCCGCGACTTCGTCCGCGTGGAATAGTTACTTTGGGCTAACGCTAACTTTAACCCGCGACTTCGTTTATGTAGAGGGTGAAAATATTTTTTAATAATACGTACGTTAAGGAGCTGTTTTAGGTACCCACATCACGCTTTTATCAGTACACGGAGAAAAGATTTCTTAAAATATTCCTGGGGAGTTTATGAATTTTTACTGGGGCTCTGCAGTAACGCGGAACCCAAGAAAATTTACCGAGTTACCCAGTACAAATTCTAGAACAAAAAAATATTTAAGGTCTTAGAAATTGTACTGGGTTACCGATTCAATTTTTACTGGGGTAATGAACGTCTTTTTTGGTATCTCGCAGAGATAACTGGGGCCATCGCCCTTCCCCGTCATGACCACCCGCCGCCGGCCTTGCACCATTATTTTGCTGCGATGTTATTTTAAAACTGCGATAGCTCCTAAGATATTCATTGAAATCAAAAGATGTAAAGGGCAATTTTGTTTTAAATTAAATACTTGTGATGAATAACGTATTTATTTGGATAAGGATTAATATCATGTTTATAAAAACACCTTCGCAAATAATGCATTATTTTAGAACAAATTTGGTTAGCATAAAAAAGTTTATAGTGAGCCAAACATTAAAGATAGACATAAGCTGTCGCAGACTTTTTTTAGAACTTTTAAAGGGGAACAATTCTGTAATACATGATTTTTGCGAAACTTTAACCGTTTACGCAGCGCACGCAAAGGAAGCTCTCAAAAGGAAAAAAAACCCACGATTTTGAAACATTGCTCATTGGTGCTCCGTCCCTATTGGTCTTAGCGTGATGATATATAGCCTATAGCCTTCCTCGATAAATGAGCTATCTAAAACTGAAAGAATTTTTCATATCGGATCAGCAGTTCCTGAGATTAGCGCGTTCAAGCAAACAAACAAACAAACAAACTCTTCAGCTTTATTATTAGTATAGATTATGTAATTTTCTTAATTACTTAATTGTACTGATCATCAGTTAGAGCACGGGACCTTATGGTCCCCGTGTTTCACCCAGGTGGAGAACCTAGGTGAAGCACGGGTCCGGACCCAACATGTGTGCACTTACTGAGGTGTAAATTGGGTTGCGTGTGAGCGTGCGTGTGAGCGTGTATGCACAGAGCAAGGTGTAGTTTTGCATGCTTGACGGTATTGTTCGGAGCGTTATGCCTTGATTTTTTATTTCATCTAAGTCTTTGAGACAGTCTTTATATTAGGTCTGTACTAGACCGAAATCGAATCGAAATCTTTGACAATCGTTACGGGTAGTCAGAAGCCAAAAAGTCTGACAGCCAGTCTTACCGTGTTACCCAGTAACTGGGTTGTGGTGGTCAGATAGGCAGTCGCTTCGTGTAAAATACTGGTATCTAGCTGAATCCGGTTAGACTAGAAGCCGTCCGAAAAGGCTAGCCAGATTGATTCACTAGCAACGGGCAACAAATGGGTAGTTCTAAAGACGAATAACATCTAAGTACCCCCCTATTAAAAAAAAAAAACCCTAAACCGCCTGTTAATGTCTACATTTATATCTGTAATTTTTATGGTGTACATAATAAAAAGTATTCTATTCTATTATATTTCTTATGTAGGTAGGTTCTGAAAATCCAGTTGGCAACTCGCAGTTTTCCGCGATTTCTTATGCATAGGCCACACGTCGATAGTAATAATTAGAGTTTCAATAAAATAAGACCTAGCGCACTGCCGTGCGTTTTGTTACCGCATAATCTGGGAAATATGGAGTGTCATAGAAGTGCGCGAATTGCGATAAAAAAAAACGTATGCGGTTAATTCACAGTGGGCCTCCCGCTGCAAATTTCCGGTGTGTCCACCGCACGTATTTTGTATCGCATAGTCTCATAGAGATAAATGAAGTACCGCGCATTACAGTGAGAAAAACGCCAAGACCGAGCAGTAATATCCGAATTAGTTTTTTGGATACGCTCGTAAATATTTATATCTTACGAAAAAGTAGACCTCAATAGGCCTTAAGGCCGTCAAGGTATGCACCATGAACTGTTTTATTACTCATTTTGTTTAAACGTGCCTTTTTTTCATTGCGCGCCGGTGTGCAGGTCCGTGACTGCGTTTGTTATACCGTACGACAGAAATAACGCACCGCATTCCACCGCACCGCAGTGCGTGCTAGCCCTAAGAGGCCAGCCTATACTAGTGTTGTTGTCACTGACGTGCGGTCTTCCATAAAAATTTCAAACCTCGTTAGAGACACGTATGAAGTGAGTTCCGAAAATCCTTTCTAGTAAATGATATTTATTCCTGTAATTTGGTTCAAAAACACTTTTACATTTCAAAATTAAATTATGTTTTAAAAACTAGATGTGTTCGGTGTTTCCTAACCGACTACTCTGAGAAGAAAGGTAGAAAGACCGAAACAAACTCAGAGGTCGCAGTCTCTTTTAAAGTCCAGACATAATCTTGGTCAGGCCATAATGAGAACCACACAGATTTGAGTGAACCTGTGTACAGTATCTACATAGTGTAGCGACATAACAATAAAAATTTACCACTTTAACAAAGATTTACCATCCGATGTACCATAAGTTTTTTCGTAATATCTTTTCATTTAGGCCATATATTACCTACGTGTTCTGCAACTGTTTTAATGATATCTAATTTTAGCTTTAAGGCTCCTACAAACAGAAGCGACACGCGACACGAATCGCGCGCAACGTGTGCGCGTGTCGCGCTGTCACGTCGCACCAGTCTGCGGTGGCCTTTATTAATCAATTTAAAATATTAATAAATTATTATGCGTGTTAAGGCTCCTACATAGAGGCGCGACACGACGGCACGACACGACGGCACGACACTACAGCGCGACAAAAAGGCACCGCGTGTCGCGTGACGAGCGGTGCCTTTGTGTCGCGCCTGTTATTGGGAGCCTTTAAAGCGGTGAATTTTCTTTTCTATTTAGCTACATTATGTACTCTCCAAGAAACAGCTTTCAAATTCTACGTGTGATTCTGCGTTGCCAGTCAGTTCGGTACGTAAAACTTTCTTAATATTTGCAAATTAAAGTTCGAAAACCTGCGAGATTCGTAGGCACGTGTAAATATTTATGTTCGAAAAAGTTCCTCTTCAAACGAGATTTGATTGGAGTGGCTCAAAAATCAAGTGTTTGGATCAGGTAAACTTATTCACAGTTAGTTTGAATAGCTACCTACTTCTTCAGGAATTATTGACGCAAAGTTTCTGAGATGTTTGCTCGTCTGTTTCAAAGAAAGGTCGCTTGAAATCAGGATCTGTTATAACAAAAGTAGATAGATACCTACTTATTCTTGAGAATTTTTTGTTCTTAATGTTGGCTTATGTTAATAATCTTAATAGACAGACAGCGTCACTATGTGTGGACCCTTTTAAGTTTTTAAATAAACTGACGAGCAATATGGAAAAGCAACTTGCAAAGTGCCTAAGGAAATCTAAAAACCACGCAAGTTATTTTCATGAACTAACAAAATCTTGAAAACAGTATTATATTCGAAGTTCCAAAAACGTAAAAGAAAACATTGACACATTGCATAATTTTGGATTAAATTTGAATACTTTTATTTTCACGTAGATTTTATTATTGTTTTTACCTCTGCGTATCGATTTTTTTACTAAAACTGCTTCCGGCGGATGTTGACTTGTAAATAAAGGCATCATCATGCCTCTCACACCCGAGGAATGTACCGGGATCATCACTGTCTGCGACGAGACTATCTATGCTATATGGCGCAAGTAGTGCGAGGACTGCTATGCGCGCGCTCTCACTACAACGTATCGAGTCGTGAGTTAGAAAAGTTTTCTAAGTCAATAATTAGAATTCAAAGAGACTTTGTTTAATTTAATGTTTATAAGTTTCTAATTAGTCTATCTAGGTTAGTTTTATTATAAGTTTCATATTCGAATCTAATAAGACTGAAGAATTTAAGATTGCAAGGTAGTTTTAGAATAATGTAAGGATTGCCGTATAATTACTTAACTTGAAAATGAGATTCTTTATTTATGTAAATATTTTTGATAATTTTAGTTCCAAACGATAGAATTATGTATAAAACTAATATTCTGATTGGCTTCATGTTAATCGGACCACGTCTGCAGATTATTACGTGTACGGGAAAATGTACTGAATTAAATTTTTTAAGTTTTATGTTCTACGAAGATTTTATTTTGTTTAAATATGTTAAATGTTGTTATTTCATATGAATAAGGCACATAAGAAAGGTTATTTTACAAAAATTGTGAGGCTGAAAGGTGAAAATATATTAAAATAAAGGCTGCAAAGATTTGGGCTTAGTGAAATTCGCGAGTAAAATGGACTCAAACTACGCAAATCTCTGAGGTAAAGTAGGCCGGTATAAAAGGCGTGCCATTTGCCGGCACTTGGTCCCCGCCCCGACCCTTGTTCGAGCCAGCCCGCGCCACTGAGCTCGTGGCTTTAAATTCGTCCCAAAATAATCCGATTCACCTTATCCCTTGCTGCCCTCCCCCAGCGATGCCCTAAGCCGAGGTCCTTACCCCACAGGGGGGTACCCTTATCATGTAGTCGCTTAGTTTTTTTTTTTGCCCTGGCTGGTGGCCTTAATTTATTGAGGCAACCACAGGCAAGCCCGGTTAAGCAGCTGACAACCTTATAAGCTGACCAACGAGACGCCATTTAAAAAAAAAACGGCACTTGGTCAGTCGCAGCAAAGCCGTCGAAGAGGCAACAACTAGGAAGAAGCCGAAATCTGCGGACAAGACTCAAGTAAGAAAAATCTGCTTTTTATTTCATCGCTTCCACTTCGCTACCCGTCTCTCTCCGAGGTCCTAGTGGGTTGTGCCCCACAACACGTACACATTTAAGGATGCGTGGTGACGTGAACCGCCAGCGGAGTCACTCGACTCAGATTGTAAGGGGAGCACGTCAAAAATAGTGGGAGATTGTCCCAGGACGACTGTGGGTGCTGGACACGCCCCTGCTGTCCGCTACAATCACTATGGTGCAATTGGGGAGATTCCAGAGACAAATGACCAGAAAAATAGGTGTGAGACATTCTACTGTCCAACAATTATTTCAGGGGTTTAGGGAGACTGGACTTAACCTAAGAAGACCAAGCAATGGCATGCCAAAGTGCACAACGGCCCACGAAGATTGACTCATTCTGTCAACGATGTTAGGAAATCAACACCAGACGGGAACTGCGATCTAGCAACAACTTTTGCAGATCCGAAGAGACACAAGTAGGTGGACAGTCAGGAGACATCTTGCAGAAGCCAATTTAAAGCCATACCGGCCAGTAAATGGCCCAAAACTCGAACGGCATCATAGAGTTGCAAGATTAAGACATGCCCGTGAGCACATCGAATGGGGTGAGGACGAATGGGGCAGAGTACGATTAATGTTCTTTGATGAATCGAGATTCGTGTTGTATAATCATGACGGAAGACGTTGAGTGTACAGACGGCCAGAAGAACGTTTTACACAAACATGTTTCGAAGTAAAAGTCCCACACGGGGGAGGTTCTTTAGACGTGTGGGCCAGTATTTCATCAAATAGTTCCACGGTGTTATTGCCTATAGAAAATGGCAATCTGACCGCGGTGAGATACGTAAACGAGATTCTCAATGAACATGTCCATATTTGGTCGATATGGCCGACAGTGTATTGTTTATGCATGACAGCTCATGTGGTAAACGAGTACCTTCAAGACGAGGGAATCCATCAAATGGAGTAGCCAGCGAGAAGCCTTGACCTAAACCCTATCGAACATGCCTGGGACGAGCTTGGCACACGTGTTAGAAGCCGAAATCCACCTCCAGCCACACTTCATGCCCTGAAAAATGCACTTATTGAAGAATGGGAGAATATTGATAAATGATAAATGATTTTATTTCTTATACAAACACTTACACATCAATCATATTTTAAAAACTGGATGAGGTCGGCGTTTCCTATCTGACTACTCTAAGAAGAAAGGCCACAACAAACTCAGAGGTCTCAGTCTCTTTTATAGTCCAGACATAATCTTGGTCAGATCATGTGAAGACCATGTGTAGGTTTGTATCTAAAATGGTCTTTTGAGGAAAAACCACACAGATGGAGTGGACCTGTCCAGTCAGTGCCCTCATTTGTCAGTAATCGTGTAGCTCAACTCAGAACAAGGAGCTCAACCACTCGACGAACAATACCAAAGAAAGGACATTTGGGTAGGCCGCATAAAGCACTCAAACTGCCAGATTATCATTAAAACTAACTAAGAAAGTAAGAAATTAAAAAAAGAAGTGACCCACATAGTCCTCACATTCACAAAAATTAAATAATAATATATATTAAATAATAATAATACACAAAGTAAATTTGTATGTCAAACTGTATGTAAAATAAAATAAAATAAAAATTGCAAATATATTAAAAAAAACATTCAGTATGCAAAAATTGGAGCAACTCAATCCCAAGCCTTTTTGTCCTTAATATAATCTTTAACGGTATAAAAGGCTTTCTGGTACAACTTGCGTTTAATGAATGATTTGAATTTATTAAGGCTTAGATCTTGAATGTGGCTTGGAAGTTTATTATAAAAGCGTATACACTGACATCTGAACGAGCCAACGTTGTCAGGGTACAGACAAGGACCTTTCGAGAGAATTCGGTCGGCCAGCGTCTTAACGAGTGGACGTGTGACGAGTGCTCGTAGTTTTTTGTGACTTAAAATTCTGTGATTGGTCATTACTAGTAATTTGCAATTCCTTGTTACTCACGTGGACTTTATACCTGATTGTACCGCCCAGTAGGCGGTCCTAGAAAGGGATACAAATAATTCTAACATTTCTGACATTTTTTGAGTGACTGTGATTCGCCGGGATTTGAACTCGCGGCGCGGCGGTGACGGAGACTGGCGACTCGTGCGCGTAGCCATTGCGCCACCGAATAAGTAGCGGGGACGATTGAAATAACTGTGTGCTACGTCCGACGACGTCATCCGCAAGTGCTACGACGTGCTACGAGACCTCTACGAGTTGTGTATCGGCTACGCCACCCGCCTACGACGGCGACGAAGGAACTGCGTAGCGGATCATTGATCGGTCGCTTATCGAGAATAACTGCGACTGAACGGAATAAACACAAATTGCATTTAAACAGACAAGTTAACAACTATCTTGATTATTGAATATGGCTGGTGTCCAGAGAACTCCTCCGAAGTCAAAAAGCATTAACCTGACTCAGACTCAGTCTGAACCGGACATCAACTCGGCGATCGAGATAAGTGAATATGTGTCAAATAGAAATAAACGCCCGAGACCTGAATATTCGCCTCAAGGTCAGCAGGATGATCAAGAACAAATTGCGAGTTGGGTTAAAGAACAGGATAACCGTATTGCTAAGATGCTAGAAAATCAAACCACCTTTATGGCAAAATTAGTGGCAGATATAAGCGAAATTAAAGCCCAAAACATGAAAATACAGGAATCTAACGCTGAAATCTCCAAAACGAATGCAGGGATCGAGAGATCAATGTCGTTTATGAACCAACAGTTTGAGGGTTTAAAAAAAGAGGTAGAAGATCTAAAAAAAGAGCGTCAGGAACAGCGAGGCTACATAGAGAATCTGGAGAAGAAGGTTATCGATCTCCAACATAAGTCACGGTCGTCTGGAATCGAACTTAGAAATATTCCACAAACAGATACCGAGAGTACATCCGAACTGATAAAAACAGTCTGTGATATAGGTAAATTAGTGGGAGTGCCTATACCCGAACTCGAACTCCGTGACGTATATCGCCTCCCTGGGAAACCCACTACAGGCATGACGGCCCCTATCTTGCGTCCAATCATCGCTGAATTTTCAACAGTGCGAACTAAACAAAACCTGCTATCCGCTATCCGTTCTTACAACAACAAGAAGGAATCAAAAGACAACAAATTAAACACTGAATTGATCGGAATACCTGGGAAACGCCAGGCGATTTACGTCGCTGAACAGTTGCCTTCTAGTTCCAAGAGGCTGTTCTACTTGGCACGCGAATTTGCGAAGAATAACGGCTTCACGTTCTGTTGGGTAAGCAATGGAAATATCTTCCTTCGCAAACAAACGGGCCATAAACAGCTCCTAATTAACTCAGAGAAGAGTCTCCAGGATCTTGTGAGCAAGAATATATGACTATTTCAACCCATTCCTAAATTGTTACTTATAGATCTTAGTTCATTTATATTAATCTTTGTTAACCAGGTTTGCACACTAATTTTATTTAAACACTACTCTGTTTGTACACTACTAAACATATTTCACATGATAAATACCCCTACTTACACATTAAAAATGAATACAACACATACAACAACATTATATCTACAGAAAAGCGATGTTATCCTACAATATCAAATAACGACACTATCATACTCAATGTTTCCTTTTTTGGTGTTAATTTGCTACTCAAATGGCAAATATAAATAGTATAAATCATGAACTTGACAACCTCAACCTCGGAAACTCTTTCTCTTGTGAACCGCATGAGTGCGTAAAATATATAAGTACAACTGATAGTAGCATAAAACTATTGCACATAAATATACGTAGCGTCAATAAAAATTTCGATAGTCTCCAAGCATTGATATGTTTAACCAACATTAATTTTGACATTATTGTTTTAACCGAATGTTGGCTGAGTAAAGTGAATAACCTTCCAGTACTTAACGGATACCATCCTTACGCTACTAAAAACACAGTTAATCAAAACGATGGGGTAATAGTCTATACAAAAATTGGGTTAAATGTCAATGTGTGGGAACCCGACATAAATTATGCTAATGGTCTTGTATGCCAAATTGATAATAAGTTATCGGTAGTAGCGATATATCGTTCTCCGTCGTATAGCGCTAAAGATCAGTTTGACAGCTTTCTGGTTAGCCTTAACAATATCTATGAGGTATTATCAAACTCACTCAGTATCACAACTGTAGGCGATTTGAATATCGACATAAAACTGGGCAGTAGGAATGACCGTGCACTAGATTACCTTATCCTAAACGCATCCCATGGGCTACTACCAACCCACCTCCTACCCACTAGAATGGAAAATTGCCTCGATCACATCCTAATAAAAACGAAGTCAATAGCCACTACCTTGGTACTAGAATCTCACATAACAGATCACAAACCTATTGTTTTAATGATCTCCAATACAAACCCGACACGAAAAAAAAGCTTCACTATCTCTCGAACTAATCTCGAAGCCATTAAAGCAGAGTTGGAATGCTTCGATTTCACAGATATTTACAAAATAGAAGACGCGAATATCGCTATGACTAGACTAATTACATTAATATCATCAATTATAACTAAACATACAAAACAAATTAACGTACCAAGAAACCAAAGGACCATAAAACCGTGGATAACACCAGGTCTACTTAAATGCATCAAGCACAGAGATAAATTGCACACTAAGGCTAAGAAATCACCAGATAATATAATATTACAGGTATCGTATACACGGTATCGAAATTTTTGCAATATGCTACTTCGTAAATTAAAAAGGACTTATGAGAAGAGTGAGCTTGAAAAGTCAAAGAATGTTCCTAAAACACTATGGAAAACAATAAAGCAAATAACAAATACTGATAAAACACGCTCTAGTCCCGTTGAACTGCTAAATATATGTGACAATCCTACGTCTTCTCTAAACAGTGTATGTTCTTTCTTCAGTAACATAGGTAAAAACATGGCAGCGAAAATACTAAGTGATCCAAATAAAACCCCAATTAACCCTGAACAACCTCGTATTGATGGAAACAAAACACTGAAGTCGCCCGCCAATTCACTCGTTATACATACAGTCGACGAAAGTGACGTGGAATCTATTATACTCCAGCTTCGAAATGACTGTGCCATGGGTTGGGATGGAATATCATCCTCGCTTCTTAAGACATGCCGTCATGCATTGGTACCGCCGATAACATATATATGCAATCTTTGTATTCGGACGGGAGTATTTCCGGATTCTCTGAAGAGGGCGATAGTTCATCCAATTCATAAAGGTGGGAACAGAAAATCAGTTGATAATTATAGGCCAATATCAGTCCTGTCGTCGCTCTCCAAAATACTGGAAAAGATCCTTAACAATAATCTTAGAAGTTTTCTGTATAAGCACAAACTTATAGCAGACAATCAGTACGGCTTCCGATCTGTGGTCTCCACTGAAGACGCTGTTTTGGACCTGACCCAATCTATTGCTAAGACTATGGACAGCAGATCAAAGTGCCTTGGTATATTTCTCGACCTGTCGAAGGCTTTCGACACCGTTTCTGTTCCTAGACTAATATCTAAGCTGGAATTTTTGGGTGTACGTGGCTTAGCTCTAGATATCTTCAGAGATTACCTGAGAAATCGCAGACAGCGAGTTAAAATAGACTGTAATTACAGTGATGAAGAAATTGTGTCGTACGGTGTGCCTCAAGGAAGCATATTGGGTCCCACACTTTTTCAAATCTACATAGACGACCTTTGTAGAATGTCGATTCCAGCTTGTGAGATTTATGCATATGCTGATGACACAGCGCTATTAGTTCATGGACCTACGTGGGAAGATGTCAAAACAAAGACGGAATCTGCACTATCCTCAATAATGAACTGGCTCAACCAGAACTTGCTGACACTAAACCTGAGTAAAACCAATTATCTACCCTTTGCAATCCGACGTAACACCAAACCCACAAATAATTTCACTATAACAGCTCACTCGTGTCAGAATCAGCAAATATCGTGCTCGTGTCCTACTATTTCTGGAACGAATAGTGTGAAATACCTGGGTGTGCACATAGACGATGGGTTGAGATGGGACAAACAACTCGATACAATAACTACTAGAACACTTCGTCTTATCCACATATTTAAATCTCTCCGGGAATCTGGTAGCTTCGACATTCTCAAAATGGTGTATTTTACCTTATGCCAATCTATAATGGGATATTGCATAACCGTATGGGGTGGAGCAGCGAAGACTTATCTTCTGAGAGCAGAGAGGGCCCAAAGGGCTGTACTTAAGGTCATGACAAGGAAACCGTATAGGTACCCTACAGCGCAATTATACGCTGACTGTCAAGTTCTGACGGTTCGACAGCTCTATGTTCTTCGATCTATTCTCAGGATACATGGCTACTTGCCTCCGTCTGACCCAAGCAAGCGAACATATGTTCCGCCAGGTGTACAGCACAAAACCTCGTTTGCACGTCGACAATACTTCGTTCTAAGCATTCACGTCTTTAAAAAAATACAGAAGGAACTAGACGTAATAAACTTAAATAAATTTAATGTTAAATCTAAAATAACAGAATGGCTCATTCAGCAGGACTATTTTAAAACAGAATTGTTATTAACTTACATCGCTTGACATATTACTAATAAAAGTAACAACAGCACAATCATCCACTTATCTAATATATACATGCATATACATACACACACACACACACACACACACACACACACATATACACACACCTACACTCACATTCAAACAGCACAACACAATACAAACAGACTTTTTATTATCTTACCTTATTTTAATTTAATCACAACTGCAGGAAGTGTTCACTTCAAATGTTGTTTGCCATGTAATGATAAAATAGAATCGACACTATTTCACTATTTCACTTGTAAAGGGTACAACTTAAATTGCGCAACCATCTGACCGAACACTGTCTCTTAAGATACAGGCCTCCTAGTTTGAGAGACAGGGTTTATATTTTTGTTATATAGATTTTTGTAGCCTTTCAACGTTTGCACAATCAATTATGTATAATTTTAGTATATCTACTACTGTGTTCAACTGTGTCTATGTATTGTTTTTTGGATAAATAAATAAACATTATTATTATTATTATATTATTATTATTATTTCATCCAGAAAAAAATACTGTTCGCGAGGGAAAGAACAATAACTGTCAGCGGTGACAATTGCTTTGGGACGCTAGATGGCGCTACGTGTATTTCGAATCATGATTGAATTATATTATTAGAAACTTTAGTAGTGTTTAAAGATTTTTTAAATATAAGTTATACATTTTGTGAGTCTAGAGTGAATTCCAACACCGTCTGACCGAACACCATGAAATTTGGCACATAGTTAAGTATATATAATATGTATTTTTAATGGAGACGGATTTACAGGATTTTTTCGACCTCCACGCAGGCGAAGCCACGGGCAAAAGCTAGTTTACTAATAAAAATGTGATCTTGAGAAAATATATTTTCTCAAGATCACATTTTTATTAGTTTAGTATATAAATATATATATAGTATATCCGGTTTCTCGTTCAGTACCTAAATTGAAAATCTCCGGTATTCTCGTCGCCGTAGAAAAGCCCTATCAAGGACATCTTGACATCTGAGTCTGTCTGTTGTAATGTCGTGAATCAATAACAGCTCAAATCAAACAAGCTTCCATATTGATTTCCAAAATCACAAGCATCCAAAGTTTCATGGAAAAATGTGCTTTGTAAATTTTATTTCATGACAATTAATTTTATACCACACCTTTTTAATCGCGATCACAAATAGTCTTATTTAGTTTGACAATCAAAATTTTAGGTAAAGAATGGCAAATTCAGAATAGCAAAAATGCCATTTTCACTAAATTGAATAACTAAAATGACATCAGTGCTGTCAAACTATAATATAGTTAAGTTGTCACTTTAGTCAATTTTAGAATCGGAAATGTAGTTTGACAGGAAGAAACCAAATTTTGGTGATTTTTAGTCTAGTTTAGAGAATTTTGTGACACGAGAATCGGCACCCATGTCTGGAAATTCTAAGTTATTCAGAAAATGTTGACGATGCCCGTATACTCAGTTTTGTTTAAGTTTAAAATAAGAATTCCCTTCATATTACAATTTTAATTTCAAATTTCCCTCGTTCGCTCTCCCAGGGGTTCTGCAAAGGGGTAAACCCTATGAAAATTAAATTTTAAATAAACGCTGTTCATGAAGTTATAAAGTCTTCAAGGGTTTATGTTAAAATATAGAGTTATGAAGGAGTTAATATTGTGACGCGTAGTTAGAATTCCTGCCGTTTTTGCTTTGTTTAGGCTTTCTTAATATTATCATTAATTAATATTTATTTAATAACGTCTTCATGGACGCCATATCGCCATTTGTTTTTATTTAAATATGTGAATTTTTATGTTCTTTTTGGTTTTATGTAGGTACTTTATTTTCTCTTCTACTCTTACGTGCGGTGTCTACATGTATGTATTTATCTACTCTCCTATCGCAGGTATGCTAGATGAGATCTCTTTATAAATAAGCATCACCTTTGTACGTATTTTTCTGTTCTTTTTTTCTTGTGTTTAAGTATGTGTGCACATAAATGGAATAAAGGTTGTAATTACTTATTACTTTTTCTTCTGAAACTAAGTGTTTGTCTATGTGAGATTGGTATTTATGAAGATATACATGTATATTACGTATAATGCCTCGTGCCCGGTTTGTCCTATGTGTTTACTAAGGTCAGACGGCCGTTGTTCCTAATTAGTAAGAATTTCGGAATATCTCTGACGAAATAACTTCTCATGCGCTAAATATTATACGCACAATACCTACTTGTCATTAAATATTAAGCAAAGTCGAGAACTGCGAAAAAATATGAAAAGTTTTTGTGATGTTTAGATAGGGATTGAGAACGAATGAAAAATAAAATTATGAAGTTAACACCAAGAGCACAGCTAAAGTGCTTCATAATAATAATTATGAAGCACTTTAGCTGTGCTCTTGGTGTTAACTTCATAATTTTATTTTTCATTCGTTCTCAATCCCTATCTAAACATCACAAAAACTTTTCATATTTTTGAGGCAGTACAATAGTACTGCCTCAAAAATTAAGAAAATAATTAAAAATATGAGACGAAATTAAAAGTCAGCGTCCTAAATCCTTAAATTTAATTGCTTCGCTTCGACAAGCATCGCTCAACTGTACAAGTCCAAACAAGCGTAGGTACTTATAGCACCCTAAATTATTTGAGGAAGGCCGAAGGGGTCCTAAATTCATAAATTAGAGAAGCAGATTCAAAATAAGAAGCGCCTCTGAAACAATAAAGGTGCTTTGAGTGTGCATGAGTATGAATTAGACAAGCTTTATTATATTGCACTTTAGACGTAACTTACCTATGTAGAAGTGTGTACGAATACGTACGGAAATGCACGAACGAGCCCAATTCCCCAATGGCAGCTTGTACATTGAATACGATTATACGACTCAGTCGTGCGTACAAACGTAACATATACATACGAAAGCAATTCTCGCGCATCTCGCATTCGTTATTGTCATTCGATTCGTACTTTTCTCTCGTAAAAATCAAGTTGAGCTAAACTTTTTTTTTTTTTTTTGGTTGGGAAATCATCAAATGGCCTCTCCCGCTCTGGGCGGAGCGGAAGGGCGTGTCAGACTCTTACTGACTAAAACCGTCATCGACATCGACATCGGTCCTATCGGACCCCGTCAATGGTGCTGACATCTCTTTGAGGCAAGTTGAGCTATACTTGGCATGTCGATTTGAGCATTTCTCGTAGGAAAGTCACGCGATATGGCTCAGTGTACATGCGACATGCAAAGAGTGGTCGGGACCAGTCGACACGAAGGTAACATGACGCCTCCGCCAAAGTTGTCAACTACCCACTCCTGTGCGGCGTCGATGGATGAGACACATCTAAGATATAGAAGCGGAAGGCGCCGGCTTCTAAAGCCAGTCAAATGGGACGATGACGGCTTTACTCTGGTTGAGGGCACGAAAGGTCGATCAAGACGCAACTACAACGAACGCGGTACCACTCCTGCAAGCCATCTTCATTTTTCATCATTTGATCTTAACCTCGCGTCGCGTACTGTCCGCGGGCTTAGAAATCGCCGGACCATGTCACCTCTCGCCCAAAGTCTTCATGAATTTCGACAGATGTTTGTGCGGCACTTTGGCCTCAAAGAAAATTGAATTCGTGTTGTGAAGAAACTCCTAACGCGACCCTCAGGGCGAAATTTGTTTTCGCAAGGATTTTCCAACAATCTTTTGGGCCTTTGTAAAGTAATGTAGCCGGGACACGCAGGTACAGCAGCGTCGTTGGAACAGCGGGACGGTCCGGTTGGTGCAGTACCGCACTCTTTACGACAGCCATTCTTCCTCTTCTTCTCCATCTTGATAAGAGATTATTGAATTTCTTAATTTATATAGATCATGGTCTAAAAAACAAGGTCTGGCATTCCGGGAGTGACACATGCTTACGTCACTATCCAGTTGCCACTTTATTGCAACAAAACATGAATTATGGAAACATTTTCAGTCACCATTCTGTTAAAAAATATATTTATAGCATTTAAATTCTCGTTTGGTTTTTTCTAATTAAATGAAACAATTCAATTTAAACATATACCAACGTAATTGTTAGTTAAAACCTCATTGTTATATTGGATTTGCACACGTCCTAAAGGCGGTTGGGGAGTTATTATTACACACTACTGGTAACACAGCGGTGATGACGTAGGCTTGTGTCACCCTGTGTCTCGGAAGGCTATACCTGGCGAAGTATATTATTATACCATGATATAGACAACCAATGTAAACAAACAAAATTAAGGCTAATTTGACGTGACAAATATCGTTGACATTGACAAATCAGCATCAGCCATGCATTCCGTTGTAGCAAATTCAAAGAAGAACTTGTTTTTTTTTTTAAATAAAAATGGAGTTACGAAATCAATAATGCTGATGACATTGATACATGTTTATGAAATACGTATAAAATGCTGCTCAAAAAATGTTTTTGACATAAAAATAATTTTTAAAGAGGTCAAAAGTACATTAACATTGGCGTCAAGAAAAATGCATCGTTATGTGAAATGGATTACTTCGTGTGACGCATAATGGAAACATTTTTGTCCCTAGACTCGTGATTTACGATCGAATTGTGTTGAGAATACATGATTCTGGATAATGTCACCATTTTATAAGTGATATAGGAGACGAGTGGCAATGACGAATGCGTCATGCTACGTGTATAAACGCGAAAATTGCCTTCGATAAAATGTCTCGATGGAAATGGATAAAATCATAGCCTACCTAGACAAGTTTGCATCAACGAAATATGATTATTGAATCCGCAAGTACCTAAAACCAGAACTGTTGTTTTCTTTTGACACATATGTTAGTGCACGACCATCTAAAATGTCACCAGAGATTTTATTTATGAGTACATTCAGAATATTATGAAGCCTCGTTGTTTTTCGGGGTGTTACATTGAAGAGACTAGCATGTTATTTTTAACCGACGAAAAAAAGGAGGAGGTTCTCAAGTTGACCCGTATATGTATACATATATATTTTTTATGTTTTACCACTCATAACTTTTAACAGAGTAGTCATTTCTACTCTTTTACTTCATGCACAAGTAAAAATGTATTTATTATTCCCAACATAACTAAAATTACAGGTTGCCCCAAATCGGTAGCGTGTTCTTAAACAATTTTTTTTTTCATTACAGCTTATCACATGTAATTTTTGTGAACTTTTTCAGAGAACAGGTAAATAAATCCACCCTTTCCGTGATTTCGTTAAGTGTATGCAAGCCCCACGTCAAAGGTGTTTTACACAGCAGGCTGCGAGGTTAGATTAAAATAATCGTACAAAGGCGGAATTTTCTGTCAGTCTACCTTAGGGATGATGAAAAGATAAAACATAGTAGGTAGGTGCAATATGACAAAAAATTTACATGAAATTAAAAGTAAAATACAAGAATAAAAACATACATAAATAAACAAAATATAATAAGCCGAGAGAAAAAAAAATACGTAGATGGAGAAAAACTAATCCAACAAATGAACTCTGAGATAATTCCACCAACTTATTGCGAATGTGTTCACGTACCTTGACTTAAAAATGTGAGCTAGCCAAGCGCCAAGCTGCATCAACCAAAATGTAAAGTGAGCTACAATATCAATATTTCCCAACTAGGTCGGGGTTAGCTTCCTTCTAACCGGATACAGATGAATACCAGTATTTTACATGAAGTGACTGAATCTCGGTTTGAAGGAACTTATTTCTCAAAAAGAACATATATATGTAATTCACTTAAATGTGAGACACTTTTTTAAGTAATAAACATAACTGTCGTTCGACCTATCGAGTACATACATCGATCTATCGAGTACATACAACGATCTATCGAGTACATACATCGATCTATCGAGTACTTACAGTGAGTAATGATTTATTACTGTTGGTTAGCCAAATACAACTTTAACGTATTTTTGAAAATGTTCACTGATGAAGAATCTCTTATTTGTTTCGGTAAGTTATCAAACTGAATAGTTCTTCTTCCGAACAAAGTCCTAACAAAAAGCAGTTCTATACTATCCCTATTCCTAGTATAGTAGTGGTGAGTTATGAGTATAATAATATGAGTATCTGACCTCCGCAACCCAGTTACTTGGTAACACGATAAACTCAAACTCAAACTCAAAGCATTTATTTCAATTAAACCATTTACAAGCACTTTTGAATTGACAAAGAGTCGGTCAGTTAGTCAGAAAGTTGAAGCTAGTTGCCCATTCCAAAACGTAGATCTCTATGGAGAAGAACGGGCAAGAAACTCCAAGGACACTCTTTTTAAATCAAGATATTACAAAATCCTGGGTACATTATTCGTGTTGCTTCTATATGCGAGAACAATGAAAAAAATATATATAAAAAAAACAATTCAAAAGATTAGATTAATAATAAAAATAAGCCGTGGCAGTTAAGAGATGACCAGTCTCAACTGACGGCGCCCGTTCACGAACATGACGCGTGGATCAGCACCATCCAGCTCAACCATTTTGTAGGGAACCGAATGATCCAACACACGCGCCACCAACAGTGAGACATTTAAGTGAGCATGACATAGTCTCTACTGCCATGCTGTCAAGTCAACATAATTATATAATAAACGAATCCATTGTACTCACATTTACAAAATTGCATAAGTCATAAGTCATAAGTCATTTATTTCATAACAATATGGAAACATTGTGTTGAAAATAATATAAAAATAACAAATTGCAATGAAATTAAATTAAAAATAACAATTAATACGGATCAAAATTCATTAAAATACATCAAAAACGTTGAAAATATAAAACAGTAAATGGCAATTAAATTACATTAAAATTACAATAATAACAAAATATAAAAAAATTACAGTGAAATCAGATTAAAATTACATAACATAAAACATTATAATTAAATCAGATTAAAATATTTAGAAATGTCAATAAATAAAAACACTAATAGTAGCAATATGCTTCTAAATTATACAAGACTATAGTTTGCTATGTATTTGATATCCCTTGGTATGACGGGTTGTCTGATTTTCGGGCTTCTGACTACTCTTAACTACTGTGAAAGACCTACGAATGACAGCCGGGACCAAGGGCATATTGTGAAAGCACAATGAGCCGAGCCACGGAGGGATCTCGATATGTTATGAATGGTCACCCATCCATGGGCAGACGTCGGCAAGCGTAGCGTACCCTTTGATCGACCCATGCGGCTGTTATTATTTTGCGTTCCATAATCTGTTATTAATACTCAAAGGTGTATTATTACAATAGAAAGGGTTCGGTTTGAAGTTGGATAGTCACAAGTCCTTTACAAGAATACGAGTTTGTTGCTGAATTTAAGCGAAGGTGATATTTATTTGAACTCGCAGCGCTCTAAAGTAAGTCCAACAAAGTTTGTGAAGATATTAAAACAGGAGTGTCTCATTTCAACTCTTATCTTCTAGTTTTTGCATGTAATGAGAACTGCCTTTTATAACGAAGCCGTCAGTCACTTTTTCTTCGAGTCTTTATGATATTTATTTTGTACTGGTTCATAGCTGGGAACCTGCTGGTTACGAAGATATTAACGGTCAAAGTTCTAACATTTTTAAGTGTTTTCTTTACGAAAACAAGTCTTATATATCTATCTATACATAATAATAAAATTGTAACGAAGTCAAAACTGTACATTGAATATTTTAGAAATAAATTAATTGCTACGAGGTGTGGGAACGAGTTTGATGCCGAAAATGTCGTTTTTAAGGTTCCGTAGTCAACAAGCAACCCTTATAATTTCGCCTTGTCCGTCTGTCCATCCGGCCGCAGCTTAGCTCAGAGACTCTTAGTACTAGAAAGCTATAATTTGGTATGAATAGGTACACATATTAATTACGCCGAAAAAAGTAGCAAAATAAAATCACGAAAAAAATATATTTTAGGGTACTTATTTCCTTTACTCGTAAAGTGGGATGTTTTGTTTTTCTCGTCTATCCCATAGTATGGGGTATCATTGGATAGGCCATTCAAAAATAGTACGGGTCTGTGAAAACTATTTTTCGATTCAGGGATCCGTTTGCGTAAAATTAAACTTTAAATTGCCTATTTTTGTTAGAGTCAAGTGTCCGCCCTCCTGCCAGCAAAATGCTTGCTTTTGGATATGTGAAAAAAATCACGGTCGTATTTATATATAACGAAATTAAAAGGAATACTATCACAGCTAAGTAGGCTTTACAAGTTTACGAGTAATAGTCGTCCAACATACATTTTGCAGCGTAGAGCAGGCTGCTAACACGCCGGGGACTCGAACCCCGGCGTGAGGTAGCTAAAAATCAAACTCACGAAGCTGGTACACGTAACATTTATTATTAAAAAAAACATCCGAAATAAATAAGAAATAACAAGTCAAAAAAATGTTAATATTCAGTCGTTGGAAATTGTAAAAGGGTACCAAAAAAAAAATATCACAACAAGATTTTCGGAGAAAAAAACTTATGGATGTTTCCAAATATTTAGGAATCTAAATATATAGACGAATTTAAATTCGATTGCAATCGTACGAAATTCGTGCCGCTCTATAAATTATTTAACACAAATAAGCTCAAGATTAAGGTTTTTCTTTACATAATTTCGTTAAGATAAATTTTAAAGAGAACAAGATCTGATATTGAGAATTTAGGAAAGCACCTTAAAATTAAAATGTCACACGACGGTATAACACAGAACACTTCTATTATATTGATGGTTGGGCGTTATTGCGCCACACAAATATCTTATTTAGCACCTGATGTGTCCGTTAGGCACCTGTGTCGTCGACCTTGCTCGGCAACGATCCTGCGCTTCTCTCCGCAAGCTCGCTCGGACTTCGGCGGCCGGCAGACGAAGGAAGAAGACAGGCGAACAATAAATTGCAGGGTAAGGCCAAAAAATGTGGCCTTTCAACCAATCAAAGAAAAAAAGTGACGAGAAATTCCAGGGAACGTACAGTCGATTGTATCCGCTGACTACTCACATATCGTGGTAAAAAATTTGAAATTCCAGGGAACGTACAGTCGATTTTATCCGCTGACTACTCACAAATCGTGGTTAAAAATTTGAAATTCACTTTCAAAGAAAGATTCAATATTATTGAATAAAATATCCACTCAGTAGGAATTCCAACGACAGAATGCGTTAATTTTTTTCTTCTTGACAATGTTCAGAACAATTGTCAATTTTTGAATTATCCAAAAAAACACGAAAAAGTAAAAAAGCTGACCGAATGACTCGTAAAAAGAATTTAATCGAAATGACAACAAAAAGTATCTAATTGCAGGAATTATACTGCAATTTTCAGTATGAACGTAACTGGGAGAACATGTTTTTCAACTACAATGTTAAGTTTGTTCTTGGAATAAATTCATCCCAACTACGGAACGCTTCAGTGTGCATGGTCTGACACGCACTTGGCTGGTTTTTGTATTTTTGTCCGTTTGTCTGTTCGTCTGGATGTATCTTTTAGATGGCGCAAAAACGGCTGAACGGATTTGAATGAAATTTGGCACACATGTAGTTTATAACCTGGACTAACACATAGCGTACTTTAAGTCTCGGTAGTAAGTTCCCGTGGGATATTTTCCGACAACCAGGCGGACGAAGCCGCGGGCAAAAGCTAGTATGATATAACTTAACTTTAAATACTTGCACGATCCCTGTGCCGTTGCATGCACCTATAAGCACAATTTTTTGTGTGCGTTACGTTGCGCACTACCGTAAATATTGAATTTTCACACCAACTATAAAAGTCATTTCTCAACAATAATTTTTGCATAAGGTTACTTAGTTTGAAGTACAGCAGGAGTCACCAAATGGCGGACCGCGGTTCGCATCCGGACTGCCGCGACATATTTTCTGCGGACCTTAAGTAAACAGTAAAATGTATACAAACATTTGATTAAAAAAAAAAAAAATCAATTGAGTTTTATCCTGCACCAACTTTACTCTAGACTTCAGAGAGATACGTAGTTCAAAGTAAAAAAAAAAACACATTAACATGTATTAATTACTTTGTTATTTTTGTTCATTGCATAGCATTTGTTTATTACTTAATAAAAAAAAAATGTTTTCGTTTTAGTTCTTAATTGACATTTTAAATCTTGGTTGTTAGTAATCGTCTACCAAAAATACCGCGACAGTCATATTATTTTCGCCTGAAACATAGGATTCCCTAGTTCAAGCACGTACATCTTAGGAATATAATTTATATTTAAACAAAACTGTACAATTTTTTATACCTTGTAATTTTATGAATAAATATTATTATTATATTTTAAAAAACGGCCGCCAATAAAACTAGTCCGTGATCCCTGATGTATACACAAGCCTATATATCAAGCTATAATTTCCAGTATAAGCTGACCTCTATTGTACGGAATTCCTATACAAAGCGAGATCAGCTAATACTGGAAATGTATAGGTTTACATGTAGCCGTGTGTACAGAATGCGTAGTTGACGGCTTAGTGATGGGTCTTGTTACTCCCTGTATCCCCACACCTTTTTTTTTGGGTGGGAAGTCATCAAATGACCTCTCCCGCTCTGGGCGAAGCGGAAGGGCGGCTCTTTGAGGCGCGCGTGGAACACGACGCGCCGTCAACCCGTGGCTGGTCCTTACCGGACGGCGAGCTGTATCCCCACACCTACGGAAATTATGCTACTTTTTGTCTCAAAAATAATCCTAAAAGATATATAGTCATATAGGGGAAGAAGGTTTGTATGGAAAACTTAGCATTTCTTAAGTTAAGGATATGAAAATTAAAATTTATGCTTTTGGTAAGAAATAAAAAAAATATTTGCTACCGCGTTTTTGTAAAATCATCCCCCAAGGGGATAAAATAAGGGATGATTTTAATATTCAAATGATTATTGAAATTTTTGTGTACTCCTTTTAAGAGATTTAATTAAGGAATTGGATATATAGTTAGAACTCGTATCTTGAGGTATTATTTATTTTAGTATTTATTTCATTGAAATCGGTCCACCCGCTTAAAAGTTATTACAATTTGAAGTTATAAAATAAATGAGCTAATTATGTAGGTAATACGTGGTCAAAGGCGGCACTAAAGTATTTCAAATTAATGATGATAATATTAAAACGAATTATTATTATTTTTAAGTTAGACATTTCCAATCTTATAAACCTGTTTAATAAATATAAAAATAAATATTTGCATTTGTTATCTGTCTGTCTGTTACCTTTTCTCGCTTTAATGGCTGAATGGATTTGGATGATAGGATAATATTTATCCCGGTAACATGTTCCCGTGGGACAATTTCCGATATCCACGCAGGCGAAGCTGCGGGCAGAAGCTAGTTTAAATATAAGCACAAATAAATATACAGAAATACACATATGTTACAATTTTCTTTGAATTTCTTTTTCATGGCAATTCAAGAGTTGAGCTTTATATAAAAGTAGTCCGTAAATTCATGAAACTAAAACTCCATTTTGCGTAAAAAGCAATTGTAACAATATTCTACGAATATTCTATTGAATTCCACTATTCAAACCTTCGCAGGTGGTCCTTTATAACATTTCACGATCGTTGCTATAAAATAATTATGTCATAATTTATTTTTGATCGTGTGAATTATTTTCCATTAAAACCAGCTGTATTTTTTCCGTATCTATACCAATTACAAATTAAAATTGCTGTTCGTGTCTGTCTGTGTGACCGCGTTGTTCTTCTAAACTACGCAACGGATTTTGATGCGGTTTTCACCATAATTTTGAGCATTTATTCCGGAAGATTTGTGTGTATAAAACATTTATATTAAACTTGCACATAATAAAGAAATCTCGATGTTTTCTCAAGTCTTGCGAAGCAGGGGTGGGCCTCTAGTCATAAACATTTAGTATTCGTAAACCGACCTCGTAACTCTTTTGATCACTGTTCTCTCTTAGCCAGGGTCATGTTTCTGACCCTGAAATCCTTCTCAAGACTAAACTCCCCTGGGACTTTCACCGGAATGAACATTAGGGTCACTATAACCACATTATTTAGAAAGCCATCGAGAGAATATTTATCTGAACCCAAACCAATTAAATGCTTCAATGAATAGTCTGCCGCACATTACCCATTTTGTAGCAAAATCATTCTGTATAAAATATACGAAGCCTCGTTAAAAATATATTCTGGTAACCGGTAAGTACAAAATCCTTAAATATCCGAACCTCAAAGATAAAATAATAGACCCGATATTTTCCGTTCGATATTTAAAGGTTAAAAAAACTTTTTGGATTTATGCTAAGTTTTAAAGAGTTCCACTGAATATTTAAAAAATAAAACTTTTTGCCGAAACCTTTTTGCATTTGAGTTTTTAATTTGGCCGAGACCTTGCTTCACGAAATTGTAGTAGGTACCTACCTAAGTAAAAGTGAAACGAAATTTTTCTCCGCTCCGAAAGCGAAATCACGATGAAATTTTAATTTGATTATATAGGAATCTGTCGGGGTTCAAATTGTTAGGTAAGCGAGGCATCATGAAATTCTCGTCCGACAAGATGCGAATTACATCTCTGTTTAGCAATCTCGGGTCAGCTTCACGCTCCGAAAATGCGTTGAATTTTAACGTAAATAAAAACAACCTTTTGGTTTAGAAGCCTACCGATTGGTTTATTTTGAAGAGAGGAAATAAATGTGACTGGTTGTATTGACTGATGAACGAAGCAATTAGAATTTAAATTGTGTTTTCAATTCGTTGTTTATTTCAAGGCTTATCGCCAATACCGTCATCTACTTAATGATTTTTCGTATAGGTATTTTGGGAGAACACGGTTTAATATGTAATTTGTCTTTTAGGCATTTTATAATGTAGTTTACGCAAAGTATTCGCTGTACATATGATTAAGTTAGTCTACTTCCGTAATGTGCTACTTCTATAATAATATTTGAGCTGATCTTATAATAACAAACTTCCTTATTTGAAAATGCCTAAACAAACGTCATGGTGGTAAGTGAAGAACCAGCCTAAACACACCTTAAATATAACATAATATCACGCCCGCATTCCCCTTAGGGGTAGGCTGATTTGTATTGTACGTACACTCCACATTTTACCTGTAACCAAACTTACTATATACCTATGTATTAGGTACTCAGTTTCTTTTGCTCTTCTTTCATGTTTATTATTGTATATATTATATGTAGATAAGTACCTATATCTTTTATGTTTGTATGTATTTATTGTCTATAGATATGGTACACCACAGACTACTTGCATAGTTGTCTCCTTCTCATTTGAATCCATCCAAAGGTTGTCTGTAAAAGATCGCTTTTAGCGATAAGACCACCCATTGTGTCACCCTGTGTAAAATTTCTACATTTATATCTGTAATTTTTTATGGTGTACATATTAAAGACTATTCTATTTTCTCTGGTTTAATGCCCTGTGGCATATGATTTAGCCGACTATTTACTTTTTAAACTAAAGTTACTTTTTACAATATGTACTATATTTGATTTTCTCGTTTTGTACTGCAGTGCGAGGTACCCGCACCCTAATTGCGTAACACACTATCTATCACAATCTGAATCCTTTTGAAGCGTACTGTTAATCCATTGCTTCATATGTTCGAAAAATTTGTCTATTCAACAAAGTAAATAACGCAATGAATGTTGTTGAACTGTCAAAATGAAAGCTATTCCTACTGTTAGTGTGTTACGCAATTACCTGGCCGGAAAGCTGCATGCGATTTAAAAAAAATACCTGTGTACCGGACGGGCGTGATCGCTGGACGCGAAGTAAGTTAGGAGATTGTATACCTAGCCAGATTATTATCATTATTCCGGCATGAGGACAGGCCTCTCACTGTCCTAGCGGCGCTGACGTCCTGTACCAATAGGTTCCAGACTTTTTCTCAGGTGGTGACTATATCCTGAAGTCTACACGGGCACGGGTATGTTGTCGAAGAAATAATAACAAAAAATATTTTTTACAAGTAATTTCAAGAAGCACTTACGGGTCTGTTCAGGGATTCTACTGGTATAATACTTACTATACTAAGCCTTGTAGATGACTTGTCGATGACTACGAATTACTAAAAATTGCATTCCTGCTTAAATACAGGCAATCTTGACCTTAGCGAGGACCCCGATTTGCTTCCGTTTTCAAAACTTTATTCATTTTTATTTTCACTACATTTAAATGATATTTGACAGCAAAACACATTAAAATATGTATATGACATGTTTATGTACTTTCGGATTCCTTACAATATTATCCATCTACTGAAGTTATTTATTACAATAAATTTTCACTAAAAAGATATCACAATGTACCTATATAGGTAAAAGGTTTTCAGGGTGTGAAGCGCCTCTGAACGTATGTTTGCTAAACCAGCGGGGTAATTACGTAACACACTACAGTAGGAATGGGTTCCATTTGGACAGTTCAACAACGTTCATTGAGTTATTTACGTTGTTGACCAGACAAATTTTTCGAACATATGAGGCAATGAATCAGCAATAGGCTTCAAAATGATTCAGATTGTGATAGATAGTGTGTTACGTAATTAGGGTGCAGTTTTACATCATTCATAGATTATTATTGTTACAACTTGTTAACTCAATTATGTAGGATTTTACAATAGACTAAGTGTCTGAATGTTAGGTTCAGGGCTAGGTCTCGGTCTAGGGTACCTGGCTATACTAAAAAGCTATACATTTCTACTATATGTATAGCCCACTTAATTGAGATTTACAATATTTTACTTCACAATTACATATTTCGTAAAATTACCATTTCGATATGATTCTGATACTAATTACATTAACTAATCACTATGATACGCATGACTACAACTACAACAATACAACACACAACAACACAACAACAATGACAAACACACAATACACAACAAACACAACACATAACACAATACTACAATACAACACAATACGATGTACGATGTGTCTGTTATACAATACTAGATATTATTTACAATTTTTTTTTCAGTGTTACGTAGTCGCGAACAACCTGCCTAATCGGTAAAACAGGCGTAGGATATTACAAAAACAAATCCTAAATATGCAAAGTTTTCGAACCGCATTCCTCTCAGGATTGTTCCGAAGCGTTTCTCTTTAGCATCACTGTACCTTCTAATTCCGGACAGGAATTTTGTGGAAACAACAACGCTACAAAAATTTTAAAGGTATATTTGAACTGGCAAAAACGTAGCTACAGTATCAAATTAGCCGAAGGGACAACATACCCGGAATTCCCTGTAAGCCTCATCGCTTCACCTTAGAGGCTATATTTTACTAGCTGCCCCTCGGGGTTCCTCGTAAAGGGAATTAATGAAATCCTACCCGTTCAATAACGTAAAGGACTAATAATATAGCTTACATTAATTACTTTTGTGAAAGTAATCAATTTAAGGGCAATGCCGTAAAGTTTTCATTAAAATTTTGCGGCAGAACAAATCCCAGCGACTTATTATACCTTTTAGAATTTGTAGGCGTAATTTTGATCGTATCTTTCGTACTTTATTTGAATAATGGCTGTTGAATCGTTTTGAAAATTCTCGTAATAATGAAAGTCAAATAGTGACGGAGGAAGGGTTGTTAAAGCCGTTGGTTAGGGGAAACTCGGTTTACGATGACGTAAGACCAACCTAGCGAGTTAAGGGGATTACAGAGTATTGAAGGTATAAATACAAGCCTTAATAAGTATGTAAACAGCTGTAAACCACGCTTTGAAAATTACGGTGTATTTGTAAACATGCATGAGTCGCCTTCCTCGTTTCATTTGCTGTTTGGAGGCAATTGGTCTTATTACAAAACAAGGTTTTACTTTAGACATGGTTTAAAACCATCGAGCCTGTTTTTGAAATAAGAACGTAACAGGAATTGAAATACAGTTCCTTTTATGAAACTGACAACTTGGTCCGGTCTAAGGTTGTCAATTTTGTATTAAGAACTAAGGCATAAAGTTCAAAATCAAAATCTGTGCAGAATCTGGGGGTCTACTCCGCAAGTATGAAATCCGTAGTTTCGGTCGATGTTATGGGCGTTTCCTACTCCGTATCACTTACGGACATAAAAGTATTTCGAGGCCCGAATAAAAAATGAATGAGACTATCACTTACTCCCAATGTGTTATTGCCCGTCCGCAAAGGTTAATTAATCGCGAGTAGGGTTCATTCCAAAGTATTGAACTAATTTCAGACGAGCCCGTTCATTCGTTGACGGACTTAGTGAGTAGGACCCCTTTTTTATTTTATTGTGTGGGACATTATCAAATGACCTCTCCCGCTTTGGGCGGAGCGGAAGGGCGCGTCAGACTCTTACTGACTAAAACCCACCCGTGTTCCTTCAGTTGCCTGTGCGCCAGGGCTACGGTAACTCTTTCGAACAATCCGTGACCCCGGCAGGCATCGGCCCTATCAGACCCCGTCGATGGTGCTGACATCCCTTGGAGGCGCGCGTGGAACATGACGCGCCGTCGACTCGGGCCTGGTCCTTACCGGACGGCGAGCTGCCCATTGCTCGCCGTCCGCAAGCTCGCGCCTGCGGTGGCCGGGAGTCGGCAATCGACTCCCGACGCCCAGGGTGTCTCCTCCTGCGGTGACTAGGGGCGCGAGGGCGCAGCGATTGCCTCTCCCTCTCGCGCTCTGCCTCCTTTTTCGCGAGCATTACTGCTTCGCAGAAGGAGGTGACGGCTTCCCATTCCCTCGCGTTCCGTACTATGGCCTGAACCAGCGCCGGACGCGAGAGGTCGCCGCCGCCGATCGCCGCCACGAGGACACGGCGGTGCTCCGTCCAAGCCGGGCAGACCTCCCCCGTATACTCCACCGTCTCCTCCGGTCGATGCACACAATGGTAACACCCGGGCGTCTCCTCCCGCCTTATTCGAAACAGGAACCTCCCGAAACAGCCATGTCCGGTGAGGAAATGCGTCAGGCGGAAGGTGAGGACGCCGTGGCGCCTCTCAAGCCACTCCTCAAAGAGGGGACTTACCGCCGCATTTGTGGCGTGCCCTTGAGTAGGACCCATGGCTCGAAGGTTGAGGCTCGGGCCAAAGTTAGATCATATTTTGTAATAAGACAGTACGTATTTTGAACAATGACAACAGGTAGATCAAGTACATACACTTCTTCTTCTTAGCGTGTCGATGGCAACTTGTAATTGGCCATATTTTGTTTAACCTTATTACTCACTGTATCTGTTTAGCTGTAAGTTTTCCTAAAAATAAAATAAATAAAGTCAGCCAAGAATTTGGCTACGAGTCAGTACCGTCACCGTCAGTAGCGTTCTTCAGTACACTTCGTTATTGGTTTAGGTAATACCAAAAACCAGCCTGTATTTTTATCTAGATTATTTCAAGCCGACTGACAGGCAGCCGCTTAGCCCTTATTTACTTCGTACCTAAGTCTAAATTGAACTCATTAGTCTTAAAAAGGAATATTAATGAGCTGTACCAACATAAATTTTCTTTTTCATTAATGGCAGACGAACCTTTTGTGTGGTTAAACATTTACTTTTCTAACTGCTGGCATCATTGAGGTTGGCTTCCAGTCTAACCAGATGCAGCTGAATACCAGTATTTTACATGGAGCAACTGCCCATCTGACCTCCAAAACCTAGTTACTGGGTAATACGATACCTCTTCGTAAGACTGGTTGTCAGGCTGTCGGGCTTCTGACTACCCGCAACGACTGTCAAAGATCTACAAATGACCGCTGGGATCCAGGGTTGAACGTGCTTTATTTATTATTAATCCCCTAGTGGGATATAAAGATGTCCGTACGTGTGTCCGTGGCATCACAGCGGGCCCTATCAGAATACCAGCGCTGCGGTACTTATTTTTTTTAAATATCGCAGCATTATGCTGAGATAGGAGCCTTTTAGCCCTCGCACAGGTTTTTTACTTGTTTATTGTTGTTTTTATTGTTAATTTTGTTAGTTTTAAATGCTCCTTTTTATTATTATTTTTACTCTTTATATTTCCTGTGCGTGTCCCAAATAAAATATTTTTCTTTCTTTCTTTATTTCTTTTCGAGGCATCCCTTCCACGGACTGACCTCGGCTATCGTAGGTTAACCTCCGATCGACTCGTGCGGCCGTTATTATTTAGCCACGAGCCTAATTGCTGTATTAGTCAGAAATGTATTTGAATTCCTCAACAGTTTCTTCGGGAAACATTCATTTGTTTCATCCAAAGGATAAGATGGCTATTTATTTTATTTACGTCCTCATTTACCCTGTTAGGGTTGCTAGATAGGATAAACAAAGTGAGTGGTGAAATTATAATGATTGTGTTGTAGGTACAAATTGAAATGGGTTATTATGTTAGGACCGCTTTTGTTCTTGTTTTCTTTTGTGGTAATAAAAGAGTAATAGAGTGAATCTATACCTATAGCTTTAAATTTCTGAAATTAATGGAAAAATAACCCACCACTGTAGTTGTTTTATAGTACCTTTTTAACCGATTTCAAAAAGGAGGAGGTTCTCGATTCGTCTGTATGTTTGTTACTCGACATCTCCAGTAATTGTGGATTAATTTCGAAAATTCTTTTTTAATAGTTAGAGTATGTCTTAGGGATGGTCCCATATAAATTTGCTTCGGTAGTTTTTCTGTTAGCTTCAATAATACGTATTTTTTCCACTTAGTGTATATTGATGATGTAATAATAACTTCCTGTCATCGTTAATTACATAGCAAGTAGTGTTATACGAATTTGTGTAGGGTAGGTACCACAACTAAAATGTGGAAAAAAAACCTCTTACAAAAAAACGGCTGACTTCAAAAAAAAAAAACACTATAAAGTGAAAAATAACTTTAATTTCGGAAGTGGGTGTCAAAAACGGAAATACAAAACCAAAGACACCGACTTCCGACTACTCTTCTATTGGTATTTACCTATGTATTTTCTTCTATTATGTGTTTTGTGTGAACATGACTAAATAAATAAAGTAGTTTCAGGAATTTCTTAGTACCTACTGTACTAAGAAATTCCTGAAACTTTACGGTCGGTCAGCACTAAGTAGAAGTTCATTGCAAACACTTTTCATTTCGAAGCTGACTATTTTCTGGTTTAATTTTTGGTTCTGTAAAGCAGGATTTGATCTTTATTAGAAACACTTTCGCTGGATGTAATAATGAGGGACGCTATTTTTTTGCAACTTTCCTTCCACTCCTGGCAGAACTTGATTTCTCTGAAGTCGAACTCGGAACTCCTTTGACCACTTTTGTCTATTTCTCAAAGTTGTCGTTTTTCCCTAGAAATCTCATCTTTTTTTTTTTGGTATGGGAGCTTGTAGTTGTGACCACTGAGGTCTTGGCTACTTAACCGAATGTCCTGTGGGTGACTTAGGATTTTACTCGAAAAGCCTCCAGCCAGGAGCGAAATTTAATACTAAACTTATATTTAAATGACCCCACGCTAAGGGCACCCCCTGTGGGGTACGGACCTCAGCTTAGGGCGTCATTGAGAGAGGGCAGCAAGTGGGGACAGGCTGGATCGAAATGTTAATATTATGATTATTATTACGGGAATTTAAGGCTACAGGCTCAGCTACGACGCGGGCTGGGGCCTCATCGGACAAGAAATCTCATCTCAAAAAGTCAAGCTATTTATTCTGGAAAACAGTACTGGAAAATAGCTTGACTAGAAAATAGTTCGTGTAATATCCATCTAAGTCTTGACCTGCGAACCCTATTTAAGCCTAGCGACATGAGGCGTAACATCGGTCGCTATTAGCTACCTAATGCTGTAGTATGTGTACCGAGCCTTAGTTTAATTGGATTATAAGGCCCTATGTTGTGGAGTTTCTTGCCGGCTCTTCTCCATAGGAAACAACCAATTGGATCCGTGCACCTAGCTTCTGACGTTTCATAAGTGCCCATGTTGGTTTATGTGGAATAAAATATTTTGATTTTGATATGGTAATCAGGCCTGCTTTTAAGATCGTAGTCTTGAAAGGAGTTTGTGTAACCGGAATCTTTTCATATCACACATAAACCGTACGGTTTATTTATAACTAATTAGGGCTAATATAACCCTGAGAAGCAGGAAGTACAGTTACGAGCATAAATACCTTACACTTACGCAACATTCATATTCGATTTTTTCGTGAAATAACGATTGATTTGAGAAAAGACCTATTTTATAATAGTATGGTTTTGATTATAATATGTTCGTAACACCATAAAATACGAATATCTATAAAAAAATTAGGGGAAAATCGCTTTTGTATTTTGCGTAAGTATACATACACATACATACTCGTACATAAATTCTCGCTTTATTCCCATGGGGGAAGGCAAAAACAACAGAACGCCACCTGCATACCATCCTTACATACTCCTTTCGCCTCGTTTACGTTCATACATCAGGTCATACATGCAAGCCGGGTAGTACTACGCACCTGACCTTTCTGAAGAACGTCACCAATAAGGTCACTATAATATGTCCTCCTAGGACATCCCCTCCTGGCTGCCCCGGCTCCGTAAGTATAGATACGGTATTTATGCTTATGGCTGCACCTTTTTTTTATAAGTCCCTATTGTCCCACTGCTGGGCAAAGGCTCCCCCCTACTCTCCCTTCACCTCGTCTGACTAACTCCGTGACTGAAAAAGTAAAAGAACAATTATATTTCGTAAGTGGTAACTTTTTCCATATTTTTCTGCTGTTTTGATAGGTAAAGTACCTAAAGCAGTTAAAAAAAAAAACTGAGAATAATATCGAACCTTCTGCTCCATTCCATTTTTATAAGCTCCTTATACTAAGCTTTTTATTCAGATTATATTTATAGTAGTAATGTATCGCACACATAAGCTACCAGAAGCAGATATCAATGTGAGACTTCACACTTTAAACATCAAGGCTTTTTTGTTTTCTTGTATCGGTACGAACTATTTAAGAATGGGAAATGTTTAACTGACCCTCGAAATAATTATTGCATAAAGAAAAAAAATTTTTTTTTTCTTTCTTTCTTTATTTCTTTCTATTGACTTTCTCATCATGGACTTCTGGGCTTTTCCCGCCGTTGGTCACAGTAACTAAGCTAGGGTACCCCGACCAAACGGGTTGGGTTAAGTTAGAACTGTGACCAACATTATATTACATGGGCGCCGTCAGTAGGGACTGGTCATCTCTTAGCTGCCACGGCTTATTTAAATTACTGAATTGTTTTTCTTTTTGTTTCTGTCTTTTTTATTACGGACGCTTTTAACGTGCACGTTTTTCTACATCGTTCTCACATGTATAATTTCAACATTAATGAAGTAACCAATTTTTTGTAACAATATTTTATTGAAAAGAGTGTCCGTGGAGTTTCTTGCCCGTTCTTCTCCATAGGTACCTACTACGCTTTGGAATGGACCATGGTCTAAAAAAACAAGGTCTGGCACTCCGAGAGTGACACAAGCTTACGTCACTATCCAGTTGCCACTTTATTGCAACAAAACAAGAAGTATGGAAACATTTTCAGTCACCATTCTGTTAAAAAATATATATCAAGCATTTAAATTGACGTTTTGTTTTTCTAATCAAACGAAACAATTCAATTTAAACTTATACCGACGTAATTGTTGGTTAAAACCTCATTGATTTATCGGATTCGTACAGGTAATAAAGGCGGTTGGGGAGTTATTATGACACACTACTGGTAACACAGCAGTGATGACATAGGCTTGTGTCACCCACGTGACCACTGTGTCTCGGAATGCTATACCTGGCGAAGTATATTATTATACCATGGAATGGACAACTAGTTTCATCTTTCTGACCGACCGACCCCTTGACAATTCAAAAGTACCTGTAATTGGTTTATTTGAAATAAATGCGTTGAGTTTGAGTTTAATAAGAGTGTTTAATCGTATTTTGTGAAGTGAAAAATTGGAATTATTAGAGGTTCGATTAAATACATGCCTATAAGAATAGTTCATGCTGTAGGGAAGATACTCGTCAATAAACAAGGTGGAAGTGGGGCTGACCACCCTATGTTGTCAGTGTCAGGGTTTAAGCACCTATTGCCACTCGTAGGGGTCATTTTAAACAAATATTTGGATACGTGTTCACGGCCCTAATACAAAACAAATTTCTATGCAGAGAAGTAGCTTGCTACCTGGACGTTCATCGCGGAAAAATTAAAACCTGTACCCGCGAGCGGAGTCACGGAACACAATTATAATTATTCTAATCCTCAAAGGTTAAAAAATTATAAAGGTGACGGGCACGTTTTTTTGTCACGTTAAGCCAAAGTTAATATAAAACGTGACGTAAGCCGCACTTAAGTAACGAAGTACCTACTCGTAGGTTGGGTAACTCAACCGGACGCACGTCCATGGTAACAATTTGATATTGGCACCGCCTTTATGTCGCGTTTATGTCGTGTCGTGTCGTTTTTTATATTTTTTTATGAGTATTTTTTTTTATCCCCTCGTGGGATTTATGGATGTCCGTAGGTGTGTCCGTGGCGTCACAGCGGGCCCTATCAGAATACTAGCACTGCGGTACTTATTTTTTTTAAATATCGCAGCATTATGCTGAGATAGGAGCCTTTTTGGGCTCGCACAGGTTTTTGATTTTTTACTTGTTTATTGTTGTTTTTATTGTTAATAGTGTTAGTTTTAAATGCTCATTTTATATTTTTATTTTTACTCTTTGTATTTCCTGTAAGTATCCCAAATAAAATATTTTTCTTTCTTTCTTTCTTAGCAGTAAAGGCGATTTTTGTAGATCAGGTGTTATTAATTACGTGCCGTTGACTGTATGTAGTATCGGCTTTTTCCTAAAATGTTTAAGCTTTAAGGTGCGTACAGGGTAAAAAAAAAAAGAAAGAAGAAAGAGTACTCGTAATCGGCGGCGTGCGTCTATGACTCGATGTATGAACATAAACGAGGCAGAAGGAGTATGTTAGGATCTTAGCAGGTGGCGTTTTGTAGTTTCTACCTACCCCCACGGAAAGATGGCGTGAGTTTATGATGTATGTATTTAAGTATTGTTGGCTGAATAAAAATTTCGTAGATTGAAAGTATGTGGTTGTAATGCGTATGCACTGATCAGGTGACGAATGGATAGCTCAAAGATTTTGAAGCAAGCATAGCACCTACATAACGTCTGACGGGTGTACTGAAGACTCGACAAAAAGAAAATAAATAAAAATTATTGTTTTACGTAGAAAATTAAACTTAATTTTTGAGGTGGGCGGAGATTCAAATGTCTGGACATTTACAATTGAGCACGTGATCATTCCATTTGTTCAAAACTCTCTGGTCATGAACAGAGAGTATTGAACAAATGGAATGGTTGGTTGGTGTTCTGATTTAGTATCATGATACTAAAGCGGTGCTAATTAATTAATCCCCGTGGATTATAATGTTGATGTCAGTGTCATAATAACGTTAAAAAAGATTTGCCACGTCCAATTTTCGTTAACAAAATGTTGTTTCATAATTGAATTGGGAAAAAAAAACGTAATTGGACTTTATATAGGTACGGGCTGTTGATTTAATTACCTGAGTGGTTGAAGCCCGAGAGACTGAAAATTTTTCCCCATGTATTTTAATATCATCTAATATATAAAAATCTCGTGTCACAGTGTTTGTTATCGAACTTCACCGAAACGGCTTGACCGATTTTTATGTTTTTTTTTTTGTGTATATACGGTAGGTCTGAGAATAGGTCGTAAAGTATATTTCATACTGCTGCGGGTGAAACCGCGGGGCGCAGCTAGTAATAACATAAAATCAGCTACATTTCGCCAGTTATGTTTAAGTCCCATGTAATAGGGGGCGAGCCTATTGCCATTAACCAGGTACAAATCCAAGCTCCGGGCTACTACTGAGAAATTCCTGCTGGAAAACCCCAATAACACTTTGCCTGAGGCGGGAATCGAATCCAGCACCTCATGCTCAGCAGTAGAGCTTGTGACCGCTAGACCAACTAGGCGGTCAAGTCGAGGCATTTTGATATAATTTATGTAGGTAAATATTATTTATTCCATCTGTACCTATTCCTACAGGAAGTTTGCTTTTGCTGTCATGAATCCAATATCCTTTTCATACGGTAAACTTGTTCAAAACGGCGTGTAAAAATCACTCTGTTAACGAATGCTGATGAATAAATCAACAGCATCAACATAAAAAAGCAAACGCGAAAATCAACATAAAACATAAATTCCCCCGACGAACATTTTATTTGGTGTACCAGGGTAACATGAAAAACCGGTCAGTGATTTTCCTGAACTACCAATACCTCCTAACTACCTTTTTTCAATTCTTAATCTTTAATGCCAATCGACGTAAAATTGTATTTCACGTGTATTGGCAAAACCTCCTAACACGATATTTGACTACTTATCCAATGGGATACGAAGTCAAATAGTGAATAGTCAATAATAGTCAATATTCAAGTCATTTCAAATAGTGGTTAATGAACCACTAATAGAAATGACTTCAAAATTATTAGACGCTAATTTTGCTGCGAATACCTCCTAACTTTAAGTAGAAATAACTATTACGTTATGGTGTTGAAATTTTCAAAAAATATATAGTGGATATTGGTAGTTCGTCGTCGATATGTAAAGTACTAGTTTCTGTCCGCAACTTCGTCTGCGTGGACTTCAGAATTGGGTTCAGAGAGAAATGAAAAAAGTGTGAGTAGTAAAAATAAACGGGATAAAAAAATTCACCTGTAGGTATTTGACATGGTAGAATCGCTAAGTATAGGTATATTGTTTTTTTTTTCATAAGTTAATAACAGTCGTTAAGCCCTGTCATTTACCGAGATAAAAATTATCCCATGTGTTAATCCAGATTACAAACTATCTGTGTGCCAAATTCCATCCAAATTCGTTCAGTCGTTTTTGCGTGATTGAGTAACAAACATCCAAACTTTCACATTTATAATATTAGTTCTAAGTTCTATATAGCTTCACTATTCATGCAAGCCTGTTAGCAACGCGCGCCGTCATATTTTCCACAGTGCGTACTAAAATCATGGGCTTGCTTCACCATTGAACGAAGTAAACAAATAAACAACCTTTTATGTTAAGAGATTAAATAACAGCTATTCATTTTATTTACACCATTTACAAGCATTTTGTGGGTTTAATAGCAAATAAGACGCAATTTTTGAACGAGGTTAGTTCCATTACTACACAGTAATGGAACTAACCTCGTTTAAAAATTGCGTCACTATTTTTCTTTGGTATTGTTCGTCGAATCGTTGAGCTCCTTAAGTTCTGAGTTGAGCTGCACGATTACTGACAAATGCGTGCACTGACTGGACAGGTCCACTCAATCTGTGTAGTTTTTCCTCAAAAGACCATTTCAGACACAAATCTACTTGGTCTTCACATGATCTGACCAAGATTATGTCTGGACTTTAAAAGAGACTGTGAGCTTAGAGTTTGTTTCGGCCTTTCTGCTCAGAGTATTCAGATAGGAAACGCCGACCTCATCTAGTTTTTAAAATATGATTGACGCGTAAAAGTGTTTGTTCAAACCTACTTACAGAAATAAAAACATTTTTTTTATTTTATTTTTATAACACCTGAACTTTACTTTTGTTGTAAATCAATCTGATTAAGGCGGATCCTCTGTTGTAGCTCGCTAAATTAAAATTTTCTTTAGGTTTTAGGAAAATTTGTTCCACCTAAAAAAAAATTAAGGATATTTCATATGAAAATACTAAGGTGGAACAAATTCCCAAAGTTTGACGATTGATATGAAACTGATGATTATTATTCAATAAATATATCATTCCTACAGTCGCGAATCGCATTTTGATAAACATACGACGTAAAACAGAGTCGCAATTTGCAAAAAACCAAAAAAAATTAATTTGGCGTGCTACAGTTGGAATCCACCTTAAAAGCTATAATTACTTAATGCAGGGCTAACATGACAAGCACGAGAACCCGAGATATCACGATTTGTCGAAATTTGCCTACGATTCTGACATCATCATGCCTAATACCTAACATGACCGTTAGGCCCTTTACACACGTTTTTCTTGCCGTAAAAAACTACGCTTTATTCGTCGTGTGTAGGCACGGATCGTAAGTATTGTATGGATCACTAAGAAAACTTGTTGACGGACACGTTTTTTCTAAGGCGCGGTCTATACGCCGTACCGTAATGAAACCGTGTCGGGTTTAAAAGGCCTTAAGGTCGAGTAAACTCTAAAAAGGCACTCTGATTGCACAAACCGAGCGAAGCCAAAAGAAAAAAATAAAAAGATAAAAAAGGCACTTTGACACTTCTTTCCCTCGTGACGAAAGACTGATGTGGAGTCCGTCTTACGAAAGAAGTCCCGCGGAATGGACTTTTGAAGTGGAAATAATAATAATAATTATTATTATATAGTTAGCAACATTCCTACAACAACCTTCCTACCTCACACACCTTTCTCTATTTAATATTCTGTATTTTATTAAGCAGTGCTTGTAATATGATGTTGAGATAAATATATAAATAATGATTTATGTCTCCGTCGCATGCCTGTGGCGCCGCGTCTGCGAGACTTCTTTCATGGGACGGACTCTAGCAAGTTACTAAAAACAAATAATTTATCATAGGGAACTTCAGTTTGCGGTTTCGTTTCATTCGATTGATTTTATGCATGGAATTAGTATAAATTATAATTATTATATAAATAGGCTTTTATTTTTATTAGTTTATTTATCTTTTCTTATCTATTTTCGTTTTCTTTTTTTTATTCTTCTATATTTTGTGAATGCGAGAACGCTGTAGGCCTAATTTGTAGACTGTAGATTTGTAGACCTTTTTAAATTTTGTTGAGTACCTGTTACTTGTTGAGAAGCCTACACTTGTAAAAGCCCCTTATTTTTAAAAGAGTAACCGTGGAGTTTCTTGCCGGCTCTTCTCCATAGGAAGCTTCTGACGTTTCATAAGTGCCCATGTAGATTTATGTGAAATAAAATATTTGAATTTATTATTCATTTTACGGCCAACTCTTTTAATTTGTTTTGTTTTTGTGTAACCGACTTTTTTGATTAAAAAATTATTTTAATCAAAAAAGTCGGTTCGGCCGACGAGCGCTATTTCCATGTTGGCCGCAGTTACTTGGCTTTTTAGTATTAGCGCAAGGTGCGATCCATCGCATGCAAGTTTGATATAACTTCACAATTTAACGGTTTGACATTCGATAGATTATAAACTAATGGAGTTCACGATCATACGGTAACACATACATACGAAAGTGGCGAGGCAGTGGTGTAATCCAGGCTCTCATCTAAGGTCTCGTAACTGTCCCAAACCTTACCATAACACAGTTTCGGAGTCACGTCCCGACTTTCGGAATGTTTAATGAACGGTAAATAAGTACTTCGAGGTTCCGAAACAAAATAAAAGTAAGAAAAGTATTTTGTTACGACGTAAGAAGGGTCATGGATTTCACGTACCTACCCTTACAGTATTGGCAAAAAACTTGGGACTAATAAGGAAAAGATATCTTTTTTTGTGGTCAATAAATTAGGATATTCTTAAAAAAAGTTCTGCCCTATATTTACTAATTTAAAAAGTGATATAGCCTTCCTGTTTTTCAACTTAAAAGTTACACTCTTGTAGGTGCAGAACCTTCCAGCTCTTTCTTTTAGACATTTTCACTCATCGAACTTCATTTTATCGTTTATCTGGTTGATATAACACTGTCTCAAATCAACCCTCATTTTCCTGCACAGTCTAAAAAACTACAAAACCCCAAAAACTAAAACTCCAGTACAACAATATCCACTAACCACAGCATACTTAAGTTGAGAGGGATCATTAGTTTCAGGTAATATGAACCCTCCGTACACAGAGCCCTGTGATTTACGTACAAATTAAAGTAGAAAATATGTAAATCCGGAGGGGCAGGCTTGTTGACCGTGGCCTACATCTGGCCCACACTTGGCTGACCGACTGGGGTCATTCGTTTAAAAGCTCTTTTACACGGGGACAGTTTCTCGACCGACGAATGGCAGAATGTTTATGCGAGATTCGGCGGGTGCAAAAACTCGCATACGATGCTCATTTCTCAAACTGTTAAAAGTAAATAACTCCAAAAATTTGCAACACGCCACACGCACGTTTTGTGAAACATTTCGAATGTCAAAATTGACAGCGTTTAACTGAAAATGTTGACTGTAGTTACTAGAGTGCGCGCAAAATAAGTCTACGCGCGGCCAAAACCGGTAATAATTGTTTGCTTTTAAAAGTGCTGGTAGGGATAGAGTCTTGAAGTTCAAACACGCGCACAGACTTACCTTGCGCGCACTCTACAAGAATACTACTCTACTAGGAGAAGAAGGATATTTTGGGGTCTGAATGACACACACCAACCCGGTTGGTTGGTAAACATTTATGAAATTGTGTCACAGAAATTGTATTGACAAAACAAAATGGCCACGTTAGTTCCGATTTTGGCTAAACGCCTGAATAACCTATTAGAGTTGTAGGGACCATGAATTTGCGTATGGTAGGTATTGTTTAAACGATTCAACTTTATTATCTCCCTTATAATCTCCTAGCTAGACACTCTCCCCGTGTAAATGACCCATTATTCACGCCTGTTCATTTTCATTAGGGACTGATGCCCGGTAAAACCTCACGACGGCCTCCAGTTATCCGCAGGCGTTTTTACACGTAAATGTGGACTTTGTAACGGTGGAATTAGAGATCTGAGTGGAATAACAATTAAATTATTTTGATATGAATTAGTCATTCCTCTTTTTACTTGGTCGGTTTTGTTAAAAGGATTGTCAATTGTTTTCGTTTATTTTGTGGAGGTATTTAAAAGCTACCAGAAAAAAATAAGGTTAACAGCCAGCGAATAGGACTGTCGGATGCTAGATAGTAATTAGTGCTAATTAATTATGTTGTCTTTTTAATATTTTTTATTATTATTAACGCCTGTTAAGCAGAGCATCTGCCATCTTATCTCTACACCACCCTTGGTTGACTGGTAGAGAATGCCTAAGGCATTAAGTCCGCCTTTGCATGTTATTGTGTGCGAGAAGTTTAAAATAAATAAATAAATAGTAGGGCAACAATCGGCTTTTTCGCTTAGATATTTGTTTCTTTTAGAATACCGTCACCCATAATATATTTCTTTCAGAGATACCACTAGTAGTGTACCAACCTACCTCCTTATACATTAAGCTTCTGCCTGCGAGTTTGTTGTTGTAACGTAAAATATGAGGGGCGTTCAATGTATTCTCGGCATCGGCATGAAAGAAAACGTTAATTCAATTAAAACTATTTTTATTTTTAACCCCCGCCGACGCAAAAAGAGGGATGTTATAAGTTCGACCGCTATGTGTGTGTGTCTGTCTGTGGCACCGTAACTCTGAAACGGGTGATCTGATTTGGATGCGTTTTTTTTAATTTGAAAGTGGTTTTTCTTGCGGTGGTTCTTAAACATGTTTTATCAAAATCGGTTCAGCCTTTCAAAGTCATCAGCATTTTATTGTGTCGGGGATTTTTAAGCTATTGCATAGCTTTTATCGCGGGCTTTGAGCGCGGCGACCGAATCAAGAAATTCCGTAACGAAAATAAAACCTAACACCCCCCACTCCGCCTACCATGTAGCTCGGCCGAGCGTTCGCTTAACGTGTATGTATATGGTACCTACGACTGTACTTGATTAATATCGAAGAAAAAAAAAAACTGCATAAATAAAAAATAATTATAATTGCATAAGTTGATAAAAAATGCTATGCATAGCTTTACCGCGGCAGTTCCCGAGTGCCACACGTGTTTGTTTTAATTTTACCTATTATCCAATGTAATCCCCCATTACGTCAATGCATTTATTACATCTCCAAATTAACTTTTCAATACCCTGTAAAAATAACTTTCTTCTTTCTCAAAAAAATGCGCATTTATTGTTGCCTTCAGCTCTTCATCGTTGGAAAATCGTTTCCCACGAAGGTCTTTTTTCCAATTAGGAAACAAATAATAATCACTTGGGGCCAGGTCCGGGCTATAGGGTGGGTGGTTAATTTCTTCGAAACCACAATCTCGCACAGCAGCCTTGGAAACAGGCGTCGTGTGGATCGGAGCTTTGTCGTGAAGAAGCAAGGGATCCGTCCGTCTTTTTTCCTTAATTGCTTCCCGTAAATTTCGTTAAGTGGATTCGTAGGATGCTGCTTTGGTTCACCTTTTTTTTCGTACTCAATCAGCAAAATTCCCTTTGAGTCCTAAAACACTGTGGCCATGATTTGTCCGGCAGGCGAAATGGCTTTGAATTTCTTAGGGGGCGCAGTACCCTTCTTGTGCCACTGCATGGACGCCTGCTTACTTTCAGGGTCATAATGATGAACCCACGTTTCTTCTCCAGTAACAATTCGATCGAAAATACTTCATGGAACTTCACCACAGAGCTCTAAAAACTCTACAGCACTCGATTCGCACTCGTTTTTGAGGCGCCGCACGCCAAGAGCATTCGCGACACCCATCTTGCAGTGACTTTGAAAGGTAAAGAAGAAAGAAAAAGTATTTATTGAGACTCGCACAGGATTATCAGAAACTAAACTAAACACATAAAAATAAAAATATAAAAATAATAAAATAAAAACAAAAGTAAAATAAAAATAACAACAGTAAGTCCTGTACGAGGCCAAGATGCCCCTATCTCAGACACGGCACCAACGAAGAGGTGGGTCATCTCTGCTATCATTTTCATTTTTATTTGGGCATCCTCCAGCATAAGCTTCTCAACTTTTTGAGAACCGCCCGGGCGAGTGTCGTCTTTGATACTCTATCTGCCCCTTTTAAATTCACTTGACCACTTTTGAACCGTAGATAACGAAGGTGTAGAATTTTGGTAAACAGCCACCATCTCTACGTGAATAGTTTTTTGAGTTTTTCCTGGTTTGGTAAGGATTTTAATAACAGCACGGTGCTCTATTGTCTTTAACAATGTCACGTTAGCCATTCCAGCACCCTAATTACGTAACACACTATCTATCACAATCTGAATCATTTTGAAGCCTCTTGCTAATCCATTGCTTCTTATGTTCGAAAAGTTTGTCTGCTCAACAACGTAAATAACGCAATGAATATTGTTAAACTGTCAAAATGAAACCCATTCTTACTGTTAGTGTATTACGTAATTACCCCTCTGTCGTCGTTGACTAAGGATAACTAGCAAACTAATGATCACAATTATATGAAATTTTACTTTTATACCCTTAGATAATGGGTTTTATTCATAAACGTTGCTTAAAGTTAAGTAATGATTAGCGACTATTTAATCATATATTTTGACGTTTATACGTCATTTAACTTTAAGTAACGTTTATAAATAAACCCCAAGGTCATTAATTCATTAACTTGTCAAATTACCGACATAGTAAATCACCCTCATACCGAGAACACATTGAACGCTCCTCGTGTATCCTATAACACCTAGTAATACTGTAGTTTCCCACATTTGTGAAAGAATTTTCTGAATTGGTTCAGTTGTTCTGAAGATTACATACATGCATTACATGCATTAAACGCACACTATGTAGACAAGCATATTATAAGTTCAATGACTATATAGTAGATAAAAATGCTTGGCTTAATGCTGGTCCTGCTCCACAGCCGGGCGCACTAGTTAAAATTTGAATGTATGGAAGAGATACTCCTTTCTTATTCCCCCTTTTATTTTTCTGACATTGCGAACTTAATGTTTGTTTATTTTTTATAAAATATGTTTTATTATTGAATAACTCAATGGATATTTTAATGATTATTTTCTTTTATGTAGTAAAATTTTATTCATTGCTCAAATACATAGCAAACTATAGTTTTGTATAATTTAGAAGCATATTGCAATTTTGTAAATGTGAGTACAATGGATTCGTTTATTATATAATTATGTTGACTTGACAGCATGGCAGTAGAGACTATGTCATGCTCACTTAAATGTCTCACTGTTGGTGGCGCGTGTGTTGGATCATTCGGTTCCCTACAAAATGGTTGAGCTGGATGGTGCTGATCCACGCGTCATGTTCGTGAACGGGCGCCGTCAGTTGAGACTGGTCATCTCTTAACTGCCACGGCTTATTTTTATTATTAATCTTATATTTTGAATTGTTTTTTTATATATTTTTTTTTTCATTGTTATCGCATATAGAAGCAACACGAATAATGTACCCAGGATTTTGTAATATCTTGATTTAAAAAGAGTGTCCTTGGAGTTTCTTGCCCGTTCTTCTCCATAGAGATCTACGTTTTGGAATGGGCAACTAGCTTCAACTTTCTGACTAACTGACCGACTCTTTGACAATTCAAAAGTGCCTGTAAATGGTTTAATTGAAATAAATGCTTTGAGTTTGAGTTGAGTTTGAGTTTGATACAAACTCACAAATTTTACCTATTTATAATATTCGTATTTATTATAAAGTACCTACATAATTTGAGGAAAATACTTGTTGTACGTTATTACTGCCCAACGTGCTTCAGAATATCAAAGTTTTAAAATAGCTTCCACGAATATTCTGTAGCCCGCGATTTCGTCCGCGTGAACGTTCTTGTTCCCTGACCCACCCCGTCGCATCGCATAGCCTTTTTTTTTTTTTTTTTTTTTTTTTTTGGTTGGGAAATCATCTAATGACGTCTCCCGCTCTGGGCGGAGCGGAAGGGCGTGTCAGACTCTTACTGACTAAAACCCACCCGTGTTCCTTCAGTTGCCTGTGTGCCAGGGCCACGGTAACTCTTTCGAACAATCCGCAGCCCCGGCAGGCATCGGTCCTATCGGACCCCGTAGCCTGCCCGCGCTAGTACTTCGTTTTCGCTTAAATAATAATAATAATAAATAAAATAATTTTATTTCGGACAACTAAAAATATCCATGATTTGTTAGTAACAGCACCCAAATTACGTAACATACAATCTATCACAATCTGAATCATTTTGAAAGCTATTGCTAATCCATTGCTTCATATGTTCGAAAAAATTGTCTGCTCAACAACGTAAATAACGCAATGAATGTTGTTGAACTGTCAAAATGAAACCCATTCCTAATGTTAAAGTGTTACGTAATTACCACGCAGGCTTGCACTTAAAAACACTATTGGTATTAACCTAAACTAAAAACGAATTAATGAGAAGACCACCCATCAACTAGACACAACGACATATGGAAAAGTCAAAGTCAAAGTCAAATCATTTATTTTTCAAATAGGCACATAAAAGGCACTTTTGAACGTCAAAATTTATAAAAAAATTGAATTGATTCTAGTTGCCCCTTCCAAAAGGTAGTTTCGTATGGAGAAGAATGGGCAAGAAACTTCACCGTTACTCTTTTAAAATATTTTACAATATTATGTAAGTTCACATTAATTATGTAATCATATGTGAAGACGATGCACCTAGAATAAAATTACTGTACCACAATAGGTAAAAAGAATTAAATATAATGCAAAGGCAGGTAAATTAATTATGTGATAGATACATGGTATAGTATAGACCCCCCCCTTGTAAACTCTATTGCGCTCTTAGAAGTAGATGAAGCTGAAACTGAGTCGCTAATCCTACAGTTACGCAATGACTGTGCTATTGGATGGGATGGTATATCGCCTCTTTTATTGAAAAACTGTCGCCACGTACTGATACCGCCACTTACCTTCATATACAACCGCTGTCTACAATTGGGCGTGTTTCCGGATGCTCTTAAAAAGGCGATAGTGCATCCTATACACAAGGGAGGGAGCAGAATCTGTGTCAATAATTATAGGCCTATATCAGTTTTGCCGACACTTTCTAAGATCCTTGAGAGGATCTTAAACAATCGTCTCAGGACCTTTCTGCAAAAATATGAAATTATAGCAGACAACCAGTATGGCTTCCGAGCTGGTGTTTCAACAGAAGATGCTGTGCTAGGATTAACACAAGAGGTAGCTAAAAATCTAGACAAGAAAACTAAATGTTTAGGTATATTCCTAGACCTTTCTAAGGCATTTGACACAGTTTCTGTTCCCATCCTAACCTCAAAATTAGAACACTTAGGTGTACGTGGCGTGTCACTTGAAATATTTAAAGATTATCTCAATAATCGCACCCAGCGAGTTAAAATTGATACCCACCTCAGTGAAGAGGAGTTTGTTGCTTTCGGCGTCCCTCAAGGCAGCATACTGGGCCCCACCTTATTTCAAATTTATGTGAACGACCTTTGCAAAATGAACCTCCCAAGTACTAAGATATATACATACGCTGATGACACCGCGATCTTAGTTCACGGTCCTACTTGGGATGCTATCAAATCTATAGGGGAGTCGGCAGTAGCGGAAATAATGAAATGGCTTAACTTCAATCTTCTTACCTTAAACATAAATAAATCCTGTTTCATCCCATTTGCAATTAGGCGAAAGACCGCACCGTCACACAGTTTTTCAATTACTGCCCATTTATGCTCAAACCGATCAGCACCATGCCGTTGCCCAGCACTAACTAGAAGTGACAACGTAAAGTACCTAGGAGTCCACATAGATGATGGACTTACATGGAAAAAACAACTTGACGCTGTCACGACTAGAACTTTGCGCCTCATACATATATTTAAATCCCTCCGAAACTCTGCTAATGCCGATTTATTGAAGATGGTGTATTATGCACTATGCCAATCGGTCATAGGATATTGCATCTCAGTATGGGGTGCTGCAACGAAAGGTCATATCCTGAGGGCAGAGCGAGCACAAAGAGCCGTACTAAAAGTAATGACAAGGAAGCCCCATAGATACCCAACAACACAACTGTACGCAGACTGCAAGGTTCTTACAGTCCGTCAGCTCTTTGTGCTTCAATCTATCCTTAGGAAACATAGCAGCCTTCCCCCGTCTAACCCAACAAAACGCACAAACCTTCCCTCAGGCACCCAACACAGGACCACTTTCGCAAGGCATCAGTATTATGTTATTAGCGCTTATATTTACAAAAAGATTCATAAAAAACTGAATATATTAGACCTCAACAAACACAACCTAAAATTAAAAGTGACGGAATGGCTACTCAAACATGACTATGCCGCAACGGAGTCTTTACTTACCTACATTGCCTAATAACCACACACTAATCTCCATGCTTGCACAAATACTTCTATCCTTGCATCCATATACACTGTACATACAAATCCCCCACTCACTTACACACCAACACCACATCACCTACTTATCCTCACTCTTATACAAATACCTGCACATCTACATTCACACTCATTCACCCTCACCCTCGCACTCTCACTAACTCATACATAATTTAAATATTAAAGTAAATAATAACTTGTTTCCCTTCTGAACGTAAATCGACACAGTCCACTCATACATATATCAATTGGAACCTCTTTGTGATACACTGTCTCTTAAGATACAGGATACCCTAGTTTAAGAGACAGAGTTCAATCTATTGTGTACAGATTTCTGCAGCATCCAAATGTTTTATGTTTATGTTCTCTACCATAAATTAAAAATTGTAAACCTATAGTGCGATTTTCTGTATATGTTTTTGGGAAATAAAGAATTATTATTATTATTATGGTGCTCACATATTTACAAATATTGAAAAGTAGATGATGTTTCCAAAATTTTAACAAGTAATAATTTAGTGTGTGAGTTAAAGTAGTTAAGTACATAATGTAACAATCAATGTCATAAAAATTATAAATTATACAATTAAATTAGCAACCAGTTTGATTTTGTTTCCAAGCATTCTTATCTAGGATATAATCCTCTAATTTGTAATATGCTTGTTTACAAAGTGTACTTTTTATATGCGTTTAAAATTTTCTTTCATTTAATTGCAATATGTCACAAGGTATTTTGTTGTAACATTTAACACAGTACCCCATAAAAGATGTATGCACTTTAGATAATCTAAAAAATGGTTGATCTATTTTATCTTTATTTCTAGTATTAAAATTATGTCTATCACTTATAAGAAACTAGGGTAGATATAAATCTTCTCACAGCTTAGTGTTCTTTCTGACTTTTTTTCTTTTTGCTTGGCACCCTCTTTTTTTTTTTTTTATGTGGGAAATCATCAAATGAGCTGTCCCGCTCTGGGCGGAGCAGAAGGGCGTGTCAGACTCTTACTGACTAAATCCCACCCGTGTTCCTTCAGTTGCCTGTGCGCCAGGGCCACGGTAACTCTTTCGAACAATCCGCGACCCCGGCAGGCATCGGTCCTATCGGACCCCGTCAATGGTGCTGACATCTCTTTGGGGTGCGCGTGGAACACGACGCGCCGTCGACCCGGGCCTGGTCCTTACCGGACGGCGAGCTGCCCATTGCTCGCCGTCCGCAAGCCCGCGCTACGGTGGCCGGGAGTCGGCAATCGACTCCCGACGCCCAGGGTGTCTCCTCCTCCTGCGGCGGCTAGGGGCGCGAGGGCGTAGAGACTGCCTCTCTCTTTCGCGCTCCGCCTCCTCCTTCGCGAGCATTACTGCTTCGCAGAAGGAGGTGACGGCTTCCCATTCCCTCTCGCTCCGTACCATGGCCTGAACCAGGGCTGGACGCGAGAGGTCGCCGCCGCCGATCGCCGCCACGAGGACACGGTGGTGCTCCGCCCAAGCCGGGCAGACCTCCACCGTATGCTCCACCGTGTCCTCCGGTCGATCCACACAATGGTAACACCCGGGCGTTTCCTCCCGCCTTATTCGAAACAGGAACCTCCCGAAACAGCCATGTCCGGTGAGGACCTGCGTCAGGCGGAAGGTGAGGACGCCGTGGCGCCTCTCAAGCCACTCCTCAAAGAGGGGTCTTACCGCCGCAATTGTGGCGTGCCCTTACTCGGCACCCTAAGGTCCTATTGTGATGTTAAATAGCCTTGCTCAAGAATTCGGCTATCAAATGTAAAAATAATTTTTCAAATCCGACTGGTAGTTCCAAAGATAATCGCGTTCAAACAAACCAACAAAATAATTATTAAAAATATATGTAGGTAAAGTATCCCCTGAAAACGCTCTTCATGTCCTGAAATTTCGAAGTTCGTCGTTTTATTGAGTACAAAATATATGTAGTTCGTTACTCAGTATTCCAGCAATGATTGCTGTTGAAAATAAGTGTTCAAAAGTACCTAGACGAGTTGATACATATTTGTGCAGGTTTATCAATATTTTCAGCATTCAACATGGAATGCTGAGAATATTGTCAAAACTGCATCTTGGGGATCTATTCATACTTACTTGATTTCTTTCCTTTTCTCTAAAAATCATTTTCAGATTTCGAAGGAATTTTAGAGGTCGGAGGAATGTCATCGAGATGTGAATCTGCGATAGTGAATCCGCTTTCGAATCGTGTACGGTCAATAAAGGGAGGTTAGAAATACAATTAAAATACTAGCAGGACCTGGGTTTTTCCTTTCCAATATGCCATTTTGTCAGTAGCTACATAATTCTACTTCATCTATCGGCCCATACAAGCGTAAATGTAATAAATGACTATCACAAATTCTCCAACCACGTGAGGTCAATAACCCTCATTTAAAGTGTCCATACAGGAGATTCGTATCCCAAAATGGCGTCGAAATCCACCATTAATGTCCCATTGAACACATTACACCGAACGAACATTCAACAAATCTGTCTTTAGCACCATTTCGACTCAACTACACACATTCGAAGACACTTAGGGAACCCGTTATAATAATTTCGTCCGAAATCAGGTTATACGGGGAACTTACGACTGTACCTTGTAAATGTAAGTAAATCCCACTTAATAGCAATAATAATGAAGGTATATTGCCTCCATTAATATGCGTTTTGCATAATAATAGCGATAGCGTCTCTAGCTATAATTTTGATTAGTTTGATTATTATCCTGTATAGTTTTTAGGGTTTCAGGAGTCGGTGGCACAGTGGCCAAATCTGATTAATGCTGTAGATTGAGCCAAGAAACTGGTAAAGTATACTCCGTTCTAGCCGACTGTAGATCAATATTCTTCTCCGTTCTAACCGTCACTTTATCTCTCAGGCCGAAAGCCGAAACACATCATTCAGACATAAACCTTCTTCATAAATTCTTCCGTTATTACAAAATTAAAGTCCCACATTAGCCTCATGTCCGTCAGTTAAACTCTTCTACTCCATAACAAGTACAAAGACGTCTATGACCTCCACATATTCCTTTCAGGATACTCCTGACTAGCTTCAAGAATCCTATTTATTTTTCATGCGTCTCTCCACACAGTTACGCATTCTGGACGCCGTATTCACAATTACCGGAGTAAATGAGCTATATATCAGTGCTAGCAGTCATTAGTAGTCATTAGTAGTCATTACTCGCTCACAGCCCATTAAGTCTTTAGTGGATGTACTAAAATATACTAAAAGTTTCCACTAAATAAAGAAAGAAAGAAAAAGTATTTATTGAGACTCGCACAGGATTATCAGAAACTAAATTAAACACTGATAAAAAAAAAAAAATGAAAACAAAAGTAAGATGAAAATAACAACAGTAAGTCCTGTACGAGGCCAAAAGGCCCCTATCTCAGCATGATGCTGCGACATAAAACAAAAAAAATGTGTCGCAGCGCTAGTATTAAGAGTTTTATGGGCCTTTGATTATATATTATTCGTTGGAGTCCTGTTTAAGAAGCTCGTTTGAAAGTTCTATGATTATAATTTGTACTAATTTACACATTTTTGTTTAGTTTCTGGAAAACATAGACGTTCCTGTCATTTTCGTTGTGTAGGTAAATGGCGAGTTGATGCGTAAATTAAAACAAGATAATTATACAAACGATACTTTAAAGATTTAGGCTCACTTGCACCGCCAATCACTAAACACGTTTAGCGCTAAACGAGTTTAGTGATTGGCGGTGCAAGAGGACCTTAATGTCCATATTATTATCACAGTTTAACATTCCATGATCTACCTTTTGGGTCTACATCATGTTCTCTGGTATATTTGAGACAGAATTGGTTTCACTGAATGATGGGCATCAGCTTTTTCGTTTCTGCTAATAACAACATACTGTAAACACTGCTCCGTGTAAAGGTCTATCCACACGTATCAGGGTTGTACCCCGGACGTGATCGGATTGTGCTCCGAAAGGAGCTCAATAAAATACCGGTGTGTATGTCGCAGATGGATTGTCTAATCCGCTGTTTTACATAACCGCTAACCGTTTTACAAAACAGCTCCGTTATGTAAAACAGCTGAACAACGTTCAGCTGGATCGTCATTGCGTTACGTTCAATAAAACTGCTACCCACGTTTAGACGTGATGCAGAACGGCTTATCTGCACGCACAATAAGCGTTTGGTGTGGCTTCTAATGCCCGATTGGTCGCAGTAATTAAGCTAGGGCTCCCTGACCAATAAGTTTAGGTTAGGTTCAAAACGTTTATGCAGTTCTGTGTTAAAGTTCAGTAATTATGAAAAATCGCGAAACGTTTTTGAGCTGTTTTACATAACGGAGCTGTTTTGTAAAACGGCTAGCGGTTATGTAAAACAGCGGATTCAACAATCCATCTGCGACATGTACATTTTATAAGAACTCATTCACACCAGTGTGTGCTGTATGTGTGTCACGGCCCTGTCACGTCTTGGGCATGGGCCTGATATGTGTGGATAGACTTGAACAGGTTTTAGTAATAAGTAGCAATGTCCTGCGATGATTAAGTATCATTGTAGTGGCTCATAATGCATGTGCATAATTCATGTGCAGTAAGCGACGTCGTCAGGCGTATATCATTAAATTACTGTATGGGATGCAGCTGATACCTAATATAATTATCATAATATCTGTATTAATATCCCTTGTAAGCCAACGTTTGAGGTATTAATTGCTATTTGTGGTGTATATGGCATGAATAGATGTGATCCTGGCTTTCATTGGATCTATAGGCTTTCCGTATATTGCGGGTATTGGGACAATAGGTGAGCCGTGCCAAAGGAATTATGACGTTCAATACGGTAGGTATAATATCAATGCACAACGTAGAGAATATGTGAGGCCTTTCGTACATAAAGCGATGTATGTCTCTAGGCAACTTTGTAGGACAGAAGGCACAATAATATTATTGGTGATTTTTTTTTATCCACCTGTAGATTTATTTTAAACCTACATGAATTGGTTCCAATTTTCTTTTTGGTTATTGTACCCACTCGTGAACTTTTCTAAATTAAGTAAATCAATAGACTACATATCAATAGACTATATCGATTTTTACAATGTGTAAGAATATTTTTCATTTTCTATTATTTTGGAACTCTTATATTGGGAGTGATGAATTGATGATGCTTGTTTTCATTTATTTCGTGTCGATGGTATTTCGTTTAAATTCGTTAATATTATTTGAGCCCAGCAGTTGGCCACGATTATGATGCTATTCGAGTAAGCTATCTAATACAAATTACAGTGTTTACAATATTCAATACCTGTCAATTTAATATAACTAGTATAACCGTGGAGTACGGGCGCCAAAAGACGAGGTACACGCCAAGGATGCAGTTACTGGAATCGCACCGGAATGTCAACTTCAAGGAGTTCGTCGTACGGGTACCGAACTGTTATCTGTCCCTCGTCATGGAAGAACACTTTTGGCCGCAGGTCGTGGTGTTCCGTCGCTTCCGCGGACAAGTTCCTCTGGACAGCATAAAGTAAAGCTAGTGAACAGTGAAGCGCTACTAACATAGTATTAGGCCTTTTTATTAACACAAGTTTTGTTTTGTGTTTATATGAAAATACATATATTTAGGTTAAGGTATTTTTTTATGGGCCTATGTGGCCTGAAATAAATGGTATTATTATTATCATAAAAATGTAATCTTTGGAGATAATAAAACATTATTTATAATAATTCCCAAGCAAGATTAAGATTACCTAAGTGAACAGAAAACTCCAATTAAAACACTCAAGAATTCATCTTGGGATGCCAGAAGCAATGTTCACGACGATTACATTAATGAAGGAATAATAATCTGACTACAGAGATTACTAAAGTTTGTGGAAACTTGCTGTTTACCGCCGAGTTATAGTTGTAAAGTGGATTACAGCTCGGGAGACGTAGAGAGTATTAAATATTACGAAGAATAATAGTATGCAGGTTTTAGCTTAACATCTATGGAATTTCTTAATACGAGTATCAAGCCGTGTGCCCGAAGAAATTTCTAAAATCCTAGCTTATTGCTCACCTATGTTATATATTCGAAACTATTGTACAAAATTTCATGATTCTAGACCCAGTGGTTTAAGCTGCCTGTTAGTGAATTTAAGATTTATTAAATAGTTTTGTCACATATATATATTGCGCCGAATAGGGTTGATGATGAGGGTTTCGTGACGGTGCAAAGGAGGAAGCGCCGTTCGCGAGTGAACAAGAACCGCTGCGGCAAAGCTCCTACGGATTCCGGAGTGAGCCTGCGTGCCGCAAAGCCGAATACGGCGGTGTACATCTCCCGCCTACACTACAGCACTAAGGCGGAGGACATCGTGGAGTACGTGCACCAGAAGACGAGTTACACGCCGAGGGTGCAGTTACTGGAGTCGCGCCGCAACATCAACTTCAAGGCGTTCGTGGTGTGAGTACCGAATTGTTACTTGTCCGTCGTCTTGGAAGAAGACTTTTGGCCACAGGACGTGGTGTTCCATCGCTTCCGCGCGCAAATACCACAGGACAGCACAAGGACAATTAGCTAGTGAAGTGAAGAGCTACTAACATAGTTTTAAGCAATATTTATTAACACAAGTCTCAGTTTTATTATGTATTAGTTTGTTATTTTGTGTATTTTATATAGATAAAATATAATAATTCCTTTATTTCAATATATATATACATATAAATTATATTTTTAAATATTAGAATATAAAAATATAAAAACATTTAAAAATATAAAAAATAGTGGCCCACCGGTATCGGGAACAGGGTCCAAGCTACCGGCGGTCAGGGCTCCAGAGAGAGAAACCTCCTAACAATGCGGGCCGTGTCCAAAAGTACCGCCTTCTGAATCAAGCCCTTGATCCAGCTGCCCAACGAGAGCCTCCTCAGGTGTTGGTCGAGGCTCTTGGCTATTAACCCATTGGCTGTCACGACTATCGGTACAATGATCGCTGAGTCCACATCCCACATGTCGACAACCTCGCGAGCCAAGTCAAGATATTTGATTTGTTTATCTTTCTCGGCTTTCACGAGGTTCCCGTCATGTGGGACCGTTATGTCAACAATCATTGCACGCCGCTCTAATCGATCCACCACCACTATATCAGGCTTATTGGCAACAATAGTCCTGTCAGTGATGATGGATCGATCCCAGTACAATGTGATATTTCCATTTTCGAGAACTGGGTCGGGCACATACCTGTAGTACGGCACTTCCGATTCTACAAGGCTGTATTTGAGAGCAAGTTGCTGATGGATAATCCTGGCTACAAGGTTGTGTCTATGCAAGTATTCTTCGTTAGCTAGACTAGAACATCCGGAGATAATGTGTCTAATTGATTCACCCGGACGGTGGCATGCCCGACAAATGTCAACCGTGCCGTCTTTCACAATAAATCTCCGGTAGTTGTTTGTCATCATAACTTCGTCCATAATTGCACAGACAAAACCTTCGGTTTCTCCAAAGAGGTCACCGAAACGTAGCCAGGCTACGGACGCTAGTTGATCTATATCGGGTCCATGTAGGGCCCGAAAAAAGCGTCCGTGAAGCTCCTTACTCTGCCATACTTCCATGCGATCATTAGTGTCAAGCACTACTGGCTTGCGCCAGTTCTCTTTAGCCAAGGAGAGCGGGGTGAGGCCCTTGTCCACTTTGACCACATCTCGATGCATCCCCACGTCGGCCTCTAAGAAATATTCCCTGAGACTGCATATCTCGCGATTGTGGAGGGTCTTAGCATTTAAAAAGCCTCGACCTCCACATTTTCGCGGGATATACAGCCTCATTACCGATGACCGTGGGTGATGCATTCGATTTGCAGTCAGCAGTGTACGGACCTTCCTATCCAGGGCGTCGAGTTCGGTCTGAGTCCATTTGAGTATGCCAAAAGAGTACATCAAAACCGGCATGACCCAACCGTTAAAGGCGCGTACCTTGTTTCCGCCTGATAGAAGACTATTAAATACTTTTTTCAGGCGGCCAAAGAAGCGTTCCTTTAACGATTGCTTCATGTCAGTACCATTGATGCCCAATGCTTCCGACATACCCAAATACTTATAGGTTTCGGATGCAGAGAGGGATCTAAGGTTTATGGAATCCGAAAGTTGGGTTCCGACGGATTCCACAATCTCACCTCGCTTTAAATGCATGACCGCACATTTGTCCACACCAAATTCCATTCTGATGGCGCTACTGAAAATTTCAGTTACTTTCAGTAGTTCCATCAGTTGCAAATTGTTGGGGGCGAACAGTTTTAGGTCATCCATGTAGAGGAGGTGAGATATAACCTGGCCACCTCTCCTCAGCCGATAGCCTAGACCTGAATCTTCCAGCAGTGTGCTTAGAGGATTCAAGGCTAAGCAGAACCAAAGCGGACTCAAACTATCACCCTGAAATATGCCTCGCTCGATCCTTATCGGTTCGCTATTCCTCTGGACATTTCGACATCCTGGATAGTGAAGGACTGTTCTCCATTGCCCCATACATGACATCAGGAAGGTGCGCAGAGTTGCATCTATTTTATATAACTCCAGCACCCTCATGAGCCATGTATGTGGCACCGAGTCATAGGCCTTCTTGTAATCTATCCAACATGTCGACAGATCCTTTCGGGAACGACGAACTTGTTGGCTAATGGTCATATCAATGAGGAGTAACTCCTTCGTACCACGGGACCCGTTCCTACATCCATTTTGAGAAGGAGACATGATAGAGTTGGTGTCTATATGTTTGTTAATTTTAGCCCTCAAAATGGATGTAAGAACTTTATAGACCGTCGGTAAACACGTGATTGGTCTATAATTTTTGGGTTCCGCAGTGCTACCTGATTTATGGAGCAGGTGGGTAACTCCTGTGGTTAGGAACTGGGGTAGCGAACCAGACTCCAAAGCAGACTGGTACTGAGCCGCCAAGCGAGCGTGCGATCTTACGAACCATTTAATCCAAAAGTTTTGCAGTCCGTCCGGCCCTGGAGACTTCCAGTTAGGCAGCGGACGGACTGCACGAGTTACATCTTGGGGGCAGATGGTAATAGCCCCCATTTCTGGTATTGGATCGCAGGCTCGCTCGACTTTCCGAGCCCAATCGCCTTCGGTGTGACTGACAGGCACCGACCAGATATTGCGCCAGAAAGAACACATGGCATCATCATCTGGTAGGCACGTGTCAGCCACATCTTGAATCGGTCGCTCCCAATCCCTATAAACCCACCTTTGATCGCGTTGGAAGGTGCGATTCTGAGTGTATCGCTCCACTCGCCGCTTATACCTACGAATACGGTTCGCCCATGCATACACTTTCTGCTTCAGGAAGTCGATGCGCTCTGTGACACAGGACATATAGTCCTGAGGCCTGATATTAGTCCCTGCGAACGCGCGTCTCACAAAGCGCATCACTCTAGGGCGAGTATTGCCCTCCCTGAAGCAGATTAGTTTGCCGATGAGCGTTCTGGCCCCACCAATACGACGTTCAATTCTGCACTGCCAAGCTGGTACGGCTGGTTTCGGTCGTGTAGCTCTAGAATCAATAGCAAATTTAACGTGAGCTACACGGCATGCCGCTACAGCCGCGCAGTACAGAATCGAATGAGTATCGGCGAGGTCTACGCAGTCATCAAAATAATTTGACAACTGCGCATCCAGGACCGCCACCAGCGCCCTATTTTTGTTATGCATGGGCAAACGAGGTAAGCGTGGTCTAAGTTCGGGCGATATGAACCGATATTCTCGAATCGCATCCTCCAAAGCACTCCTCAATTCTTCATTGCACTGGGTACTTACGTTTGTAGTCCTGTCATCACTCTCCTCGTCTTCTTGACTTATGTTAGACTGTGGTAGTACTAAAACGGTCTGAGACGGGGGGGCGATGACAAGACTACTCTGCATTTCACTTCGCAGGCGATCAAGTACAGTGTCATCCAACATATGATTACGTTGGATGACCCGCACCTGATCCGACAGTCGTTGTGCCGAAACGTTGACAGCTGGCTCAAGCACCTGAAAAAGAGAGAGCATCCGGACACGGTACGCGGTCAGATTGTTTCCCCCCTCTGTAGCCCCATAGTATGAGCGCATGACGTTTTCATTGATGGATCGTGTCCATCTCATGCGCTGCACACTTCCGCCGGGAGCTGGGACCCTGTCAGAGGCCAGTGGGCCTCGAGGTCCTAAGCCGTCCGGCGGCCGGTGTCCTCCACGTCGACGAACAGGTGGTGGCGTCGTGGGCGGGGAGAAATACTCGTCGCTCGAGCTCGACGCAACTACCGCAGCCGGTGTCGTCACAGCGCTCACAGTGAGGCTGGATACCGGCGGCGGCGAGGCGGAGCTGAGCGAAGAGTCCGGAGGTGGTGGGCGTGCTCGTAGTGTGGCCGATCTTGTCAACATTATTTCATTTTGCTAATATTTTTTCACTGATGTTTGAAGGTGACAACTGTCATGTCACCTCCGAATCGGTAGTTTTTGATTTTATTTATTTAATTTTGTTGTAATATGGTCTCTTTTTTAGTTTGTCCATGGTTGTAATGGTCGGTTTTGGTTTATAAGGAAAAACTATAGTAAAAATGGATCAAAATTACGTTCAATGTTATAATTATATGAATATTAGAAAATGAGACGTTTAGTTGACACGGTGTTGCCAAGTTATTATTATTATTATTATTATTATATTGTATCTACTATATGAGCAGTGGTGTACCAGTGGTATCGGCCCCGACTTACGAGTTGTAGTCGTGGGTTCGAACCCAAGCAGGCGCTTCATTTTGTGTACATAATTTCATCACCACTGCTCTCAAAACGGTGAAGGATAACATCGTGAGGAAACTAGTGGGTCCTAGAACTAAAAATTCGAAGACATGTGACATCTAACAACCGGCACTGGGCCCGCGTGGTGGATTACAGCCCATTCCCTCTTAAAGAGAGGAGGCCCAGCAGTGGGAACATTATAGGCTGATTATGCTTATGCTTGTCACTATTGGATTCCGATGGCGCAGGAGCTGGGGGCCTACACTCTAATCAGGTATTCCGTAGTTTCGGCCGAATTAGCGGAAGTTTCCTACACCGTATCACTTACGAACATAAGATTAGTCCGGAGCCCGAACAAAAAATTAATCACAACACGATTTGACAGCAGTGTTGTCCTTATTCCCGATGTGATAATACCCGTCCGAAAAAGTTAATTTATAGAGAATAAGATTCACTTCTAAGTATCGAACTATTTTCGGACGGGCCTGTAACTTCGTTGACGGACTTAGAGAGTAAGACCCCAAGACCGGTCGTTGTTGCGATGATGCTTGGCCTATGTCCAGAAAATTGCAAGTTTTTATTGGGAACAAAAACAAATACATTCAAAGACAAATCATGTTAAAAAATGATGAAAATGAATATGATAGCTGCAATAGTTAAAACTGTGGCGCAGCTAGCAACGCCCGCCTCCTAGTGAGAGGGTAGGTTGTTCTAAGACTAATATTTAACTAAGGGATTTTAACAAATATTTACAGAAAAGAAAATTATATAATAATATACATTTTGAGATAAGTGCTGTGTGTGAGTACCTAATGTGAGTAACAGAGGGTGAGGGTGTGTATGGTGTGTTTTCCCAGATGTTAAATTTCCACAAGTTTTCCTGTTATCACTTACCTACTCTGTGCTATGGTAGTAGGTAGGTGACTAATCTTATTGACATAGACATAGGCAGAGGTACCTACAGCTCATTCAGAAATTATCATTATCATTTGTATTTACGCCATTCTTCCCTGTTTTGTACCAATCTTAGGCCAGCTCTTTCCGAAAACCTATCGCCGATCCATCTTTTTATCGGTTTATCTACTTTCCTTGACTGTTTTCTTTCGTTATGATCTATATGGCTTAGAATATTATTGTTTTTATATTATAAAGTTTTATAATCGATTAATTTTATATGGTTATACTATAATGATAATTATAATATGGTTGTATGTTTTTTACGAATATCTTACCTATTTATTAGAAATATAAGGTAAATTTACACTTCTTATTTACCTCGATAGACTTATAGATCTACAAAGAACTAACTCTGATTGGCAAAGCACCTACATAAACCCTGTACTCAACTGTTCGGATCATGGGATAAAAGTTTCGGGTTCGCTCTCCGACTACCTGAATCACCGAGCCACCGCTTTATTCCGAAGGATTTAGTTCAGGAGAGCTGTTTTAGTTTTAAACTCTTGTAAACCCATTCCATTGGAGTAGGAAATATTGTAGGATTTCTAGTGATTCATTGTTTTGATTTATGATAACGTGAAGAGCCTCTAGTAAATAATACGAATAATTCTGTTTCTTTTCATAGGTTCTAGTGGTTTATATACCTAATATTTAAGCTCCACAAGACAATAGAAATATTAAATAAAGAAAATTCTAAGACAGTGCGGAAACCAGAGTCAAAACTGTTTTGTCTTGTGTAAAAATAAGTTTTTCATTAGATCTTTGTCAACTTTGACTCTGTGGCGGCATCTACATCGCCACATGCGAACTACGCATCACACTAACCTCACGCAAAATCTTGCATCCCGCTAGCAGACTTTGTCGCGCGACTAGCATATATTCAACGTCCCTACATCAAACGTCGGGCAGTTGCCCACCAGACACGACATCCATCTGGTCGGAGGATCCTCCCTCCATGAGACTACTTTACTCCGAGTGCCTTATCTTTGTTATCATAGAGCAACCATCTCGGTTCTTGGCAATGCTTTAAAAAAGAAATTCTTCCCTTGTGAAGTAGATTTCGAAAATCATCCCCTTACGTAGTGGGTCATACAGGGTTTAAAGTTTATACAAGGAATCATCTTAAACATAACACTTTGCTCTAAACATTTAGTTAGTTGAAACTATTACTCAAAAGCTGGACCACCAACCTTTGACATACTTGGGATGCACCACCATATAAGAGGTCGGTTATCTGCCGACCTATTCTATAAACATCTCACCGTGAAAACTTAGGTGAAGTGAAGTCTGTAGTGTCAATTCCTAGCATTATGTCGAATGACAGCTCACTTCACCTATGTTTTCACGGTGAATATTTTACAGAATAGACCGGCTGTAGCTGCAGTATTCACCAGCTAACTTGTGATGGTATTGCAAGGCGTAAGCCAGTGGCATTTTCTTTAAACATTTGCTTAGCCAAAATTTGTCACTCAGACAAGACCAACCTTTGACATACAAAAGCTGCACTGCACCCTTTAGGAGGTCAATCATTTAATAAAATTGTGATTTGGTGTGTTGCGTTTTTTCTTCTATGAAGAAATGATTGATCTATCTAACCAAACTGATACTGAATACACTTGAAGTGACAAATGAATATTGTAGGACGAAACAGGAAATATATTGAACGTGGGACGAATAAGGATTTATTCGGAAAGTAGGACGAAAACGTCGGATGGGCGTACGCGGAACAAATCTCATCAAACTATAGCATATTACGAGCGTGCGATATAATATATGAATTTTATTTTATTGACACGAGGTTCTTCTTCTTCTTTCTTCTTTAGGGTTTTGGTTTCCGCACTTAGTCCTTCAAGTGGACCATTGTGCGTTTGACATGAGGTTTATTTTACAATGATTTTCGCGTGTTTGTGAAATGAAACAACTATAAACAAAAATTGTCTGGCTAACTTATAGACATATAGACAAGGTATATAGGCCAGTGGCCTAAGGCCTCTCATTAAAGTCTGGCCCGAGTCCAGGCGAGGACAATGGAGGACGCACTTAACTTGATAAGTTAGCCTTGTTTGTTTGCGGACCATTATTCAAACTCGCTCTGTATGTGTATGCCTATTGGTATTTAGTTAAGAATGTGTGTTGTTATTGGTTTGTAAATTATGTTGGTATGAGACGAATGTAGTGTTCCTGTAATTTCTAATTGTGTTTTGTTATGTTGAGCACTAGTTGGTAGCCTTACATACAAACTTGAAATCGCCGTTTGACCTTCTCTGGAGTCTACATGATGTCTTGATTTCTGACAGCTAGGCTCACTTGTCATTATAAATGTATAGTTAGTTATTTTTGGGATTACCAAACGAAACACCTAACAGTTAAGAAGGCATCCTTATTTATTGCACGTTCTGCCTGCAGCCAAAACGATAAGCTTTTTTCGCTTGTGTTTTGCCAAATAAAGAAAACCTGAATGTTTGTAAAAAATTGTTTCCAGGTCCAGACACCAAAAGAGATAAGTAACCAGGGTCGTCGATATAGTTGAAGTTTATTAAGATACCGATGAATATTTTCGAATACAACTTAATTTAATTAATAGAAAACAAACAGATTATATCTCGAATTAAATTTCATTCGAAAACATCCATCGGTTTTTTTACTAAACTTCAATTATATCCGACGACCCTGGTCACCTATCACATTTGGTGACCGTACATTAGGATACTAAAGCACTTTATGAAAAGTATCCTAGATTAATTTTACGCATTTCATCTCTATTTAAACCTCCATCCACTATTTCATACTGTGCCTCAACTGCATAGCAATAAGATTATAAATCAGTTGCCTGCACGCCAGAATAGCACGTTATATGATATTGATGATAAGTAAACACTCGTCATACGGGCGAGAGACGAGATTTATGTTGCAGGGTGACTACACTTCTGATATAATTTACAGGTCAGTACTAGACTATAAAGAGACCATTAGTTAGGCTGAATATGGGAGATTGGTGGAGAAAGAAACGTAGGATAAGCCTGAGAGATCTTAAGGTCTGGACAGAAAAATATGGTTCCGATGGCCTATGATATTGATAATAAGTAAACACACGCCATACGGGCGAGAGACGAGATTTATGGTACAGGGTGACTACACTTCTGATGAAATTTACAGGACATTACTAGACTATAAAGAGACCATTAGTTAGGCTGAATATGGAAGATTGGGGGAGAAGGAAACGTAGGATAAGCCTGAGAGATCTTAAGGTCTGGACAGAAAAATATGGTTCCGTTGGCCTATGATATTGATAATAAGTAAACACACGCCATACGGGCGAGAGACGAGATTTATGGTACAGGGTGACTACACTTCTGATAAAATTTACAGGACATTACTGGACTATAAAGAGACCATTAGCTAGGTTGGATATGGAAGATTGGGGCAGAAACAAATGTAGGATAAGCCTGAGAGATCTAAGGTCTGAACAGAAAAGTATGGTTCCGTTGGCCTATGACATTGATAATAATTAAACACACGCCATACGGGCGAGACCGAGATTTATGGTGCAGGGTGACTACACTTCTGATGAAATTTACAGGACATTGCTAGACTATAAAGAGGCCATTAGTTTAAGCTGGATATGGCAGATTGAGGGAGAAAAAAAACGTAGGATAAACCAGAGAGAATTTAGGTATGAAAAGAAAAAAAAAGTTCCGTCGGCCTAGATAAGCCAATAACTTTAAGACAGAAACCAAATGTATGCCATCCATAAATATGTGAGTAGACAGAAGTAATCCTTATCACGTACTATTGTTTATTAAGACTCGCACTCTCACTCTAAGTATTTAAATCATACCTACTCTATTCGCAGAGAGATTGCAGAAAACGCGAAAAACAGACGGTTACCGTAGCCCTGGCACACAGGCAACTGAAGGAACAAGGGTGGGTGTTAGTCAGTAAAAGTCTGACACGCCCTCCCGCTCCGCCCAGAGCGGGAGTAGTTATTTGATGACTACTCACCTAAAAAAAAAAGGTACCAATTCTTTTCTTTTAAATGTCGAACAAGGAGTGATATTTCGAATATCTACTAAAACAGATACACTGTTGCCAAGCAAAAGGAAATCCGAGAATTCCATAGATTATATGTAAAAAAAAACAGCATAATATAGCAAACTCATTTATCATCTAATTTCTGTGAAAGGTTACGCTTGGATTTTATTTCGCACATTTTTCCCGAGGAATACGAGATCAGATAAATATAAGTAAATACACTGTTATTTTTGTATATAGAGACTAAATAGGTATCATAGCTTGTAATGCCTTAGGGCTAGGCATTAGGACGAATCTAATTACCGTACTTCGGTTGGCCAAATCTCTTTGCTCATTTAATCCTCACAGTATTTGCTTTTATTTGTAACGAAAAGGTTCGTTAAATTAGATTAGTAACTAAGGGCGAATTTCACCAAAGTTTTATACCTAGAATAAGTTTTATCCTATGAATTATTTTGATTTTTTGACAGCTTTTCCAGAACTGAAATTTTGAGAACTGTCAGGCGCCAATTTTACTCCACGGATAAAATATAATTATCTAATCTAAAGATATCTATAAGATTTGGGTTTAAAGTTTTCTGTTTATTCTGTACCTTTAAAAAATACTTAAATTGCGTTTGGTGCCTGAAACAGTTATTTGAAGGCCATGAAAATAATTATAATTGCCTGCTGTAGGATAACAGGGTTTAACCCACTCACCAATATTTCTTCATTTTTGAATGTAATCTTTGTCAATTTGAATAGAGTTATTAAAAAAAAAAAAGCCGTGTGCCCGGTGGGATTTCCTATCAACAAAATAACGAATTTTCGTACAAACTTTCATCCCCTATTTAACCTCTTTAGTAGATGAATTTTGAAAAATACTTACAAGAATACAATATAAAATAATAATAGAATATATTTTATAAGAATTACAAGAGTTTTGTACATGAATTCCTTATATGTATATAAGGAACTCCTGTACAAAGTTTTAAGCTTGGAAGTTGCAAGCTTGGGTTGTGAAGGTCAGATAGGCAGTCGTTCCATATTACATACTGGTATTTAGCTGTATCTGGTTAGATTGGAAGCCAACCCCAACATAGTAGGAAGAGGCTGGGCAGATGATGAATTCAGAAATATTATTATCAAGTTAATAAATCCTCCTTCAACACTAACCTCACCGCATTGCCACCCTACCCTAAGAAGATCGGACACACATGCCCTGAGTGGTGTGTTTCCGGAGATTACGCCACGTTTGTGTACCGGCTATTATCAGATCATGAACACTTAGCCACAGGATCCTGTACTACCACCGTAAGCACTTAATTACAGTCAGGAAACGCTTTTACACCTAGTTATCTAATTATTTTCTAAGACAGAGGTGGAAGTTCGTTTTAATTAAGATGTTAGGATGTGTTTATAAGGTTGCTGTTTCTATTAAGTCATCATTTGCCTAGCCTTTTCCTAACTATGTTGTGGTCGGCTTCCAGTCTAACCGAATGCAGCTGAATACCAGCATGTTACATGGACTGTCTATCTGACCTTCACAACCCAATAAATGGGTAATACTATACCCCTTGGTAAGACTGGTTGTCAGACTTTCGGGCTTCTGATGACCCGTAACGACTGTCAAAAATTCACGAATGACAGCCGGGACTAGGGTTGCCAACTTTTTCTATATCAAATATAGTATTTTCGAAGCTGTATAAATATAGTAGATGCCGAAAATAAAAATTGTAGGTATATTTAAAAAGATTTAGGTATGTGCTTGTTGTTGCTATTTTGAGCCTTTATTAATAGGTTTTTCTTTAATGTCTCACTCATAACTATAAATAAACTCTAAAACTTATTTATGGTTACAAAATACATTTAATTCACCTTTTACGAGATTAATACTGGTCCTATTGCGCTCATCTCGCCATTTTGTATTAATCACTGAAAATATGCGCTCAATAAAAGCTGAAGTTGCTGGTACAGAAAAAAGAAAAGATACTATTTTGAAAATATAAGAAAAGTCAGAATCACTAAGCAGCACTTGTTGCCTGACTAAGCAGCAGATGGCTGCCATTCGCGGGATGTTGGGTTAGGAGTATTTATAAAAGTGTATTTGTCGATAAAAATGAGTATATAATATGCCCTTAAAGTATCGGTAGCCGTTCTCCAAACACACTGTATATTCAGTGCCGGATTAAGCAAGCGCGGGGCCCGTAGCAAATTCTAAACAGGGGCAAGGACCCCTTGATAGAATTTGCTACCCCCTCTATTTGCTATGGGTTCTTAAGTATAAAGTGGTAAAAAAAAACAATACTCAATACGTTTATTTGCCATCTATAGGTTACAATTTTGTTGGTGTTTAATAGTACAGTAAGTTAAGTTTCACTCAAAAAATTACGATCAGGCAAAGATGGGTGGGTTTGATACGCGGGGCCCCCTTTTGCGCGGGGCCCGTAGCAATTGTTACTCTTGCTACGTGGTTAATCCGGCATTGTGTATATTGATGTTCCTGCAACAGGAATTTCCTCTTATTATTAGACTGCCTCAAACATCTTTTCACTCTCATCACCATAATTATTTACAACCGCTAGAAATCCACTACTGGACCCAGGAAGAAATTTGTCAGCCCTCAAGGATTGAATATCCAAAGTAGTGTGAAATTCCAAGCGAACAGCCAATGCACTGCCGAATAGGGTCGTCACACACATTGTAATTTCGACATCGGTAACGCACCTAACTCACATACATATGCAGCAGAATTAATTTTCTTTACTGCATTGCGGCTGGCAGAGGTGTGTCATAAGTCCAAATTCAACGCAATTTACTACTGCGGATGTCCCTCTCTCATTGCAATAGGCTAGCCGAATAGGCCGAAATTCGGATAGGAACATAATTCCGTCACCGGCCTGTTATACTGGCGCATGGCGTAGCGCAACAATTAGTGGCTACGCTGGCTATTTTGCCCCTGTGCGATATTGCTAATAATGGAATGGCATTCGTATTGCTAAGCGCACTGTGGTGCCTGTATGTGCACTGTGGGGCTTCTATGCACACTTTAAAAGCGGGTTAATGTTAGCATTCAGTTGGCTATTGCGATGCGGTTAGGTGAATTGTTTTATGATTGCTTGGATTTCACTGAGTTTGTATGGTATGTACGTATGAGCGATAATTTGATTGCATTAGTTATGACCGGGCATTTAAAACTAAATTCGGTCTAACTAGTCATATTAGGGGTCACTCAAGTAAATAATTTAAAAGGGCGGTTATCGAAATTGATAAAGAGGACTATATAAACATGAAGGAATTAAATGTAGGTAGGTATGAATCACATGAGGATTTTTATGTCTAGGGTAGTATTCATATATCTAGGTATGCTGGCCGCCATCGTAGTCGCCGCAAACACCGCGACAGGGCCCTCACAGAAGGCTCGGGAGGGGGCTGATATGGAGTGCAATTAATGGCCCCATTACGCCTCCTCCAGGCGAACATCAACCACTGCGCCGCTGCTCAGGATCTGTTGCTCCAGAGCATGGCGCAGTGGTCGATTAACATCGCCGTGGTCGCTGAGCCGTACTTTGTCCCGCCCAGGGATGACTGGGTGGAGGACCTGAGCGGCTCAGTGACCCTCATTTCATCGGCCGCCGCCGGTACCCCGTCGCTTGAGGCAGTCAAGAGAGGACGGGGTTGCGTGGCAGCACGGTTCGGGGAGATTGTTGTGATAGGGGTATACTTCTCCCCGAACCGAACTCTCGCCGAGTTCCACAACTCCCTTGCGGAGTTGAGAGTCGTCGTCGTCGGGTACCATACCCTGCCCGTGCTCGTACTCGGGGACTTCAATGCCAAGAACACGGCTTGGGGTTCCCGGTACACGGATACACGGGGCGGGATGGTGGAGGACTGGACTCTGGAGAACAGGCCTGGTCGTCCTAAACCGGGGTTCTGTCCCCACGTGTGTGCGGATGCGGGGCGAGTCAGTGGTGGACATCTCGTTCGCCAGCCCCGCTCTGTCACCGCGTGTCATTGACTGGCGCGTCATGGAGGGGGTGGAGACTTATTCCGACCACCGGTACATCCGGTTTGAAGTCTCCGCCCAGACCTCGAGCGCGCTGTGTAACCCGACCCTTAGAGTTGTACAGAATTGGTTAGGAGACTGGATGTTGATGATCTCCTTCGGTGTTGTACTACTCACCACCGTGCTAAAGTAAATTTGTAGGGTATAATAAGCTGCTAGGGAAAGATTCAATTAAACAAGTATCTTCTTACACAATGCAATGTTTATTACAATAACACACTATTGAAGGTTCACAATATTGAATGTGGCTGGCCACATACCTTCCCCCATACACCTGGGATTCCACACCAGTACAACCAGTCTCGGGTCTAGTTGTATTGGTGTGTTGACCTGCAATGAGACTATTACAATATACTCAGAGTCGCTATAGCGAGTCCGTGAGATGAACGACTTAATAGATACTAGCTCAATCATACAAGTACCTACCCATCAAGGTTGTGCTAACAACGGGAACATAAGATTATGCTAAGCAATCCGCGACACAACACTTTATGGCAACTGGTCTCATCACCCAGTCCATACAATAGGCCTAACTCTCTCAGACTAAATCGCTACCTTACCGATTATTCTCGGTGATCTCTCAGTACTAATCCCGTGTCTCTCAGTACTAATACGTGGCCTACGGGTAATAATGACGCTTCGTTACCTGGAGCGGCGAACTTCCCTCATCACCGATATCGGTTAAGTAAAGCCTTCCTGTCAAACGGATGGCCACACCTCAAAGGTTGCCTGCACCCGGATCCATTCCAATCATCAGACCACGGGGCTACTCCAAAGCATCACGTCTCAATTATGTATCAGAGATACAAGAGAAAAAAGGCTAGCATAAACAGCCAGACCTGTAACAATACACTCGTGTCAGAAATCACATGTACGAGCCACGCCATCCCGCATGAACAAAGAATACGGTTGAAGACTCACCGGATTCAGCTTCGAATGGGACTTATTGGAAACCCATCGGGTTATTTGGGTACAGTCTGTTCCTCCAGAACTAAGTCCCTATTCCAAATCCTATTCGTATCGTGTCACACACGTTGTGGGTCTTCCCCATGCCGGATCAATGTCACAAACCTTCGAGAAGCTTCCACTACCATAGACTAAATAGAATTCTTGTCTATTGGTTATTTTCCATTTCTTAGGCATTGTTTTAAATTAAATGTGGGAAATTATGTCTGTATGTTTATTTATTTAAATTAACTAATACTCTTGTATATAATTTACATGACATAATTTCTCAAGTGTTATAAAGAACACGCTGACAGCCATGCCAATGCCTGACACAAGATGTCGCTACTTGTTGCGTAATTTATTGATTTTGCAACGTCACAGCTGGTCCGACAGGCCCCGAGTGGTCCACGCTGGGCGCTGAAGAAGCTGGACCGGGAGCTCCTCCTGGAAGCCTCGATCGTGCACGCCTGGGTGTCATCACCGGACAGGCCTGCTGACATCAACGACGAGGCAGAGTGGTTCCGGGAGGCCATGTCCGAAGTGTGTGACGTGGCAATGCCCCGGGTCCAGCCTGGACGCGCCTGGCGCCAGGTGTACTGGTGGTCGCCGGAACTAACGTCTCTGCGCGAGGCGTGCGTTGCCGCGCGACGCCTGTACACCAGGCACCGCAGGCTCCGTATCCGCCCTCCGGATACGGAAGCCATTCAGGCGGAGCTGTACGAGGGTTACAAAGTGGCGAAGATCGCCCTCCGAGCGGAGATCCTGCGGGCCAGGGGACTGGCCCGTGAGGAGTCGCTGGGGACTCTGAACAGGGACCCGTGGGGACGCCCATATAAGGTGGTGCGGGAGAAACTCCGCCCATGGGCTCCCCGGCTGACGCAGAGTCTCCGGCCCCAGCTCGTGGAGGGCATGGTGAGCGCTCTGTTCTCTTCGCGGGGGGAGCATACTCCCCCGCCCATGGCTCCGCCTCCTGCGGTGCCAACTGTGGACCACACAACCGACGATGACGACGTTGCTCCTGAGGTGACCGAGGTAGAGTTGAGAGTGGCGGTACGTAGGCTGAGTGCCAAGAATACCGCCCCAGGACCCGACGGCTTACCTGGAAAAGCCTGGGTCCTGGCCTCGGAGGCTCTCGGGCCTCGACTAAAAGGGCTCCTAAGCGCATGCTTGGAGGAGGGCCAGTTCCCACTTCGTTGGAAGACGGGGAAACTGGTCCTCATTAAGAAGCCGGGGCGCCCAGCGGACTCTCCGTCCGCTTACCGGCCCATCGTGCTGCTCGACGAGGTGGGCAAGCTCTTTGAAAGAGTCATTGCAGACCGCCTCGTCGGGCAGCTGGTGCGGGTGGGGCCGGATTTGGCGGACAGCCAGTTTGGTTTCCGCAGGGGGCGCTCCACGGTGGATGCCATCATGCGCATGCGATCCCTCACGACGGGGGATGCGGTGGGGTCGTCTTGGCGGTGTCTCTAGACATCGCCAATGCCTTCAATACCCTGCCCTGGAGTTGCATCCGGGAGGCATTGCGGTATCACCGGATGCCGACCTATCTCTGTCGTGTAGTCGAGGCCTATTTGGCGGATAGAGCAGTAATCTACCCCGGTCACCAGGGAGAATGGAACCGGCGAGAGATGTCGTGCGGTGTCCCACAGGGATCGGTCCTGGGGCCGCATCTGTGGGACATCGGTTACGACTGGGTGCTGCGCGCCGACCTCCCTAGCGGCGTCAGCGTAGTGTGCTACGCTGACGACACGCTGGTCCTGGCGCAGGGGAGGTCGCACCAGGCGGCGGCCGAACTAATGACACGCGGGGTTGCGACAGTCGTTGAGAGGATCCGGCAGTTGGGACTCGAGGTGGCCTTGCACAAGTCCGAGGCCATGTGTTTTCATGGTCCTCGGAACGCGCCACTGTCGGGTTCCCAAATAACGGTAGGAGGGGTTCACATCGGCGTCGAGTCGACGATGAAGTACCTGGGACTCGTCCTCGACAGCCGGTGGAACTTCGTCGAGCACTTCCGACGTTTGGCTCCCAGACTGCAGCGGTCCGGGGCTGCTTTGAAGCGGCTCTTGCCCAAACGCCTCCTGCCGGAGGCTCTACGCGGGGGTCGTGCGGTCCATGGCCCTTTACGGGGCACCGGTGTGGGCGCATTCGCTAAGGCTCCGGCCAGCCCGCCGGTTGAAAGCGTCCCAAAGGGTCATGGCCATCCGGATGGTACGGGGATACCGCACGGTCCCCTGCGAGGCGGCGAGCCTCCTTGCCGGATTGCCGCCGTAGGATCTGGAGGCAAAGGTCCTCGCGCACGTTCGGGAGTGTCGCGAGGAGGCGAAACGCCGGGGCGTAACTCCGCTGCCGCGAGAAATCACGGCACAGCGGACAGAGCTCCGGCGGGATCTCATGGCGGCATGGAGAGTGCGACTGTCGCAACCCAGCGCAGGGCACGCCACAATTGCGGCGGTAAGACCCCTCTTTGAGGAGTGGCTTGAGAGGCGCCACGGCGTCCTCACCTTCCGCCTGACGCAGGTCCTCACCGGACATGGCTGTTTCGGGAGGTTCCTGTTTCGGATAAGGCGGGAGGAAACGCCCGGGTGTTATCATTGCGTGGATCGACCGGAGGACTCGGTGGAGCATACGGTGGAGGTCTGCCCAGCTTGGGCGGAGCACCGCCGTGTCCTCGTGGCGGCGATCGGCGGCGGCGACCTCTCGCGTCCGGCCCTGGTTCAGGCCATGGTACGGAGCGAGAGGGAATGGGAAGCCGTCACCTCCTTCTGCGAAGCAGTAATGCTCGCGAAGGAGGAGGCGGAGCGCGAGAGGGAGAGGCAATCTCTACGCCCTCGCGCCCCTAGCCGCCGCAGGAGGAGGAGACACCCTGGGCGTCGGGAGTCGATTGCCGACTCCCGGCCACCGTAGGCGCGGGCTTGCGGACGGCGAGCAATGGGCAGCTCGCCGTCCGGTAAGGACCAGGCCCGGGTCGACGGCGCGTCGTGTACCACGCGCGCCTCAAAGAGATGTCAGCACCATTGACGGGGTCCGATAGGACCGATGCCTGCCGGGGTCGCGGATTGTTCGAAAGAGTTACCGTGGCCCTGGCGCACAGGCAACTGAAGGAACACGGGTGGGTTTTAGTCAGTAAGAGTCTGACACGCCCTTCCGCTCCGCCCAGAGCGGGAGAGGTCATTTGATGATTTCCCAAACAAAAAAAAAAAATTGGTATGCTGGCTGAAAAAATTAAATAAAAACAATACAAATACTTGCAAAGTACCGTCAAACGAGGTGAATAGAGATGCAGGGTTGAATTGGGACGAAACTTTAAAAGGGATTATAACATTGAAATAATATAGTTGGTTGCTAAAAAGGACTCTAATGTGTTTACTGTATTATAAGTAACGATTAAGTGCCCTTATTGGCAACAAACTATATTATTTCAATATTTAAATCCCTTTTAAATTTCATCCCGATTCACCCCTGCGTCCCTATTCACCCCGTTTGACGGTATATCGACTAATGGGACCTTACACACGATTTGTGGATACGACAAAAATAAGTGTAAAACTTTGTACCATCGACGCTTGGCTGATAGTACAGATGGCCTCGCGCTGCGATCGTTATACTAACTCCTTTTGCTATTATTAATCTCATATTCACAGTACAGTACGCTGCTCATGATCGTTCCAGCTTTTATTTGAAAAAACCACGACCGCACAAATAGAGGAAGAAAACAGCTTTGGTAGAAATAAATATTTGCCATCAGACAATTTTGCGAACCGAAATGTTTGTCGACAAAAATAAACACGAAAAAGTCTATTTCTTTCCAAAAAAAGGGTTGAAAGTAAACTTGCGGACTTTGTAGATAGTATTTATCTGCCTACGGCGAGGAGGATCGGCAGAGATGTAGATACCTACTGTCGTAGATGGCCGATGTCAAAAGAAAATTAATATTCCCAAAAAGTTGTTTGAACGGTATCTGAGTTTTTAAACTCAAGTTTCAATTCTTTTATTTTCTTTGAAGTCTTTCTTTCATTGGGTATTTAGCCATGTTTTTACGGTTCATTTTTCGTTCGAACACGCAAAAGATGCCATGTAGTTATTACTTTGTATAAACATATAGCTTGAAATTAATTATCTACAATCTATAGGTGTTATATATCTACAGAATGTCCCGTAAATAATGGATCAAACGTACCTAACGGGTAGGTACCTCACTTGATTTCCAACAACTAATTTGAATAGTAAAAAAAACCGCTACGGTTATTTTTTTTTATTGAAGACATAATTTTTCTCGAATTTCACCATTTTCTCTACCAGAATTCAGTTGTTTTAATGCTGTCGCTGCAAATGATAACATTATTAGGTATGATTTTTGTTAAACAGTTCTGAATAGTTTGCTAATGTAATAATATACCATTTTTGTAAATAACGTTTTATTTGAAATCTTGAATTGAAAAGTTTTTTTTTTTACCGTGAATAGACCAAAATGGAAAATAGTAAAAACTTTTCAAATTAGTTGTTGGAAATCAAGTGAGCTGCCTACCCGTTACGTTTGATCCATTATTTACGGGACACCTTGTATACATATTATAAAGAGATATTTGTGAGTTTTTATGTAGGGGTTTAATCTCCGGAACTTCAGATGCGATTTCAAAAATTCTTACACTAATGGGAAGCAACAGTATTGCCGAGTGCCAAAGGATGTTTTATGTTTTAACAAGAATTTTCTCGCGAACGAAGTATTAAATAAAAGTGTTTCGCTGTGGCGTTAATATTTCTTGGAAAAACAAGGAGTGAATCCAATTTATATATTTCTTCATTTTCTAGAAAGTATTAATTCTAGGAATTCTGTGATATTGAAGCGGGGTTCTTTGCAGGTCGTTTTCTTGGTATTTATTATAATTTTTCACTGAAGCCACATTTAGTGCAAAAGAGATGGTTTGGTATTATATTATATCTGATTACACATTTTGAAAATTAAATTATTATGGAGTAGAAATTTTGATAAAGCTGTTTGCGGACATTCTGTTCCGTGTCACTATCAAAAGAGGCTTTCCCCTTAGTGGGTCAATAATGCAAGATAATATTAAAATATTATAAATTAAATGACTAATTTAAATTATAAATACTCCGAATTTATTCGGACTATTTATAATTTAAATTAGTCATTTAATTTATAATATTTTATACTCCGAATTTATTCGGACTACTTATAATTTAAATTAGTCACGAACCCTCGCTTACAAAACAGACAAGCGTACCTAATTCATTTTGAAAATAAAGTAGGTATCATAACACATAACATCACGCCTTTTTTCGCCGAACGAGTCCCAGGCAGAGGTGGTGTGTTGTCTTGTGGGTAGCATAGCATCATGCTGAGTGGAAGCCTTGTTGTCACTGTCACTCACGGGGTGCAGCTGCCGACTATTTCTGTTCTGTGCTCGTGTTTACCACATATAAACGTATATATTTCTTTTCTTCTTTCTAATTATAGATCTATTTTGTTTTATTTTCAATTTTCTTTATTATTCGCCTTAACTTATCTTTTTGTATGCACATGTCTGTGTAACAAATTAACCTTTTTTCTTTCTTTCCTTAGACGTATATGCGTACACCCGATCGGAATAGGTAGAGTATATTTACCTAAACTTCGAGGTAAGTAACATAGAGTGGATAATACCTCCTATAAAATATCGGAATGATGGTAATGACGTTTTAAACCCGGGATTTAAAAATCACAAATTATTTATTGGACTTTATATTTATATAGTTAGAAATCATTGATTTGAAGAATCGTTTTACATTTTTAGGATTCCGTTCTAAAATTGTCTCACGTTCAAATGTTATTTTTAAGTAGATAAAATAAAATTAAGTTGGCTGGTTCATGTGCTTATTTTTTTAAGTGCATATTAGGTCAATTAAAACTTGTTCTTCAAATATATAGCTACATACATTGCGTTGTACAAATATTCAGTTATTTTTATTCAGCTAACGATAGCAGTTACTATTGCTTCAAAATATTTATCTTTGGTTACAAAACAAATTTACTATCTCTTTCACATAATGTAGGAGTCGCTATTTGTTATCTCTTTCACTCAATGCAAAATCTGTGTGAAAGAGATAGCAACGTTTTCTATTTTAAAATGTTGTGAGCGCATTCTGGAATAATATTCTGTTGAGATTGATGATGAATATTGATGTTTCTGATTGATTTTTATTTGTAAATGATAAATGGTTTTATTTCTGTAAGTAGGTTAGTACAAACACTTTTACACGTCAGTCATATTTTAAACTAGATGAGGTCGGCGTTTCCTATCTGACTACTCTGAGAAGAAAGGCCTAAACAAATTTAGAAGTCACAGCCTCTTTTAAAGTCTAGACATAATCTTGGTCAGATCAAGTGAAGACCATGTAGATTTGTGTCTGAAATGGTCTTTTGAGGAAAAACCACACAGATTGAATTGACTGGTCCACTCAGTGCACGCATTTGTCACTAATTGTGCAGCTCAACTCAGAAATTAAGGAGCTCAACGATTCGACGAATACTGCCGAAGAAAGGACATTTGAGTAGGCCTCAAAAATTACTCAAACTGCCAGATCATGATTAAAACTAACTGGGAAGGAAAAAGAAAAAGCAACAATAACCCACATAGTCTTCACATTCACAATACGAAAATAATAATCATGTATTAAATCTAGCCTGCCTGTTACTCACATTAACAGACAGTTTTCTCTTTAAATCTCATCAAAAATATCATAAGTTATCATTAGTGTCATGTAAATCAATAAAAATTACATTATTAATTCTAAAACACTTATTCACAGTATAAAATGGATTGTTGCTTGGGGGTACATTGAAGTAGCTTAATTAATCTCAAGCCTTTTTGTCAGCCAAGTAACCTCTAGCTTTATAGAAAACTTTTTGACAGAGTTTCTGTTTAATAAATGATTTAAATTTACTGAGGCTATAAACTAAAATGAATAAATAAAAAATACCACTTGTTTATTTTTATGTTAAAGTTTATGAATTACGAGCATTTGTATTTTTACCCAATGGACGTCGCGACAGCAAAAACAGGGTTACTTTTTTGTTCCATACTTTTGAAGGGTATATAACTACTCTACTCTGGTTCTTTGTGTAGTGTTAACAAGAAAGTTTGGTAATTGTACATAAATATATATTGTTTTGATTAGATATTTTGCTTTTTATTTTAAATATTACACTTTTTATCGCAATATATCAAGTAAATACATAATAACCAGCCAACTTTTTAAGAATGTATTTTCCTATATATAAAACAAAGTACTTTAATTTAACAGTTTTAGAATGGTATCCTAAAAAAGTAATAAGATTCTTCAAAATAATAATCTGTTACAAATGTATTCCAAGTGCAATAAACAATTTGCAATTTCTTAAATCCCTGAACTTGATCGTCATGTTTATGATTCCGGGATTTTAGAGGAGGTATTATCCAATCTATGTTACTTCCTTCTTCGAAGTTCAGGTAAATATGCCATTCCGTAACTAGTAATAAAATAAAGTAATAGAGTGTTTTACTACTATTAAAAATATATATTAATTAATACTTATTTTAAAGATGTTACTGAAAAAAGACGATTTGCAAAAAAAATATAACATCGATGGAAAACTGGAGAACTTACCCACTTTTGAAATTATTCTTCTTTCCTTGCCACGCAAAACGATCATTGTACTGAATGGCGCGAAGTTAGTAACTAATGGCGTTCCTGTGTTGTGATGTCAGACGCTAATAATGCTGTCTCTGTCTAGCATCGAATTTAAAACGCATAGAACTTCACAATTTTTTGAGATATCTTAACAGTTTTTTAACGGTGATTTGATACTTTTCTAGGTTTCGAAAAATCAAATAAAAAAATATAGTCAAATAGTCTATTATGGTCAAGAACTCACACAAAAAGTAAAACATTACCAATGCAGGTCACACTACATTCTATAAAAAGCCGACGCATCCCCAGCGTTCTGAATCGACTGAAGCAAAGGAGCCATTACCGTTAATGCAGTTTGAATAGCGCCAACACCATTAGTGTCCGTGTCATATGCCTTTATTGTGCGCTTCTATGTGAAGCTATAGAATAGAATAAAATAAAATAAAATTTATTTGCATAAAAACATGGTATAGAAGATGGTACAAAAATTAAATACAGAGCATACATGTCTTTGCTTAACATTATAAGCGTGCAAATTTGTCGTGCATACATTTCATTATATTATTAATTAATTAATTATTATATGACATTTGGTACATTTAATTATATAATACATTAAAATTTATAATTTATACATTTAAAATTTCAGTCATTTAAATTTTTTGTCAAAAAATTCTTTTACACTATAAAAACTATTTGTGGACAGCCAATCATACAATTTACTTTTAAATAATCTTGTATTTAGAATTTTTAAGTCGCTCGGTATTTTATTAAATATTTCTACACACATATACAAACAGCTTTTATTATATTTAGCTAGCCTTGGCATGACATCCAGTACGAGCCTGTGAGGATCGCGCCGGTTTCGAGGAACTACATCATCTGCTTTTTTAAATAATTCCTTATGCTTCCACACAAACATACATATCTCATATATATATAGAGACGGTAGCGGTAACAAACCAAGTTTCTGAAATACCGGCCGACAAGAATCGTCGGATTGAAGCCCGTAGATTGCTCGAATGCATTTTTTTTGAGCAACAAATGCTCTATTTTGATCGGTGCTATTGCACCACATAATCAATCCATAGCGTAACACCGATTCAACATATGCATGATAAGATATTATTGCCGTTTGGACGTTTGTTATGTTCCTAATTTTTCTCAGCGCAAATACAAACTTATTTATTCGTTTTGAGACAATATCGACATGGGATTTCCAATTCATATCTTGATCCAAAGTAACACCTAGAAACTTAGTTTGCGTTACTTCACTAATTTTATTTATCTTCATTTTATTATTATTATATTTAGAATTATTTGATCTGTGAAATTGAATATATACAGACTTTGCAAGATTTAATGATAAATTATTTTTATTTAGCCATTCAATCAGTATGTCAATTGTGTTATTAATGTCAGTTTCATGATCGTCAATTGTAGTATTCTTTTTATCCGATGTCACAATAATGGAAATGTCATCAGCAAATAATATACATTTATGATTAGTTATGTCAGTAATAGAATTAATATAAAGAATGAATAAAATTGGGCCTAATACACTTCCTTGTGGGACGCCATATTTGTTATATTTGAGTTCAGAAGAGTGTGGTGTCATGTCGTTCTTTCCAGTCACTTTTGTAATTATAACACGCTGTTGTCTGTTACTCAAGTATGTCGATGTCCATTGAAGTGCAATACCTCTAATGCCAATTGCCTCCAATTTCTGTAGCAACAGGTCGTGAGATACTAGGTCAAAGGCTTTCGATAAGTCAAAAAACAACCCTGTAGTAAGGTGGTTTCGGTTAATATTAGTCAATATGGTTTTTACAAGAGTGAAGATAGCTAGTGTTGTGGATTTCTTTTTTTGGAAGCCAAATTGATCTTTTTTAATAATGTTAAATTTATCACAGTAGTCAATCAATCTCTTACACATACACTTCTCGAAAATTTTAGATATAATAGGTATTAATGTTATTGGTCGATAATTATTAATGTCAGATTTTTCACCTTTTTTAAAAAGTGGCTTAACAATTGATACTTTTAAAGATTCTGGAAAAGTGCCAAGTGAAAATGAAAGATTTATTAAATATGTCATTACAATAATAAGTTCATCAGTGCATGCTTTTATAATCTTCGTATTAATTTCGTCATAACCTGCCGAACTTGTGTTTCTTAATGATGTCATCACCGCTCTGACTTCGTTTTCAGACACAGGTTTTAGAAACATCGAATGAACTAGTGAACCTTCATCGCGGTGCGGCTTTGTACTCGTGCTAGAAGAGTGTGCTGTATTAATGTAGTGGTTATTAAACGCAGTTGCTATTTCTACGGGGTCTGTTAGTACTTTATTGTCAATTAGGATATTATCCACATCGTTCTTATAGTTATTACCCATAATTTCATCCTTAATTACTTTCCATACCGCTGTACATTTGTTTCCACTTTCATTAATAAATTTGATATTTGCATTCTTCCTTGAGCTATTTATGCATTTCTGTAGAAGTTTTGAATATTGAATATAATGAACTTTATTTGTTACATTTTTATTTTTATAGTATTGATAACGCAAGAACCGTTTCCTTTTACAACTTTTTTTAAGTCCTTTACTTATCCAGTTCTGTTTATTTTTATTTTTAGTGTTTACCTTTACTTTTATTTTTGGGAAGCACAAATTAAAGAACAGGCACAAAGTTTCATGAAAAGTACTAAATGCTATGGTTTGACGCAATTGATAAAGTATCTACAGTACAACTATTTTCTTAATGTCCCTCGGGAATGCTAATTTCCATGTCCATCAATTATTAGATTTATCGTGTATAATAATTTGAATTCAGAATTTGTTTTGACGTAACAAACAATAAAGTACTTACTTCTGAATTCAAATGAACCCAGAGGGACATTAAGAAAATAGTTGTACTGTACTTGTATTGACCTGCAGATTATGTAAAGAAAAGAAAGAAAGAATAAAGTTTATTAAAATAAAAAAGATGTTCTTGATGTTGTGGTTATTCCAGATGTATCTAATTGAAATAACTGAAAAACTGAAAACATTTTTGTTCGCATGAAAACTAGATAAAATCTGAGTAAAAGATAAATTAAAAACTCGCCGAACCTTCTCCGTTTTTTAGTTGGTTAAAAAAGAAATTAAGGTATACAATAGTTGTACCCTAGCGACCCTGCTTCGCATGGCTTTTACGACAAGACAAAACATCGAGATTTCTTTATTTCATGTACTAAGTTGAATATTTATGTACATGTTACATACATAAACCTTCCGGAATAAATTCTCTAAATGATGGTGAAAACCACATCAACATCCGTTGCGTAGTTTAGAAGAACAACGCGATCACACAGACAGACATTAAAAGCGACTTTAATTATTTATAATATTTATAGATAATAATTTTGCGCTAAGCATGCTTGTATGGAATGGGATCAACTTAGCATTTACTGGGCCAACGCATCATCGATGTGTTTAACTATTTGTTTTATCACTACGTGTGTAATATGTTGGCTTGTCAACGGGCTGTGTGTGTGTTCATGTTTTCAGATAAATCTGCAGGAGTCACACTTTCACATTGAGTGAAGCCCTTTTAACCGACTTCAAAAAGGAGGAGGTTCTCAATTTATCTGTATTTTTTGTATGCATATTTGTTACGCGATATCTCCGGCAATTGTAGGTCGATTTCGAATATCCATTTTTAATGGATAATGTCTCAGGAGTGGTTCCATATACATTTTATTAACTCTGTTTGAGTACTTTTTCAGTAAGCTTCAATAAAACGTATTTTTTCCACTTTGTGTATATTGAAGACGTTATAATAATTTCCTGTCACTATTGTTTGCATAGCAAGTACTACGAAGGTATACGAAGTAAGTACGAATGGTATACGAATTTGTATGGGGTAGGTACCACAACTAAAAAGTGAAAAATAAAAGCTTTTTTACAAAATAAAACAACTGACTCCAAAAAAAAACACTACGATGTGAAAAAAACTATAATTTTGGAAGTCAGTGACAAAAAACTAAAATAATAAAAGCAAATACACCGGCTTCCGAAATTAAAATTATTTTTCACATTGAATTTTTGTTTTGGAAGACGTTTGATTTATTTTGTAAAAAAGTTATTTTTCTAGGATATTAAAAGCCCCTAAGGTTTTATTGCGCAGTAAAAAAGTAGGACAAGGTCTGTTGTAGAAACCAAGGAACACTTCATTTACTGTAATTGAGAATCCGATATGAATCCACTTCATTTCCCGCAAGTGTCCGTCCAGAAGTAATTGAGGAAAATTGGGATAAACTGGATGAAATAAACAACTTGTGGGGTTTCATACGGTCCGGGTACCGGGTAGTCGGTGCTGGGTACCCGTGGCAAAATGTATGGGTAAACCGGGTAAATTGTGTCGCTGGAAGTTTGTGAAAACGGTCTTAAGTTCTTATTTTAAACGCGAGCTTTTTGTTGGTATGTCTTGTGGAATTAGCGGAAAATCAACATCCAATAGCCTGAAAGCAACATTTCGAAAAGAGCTGTCAAAATCACATTTTTATACATTTAATTTACTAAGAAAACTAGCTGTGCCCGCGACTTCGTTCGCGTGCATGTCGGAAAACAATAGTGTTTCTCTTAGAGAAGATGTAAGTACCACTCCTCCATTGAAAAGGAAGAATCTTCCGATCTTGCCTGGTGGGAAGCGCTACCTGGGGTTATCTACCACAGCCTCTTCGAACTCAGTTAAAGAAAGAAAAAGAAGAAAGAAAATACGTTTATTTGCGGTAAACATGACGCAAAGAAAAATAACACAAATACAAAAAAGAACGAGTTGGGGGAAAATATGCGTCACATCCACGCAAAACTGCAATCGCTCAGCATAATGCTACGCCCTATGCGAGACAGAGCCCCAGCGCTGGTTCAGCGTTATGCGTCTTCACGGATTATAATGTCAATGCGACAAGTACTGTCACTTAGATTTTTGACAATAAATAAAAACCAAGGCGCGGTCGAGGCTTATTAACTGTGCACCTGCCGTACTCAATAAACTGACTGCCCGGCTGGCGGAGTGTGCTGAAGCGTTATCACGGTGAAGAAGGATCACACTTTAAGAGCGCTGTTGAAAATTTTCCAAGAAAACAAGGCAAAATACCTATGAAATTGTCAATAAAATATTATTGTGATTTCTATGGTACCATTTGTTGGAGATCCTAAATAAATAAACAAATATCTTAAAAACTTAAGAAACTGCTTTTCTATAAACGATGTTGGTGGTTGCTTGCCCCTCGAAAGAGCTCCTTCATACAGTTGCTCGTGTGAAATGTTGACCCATTTACTGATATCCACCTCTGGTTATGGCTGCCATTTTGGATTTTGATTTCCTGATTTTCGGCACCGGCGCCTTACGCCCACGAAGATGATACCATAACGAATATTTTGCACATCATTCAGATTTAGACCTCTTTTTACTCCCGAAAACCATAAAAATCACACCCCCGATTTAGAACTAATACAGTATTTATGTGTCCATTGTTATAATAAACTTATTAAAAACGATATAACTGATTTGCATAATAAAAAACCGGCCAAGCGCGTGTCAGATCATGCACAATGTTGTCACGGTTATTCTTCAACCTAAAACCTAATACCCTGAAACCCGGAATCTTTTTTTTTTTTTTTGCGTGGGAAATCATCAAATGACCTATCCCGCTCTGGGCGGAGCGGAAGGGCGTGTCAGACTCTTACTGACTAAAACCCACCCGTGTTCCTTCAGTTGCCTGTGCGCCAGGGCCACGGTAACTCTTTCGAACAATCCGCAGCCCCGGCAGGAAAACCCGGAATCCTAAAAGCAGACAAATTGAAAACTTCTTCCTTTTAGAAGTCAGTTATAAAGATGCCTCTAAGAATCTTCACTTTTTCTTCAAATTTAGATTCGGTTGAAGAGAACTGAGTGAAGAATTTAGTGAGATGAGACCTCTAACGAGAAATCCAGACCCAAATATTCCAAGCCCTAGGTCCAGAGTCCAGCCAGAACTCCAGAACAGCATCTACGAAATTACTTTATTTCCGATAATTTTATTAAAAACTTTTACAGGAAATTTAACATCCATATACGAATGAGTGTCACTCTGCTACGGAAAATCTTAATACCGCGATTAAGAAAATGACGACATTTGCTCAACACCATTTATCGCATACAATGGTTGACTCGAAGCTCGCTCTACTACAATAAACTTTTTAAAACTAACCGACCCCAAATTTGATAAAAAATTGTTGTTATGATTGAAACTAATAAATAATTATATAACATCGCATTCTATATGACTCGGAACACCACATCAAATAATGTAAGATAATAATAATTAATATTATCTTATATTATCACCACTTTTTATTTGAAATTCTTTTAGCGCCACTAATCAACCACCAATGGAACGCGATTATTATAATCATTATCATTACGTTTTTAAATAACACAGCTACGCAGTTACCAATATGACGTGTTATTATTAACTTAATAATTATTATGGATAACACATATATTCGTAAGCATAATTTAGCGTCAATACGTGTCGTTACGTGTACGTGCATTACGTTTTAAAAAGTTCTTCCTGAACACTTTGAAATCCTTTGATAGCTTGAAGCGATTGCGATGAAAGAAAAACTAAATGAGTTACACACAATATTTGAGTATACAAGTTAACCATATTGGTTTCATAGTTTAAAAAAATCCAAAAAGTGATAGAAATGGCATCTGATGGTTATTTCTTTTTTTGGAAATGTTTTCAATGTACAGGAAGGCCTCGTCTACAGATATATTATAAGTATTTATAGATAGATATGCCTAGATATAGACGATAGATAAAATATATAGAAGATAGATACAGATTCTGTTGTGAGTGCGTTCTTAAAGACATTCAATCGATTCAGATAAGAAAACTATATTATTATATACCTAAGTAATAATTTACACTAGATAAGTACTAAATTAAATAACTAAATACGTGTATTAATCAAGTCAGCCTATTGCAGTTCAATGCTGGACATAGGCCTCTCTCAGGCTGCGCCACAACACCCTGCCCTTCGCCTTCCGCATCCAGTCTGTCCCAGCTACCATTTTATTTTTTTGGCTTGGAAACCATCAAATATCTTCTCCCACTTTGGGCGGAGCGGGAGGGCGTGTCAGACTTTTACTGACTTAAACCCACCCGTGTTCCTACAGTTGCCTATGTGCCAGGGCCACGGTAACCCTTTCGGACAAACTCGAGACCCTGGCAGGCTGTCCTAGCAGACCCCGTCAATTGGTGCTTACATCTCTTTGAGGCGCGCGTGAAACACAACGTGCCGTCGACCAGGGCCTGGTCTTTATCGGACGGCGAGCTACCCTCGGTCCGTCTATCTGGAGGGCTACATATTTTCAAAAATTATAAAATCGACACTTAGGCATCAGAATATCAGCAGCTTCTTAGGACCTTACATTTATAAAACTGATCTAATTACAAAGCAAAGTACCTGCTAACTGAGCAACAAAAATTACTCACAGAGCTCAGATGAGAGGCCCAGTTATTACACAATATAATAATATTGTCGGTGGTGGCGGTGTGACGTCAGTTCCGACGGTGGTGACGCTATTTCCGGGTGTCAAGTCCCGCCATCAACGCTTCCGCCGGCAGACCGCGCCTGAGTGAACAAACATTGGTTTTTATTTAGATACCTCTCGTATACGGGCCGGAGTGACTTTGAAAATGATTCGATTGGTAGATTTTTTCTAGTAGGTTTGTGAGGTTCGATTTTTCAGATTTTAGCAGCTACTGTTATTTAGACTTAGCCTGCTGGTTTACTGAATACCACTCGGTCATATTATTGGCGATTCGTAGCAGATTTAATTATCACAGAACATAATAATTTGTAATATAAGATCACATGAGCTTACCATTTACAAAAATTTGTGTTAATGGATGCGTTTGTAACACGTTCTCCTCCTCCTGAAAATTTATAAGTAAAGAAAAATTCTTTACTAGTTTTTCAAAACAAATAACATATAGTAAGATACCATGTTTAATGAGAAAGCAACCTAATAGAGAAAAAAAAAACCAATTCCAAATGAAACTGCAGTCAGCACGGGCCCCAAAAACAAATGAATGCGTTTCATGCTCAGTTCTGTCATAACCAGACATATTTTCAACTGATCCAATCGTTTTTATCCATCAGCCAACATTGTGGTCTCTCATCGATATTTGCATTGATTCGAAAACGATTTGCTTCGTCGTTTTGCGTCTGAGCTCATAAGAATGTGATATGCTTGGCTCGTGCGGAGTTGATTGAAATGTGAGTTTAGTCACGTGAAAGGATATAAAGCTATGTTAGATGGAACTTGTTAAATTGGAGAGGAAAAGGAAATGAAATACAAATCGTCTTTAATAATGTAATTAGTAATCTATGATGTTATTAGCAACACTGATATTTTCAATTTTAAATTTAGTATTTAAAATCACTAAAATTGAAAGGATGTGATTTGCCTCAACTGATTTTTATATCAGTGTAGTCATGAAGTTTAAAAGTATCTCATTTGACAGTTTCCGTAAAAGTACCGGTTTTTTAACGGAACTGAATGGAAACATGATGTTTGGAGCATCGCCTAGTTTCTAAGTTAGTTCTCTTCGAGCTTCGAAATCAAAAGGTTGTCTTCAAGAAGTCCATATTGATATTATAATGATACCTATTTAAATAGTTTCTTAAATATTGCTATTTATTATTTATTAGTTTCTATGTGTGCAACAATATAAATACAGAAATATTTATACATGAAAACGCGTGTTAATTTCCCGTGGATCTAATATTATTGTAACTTAAGTAGTTTTTCTTCTATTTGCTACGAAAAGATACACAATTCAAAAACAACTTCATCTACCCACACATAAAAATGTAATGTTTATGTGCTTTCAATTTTGCAGGTGTCCCAAATAAGTTTTGAGAAAATCTTCTGAAGCAAACGGACAAAAGAATAGACATATACAACTACAAATAATTGGTAGAATGATTGAAACAAACGTTTTCGTCTCCTAACATATCTTTTTACACAACCCTTCTATCACTCAAATCTTGTAACCTTTCGACGTTACCTACATATTTCGCGTGACAGAATGTTGGTCGTTTTATAACGTTCAACCTGACGGCGCGCCAGTAGCGTGACGGGAGCGTGACGTTGTTAGTCATAACCTCCCGGGACGAATAACAATTCAAATACGTGCTTGATATTTCTTGCGATTGTTTTCAAGATTTGATACTGGTCTACTTGATTTCTTCTCCTGATTTGGGAGGATATGACCTATAGTTTACAAGTGCCGGCTATGTAATTTGGTAACGTTTTAATTTTTTATCTAATACTCATTCATAAGCTTTAAGAGTTCTTGGCTTTAAAAACACTTATTTGGTATTTTGTTCAAATTGACTACCTTTACAAGTGATAAACCCACTGAACTAAATACGCTTTTTCTAATATTATTACTGTAAATCATGTCTCAAATCACGAACAAAGTCTTTTCTTTCATCCTACATAATTTAAAGCAGTGCAAACAAGCTCAAATTGTCACAGCACTCGGAAGCACGGTTATGAAAGCTAAACGAATATAACACATTCATTCCAAATCTTACGGAATTTTCTTTACTCATGTGTCATATTTTGTGAACGTGCGAAGTGTTTGCATTCAGTTTAACTTGACGTACCCTGATTATACGTTTGGATTACTTTTCTTTCTTATTTTTTATTTTCTTTTTATACTTTTTGACAGTTTTCGTCTTCGAATGTTTGTAAATCTTATGATAGGCATGTTTTTGAGAGCAGTCGTGGCCAATGGTAATGGCCCTAACTTACAAGTTATAGGTCGTGGATCGAACCCAGACAGGCGCTTTACTTTGTGTAATTTATTTCATCACAATTGCTCTTAAAATGGTCAAGGAAAACATCGTGAGGAAACCGGCATGTCCTAGAACTAAAAATTCGAAGACATGTGACATTTATCAACCCGCACTGGTATTCACTGGTAATTCTTCTCATTATTTGACATTATATACCTTTTTTTTACAATTGTAATTTCAACTCTTTACTTATGGCTTTTGTAGACAGGATATTAATTCAGATTTGTTAAAGTTGTAATGGCAATCATTTCATTTGGTTTAAATAGGTTTTTATTTTTTATTTATCTTTGCTAAAGATTATTTTATTTTTTGTGAATGTGACAACGTTGTGGGCCTAACTTGTAGACTGTAGATTTGTAGACCATTTTCTATTTTGTTAAGTACCTAGTGCTTGTTGACAGGCCTACTGACACTGTTCCTCCATACCTATTATCACTATAATTTGAAAACAATGTAATAGCCAATTATTTTTAAAAGAGTAACTTTAGACTTTCTTACCGGTTCTTCTTCATAGGAAACGACCAATTGGAACCGTGCATCTAGCTTCTGACATTTCATAAGTGCCCATATAGGCTTATGTGAAATCAAATATTTTGATTTTGATTTCATCTGCCTCTAAAACCGTTTATATTATAATTAACTATTCATAAAAATAACTTCCCTTAATCCATACATACCTACCTAACTGTACCTACTATAAACAGGTAACATTCATCAATATCATCATATTTCTGCCCCTGTCTCATGTGAAGGCTCCCGCAGACAGGTGCGACGCGACTCTTGTAGAACATTTTCCTTGAAGTTTCTATAGAATGTTTTCTACTAGAGTAGCATCGCGCCTGTTTGCGGGAGTCTTTACTTGGGGTTGGCGCAACATGTTTTCTTCTTCATTTGTACTGTCAACAGTCACGCTATCATTCACCCCCTTCTCTTTCATATCATTCATTTCCTGGTAACATCCATCAAAAAAGTTAAAATATTGTCAAAAATTATTTATTATTACTATTCAAACTCATGTTGTTACATGCTTTTATTACGTCAAGCCGGGAGTGGCGACACTGGGATAGCCATTACTTTCAGTTTGTGGCACAGACGACATACTCCATATACGTCACACATGTACAATATGTCGCTGACGCGCCTCAGAGACGTGATCTATAGCCCCCGAGACACCACGCCCTGGTATGAGGAACTAATAAAACAGTATATAAAATTCATGTTGGGTTTACCTTGAGCGAGAATTGTATAGGCTTTATTTGAAACCGTTAGTAATCTTTTGGGAAGCGAAAGTAAAGATTAGAAGAGACTCACAAAAAAAAAAAATTGAAGAAACCAAATTACGCTTTGCCTTACCCGAGGATCGAATCGAACCCACGCATCCGTCTACGCCACCCACGCTGGTGACCGCTACACCAACGAGGCTGACTAGACTAATTCAAAATATTGTTTGAAAGTCTTTATCACTATGAAAGATGGAGCAGCACCCTAATTACGTAACACACTATCTATCACAATCTGAATCATTTTGAAGCCTATTGCTAATCCATTGCTTCATATGTTCGAAAAATTTATCCGCTAAATAATGTAGATAACGCAATGAATGTTGTTGAAATGTCAAAATGAAACTCATTCCTACTGTTAGTGTGTTACGTAATTACCCCGCAGGGTCGTCACATAGTGGGTGCCTGAAGACTACCTATATGAGGTTTAATATAAAATAATGTACAGCCTACGTAGTCAAAATATTTCTCTCTTTAGAGAAGACTTGCTGCGCCCATTGGTTTCACCCACTTAAGTCTCGATTCCGTGGGAATATCGGGATAAAAAGTATCCTATGTCCTAATCCAGGTAATGGTCTAGCCAATTGTGCCAAATTTTATCCAAATCCGTTCAGCCATTTTTGCGTGAAACCGTAACAAACAAACATACAAAAAATCAAATCTTTTCTTTGTATAGTTTAGACAACTACAAAATAACGTTCCAAAATATCAAGTTGCCCATTATCTCTGTAGACTTTCCTAATTGATTTACAACTTCAGTGGCCTGTGACCTTCGATGTGGAGGCCATTAATTTGCCACATGGAGCTTTTAGTATTACAGGCGCATTTAGTTTTGATACCGTTTGGAACCTCGCCAAGCCGAGGAGGAAAATGAGCGTAAAGACAGATAGAGCTCGTGACTTATGGAGTTACGCTTGAAATGGTTCGACCACGTTGCTTTAAGACCCACTGAGTACTTTGTATCCTTTGGTTTTATATGAGCACTTGGTTGGTTAAAAAAGGCCAACGATTTTGTTGGGAAAGGAGAAAATATATCCTACTATCCTACTATTCCTACTATTCCTACTTTCCTACTAATATTATAAATGTGAAAGTGTGGATGTTTGTTACTCAATCACGCAAAAACGGCTAAACGGATTTGGATGAAATTTGGCACATAGGTAGACCATGACTTGGATTAAAACATAGGATACTTATTATCCCGATATTTCATCGGGATCGAGACATGCGGGTGAAACCGCAGGGCGCAGCTAGTAAGGAATAAAGGAGCATGTCAATATTATCAACATGAACAGGAAGATAGACATCGATGTAATTCTTTACTAAGGACAACTCTATGTCCGATATTCGAAATTCAACCTACAAGGCACACGCTGGGAGAAGGCGCCCTAGAACGACCTATAGTGACCTTATTGGTTATTCAATAAGTCAGGTGCGTAGTACTCACTATAGGCGTGCGTGTATGACAAGATGTACGAATGTAAACGAAGCAAAAGGAGTATGTAAGGATCGTAGGAGGAGGCGATCCATAGTGTCTGCCTATCCCTATGGGAAAAGGCGTGAGTTTATATAAGTGTGTATAAAAGAGAAAATATTTTGAGTCAACAGAAAGCTAAAAATATTTAAAGAAATTTGTCGGAATTCGTGTTCATATTAATTTTCAAAAGTTTTAGTAAACATTCGTTAGCGTAAGGCACTTGTCGGTGTTGACAGGCCTAAATAAAAGTAATAATCTTGCTGTCAACTAAAGGAAGAATTCAGCGGAAGGAAATACTTTTCCGCTTTGCATTGAAACAAAAATGGGCAAAAGCAAACCCTCTTCAAAAGAAAAAAAACTGGTTTTATGTTTACTTTTTCCGACGCCAGATTATTGTCAACTGCCAGCTGTATTAAATGTGTTATTTCACTGACATTATTTGTGTTAATGATATTAATTCCGCACGCTACATGTTGAACAAAGCTCAAAAATAATTCAGATTTAATTATTTTCTTCACAAAAATAAACATGGCGAACAAACATGGACCATTAAAAAAAACTCAATTTGTGCGAATAACAAAAAAAAATTATTGAAAGCTGATATGTTTATTTTGTAATCAAATTACACAACAGCCAAAACGATTAAACAAAATAATCTTAAGGCTTTATGTTCATGAATTCCAGTTTCACCACTTTTGTTTTTGACGGCATCTTTAAATTCCCTGAGCGGAATAATATGCACAAAGAGCTTTGAGGTTTGCAAAAAAAAAAAACATTTTTTTACCCAGAGTTAAAGAATGTTAATAAATACTTCCCGGAGTATTTATGTTACCAGTCGACAAAAGATATAATACTGCGTTACGGAATATTAAAAGCAATTTAATTATTTTTTGCAAATTTAAAATGAGAGTTTTCAAAGACTTCATCTTGTGAATTACTTTAAAATGGAAAGTAGAACTGATTGGCATATACAATTACGGAATTGCTTCTTAAGCTGGATTAGCTTGAAAATAATTGTGACGAAGTATTTTAAAATAAGGGTTTTTAAAAGGTCGCTGGCCATAGGTACCTACGCTATATTTAGGCCACAAGACTGGCTGTCTATAATAGGAAAAACTGGCCAAGTGCGTGTCAGACCACGCCCAATGAAGGGTTCCGTAATTGGGATCAATTTATCCCAAGAACAAAAACATTGTATTTGAAAAACATATTTTCTCATACATTTCAATTGCAAATGTGAATTGGTACACATATTATTGAGAGATTTACCATATTATTTTAAGACTATAGACTTCTTTTAGGTTTTCCTATAATCTATAAGTATAGAACTACATTCTGTATTTTTTTTTCCAAATTGTAGAGTCAGCAGTTTCGGAGATAAGGTAAAGGTCATCTATTTTCATAAATAAGTTTAAAAACATTTATTTTAAAATTATTAAAAACAAAATTGAGGAACTCACGGTAAGTTCTTTCATTTAATATGTTTGCAAAACTTAAAAAAATACTCTTAATTGTCTCACAAAAGTGACCCCCCCTATTAAAAAAAAATATTTACGTTACACGTAAGTAAGGTACGTGTTTGGATCACAGAAATTAATATGTGTATACATTTTTTTACTTAATCGGTCCATTAGATTCGGAGCAAAATGGCTGTGACAAACGGACTGATCCTATAAGGGTTCTGTTTTTTCATGCGGACGTACGGAACCCTAAAAAAAAAAATCTTCTTGCAGAAAAAATATATAATTTTTCAGTTATTTTTCGTTTGATAGTGCAACACATTTTTATTTTTGTTGCTAATTATAAGGTTGCTGCCAGAGGCAAAATAATTGTAAAGGACTTTATGTTTTCCCTTTTATGGTCAACGTAAATACTTAAATACAATTTGGATTACTCAAAAAAAAAAATATATAAAAATGATTTATCGTTAAATGCTAGATTAATGTAAAAGTAAATTAACCACATATTATGTCTGTTTAAAATAAATATATAAGTAATCACCATTATTTTGTATATGAAATTGTAAAACCATACAAATGCAATCCTGTATTTAATTTTGTCGTTCATTTACTAAAATGAATTGTTTGATGCATATTAAAATGTAAATTTATAATAATCTTGCCACAATAAACGCTCGAGTTTAAGCCAATTAGCGTGTTTAATTAATGGGCAGTACAAAATGCTTCTTTTGTCCAAATAATATGTAGTAATTAAACGGTTTTAACTTTACATGTTGTGTGTTTAGTTGTGATAACATCATACTGTTTATATCAGGCAATATTGGGTTAACAGCTGCAAATCATGGAGTACTTAGTGTATCGTGTGTAAACAACCAATTGGAACCGTGCAGAGCTTCTGACGTTTCATAAGTGCCCATGTAGTTTTATGTGAAATAAAATATTTTGATATTTTATAGATACTTTATTTTATAATATAATAGGTCTTTACCTATGAAATTGCCGTTTTGTATGAAAAAATTTAAACGAATTTTTTTCATGAATTTTTTATTTGTATTAATCGAAGTAATCACCCATGCAATCAATGCATCTTTGCCATCGCAGTGGCAGTTTATTGATGCCCTTCTTAAAGAAATCAGCTGGACGGGAGGCAACAAATTCTTCAAAGGCATTTTGTACTGCCTCTCGGGTATTAAATTTTTTTCCCGCCAAGAAGTTATCCAAATTCTGGAAAAAGTAGTAGTCTGTAGGCGCAAGGTCTGGTGAGTAGGGCGGATGACGGAGAGCTTCCAACCCCAGTTCTTGCAACTTGGAGACCGTCTGCTGTGCAGTATGAGGTCGCGCGTTGTCGTGCAGGAGCAGCGGAGACGAGCGATTGACCAATGCTGGTTGGAGATGCGCCAGCTTCTCCATCATTGTGTTCAGTTCTTCACAGTACACATCTGCAGTAATGCTCACCCCGTTTGGTAAGAAGCTGTGATGAATCACACCGGCGCTAGACCACCAAACAGTGACCATCACTTTTCTAGGGGTAAGTTTTCGTTTAGGGCATTGTTTAGGTGCTGAACCAGGATCCAACCAACTTGCTGAGCGCTTACGGTTATCAAACAGAATCCATTTTTCATCGCAGGTAACAATGCGGTTCAAAATTCCTTCATTTGTGTGTCTGTTGAGCAGTGCAAGGCACGTCTCGACGCGTACTTCGCGCTGGCGATCATTGAGTTCGTGGGGCACCCATTTGTCAAGCTTTTTTACCTTGCCAATTTGACGCAAATGGACCAATATTGTTTTGACGCTAACGTCGAAAGCTGCTGCTAATTCAGCCGTAGATTGTGTATCATCAGCTTCCACAATCGCCTTTAATTCGTCATTGTCGACCAAAGTCTTCGGACGACCGCGAGGTTCATTTTTCAGGTCGAAATTTCCAGAACGGAAGCGAGCAAACCAATAACAGGTGGTGCGTTGGTTTGTAGAGTTAGCTCCGTAAACGTCGTTGATGTTGCGTGCCGCTTGTGCCGCGTTGCTGCCACGACGGTACTCATATTCCATAATTACTCGAATTTTTTACGTATCCATGATGACGAAAAAGATTGAAATGCGATGAAAATGTAACACTAATCAATAAAGAAATGACTACTTTTAGAAAAAAAAATCCATGTTTTTAAAATAAAATTAATTTGAAATTAGAATTCATAGCCAAACAAAAATTATTTTGATTTGAAATGGCCAGTACTGCAGAACGGCAATTTCATAGGTAAAGACCTAATATTAGCGATTTTCACTTTATTGCATATTCGTATATGAACATTTATATCCCTAACCTGAAATATTTTATTGAAATCATTATCACCATCACAAGCGTTTCCTACTACTTTTTAAATATAAGTAATTATTTATTCAAATGTTAAAACAATAGAAATTAAACGTTTTTTTCGCCTCTTGTAAAATCATGGTTTTGTAGTTACTAGATATTGATACTACACTATCGATATACAAGAATAAAATCCCATTCACACGATACAACGTTTCTTGCCTGCGGCAAATAATTTGAACAATTTGAATTTGACATACAAATTGAAGCAACAAATGACTTAGACCGCCTAAACATTTATTGTTGTCTAAGCTTAGGTATACCGTTACTGGCAATTAAATCTCACCGTATAAATTAGGCTTTATTCCTGATAAAAAAATTAGGCTGATTATAAAATGTTATACGCTACTTATTCATTTCACTTTCAAACTAAATGTACCTAGTTATCTGCACTGTCACTTGTTATTTTTAGTGAAAAAAATGCTAAAACCTACCTACAGAATTAAGCGTGATTTCGTGATTTCAGTTTTATTGAAAAAATCGACCTACAAGATATTTTTTTAATATAAATCATCTAATAATAATGATGCTCGCTTAAATAACTTAACATAAATTATGAATTTATGTAAAATCACAAACAAATAATAGGCAGGTATGCTGGAAGAGATTTCGTTAGAAATATACATCACCTTTGTACGTAATTTTCTGTTCTTTTCTTTTATATGTGTAAACTAACCTCAGAAGGGAGTCATAGAATTTAAAAGAAATAAATAAACCAACGCAATAACAAAATTTATTATAAATGATTAAATATTATATTTCAGTACAATTTATTTTTACTAACCTTCTTGTCACTCCGATGTCATATTCAAGACTGAATCACAGACTGAATCATGTCGGCAACGTATTAAACTGACAATATACTTTAATGTCAAATGACTTGATAACTGAAAATTTTTAAAGTTTGAGTATGACACAAACGTAACTCGACTAAAACAAGACTTGTTCATTATACTATAATGAAGTTACTAATATAAATCTACCCTCTAATAGATACATTTTGTTACATATGTGTGTAAATAAAATATATAAACAAAAATCTGTTGTCACCAACAAACATTCTCAACAACAAACTAACTTAATTAAAAACGACAGGGTAAATCTGTCTCCACAACCGAAGGCACGCAGTCCTTGCTGTTTCAATTTCCTACTATAGCTGATACCAATCAAGCCAGCCTTGAATCGATTGCGTTGGGTACATTGGGTACATTGCTCGGCGTCTCGCATTCCCTCACGCGAAGAACGTCTTCATCTCGGCCGTTATTGGAAAATTCCACACAAAATTATTATACACCGATGTACAGACGAACTAGAAGAATGGTATACATGCAGCTAACTTGCAACTATTAAAAGCTTACTACGATTACACAGTTAAAAATAATTTTAGTTTCGTAAGTTGGCAATTTGGCAACGTACGAAAAACCAACAAAACCAAAGCCAACGACTTCCGAAATGGTTTTTTTTTTCACTTATTAGTTGCTGTTAGTTGAAGTCGGTTGTTTTTTTTAATAATGTTGTGAGTGTGCTGAGTAGCCAATTCTTTTACATCACTGTTTTAAATTAAATTGAAATTCAACACTTTTAAAGTCAAAGTCAAGTTAAGTGTTTAGTGTAAGTTAAGTGTGCCTTAGCCTTAGGTTTATTATCCATAACGCTACCAAAACCAACTAGTAATCAGTCAACCAACCAAACCATCCAAAAGTAACCAGTTACAAACTCAAATAACCAATGAGTAGTACCAACTACCAACCACCATCCACCAGTACCTATTGTATGTAGTGTGAATTGTTGTTCTAACAAGTTACTTTAGCGTCGTGGACGATAGGCCTTAAGCTTAAATAAAATGAATATAGGCAGTGTAGTTGAAAAATAAATATTTTTGCCTGTATACCAACCTTTTTGTTCGACTGTACATCTCAAATATATTCGATTGTTGTGACGTACGAGAATCTATACAAATTCTAGGCATAGGTTTTGGCTTCCAATTTGTCCCCGACCTTGTATTGTGACAATGATATTTTATTTGGCTACGCTGTTTTATGGTTCGGTAACCGAATAAGAAATGTCTTATTAACTTTTATCATATCTGTCACAGATTACTGTGACAGATATGACTGCCCAATATTTTGTATCGTTTTTGTTAAAAATATACCTCATCATAATAATCTGCCTAGTCTTTTATTTATTTATTTATTAATTTAAACTTCTCGCATACAATAACATACAAAAGCGGACTTAATGCCTTAGGCATTCTCTACCAGTCAACCAAGGGTGGTTTAGAGATAAGATGGCAGGTGCTCTGCTTAACAGGCGTTAATAATAATAAAAATATTAAACAGATAACATAATTAGTTATAAATGAAATAGGTATACAAGTACCTAAATAGTCATTTCCCAACTATCTTGGGGTCGTCTTTAAGTCTAACCAGACGCAGCTGAATACTAGTATTTTAACATGCGAGCGACTGCCTATCTGACCGCCACAACCCAGTTACTGGGTAATACGATACCCCTTGTAACACTGTTTGTCAGACTTTCGGGCTTCTGACGACCCGTAACGATTGTCAATGACCCAGGAATGACAGCCGGGACCGACGGCTTAGTGTGCTTTCCGAGGCACGGAGGGATATCGATATGTAGAGATGGTCACCCATCCATCGACCAACCGCGGCAAGAGTAGCTTAACCTGATCGATTGACCCGTTCAGCTGTATTCTTATTATTATTTACTATTATATATATTATTATTATTATATTTATTTATTATTTACTACAAATATACCTGAACTCGATTTATTCTTAATCTACATATTTCGAATGTTTTTCTTTTAAGTTGGAGAGACAACATAATACCGACCATCCATCTCGGTACCTAATTATGAATTCTTACGTCTAATAACAAGTCGGCTTTTTTTAATCATGAAAATTAATTATTAAGCATATTTTCTACCAACTTAAATATTGTCCGTATATTTAAATCACAAGTGTCATTCTTTGATAGTTGACAATCGCTTTGTCAATTGACGTAGGGTGTCAATTTGCTTAGCAATTAATTTCCCTGACTTTACAATAAATCTAGTAAAACATTTTTTTTCAATACTAATAAATGCACAACACCCACTGTGCGAGTTCTTATATCGAAGTAGAGGTATCAATAGATACGGTATTTCTTTAAGCGTGAAAAGATTTATGAGACAGAATTCGTATTAATTTACGAGCAGAAGGATCGGGGTTAGAAAATGTCGAGTAATGAAATAAAGTATTCTTGAGCCTAAAAGAATTTAAAGAATAATGTGCGGTTTGTCGTTTCTTTTTGTAGTCGTTATCAGAAAATGAGATAGATATTCTCAATGCCATCTTAAAAGTCCTTTAACTGTTTGACGTCCATCATAATTTTATAGTATTCAAACCACCACACCACAATCACCACAACACAACCATCACCACCACAATACCACCACCACCACCACCATCACCATGCCACCACCACCACCACCACCACAACGACAACCACTTTGCATATTCTATTTTATCTTTGGATATTTTTAAATATTTTTACATTTTGGGAAAAAGGCGTGAGTTTATGTATGTATTTTGTATTTTAAAAATGAGAATCAAGCTTTATAATGTTGCCAAATATAAAATATTGTTTGTACCGACAGTGCGTGACACAATGTCACGCTTTCCGTATCTTATCGCTATGTCATTTATAGGACTGACATAAAAACGATACGAGATTTTATTGTAATACCATAAATCCAGTCCGAATGTTTTTTACCAACCTGACTTTAATTAATATGTTTTTACTACCTACCCTACATATTACTAAACCACCATTATATTACTTAATAATGGTTTATTAATTAAGTGACCCAAACGTTAATCTAAAATTATGATCTAATCGATCCGCCAGTGATTTGGGCGAAAATCTTAACAATAAATATAATATTAAATATAAATAAATATATATTGTTAATAAATATTTGCGCAGCAAGTGGCGCCGTCTAGGTTTGTTACGAAGTTACTGGAATCACCGAAGAGGTCGGATAAAAGTGACACTAGTTAGTGACAGTTACTCTAGCAGAGCGTCAAATCGATGGCTGCGTGGCGGCTGCAGAGATGATCTCAGGGGATCCGCTGTCGTACCACGTCCACGACGAACTGCATCAATCCGGCACAATCCTGATGATATTGAAACTGCTGAACGACTAATACGATGACCACTTCTGGTAAAGGCTATCCTACGCCGTTATATTTATTCCCCAATTTTCGAAATTTCAACTACCACTATTTGTCTCTGCATCACCCAAAAGTTGACTGGTAGAAAATGCCGTCCACCTCTGTACATTTGTATGATTGTAGTATTAAAAATAATAATACACGCTTCAAATTGGAACACAGCAATGGTTTATATAAACAGAAATATAGATTTCTGTATATAATAATAAGGTTACTAGTAGATTTTTATTAAAACATAAACAAACATGACTAAAACATTTCTAGTTAACATAAAGTGGAATATTATGCAAAACCTCGCTGTTTTAATGTTGAAAATTATAATGAAGTGTCATTAGAGTTTCAAATAGCACAATTTTAGTACTTTAGTACCCATTATAAATGGTAAATACTTGAAATACCTGAAACATTGTTAAACATTGTTTTCTACGTAGGGTCCAAACTCGTAATTAAAAAGCTCAAGGGCTTTTATGTCAAAATTTAAAATGGCAGGTCGAGACGTGGCAATTATACTAATTGGCTACGTATACAAAAAAGTTGGCGTACTTTCTGTACATGGTAAAGTTTTTTACTGAGATTTTTATTTACTGTTTTGTCTTTGTAGAAATCATTAACTTATTTAATTAACGCGGTGTAGTATCGAAAACGAAATAGTTTTATTATTTAAAGTGTTATTGGGTTTTTCATGAGGTATTTCTCAGTAAAAGCCCGCAGTCTAAATTTGTGCCCAGTTGATGGCAATAGGCTTGCCTTCTATTACATGGGACTTAAACATAACTGGCAAAATGTGAGTGTATTTTAGGTATCTGCCTGACCCTTCGGGAATTACAGGTGTAATGTTATTTTATGTTTAGACTAGCTGTTGCCCGCGACTTCGTGTGCGATTCAGGATGAAAAGAAGCCTATATCCTGTTCCAGTTCATGGTCTACCCATCTGCCAAATTTTATCCAAATCCGTTCAGCCGCTTTAGCGTGAAAGAGTTACAAACAAACAAACAAACTTACTTTCACATTTATACTATAAAAGTTAGGCAGTTAGGATTAAGATATTCACAAAACTATCTTGATGCGCAGTTTTTTTGCATTTGTTTTCGCATACCCTACACTTTATTATTTACGAGGGGTTATAAACCAAAATTCACTTACAACATAAGTGTCTCTTCCATGATTTTAGTACCTACTTATGTTATAACGTATAATACCCTCTTGGTGACTTCAATGTAAAATAACTATGAATAAATAAAGCAAACTACACAAATACTTTCAGCGTTCAGTTTTTTATACGTCATAACTTGGTATCGCACTCTTGATAGAATTTTACGATGTTTGTACTTTAGGCGGACTCCATATATTTGGGTTCCCTAAATTCTGCCTGATTTGGCTATACAGTTGTATTGCAATTAGGTTTGCTTCTGACTATGTTTTCGGTATGTTTGTTTGTTTGTTATGTTTGCAAAAGGAGTATGTAAGGATCGTAGCAGATGGCGTTCTGTAGTTTCTGCCTGCCCCCATGGGAAGAAGGCGTGAGTTAATGTACGTGTATGTGTATGAATGTTTGCGGAATCGTCCACTCGCTGATCCGTCTATTCATGGTGCATACGTGCACGCATTTGCACGTGTCAAGTGGCACTATTTAGACGTAACATAACATTACATCACGCCTTGTTTCCCCGAAGGTTTAATTTTTAACCCCCATATCTCCGCCATTTTGAAAAATTATGAAACCTGAATGGATAAAAAAAATATCAATATAATTTATCGATCCTGCTCACAAAATTTCTCGAGAATCGGTGGAGAAATGCGACTTATAGAGGAGAACAGCTATCCGCCGGACATCCGGACATACGAAAGCATTCTTGGCCAAACTAAAACGGAGACGCTTCGCGCTCGCTCGGTTAATTAACTTTTGAAGGAGCATAATTATGTAACAAAACACCCTCATATATAAAAAAAATACACTCACGCATTCGAAACTCAATTAGCTATTTATTTAATCACAAATAACACCCTTTCTAAAAGGTGAATGCATTGTGTGCATGTGCATGGTGTGCATTGGATGGGTTTTGATACACCCATCCAATGCACAAGTTCGTCACCGACGTCACGGTAGCAATTATGATTAATTGCTACCGTGACGTCTGTGACGAACTTTATATTTATATAATTTATTTTAAGCATTGTTCTCGTGTACGTGACTTTATGTCTTTTTTTGATTCAATATGTTTAAACCTTATGTTTGCCAGTAGTGTTTAGCACGCAGTGTATATAAGGTTACCGTGTATGAAAGCGAAATATAATAATTTCGGTGCTATTTTTTGTCAACCATTATTTCATAGCCCTTCTGCTAGGCTTTATGTAAATTTTCTGTGGCTACTGAAGGAATACCGAAGATTTGGATTTTTTTTAGACATTTCAAGATTCAGACGAGAGGTTAAGCGACTAAGTCACCTTCGAGGAATGACACCGATCCAAGACATTATGATGATATTTAATATGGAACAACCTATTGATCTGTATTCAATATTATTCCTTTTACTTTGACACACAAAGAACACACGTTTATGCCGAAAATATGTATCGTATGAAAAGTTAGGGCCACTAAAATTCGACTTGAAATTCATTTTCATTTTAGTAACTATAAACCTTAGTTTGATCAGGGTTTTATACGAGCCGGCTCGTGATTCGTAGCTCGGTGCTACGCGCTACGTCGTTGTACCCAGCTTGCTACGGCGTAGCGCCAGTAGACTGGCGTAGGTGCCAGACTTTGTAGCACAATGTTTAAGCGTTTTAATAACAGTTTGTTTTACTATGAGATAAAGTGGAATAGTTGAGGGAAGTTAACAGGTTTCTAACACATAGTTAAGGTAAAAGTCCGTGGAAAAGTGAACTACTAGCAATTCGAGTAAATAATAATTATGACTTATTCAAGTTTTATGGTTATTTTTATTTTTTTTAATAAACCGATACGTATTTTGCCTGATAAATAAAAATAGAACAATGTATTGGCGCACAAAGCTGGATTTGAATTCTTGATACGTATTTTAATCGTTTAGTTTTCTTTATTTCCCATACTGTAACGAAACAAAACAATATTCATCACATAATTATTAATAGTTAAAAAAATTACACCGAAAAAGTAAGTAAGTAAGTAAAAAGTATAATCAAATTTATAAAAATAAAAATAAATTGCAGATAATGGTTGTCGATATTTTTTATTAAAAATAAAAGAAATACACGAGGAAAACTTAGACGCCCAAGATCGTGAATATATAAAGAGCCTGATGGTTATCGGTATTCTAAGGACTTTTTCTAGATTTCAAATAAGAAAATAACAATAAATATGTTTTCTCTTATCATGTTCAGTATCCTTATCCAGCAGTTTGAATAGCTCACAATAGTGACAAACAAAGCTATATTTTAATGAATAGTCAAATAAAAAAAACAGCAAACGAAGCAAAGGGTATGGTAAGGATCGTAGCAGGTGGCGTGCTGTAGTTTCAGCCTACCCCCATGTGAAAAAGGCGTGAGTTTATGTATGTGAAAAACTACATATTAATGTCTTCCCTACAGTAGGTAAAAGAGTTACTAAGCAGATTGTAGACTCACAAACCATTTCCAAGATGGCGATTTCACCGCGGTGGGTTATTTTCTTTTTTCAACATTTCACTGTCTTTTGGAAAGAAAATAAAGAAAGAAGAAAGAATAATTGTTTATTCTGCACAAGACAAACATTCCAAAAAAAAAATACACACACCAATATGAAGAACCAAAAGCCAGTTTTATATTCGACATTTTAATTTTTTACTTAAAATAACAATTTTCTTGCTTCGTAATGAAAAAAAAACCGTGCTTGTCATTTTGTGAGTGTTAACCGAACTAAATGGGTCGTTGGAGGGCCGTGAATGTGCTTTCAATTTAGCTGTTCGAAAATTGAATTAAAAATTACTATTAATTTGGTTGTTAGTTAGTAAAAGGCCTGGACAGGATCTCAACAGACTTTAATAAAAAAAGTACATGTAAAAGTGTTATTTTTAACCAAATTCAAAAATAGCTTGATTATAAATTGTATAAAATAACTCCTGTATTCCACGAAGAGGTAAGCAAAAGTGCTGCTACTATTTTTGTAATGGATAAACCCAAAAAGCTTTGTCCGACCCGTGGATTAAATAAACCCAGAACCTTGCGCAGTGGTCAATTTTTAAAAAAAATCTTTGTTGGGGTCGCCCAGAGCATTTCCATACAATAACGTAAAGGGACATAATAAAAAAGGCATTACTGTTTTTTGTAATTCACACACAAAATTCCAATAAAATATTTTGGCAGTGATTAAACAAGGCAAAGACATTTTATATTTTATTTTCGTTACATTTACAGACACTCAAAATGCAACGGAAAGGCCTTCACAAACTAAAAGGAATGTAATACGAAGAGTAAAACAATCTGTTACAACTAAAAAAACGTAACCAACGTATTTCTTTCGAACCTACATACGTTTAGTAATAACAAACTTTAGAACTTTTGCACTTAAACTAAAGTCAAAACTTAGCGGTCTGCTAAAACTTGTAGCGAGGTAGATTAGCAGCGCATTTTATTGTTTTAATCATCAACATTTACTACTGTTTTACGGCTCATTTCAAATAGGTCGGTTTACTTTAAACGGAGTGTTAACTCTCATATATTTTATGTGTCATAAAGCGTTACGTTGTTACAAATAGAGTAGGAGATAAAACGGTTATGTATGTTGTGACACAAATAATGTTTAAAGAAAGGGGCTCGACGATGGTATATGTCAACGTAATTAACGTAACTCAATATTTTTTTTTAAATATAGTTCTCAAAACTGATATAAAATCACAAATGCAATAAAACAGTTACAACACAATATTTCTGATTGACATCTACTAGATGTGAATTATTATTTATATTAATAATAATAAAATAATATATAATAAAAAAGAAAAAAAACATTTATATAATTTTAATTATGATTGTGATGATTATTTTATGTAAAACAAATATTATTAAAAAAAAAATAACGTTAAACAAAACTTACAAAAATGTGAATTTTGCCATAGATAATGAAAAAGTTTTGGGACAGAAAAATATAATATAATAAAGATATAATAGAAATAAATTATGCAATCAAGGCTAAGTTTGGTCCTAACTGAGGTAAAATGAGCTGAGATTGGTGTTTTTATAATAATGGTTTTTTCCCGCGGCTCCGCCCGTGTGGAGATCGGAAATTATCCCATGGGGATTTACTATCGGGATAAAAATGTATCCTATATGTCTAACATCGAGATCCGTACAGCCGTCAAGGCATGAAATGTAACAGACAGACCGACAGACAGAGGTACTTTCGCATTTATAATATTAATATGGACTGCAGTTGCATGAACCCATCGTATTTTTTTCTTGGCTCCTTTTCAGCAACGCAAAATTATACGGGTTACGCTCGTCTGGTTCCGCCCTTGTAAGGCTATATCGTAGTGTGCGCGACAAACGACCAAATGTTTCGTTGCCTATAAGGGAACAACAGCTGTTTAAAAAAAAACATAACCCTGTCTTTGCTGTCACGTAGTCCGGTAATAAGCAATAATAATAACTAGCTTTTGCCCGCCGCTTCGCTCGCGTTAAATTTAGAATTTGATAATGAATTCGGGTTGTTCGGGGGATTTTATAGTTAGGAGAATGAAAAACCGGTTTATCGACACTAGACTCCCAAAATGTAATAGGTACTTAAATGAAAATAAAAATAAACTCTTAACACACTACTAAAGTTTCTATAATAATATAATTCAATCATGATTCGAAAGACACGTGGCGCCATCCATTATCATAAGAACGTTATTGTTGTTTTCCTCGGGAACAGTACATTTTTTCGGGATGAAAGGTACCCTATGTCCGTTTCTGTACCCCTGACAACGTATATGCAAAATTTCAGGATGATCGGTTCAGTGGTTTAGGCGTGAAAAGGTAACAAACAAACAAACTTACTTTCACATTTATAATATTAGTAGGATAAGTTAAGAAGTTAGGATTAGGATAATAAGCTTTATTTCATTAAGTAAAAAACTTAGATTACATGATTAAATGATTGAATTAATTGATAAAGACCAGGTCATACAGTATGCGACAGCGGGTTACGGATAATCTAAGAAGTTAGGAGATTCTATCTCTCTCTGGATTTCATGCTGTGTAAAATACAAATGCGAATGAAATATTTTCACGGTTACTTTTACTGATTCCTGGAATCACCATCTCGCAATTCTTCGTTTATTTTACTCGCTACCTGGTCAATGAGACCGGTCCTTATAAGTGTTATAGGTCAGAGGTGACGTTATAAAGGCTAATTTTATAAATTAGAACGTAAGACGGCTCGTGCTAGTACCTAATTCCATATTAAAACATAAGTTTAATTACAAAGTAGTGCTGGTCTTAAATAAAACTCCACAACGTATACTTTCCAGTGTTTATAAATTTAGCTCCTCTTTTTTTCTTTCTTCTTTTTTTCTTTTAGTTTTAAGAAGCACGTTTATTTTCGTAGTTAGGTGACCAATTTAGATTCATTTCTGAGAAAAAATTAAACCGGCGTGCGTGTATGACCACATGTATGAACGTAAACGAGGCAAAAGGAGTAGGTATGTAAGGATCGCAGCAGGTGGCGTTCTGTTATTTCTGCCTATCCCCATGGGAAGAAGGCGTGACTTTATGTATCTATGTAAAAATGTGTTAAGTCATTTTTCTATTTGCATGATTGAGTACATTTTGAAAGCTGTCGAATCATCATGCGATTCAATTATTTACCTACGTCGAGAGAGACATCGAACAAAAAATAAGTAACGAAATCTACTCAAATTATAACAAAATCAAAATAAATCACGTTTCTCTTCGCTGCCTTTCACACAAAGCAGAAAAGTCTTTTATTTTCAAAGTGTACCCTCCAAATTGCATTTGCGGAAAGATTGGTGACATTCAGACCTCAGATGTATAAAAAAAGTATGCCGATAGACATAATGTTCATTATTCTGACCACGTTCCTTGTATAAAAACGCGTTGCGAATAGTTCTGATGTCTGACTGTGGTTGACATTCCGCTGTTCAGAACTTAGAGTACTCCGGTCTGTGGTGGAAAGGAATTCTTATTAGAGCAAATATCATTTTATTTGAATGTTTTATTTGTATGCTAGATGTTTTTATGGTCTGTTGGATTTAGATGCCAAAAGGTTGGCGGATGGTTAGCCATTCCATTTTAGTTCACAGTGATCTGAGTTATATATTCTGAAAATGACACTGAATATTTTCATAAAAAATAATACCACGCTTAAAGCTGGACTGCCGTAAAAAACAAGTCAAGGTACCTGTAATATGACACTAGAAAAAAAAAATGTGAGTCACATGGCTTCTTAGCAATGTACGCAAATTTACACGTCTATAGGCGTTTTGTCTGTTTTTACTTGGTAAAATTAACCGTCTGTGGGCGTAGCGTCATATCGAACACGAAAAAATACGCCTCTATCCGTGACGTCAGTGAAAGTGTTAAACGAACTATAGTTCGTATATATCACGAAATAAAACTTTTTAAAGAAGATTTTTGTTTGCCCGGCGACTGTCGCAAGGAATTATCTGATCCTAATGTAACTACATACCGATCGTTCAATTTGTAAATGTAGGGTTTCAGACCGGCCGCTTTGTGCCCATTTTCGGAGTTAAATTCTTAACCGGAGTTAATCTATACGATTAAGATATTGACATTTTGTTTCTGGACACTCAATTGAATCGAGAATGTCTTCGTCGATTTTTGTCAAATAAATAACTTTTGAGGACCACAAAAATCGGGTGTTATAGGGACCTTTTGCAGATTGTGTCCATCTCGAGACGCTAGAATCTATACCAATGATGGCACTTTATCCCACAATTTATTCTAACACCAAGGATAAATTCCTATATAACGGTCAAACTAAAAGACTCGAGTTTGCATAACTAAACTCCTTCGGGATATCGATGCACTGTCTTCGGCTTCATATCGTGCTGCTCACGTCCCATCCACGAACGACTTTGAACACTTTTCACCTTTATGTCCTTGGTAATAAGGTCGAAAAGTGGTCAACGGCCAGCCAGTGTCCGCGATGGTACATCCGAGAACTACAAACTTTCAGCGCAGTACTTATCTAATAAAAGTGCTATTGTAGCTAAAACCTGTGGGAGTCGGTGTTTTATGTGTTATGTTATTTAATGCTTTATAGGGTAATAATACTCGTAATAAGTATGAACTGAACGCGGAAGTGTCTTGTGCACGGAAGTCGTTGTGGTTGTGGCTTCGAATCATGTCATACCAAGACAAGGTAAATTGCTTACCAAGTTATCTCTCCACCTAAGCCTTGGTTGACTGGTCTGCCTTTGTACTTCTTAGTTGCACTAAGATTATTTTTTTTATTTTTTTTTTTTATTAGACGCAGAATAGATACACAAAATAAACTAAAAAAAATATCACAAAATAAAACCCCTAGCTAGTCCTACTTGGTGTATGCCTAATGGCTGCGCTATATAGGTCCAATTCAGCATACTACATAATAGAATAGAATAGAATACTCTTTATTATGTACACCATAAAAAATAACAGATATAAATGTAGACATTTTACACAGGGTGACACAATGGGCGGTCTTATCGCTAAAAGCGATCTTTTACAGACAACCTTTGGATGGATTCAAGGGAGAAGGAGAGACAATAATGCAGGTAGTCAGTGGTGTACCATTTACATATACAACAAATACATACATACATAAAACATATACTTATCTACATATAATATATACAATAATAAACATGAAACAAGAGCAAGGAAACTAGATGTAATAATGATGTTTAAGGAGAGAGGAAGTGTTTTTTAACCATAATTTCAAAAGTGGACAAAGATTGAGCACGCCTTATCGACTCGGGCAAGGCATTCCATAACCGTACTGCTTGAACTGTAAAAGACAATCAATCAATCTGTGTAATATTGCATTAATTAGGTATCAATCACTCATACAAAACTTTAGAAAAGACTAATTGCTAACATTCTATGCATGTTAGAAATTACTCTTTAAGCAACTATTACACTGGCGTTTATTTGTTGCAGATAAAACGTAATAAAACCATTCCTTCATTCTGCAAGCTCCCTTGTCGTCGTACCTCTAATAACTCTTGAGTGAGAGTAAGCCTTTTTCCTCAACTACTCTTGTCCCTGAGCATGAGCATCGTTTATTTATCTCTAAGCTGGAAACAGAAATATTATCTCAGGAATTAATCTATCTATATATATAAAAATGAATTGCTGTTCGTTAGTCTCGCTAAAACTCAGAAATAGCTTGACCTTGAAGAAGCTTGAAAGTTATTTAAAAGTAATTTCTACAAATACTGCAATTACATTGTGTTCTAAATTCGTTAATTGAATACTAATCTAAAACTAACTAAACACAAAACTTGCAACCGCCCAGAACATTATCGTGTATAATTTTGCAACAAAGTTACAATTAACTTTGTTACTAACAGATTTCAGCACTATTTTATTGAAGTAATAGCTAAATAATCGGGAGGGTAGTCATTAAATTGTAATTAACAGTGAAAAGTTATAGTAGTTAGAAAATTTGCATGCCTTCGGTACGCCTGCGCTGAAAACTATATATATATATTATATATATCGCTGCCACACTACGCTCCTCGCGCTGCCGCCACGTTGCCCTCTCTGCCCACATACTGCTCTACTGGCGCAATTATTCGCGACGCTCCGCACTACGCCGCTCGCCTTTCCAACACAATCATAATCATAATCATTTATTAATTTGCGAATATGGGTACAAAAGAAAAGGTCTTAAAAAACAATAGTGTCCATTAGCCATATCCTACCGTAAGGCATGCAAATTTAAACATTATATAATATGTTTATCCTGTAAATATTCAGTGACAGAATAATACGCTTCTTTTAGTAACAATGTTTTGATATTGGTTTTAAATATACTTATATCACTTATCGCCGGGAATGAGTTTGGTAAATCTAATATATAAAATTCTCGTGTCACAGTTTTCGTTGCCATACTCCTCCGAAACGGCTTAACCGATTTTGATGAAATTTTTTGTGCTTATCCGGTATCTATGAGAATCGGCCAACATCTATTTTTTTTTTTTTTTTTTTTTTTTGTTTTTTTTTTTTTTTTTTTTTTGTTTTGGTAAAGTCAAAGTCAAAGTCAAAGTCAAATCATTTATTTCAAATAGGCACATAAAAGGCACTTTTGAACGTCAAAATTTACAAAAAAATAGAATTGATTCTAGTTGCCCCTTCCAAAAGGTAGTTTCGTATGGAGAAGAATGGGCAAGAAACTCCACCGTTACTCTTTTAAAATATTTTACAATATTATGTAAGTTCACATTAATTATGTAATCATATGTGAAGACGATGCACCTAGAATAAAATTACTATACCACAATAGGTAAAAAGAATTAAATATAATGCAAAGGCAGGTAAATTAATTATGTGATAGATACATGGTGCTCACATATTTACAAATATTGAAAAGTAGACGATGTTTCCAAAATTTCAACAAGTAATAATTTAGTGTGTGAGTTTAAGTAGTTAAGTACATAATGTAACAATCAATGTCATAAAAATTATAAATTATACAATCAAATTAGCAACCAGTTTGATTTTGTCTAGACTCTAGATTGTCCTATGGAGCAGGACCAGCATGTTTCCAAGCATTCTTATCTAGGATATAATCCTCTAATTTGTAATATGCTTGTTTACAAAGTGTACTTTTTATATGAGTTTTAAATTTTCTTTCATTTAATTCCAATATGTCACAAGGTATTTTGTTGTAACATTTAACACAGTACCCCATAAAAGATGTATGTACTTTAGATAATCTAAAAAATGGTTGATCTATTTTATCTTTATTTCTAGTATTAAAATTATGTCTATCACTTATTTTATTAAAAAGATGTCGATTTTTTCTTACATACATAATATTTTCATAAATGAATTGACAAGGTACCGTCATAATATTAATCTTTTTAAATAGTTCCCTAAGAGATTCGCGACGACATAGATTGTAAATGGCCCTGACAGCTCTCTTTTGCAAAATGAAAATGGATTCAATGTCAGCAGCCCGACCCCACAGTAAAATGCCATATGACATAATGCTGTGGAAGTAGCTAAAATAGACCAAACGCGCGGTTTCTACGTCTGTTAACTGTCTTATCTTCCTAACAGCATAAGCGGCCGAGCTTAACCGCCCCGCAAGAGATGTTATATGGGGTCCCCATTGCAATTTCTCGTCTAGCGTGATTCCCAGGAAAACCGTCTGATTAATAAATTCTAGTTTTTCTCCATTCAATATGATGTCACATTCGCAACTTCTAACATTAGGTAATTTAAATCTAATGCATTTGGTTTTTTTTTCATTAAGTACCAAATTATTTACCATAAACCAATCTTGGACCTGAAGAATAGAGTTATTTACATCGTCAAGATTTTGTGACCGTCGGTCTACTTTAAAGATCAATGATGTGTCATCTGCAAATAACACCATCTTCGGTTGATTCTGCAGTAATTGGGGTAAATCATTAATGTAAACTAAAAAGAGGAATGGACCCAATATCGAACCTTGAGGAACGCCCATTGTCATTTCAGACCCTAATGAGTTCTTGCCGTTTACTTGAACTTTAACCTTTCTATCTTTCAGGTATGACCTTAGTAGATCAAGAGCTGTATTCCTAATTCCATAGTGCTCTAGTTTCAGCAGAAGTGTCTCATGGTTTACGCAATCGAACGCCTTAGAGAGGTCGCAAAAGATTCCAATGGCATCCTGTGCTCCTTCCCAGGCGTTAAAAATGTTCTTTAGTAGGGTGACACCAGCGTCAGTGGTACAGCGCCCTTTGGTGAAACCGTACTGTTGTTCATGAAAGATGGAATTTTTATTAAAGTGACGTAACATTTGATTAAGCATTAACTTTTCAAACACCTTACTGAGAACTGGCAAAATTGACACAGGCCTATAATTGTTGGGTTCTTTACTATCACCGGATTTGAACAACGGAACTACTTTACTGTGTTTCAAAAGATCCGGAAAAACTCCTTGGTCTACACTGGTGTTAAATATGAAAGCTAAATAGGGAGCAATGGTTTCGATGAGAGATCTACAGACTTTTACAGACATTCCCCAGAGATCCTCTGTTGATTTAATTTTAAGATCTTTAAAAGCTTTTATAACAGCTTGGGGGTTTGTATGCTGAAACCTAAACTCCAAAGGGCATGCCTTGACATTATTTGTAAGTAAGGCAGCAGAAAGCGCGGGTGAGGAATTTAAAGCTTCAGTAGTTTTAAGGGGAATATTAGTAAAAAAGTTTTCAAATTCCTGAGCTATTTCTACATCAGAGTTGATGAGGCCATGTGCAGTCTCTAAATTAAATTCTGTATTACGCTGTTTTTTCCTGCCTGTTTCATTATTTATTATTTATTAGGTAGGTAGGGTAGGGAGTTAGGGAGGTAGGTAGGTAGGTAGGGTAGGTAGGTAGGTAGGGTAGGTAGGTAGGGTAGGTAGGGTAGGTAGGTAGGTAGGGTAGGTAGGTAGGGTAGGTAGGTAGGTAGGGTAGGTAGGTAGGGTAGGTAGGTAGGGTAGGTAGGTAGGGTAGGTAGGTAGGTAGGTAGGGTAGGTAGGTAGGGTAGGTAGGTAGGGTAGGTAGGTAGGGTAGGTAGGTAGGGTAGGTAGGTAGGTAGGGTAGGTAGGTAGGTAGGGTAGGTAGGTAGGGTACGCCGTAGATAAGTACCGCAACCCGTGCGAAGCCGGGGCGGGCAGCTAGTTATTATATATGCGTGGAGCCATACATAATATACTTTTATTTAACAACGCTGTTTTATTAAAAGGTAAACATATATTGAATTTGTATCTTTTGCTATGTAAGTTATTAAAGAGGTTTGTATTTTTTCTAACAAACATCATAACCTCTAATATATATATAAACATGATAACGTAAGAATATTAAATTTTAAAAATGATGGTCTGCAGCTGTCTGTTTCTTTTATACCAGTTATAGCTCGAATAGATTTCTTCTGGGCTTTAAATACCGCTTCTTTATTAGTAGAATTACCCCAAAAAATAACACAATACTTTAGAATAGGTGCAACATAGCCATTGTAGGCTGTAAGGACTGTAGAAGTACTGACCGTTTGTTTAAGTATAAACAAAGCATAAGAAAAGGTATTTAATCTAGTGCATAATGTATGAATTATGTTCTTTAAAATTTTAATTATTATCTATCTTTATATCCAGAAACACACCCACAATGGACGTCGAAACCGTGGCAGCGTGCGCGCTATGCATTCATAGTATAGCAAATTATTTAAATGTCATAAAAAGACGTCGTCGTCTTCCTCGCGATTATGTGGCTGCTCACTCGCACTCGTAATGCCGGTCCTTTGACTCGCACCAAAATACCGACGACGAGGAGCATAACGTGCGGCATGACGAGTAACGCGGCCACACTACGTCTCTTCCTCATTTCTTCGCTACTTTCCATGCCAGTGTGTGGCAGCGATAATAGACCCACGATATATGAAATTAGTTATATATTAGTGAAGTTACAAATGCTGGTATAAAAAGTTTTTCTTACAAAAATTTGGATTTAACATAACATAACATTACGCCTTGTTTTCCCGAAAGGTTAGGCAGAGGTGTACCCGTAATGGGTAGTGCAATGTGACCTTTGCGGTTTCAACTTAGTTTTTCTAGTTTGTATCATTTTTTTATTCTTCGTGTTTTGTATTTAATTAACATGTAACAAGAAACTTCCATTGCTCAAAAATATGATTTGAATCCAGTCGATTTTTATAAATTTTTCACTTTTAATTTTAAATTGAGTCAAGTAAATTTTATTGATTATAACTACTTTACTTTAATTCCTAATCAAGTTTCAAGTTATTATGTTCTGTTATCTGCAGTCAACCAAGTTATACGAGTATTGTTGAGTTTTGCACAAATGGTGTAAGATATTCTTCGAATTTTAATGTACTTTCCCTTATTTGCTCTCTCATCGGAAGTTTTGGCCTTTTCTCTGGTATAATACCCTATTTAATTTGTCGTAAGTGTAGAACCAGTTATAAAGGGCTCCTTTCGACCTTTTATCCAGGTACCAGACCGGATATGATCGCCTCCCACATGGGACTTAAATATTACTGGCGAAATGTGGGTGTACTATAGGTACGCCTCTGCCTAACACTTCGGAGAATACAGCCGTGATGTTATGTATGTAAATGATAAATGATTTTATTTCTGGAAGTAGGTTTGTACAAACACTTTTACACGTCAATCATATTTTAAAACTAGATGAGGTCGGCGTTTCCTATCTGACTACTCTGAGAAGAAAGGCCGAAACAAACTCAGAGGTCACAGTTTCTTTAAAAGACCAGACATAATCTTAGTCAGATCATGTGAAGACCATGTAGATTTGAGTCTGAAATGGTCTTTTGAGGAAAAACCACACAGAATGAGTGGACCTGTCCAGTCAGTGCACGCATTTGTCAGTAATCGTGCAGCTCAACTCAGAACTTAAGGAGCTCAACGATTCGACGAACAATACCAAAGAAAGGACATTTCGTAGGCCGCATAAATTACTCAAACTGCCAGACTATGATTAAAACTTATTAAGAAAGAAAAAAAAAAACAATGATCTAAGATGTATGTGTAGTACCTACCATAGCTGCTTAGTATAACGTGTGTAAAAAGACACCTAACGAAGCCGAAAGGCACTTGTACTCCCCGTCATTGTTATATTTTTTTTGTACTGGACCATACCTGGGAACCTTCTGCTTGCGGAGATATTGAAGGTCAAAATTCCAACTTTTATTGACGTTTTTTAACGAAAACTAGTTTATACTGTTGTAACACAACTTCAAATACCCCCACGACCCCTATTACCGTCGCATGCACAAGCACAATGTTTTGCGTGCGTTACGTTGCGCACTACCGTAACAGCGATTTTTCACACCAAAAAAAATTCGTTTCTCAGCAATTATTTTTGTGCTATGTTACTTAGTTTGATGTACAGAATCCGTAGTTGACGGCTATGTGATGGGTCTCTTTATACGCTCTATTTACATGTTATAGTATTCATCAATCAGCTTGCAATATGCGATGATAGCTTGATGCCAACAAAACTTTATTTTCTGTAATGCCAGCCGATATTTTCTGCTATGAGAACTTTCATGCGAATTTGTATGAAAAAACGTTCTGAATTTTGTATATATTCATCTGAAATCGAAATTGGAGCTCTGTAGCATCCCTAGATTTCGTACCCGCAATACCTACCAACCTATATTTGAAAACGTAAATATTAATGGAGTTTCCAATCGAAACTCTTCTCCCTGAATTTCCTGTACAAATTATTGTTTCCCATTTAGATTTTGAGTGGCGTCAAATTGCCAATTCGCTCTGTTAAATCTCATTATTTCGTCGACGTCAAAAATTAGGAAATCTATTCCTATTTTAATTGTTACTAGGTAAGACTTAGAAGTCTTATTTCGTGAAGGTAATTTAGTGCTAAAATAAAATATAATAGAGTAATAAGTACCATATAAATAACAAGTTTTATAAAACACAGGTGGGTCGTATCGCTAAAAGGATTGCGTACAGCCAATGTATTGTTTTGTATCATATTTAGGTACACAGTTACTTGTACTAGGTATAGTCACTAAAAGAGATAAGTAACCAGGGTCGTTGGATATAGTTGAAGTTTATTAAGAAACCGATGGATGTTTTCGAATAAAATTTAATCTGAAAAATGAACTGTTTGTTTTCTATTAATTCAATTCAATTTTAATCGAAAACATCCATCGGTTTCTTACTAAACTTTAACTATATCGACGACCCTGGTTACTTATCACTTTTGGTGACCGTACATAGGCATGCATATATACTCTTCAAATGTAACTTTGTAGTCGGAAACTATAACAGAAACCTTACAAATATTGTTTTGTCATTTTTAAGGGCCCACTGCCTTTCTTGAAATTCTTTTTGGAAATATACATAGCAATCCATACATAATATAAACTAAAGTCACCACTCGTGTCTGTCTGTGTGACCGCGTTGTTCTCCTAAACTACTCAACGGATTTTGATGCGGTTTTAACTATCATTTAGACAATTTATTCCGGAAGGTATATAAAACCATTAATATTAAACTTAGATATAATACAGAAATGGCCATGTTTTGTCATGAGGTAAAAGCCGTGTAATGCAGCTGGGACGGGTCGCTAGTTTATTAAAGAAGCTACTCTTTTTTTCACAGAAAATTAATTGGGAGGATGGTGACAATCGATTCTAAGCTTTAAATTCAACATCAACACGTGAATCGAATAAAACCATGTTAGAAGTTGTATGTAAAGAAAAGAAAGAAAGAAAGAAAATACATTTATTTGCGGTAAACATGACGCAAAGAAAAAACACATAAATACAAAAAATAACGAGTTGGGGAAAAATATGCGTCACATTCACAGTCACGTCCATAAATATATTACTCTGAACAGCTCCAAAAAAAAAATATTTATTGCATGATTCATCCATTCATCGCCGCCCGTTAGATGTCCACCGCGCACAGGATGGGTGGAAAGCAGCACATGAAGTAATTTTATGCTCATAACATTACGCCTGTATTTCCCGAAGGGTTAGTCAGAGGTGCACCTATAGTACAACCACATTTCACCAGTTATGTTTAAGTCCCATGTAACAGGGGGCGAGCCTATTGCCATCAACCGGGCACAAATTCAAACTTCGGGCTGGAAAATTTCGGAAAAACCCAAACACACTTTGTCCGACCCGGGAATCGAACCCAGAACCTCATGCTCAACAGTAGCTCTAGCGACCACACACAAACATACACACATTTTTCACTCATGAACATTTTTTGTCTTTAATTATTAAATGTACCTAGTACCTACCTGCACAGTCATGTACATAAATATATTACTATAAACAGCTCAGTAATAATAATATTATTTATTTTATCCTCCTACTAGAACGTCATACAGCAATTACACCAATGGGGCATAAAATTAGACTGCTTCATATTAAGTCTAATATGAGGCAGTCTAATTTTACGCTCGATTGGTGTTTATCATCGTAATAAAGTCACATAATTAAGTTATGGAGTTCAAACTTGTTGGTAATGAAGTTGGTCGAGGTTTTGTCAAGATTATCTAAAGGTATGCTAAAGTTTGTTTCCCTCCATTTAGAGTGTCTCATTTATCACAATAAGCAGGTATTGTGGTACCGACAGGTATTCTAAAGTTTTTAAACAAATATTATAAAGTGGTATTTTTTTTTTGTTTCAAATGTTTGTAATAGATAATCTCTGGAAGTACCATCTGAACTGATTACAAAATAACATGATAGAAAACTAGGCTATATATTGTGGAATGCCATAGGATAATGTTTAATGTTAACACATTCGGACGAAGTCGTGGGCAGAAGCAAGTTTTGTATATAACAATAGATTCTGTTGTAGTCTACCTACAATCAGCGGGTAAGTACGTAACACACTAAGAGTAGGAATGGGTTTCATTTTGACAGTTCAATAACATTCATTGCGTTATTTACGTTCAAAGTCAAAGTCAAATAATTTATTTCAAATAGGCACATAAAAGGCACTTTTGAACGTCAACATTTACAAGTAAATAGAATTGATTCTAGTTGCCTCTTCCAAAAGGTAGTTTCGTATGGAAAAGAATGGGCAAGGAATTCCACGTTACTCATTAAAATGTTTTACAATATTATGAACACATTAATTATATAATTCTATGTGAAGACGATGCACCTAGAATACAATTACTATACCACAATTGGTAAAAGGAATTAAATATAAAGCGATGACAGGTAAATTAATTATGTGATAGATAAATGGTGCTCACATATTTCACTCGTACTTTGTAGAGCAGACAAATTTTTCGAACATAAATATGAAGCAATGGATTAGCAATAGGCTTCAAAATGATTCAGATTATGATCGATAGTGTGTTACGTAATTAGGGTGCAGGGTCAGAATGTGGTTTCGTTCTGTTAAATCGACTTTTTTACAAGTGCTGGAAACTCAAGAAGAAACACAATGGTATGTTTAACAAAAAGCAATTGTTCTTTTCGATGTGGAGGAACAAGACATTAATTTAAATTGGTAACATATTATTCTAATCGAAGTTATAGGTACCTATGTGGTATGATATAGCCAAAATTAAAACCTATTAAAGGGTCAAACAGGCGCGACGCGACAGTGCGTCGCGACTCTAGTAGAACAATTTCTATGAAAACTTCATGAACATTGTTCTACAACCGTTGCGTTGCGCCTGTCTGCGGGAGCCTTACCTCTGATTTTGTATTTATCCAGAGTATTTTTTTCAGGCCAATAGTTTCGGACCCACAAGAAGCACCAACTGCTTATAGGAAACATTATATCCAAGTCATCGTCCATTATTAACATATTTACCGGACCCAGCAAACACGTAAATTATGTAAGAATTGAACCCTGACACAAAGGGCAGATGCTTCACTGCTCAACCATTTGGGTCAAGTGTATCCACCCAGTGAAGAATCTAGTCCACCATTTGCATAACAGTGAGTGGGTAATTAACCGTATTGTAGCGATAACAAAACCAGGCGAGTGTACAAAACGTCTTTAATTTCTGTCCAATCTGAGTAAACTTTTTTTCTTGTTCTGTAATGAACAGAGATCGGATATTCGAATGCATATTCACGTAAAGTTAGATGTTGGTTAATATGGAATGTGCTTTTATATCGAAAATATCTTAACTTTAACTAACACACACCACTCCTCCTCTTACACCATTTCTTTTTTTTTTTTTGGGTGTGAAATCATCAAATGACCTCTCCCGCTCTGGGCGGAGCGGAAGGTCGTATCAGACTCTTACTGACTAAAACCCACCCGTGTTCCTTCAGTTGCCTGTGCGCCAGGGCTACGGTAACTCTTTCGAATAATCCGCGGCCCCGGCAGGCATCGGCCCTATCGGACCCCGTCAATTGTGCTGCCATCTCTTTGAGGCGCGCGTGGAACACGACGCGCCGTCGACCCGGGCCTGGTCCTTACCGGACGGCGAGCTGTCCTCGTACACCCTACATCCACATATTTGCATCGGGGTTTAAACATAATTTTAAATAAATATGCATCTGAATAGTTATGCAATCCAAGAACACCGGGGTTATTTTTTTAAATAAATTTATATTTAGAAGTCCCTTCCATACTATACACCTGACTACTTATGCAGTCCTGGTGTTCCTGGCATACCGCGTTCTTTTTGACAAAAAAATATTTTATAAAGCCGCTTCCATACTTACATAGCTAAAAATTTACTCTAGGCATCCGAATATCCGATCTCTGCGAATGAATAATAATTATAATTAAACATGTCTTGTAACAGAACATGAAAAGATTTTTCTGTTATTCTTTCATTTACTGTATTACGATTATACTTTGAGTATGAATTGAATATTTTGTTATGAGTAAACATTCTTGTATGATGTTGTTCCTATAAATATAACAAGCGACTCGCCCCTGCTTCTCACGGGTTTTACGATTTGACAAAACACTGAGATTTCTTTAAAACATGTGTTTAATATTAATGGATCATACACATAGACCTTCCGAAATCTTTTCTCTAAAAGTTGGTGAAAATCGCTTCAAAATCCGTTGTGCAGTTTAGAAGAACAAAGCTGTCACACGGACAAACACATCTTTAATTTATAATAATTATGTATAGATTAAAATGTAGCTAAGTTCCGCTGCATACAAGGCCACAAGTGACAGCTATAGTAAAGTGTGGTGTCTGGTGACGCCGAAAAGTGTGCAGTCAAATTTATTTATACATTTTCTTTGATGTCGTCGCTCACTTGGCACTTGAGTTGTCGCGTCCGAGCCACAAGAGAGCAGTGACCTAGTGGCTGTGTCTAGTCACTGCGTTTTGTAGAGGAAAATGCATAGAAAAGTGACGATCACAAGTTAGTTTTGTTGGCTACGAGTGATGCGACTTGCATGTAGCGACACGTGCGCGCTTCTCCTGTTACCGTCCGTCGCTCTGCAAGTCGCGTCTCAGTAGCCCGTGGCATGCTCTAAACAACTTCTGTTATGTTTTCCTCGCAGTTATTGTCGCAAGACGCGTGAGCTCTTGGCCACGGTGCTTGAGCGACTACTCGCCGCGACGCCGACGGGTTGAGACTATTAGGGTGTTACCACACCGACTGACTGTGGATTGATTGAATGAGGTAGTAGATTGATATCATTATCTATTATTTAATCGATGATATCGATTTATGTTTCGGTAGAACTGGCAAAAGTATTCTAATTTTCGATAGGCGCTTTTCCCTAACATTTAACAAGTTTTTCATTTTACTTTGGGTACACCTGTGCTTGTGGCTGTCGTGTTTATCAACAAACGTTTCGTAAAACAAAGAAACAGAGATAAAATTGTTCAGATAATTTTGACGTGAATACCTCCGGACGTCTATGTGATGGACTGACGTTATGGACAGTTTATTTTCCACAGTAGTTCCAGGGCTATTGTTGAAAACTCTTCTAGGGGGCATTGGGGGTAATAATAGCGGTTGCTGTGGTTTTTAGAATTTGAGTTATCAGGACAGTTTTAATAATCTGAGTTAGCTTTTTACCTAACTAAAATAATAACTGAAAGAATATTTATTTATTAAAATAAAAATATTTGTGTATGATATTTTAGTTACCTTTTATTCAATGTTACAAAGATGCAAGTACTTAAAGTATAGAAGTAGAGAGAAGAGAGAGAGGGAGTGTAGTGTATTTATTTATAGAAAGTGAAAAAAAATTGTTTCTTTAAATCCGAAAAATATTATAAATGGTTGTGTTTATATGGTTGCTTATCTGAAAAAATAAAACTGCTGAATGATTATAAATATGATTAAAAATAGGTACGTCCTAGTTATATAAGTAGGTCGGTAATAAGATGTCAGTAATCAATTTGTAACTAATGCAAATATTAATTTAAAACTTAACTAATATAATTTTCCCTGTAACCAAATATTACTTAGAAATCGTCCAAATTGTGGATAGTTTCAAAAGGTGTCACCTGGAATTACCACTACCTCTCGAGGCAATCTCCATAACCAGTTGGGAAGACATTTCGCTCCGACATTTTACTTCCGACTAATCCTGTAACGGACAGGACTGAGGAAGTGATGACAAAGCGAGATTAACGAGATACCGACCTTTCTACCGAACAGCAGTTATTTCCTTAAAAACTCAGTTAATTGCACAAAGATAACGCTATCGAATAAATTAACGTCCGTTTTAACGTTAAATATTCCGCCAGAGATTTATTTTGGGTAATTTGCGCTTTTTGCTAACGTCTGAATTAAGTCGGTTCAAAAATAAAAAGTCAGCTTACTTTGGTTCTTACTAATTAAACGGTCATTATGTTTAGCTTCTTTCTTTTTGTGAGTGAGTCTCGAAATGAGAGTAATTTTTGCATATTTAAGGAGGCGTAGTCTAAGAAACTATCCTGTTTTTTTATACAGCTATGTAAAAACTTCTTACGAATTGTTTAGTAGATGCAGAGTCATTAAATAGTAGATAGAAAATAGCGAAGTTTTACTGAAATTTCACGATGAAAACTTCGGGAAAGAGGTAAACTGTTATTAAACAAAACTTATTCCGTAGTTTCATTGCTTGCTCAATGCTCAAGTTCCAAGCAAATTGACAAAAGCGTGGCATTTGCAATGGTTTACTTTGTATTAAGTATACAGCGCAGTTTGGAAACCAAGTAATCTAAAATGAACGGCTTCTTTAAGTTATTAGGCAAAGTGGAAATGTTTTGATTAGTTTCCCTAGAATTTGTATTTAAGGCTTCACGTAAACTGGTAGTCCGTCTATTAGACAAACCATCGCTCTACGAAATCAAAACATTCTCATAGTCAAAGTTGTCAAAATGTACGGAAAACCCTGTTGCTTAATTGCTAACACACTAACAATTGCAATGCCTGTAATTTTGACAATTCAACAATATTCATTGCGTTATTTACGTTGTTAGCAGACGATTTTTTTCAAACAAATGTAGCAATTGATTAGGAATTTTCTTCAAAATCTGAAAGATTGTGATTGAAAGTGTGTTACGCAAATATGCAATTGTAAAAAAAGAGTGAACATCCGTAAGATTTGTATATCACTTAGAAGAAACCTTTCAGCCAAATGACGGCTCTGTAGACAACCTGGTTTGCAAATATTCTGCAAAATCTAAGAATTAAGCTTGTGACCCCAGGAACTAAAAATATCGAGGATATGACCTTATTACGGGAGAAATCCTGAAACATCACCCATAAAAAGCCATCGTCAAACATACCAGACTCATTAATGTTCCATTTGTGTTAAAGCATGTACAGTCGTCCGCAGGTCAAGCTACATGAAACTGTAAAATTACTCCAAACGATTTTAAACCTTAAAATGTTAATGGTTAAGTTCAAATTCGAACGAGAAACTCTGACAGTTTGTGGTAACTTGATATGCTGGCGATTATACCTGTGTCATTGAAAGTTGCTAAAGTATAGCCGTATGCATATACCTACAGCAAAAAGAACTTTTAGCGCCGAATGACATTGACAGAGGGGCGTTGTTCTTAAACTTTTGTGAAATAGTCCACTGAAATTGTCACCGAAATATTGAAAAACAAGATGGCAGAGTTAGTTCCGATTTTGGTCACGCGCCAAAAGACCCATATACTGATGTAGATACCTGCACCCTAATTACGTAACACACTATCTATCACAATCTGAATCATTTGGAAGCCTATTGCTAATCCATTGCTTCATATGTTCGAAAAATTTGTCTGCTCAATAACGTAAATAACGCAATGAATGTTGTTCAACTGTCAAAATGAAACCCATTCCTACTGTTAGTGTGTTACGTAATTACCCCGCTGGTTTTTTTTTTTCACAAGGAGCCCTTTGCACAAAATCTAAAGACTTGTGCTGTCTTACAAACTCATTGTGTGCGGCAAAACTTGTCTCAGTGATTTACAATTTTAACAACTTCATAAAGTCGTGATGAAGATTAATACGCGAGTTGAGCGCTACTTATTGGAATTTGAAAGAGGGTAGTCGAACGACGACGCGTTCAGTTACAAAGTTTTACTATACATTGATAAATTGCAACCACGCTTGCGGAATACGGTGACTGATAGCGCAGGCTGCTATACGACATATTATTTTTGCGTAGGGGTTCTTTTCTTTTTTATGTCGGGTGCTGCCAAACATTGTTGTGTCCTGAATTCCAATTCCCGTAATTAGAAACGTTCAAAATTTCGTTGCAATCCCATCTCAGCAACAACCAATGTCAAAGGCGGATAAAAAACTTATGAAAATTTTTGCTAGTTTTGACAGATTTAGACCGAGATAAATTAAAAAAAAATTGGGAACTTCAAAAGTGCACGCCTCAAAATCTCATTCAATTCTATAGTGAATAACAAAAAATGTAGAGAATAAAGAATTAATTGATTAAAAGAGAGGATGAGATGTAATATCCAGCTACTCAGCTATTTACGGGGCACCGGTGTGGGCGCGTTCATTGAGGCTCCGGCTAGCCCGCCGGTTGAACGCGTCCCAAAGGGTTATGGCCATGCGGATGGTCCGGGGATACCACACGGTCTCCTGCGAGGCGGCGAGCCTCCTTGCCGGATTGCCGCCGTGGGATCTGGAGGCAAAAGTCCTCGCGCACGTTTGGGAGTGGCGCGAGGAGGCGAAACGCCGGGGCGTAACTCCGCTGCTCCGAGACATTGCGGCACAGCGGACAGAGCTCCGGCGGGATCTCATGGCGGCATGGAGCGTGCGAATGTCGCAACCCAGCGCAGGGCACGCCACAATTGCGACGGTAAGTCCCCTCTTTGAGGACTGGCTTGAGAGGCGCCACGGCGTCCTCACCTTCCGCCTGATGCAGGTCCTCACCGGACATGGCTGTTTCGGGAGGTTCCTGTTTCGGATAAGGCGGGAGGAAACGCCCGGGTGTTATCATTGTGTGGATCGACCGGAGGACACGGTGGAGCATACGGTGGAGGTCTGCCCGGTTTGGGCGGAGCACCGCCGTGTCCTCGTGGCGGCGATCGGCGGCGGCGACATCTCGCGTCCGGCCCTGGTTCAGGCCATGGTACGGAGCCAGAGGGAATGGGAAGCCGTCACCTCCTTCTGCGAAGCAGTAATGCTCGCGAAGGAGGAGGCGGAGCGCGAGAGGGAGAGGCAATCACTGCGCCCTCGCGCCCCTAGTCGCCGCAGGAGGAGACACCCTGGGCGTCGGGAGTCGATTGCCGACTCCCGGCCACCGTAGGCGCGGGCTTGCGGACGGCGAGCAATGGGCAGCTCGCCGTCCGGTAAGGACCAGGCCCGGGTCGACGGCGCGTCGTGTTCCACGCGCGCCTCAAAGAGATGTCAGCAAAAAAAACGGGGTCCGATAGGACCGATGCATGCCGGGGCTGCGGATTGTTCGAAAGAGTTACCGTGGCCCTGGCGCACAGGCAACTGAAGTAACACGGATGGGTTTTAGTCAGTAAGAGTCTGACACGCCCATCCGCTCCGCCCAGAGTGGGAGAGGTCATTTGATGATTTCCCACCCGAAAAAAAAAAAAAAAAGCTACTCAGCTAAATTTTTCTGAATTTATAACTCTACGGGTTAACTTATGAAAAAGTTGAAAAGTAATATTAAAAAAATAAACTACATTGAATTAGACCGTGATTTTCGAAAGGACTTAGTTTCCGATAATACCGACGCGTTAAAAAAAAAATAGACTCGTTTAGTTAAGTTTTTCGGGAGATATCGTGACCACGCCAGGATCCATACATACAGACACACGGATGTCCACAGAATATATTTTTTTTAACAGTTTTTCCATTATTTTAAATAGCAAAATATCTTTTGAAAATAACATGTGTGTTGAAACTAGTGTTTTTTCTTGACGTTTGTGTGTGAATATTATTCTACAAGTGCGATATGAAGTAAAATACATTTTTAGCTCAAGGAATTACTTGTTCTTTGTAAGGCGAGAGTAGAACACTACCTCACGCGCTTCGCTTATGAGGCGTGCAAAACGGAATTTTCCCCTCTAATTTTATGGGTATGGATGCTGATGAAGGCTCATGAGGACATTTTAACGTTGTGTTTTAGGTTGCAACGTACCTGCAAGCTTCTTCTTAATATTTCTTGTTAATACTCTCAAAAAGCTAATGTCCAATCAATATGTTTGTAGATGACCTTAGGGCGTGGTAACAACCTGCCGGGGTTGCGGATTGTTCGAAAGAGTTACCGTGGCCCTGCCGCACAGGCAACTGAAGGACACGGGTGGGTTTTAGTCAGTAAGAGTTTGACATGCCCTTCCGCTCCGCCCAAAGCGGGAGAGGTCATTTGATGATTTCCCACCCAAAAAGTGCGTGGTAACAAATCTACAGTTGAATCATTCCCCGGGACTCGCTGACTTTATATTCTTGGCGCATTTCTTATTGACTGCAGTTGTAGATTCTGTCTTACAGGTGTTGCAGGGGTTGGCAATCGAAACCGCGGTAACCCTTGAACCTTGCCTACACCTAATTCTGTTTTTCAACATAATTATAAAATTTCGGAAAAATTATATCTACAAGACAATTTTCTCTACAAAACTACTTTGTAGTTGCTCGGAATTATAGTCTGTTCCAAAAGTATGTGATGAAAATGTAAATATGGTAGGGGGCCATTCAATTGTAGAGTAAGCAGAATTTAAGTAATTTTTAACCCTCTCCCCTTCCCCTTGTCAGTTAAAGCAAGCAAAGCTCTTACCCCCCTCCTATGCTTACGTAAACATTGTTTTTTTTAATCTGTTGAGGTTTCTTTTTTGTTATTCATGAGTCTAGAAATAAGGAATTTATATAGTTATAGAAATTGAGTTCTTTATAACTTAAGAGCGAGTAGCCAATATATATTTTTTTGGGGAATCTCTAAACTTGCTTTTCGGTTTCGAGCATAGACAAGTAGGGTTGCCATACTTGTTCAAATCAGAATGACTAAATTTTGCAGAAAAATCAGAAAAAGTAAATAAATATTGCTGACGTAATCACTAACCAGACCCCCCGTTCCCCCATGCCATCAAAAATAAGCAAAGCAAAGACCCCCCCACCCCCTTTGGTGCTTACATAATACTTGAACGGTCCCTAGTACCGCTTACTAATTGAGTGCTTTGATTCGATTATTTGAATATTTAAACCGGTAATTCTAATTTTAAATAACCTTAGGGCACCTTTCCCGCCGCTGAGAAGGTACTGACTAGCTGTCAACTATTTTCATTTATTTATTTATTTTAATACACGGAGGACTTACTTCTAATAAAAAAAGACAAAAAGGGAACCTTAGTCACCAGAAAGCCAATTACAAATCCTCACTCATGCTCATGAAACGAACACACGGCTACATATCAAGCTATACAATTCGAGTATAAGCTGATCTCGCATTGTATAGGATTTCCGTACAATGAGAGGTCAGCTTATACTGGAAAATATAGCTTGATCTGTTGCCGTGTGTACAAAAGATTGTATGTAAGTCCCGTATTAGAAAAGTGTCATTTAATAATAGTTGGTCGCTGATTGTGGAAGAATTTAACCTGAAGAGGGATTGTTTACACTTTCGTCAGAATTTAGATATGTATTTTTGGAACTGATACAATAGTTATGAGTTTTAAATTGCTTTCAGGTTATTGTTATTGTCGCGCGATATGCTGCGTTTTGACGATCAATTTATGATCTGTCAGCATCTCATAAAATTGCAAAATACGATGTCGATCGTCTCGTCTTACACTTAAGTACGCATTTACTCGATTTTGTTAGATCAAACGTCGTGTCGATCGTCAAAAATCGAGCGAATATGTAGGTGCCTTTAAGGCTCCTAAAACAGGCGCGACACAAAGGCACCGCGTGTCGCGCGACGAGCGGTGCATTTGAGTTGCGTGCGATTCGCGTGGCATGTCGCGCCTGTTTGAAGAAGCCTTTAGTCAGTATTGTTTTAAACAATATTTGCTAAGAGGGAATATTATGATACAATATTACCAAAGATATGATTTCAGGCACATTTCGTAGAACTCACTAAAACGAGCTCAATTCAAATATTAGCAAGTAGTAACTAGATAGCTTTTGACCTAATTACTAGTCCAAACGATCTAGTTTCGGAGAACCAATATTGAACTTGATTGAACTTACCTAATACCTAATTGCTAATTAGTAGGTATCTCTTGGAAACGAATATTGATATTGAATGCTGATAGTAACAGACATTTTCTTTGCTATAGCAGCAAAACTATCTATGTTTAATTTTTTGGTTTAACATTACGTCTGTATTCGAAGGGGTGGGCAGCGGTGTTTTATGTTTTATTTAAACACACGCATATAAAAAGACAAGAAGAAAGGAACAGAAAAATATGTACAAAGGTGCATACCTATTTCTACAGAAATCTCTTCCAGCATACCTGCGATAGGTGCATCTGTGGTTTACCTTATCGAATAATTACTACCTAACTTTTTCAAGGGTAAAATTACAATAACAATACTTAGCCTTATACACGCTAATTCTAGCCGTACCTAGAAGTTACAAACCGTCTCCTTCAGATCTACTTAGAGGCTGAGTTTATGTGTAATTTAATCATGGAACCTGCTTAGATAAATGGCATCGATTCTATTTCTACAATCGCTATCGCTTTCGCTAATGTTTTCATCATACGAATCGAATACTTGTGATAATGGTTGTCAAAAAGAGTCACTTGGCTACACATCTCTATGAAAGTAATCGTTCGATGCTGTCGATTCGTTTCATAGAATCGAATGATGTTAACATTGTCTAGCTAATTTCTATTTGTTGACCTATGAACACGTGACATTTCGATAGCTTACCTATGTCAACACCATATATTTTTTCGCTAATCGAATGTTACTTTGTCTAGGAAAATGGATCTATCTTTTTGAAGATTCCTCATGAGAAGTACCTATTATTTCCATGGGTAAACAATATTTTGTAATATACAAGGTAGAGACGACAATACGAAAATAAATTAAATGGCGTATGTCTAATGACATTCCCGGTCTGCATACGAAAATTCAATCAAAAATATACAATAGTGTTGCCACTATAGCTAGTCAATGATTGGCAAAATACATAGTCGGCCCATCACTACTATTCAGTTTGTTTGAAAAAACAACTAATTTAATTTCAATTTTAGTATTTATTTGAAAGATTTAAAATAATCTTATGAATAGGTAGGTATTTTCAGTATTTAAATTTTTGTCGTATTGCTGTCACCACATTATATCAACCACACCTGTTTACGCTCGCCTGTCAACAGCCTAATATCGTCCTTTATGTCTGACTAGACACCACCTACAGGGAAAGTACCTAAGTACACAATACACGTAACATCAAAAACGTTTCAAACAAAAGACTGCGCAACGTAAAGGTAGTAATCCAGCTTACAAACGATGCAATAAAACACAGTTTAGCTTGTATATTGCATCCGAAGAACAATCGTTAGTCGCACGTGTGCGCGAACCCCAGTAAAAAGGTCCTTAAGTGTACCACGTACCTAATAATATATTTCATTGAAGTCTGAACTAACATTGTAAGTGAACGATGGCTTCCCATGGAGTGGATTTTTGTTAGTTGAAATTGCCTTTATTTTAAAGTTTGTTTTAAAATATAGACTGTATCTAGACCAGCGGGGTAATTACGTAACACACTAACAGTAGGAATGGGTTTCATTTTGACAGTTCAACAACATTCATTGCGTTATTTACGTTGTTGAGCCGTCAAATTTTTCGAACACATGAGCAATGGATTAGCAATAGGCTTCAAAATGATTCAGATTGTGATAGATGTTGTGTTACATAATTAGGGTACAGCTTACTCGCAGATGGATAGGTACCTAGTATAAATAAATAATAATCATACCTACCTACCTAAAACAAATAAAAAATATACCGCTAAAAATATACATGAGCTCTAAAAATACTGTGTTAGGAAACCCAAAACCTATATTTGATTTGAGCAAAACAAGGGATTCCCAAGTTTATATAAATGTATAATACAGGGTGTAAAAATACCCATCACATGGCTTAATTCTGTACACCAAACTATGTAACATTGCACAAAAATAATAGCTGGGAAACGAATTTTATTTTTGGTGTGAAACATTACTGTTTACGGTAGCGCGCAATGTAACGCACGTAAATAATTGTGCTTATCGGTACATGCAACGCTACAGGACCGGCAGGGTCGTGGGGGTATTTAAAGTTGTGTTATAAGTTTATAACATTAAAAACTTGTTTTCGTAAAAAAACGTCAGTATAAGTTGGAGTTTTAACCTTCAATACCTCCGTAACCAGAAGGTTCCCAGGTACAATACAAAGAAAATATTACAATGACGGGGAGTACCAGTGACTCTCGGCTTCGCTGTGTCTTTTTACACTCGTTATATAAAATATGAAAATAAGTATAAATATAAAAGTTACAACTATCCACTTTCAATTTATATATTTTTGTTTATTCGCCATGTTATTCCTGGATCCCTCAGAGGCTAGAACTGGCAGACTCCCAAACTTTTTGAAAACAAAGTTAAATTAATGTTAACGTATTCGATAAAAGCAATACCTCGGCCAGGCGGGGATCTAGGTTTTTCTCGAGGGGGGCAAATGGTTCTCTCTGAGGAAGGGGGGATTTATCAAGCCGTAAAATAAACTTTCGGTACCTATTTTCCCTAAGCTCAACAATGTGCCCCCCCTTTTCGAGGATGACTACGACTTATCTACATAGGTATATCTTAGTATACAAGTAAAAATACAGGTTATAAAACTATGTTTATGTCTAATTTAGAGTTTTAGACTCAGTTTGGTCGAAGACCAGGGGACAACTGCATCCGTTGCCCCCCCTGTATCCGTGCCTGACCTCGGCAGTTTTAAAGTTATTTTAGATTATTTATTTAAGAGCACTGTCATCGCCTGTACATTGTTTAGATTTAGTAGGTACTTACTTACAGTAACTGGGGTACTGTAGGTAAGTACATTAAATGTAAACAATTGTTTTGTCACCTTCATTAATCGCGAGGCTATATCGCTAATAAACTAAAAATAAATCAGTGAAAACCATCTTTACATAAAAAGGTTAGAACAATTATAGTCATTACTTGATCTACGTTTAGAAAAAAATCAATGAATATGTAGTATTTTTATGGCACAAGCTTAGGCTCAATGGAAATAGAAACATATTCATGGTGTCAATGATATTAAAATTAAAAAGACGTAAATAGGTTACCTACCCAACATTCGATCTTCAAAAACAGCACAATGAACACGGCGAAAAATGTCACTTGAAATGTATTAGGTCTTTACCTATGAAATTGCCGTTCTGCAGTACTGGCCATTTCAAATCAAAATAATTTTTGTTTGGCTATGAATTCTAATTTCAAATTAATTTTATTTTAAAAACATGGATTTTTTTTTCTAAAAGTAGTCATTTCTTTATTGATTAGTGTTACATTTTCATCGCATTTCAATCTTTTTCGTCATCATGGATACGTTAAAAATTCGAGTAATTATGGAATATGAGTACCGTCGTGGCAGCAACGCGGCACAAGCGGCACGCAACATCAACGACGTTTACGGAGCTAACTCTACAAACCAACGCACCACCTGTTATTGGTTTGCTCGCTTCCGTTCTGGAAATTTCGACCTGAAAAATGAACCTCGCGGTCGTCCGAAGACTTTGGTCGACAATGACGAATTAAAGGCGATTGTGGAAGCTGATGATACACAATCTACGGCTGAATTAGCAGCAGCTTTCGACGTTAGCGTCAAAACAATATTGGTCCATTTGCGTCAAATTGGCAAGGTAAAAAAGCTTGACAAATGGGTGCCCCACGAACTCAATGATCGCCAGCGCGAAGTACGCGTCGAGACGTGCCTTGCACTGCTCAACAGACACACAAATGAAGGAATTTTGAACCGCATTGTTACCTGCGATGAAAAATGGATTCTGTTTGATAACCGTAAGCGCTCAGCAAGTTGGTTGGATCCTGGTTCAGCACCTAAACAATGCCCTAAACGAAAACTTACCCCTAGAAAAGTGATGGTCACTGTTTGGTGGTCTAGCGCCGGTGTGATTCATCACAGCTTCTTACCAAACGGGGTGAGCATTACTGCAGATGTGTACTGTGAAGAACTGAACACAATGATGGAGAAGCTGGCGCATCTCCAACCAGCATTGGTCAATCGCTCGTCTCCGCTGCTCCTGCACGACAACGCGCGACCTCATACTGCACAGCAGACGGTCTCCAAGTTGCAAGAACTGGGGTTGGAAGCTCTCCGTCATCCGCCCTACTCACCAGACCTTGCGCCTACAGACTACTACTTTTTCCAGAATTTGGATAACTTCTTGGCGGGAAAAAAATTTAATACCCGAGAGGCAGTACAAAATGCCTTTGAAGAATTTGTTGCCTCCCGTCCAGCTGATTTCTTTAAGAAGGGCATCAATAAACTGCCACTGCGATGGCAAAGATGCATTGATTGCATGGGTGATTACTTCGATTAATACAAATAAAAAATTCATGAAAAAAATTCGTTTAAATTTTTTCATACAAAACGGCAATTTCATAGGTAAAGACCTATTATTAAAAAGCAAAATGGTGGCGTTAGTTCCGATTAACCATGCGCCAAAATAACCTTGTAGAACTATACCTCTTTTTTTTACTTATTGGTCATGGTCATGCATTCGGACCAACAAATTTCTTTTTTTTGTACTAAAAAGAAAGCATAAAGTTTTTGTTATAATAAAATAGATCAAAGATTATCGCTCGGTAATATGAACGAACGTGTTTGAAAAAAGAACACTGGTAGTTTTCCCGCAGGACCTACCGTGATGTATCGAAGCCGCAACCGACGTGTAACCGCAGCTCAAAGCTCTACACCAGGGATACATAGACTTATAGAGAATAGGGGCCTACTCGGGCAAAAAAAACTAGGAAAAATAACTAGGTAAACGTTTTAAAATAATTTAATTAGGTACCTTCTTTGTATAACTGACAATATTAGTTTGATGCATGGCATTGCATTAACGTGACAATTTATTTATATTTGGCTCCAGATTACTGGTCGCCACATGTTATATTCCTTCCAAAGCTACGCGTTTTCGATTTTTCGATTTGTTAAGATTCATAACTGAAAACGTTTGTTCTCAAATATACGTCGACCCAAATAGGGTTGCGCATTTTAGTGCATTTCTTCGTAATTTTTTATACATATTTTTGTCAACGCAACGGTAGAAGTTGAGTAAGTTACCTTCATTTAAGTTACGTAAAGTTTCATCATTTTGCATGTCTATCAATTCCAGCTTCATTGATCCTGGTGCATTTTCAGGTTAAGGATGTCTATTTTATCAACATAAGCGAGATTGACGTCAGTTTTGTGAAATCCTTCTTAAATATTTTTATTGTTTGGAAAATAGACATAGTTTATTTGTCCTCTGAAAAGACTCAATTTGCATTGAAACGACAAAACATGAGCGTATAGTTGCGAAATCAGTTGATATTTTCCAGGAAGTCGCGTATTTAAGATAAATTCTAATGATTTGTGACGTCTACTAGAAAGCTAAATCAACCAACCAATCAGAGTGCACCAGTTCAGGGACGTCCTTTTTCTTTTCCGCCAGAAATATCTTGATTTCTTTAATCAAAATATGAAACCGCTCCAGTGTAAGCCCACGACTTAGCCACCATACTTCGCCATATTCACTTTCAATATTCTCGGGAAATTGTTTGAATTATCGGTGATTAAGACCTCCGGATTTTATAAAGTTTATTGATGGAACAGCAATTTTCATTACTGTAGAATCCCGTTGATTCCATATTAAGTTGAAATATCACTTCACTGGCTCACTACTACACCAAGCTCTATCGTGTACACCCTGCTTCACTTTTTCTATTTCCCGCCATTCCTCGTGACTGACAGATGACATTAGTGACAGCAGTTACTCCTCTTGTGTGAATGAGACTGTGTTTACATATCTATTATATAGACACACTACAATCACGTTTTCTAATCCCAATATTTTTCAAAACAGAGTCTCTTGATGTATAATGCAATGAAACTGCATAATCTTTTTGGAATTTATGTTTTGAGTTTGCAAATACTCTTTTAACAGTGTTACTATCCCAGATTTACTACCGATAATAGAAGGAGCTCCATCAGTCATAATTCCAGATAATTTTCTTAATTTCAAATCCATTTTAGAGTACTGGTCCAGAGAGCTTTGAGCATGTCACTTCCCTTGGTTTGACTTGTCAAAAAACTCATATCAATTAGCTATTCACTGATTTCAAAATCTTGCATTACACCTCGTAGGAATATTAAGAGTTGAACCGTGGAACTGATGTCAGTAGATTCGTCGAGAGACAGAAAAAAACTCGAAATTCTTTTGATTTTGTTGCTAATTGCTCTTCTATATCACTTGACATCGCCGTAATTCTTCTTTGAACTGTCATTCGACTAAGTTGAATTTTCTCAAACTTTTTTACAATTTCCGGACACATTTTATTTGCAGCGATATCTAAACAATTTTTAACAAACTCACCATCCTTATGGCCGACAACTTTTCGCTATTATTCGAGAAATTTCGAAGCTCACTTCAGTAACTGTTTCTGCATCTTGAATGGGTTTCGTGAACACAGCTAGCTGACTCCCATTTTAATGATGATTATTTTTGCTTTCGTTCTTCAACTTTCATAACCGAGATTTCACACAAGAAACAAAAAAGTAGGTAAGTAATGAACCGTTATAAACTACTTTTATTAATCTGTCTAAAAACAACTTATCAGTGCACACTCGTTTCGTTGACGCAAAAACAAACGAATTTCAATCACTCATTTAAGGCGCTTCACCGACCAAACGACCTTGAGCGTTCGGTCCTTCTCTGTCCCGTCGCTGAGTCTCGCTCTGTCCCGCTCCTTGCGCACGCCCATTTATCATAAAATTCACAAAAATAAATAAATTATTTTAATAAAAAAAGACAAGCGATCTTTTAAAATAAAATAAAACGTGAAATATAGGGATTTTTATATGGCCTATCCATTCGTGTAATCCTAAAGTTATTAGAGCGTCACCTTTAGCAAAAGATGCATGCAATCAAGAATTTTATACACTTTTTTACAAGGAGATTTTAAATGTATTTATAATATACTAGCGACCCGCCCCGGCTTGGTCCGGGTAGCAAAGCATAATATAATATAGCCTATATCCCCCGGAGATAGTGTAGCTTCCCAACAGTGAAAGAATTTTTGAAATCGGTTCAGTAGTTTCGGAGCCAATACAAACAAACAATCATATCTTTTCTCTTTATAATATTATTTCACTGTATTTCGTTTATTACAAAATAAATTTAGATTATACATTAGTCTCAGCAACACGTGGTCGTTATGCTATTAAATTGTAGCTTATATGAAACGTTTGTATTTTTAACATAGCGCCATCTATTGAATACTTACTCAATCCAGTCAACAGATATCGCCATCTGTTAGAATCGTTTAAAGCTAACAGATAATTGTGACTGTCAAATAATAGACAAATAATTTGCAATAAAATAATATTGCGACTATAAATTGAGATGTAAGCTATCCTATCTTTCAAGTTGGATCAAATTGCACACGCTGTGCAAATCAAATTTAAAATCGGTTCAGTAGTTTAGGAGTACATCGAGGACAAACAACGTGACACGTAATTTTTATATATATAAAGATAAAAGCAAATAAGAACGTGCAATGTGATGATAGGATATAGAACATTAATAATGTGCTTTTAGATGTAGTTTATTACTAATAATTATTGAGTTAAATAGCCTCTGAATAACGCACTATTGCAAGGTTTTGCTCGGGGTAGCGCCTTAACTGCACTGCATCGTTGCTGCACGTCACGCCGACCGACTGCGGGCCGCAAGCGGCCCGTGAGCGGCGATCTGTGCATAGCTGCTCTACGCCATTTTATTTTCCTTTACAGGAATGCAGGCATCTGCATCCTTCGAAATAATTCCGTGGAAAACTTGTACCGGAATTTTCAGCTGATTGGAGACATGCTGTGGTTGAACTTGGCTGTAATATTTTTTTTGGATTCTTTTCCCTAATTTGCAGACTTGGTGCGTTTATCTTTTCTTTTAGTTTCTAACGGATTAGGTACCTAGATTGGTCGTAGTAACATGCAAGCAGATTCAGCGAATTTTAAATCACTAGAATGTAAATTATTTTGGTACTATTTAGGTAGTGAAAAGTTTGCGTAGCATTCTTGAAACCGCCTCTAGCAAAGAAGCTCTATTCGTACTTACAGCCAGTTTCGAACCTTTTTCTACGAATTATTGATTTTTTTTTGGTCGTTATTATCAAGTTAAGATTACAAAATTCTCTAGAATAAAAAACAGAAACTTAAAACGACTTCCATGAAAAATTGATCTACAATGCTCAAGAGAAAACTAGAGCTAACGTAAAAATATTTTTTCCACAATTGTTCCCAAGGAATTTACCGCCTAGCTTGCCCACAATTTGCTTCATCATTCGGAATAATTGCTACGGACAGGCTTTCAGAATTCATACGAGAACGCCTCGTGTGGAAAGAATGTTGCTCACTACTTTGTGTACCCTACTATAGAATATCGTTAATAGTACCGACTAATAGAATTCTTCCAAAGGGCATTGTTGGCAGAAGGTTGGTGACCTCTTCATCGAACTTGTAGCCTTGTTGGCTGCTTAGGGCATGACCTAAGCTGGTAGATAATAGAACTACTACATACAGAAACTCACACCTTTTCCCATGCTACGATCCTTACATACTCCCTTTGTTTCGTTTACGTTTATGCATCTAGTCATACACGCACGCCCGGTTGCGAGAACTGCGCGCCTGACCTTTCTGAAGAACATCACAAATAAGGTCACTTTTAGCCGCCTTTACACGATACGTGCTTTCACTTGCGATCGGAGTGTGCGCGATTGAACGCGGGAAAGCTTGCACGCGCAATTGTGAGTAATTGTTTTTATTCATTTTGATGTGCTTTGACTCTTACGCACGCTATTACTCCTGTATTTTTATTCAGAGAGGACAGAGAGTCGTGTAAAGGCTAATTGCCCATGATTCAGTGCGGGAAACTTCCGCGACCTGGAGTGTATGAAAATCACGAAGTTTTGTTAAACGCGCGTTCTGAAACTTAGTGTTCTAAAAAAATGGAAAAAAGTGTTAGAAGAAATATTACACACGCAGTTATGTTCGCATTCCGTTATCCTTGCAAAACTTGACAAATTTTTCTTAAGAACTTTCCTTTTAATTTTTATACTCATGGGATCTCAGTTTCCACAGGCATGCGTGAGACTTGTACAGTGCCAAGAACTCTGTATTAAGATCCTTGCTCCATAATCTAATGTCCGCCATTTTACGACGACAATCGTTTTCACAAAAACGCACGTGTTATTTATGTTTGAAGTGCACAGACTTGAACGCATGACTGAGGAGATGCGCGAGCTGGCGGCGCGCACGTGCATTCTCGTTCTTCTTTTCTAATTTTACAAGTGCGTTCTTTTCCACGCGAAGCGCTTCTTACGTTTTTTGTAATTTGCAGGTCAGTGTCAGGTTGTATGTTGGGACTTAGTTATTATAACTCTGAATACACCAACCCGTCTTGAGTAAGCGTTGTGATCAATGCTCGTGCCTTCTCTGTATAGACAGAAATCTGTAACAAAATATGATTCGCGACCGTAACAAGTATGTATTTATAGAATTATAATCATTAAAATTATCAATACAATCCTCTATGGTAAATGATAAATGATTTTACTTTAGTAAGTAGGTTTGTACAAACAATTTTACACGTCAATCATATTTTTAAACTAGATGAGGTCGGCGTTTCCTATCTGACTACTCTGAAAAGAAAGGCCGAAACAAACTCAGCGGTCACAGTCTCTTTTAAAGTCCAGACATAATCTTGGTTAGATCATGTGAAAACCATGTAGATTAGTATCTGAAATGGTCTTTTGTAGAAAGAACCACACAGATTGAGTGGACCTGTCTAGTCCGTGCAAGAATTTGTCAGTAATCGTGCAGCTCAACTCAGGAAGTCAGGACTTAAGAAGCTCAACGATTCGACGAGCAATACTAAAGAAAGGACATTTGGGTAGGCCGCATAAATCACTCAAACTGCCAGATCATGTACTTTAACTTTAACATAATACTTTACAAGAAAATACCCATGTCATTGTGTTACGTTCATATAATTCTATTGATTGATATTTTATGAAATTGTCATTCAATAGGATCGTATTAACTGAGAGGGTTGTATTGATGAGTTTAATGATTATAATTCTGTACAAACATACTTGTTACGGTCGGTAATAATCATTTGTTCAACATACAAACTGACACTGACCTGCAAATTGCAAAAAACGTAAGAAAATTTGAATTTTACGGGAAATCTGGCGCTTCACCCTTAAAGAGCGTATGTGTAAAGGCGGCTATAGGCCCTCTAGGGTGCCCCTACTGGCGTTTCTACTCACATCTACATTGTAGGTTGGTATTTAGAACTTTGGACATAGTGTTGTCTTTGGTAAAAAATTGGATCGATCTCTATCTTACTGTACTGTTGATGTGATCATACTGCAATCAATATGTTTTAAGTAAGAACTTGAAAACACTTTTGAATAATAAAGAATCTGTAAATAACTAAATACTTATCTATATTGGCAAGCGCATTCAATAAAGTTCGCTGTTACAAGGTTTACGCGAAGCCAACGCTTCCGAACTGATAAATTAAACTTTAAATATTAATAAACCCGCCATTTTGTCAGTTAAGTAATTTCATGAGAACATAATAATTTCGTACAATGCCGTGGAATTGACGCAGTATTTCCAAGCTGTCTGTCCGTTGATTCCATTAAAAATGCTCCGCATGAATATGACGATGCACGGGAAGAATTATTTATAGACGAAATGTTTTTTTAATATTGCAATTTTTGATGCAGAATTTAAAAACAGGCCTGATACGCTTTTGGTATTAATTAAACCTTTTAATGTCTGCTTCATTTTGTTGCTATCAGGTTAAATTTCGGGTCAATTTGAAAGTACATTTCGTGGAAAGCGCTAAAAGTTTTGTTTGAAATTTTTTTTTGTTTTGTAGTGATTATATATTTCTCATCTCATGTTTGAACCAATTTTGACTAATTAAATATTACCTAGATAATGTAAGATGTTGCTCGCCAAGAATTTACAGTTAGACCAATTTCTTACTTTTCTTTATGTCCGAGTTATTTTCAAGCCTAAAGACAAATGCCCATTAGTTTTCTAGGTTTACTCGTATGTTCTACAAAATTATTGTCTGTGTCTTTATAAAGAATTATAAGAACTAACCATTTTTAAGTCAATTTTGGAAGATATTATATTTTATATGCCGTATCTGTATTTATTTTACCGTGTGTACAAAAATAATAAAATAAATATGAAGGCTTACATCTTTCTGAAATAAAAGCCTTAGCCAAATGTGACTATTAGACCTTCCCTAACCCATAAATTAGAAGATTCTTGATACAATCTCCACTTCCTTTATTTATCTGGTTTGTACGAATATCAAGGCAATATCCGGTAAACATTGCGTACATAACAAGACTATTTATTGCCCATAAAACTTTGGCCATATTTCCTTGGTAATTACCACTAGAGCAATCTTTGTATAGGCCGGCGAAAAACTGGATAAATAGCTTATATCTAAATAAAAACCAGAATATTGTCAAGGACTTGCAGAATTATTATGGTGGATAACATTTTATTGCAATTGGTCTTCCTGAAGTTAAGCAACGATCTTCATTAGGTATCGTCCACCGAAGACTTGACATCTTGATTTAGGTGTCATTATATTAAACCTATCACCTTCTCCCATCGCACATAAAGGCAATGCTTGTACAGTCCCTAATCTTTCCCATAATTGACTATGGTGATGTGTGTTACTATGACCTGAATGCTGATCTCCTCAATAAACTTGACCGCCTTCTAAATAACTGCATTCGATTCGTTTTCAATCTTCGTAAGTACGATCATGTGTCTGCGCAACGGTTGCTTTTAAAATGGTTACCCATTCGTCAGGGGAGAGAGTTGAGGGCTCTGTCTATGTTGTTTTCTATTCTCGACAAATCCACATCTCCTTCTTATCGCACTTCACATGTTCAATACTTAAGCCCCGCGCATAGTAAAAGTCTTCGTTCCACCAACAATCGTCTTCAAAGATGTCCTTCTCACCGCACTGGTTTCATTCAAACTTCTTTCTTTGTCCAGGTGGTCTTTCTTCGAAATGCTGTCCCTCTGAACATCAGGACGGCAACCAGTCGGTTACCTTTTCAAGTGAAGGCACGTGAACATATTCGTAAGAAGTTGGCAGAATCATCCCAGCACTGATTTGCTGGATTCGTTTTCTCCTCTAACTATCGTTATTTCTCTTGACAAAGTTTATTTTCGTTTTAAGTATGTATGTATCTATGTATTAGTATTTATTCTTTTTCGAGTTATCTATCCCTTATGTTGCACCTGCTAAGTTTTGTCTCTTCATCACCCTAAGGTTGACTGGTAGAAAATGCCTCAGGCATTAAATCCACCTTTGCATAGTATTTTTTTTTACTTGTGCATAAATTTTTATTAAATAAATAAATAAAACAAAGACAAAAATGGCGTAACAGCAATGTTGCTTGACTTAAAAAAGTGATACAGAGATTAGTATATAGGTACCTCTTCAGATGAGTTTCGTCCACAAGGAGTTTTCCTAAACAAATTAGATCCCTACGAGTACTAAAATACATGCACTATTGAAAATAATTGCTCAAATTACTCAAAAACTTACGAGAGGTGTCGCGGGATAGCCGGTTGGAACAAAGTTCTTTTCGCTTTTGCACACTTGGCAAATAAGAGCAACCCGAAATTTTAGAAAAATTCTGATTAAAAAAAAAAAAATGGAATAAAATATGTCATAATGTTACACTTCTTTCTGTCTAGCTCTTATTCGCCAAGTGTGCAGAATATAACGTGCGATAAGGAAGTTCATTCTAAAAACATGGAAGACGCAAAATTACGGCCTCCAGCATTCATACCTGTATCTCCCTACATATGTTTTGTAAAGGAAAACAGAATCACATTTGTCACTATCACAGACAAAGGCATCTCAATTTACTTACAAAACACACAACCAGGGTTTGGTTGTTACTGCACTATTGTTTAGGCAATATTATCCGTTCCTTCCAATACCGACTAACACAAATGAATGTTCGACATCAACCGTATTTACTGAGCAAAAGGGAGGAACCCTAATCCCTCCCACTATATCCTGAAATCAACACCCTCATTGGATTTAATGGAACTATTCGTGGACCGCTTTGTTAAGGAGGTTTTATATAAATGACAAACATTTTTGTTGCTTTTTTTTTCGAATTGCTTTTAGATCTTTATCACTGTGTCCGATTATGTTTTTAGGGTGCGATCGTTTTAGATTGAACTACTTGGTATTGCTGCTAATATAGTGGGTCGATTCTCAAGTCAAAGAGCTAATAAGTTTTTCAGTTACCTACCTATAACATTTTTGATAAAGCGCTTCGAGGTTCTTTTGGCGCGTGGCCTAAATTGGAACTAACGCCGCCATATAGTTTTTTTAATACATTTAAGTGACATTTTACAAAACAACTCCACAAATGCATGGAATTAGTATTTATCTATACTAATAGATAGATTGACAATAATAACGCTGAAGAGTTTTTTTGGTTTTGTTTGTTTGAACGCGCTGATCTCTGGAACTACTACTCAGATTGAAAAAAATATTTTTGTATTTCATAGATCAATCCATGAGTAGGGTAAAATCACGCTAGGACCCTTAGGAGCCGGGCACAAACAAAAAAAGTCAGAAAGAACGCTGAGTGAAAACGAAGTAATAGAGCGGGTAGGCGATGCGATGCGACACGGTAGGTCGGGGGCCGATTTTAATTTAAACGGCGAGGCGGGGGCAGCCCCCAGTCTACGTCATTCGAGCACCAGAAGATACTTGTAACAGTTTAATAGCTTCCAATGTAGTCTAGGGCATTTCCTGAACTGAAAACCCCAGGCCACCAGCACCACTACCAATATGGCTGTCTGGTTTATATTTTCACTACGGCCATAAGTATTTTTTGTGTAATAATTGTTCGGAATTTATTTAATAAAATTGGTGTATTTGAAATTCTGCCTGACTACATAATATATTGCCCGATTACTGAAAGAATGCCTTTGTGACGTGGGACGTAATAAAGTCGTCGAAGTTGTCATGCAAGGCAGCTCTGCCAAAGAATTTAAGTCATAAATATATATTTTTTTGCAGTGGAAAAATAATTGATTATTTATTTAGTTACCCACATATTTATTATTTTTAGCCTATGCTGTCCCATTGCAGGCAAAGGCGTCCCTTTCTCCTCTCCACTCCTCTCTGTATTGAGCTCGTCCCACCATCTTCTCCTGGGTCTGCCTCGATGTCTCCGAACGCTTTCTGGGACCCACACTGTGGTAGATTTGGCCCATGACTCATACGACATGTGGCAAGCGGGGCCCGCCCAGTCCCACTTTTGCGGGGTATTTTTGAGTGACGTCGGCGATTTGTGTTATGGAACGCAGCACTATGTTCCTAAAAAAAACATCTTGAGGATTCTTAAATTTTACTGCAACAGAATTTGATTAAATAAAAAAAAAAGAAAGAAAGTAAATACATTTATTTAGCACAGACTACAAAGCACAAAACTTTAATTAGCAGTAAAGTATGCCTCGCGGCTGCGCCAAATATGTCCAGTTCAGCAAAAAAAAAAAACGTATAAAAATATAGTTACCTACTTCTTATTTTAACTGTAACGTGCAATTACTTTATACTTGGATAATTACTAATTAATTATACCTCCATTCTAAGCGTCCCAAGGCGCAATATCTCACGTATTTTGATCCTCCACTGCTCAAATCCTGGCTTAGGTAAGTTTATGTTATGACGCAGAATATGATCTACACAAACAGCTCAGCGTCATAACATAGTAGGTAATGCTTATTATTCCTCCTTCTATTAATAACTAGCTGCGCTCCGCGGTTTCACCCGCATAAGTCTCGACCCCGTGGGAATATCGGGATAAAAAGTATCCTATGTCCTAATCCAGGTTATGTGCCATATTTCATCCAAATCCATTTAGCCGTTTCAGCGTGAAAGCGTAACAAAGATACAAAAATCTAATCTTTTCTCTTTATTATAATATTAGTCTAAATTACTATGTAGTGTGTAGGTAATAACGCTCTCTATCGGCAGTAGAAATCATTTAAGTGCTTGATACAGAAAAAATATTGTCATTTCTGTCTCTTTTGTTTAAACCATAATTTTCAACATGTTTTTTTTTTCCATTCAATTAAATTGACAATATGTACGTAATAATGATCGTATGTAATTATCGTAGCAGGTGGCGTTCTGTTGTTTCTGCCTACCCTCATGGGAAAGAGGCGTTAGTTTACGAAGTAGTATGTATTTGGTACATATTAACAAGTATATACGTATTAATATTAACCAGTTCAAGTTAACATCCCGACATTGTATCCTACTATCTTTTGTTAGACATGAACATGACATAACTGTTCTCCAACAATACCTGTCTTTCTTGCGAATCCACTAGGTATAGTATTTGCTACCATATTATTTTCAGCTAGTAGACAGTACATCCAATATACTCAAGGTGCCAAGCTAAATTAACTAAGCAGCACATTAGTTCAAAAGCATACAAGCTACGGCAAGTATGTTCCTGCCGCTCGCTCTTGCAAAGTAAAGATCAACAATTAATGAACTGTCAATCACTGGAACTAAGGGCTTTCGCATTCCGGCGCGACGCGACTCTTGTAGAACCATTTCTATGAAAACTTCATGGAAATTGTTCTACCAGAATCGCGTCGCACCGTCCGCCGCCTTAACTCGATCTATCCTAAGAATTCGACTGCCGAATTCAGTTAGAAACTGGAAGTCAATTACAGCTATCTATTTGAAACAATGACCTTTGTTCTTCGGATTAAAGAGGTTATTTTAGGTCACCACAAGGCACAAGATCTTCGAAATAATGAAGAGCTTGCTTGTATAGAGGTATGGGGAACAGGTTGTAAAGTTCATTCATATTCTATGGAAAAAGGAGGATTCTCAGACCAGACGAGTGTCGTGTCAGGTGGGCAACTGCCCGACGATCGATGTCGGGACGTTGTATATATGTTAGTTGCGCGGTAAACTCTGCTTGCGTGATGCAGGAGTTTGCGTGACGTCAGTTTGACGCGTAGCTCGCATGTGGCGTTTGTACACTTGTGCTTTTTGGTGAAATAAAATTGGTTTAATAATAATAATAATAATAATAATTTTATTTCGAGCAACAAGACTCATAGTGTTAGTAACAATATACTTACAAACTATGTTAGTAATACACGTATGAAGACAAAAATAAAACCAAAAACAGAAAAGAGATTGTGACGTCACTGCTGCAAGGTGACAGGCCCAGCCGAAACCTTGCAGCAGTGGTTCACAAACGCACAATCAAGCCTGCTCGCTATCATAGAGAGGATGCTGTTGGCGCTGCCCCGCACCCCACGGACCAAGGATGCGCACCGCTTCCGCATCACCGTGTAGAAACAGTCTACATGAGCTTCAGCGAACATCCCTGATGCGCTGCAGTATCGGGGCAACCCCATCAACATCCTGTAGGCATTGTTGAATTGGACTCGTAGGGCGCTGTACTGTCTTTGAGTATAGTTAGCCCACAGGGCGCTCGAATAAAAACAGGTGCAATATGCTCTGAAAAGAGTCTTTTTTACTTCCTTCGAGCATCGTGCAAACCTGCGAGCTATCATGTTCGCTCTAACAGACAACCTAGGTGACCTCATTTTTTTTAAGGGTTTCGCTGTTCCTGTTACGTTATCCAAACTAGTTATAGTTTATTACCTAGTTCATAGAAAAAATAAAGGTTCTTTCTATGCAGGTATGCGTGGTGGATACATACATAGAATAAAGTTTTTACTACCCGAATAGGTAGTACGTGTTCATATTGCGAGCGAGTTGCAGTGTTGTTTTTCTTGCAGTCCTAGAATTCAAATACTCTATTTTGTTTTGTCTATACAAAATTAAAAGTAATACTATATTTTCTGCAAAGTGTTCAGAAGTTGTTCAATGAATATTGTCTATCTGAACAAGTATCCCGTCCATGTATGAGGATTATTTTTGTCGAGCTACGCTATCGCAAGGGGTATCAAATATTTGTGTAATTTTACACAGATTACGCAAAAGTTAGAAAAACTAGAATTGCGTGTCATCTTGGGGACTCTACCGCAATTTTAAGTTTTGTAAATTTTACGTTTTTACAGATATAAATCGTATGTCTAAAATAATTCAAAAATAAACTTTAAAAGGAGTTTTATTATTGAAATAAATCAAACAAAGCACAAAAAAACAAAATAAACAAATAGAGCTTATAATTAATGACAAAAACTTATAATTTGAACTTATTTTTGTGTGCCAAATTTGGCATTTCTGTTCGAGATTGCAAGCTGGGTCTAATAAAGCCATCTCTAGAAGAAGCGTCAGTTACACTTTGTGAGGACTCTGTTACCATTTTAACATATTATTTTATTTCTTTTCACAGGTTATGTGTGACAAGAAAAGTCAACACTTTCCAAGCTCTTATCTTTTACCATGATTAGAAGGTCCTCATAGAATAGAATAGAATACTCTTACAAATCATAAACCAAATCAAACCTAAAAAAATAAATACTATCAAATCTCTCATTAGAAATATGTCAAAGTACCGGCGGCGGTGCTGTAACCTGACTCTCTTGCCACACAATATCGGTGTAATCTCTAGCAGAGAAGTTAATTTTTGGTGGTTTAAATGGATTTTAGTACTACTTTCAGCTTCTCTAGCTTTTATTATTCTTCGCAATGCCATCTCCCGAATGTAGTCTCTAGAGTTTTTAACACGGGTGAAAGTCATCAATTCCTACTCGGACTATAGCCCCCCGAGCGCAGCGAGGGCGTCCAAATACCTCGTATGTAATCGATTCCTTTCAAACCTTTTTTTTTTTTTTGGATGGGAGAACATCAAATGACCTCTCCCGCTTTGGACGGAGCGGAAGGGCGTATCAGACTCTTACTGACTAAAACCCACCCGTGTTCCTTCAGTTGCCTGTGCGCCAGGGCCACGGTAACTCTTTCGAACAATCCGCGACCCCGGCAGATTCCTTTCGACCCTTGTATAACAATCTACTATTTCGGGACACCACTCATCACATCCAAAACATTACAATATCAAACTATTCTAAAACGTAAGATAGTTAGAAAGTCTATAAATATTTTATTCTTCTATTGGTATCTCTGAAAATTATAGTTTCAAGTCAATTTTCAAACTTCTACAAGCTAATATAAGTTTGAAATTCATTTTTGTAAGTTTTTATTTTCCACAAACTATACTCGCGGTTAAATAATACGGGTCGGTGACGAAAATCCCTGTAACTTGCAAATAAATTGCAAGTTATTCATGCATGGCAATGCAATTGCAAAATTGCAAATGTAATTCATGCATGGTACCATGCATGAAACTAACTTTATATCACAGAGAATTAATCATTTATTTATATCATATACATAATCATTAAATTTATATCAAAATGATAAAGGTGGTCATTGTCGTCTTTCACCATCATTATTGAATTACTTTCATGTAGCTAACATCAGAAGAATGTAAACGTATCGTCACTATGTTTAAAGAAGGCAGAAGTCAGCGAAGTACCGCAAGAACAATATGCGTGTCACTTTCTACAGTGCAGCGAGTCGTCCAACGTTTCCGAGAAACTTGGCAGAACATAAGAAGACCAGGAACCGGCTAGTCTGAGATGTTCTACGGCTCGAAAGGATCAATCGATTATTACGACCATGCTCCGAAATCGGCTTCTCACGGCAATTGAAGTAACAAATCGACTTCGTGTGACCCGTAGAGACGATGTGCGACGTAAGCGAACGGACTATATGGCGGCGGCTCCTTGAAGCTAATTTGATCCCAAATAAACCCGCAAAAGGGCCAAAACTTGAAAGTGATCATCGGGTAGCAATATTACGTTACGCCCGCGAACACGCACAATGAGGATATGAAGAATGGGCAGGTAATGTTTTTTGACTAATCCAGATTTATGCTGTATGCACATGATGGGCGGCGAAGAGTCTACTGACGGCCAGGGGAACGTTTTATTCCAGCTTGTTTTGAGGAAAAACAAGCTCTCTTCACAGAGTCGCACGGAGATAGTGCTGATAGAAAATGGTGCGCTATCTAGTTCACGATATGTGGAAGAAATGAGCATTTCGGCCCATATTTTATTAATATAACAACGCCAGGCCACATACAGCTCGAAGGAGGAGGCGGAGCGCGTCGAGGGAGAGGCAATCGTTGCGCCCTCACGCCCCTAGTCGCCGCAGGAGGAAACACCCTGGCCTTCGGGAGTCGATTGTCGACTCCCGGCCACCGTAGGCGCGGGCTTGCGGACGGCGAGCAATGGGCAGCTCGCCGTCCGGTAAGGACTAGGCCCGGGTCGACGGCGCGTCGTGTTCCACGCGCGCCTCAAAGAGATGTCAGCATCATTGACCCCCGTCAATCCGAAAGGGCCGATGCCTGCCGGGGACGCGGATTGTTCGAAAGACTTACCGTGGCCCTGGCGCACAGGCAACTGAAGGAACACGGGTGGGTTTTAGTCAGTAAGAGTCTGACACGTCCTTCCGCTCTGTCCAGAGCGGGAGAAATCATTTGATGATTTTCCACCAAAAAAAAGGCCATATTTCGCTCAAATTGTAAATGAGTATTTTCAGGACGTTCGCTTCAATCGCATGGACTGGCCCGCGAGAAGCCCGGACCTGTATTCAATTGAACACGCTTGGGATGAGCTTGGGAGGTGTGTAAGAAATTGAAACTCCGCCCCAGGTACACTTCGAGACCTGAAACATGCGTTAGTGAAAAGACCAATATCCCGCAACATCAAATAAGAAACTTAATAAACAGAATGCCCAATCGCCTTGCAGCTGTAAGAAGAGCCTGTGGAGGCAATACAAAGTATTACTTTTCTTTTAAAGTTCGTTTTTGTTTTATATGTGAGGTACCAATCTTCAGTTTTTCAACGTAAAAATTATTGATATTTTGTTTTTAAGCTATTGCATAGCTTTTATCGCGGGCTTTGAGCGCGGCGACCGAATCAAGAAATTCCGTAACGAAAAGAAAACCTAACACCCCCCACTCCGCCTACCATGTAGCTCGGCCGAGCGTTCGCTTAACGTGTATGTATATGGTACGACTGTACTTGAATTAATATCAAAGAAAAAAAAAATACTGCATAAATAAAAAATAAATAAATAATTATAATTGCATAAGTTGATAAAAAATGCTATGCAATAGCTTTACCGCGGCAGTCCCCGAGTGCCACACGTGTTTGTTTTTTAAAATTTAATTTTGACTATTAAACTAATAATGTTTCCAACGTTTGGTCTTGTTTTATTAATTGGTAAATTATCTACAACATACGGTTTTATTCATGCTGCTAGCTCTATTATTTTAAGAGTAATGTTAGATTTTCGTACTGACCCGCATTCTTTGTCCGCGAGTGTAGTTATTGCGTTGCCGTGGTTATTTCAAACTTGATAATAAAATTATTTGTGAGTGTCTCATTGGTTTGGTGGTAGCAAGCGGGACTGCTTACCGTGGGGCCAAGGTTTATTTATACATAACATAGCATCACGCCTATTTTTCCCGAAAGGATAGACAGAGTTCGGGTTCCGGGTTCAGGTTTATTTATTATTTATTTATTTTATTTATTTATTTGGTACACCAATAGCAGTACATACAAAAAAATAAAACAGAACAATAATATAATAAAAGTACTGGTATGTAAGCCTATTATAGGTATACACAGCATTCACCACAGAACAACATCGCAATTAATTAAAAGAAAAAAATATTATAGCAAGTAACAAAGATTTTACCAAGATTCTCGGGTCGAGCAAGGGGTTTTGGGCTGTTCCACTTTTTAATGTTTTGTTTATAACTGTCGAAATATGGGAGGTACTCCCCTGCCTAACCCTTCTGGAAAACAGGGCGTGACTTTATGTATGTATGTAATTTTTTGTATCAACTTGCCGGGCAACTGGTTCGCCCCCTATTACGTGGAACTAAGAATATAAATGCTGAAATGTGGGTGTACGATACACGTTTAACCCTACTTTTGATATATATTTGTATCAACCTGAAGTCTGAATTGGTGCCCGGGCAACTGGTTCGCCCCCTATTACGTGGAACTAAGAATATGAATGCTGAAATGTGGCTGTACGATACACCTCTGACTATCCTTTTGATATATATTTGTATCAACCTGAAGTCTGAATTTGTGCCCGGGCAACTGGTTCGCCCCCTATTACGTGGAACTAAGAATATAAATGCTGAAATGTGGGTGTACAATACACCTCTGACTATCCTCTTGATATATACCTAGTCGTTATGTTATGATTGCGGAACGTCTTTATCAACCCAGACCTTGTAAGACAAAATAATAATAAGCCATCAAATATTACTGTCCAATAATGGGATGCACTATTTTAGGGGATCAAATACATCTTAACATAAAATAAAAATGTGTATGCTTATTGAAGATTAGCTTTTGCCCGCGACTTCGTTCGCGAAGAAGTCGTAAGACACCACAATATATGTACTAAAGTAACAGGCACATTTTTATAAAACTTTCCTGTATACTACGTTTGTAGTTATGGTCTCAGCAGCCAAAATATGAAGAGAGTCAGGACTGGTGACGCGGGAGCAAGCGACGTACAGTTGTCCGTGTGAGAAAGAGCTCGTCCTTCTTTTTTTTTTGGGTGGGAATTCATAAAAAGACCTCTCCCGCTCTGGGCGGCGCGGGAGGGCGTCTCAGACTCTTACTGATTAAAATCCACCCGTGTTCCTTCAGTTGCCTGGGCACTAGGGCCACGGTAACTCTTTCGAACAATCCGCGACCCCGGCAGCCATCGGCCCTTTCGGACCCCGTCAATTATGCTGACATCTCTTTGAGGCGCGCGTGGAATACAACGCGCCGTCGACCCGGGCCTGGTCATTACCGGACGGCAAGCTCCTGACGTCAACTCAGACAAACCGACAAAAATTCAAAAAGAAATATTTTCGCCATCAGAATCGTTCCCAAACATCGCAAAAATTACTTTTAAAAAAGTCAAAAAAAGTCAAGTTAATGTACAGTTTTGACTTCGCTACGATTTTATTATATGTATAGATAGATATGTTAGTACTTTTGGTATCTACTTTGATGGGCTTTGGGTCTTACTTCCAAGAAGGTACCAATAGTACTTACTGATGTTTCCCAGAAGGACAAAAAGCCCAAAAGAAAACATGAAAAGCCACATAATAATAGTTTACTAAAAGCTGTGCCCTATACAGTGTGTATTAGAAATGTGTGGTCATATGTAACGGTGGGGTACAGACCATCAAACTGTACAACTTGCTCCATGGGATCAACATCAGAATCGCTAGCACTTCCATAAATATGACCACACATTTCTAATACACGGTGTATAAAGGTAGATTGAGAAAATATTGGTAAATTACGAGGTAGGTTCTTCCAAATCCGATACGGTTGACATCCCTAGTTTCAAGTGTTCGCACACATGTTACATATCGTTGATCCGATATTGAATAGGTACCTACACAGTACACTACGACCCTAATCAGGCGTGTGTTACATTTACGGTTCACGCTACAAAACTACAGATGGCGTCAGTGTCGATCAAATTGGAGCAGCGAAATTGTCCTAGAAAAAGAAATCGTTAAAGCTCCCGCTCCCGCAGACAGGCGCGACGCGACAGCACGACACAAAAGCTCCGCTCGTCTCGCGACGAGCAGTACCTTTGTGATGCGCGCGAATCACGCCGCGTGTCGCGCCTGTTTGTAGGAGCCTTTACAGCTTTTGAATGTGGATAGCGATGTGAATACTAAAAAAGGCAAAAAAAGGAGTAATACATATACATATATAAATACATCGTATAAAAAAGTAGTTTTTCGTGTCTGTCGGTGTGACCATTTAGATCTTCTAAACTACACAATGGTGTTTGATCCGTTTTGCACTATCATTTAAAGCGGAACTTCCGAAAAATGTATACAGGGTTATTGGTTATATGTCAGCAATCCGTTAAGGGGATGTAGGAGAGGTCATTTGCAACCGAATGAACCCTGATGACCCCGATGCAAATGTGAACCATTTTCGAGTAATTTGACATTTTATATTTTTGTCTCTGTTTTTGTATCTGGTATTCTATTGTATCTCGTTGGATAGCTGAGAAGTTGTACATATTTTTGGAATGTTCTGCCGATAAAGCACTTCCGTGTTTTTTTGCAAAAATCGACTATTTTAGTCAAATAAACTGCTCAAATTATAGAAAATTGTAACGATTTGTAAAACTATTAAAGATAATTTGTAATTTTATGGTTGATTATTATGTATTAAGTAGAAGCTATAATAATAATTAAAAAAAAACATGCATTGTTTTTTTTAAATAACATTTCAAAGTTATGTACCGCAAAAAAATATAAAATGTCAAATTACTCGCACATGGTTGACTTTTTCATAGGGGTCATCAGGGGTCATTTTATTACAAATGACCTCTCCTACATCCCCTTAATCGATTGCCGGCATGTAACCAATAACCCTGTTTGTAAAATTCATCAATATTAATTTAACTTAGTTAAAGCACAGAAATGTCGACGTTTTGACATGTCGACATTGCAGGCGTGCAAAGCAGGGGCAGGTCACTAGTACCTTATATGGACAGAAAAGGCATTAGATACTGAGATTACGGCTGATAGAGATGTATGGAAAAATAAAGAACTCAAGACTCGCACAGCAAGGCTCGACGCTACAGCGCGACGCGGCTCTTGTAGAACAATTTCCATGAACTTTTCATAGAATAGAATATCACAATATATAATATATCTTTATTATGTACACTATCAAAATTACAGATATAAATGTAGAAATTATTCAGTTATTTTTAGTTATGAATAAAAAAATAAAAAAGATATTATAGAAATTGTTCTACTAGAATCACGTCCCGCTGTCGCGTCGCGCCTGTTTGCGGGAACCCTTCATGCTGCTCCGGAATAGTAGGTATTCAATTATCAACAGAAAATATAATTTAAGTAGGAAAACAAAATAGTTAAGGCGTTAACAGTTGAAAGCAGCACATTTCAATTGATATTCATTCCACGCAAGCTCAGAAGGCCTATAGAGTAACCCGGATATTTGCGGTGCTCGAAAACGAGATACTGGCAAGCTGTCACTATTTACGAACACTTGTGATGTTAAAGCCCCAGTACACACTGTATGCGTTGACAGTTTGTTTGTTAGTTGACGGAAATAAATAGGGAACAATATAGGGAAAGTGTTTTTGTATAAGTAGGTAGGCAGGTACATATTAGACGTTTTTCTTTGGTAAATAGTCGGTAGTAAATAGTATATTATGTATGATAAGGATAATTTGGTATAGGGAAAAAAAAGGAAATAAATCTCTAATCTCTATAGTACATTACTGCAGCGGCCGACAAAAGAGGCATTGATGGACGCAGGTGAAAATGTGGGCCGAGGCGAAGCCGAGGCACATATACTTGAGTCCATCAATGCCTAGTTGCGGTCAAAGCTTGTATAGTACTTTTCTCAAATAATGCGCGGAAATTCAAACTAAGTAAATTAATTATAAATTCCAGAATCAATGACGAACAACGATAACTTTTCTCGTGCCAATACGTTAATTTGTTTCTTTTCACTTTAAACAGCTCTATTAGCTAAGTCAGTTCGAGTTTTAATACAATCTTTGATCAGTTACCGCTTTGGTTGCCATGGGTCGAACTAAAAAGTTAGTTTCATTTTTAAATTACACGACAGATATGAGTTTTCGTAGTGATTTATTTATTCAGCTGCTAAAAACGACAAATATGGATTTTTATATTAACATTGCCGGCCGCTGAAAACGACATGGATTTTCATACTAACATTTCCGGCTGCTGCTCGCATGTATTTGACCAGTACAGCATTTTCAATTTATCTCGAAGAAGGTTGTCAAAATAATGCTCGAATTTCCAAGCATGTTTGAGAAAAGTGTTTTTGTATAGGTACATATTAGACGTTTTTCTTTGGTTAATAGTAGGTAATAATAACACAGGATTTTTCTTATCTATGATAAGGATAATTTGCTATAGGGAAAAAAAGGAAATAAACCTCTTATCTCTTATAATGGTTGTTGCTTAAATATATTTATATAAATTTATTCATTCATTTATTTCATATACTTGATCAGAGATATGAACACAGAGAGATACTTGAGATTAAAATTATTGCTGGAACATAATTTAGAGTTAACGTTCCTGAAGAATTTGTAATAATAGATTTAATAGAAGATCCAAATCAGACAAAAGACATCCCAGACAGAACGTATGAAAAGACGGATAACGTATAAAAGGAAATTACGAAAATAATCAAACAAATTCCCGAACGCCCTCCTGTTTGAATCAGTGAAAGGATTCATTACGAACGAATGCGTTCGTGAGCAAAGACAAAGAGGGACAATAGGATGTTTAAGTAATTAATATTTAATTAATAGTCTCGAAAGTTATAACGCGCGCTCTCCAATTGATCGCCACATTTTAATGAAAATGTGACATTCATCCGCGTAACAATTCATCATTGTCATGTTTATAATTCATCTTCATTCAGGGCTTCCCCAATTAATTGTGGCCGGCTGTTTTAGGAGCAGAGGAAATTGCCTCCTTATTGCCCACTTCTACGAACAATGAGCAATTTTGTTGAAAGAATAAGCTGTCGGGAAAAAAGATCAGGGGTCGGAAATGATAGGATAATACGCATCGTATGGTTTTATGGATTTTATTAGGAGCTATTACAGGGTACGTAAAGCGATCAGCCATAGACATTATTTTCTTTGATGTTTTACGCAAACATAAACTTGGATAATATTTATTTTAATTGAACCAGCCAGACCGACATTCGAATTTAATAACTCATTCATCGCGCACCTGTGCCATAATTTATTAATGAATTAATTATTTCGTTCACTACTCTTAGGTTAATTCATACAATGATTAATGATTCTGTAATTATGTATTTTCAAGTAGAATTTAATTAAGGGAGGACTACAAAGCACTTTGTTGCTTTAATTGTCGATCAAGAGTAACACCCAGAGGAAATTATCTCTTGCTTTAGAATAGTGTGTGCTAGCTTTACAGCGGGTAGTAATTGCATAGTCGGACTATAAAGTCTCTACCATCTGGCCCCACACTCCGCCACAGACAATTTGGGCCCCAGCCTGATGCTAGACATGTGTGAGTGTGCCTCAGATCGTTTTCACACGTTTACGAGTATCTAATAAACGGTGCTGAACTACTACAGGACCGTTTTATGAGCACAAATTGACTTACTGACCCTAAAACATGGACGATTTGTGAACGGACTATAAGTTTTGAATGGTGGCAAATAGTTGTTTCGGGTTGCAGTAATTGAAATATCGGAGTTGAGCTTAGATACTAACTCAACGGTCCAATTTGTGTTTCACAGATTGTGTATTGCGGACTAATGACCAAATAAATAAGGATTAACACGACTACTGTGGTCGTGGTTTAGATTATTTTAGGGTTGAAATTTTCGTTACAAATAAATACAATTTGTTCGCGTACGCCTTGCTTTATTATTTCAAGATTTATTGGGAGTGTAGCCTTGAATATGTGTCGAATATGGTTAGACTAAGTGATTTCTCGAGAGCAGTGGTGGCCCAGAGGTAACGGCCGTGACTTACGTGTTGTAGGCCGTGGGTTCGAACCCAGACAGGTGCTTTACTTTGTGTAAATTATTTCATCACCACTGCTTTCAAAATGGTGAAGGAAAACATCGTGAGGAAACCGGCATGTACTAGAACCAAAAATGCCAAGACATATGACATCTACCAACCCGCACTGGGCCCGCGTGGTGGATTACGGCCCACTCCCTCTCACAGAGAGGTCTGTGTCCCAGCAGTGGGAACGTTATAGGCTGAATATGATGAACTGTCTCATTTAAACCTAACTTATGGTGTTGAAACAAGAACCGCGGACCAAGACCCAATGTCTTAACATTACTTTCCATAAGCAAATAGAAAGACTTCGCGCTTATTTGCTTATAACATTTACCTAAAAGAGTACCTATGTGAGGATAGTAGCAGGTGGCGTTTTGTACTCTCTGCTTATCGCCATGGGAAGAAGGCGTGACTTAATGTATGTAACATTTACGTACGTCACCGACAAAATAGTGACGGGTTAGTGTTTGAAATATCGCTTTATTTCAGGCATGTCCTCACCCTTACACAAGTGTTAGCATATAATAGGTAATTGCGCCGAAGCAATTCCGCCCTTATAGACTGGTAATTTAGATTAAAGCGGTAGCTTAATACTATTACTTGAATACTCGTGCGTAAAGTTTACCGTTTCTAGGGCATGTGTTAGAATTACTGAGTAGCAAATCGAATACGTGATGAAATTTAGAAATCATAGTGATGAGTTTGAATACGCTATGTTAATCTTTATTTTACCCAGTAAGTTATAGGTACCAATTAAGTAGACTTAAATGTATTAATGTCATAAACTTATCGACATAGATACAGAACTAGTAGATTTTTGAAATTGGATTCCAGGGCATATACCTAGGGTCGACGGTGCGTCGTGTTCCACGCGCGCCTCAAAGAGATGTCAGCATAATTGACGGGATCCGACAGGGCCGATGCCTGCCGGGGTCACGGATTGTTCGAAAGAGTTACCGTGGCCCTGGCGCACAGGCAACTGAAAGAACACGGGTGGGTATTAGTCAGCAAAAGTCTGACACGCCCTTCCGCTCCGCCCAGAGCGGGAGAGGTTATATGATGACATCCCACCAAAAAAAAAAGGGCATATACCTACCCGTGTCCACAATAGGCCACTATGGTCAAAAACCAGCTGGATTTTTGAGAAAACTTAACAGCATTTTTACCTAAAAAACCCTGATTATTCTGTGGAAAAAATAATTAGTAAAATAGCGCCACATCCAGGGTACTAAAATGTTAAAGTTTCTGTACTGTTCACGTGACTGCTTTCGTGAATTCAAAATGGCGGCAAACGAGGATATGTCTCTGGTGCTTCATTTCCCTCCATCACACACATGGATTGAATCAATTCTAAATTCACTCTTACTGACTCAAAATATACGGATTTTCGACAGTATTTTGTATGGAAAATGTGTATTGTAATAAATTTAAAACTTGCTGAATCGCTTTCTTGACTTGGAGGTTAGAGTAAGGGTTTTCATTAGGGTTCTTAGTTGCAGATATCCAGTATGGCTTACCAAGTCAACAAAGGTTGTAGGAACTTATTTGCTATTCCCGTATTATAATGATGATGCGTTGATTAGCTGGATTGGTTTTTCTCCTCTACCGATTGTTATTTCTCCTGACAAAGTTTCTTTTGTTATATGTATGTATGTATGTATGTATGTATGTATGTGTGTATTAGTATTTATGTATTAATATTTATTCTTGTATTTTATAGTTATTTCCGTGCTATCTATCCCATATATTGCACCTGCCATGTTTAGTCTCTGCATCACCCTAAGGTTGACTGGTAGAAAATGCCTCAGGCATTAAGTCCGCCTTTGTACAGTATTTTTTTTACTTGTGCATGAAGTTTTAATAAATAAATAAATAAATATAATGTATCTTTTCTGGGGATCGAACACAAAGCGCTGTGACCTTTTGAAACTTATTCCAGATAGGTTTTACGACTCTTTCGCCTGATCTCTCTCCAGTCGTTTCGGATTGCCGTCCCATTGGACTAGGAAAGTGATGGAAGAGAGAGTGTACCTGAGTAAAAAAGCAACAAAGCGGATTTTTTTTACATCCTTTGTGTTTGACGCATACGTGGGTATGTAAAGCGCTTTTACAGCGCTTGATGGTCCCGTATTTAGGTTCCTTCGATTGTTTATAGAATACGTCAGACGAATACCGCTGCAGAAATATCCGGGATGGACACCGCTAGCTGAACCCAAACAGCATTCCTCCCCACTGTCAAAGCAAGTAAGCCATGTTTTAGAAATTGTAAGCCATTCAATTATTGTAGAGCTTGCTAAAATCGTAAGGTCAAACGTAGTCTTAATTATGTGTACTTATTTAGACCACAAAAATCGGAAAAATCAAGTTAGGCAGTACTGTCTTGCCCTTTTTGTCCGGCTGTATGGTTATGATTTCATTAAAAAAAATATATAGTACACCGCTTTTGAAATCCTTTCTAAACACGTCGCATATTTATGATAAAATTCAGATATAAAAAGTAAAATATTTATTTATTTATCTACAAATAAATTTCACTGAAAAAATACAAAAACATTTAATCACAAAGCGATCCATTAATATTTTGCCTTATAACACAACCCAACGCCTATTTTAAAACAAATGGCCTCCAAGCCCGCATTCTGTTCTATTGGTTTTATTTGGGCATAACATCTAGCTAAACGGTTTGACAGAGAGCCACTAGCTAGACCAACACAAACAAGACGGATCAACTGCCACCCTTTGTGCCAAACTTCGGATTATTAGCATAAAGGCTGGACAAGACCTTCGGGCTTGAGCAACGACAAACAATATAAGTGTAAATAATGTAGACACTGCTTGTAAATTGACTAGCTTTTTCTCGCGGCTTCGCCCTCATGGATGTCGGCAAATATCTCACGGGAAAGTATTGCCGGGATTAAAAGTACCCTATGTGTTAATCCAGGTTATAAACTATCTGTGTGCCAAATTTCATCTAAATCCGTTCAGCCTTTTTTGCGCCAATCCGTAACATGCAACCAGACAAACGGACATAAAATCTAAAAATAAATTTTCGGCATTAGACTCGTTCCCACACCTCGTAGCAATTGCTTTTTTTTTTTAAATATTGAATGTACAGTTTTGACTTAATTACTATTTTTTTATATGTATACATATAACTAGATGTTTCTATAGCCGGTTGGAAAATTGTTGCAAGGGTTCAGAGTTTTCCAATAATATCACATAACTTGATGTATTCTTGGAAAGCCTAACCTTTCCGGGAATTCTGGTAAACTGAGGTATTTAGGTTTAAATACTTTATTCTCAAAAAGACAAAAGAGCCACTTACATGAGAACATACGGTAACATATAGTAATAAGCTTATTCTAGGTAACGGTCACTGATACAATACAATAATATTAAAATTATTTTGTGTTTATTTTGGTTGGGTTGTTACACACGACCATATTTCGCCAGTTCCGTTAAGGTGACCATATTGCCATGGACTCAAATACAGGCTCTAGGTTGTTACTTATAATGTCCTTATGGAAATATCCAATATCATTTTGCCCAATCCAGGCTCGGCAGTCGCACTTGCAACTACTATAGAACAAAAAGACGATTCGAATTAATATTATCTGGAATACTTTTGGACACCTTACGAAAAAGTCGATTCGAATGAATATTATCTGGAATACTGTTGGACACCTTACGAAAAAGACGATTCGAATTAATATTATCTGGAATACTGTTGGACACCTTACGAAAAAGACCATTCGAATCAATATTATCTGGAATACGGTTGGACACCTTACGAAAAAGTCGATTCGAATGAATATTATCTGGAATACTGTTGGACACCTTACGAAAAAGACGATTCGAATTAATATTATCTGGAATACTGTTGGACACCTTACGAAAAAGACCATTCGAATCAATATTATCTGGAATACGGTTGGGCACCTTACGAAAAAGACGATTCGAATTAATATTATCTGGAATACTGTTGGACACCTTACGAAAAAGACGATTCGAATTAATATTATCTGGAATACTGTTGGACAACTTACAAAAAACCGCGTAAAACTATCTGAAATCAAACACACATAGTGTAGCGTGTTGATCAATACTCGTTCGTGCAAAGACGCCTTTGCCTAGCAATATGACAAAAAGTTTTGTGAAAATTAAAATGTTTCTCTTGCCCGTAATGTGTATTTTTACGAGGAGACGACTGTAATAATCCTTTTCCTGAAGTCTCAAGGCTATCTTATTAACGTATAATAATTTCTTACTAAACTGTTGCGTTGTTGGTCTAGTGGTCGCTAGCGCTACGGCTGAGCAGGAGATCCTGGTTTTGATTCCCAGCCCGGGCAAAGTCTTATTGGGATTTTTCATCAAAAATTTTTGCGCCCGGATTCTGGATTTGTACCTGGTTGATATGTCAATAGAATCGCCCCCTATTATATGGGACTGAAACATAACTGGCGAAAAGTGGGTGTACTATTATAGGTACACCTTTGCCTAACCTTTCGGGGATTACAGGCCTGACGTTCTGTTATGTGTACTGTATACTATAACTTCAAGTTTCCATTGATTTGTAAAGACAAAAAAATACTTACCTATAAAACGATGTGAGCCAAACTGCGGGCACAAATATTTAACGAATATAACAAGATTTATGAACAAAAAAAAAAACACTTAAACATAACAATTTATTTCCATGAACTCTCTAGGGCATTCCAGATAACTTATTCGCCTCCCGAGACCAATACGTGCACTTCTCAGCATTCAGCAATATGTAGGTGACCTATTTACGAAGGCAATTACACTAGAACTAATCGCATCACGTTTTAGTGGCTAACCTGATACCTTCTGCTTCCCGGACGCCTTTGTTGTTAATAAGTGTCTAATTAGTTCGTCTGCGGTAAATCCTTTGGAAACTTAAACATTGGGACGGAAATGGATACAGATAAGGGTTTGAGCTGAGTCGAAAGTCGGTAAAGTAGACTTGGTACGCGTAGTTGTGTTGCCTTGATACGAATGGGTATCAGTAAAATGTTGTCCCTACGGGTTGAACATTCAAAAGTTTATTACTTAGGCGTGGAGATTTGTTTAACAAAATAATGCTCAAATGTAGCTGAGCTATCTAGAAAAAATTATGAAAAAAAGAATTGTGTAATAGGATTGATGCTCCCGTATCATTTCAAATTGTAAAAGGGGCTTCTGCGAGTTGGCTTCGGCCCCTCGTACGCCTTCCAAAGGTCCAGGACTAGAAGGTTCCGAGATATGTCAAAAAAATTTAAAAATAATAATAATAAAGAACAAAAATTTGAATAAGAATTTTCTTCACATTGCACAGTATTCATCCTGCACCAAATCTTTTAGTATGATACAGTACAGTATACAGATATAGTTCCAATCTTTATTTCCTTCTACTCTCTCTCTTTCAGCAGTGGCTCAGTGTTAACAGCCCCGACTCACGAGTCGTAGTTCGTGGGTGCGAACTTAGGCAGGCACTTTGCTTTGTGTAATTTAGTTCATCACCACTGCTCTCAAAACGGTGAAGGAAAACATCGTAAGGAAAACGTCATGTCCTAGAACCAAAAAATTCGAAGATATGTGACATCCATCAACCCGCACTCGGTCCGCGTGGTGGATTATGGCCCATCCCTCTCATAAAGAAGGTCCTAGCCTGAATACCAGTATTTTATATGGAGCGACTGCCTATCTAACCTCCACAACCCGGTTACTAGGTAATACGATACCCTTTGGTAAGACTAGTTGTCAGACTTTCGAGCTTCTAAAAACCCGTAACGACTGTCAAATATCCACGAATGACAGCCGGGACCAACGGCTTAAAGTGCTTTCCGAGGTACGGAGGGGTCTTGGTATGTAAAGATGGTCTCTCATCCACGGACCAACCGTGGCAAGCGATGCTTCACCTGATCGTTCCGACCCGTGCGGCAGTTACTACTTAGACACGGCCCCCTCGATATTTAATGACGATAAAACGAACAAAATAGTTAATTGCGAATAACTACAGGTATTACGGGGTCGATTTCCGCTGTTTGTGAAGTTACTTAAAGTTTAAAAATCTACTGTTTTGGTCTGATTTGCTAGCTAATTTAATTTGACCCTGTATACTGTGTGAGTCTTCATAATGTGCACATATCGAAATGAGGGAAAATAAACTTAATTTTATCGACGGAAAAAATATTTAAATAAATCTAAAAATTATAGCATTTTTAAAATTCTCGATCGCTGCTGTGACCTCTGTGTAAACAAATTGGTATTGGTTGGTTGGTTGGTAATTGGTATTGGTTGGTTGGTTGGTTGGTAATTGGTTTGGTATTGGTATTGGTTTGGTTCGCTTTTAGCGATAAGACCGCCCATTGTGTCACCCTGTGTAAAATGTCTACATTTATATCTGTTATTATTTATGGTGTACATAATAAAGAGTATTCTATTCTATTCTATTCTATAACTTTTAAACTAATCGACCTATCACGATGAAACAAACTCAGTAATGACTGGAAGTAACATACTCATTAAAAAAAAAAAATTAAAATAAGTCGCCTTCAATTGAAAATTAAAGGATTTTTTTTACAATAATCAGATATTGTTTCATACATTTTTACAATAATTGTAAAATTTCTCAATAAAAGCCCCTTTTTTATTACTTTAAATTATTATCCATCGTATCAGGTTTCTAAAAGTGAAAATACCATATCTAAAACTCAATCACAACATTTTCTATCAACTGTTAAAGAAAGACCTTGTACCTTGACCTACGTACTATAATTTGGCACGAAGAGAGAATTTCTTTTTTGTTTTTTTTTTTTAATATATTTTCCGTCGATAAAATCAAGCTTAGTGTCTCTCATTTCATTTCTCAGACTCACACTGTATTATATTTCCCCGCACTATATCTCTATCCATAATATTCCTTCCCACTAAAGAAATTAATAGAACGTTGGTCAGTATCAACCTAGCGTAACAGCACTTCTTGTAATTAAACTGCAATATTTTCTTCTTAGTGCTAACAGGGCAAATTGCCAAGGTCCTCTTTCTACTTATCTTGGTTTCAAAGTCTCATTAAACTGACATTTTGAAGATTGTTTCTGAGTAATACGATTTATTTGCTGTGTAGTTTTCTGAGAAGTACATTTACAGAACCATTCCCATCGTTGTAGGTGGCCAAGTGATAAGCATCAGCATTTTCAGTTGCTCTAACAACTTGATCAGCATCCAAAAACGATATGTGACTATGTTACTACTATTTGCTCGCAACTTCATCCGTGTTTACTTTGGAATATCAAGCGAAGCTTCCACTCTTGAATTTAGTTTCCAAAATTATGTCCAAGCAAAGATTTAAATCGTAGACTTGCCTTACCGTGTTAGAAGATGGTCGTTTTATTGCTAAAGAAAAACGACCATCTTTTGACACACGCAATGTCGCAGAGGCTTTACTTGATTGTCATGGAAACGCTATTATTATTGTGTAAGCTCACTCTTCTCGGACACTTTTTCGACTTATACGGTGAGGGCACATCTAACGATTTAAATCTTTGTGTCTAAGTAGATATCATATATTAGGACATACCTGCACCCTTATTGCGTAATACACTATCTATCACAATCTGAATCATTTGAAAGCCTATTGCTAATCCATTGCTTCATATGTTCGAAAAATTTGTCCGCTCAACAACGTATATAACGCAATGAATGTTGCTGAACTGTCAAAATGAAAGCTATTCCTACTGTAAGTGTGTTACGCAATTACCTCGCTGCTTTATTTCTGTGCCTTTAATCAAATTATATCTGTAATTTCGTGTCGTGTCGTGGTTGAGTGGCAAGCAGACAAACATTCCAGCTTTCACATAACATAACGCCTTGTTTCCCGGAAGGGTTAGGCAGAGGTGTACCCACAGTACACCTAAAGGAAATGGGAAATCCTGGGCCCAGCAGTTAACTAGTTGAAATGTGTATTAAAAAAACCGTTATATTTTTCTTAAGGAAATCACAAAATTCAGTACCATGTTTCTATCTAGGAAGCGAGAAAAGTTAAATTAAGGTAAGAAACTAAATAATCGATTAAATACAAACCTGAATTCTTAGTAATCGATAGTGAATAAATCGGGAAAATCTCAGAATATGTATGAAAATCGAGTGACAAGTGCTTGTCAATCGTTTCGTGGAATCGATTCATAGCGAATCAAGTTCCTTTAATTTTTTTTCAGTTGGCAATACTAGTGACCAACTGACAGATGACAGGCAGAAAAAAACCGGCACTCTATTGTCTTTCGTTCTGAGTGTGCACGTATTTTCCATCTTTTATTGTATAACCCCACGACCTCGGCTTTGCATAATATTATTATATAGGACTGACTATTCAACGGATCTTGCTAGTTTGAATTACTTGGCTCTCTATTTTGGACCACTGATTACGCCTATGGATCGGATATTGACGACATGGATTGCTGTGTGAATTGTAACATTGCGACTTGTCGCAGTAACTCTATTGGCAGAAGAGTCTTGGACGATTAGGCGATTTTATCAGTTATTCCTCAGTGGCGTGCATTTCAGCCTGTAAGTACCTATTAAAGTCGAGCTTTTACCCTATCAAGCGACCAAAACCAGACTTATGTACTTACTATTTACGGTCTCCGACGTCATGTCTGTCGGCTCTTTTTTGTTGGATAGCATATATTAAAACAATACTTACTTAATAGTTGATTAGTTGATTAATTAGCCATACGAATCTAAGATGTGCCGTTTGAATGTTTCACTCATAAAAAAGGTGTAGGTAACCGTCAAGTCCCAATGGGACCGATTCCGTCTCAGGCTTTGGTGATTGACAGTTATTGGGACCATTTCGGTCGCGGCTGGGACGTAGCGATTTGGTTGAAAATGCATTAGGATAGGTACATGTAATGAAGCTTGTTTATGGTTGAACATGATTTAAATAGTTAACTTATTTCAGGTAACCAGTGAGAACTATGTATACCACGAAGCCAAGAAGGACTGTAGGTTGCTGTGCCCATGTAATGTGCACAATATGGTATCTCACTTGGGCAGTATACCAAGAAAATAACGTACCTCCTGCAAGATGATATTCTCATAATTACTGAAGATGAATAATAAATATTATATACATGACATATATTGGTGTTTTATTTTACTTCCTCTTCTCCCTTTTTTAAAAAGTAGGTACGTACCTACTGCTTCTAAGTGCAGGATATTGAATGTAGAGACTTGTCTTCGACTGTAGCGACTGTCCAGAGCGTGCGATCTTCGACACGTCACACATGGAGGCTCTCTACTTGCACTCCATGCATAAAAAAAACCATTACACAACCGAAGCCATTCAAAAATATCACGCAAATAACATCAAAAAACTACAATGTTATAATGTGACTTCACTTTTACTATACTTCATATAACTTGATTCCTGGATAGCCAAATTTCACCAAATTTTCAGTGAGGCCTTTTTATTATATCCTCTTACAAATAAGGCTAGTTTCATCCAGTTAACACCTGGGCCCAGGAAACTATGGAGTCCTTCCCTTCTCCTTTCACCAGTTATGTTTAAGTCCCATGTAATAGGGGACGAGCCTATTGCCACTATCGGGTACAAATTCTAGACTCCGGGCTGCTACTGAGAAATTCCAGATGGAAAAGCTCAATAATACTTGGCACGACCTGGGAATCGAACCCAGGACCTCATGCTCAGCAGTAGGGCTTGCGACCCCTAGACCAAGGAGACAGTCACATATTCCAGTTTTCATCCTTTAGTATTTGATTCTGTACCTGTCATTTACTGCTTTTACTATTGTCATCAGAGGGCTGAGACAAATGGCATTCGCTTCGGAGCGATTCTACAATCGCTATCGCTTTCGCTAATGTTTCTATCATACGGATCGAAAACTAGCGATAACGCTTGTCAAAAAGTGCCACTTCGCTACGCATCTCTATGGAAGTAATCGTTCGTCGCTGTCGATTCGTTTCGTAGAATCGAATGATGTTAACATGTCTTGCTAATTGTCTAGCTAATTTCTATTCGTTGACCTATGATCACATGACATTTCGATAGCTTATGTCCAACCCTATACATTTTTTGGCTTTTCTACTAGCGTCATCGCTAATCGAATGTTACTTTGTCTAGTCACTCAGTGTCTGTAATTAAAGACGTTCAAAATCTAATCGTAGTCTGATCTCGGTGACAGTCAATGTCAAAAATGTAGGTAAATTAGAGGTATTTTTGACAGACGGAGTCTTATGTTAGAATACGAACGTCGTTGAAAATACGGGAATTGCCCCTCTAGTAGGTATCAAATACATTATTAAAACAATTTACCGTTGTCATATTTTTTAAAGGGAACCCTATCCATCCGCTATCCAAACGGGGTGAATAGGGATGCAGGGGTGAATCGAGACGAAACTTTAAAAGGGATTTTAACATTGAAATAATATAGGTAGTTTGTTTCCAACAAGGGCACTTAATCGTTAATTATAATTTATAATACAGTAAACACATTAGAGTCCTTTTTGGCAACAAACTATATTATTTCAATGTTAAAATCCCTTTTAAAGTTTCGTCTCGATTCACCCCTGCATCCCTATTCACCCCGTTTGACGGTAATGATTTTATGTGAAATGTAATATAAAATGTTGGGACTGTACAGAAAATTCTCATAAAAGGTATAAGTTTTCAAATAACACGACTTCTCTTAGTGTTTAACTTTTTTATTAAGGCACGTAAAGATCGTAGACGTTTCGTGCCGACACAAAAACTTATGTTAACTTGTAGCTGAAGAATAACTACCGGAGTTACTCGTGAAAAGTACTTTCATGTCGTACTTTTTCTTAACTTAGGTCGTACCTACTGTAAGTGGGGTTGGCAACAACAGCAATTTAGCAATGGCCTATATTATGTATATTAGAGTTAGTCTTTATATTTCACTTAGTTCTACATACTCGTAGTTTATGCTACCAAACTACCAAATATCTTAGGGTAAATATTAGTCCATTCTGTGCGCCTGGAAATTAAAATTTATGTATTCGTTTTACTGTGAAGTACCTGGATGATAATTCGGGTGAAAAGTCTAGTTATAATAGACTATGTGACTGTATTTTTTAAATTTGATTTTTCGACGCCAAGAAAAGAATAAAAAATATTACGCCACAGTAATATTTATTTTTTAAATATCTCAAAAAAATGGCGAAGTTCTATGCGTTTTAAAGTCGGTGCTAGACAGAGACAGCATTATTAGCATCTGACGTCACAACACAGGAACGCCATAGTAACTTCGCGCCATTCAGTACAGTAATCGTTTTGGATATAATATTAATTTCAAAAGTGGTTAACTTCTCCATATTTAGACCGATGTTATTTATTTTTTTGCCAATCATCTTTTTTAGTACCGTCTTTAAAATAAGTATTAATTAATATATATTTTTGATAGTAGTCAAATACTCTATTAGTTTAGTTTTTATAAGGTACCTACACAGGTTGCCATTCACTACACCTAGGGGATATTTGATGCGTTGAAAACAATATATGAGTACATCTTAAAAGTATCTGTACCTTTAGTTAACTGCACCTCTATTATATTCTGTTAGTACTTACCTGTTATCATGGCATACAACTGGAATACAGCAATGCAGCTTGGCGACAGTTAATAGGTAAGTACGGCGCTAGTATTTTCCGGACGAGCTTCCACAAGGACATAACAATTACTACAAACACTTTCGTAAAGCCAAGAAACACATAACACTAACATGATAAGGTAAAGACATCGCCACACAAAACGATTCCAACCCCTAATGCCCGAATATATTTTTTCACCCCTCTTACCTTACCTCTGAAGGTAAATACGACCGAGATTTTTCTCACACGCTCAACCCGTCATGTTTCAAAGCTTAGCTCTTAAGCTCTGGCTGACACATACCCAAAATTACTGTTACAGTTATGAAGCTGTTGACAAATGTCATGTTGGTAAGTAAACTAGTACATACATACATAAACGAACAGCTTCCTCTCATAGGGGTAAGCAGAAACTACAGAACGCCAGTTGCGACGATCATTAATACTGTGCAAACGGGGTGAATAGGGATGCAGGGGTGAATCGGGACGAAACTTTAAAAGGGATTTTAACATTGAAATAATAGTAGTTTTAGCCAACTTACTGTACTGTATTATAATTAACGATAAATGGCCCTCATTTATCGTTAATTATAATACAGTAAACACATTAGAGTCCTTTATGGTAACATAAAAAAAAAACGGATAAATACGAGGGTAGTCGCCATGAATTGGTGCTTCAAGAAAATGTCAGATATCAGCTATTCTGTTCTGTTTCTCGAGAATTTCCTCGTCCGTAAAGAAAAATAAAGATTATAATTTTAGTGAGTTTAAGCGGAAGTGCAGTTTTTTGTATTTAAGTTATCTATGGTTATATAATATGTAGTTGGACGAGTATTTGGGTTAAAACAGGAAACTGTACCAATTTTATATCGGTACATCGGGTTTCATCAGGTTTATATTTTCTAATTTATCTTGTTACGGAAAAATTGTTTCAACAGCTGGCTGCTTCCGGAACGTAGATATCACATACAGAGTAAGTATATAATTATACCTAGTTATATAATAATAATTATTATTTTATGCCCACGTACTTAAACAAAGATTGTTATCATAGGCGTCCCCATGCCGACAGTCGTGAAGGCTGATATGAAAAGTAAATCTGTCACCAACGCATAATGTTGGAGAAAACCAAATGAAGTAATTGGTGTATGATTCCGGGAAATTTATTTACTTTTTTCTTACTCACACACATACCTCAACACACGCCTTCTTCCCATGGGGGTAGAGAGAAACTAAAGAATGCCACCTTCTACGATCCTTACATACTCCTATTTCTTCGTTTACGTTCATACATCTGGTTATACACGCACGCCGGTTGCGTGTTACGAGTACTACGCACCTGACCTTTCTGAAGACTCACTATAATATGTCCTACATTTCCGGGAGGGGAAGCCCTAGAAAGCTAGGGCGTACCCTCCCGGCGTTTCCATTCACATTTGCCTTGTATAATACCTGTTGTTAGTGGCGTTTCATTCATCCTCTCAACATGACCAAACCATTTAAGCATATTCTTTTAAATTTTTGTCACAACTTCTTTTTGTTTCTTTCTTTAATTAAAAGGCACGTTATAATGTATAGTCGATCGCCAACTGTTCACACTGTTTGTAGCAGAAAAAATAGCAAATAGACAAGTGCTATCAAAGAATATATAAAGTCGCGAGCAGGTAATGGCGGACAGAAATTTTACTATACCTACAAGATGTTATTGAAATAACTGAAAACCTCTTAAGGGGTAATTGTACTCATCATTTTGATTAACTTTTACTAAGGGACCATCCCGAAAATCGCGAAAAAAGAATCGGCTGCTACATACATTTATTTTATTTTATTTATTAAGGGATAATAAACAACTACAACATAATTATATATTACAGTACAGTACGCATAACTCGACAAAAATAATATCACGCCTATATTCACCGAAGGGTTAGGCAGAGGCCTACCTAAGTACACCTACATTTCGCCAGTTATGTTTAAGTCCCATGTAACAGGGACCCGATGTTATGAGTGTTGAGTGTAACTTTTTTTCAGTAATTTCAATGGCACCTTCTATATTGACAACACTAGCTTGTCGTTATTAGCTTATGGCTTAGCATAATCAGCCTATAACGTTCCCACTGCTGGGATACAGGCCTCCTCTCTGTGAAAGGAAGTGGGCCGTTATCCACCACGCGGGCCCAGTGCGGGTTAATAGATGTCACATGTCTTCGAATTTTTGGTTCTAGAACATGCTTGTTTCCTCACGATGTTTTCCTTCACCGTTTTGAGAGCAGTGGTGATGAAATTATTTACACAAAGTAAAGCGCCTGCCTGGGTTCAAACCCACGATCTACAACTTGTAAGTCGAGGCCTTGACCACTGGGCCATCACTGCTCAGTTTAAGGCTCGCTTGTTGCTAATCATCGAAAGTGGGACAAATACCTTTTAGGAACATCTGTGCCAACACTCACACAGCGTAAAACTTGTAAGCAACAGCTTTTGTTAAAAAATCAACTTGTTATGAATTAGCACGTGACCTCAAACGGGGGCTCATTTCAACCTACGTTATTCCATGTTACGTCTCAATTTATCACGTTTTTCCTCCTACAATAAATTGTTTCCTTCGTAACGTCTAGTAAGTAAAAAGTTTGACAAATACGCACCTGACATTTTTATTCAAATGGGCGGTTTAGTCACAGTCCACTATCTACTTTTCAGGAGCAAAAAGTATTAAGCCCACGTTAGCAAGGACGCTTTTTTAACGCAACTTTTTTATACCGCGCATTGGATTTTCAACACTCGGCTTAGCGACTAGAGTTGAACATCTAACAGTGCGCTTTTTGGGCTTACCTATCCTGGGCCGGCAGTCTCGACATTAGATAGCGACAAAAATCTGTCGCTAAGTCGTATCGATGTCAAATTCCTTTAATAGATTTTCAACTTTATTTCCAAAGCATAAGGTTGACAATCTATTAAAGTAATTTGACATCGATACGACTTAGCGACCGATTTGTGTCGCTGTCTATTGTCGAGACTGCAGGGGCTGGTCCGGTCTGCCGGGGTTGTGGATTGTTCGAAAGAGTTACCGTGGCCGTGGCGCACAGGCAACTGAAGGAACACGGGTGGGTTTTAGTCAGTAAGAGTCTGACACGCCCTTCCGCTCTGCCCAGAGCGGGAGAGGTCATTTGATGATTTACCACGGAAAAAAAAAAGAAAAAAAAGGGTCCGGTCCGGCGTACCTTTGACATATAGACTCGCTATCATCTTGCTTTGTTACGCCTCAATTTGGCAATCAACCTGACCGCCCACCTGATGGTACGACCACATTTTACCTAAACCCTTTGGTTCCATAAATGGAAGTTCTAAGGTGAATAGGAAAGCTGTAGCGAATTAATTAATCAATTTAAGTTCTCCCGGCGTTACCGGACATTGGCCTCCCCAACTGATCACGCTTGTGGCTATTTAAATTACTTAATGGATTATGGAACCCAAATCCACAAAAAAGGTAAGGACAGAAGGTTGGCTCTAACGAGCGAAAACAGGCGCACGCACACGTAGACGCGTACATATGACGTTCTCATACTATGTCAAACGAATGTCAGTCGTGAGTTAAAATCAAAATCAAAAGACATCTATTCAAATTTGGCTGAGAATCAGCATTTTTTGAACGTCAACTTTACTTAAAACAGTCCCACAAAACGCCCGCCTTTCACCACTTCCTAGTTCTATAATAGCTGAGAAAAAGAAGTGGCGCAACAAACTCCCCAGCAGGACAGCTGTCAGTTTAGTTAGAAGAACTTGATTCTATTCAATAATAAGTAATTGACATTAAAAAACAAAACATTATATTAAATTATTTGCCGTATGTCAGCTAGAACAGAACATTATACCAACAAGAACGTGTGCGAATGTACTCGCTGTAAGTACATGAAGCGTACCTATGTGTGCGTGCGTTTGCGCTTGTTGTATGGAGCTGACCTTCTGTAGGTACCTATCTATTATGTGGTAGGGTCACAGATCGGGAACGAAAGGAAATTAATTAATTATATTATTGAAACAAGTCAGAGGAAATAATAATATTCAATTCGTTACAATAAACATGAGACTGTAGGTTGGATGTAGGTTATTAAATATTTATCACGTTAATGTAATATTTAATGAGATTAAATAATCATTATTAAAGATTACTGAGGTACTCATCATGTTTTTGTTTTTTGTTCTGTTATTACAAGTCGGTATTATTTTTATAATGTTGTTAGGTCTCACTTTCTTTGCAATATTCGTCTTCTATGTAGGTATAGGTACTCCTCCTATAGTACGTTAAAATGATTAAGGCTGCATATTTTTTATTTGCAAAACACTTAGCCTAATTTACAATTTGATTTTAGCCATACAACGAAAACTTCTAACGGTCTTATTACAATACAAGGTTTAACTTTAAACCATCGAGCCAGTTTTTGAAATAAGAACCTTACAAAAATCGAAATATGTACAGTTACTTTTACAAAACTGACAACTTAGTCCGGTCTTAGGTTGCCAATTTTGTATTAAGAACTTTACTAAAGTCGGCATAAAATTCGAAATATAAAAATTGGCTTGAAGGTTTGAGCTCGGGCTAAAGTTAGATTATGTTTTGTAATAAGACGCTGTGTGTTGGCGAGCGGTTCATTTAATTCTTAAAATAATGATGATAATTACAATGATGCTTACAATATAATACACATAATATAGCATCACGCCATATTCCGCGAAGGGTTGGGCATAGCTGTACGTTCATACAATGTGGAGACAATAATACAACAATAAATTAAAACAATGGCAATACTAATGCATAAAAGTATTTTGGAACTATCAAATAAATCCTAGCATCGAAATTAAAAAAGTGATATTCAAAAAGAAAAATAGTAGTGATGGGCCGACTATGGCCGCTTGTGCACTACCCAGCATTTTACGATCCGGGCGCCCGCGGGCGGTTCGACTTTCGAGCGAATGTCACGTGATTCACCGGCAAAAGTATGGAGATTTCACATCCGGACAGTAAAATTCCGTATAGTGCACAAGCGGCCTAAGGGTTCTGCCAATCTTTGATAAGCTAACTATTGGAGTAACTAAACTATTGGATATATTTGATTGAATTTTCGTATGCAGACTGCGAACGGCATTAGAAATAGGCAGTTTAATTTATTGTTGTATTTTCGTCTCGACCTTGTATAGTACACCCATATTTCGCCAGTAATGTTTGAACTCCTATGTAATATGTTTATTTATACAATAATTAAAAACACAAACAAACAAATAAACACACTGTTGAGTATTGAGTAAATACCAGCTCTTTCGTTTCCAAACATCGCCTTTTTGTACACTTTTCGACGAATTAAAACTTTTCACCTCATTTAAATTTTCACAGCTGACCACACATGATTTAAAACCACTAGTTGTATGTTAATTTCTTCACCTCCCAATTACGTCACCAATTACGGAACTTTTAATGAAGTATCGGTGTTTTATCGATGTCGTCGTCTGATCGTAGAAATGGCCATATCGTGATCTGCCTGACCATTTCACGATACGCCGCCATTTCATGATTTAGCCATCTAACATCCGCCATATCGTTCAACGCTCAGCGTTCGACGATTTGGCCAGAGCTGCTTGGGCATATCGACCTAGATACGCGTAAAAAAAGCTTAGCTTTAGCTTTGCTGCCGCGGAGACGGGTAATAATTCCTATTCAACTTATTCCTACTCGAATAATTCCTATTTTAAGGTCCTAAAAATACTAAATAGCCAAGTAACTGCGACCAACTTGGGTGTAGCACTCGCCGGCCGCTACCGCGACTCCACTCGCTTCGCTCGCTCGGCTTGCGCGCGGTGGGTCTCAGTTCTAACCTAACTTAACCCATTTGGTCGGGGTGCCACAAGCGGCGTGAAATGCAACTACTTTGCGATATGCCCAGTGGTCAGCTGGGAATATCGATAAATAGGTTGCATTCGTCGATCCGTCCGACTTTCGATGAGGCGTATCGTGACATAACCGGCCAAATCATGAAATAGCGGCGTATTGTGAAATGGCCAGGCAGATCGCGATATAGCCATTTCTACTATCGAACCCCGACATCGATACAACAAACGACTGAGCCGTAACCAACCTCAACATTTATCGCATTGGCACACACAGTTTCCAATGCGATAAATTTTGAGGTTAATTAATTCATTAATTCATTAATCCATAACATTTCTACATTCTCATTCACTTAAAAGATAATCAGAAGAGTAAGTATGTTTTTACTTACTAGACATACACTCAGCACAAAAATCGCACTTCTCCGAAAATAGCATTCAAGCCTGTCCAAGTCATCAACGTATACATTAAACCCAGTTAATATTGGTATCTGCTGAAAGTATGTTTAATGACCTTTAAATTAACAATAGTTAGGTTTCATAAATAACACAATTCTTCGAAGCAAAAGCAGTTAAATAACTGCTGTTATAATACGCATTACAGGAGCCACTAATTGTACCACCCTACAAGGGTATAAAACGGCCGATCAAATGTAAGTCAACATTTCGATCCAGCCTGTCCCACCTTGCTGCTCTCTCTCAGTGACGCCCTAAGCCGAGGTCCGTACCCCACAGGGGATGCTCTTTGTGTGCGGTCATTTAAATATAATTTTAGTATTTAATTTTGCTCCTGGCTGGAGGCTTTTTGAGTTAATCTTAAGGCACCCACAGGACAGTTCGGTTAAGTAGCCAGAACCTCAGAGGTCACAAGTACGAGCCGCCATAAAAAAAAAAAAAAAAAAAGTGAGTCATTCGCCACCCAGATTTTTAAGTGAACACAAGTGAATAACTCCAGCAAGAAAAACAACCCTGAAATGGATACCACTACAGATGAAGCCGCTCAAGTGATTGCACTACTGCAATCAGGGATGCGACAGTGTGATGTTGCTCGGTAACTGAATTTATGCCGTTTTTTCGTTTGACGAGTGTTTCAACGGTTCCAAGAGACTGGTGGCTATATCCGAAGACGTGGATTTGGCAGACGACGTTGCACATCCGAAAGAGACGATCGTTTCATTGTGTCGACTTCATTACGCAATCGATTCTCGAATGGTCTTAAAGTGCAACAATGGCTCCGATCAGTACGCAGAACTTCAGTAAGCGTTTCCACGGTTATGAGAAGGATGCGGGAGATGAAAATTGCTGCCCATAGAGCAATTGTAATTTGACCGGTTGCAGTTTGATCGCGACCATTTTGATTGGACGATAGAGCAATGGAGGGCTGTCTCTTCACAGATGAGACAAGGGTGTCTTTTCTGCCATGATCGGCGTAGAAGAGTGTACCGGAAGCAGGGGGAATGATTCACGCAAGCCTATAAAAAAAGAGTTGATTAGGGGGTGGTTCATGTATGTTCTGAGGCGGCATGTCAATTGACAGGATAACTAATTTTGTGTGCGTTTCCCAGACTTGAGGTGCTCGCGGGCAAGGGTCGCTGACTGCTCTACGGTACATAACAGAGATCCTGGAAGATCTTGTGGTTCCTTATACGGGTTTTTTTGGCAGTGGATTCATATTAATGCATGTAACGCTGGCTGTTACACCGCATTAATTATAAGGGGCTACTTGCAGGAGGTCGGGATCCCTGTTATGCACTGGCCAGCTCGAAGTTCAGATCTGAACCCTATTGAGCACTTTTGGGATAAGCTAAAACGGGGAGTGCGGGTCCGAGATCCACATCTCGTCAAGACCTCCAAGATGCCGGTCATTGAGGAATGGGACAACATTCCTCATGAAACCGTTGTAAAATTAATTAGGTCCATGAGGGACCGCATGGATGCTGTCATCAGGGGAAGGGGGGGGGGGCAACACTAGGTTTTAAGTTGTTTTTAGAACCTAATGGATTTTTTTGCTGTTGTAAGTGTAATTGATTGATGTTGTAATAAAACTTATTTTTCTTTCTTTACAATTACTTAATCCGTTTTATTTCATGCCTTGGTAAATAAAACCAAAAACGCTCAACTTTTTCTGAGAGCTGAATAAATTACCTTTCAAATGGTGTACAATAATCATACTTTTACCATTGAATAAATATGGTTTAAATTATTTTAAAGGAGATTTTTAAAGAGGTGCTACTTTTGTGGATTTAAGACTAAAGATATTCGAGAGAAATTGGCTATTAGTATTCATTTTTCATTTTAAGTGAACTGTTATTTAAGTTCTTATGAGAAATAAATTATCTTTAAACCTACATAGACAAGCCGTGTGCCCGATGGGATATCTCATCGGCAAAAATGACGAAGTTCCATATAAACTTTTTCCATACATTCACACACCACCACACCACACTCACACTCACACACACCACTCACCACCACTCACCACCACTCACCACTTCAGGGAACGTATTTTCAAAAATCCTCCTTAGTGCTTGGTGACCTTCGTTAGATAAGGAACCCTTGTGAAATTCTTTTTTGCTTCTAGATCTAGTGGTTTAGCCAGCGAGTTGTCTGACAGTGAATTTAAGATTTTTATAAAGTCGAAGATCCAATAACACTGCCTAAATGATGATCGAACTCAGGACCAAACTTAACCATAGCGATAGCAACCTCCTGACCAACAAAACAGCCAACCATTTACCAATTACGAATCAGTTGATGAAGAATCGATATTTTATCGATAAAACAAACGATTAAACCAAAACCGATGGCCTCGATATTAAATCGCGAGCTATATCGAGTGGACACAATGTCCATTATTCGATACATTAGCGTTATTGGACAAAACGATTCTAGTGTTTACTTTGACGTTGATGTTGCAAGAACGGGGTTTTATTGTTGGTTTACGAGCAACTAAGCCGATCATTTTATTGTAGATAGTGCTTCAAACGAGTTTTCACTCCTCGGGATAGAATAGCATATTTTCCTCTAGGGGAAAAAGTTTATTTTTAAATTTTTGTCTGTTACCAATGAGCCTACAAAAACGAAAGTCTTATTCGTATGTAGAATAATCATGAATAAAGACTCGACTTATTACTGTTTCATAAAAAAGAACATTTTATATTTGGAAATGGAACTAAAAGCGGCGATCTCTTTGGTAGCATGCGTGCATTGCGTTGCAGCTACAGAAGAAATGAAAACAAAGTAATCTATTTAATAATGTAATGGATTATTTTATTTTCTCGCAATCGTAGTGAAAAGTAGACACACGGCGCTAAAAACCCATTATAACTCGGTTTCTATTTACTCCCTCGCTGAGGCTCACGAGTAAAACTACCTCGTATATAACGGGTCATTTTAGCCCCTTGCATAACAATCTACTATTTATTTGAAGTTTTCATAAAAGTTTAACTACTAATTTTATGTATAGCCCGGTTTCGTCAAACTGCAATTGACCGGAAAGCAAAAAAGGATTTACCTCTTCACTTTGTTTCATATTTTACTATTTTTACGCCGATAATAATTTTGATGGATTTTCAAATGAAAGTCAAATGATTTTATATTGTAACATTATTTATCATCTGAAGAGAAAATACGTTTTTATGTAGAGAGAATATTTTATATTGCAAAGGAAATTCTTTTCGGATGTATTCCAAATATTTATTTAACAAATTCTTTTAATTATTACAAAGAGCACAAAAGAAGTTATTTCTTTTCGGCTTGTGTACTTACTATTGAACATTGTAATATCATTACACCGACATTTGCACGTGGAAACCATATCGTGATGAAGGCTCCTTTAATCATAGGAACAGCCTATCTTTACAACTAATCCTTCAGACGCCTCTCCCGACACGGAGCGTCCTATTTTTGGCCAGATCGTTATAATCGTCAAGGAAAATGGTGTGTAAAATGTAGGTGTAACCGGATTTTAAACTTAACTAGCTGTCGCTCGCGGCTTCGCCCGCTTGATATGTCGATAAAAAATAGCCTATATCCCGCCATAGATTTCAAAGTATCGCCATACCAAATTTCATCAAAATTGGTCTAGCCGTTTCGGAGATTACCCGGAACAAATAGACAAATAGAAACACATTTTTTTTATATTGTTTATTTATTATACCTAAGTACCGTATACTTATACTTTCATATGTATTTAGGAAAAGGATGTTATTTTGACATTACAAACAGACACTTACATTTCATTTTATTGTATGTTTAACAAATTAATCTTCAGATGGCATACAACTACACCTTTCGTGCTTAGTTAAATGTTTAGCTAAAAAACACCACCGCCTTATTTGTTTATTGGTGGGAAGCGCGGCTGCTGAGGATGGGGTCCTGGGTTCTATCCTCAGGTGAAGAAAGTGTAATTGGGTACTTTAATTTCGAATGTCTTAAGTTTTCGGAGACTTTTTTTTTTTTTTTGTTGGGAAATCATGAAATGACCTCTCCCGCTCTGGGCGGAGCGGAAGGGCGTGTCAGACTCTTACTGACTATAACCCACCCGTGTTCCTTCAGTTGCCTGTGCGCCAGGGCCACGGTAACTTTTTCGAACAATCCGCAGCCCCTAGTTTTCGGCGTCTGGATTTGCGTTCGGTTTAGGGCAATAAGCTTACCCGAAAAAAACGGACTGACTGGATGTAGATGCACTGTACTACAGCTTACCCCGTTGGAAAATTCAGGCGTGGTGTTATGTTTCTTGAAATGTTGTTGTTAATTTCATAAAGGATGAACAAAAGTTTATTATAATTGAACAGACATTAAATTAAACTCCACCTCGTGTAAAACTTGAACATTGAAATAATAATAATAAACCCGCAGCAGAATATAGGATAACAATTGAATTATTACATTAATAATTTATGAGCACTTTAGAATTCACGAAACTCTCTTTTATTTAAATAATTGTTTTCGGGAGGTGTCAATTACATGTAATATATTTATGAGCGATAATTTAGTATTGTACTTTGTTTAAATTACTGAATAATTTTTCGTCTCCGAAGAGAATATAGAAATTTTAATTCAATTTAATATCTTTCCTCATAATACTTATCCTACTTTTGATTCCAAGTATAAGTGTTTTCTCATTTGGCTCAGTTTAATCAAAATACTTCCGTCCTCCCCGTAAAGTTGAAAACCTAACTTCATGATCATATTCAGCCAAATTATCTTTCTATCCTTTCAGCTGATTCTTCCAGCATTGAGAGATCTACTAGCTTTCTCGCGAAAAACTCACACGTTTTTAACCGACTTCAAAAAAAGGAGGAGGTTCTCAAATCAACTGTTTTTTTAATGTGTTTTATCTCTGAACTTTTTCTGGGTGAAACGATTTGAATGATTAGTTTTTTATTTGAATGCTGGTGCTTTACATGTGGTCCCATTTAAATTTGATCAAGTTCTGGCCAGTAGTTTTTGAGTTATCCTTAATACTGCGTATTTTTTCCACTTAATTTATATTGATGATGTGTTATTCTGTCCTTCTGTCCTTCTCACAAGGTGTGTTCCTTAACGCTTTAAAAATATCTGTTGTCAAACCAATATTTAAAAAGGGTGAAAAATGTGACATGAATAATTATCGCCCCATAACCCTGATACCCATCATGTCAAAAATCTATGAGAAATGCATGTATGACATAATAGTAAACTACTGTGAGAATTTTAACATTATAAAAAAAGTGCAATTCGGCTTTCAGAAACATAAGTCCACATCCCTAGCCATCTTTACACGTTTGAAAGTAGTATTGAACAATATTAACAACAAACAGCTAACGACAGGGCTATTCTTTGATTTGTCAAAGACATTTGATCTGATTACACATGAAATTTTATTTAAAAAAGCAGAGGCTATCGGTATTAGAGGTCTGCCACTCCAGTGGATATCGTCGTACTTAACTAACAGCCAACAGAGAGTCACTGTCACTAAACTTAATGAAATAGGGACATGACAGAATATTCGTCTGAATATATGTATACGTGTAAAACGCGGCGTTCCCCAGGGTAGCATATTGGGCCCTATCTTATTTCTAATCTATATAAAAGACATAGTTAATGTAACCAATCACAAATTCTTCCTTTTTGCCGATGACAATTCCATAATTGTCACTAGCGATAAAAACATATAAATCCATTGCGGATCATGAAGCGGACATAAATAATACAATAGACAATATAATTAACTGGTTAAATAATAATAATTTATCTATTAATCTTAATAAATCAGTATATATACAATTTAATCAATCTTATAATAATACATTTCATTTTAAAATGGACATACCGAAAATTATACAAGTGACACAAACTAAGTTTTTAGGAGTAGTAATTGACGAACATTTAGACTGACAAAAGCACAGGTTGATGCTGTATGCAATAAAATAAATAAATTTGTCTATGCTCTGAGACAAATAAAAAGTCTCTAATATAAAAACGGCTGTGTTGTCATACCGCGCATATGTTGAGTCCTCACTACGGTATGGACTTATGATGTGGGGAAATAGTACTGACCAAAATAGAGCATTTGTCGCCCAGAAAAAATGTTTACGAGCTCTATACGAGATTCCATCTGACGAATCATGTCAACCTATATTTAAAGAGCTTGGTTTGCTACCGTTACCTTCATTATATATATATGAAGCATTTTCATTATATAGCAGCAGCTTCATTATATATAGAGAATAAATCTTTGTGTTTTTGAACGAACATTCATTTGTTCGTTCAAAAACACAAAGATTTATTTAAAACAGCGGAGGAAATAAGCTTTCGAAGTAGGCGAGACCAATACAGACTTGTGCTGGATGTACTGCCTCGATCAGCTAAATATAATAAAAACTCTCTGGCTATGTGTGTACGTCTCTATAATGAATTACCAAAAATGTTTAAAACGTTAAATTGTACGTTATTTAAAACCCAATTATATAAATGGCTTGATAATAATCATTTCTATGGTATTAATGAATTTTTTAATATCAAATCTATATCAAATCTATTTCAAATTCATAATGTATTTTTAGTAAGTAAGTTTGCACGCTTTAGTTTTAAGCAAAACATGTTTGATCTATATTTTCCAATAATACCTTGTATACCATGTTTTATGCAAATAAAAATATCTTATCTTATTTTATCTATTAATTTCCTGTCACGGTTATTTACATATCAAGTAGTGGTATTCGAATGTGTGTGGGGTAGGTACCTACCACAACTAAAAACTGAAAAAAAAGAAAACACTAAAAAACGTGAAATCTAACTTTAATTTCGGAAGTCTTTTAGTGTCTTTTTTGGAAGTCGGTTGTTTTAAAAAAAAAGTTTTTTCATAAAAAATTGTTTGATTACAAATCACGTTAGCTCTTACAAAACATAGACCTCGTCAGTGACCTACCCACAAAGAGACCCAAATATCAATTGTATCCAATTCATTTTGATTCTACTTTCAATCTACCCTTAGAAGTTAGAAGTTTCACAGTATACGAGTTAACAAACTTATTGTAATTCAAATTAGTGTCTGGTATGGGCCACGTTAGTGTCATTCAAACTGAATTAGGCTGGATACGCAAGTGCTCGGAGTTATGGATAACTTCCAAATAGGAAGGCTTCATAGCTATTTTATTATTGACTAGCCTCTACACATACATAAGCTCACGCCTTCTTCCTATGAGGGTAAGCAGAAAAATTGTTTATTCTGCACAAACAAAACGCACCTACAAATGAACGACATTAATTTAGAGACATACAAAATAGCCAAAAGCCTCGTATTCATGTTACAAAAGTTTCATAATTTTGTCTATTGCTTGATGCCAGGAACCAAAGACAATACACATTGCTCTGTGTTGCGACACTGACAAATGACAACAAACAAACGATCAAAACAAAAACAAAATGCCGATTGCAGTGTGGAAAAATTACTACTTTTGTAACAAACAAACAATAATAATAAGAACAGTTAAGCAGTGCGTCGCATCTGTGCAAGAACAGGTCGTTGCTCAGCAGAATGCCGAACTTCGGCCGAACCTATCGTCAACAGCGCTGATTTTCAGCAACTACCTCTCAGAACGCCAACTGCTACGATCCTTACATACTCCTTTTGCCTCGTTTACGTTCATACATCTGGTCATACACGCACGACGGTTGAGAGTACTACGCACCTGATTTTTTTTGGTTTAACGTAAAGTATATCTTATGAAACTTGGCAATGCTGTAGCTTCCCATTAGTGACAGAATTTTTGGAATTGGGTCATTAGTTCCGAAGATTATCCTCTACATACAAACTCACACCTCATTATAATAATTAAGTATAGTTTTTTGTTGTATTGATGATGGTATTTTGGGCGGGTGGTATTTATAATTTGATCTTCATAAGTATTGTTTCCAAATTGATGCAATATATATTTTTAAACTCCTATAATATTTTGAAGAGCATAAAGTTCTTACTAATTTTTAGTAATATAAACCAAAATATAAAAGAAGAAATAATAAACGTAACGTTTAGTTTCAAAAGTGTTTTTGCAATATTTTATAAATAAAATATTGCAAAAACACGCTTGAAACTAGACGCTACATTATTATATACGTATATATATTTTAATATGCGCTATTAGTTATTTTTATGTTTTAAACACTTACTTTGTAGAAAAAATATAATTTGAAAAATCAGCAGCTGGATTAAATCGTTTTGGGGCCAAGTCTGCTATTTTTATTGATTGACAACCGTACCAACGCAACGCCATTACCATTGTGCTAAAAGTGCATAATCACCTAAATTGATAATGGCATGTCAGTGGTCAAAAGAAATAACAAAATAATAGGAGATTAAGACACGATTAAGTACGAGATTAACAAATACAAACAACTTTTCTAATGGATTGTCAGTTGCACGACATCGCGAAATCATAATGACGCCTATCAATTACAAAACTATCAAAATCTACAATTACGGTGTCTATGATCAGCCGTTCGACACAATTAGCAGATTTGGCACCCAGTGGGATAATTGTGTAACACATAAAATGATAATTGATCGCATTTTCTTTCATTTTGACAGTTCAGCCACGTTCATTGCGTTATTTACGATGTTGAGCAGATGAATTTATCAAACCTATGAAGCAATGGATTAAAAATATTCGTCAAACTCTCGGCTTGTGATTGAAAGTGTGGTACGCAATTTGGGTGCTGGTTAACAGCAGCTTGCGAGCCGAGTAAGCAAAGCGAGCATGAAGCGGGCGTTGCGGCAAACGTGAGCTTTATTTTTCCTTTCCTTTTCAACTTAAGTGGCTATACTCTTTTGTTCTGTTTTTGTGGCTAATTTAAAGTCTGCCTATATTCTAGTCTAACTATTAACCGGTGATGTACAAGATACCTTAAATAAAGTATCTGGAATACAAAATGCAAAATACTTTTAAATTAAGTATTTCAGATACCAGATGCAAATAACTTTCTGGAATGGCATCTGAAATACTAGGTATAAAATACGTATCTTTTTGATAGTTTTTATAGATAAAATACTTTTGTTAAATAACAATTTTTTTTTTAAATGAAAGTTTATTTTTTTACATGTAAATCGCGTTGATCGCGCAAGTCAAGGCTCAAGAAAAGACTCAATCTGCTCATAGCTCCGACCAAACTTTTACATGTCTCCCTCAAGCACAGACTATTATGCGGAATAATAAAAAAAGGACACGAGTCAAGGGGCATAACCGATGACATTTTGTAGAAAGAAATAATTGCCACGCCATCTATCAATTTGGCCCCAGAGTAAAGATTCAATGGCGCGTTCAGTTTTATCTATGACAATATTGACATTTAAAATTAATGTCACCTAAGATGTCACAATAGAATCAGTTATCTATTACCTACTAAAAGTATTTTTAGCAAACTTAATATCTACAAAATACTAATATACCAAAGAAAAGGTATTTAAATACAAGATACAAAATGAATTTAAAAAAAAGTTTTATAGTTACAAGATGAAAATACGTATTTTGTATTTTGTATCTGTATTTCAGATACTTGTATCTTAGATAAGTTACATGTCTGCTATTAACAATGTGTTTTGGGACATGGTTACTTACATCAGAAGAAATACCATTTCGTTAGAAATTCTGGTAGTAGGATATTTACTGCCTAATTAGTGCACAGACCACATCACCACCGAATACTGTCCTACTGGCTAGTGCAGATTGCATGATCTCATGATCGCATTTTGCAATGCTATCAAATGCAGATTGCATTTGATAGCATTGCAAAAATCCTCTAGATCTGGCCAGTAGTTTTTGAGTAAAGGCTCGTACACACAGGCGCGACGCGACGCCCGACACAAAGGCACCGCGTGTCGCGCGACGAGCAGCGCCTTTGTGTAGAGCTGTCGCGTCGCGCCAGTCTGTAGGAGCCTTTATCCTTAACAATGCGTATTTTTTCCACATTTGTGTGGGGTAGATAGGTACCACAACTTATAAGTGAAAAATAAAAACTTCTTTACAAAAAAAAAAACAACCCACTTCCAAAAAAAACACTAGAAAGTGAAAAATAACTTTATTTTCTAAAAACGAAAATACAAAATCAAAGAAACGGACTTCCGAAATTAAAGTTATTTTTCACTCTGTAGTGTTTTTTTTTTTTGGAAGTCGATTGTTTTTTTTGTAATTAAGTTTTTTGTGTGCAAATGCATTGCGCTGCGGCCCGTGGTGGCTGTAAATGTGCGCTTGGCTTAACAAGGCTTCTGTATCTACTTAAATTTCTGTATACCTATTTCTGGAAACATTTTTTACAAAAGTAACTTACCTATACATATATCAAAGTTGAACTTATGTGGTTTTGCTTGTTGATGCGATTTTCCGCTATGTGCCTACGGTTTAGAAATAGAATTCAATCAGAACTCTATGAGAGTACGTATAATATACATCGATACTATTCATCCATCCATTTGAAATGCGAAAGTAATACTGTCTGCCTTTCTGTACCTTTTCACGCTTTAACGGCTGAATAGATTTCGATGTTTGATACACCATGACTTGGGTTAGGATATGGGATACTTCTTATCCCGGTAGTACGTCCCCTTGGGATAATTTTCGTCCTCCACGCTGGCGAAGCCGTGGGCAAAAGCTAGTGTGTGTATGCAGAACATTGTACCTAGTTATATTATTCAATGGCATACAGACTTCTGATTTCCTCACCAGGACACCATGACGGCGCAGCCAGGTCGCGTCGCCAACAAAATGAATAGTTGGCTGCGTAACCAAGCGGACACCAGGTGAGTTACCGACTATACAGGTTGTCCGGTAAATAATGGATAACCTTGAAATATTATATAATATACTCTATGGCCGTTCTAAAAAAAATTAATATACCTTATGGCTGTTCTAAAAAAAATGCAAAAAAAATATCCCAAGTAGTACCCAAGAAAAGATTATTAGGAAAAAAAAACTGCAATTTCTAGACACACTATTTACTGCTGCTCTGTCGGCATAGTCAACGAACAACATGATAACAACAAATAACAGAAGGAATTCATTCATTTGTGGTCTTGGTGAAGAAGAATGTAAAAAGAAGTTATTATTTTTTTCTAAACAATGTTAGGTTCTTTGTATTATTTTTTTAGATCTACCATCATGCTATTTCAAGGTTATCCATTCTTTACCGGACACCCTGTATAGCTGTATACATTTATTTGGCAGCGCGACTTGGCGGCGTCGTCATGGCGTCCGGGTGAGGTATAGCTCTTAAATTAAATACTATGTTAACCAAATAAATGCCTATCATCTTTTCTTGCCCTTATCTTTCTTCTATACCTCACTATCGTCATCTCGGTAGTCAACCCATGCTCTTGATTATTTACGATCTTACTTACGAGCGTTGGGTTGGCTTCGAACCACTGTTCCCTTGGAAATGTACTTTCTATACGTTGTACAAACTAAACCATCAATATTACTATTGAATCAGTAACCCGATCCCATAACATATGGCGCGTTTACGTTCGCTTTTCAAACTAATTACCAATCCATGATTGACTATCCTATTTTATACGACTATATATATAATAGTATACATAACTAGCTGTCATAATATACGTATATCAAGTGCTACACTCTGACGTCACGTGTGAAACATTATTCAGCCTGGGTTACTCTATTAGGCTAATTGGCTATTAGTCAAAACGTACATTACTTCAGTGGAGTGAAAGCATATACTTGTAATGTTTGAATATGGGCCAGTATTAGTTGAGCTTTAGATGTTTGGGTGATTTATAGGGGCAGGACTCAAGGTATGCTGGTTTTTAGGTTTTAAATACCACACATCAAAAGTATCAAGCATGGTTTTGCTAGTTACTAAGAATCTGAATTTTGATTATATTTTTTGTAACTCCTATGGATACTTTTTTAGTCAATTTCGTCATTTGAAAACGGAATAGTTTTTGAATTTCGGTCAAAAGATGAAAATCATCTGTCAAGTCGTATTCCTATATAATCCTGCAACGGGTTTGATGTCAAATCAGTAAAATTTCTGCCATACTTCTGAGTGGAATCAATACAAAAGAACGTTTTTATGGAGGTAAGTCGTCATTTGAATCGAGAAAAAATGGAAGCTGATTCTCGGCAACGTGCTATGGCAATCGCTCTGGGCACTACGCTATAGGTCGACTTTCGACACGTTTCCGCATCACTGGTAGCGCGGAAGAGCGACATGGAGGACGAGCTCGCATCTCCACCAAGATCATTACATACAAATTACTGCTTAACGCAATCGTACAATGACCGCAATGATGTTGGTTACAAGGCTTCATAGCTCTTCAGGGATGTGTTAATAAACGATCAAACCATAAGAAATCGCTTGCATGAAGTCATTCTCCGATCGCGAAGGCCGCTACGTGTACTACCTATTGAGCCCCGCAATCGCAGAGCCCGTTTACAATGGGCTCGTGAACTTAGAAATTGAGTAGAAGAAGAGTGGCGTTTTGTGTGTTTTTCTGACGAATCTCGCTTTGGTGTGAGGCCAGATACTATAGACGTATACTATATTGGAGCACCCCTGGACGCCAAGAACGTTTAAAATGATACCAAGAAGTCCATGCATACAGTGCAGTGGTGGAACAATCATGATATGGGCAGGTTTTTGGATCGGCGGAAAAACCGAACTGATTTGAATCAAAGGCAGTCTCAATACACAGATTTACGCTAAAACGATTGTATCAGATGTTGTCATTCCTTTGCGGAATCAATTTGGTGCTTCATTTCTGCTTATGCATGATTTTACTAAACAATTGTAATATGAATGCTCAATCCTTACATGTAACTTTTTTATTTCTTTTTCCCTCAAATTCAATTATTTGTTTTCTCTATTTTATTTTTATCCTGTTTACATCATTGTAATATGAATGCTCACTCTTGACATGTTATTTTTTTTTCTTTCATCATTTATTTTCTCAATTTTAATTTGTATCGTGTTTATACCTAGTTTTATTATGTGTATGCTGTGGTCTCCTGTAATTGAAGGAGTACACGTAAAAGAACCAATTTTATTATTGTTATTTATATTGTATGTGTGTATCCTTTGTTGGTGATCCCAAATAAATAAATAAATAGGGCACGTCCACACAATGCCAGAGTCGTTGCGAACACTCTTGCCGCAGCTAATATCAACGTCCTGCCATGGCCTGCTCAATCGCCAGAATTAATCCCATTGAGCACGCATGGGATATGCTTCAAAGAAGAGCTCTGCCAAATATGGCTGCCGTACACACAATAGAAAATCTTTTTCGCCTGTTATAACGGACGTGGGCGGCCATACCGCAACGTGATTTGGATGAACTCATATTGTGTATGCCGAATCGCTGCGATTGTGTTACACCCGTTAAAAGCGAAAATACAGACTACTAATTGTTTATTTTACGCAATACAAAACTTTAAAAACTTATATTTTTGTCTTTTTATCACATTTTAATGTCAGGATTACTAAGGTGAAAAATCCGTCATAAGCAAAAATTACGAAAATTGTATATTAATGCAGAATGCAGATATACCTCCATTTTTTTGGTATTATACCTCTTTTGTTTAAAACATTCAACCTGTTTTAAGCTTTACTTAACCGGCAATTAATTTTGTTCTTGAATATTTTGAAATTTAGAACTTATGCGTTTGACAAGCAAAATTTTCTAACAATGGACGTCATTGCAGAAAAAATCTTAGAACCAAATGGTTAAGGATAGGAACGTTCAGTGAAACGGACGCTTATCTTCGAGTGCTTTATAGCAATAAGAATCCTATCATCAAAACGGTGTGTACTCATCTTCTGTATTATTAAATATTCTGATTCCATGATGGACTTCATCTCCTATTAATTATTTGTCTTAGGTATTGACCGTGTTTATAAAGCCGAATTTCGGTCTCACTCCCGAGGCTAAATGTCTAGCCTGTGAATCATAATGAATTAACCTCTCGGCCTACAACAAAACTACACTGCTAAAGCTGGTGACCCTATTTCGACGGCGCATGACGACTAGTGGATGTTCCAGATATTTATATTTTCATTATTCTAAACTACACTGTTGCCAATTTATTTAGTCACAATAATTTTTATCACGTGTTAGTTTTGGCAGTCTTTTACCTCTTAATTTAAGATCGTACCATGGTCATGGTTTAATTTAGCGCCGACTCTCAAACATTATATTTCCTAGAAACCTTATATTTACCGTGCGTGTCCATAGAATACCGATTGCAATTGAGCTCTTTAGGACATAATGGCAAAAACAAGACTAGAAGGTATTAACCATCTTGTGCGTCTAAGTTTTTCACGTGTAATTATTTTTTTTATAAAAAAATATAGGCAACCCTATTTGCAATTCTATTTGATTACGACTTGATTTTTTTTAAATGTGATTAATTTTTTGCTTTTATTTGTTATTTGTAATTTTTTTATAATTATGAATTACACGTGTTTATGTGGTGAATTCTTTTTCTTATTTAGCTACAAGAAGCAGAGAGTACTTCGCCGATCTACACATACGAAAACATTTTATTTAATCAATCTAAATAGACTTTTTTATTTGATTTCAATAGGGCAATAAAATATTTTTTTTTAATACCTTTATCCCTAGACACTTTTGATGTGTGTACTATGTAGTGTATGATTTGGTGTATTTCCTTCAGTTTATCATAATATAATAATAATGTTTCTGTATTAACGGTACTTACATCAAAGTTTTAGATACTTTTTTTTTAGAACCTAGTAGAAATATTCAGTTTAAAAAAAATATTAAAACATAGAATGATGTATACATATACAGTTCTAGACACATTCATCGAATCAATTTCACACGCATTGGTTACGTTTACCAGATTTTAAAACGTATACAGGGTTAGTTTTCAAAGACTTGCATAATTTAAGGGTGTGATACAGACCATTAGACTGAACAATTTTCTCCATGAGACCAACACCGAAATCGCGAAAAAAAATCAGCCATCCCATACATTTAGGTGCAGTGGTGGCCCAGTGGTAAAGGCCCCGACTTACGAGTTATAAGTCCTGGGTTCGAACCCAGACAGGCGCTTTACTTTATGTAAATAATTTGATCACCACTGCTTTCAAAACGGTGAAGGAAAACATCGTGTAGAAACCGGCATGTCCTAGAACAAAAAAAGTTCGAAGACATGTGACATCTACCAAACCGCACTGGGCCCGCGTGGTAGATTAGAGCCCACTCCCTCTCGAAGAGAGGAGGCCTGCGTCCCAGCAGTGGGAACATTATAGGCAGATTATACATTTAGATCGAGTAGATATTGATGTTTTGTATGGAACAGTTGATCCATTTTTGGCGATTACGATATTCGTCCCATGGCGAAAGTTGTTAAATTTTATGGTCTGTACCACATCTAAAAAAAATAACCCTGTATTTAACCCATTTACTGTTGTTAATGTATGTTAATAACTGTAACCCTATTTTTAAAATGCAATTCCTGATACACATAGGTTCAGCACGGATAAATTACACTAATCCTCATTTACTATTCAAAGTATTAATTCATTGGGATCAGTAGTGCGTATAAGCGTTCACAGGTGGACATGGCCATTCTCTACATCCCTAAAGACACTTACATTTTCTAAATTTAAGAGCATTTACACACGAGCATTAGTGTAAGTGCTAACGTAACTGCAGAGGCCTTATTATATACGAAAACGGAACATACGGAGCGCAGCGTAATCGTAGCGTGGTTGTGTTTTCATAGCTTTGCGCTCGTCAGCACGATCTTAATCTAAGCTAATATCTTAATTAGCGTTGAAAATAACATGTAAAATACATGTATCTTTCAAATGCCTCTGTACTTTCAATAAAATACAGGAACTTTCCGCAAGATTTTTTCCCTTTGATTTTTAATATGAAAATACACATTATTTGACAAGTACTATACGTGCATGATTGTATTTTTCAGCCAACGTGAATGTTTTTTTTCCGAAAATTACATGTATTTTATAGGAAAGATACATTTTGTTTTTGTCGAAAATTTGACAAAAACAAAATGTATCTTTCGCAATTTTCAACGCTAATCCTAATCCTAACTAATATTATAAATGCGAAAGTACGTTTGTTTGTTTATTACGCTTTCATGCCATAACGGCTGAACACATTTGGATACAATTTGGCACATGGGTAGACCATGAACTGGATTAGGACATACAATACTTTTTATCCCGACATTCTTACGGAATCGAAACTTATGTGGATGAAACCGTGGGGTGCAGCTAGTCGTTTATAATTCTAACTACTACCCATGACTTCGTCTGTGTAATCCTCTTTATTCCCTATCCCGTAGGAATTTCTAAAAATTCGGCCTTATTCCGTATCTACAACCACCTTTCATCCAAGCGTTAGGGCTGAGCGTTGATAAATCAGTCAGAGAGTGAGTGAGTGGCGCCTTGTTTTTATAAATTAGGATTATATCATTTTAGATCTTTAACAAAAGATAATCTACACTTCAGACCAAATAAAACTACCCGACAACGCTGCGAACAATACAGTGAAGCATGCAAAACTACACCTTGCTCTGTGCATACATGCTCACACGCACACATTTACCCAATTTACAACCAAACTACACCTCACTAAGTGCACACATGTTTACGAAAGGCTACAATTTAAATGCTCACCAAAAAAATTTTTAGACCCTAAGACTAAGTACCAAGTAAAATATGTTAATTTCAAATAAAATAAACCCACTCTATACCGGGATGCCTAAAGAACAACGTTTTAAGTTCAAAAAAAATTATACACTCGTCAGAAGAATTGAACATGTTGTATTTATATTCTTTTTGCCTACCAAAATGGATAAACGCTCACCAAATCTTGTTGTAAGTTGCTCACCAAAAATAAGTATTCTCCAAAATGCAAGGGTGGGATAGGATGCAAGAGCGAGCAAAACGAGCTCGGGACTTGAGGCACTCCCACTCGGACAGGTTAGGTTAGAAGGGGATGGAAGGGAGATGGGTCTGGAAGACCCCGCCATCTCCTTCGTGGTTATTTTTTTTAAACCACCCAGAAGTAAGAGCCCCGCCGAGCGGGGCACCGACGAATACGTTATAAATAAAAAAGGAAAATAGGTTCATTTCTACAATACTTTATGAAACACAATTTGGTGAGCATTTATCCATTCTGGTGGACACAATTTGGTGAGTATTTTGAATTTTTTGGAAGTAAAATAGGTAGGTACTTTTATGGTAGGCGTTTAAACACAAGCCTTTACGAGACCGGCCTCACGTTACTGTCGTCAGCGCTATGTCTTGATTTTTTATTTGGTCTGACATCTACACAAACGTGAATGCAACTGTTGAATGATAAGCTAGCGTAAATCCATTAGACACCTCACTATATTTAATTAAGTTTCTGTGCACTTTCAAGCTAAAGCCAAATAGAGAAGTAAAACTCGCACGAAATGTTAGTAAGCAGCTGGTACAAGAAAATGTTTCTAAATTCACACGGAAAATAGCTCGAAAATTAACCTAATTAGGTTCTGTACACAGGCCATTTCTACATTTGAGTTATTGTGTTATTGATTCAACGTACAGGGTCGAAGTAAATTGTTGATGGATTCAGGGAACAACATGAAAAAACAAATAAAACAGTTTTATGATGTCAAAATTTCAATTAACTAAACTACCCGTGGCCGCTTACCCCGGAATCAGATATAATAATAATAATAATAATAAACATTTATTTCAGAAAAAATCCATATTTTAACACACACATTTTAAAAACAACTAATTCACATCAAAAATAATACAAAACAAAACAACACACACAAAATAAAAGCACTTAAGGACAGAGTTACACACATAAGGACCGGGAGGAACTTTCCACTGCTCACAGAGCAGTGTGCAAACGTATCCAGTGGCGCAGCAGTGGAGAGTCCCACCTGTGATATACAAGAGGTGGTGCCGCTGCACGTGCTGTCGGCAGTTGCAGTTGGCAGCTCAGTTCCAAATAGTACTTTTAAGGTGTCAAAAAATGCTTTGTATTTGAGCATTACGGACGCATGTGGCGGCCACCGTACTTCTAGGAAACCGTAGTTTTACGGATGACTATATTAGCGTCTGAAAAGAATAGGGTATAATAAACCGCGTAGAAGAAGTCTTTGGCGTAGAAATTTTGCAAATTTATTTTCGTAAAATATGTGTTTACATATATACATAAAATATATCTTACATAATCTACAAATAATATTAATAGTATGTACAACTAAATAACAATAAATAAAAATAAAAAAGAAAGAAGGAAAAGAATCATAAGGCATCAAAAAATTCATCCGCATCGCCGTCGACAGGAAAAGTGCCCAAAAGGCTGGCAGCATTGCCACGTTGTATGGCGATACTGAGTCTTTGGCCAAAAAATAGGCCAGCCCTCTAGTCACGTGAAGAGTCGACCAACCGCTTAGCGATGTCTCCAAAAACCAAGTGGGCACTCGGACCCCACGGCCCTAGTGTTTCAACCCCAAACGGCTCGAACATATAACTCCCAATAAGATTGGAATATTTTCGCCGTTTGAGGTTTTCCGCACTTGCAGCAGCCGCCCCAGCACAGCCCGCCGTGCTAGGAAGATGGGATGGCGCAAGGGTGTCGACACACGTTGCATCCCACACCAAAGGCCTGCCTAACTTCCAGGGCATTATGGTCATTCCGTCTGGTCTCTTCCCATCGTCGCGTGCCAAGCCGTTGGGTTCTAAAATAGCTGGCACCCCGGCGGTGGCAAGAGCACGGCGGATTATGTCATTAATGCTGGCGTGTCGTGCTATCCGGCCTGCGCTCTTACTGCAAGATAGGCCATGGTGTCCGAGGCAGTCGACAGCTTCACCGCACTGGCAGCGATGCGGAGCCCCGCAAGGAGCGCCCAGACGGAGACAAGTAGCGAGCCGGAAAGTGGTGTCACCTAACATAGTGCCTATGTTAGGTGATGGAAGCGCCTGAAGCCAGAGGCCCGACTCCCATTCTCCCACAGCCAGCAGACGGGCACGCTCAGCAGTATTGGAGGACGTATTGAAAAGTTTATTCCGTACCAACCTGCAGAGCGGCTCATCCCATTGTCTCTGGGAGATGGGTTTACGGGCCGATCTGTATCTGGGCAAGCCGCTGTCCAGGCGTTCACCGCATCAGTCAAGCACGGCACTTCAAAGTCAACCAGGGAGGGGGCTAAAATTTTCCTGGTTAACTTTTCGGTGCTGTTGACAGAAGACAGGAACGCCGGTAAGCTAATACTGGTAATTTTGCGGACGCCGAGGCCACCAAAACGGATGGGTAGTGTGGCTTGAAGCCACGCTCGGTCGTCCAAGGCCACGTTTAAAATGGATGTTACTGTGCTGCGAATAATTTGGTCAATTTTGTCTAAAAGATGTGGCTGCTTCCATAAAGGGGAAGAACGTAGAAAATATATAAAATTTGGGCCAAAACAACAATATCTAATCAGGGTGAATGCGGAATGTAAATTAATTTTGGAAAGTCTGTCCGAAATTTCGTTGAAGTTTTTGATTTTTTCGTCGATGAAAGGAGAAAAGCTGTCTTCTAAAATTGGGGACCCTAGGAGGTGCAGTGAACTTTTTTCTAGAATTTTGATTTGTGGGGCTATTGCATTAAATTTCTCTATGGTCAGTTCTCTGTCGGTAATGTCAGAAAGGTAAATTTCACATTTTGAGGGGTTTAGGTCCAAGCCAATAGATTTAAATTGCTGTTTGAGCAATTGAAGGTCTTTCAAAACAGTGTCTACATCACCTCCTAGCGTTCCATCATCTAAATACCACACGTTAAATTTAGAATTTAATTTTTGGATAATTGGATGAATAGCCAAGCTGAAAATCACAGGCCCAAGAGGGTCACCTTGTTGGCATCCTACTGCAGATTCCAAAACATTGTCCTTGTATAATAATTTGGAAGGGTACCTGTAACATTGCCACAAAAAACCAACTGTTTACATATAGAGTGATATATCAATAAAACTAACTACGTACTATTTTGGAGTCAATTTTTCATAATAAAAACAAATGTAAATTATTAAAATTCAAATCATTTAATCTACTCTATGCGCGGAAATAGTCTATTTGTAAATGTAGCATGGATTACCCCTGAACTTAAAATTCATACATACTACCACATCACTAAACCAAATATGAAAAACAAAACACAACCGACTTCCAAGAACACAAAAAAAGTGAAAAATTACTTTAATTTCGGAAGTTGGTGGCAAAAAACGAAAATATACAACCAAAGACACCGACTTCCGAAATTAAAGTTATTTTTCACGTTTTTTATTTTAGTGTTTTTTTTTGGAAGTCTGTTGTTTTTTTGTAAAAAAGTTATTATTTTTCACGTTTTAGTTGTGGTACCTACCCCACATACATTCGTATACCACTACTTGATATGTAAATAACGTGACAGGAAATTATTATACCATCATCAATATAAACTAAGTGGAAAAAATACGCAGTATTAAGGTTAACTAAAAAACTACTGGTCAGAATTTGATCAAATTTATACGAGACCACATGTGAAGCACCAGCTTTCAAATAAAAAAAATATTATTTATCTAGAAAAAGTTCTGAATTCACAAAAATACAGTCGAATTGAGAACCTCCTCCTTTTTTTGAAGTCGGTTAAAAATACAAAATTTCGAGCGGCCATCTTTGGCAAATAGACGCCAAGTATTACTACTTAATTACTTGAAATGATTTCATGATACTTAACGATTAAATTTTCATCGAAATCGACTCCGAGGCTTCTTTGAGTACCTACTTACTTTTCGCTATTTCTTATAGTTTAAGGAGTTGGCCATCCACGCATATTTGTAATATTAACCCTGTATTTTGTTCCTATATTTTAATGGTGCCACTGTGCGCTTTTATAATTTCTAACATGACGATATTATCGTGGACGTCCCCGTCACAGTATCACGATAACATAGACTAGTAAAACGTATGACAATTTAAAGAAAGAAAAAGCATTTATTCAGATTCGCACAGGATTATCAGAAACTAAACTAAACACTCATAAAAATAAAAATAATAAAATTAAAACAAAAGTAAAATGAAAATAACAACAGTAAGTTCTGTACGAGACCAAAAGGCCACTATCTCAGCATGATGCTGCGGCAAGAAAGAGAAAAAAAAGAAGAAGACGCTTTTCAATTTCCATCCATCCATGCTTTTCCATTTCGTATTTCCATATATTTTATGAACGTGGACGTCTACGATATTATCGTCACGTTAGAAATTATGAAAGCGCATATTTACTCATATCACCCTGTTCCACGAACGTTAGCTTGCCAATCATTTAATTGACTCGGTATGAAAGCGGGCACCGAGCCACCACATTCAATTCGTCTAATGCACCATTCGTTTTACTTCACATTGATAGCTTTCCATTCCGTTTGTGTTTGTATCCATTTTCAAAATAGACTAGTTTATTGGAAAGTCTATAAAAAGTGTTGGTATTGAACATTTTACTTGTTTATCTACTGAAAATGTGAAATGGATTATTCTAGAGAGAATTTGCTGGAGTGCTTTTTATCAAAGGAAAATGTTGTTGTTTTTACAAATTAATGATTATGTTACCTTCAAAACACATAGCATTGGGTGAAGATGCAGTCTAAGATTTCGCCCTATAAACGTCATGTGGTAAGAATAAGTACATACCTTAATCCCCTTTATATTACCTGTGATCTTACACTATGGCAGAACTCGCGGTGATCTATGGTTACAGCGAGCTGAATCTGTCACTTGTCAATTGTCATTCATAGAAGTCTTCAAAACTCAACAGCAAGCACATTGTTCTAATAATTTGTTTTATTCATAACATAACAATTGTTTTGTTTTATGCAAAACAGCTCTATTGTGTTTCCTTCAAAACACATAGCATTGCTTGAAAATGCAGTCTAAGATTTCGCCTTTTATACGTCCTTAATCTTAATTTTTGGTTGGAAAATTTATTGAATACAGACCGAAACATTCGTTCATTCTAAATAATATAAATCGGATCTTTCATGAATATGCATTTAAAATAGGACACAACCGCCTTTGTTTAGCGTTGTGCGGGATCTATGATTGCGTATGGTGCCCGATACAGACCATAGAGCGACAGTGATCGTTAAGACATGGTCGCGACACACAGTGACCCTTGAACCGCAGTGTTTATTTTTAAGTTCAGTATTAGTTGGTACTGTAGTTAGTAAATGAGTCTGTAACAATAAACTGTGTAGAACATAAAAGAGTTATTCTCTCATATCCCAATTCTGCGCTTACGATTGTATATTTGACACTATGTAGGTCTGATCACAGTCCTATGTACGGTCACCAAACGTGATAAGTAACAAAAGTCGTTGGATATAGTTGAAATTTAGTAAGAAATCGATGGTTGTTTTCGAATGAAATTTAATTTGATAAAATACCTGTTTGTTTACTATTAATTAAATTAAATTGTATTCGAAAATATTCATCGGTTTCTTACTAAACTTCAAGTATATCGACGATCCTGGTTACTTATCTCTTTTGGTGACTGTACCTGGATTCGACATATACAGGGTGTTAAAGAAATGTCGTGCCATGGCTTAGGGGTAGGTACAGTATAGATAAAGGAACCCAGGAAAAAAAAATGCAAGATCAATCTAATTTAGTACCTACTAACTTAAAATAGCAATCTACTTACTATATTACTTTATTACTTATTATTACTATATTACTTACCTACTCTCGAACGCGTTGTCATTTTGGCCTTCACTTCTCGCGTCCGAATACTAAGTCACCCTGAAGCTATGGCACGCAATTTCTTTAACAGCCTGTATAATTCATATAGCGTCTATAACTACATCCTTCAAGTATTATTTCACCAGCAGATAACAAACAGGTCTTCAACCAATGCTATGTGTTTTGAAGGAAATATAATAGAGCTGTTTTGTATTAAAACAAAACAGTTATTATGTTATGAAAAACACATAGCATTGGAACAAAGTGCTTGCTGTTGAGTTTTGAAGACTTCTATGAATGACAGTTGACAAGTGACAGATCCAGCTCGCTGTAACCATAGATCACCGCGAGTTCTGCCATAGTGAAAGATCACAGGTAATATAAAGGGGACTAAGGTATGTATTTATTCTTAACATATGACGTTTATAAGGCGAAATCTTAGATTGCATGTTCAACCAATGCTATTGTGTTCTTTATCATAACTTTTTTGTTTTAATGCAAAACAGCTCTATTTTGTTTATTTTAACTTTTAATGCTAGCTTTGGTTGCCGATTATTTTATCTTAATTAATAACATTCGTAACAATGACAATACAATGTTCGGATTTTTCAGTTTTAATGACGTTAAACTTGATATAAAGCATCATTATTTTATGGCTCGTAAAATTAAACGATATTTTTCATACTTCAACGCTCATTAATGGGTTACTTAATTACTCTGATGAAACGAGGATTATCCGAATCGATGCAGATTCTAGTAAATATAATTATAGGTAGGTATTTGCATGACTCTGTTCAGTGATTTTCGATAAATGAAAACCAGATAATTAGGTAAATTACCTACCTGCTATATTACTTGTAAGAGGTGCTATAATTATTTAATTTATGATATTTATTTCTGTAAATTGCTTCACATCAAAATAAATTTTTAAGACTTGATGAGGTCAGTGTTTCCAATCCAACTACTCTGCAAAGAAATCATCAGGGCTGACCCTGATGATTTATGAATGATTACTAAAATTATAATAAACAACTACCTCATAATCGACATGGAAGTATATTCCAAGTCGACTGAAAGCGCCCGGCCTGCACCAAGTGTAAAGGGCAACTGATAGAAATCCGACGATTGACGAAACACGAAGTTTATCGGGTGCTTCTTCGGAAGTTATTTTCCGCAGGAATTCACGGTGATCTATTCCGTTGGTTTTCGTCATACATAGATAACCGAACGCAGGCTGTGGTTTTGCGTGGGTACACGTCTGGATGGAAATCTGTCCCATCAGGAGTGCCCCAGGGCTCAATCCTAGGACCGTTATTATTTACAATATTTATTTTGGATATTAAAAACTGCTTTAGAAACTCACATATCCTACTATACGCTGATGACATGAAGGTCCTAAAGTCCATACGCACATTGTCTGATACTGAGCTACTTCAGTCAGACCTTGACAGATTCGTACAATATTGCAAAACCAACAAACTACAACTAAATGTTTCTAAATGTTTTCACGTAATATTCACTCTCCGGAAATCTATCATTGGCCCAGGGTATACACTGGATGGTACTTACATAAGTAAAGAAACCAGTATCAGGGATCTTGGTGTGGTACACGATAGCAAGCTGCTTTTTGATAATCATGTAGAAATAGTTGTCAACAAGGCGTTCAAAGCCTTAGGCTTCATTATTAGAGCTTGTGCTAGCTTTCGTTCCCTAAAACCATTGAAAGTTCTTTACTGTTCTCTAGTGCGAAGCCACCTTGAGTACGTCTCTCAAGTATGGAACCCTCAATATGAGATCTACAAATCTCGCATTGAGTCTGTTCAAAGGAAATTTTTGCGGTACTTGGACTTCAAGGCTAGGCAATTATCAGTAGACTATGAGCACCGTTGTAAGCGATATCATTTCTTACCGTTGGAAGTAAGACGTAACATCAGTGATATCTGTTTTTTAGTGAACATCGCAAACGGCTCCGTCGATTGTCCCGAAATACTCAGCAAAATACTTCTTCGCACTAATTTAAACAACCTAAGAAAACGGCCGCTACTCCATATGCCATTCGCATCGACTAAGTACAGGCGCAACGCCTTCTGCATACGTAGTGTTATAGCTTTCAATAGTCTACCATCACACCTGGAAATTGATTTATTTTGCACCAGCGCACATAAAATTAAAAAGATTTTAAACAAGGAATATTTTGGTGACAACCATAAATAACTTTAATTCCAATTTTGACATTGCACGACTTGACATACCTAATGTATTATCTTGACATACCTAATATTGTTACATAGTAATCTGTTACTTAGTCAAATCGCTGTAACTGGTCAACGCAAATAACGCGTAACTAAGTAGATATAATATATGTGGAAGCTTGTAATTAGCAAATATCAAAACTTATGCATGATATTCAAGATTGTTATTAGTCTGTAAGCTTTCTTTAAAAATAAATAAATAAACATAGTTGTACTGTAGGTACTTAAGGTTGATAACAATTTAGATAGCACCTTAAATCCTGAAATGTAAGCTTTACTCGTAACAAACAAACATAGGCAATGAGACCAAGTGTTCTTAAGAAGTTAATTAAACCTATCAGCAAAGGTCACATTCTCTCTTTGATTTTTTTGCCAGACTTCAACAACACATTTTCTAGCGTAAGCAAATGCTGTCATAAGACCCTCAAACGATTCGCGCAGGTGTAGTAAGTACTTTCTCATTTCATTTCGCTCCTCGACGGGAAATGAGGCTTCGTTCAGAACGTTAGGTATCTTCAAGTTCACACCATGTTACATCATTCTACCACATTTCTCCGAGATCATTCGGATTCCATTTGCGACACATTTCCTTCACATATATATATAGGAAAGAAAATGTAGAAAACTTTCTTCTTTTTTTTCGTATGGTAAAGTTATCATCGGAGAATGATTTATTGCAAGAATTCTCGGAAGTGGTCGGTTTGTGACTTTTATCCGTTCAAAGAATATTTTTCAGTCTATTTACTTTTTCAGTGCCAATCAGTTGTTTCAGTGTAAAAAGATGTAGAAACACGTTTTCTTTACGACTTCTAATTTTTTAAAGTATTTTCCTCATTCACTTTTAGTCCGTTTAAAGCCGATTTTTCAAGAGTCAGATAACATTTATCTGGGTTTTTTTTTACAGAGTGACAGGTTTTCTATACGAAAGTGGGTTTAACTGCATGATATAAAGTTATCTGGACATTGAAAAATCTGCTGTTATAATAATTTTCTCTGAAAACGCTGAACTTTACTATTTCGTTACTATTTGCTTGGTTGATTTCGTGGACCGGATAATATTACTAGTAACGGTCGAAAAAATGAAGTACTTTACTTAGATTTTGACGCACCAAACAGTAAGCATAGATAAAGTTATCGTCATCAGACCTACCAGCGACAGAATATAAATAAATACTTTTTACTTAAATTTTGACGCACCAAACAGTAAGCTTCGAGAAATTTATCTTCATCAGACCTACCAGCGACAGAATATAAATAAATACTTTTTACTTAAATTTTGACGCACCAAACAGTAAGCTTCGAGAAATTTATCGTCATTAGACCTACCAGCGACAGAATATAAATAAATACTTTTTACTTAAATTTTGACGCACCAAACAGTAAGCTTCGAGAAATTTATCTTCATCAGACCTACCAGCGACAGAATATAAATAAATACTTTTTACTTAAATTTTGACGCACCAAACAGTAAGCTTCGAGAAATTTATCTTCATCAGACCTACCAGCGACAGAATATAAATAAATACTTTTTACTTAATTTTTGACGCAACAAACAGTAAGATTCGATAAAGTTATCGTCATCGGACCTACCAGCGACAGAATATAAATCAATCACGAGCCTAGCCTTTTCCCAACTTGATTGCGGTTGGTTCCCAGTCCACTAGAAACAGCGGAATATCAATATTTTACGTGGAGAGACTACCATTTGACTTCCACAACCCAATTACTGGGCAATACCGGCAGAATATCCCAACTAATATTATAAATGCGAAAGTAAGTTTGTTTGTTTGTTACGCTTTCACGCTAAAACGGCTGAACGGATTTGGATGAAATTTGGCACAGGGTAGACCATGACATGGAGAAGGACATACATAGGCTTCTTTTCATCCTGGATCGCAGACGAAGTCGCGGGCAACAGCTAGTAATAAATCCATGTGGGTAACTAGCATGGTACTGTTGTAGCCTTTTGGCTTGCCTCGTTGATCTAGTAGAACAGAACTATTATATGATCCTGCCTGGGTTGGTTTCCGAAGTCGGGCAAACTGTCACATGGGTTCTTCTATCAGTAATCCTAATCTACATGGTCCTCACATGATTTGACCAAGATAATATCCGGACTTTAAAAGAGACTGACCTCTGAGTTTGTATCAGTGTTTCTTCTCAGAGTAGTCGGATAGAAGCATCGACCTCACCTAGGTCGATAAATAGTAATAAACAATAATAAAATAAGTGTTAAGAGTGTTTGTATAAACCTAGGCACAGAAAAAAATAACAGCAGTTTTTAGTAATAGCCTGTAAAATAGTCTAGACTCGCTCCGATATACGACTTAAAAATAACTGGCGAAATTTGGGCGTACTATACATCTCTGCTTACCATCTCTGGTTGCATTCGGAGAAAACAGGCTTGGTATTATGTCACTGTGGCCTTTGAAAGACCAACACAAAGCTCGTTTTGCTCGGTGTTGAGCTTCATTATCAAATTAAAAGTTTTATTTTTGTTTTTACAGCGCCTCGCTTCGAGCATTTTGCTGTGATGCTGTAAAACCGAATGCGTGACCGCTGACGTCATAGAAGGCTTAAGTCGGGAAAATAAATTAATAGAACAACAAGTAGGTCGTAACTTATTTAATTCGTTTAATTTGGCTGACCTCGTAGCTCAGGGTGGAGTGGTATAATTAATGTGATGGGTATCATAAAAATAAATGAAAGAGGAAAGATATTCATTTATTTCGAAGGAGACATAGGTAGACAGTACAGTGAATTATGCTGGCAGTTGGTATTGAAAGAATAATCCTACACCAATTTTTTTTAATACTGACGAAAATAATTTACAAAAGATAAAAAAAAATAACGTGTATTTCTCTTCGTTTTGAAAATAACACTATGGAATTGTTTCTAACTTTGTAATTTGTATCTTTCGGTTTCAGTTTTCTATTAAGTACAAAATCCCGAGTTTTGTACACCAAACTATCCTTGTTATCCCGAAAGTTTTAACAACACTTTGGTACAATCTTTGCAATAGATACTTCAGAAATACTCCCATATAACAGATATCTACTTTATTTTGTTCAGAAATGTTCTCGTTTTATTTTTATTAAGTGTGATATGTTTATTTAATTCATTTAGCTTACTTCTAGATCACGTGTCATTATACTTAGGTATGAGAGTTAAATAGGTACTCCTACCTTCTCAACTGCTCGAAACTACAAATTCACCGCGAACGGAAACTGCAAAATGTCCGACTGCACGAAACTCATCAGCAAAATGTGACAGCTGACCGCGTGTTCCCGCCTCTTAGTTTTTTCTTAATTTTATGCGTGGACCTTGCGTACCAGGTTCTTTTGAAAGGTGGATAAATGTAGCATTTTTTTGCCACAATCCGTGCGTGTGTATCGGGAATTTTGAAATAAGTTATCTCTGGTTGAAAATCAGTTTGTAATCTGAGCTGCGGTCGTTCGTTCTGTCAATTAATACTTCAATAAGTATTTGGTAGGATTCTATTCGTGGATTGGTGGTGGTGGTAAGTGAGTAAGTGTAATTGGTACATATATGTTTTATAATAAAGTCCTCCAACAGAAGAGGCTGTTTTTTTTTGTAAGTTATACAAGCTACTGCCTAGACTTTCAGAATCTGAAATACGAAAGGTACTAGCTAATGACCAGAGATCGGAAAAGGTAAGTTTATTTACCTAAACTTTCAGGAAGGAACTAACGTAGAGTGGATAATACCTCCTCTCAAATCCCGGAATAGTTATAATGACGTTTAAATCCCGGTATTTAAAGACCACGAATTATTTATTGGACTTTATTTATAGTTAGAAATTATTGATTTGAAGAATCATAATTATGTAACATTTTTTAGGGTTCCGTACAAATTGTGTAAAGCTCTTTAATTTAATAGTTTTATTATGGAACCCTAGAAAATGTTATATGATTTATCAAATCAATAATTTTTAACTACAAATAAAGTCCAATAAATGATTCGTGGTTTTTAAATCCCGGGATTTTAGAGAAGGTATTATCCACTCTATGTTACTTCCTTCCTCGAAGATTAGGTAATTAACTCTACCTATTCCGATATCTGCCCATGAACTCTGTTATATAAAATGATAATTTTATAAACTTTGTACCCGTCAAATTAAGCCAGACTTCATTTGAGACCGTGCACTAACTGTGACTTCACATCCAATTAGCAACATAAATGTCAAGTTAGTTTATTTTACGGTACCACGGAGTATGCAACACAATTTAGCCTCATTTATCTGCTTGGACGTGTAGCACCAGTCATATTTTAACGGAAGGAGGCAAAAAAACCGGCCAAGTGCGTGTCGGGCCACGCACAGTGTGGGTTTCGTAGTAGCCCGTTATCACAATATAGTACGATTCTGTTGTTCTTTATTCTGAATATAACTAATGGTAAAGATGAAATATATGATAAGGGTGTCCAGAGTAAAACAAAACTTTAACACATAATGTAACCACGGAGGACATACCTTGCAAGAAAATCTTAACACCACGATCTACAAAAGTGACGTCATGGTACAACGCCATCTGTTATCGATTAGTGATACTAAACTTATGACAAAATGTTGATTTTCGAAGATAATTATTTAAACTGATTAGACATTAACTAATAATAACCACTTTCTTCCTGCTAAAGCTAAAAAATAAGAATACGATTGCTGCCAAGTTATTATTTCAATTCGCAAAATTGTAATTCGAAAGTTAAACAAAGTTCGTTTGTGACTTCTATAGGTACTCGAATGATAATTAAAACTTGTGATAATCTACCAAGTTTTTTTTTGTATTTTCATTTCATATTTTGTTTTTCAATGCAAGTCTTTACCCGTTATAAACAAGCAACTACTTCATCTTAGTCACTTTAAAGGATTAATGCAAAGGATTTTGTATTTAGTACAAAATTATCCAACACCCAAGTTCAACGACTATTACTGCTAAACTAATAAAATTATTTTAACTGCTATAATTTTCCTTTCAAGTTTATGTAATGCACTATCATCGTAAATTTTCCCAGATTTTTCAAGCCAGCAGTTTAGCTTTTAGAGGGGGTAGGCGCCCTACTGGAATAAAGATAAAGATTTGCACTTTAAAGTTTAATATTTCGTAAATGGAGCATTAAATCGATAAATTATTTTAGCAACCCCCAAGTCATTTTAGAAGACCTATTCAGCGATACTCCACACGATGGGGTAGACGACAAAAAAATATTCAACCCCACTTCACATGTAGGGGTGCTATCCTAAAAATAAATATTTTCCAAAATTTTATTTTCTTTGTCGGTGTGATTGATATACACACTCCTACAAAATTACAGCTTTCTAGTACTAACGGTCTCTTAGCAAAACCTCGGACAGACAGACGGACGGACATGACGAAACTTTAGAGGGTTTCCTTGTCAGAACTACGGAACCCTAAAAACGGGCCTAGTATAGAGGCACTTTTAGGGTTCCGTACCACCAAAACTATTATGGTTTACCTTCTTTTAATTAGTCGTGATAGAGGTTATAGAAACACATATGACCTCTGAGTTTGTGTCTAGACTTCAACCAGTTTTTAAAGTATACCTATTATTACTAGCTGCTGCCCGCGGCTTCGCTCTTGTGGATGTTGGAAAATAGCCGACAGGAACTTATAACCGGGACAAAAAATATCCTGTGTTACTCCTTATAACATCAGCTATCGGCCAGTGTAAGTCACGTCTAAATCGGTCAAGTTGTTTCGGAGATTAGCCGGAACAAACAGACAAACAGACGGTTTTTTTTAAATTGATTTTTTGTTATAAGCGCCGTATATACATTCATATGATGCATTTAGTAAAAAGCTATTATTTTGACATTACAAACAAACACTTAAATTTTATTAATTTGTATATAGATGTATAGATTTTACAAGTGTGTTTGTTGAATAAACGCCATTTATCATGTACATTTTGTAAATGTTTGCATTGGCTACCTATACAGTTCAAAAGATTCAGCCTGGTAACATAAGGATAAAAGATGTAGGCTAAGTAATAGGTTTCCGTCGACACACTTTGGGTACAGAACCCTAAACGCGCGGGCAAAGTAAAGAGGCTAAATTAACTAGTTACATAAAAGTGAAAAACGGCTCTTGCGAGGAACCCGAGCAGAACCGTGGGCTGTATTTCTCAGCAGTATTTTATAAGCGAGTTTTGCTCATCTCAGATCATTTGTCCACGTAATTGCGCACGTTTTGCCTCTCTGTGATGCGACGGCGACGCCTTGTTTTAAAAGGAACCTCTTTTTATACCCCCTGATTCTTTACGCGACAAGATTGGCTGTGAAAAGAAGTAATACCAAATGGCTGTAATTTATTCTTGTTTATTTTTGTGTAATATTTCTCTAGTAAGATAAATATATTGCAACATTTTTGGTGAAAATATCTGTGTGTTTCCGCGGCAGTATTTCATGATTTGCATACGTTTATGACGTCATTAAAGCCCTAAATGTTGTACTTTGGGTTACTTTATATATCTTGCTGAAATAATTCTGGCCCTATTATAAATTCCCTAAATGTATAAATTATTTGTTTACTTGTATAATCGGCTCAAATATACGCCAAAAAAAAAATTACGTGAATGTCATGTCCGAAATATAAAACACATTAATAACTGTCTCAAATAATTCTATCAAACTTTCATATTTTTTCTTAAAATGCTTTTAAAATACAGACGTCTTATGCTTCCAAGGAACCTACTATGGCTTATTCGATTACTTTTAGAAGATCCTTTAAGAAAACTCATCTCGTCCGTCGTGACGATATTGCTCCTAATCTTTTTATTTAGTATTGCGTTGATGTTAATCATATTTCCTTACCTTTGATCTTAGAAGGATAAGGTAGCTTGAAAGGTTAGGTACTGTCACTGACGTCATTATGACTCGTCCATACACTCTATATGTGTATATGTATATACTCTCTGTATATGTTTTATGTATGTATGTATTTGTTGTATATGTAAATGGTACACCACTGAATACCTGCATTATTGTCTCTCCTTCTCCCTTGAATCCATCCAAAGGTTGTCTGCAAAAGATCGCGTTTAGCGATAAGACCGCCCATTGTGTCACCCTGTATAAAATGTCTATATTTATATCTGTAATTTTTATGGTGTACATAATAAAGAGTATTCTATTCTATTCTATTCTATACGACCCATATCAGTGTCATCGTCATCATCATTATGACGCCTATGGCCCCTGTACGGTGTACGTACATGGTTTTAAAATATGTATTCTTGATACAATAAGTTAGTTAGTAGGCTCGCGCATTTGCACTTTGATCGCGACCTACATTTGGGAATGCATTGTCATACGGCGGAGCCTAGATGCATCTTTGTACATAATTTAATTAGTCTTCAATTAGACGTGATTTGAGTCGGACAACTTGCATTTTTATTCAGATTCATATCCGTTGAGCATTCATAGACATTACTTACATTATCTTGACATTTTCTGCATACTTGCACCTTGCAGTTGGATTGACAAACTTTACTGTTTGGTTAACACACCGAACAGCCCCCTCACTTGACTAAAGGCTTCTACAATCGCACGCCTTTTGACTCAAACTTCGGTTGCAACGATCGCCGCTTCAATTAGCTACCCTACGTTTGCCGATTCGCATTTCCGTCGATATCCTCTCAAGAACACGTCCACCCCAACGGTCATTGGTTTAGTACTACGGTAGTTGAGTTACGACCGCGGTGGTCAACCATTCGGTGCATTCACCGAAATTTAATTTGATGCCACTGCCATTTTATGTGTTACCGTCAAACGGGGTGAATTATAGGGATGCAGGGGTGAATCAAGACGAAACTTATTTTAACATTGAAAAAATACAGTTTGTTGTCAACAAGGGCACTTGATCGTTCATTATAATACAGTAAACACATTAGAGTCCTTTTTAGCAACTAACTATATTATTTAATTGTTAAAGTCCCTTTTAAAGTTTCGTATCGATTCACCCCTGCATCCCTATTGACCCCGTTTGTCGGTATTTCCCTTTTACAACAGGGTTGACGGTAACAGTGGTAATGTCGAATATTACAGTAAGATATCAGTCAAAACATCAACGACGAGGCAAAACATCAACGACGAGGCAGAGTGGTTCCGGGAGGCCATGTCCGAAGTGTGTGACGTGGCAATGCCCCAGGTCCAGCCCGGACGCGCCTGGCGCCAGGTGTACTGGTGGTCGCAGGAACTAACGTCTCTGCGCAAGGCGTGCGTTGCCACGCGACGCCTGTACACCAGGCACCGCAGGCTCCGTATCCGCCCTTCGGATACGGAAGCCATTCAGGCGGAGCTGTACGAGGGTTACAGAGCGGCGAAGACCGCCCTCCGAGCGAAGATCCTGCGGGCCAGGGGACTGGCCCGTGAGGAGTAGCTGGGGACTCTGAACATAGACCCGTGGGGACGCCCATATAAGGTGGTGTGGGAGAAACTCCGCCCATGGGCTCCCCCGCTGACGTAGAGGCTCCGGCCCCAGCTCGTGGAGGGCGTGATTTGCGCTCTGTTCCCTTCGCGGGGGGAGCATACTCCCCCGCCCATGGCTCCGCCTCCTGCGGTGCCAACTGTGGACCACACAACCGACGATGACGACGTTGCTCCTGAGGTGACTGAGATAGAGTTGAGAGCGGCGGTACGTAGGCTTAGTGCCAAAAATACCGCCCCAGGACCCGACGGCTTACCTGGAAAAGCCTGGGTCCTGGCCTCGGAGGCTCTCGGGCCTCGACTAAGGGGGCTCCTTAGCGCATGTTTGGAGGAGGGCCAGTTCCAACTTCGTTGGAAGACGGGGAAACTGGTCCTCATTAAGAAGCCGGGACGCCCAGCCGACTCTCTGTCCGCTTACCGGCCCATTGTGCTGCTCGACGAGGTGGGCAAGCTCTTTGAAAGAGTCATTGCAGACCGCCTCGTCGGGCAGCTGGTGCGGGTGGGGCCGGATTTGGCGGAGAGCCAGTTTGGTTTCCGCAGGGGGCTCTCCACGGTGGATGCCATCATGCGCGTGCGAGCCCTCACGACGGGGGATGCTGTGGGCCGGGGTGGGGTCGTCTTGGCGGTGTCTCTAGACATCGCCAATGCCTTCAATACCCTGCCCTGGAGTTGCATCCGGGAGGCATTCCGGTATCACCGGATGCCGACCTATCTCTGTCGTGTAGTCGAGGCCTATTTGACGGATAGAGCGGTTATCTACCCCGGTCACCAGGGAGAATGGAACCGGTGAGAGATGTCGTGCGGTGTCCTACAGGGATCGGTCTTGGGGCCGCATCTGTTGGACATCGGGTACGACTGGGTGCTGCGCGCTGACCTCCCTAGTGGCGTCAGCGTGGTGTGCTACGCTGACGACACGCTAGTACTGGCGCAGGGGAGGTCGCACCAGGCGGCGGCCGAACTGATGACATGCGGGGTTGCGACAGTCGTCGAGAGGATCCGGCAATTGGGACTCGAGGTGGCCTTGCACAAGTCCGAGGCCATGTGTTTTCATGGTCCTCGGAACGCGCCACTGTCGGGTTCCGAAATAACGGTAGGAGGGGTTCACATCGGCGTCGAGTCGACGATGAAGTACCTGGGACTCGTCCTCGACAGCCGGTGGAACTTCGTGGAGCATTTCCGACGTTTGGCTCCCAGACTGCAGCGGGCCGGGGCTGCTATAAAACGGCTCTTGCCTAATCTGGGGGGGCCAAACGCCTCCTGCCGGAGGCTCTACGCGGGGGTCGTGCGGTCCATGGCCCTTTACGGGGCACCGGTGTGGGCGCGTTCATTGAGGCTCCGGCCAGCCCGCCGGTTGAACGCGTCCCAAAGGGTCATGGCCATCCGGATGGTACGGGGATACCACACGGTCTCCTGCGAGGCGGCGAGCCTCCTTGCCGGATTGCCGCCGTGGGATCTGGAGGCAAAAGTCCTCGCGCACGTTTGGGAGTGGCGCGAGGAGGCAAAACGCCGGGGCGTAACACCGTTGCCGCGACAAATCGCGGCACAGCGGACAGAGCTCCGGCGGGATCTCATGGCGGCATGGAGAGTGCGACTGTCGCAACCCAGCGCAGGGCACGCCACAATTGCGGCGGTAAGACCCCTCTTTGAGGAGTGGCTTGAGAGGCGCCACGGCGTCCTCACCTTCCACCTGACGCAGGTCCTTACCGGACATGGCTGTTTCGGTAGGTTCCTGTTTCGGATAAGGCGGGAGGAAACGCCCGGGTGTTACCATTGTGTGGATCGACCGGAGGACACGGTGGAGCATACGGTGGAGGTCTGCCCGGCTTGGGCGGAGCACTGCCGTGTCCTCGTGGCGGCGATCGGCGGCGGCGACCTCTCGCGTCCGGCCCTGGTTCAGGCCATGGTATGGAGCGAGAGGGAATGGGAAGCCGTCACCTCCTTCTGCGAAGCAGTAATGCTCGCGAAGGAGGAGGCGGAGCGCGAAAGGGAGAGGCATTCTCTGCGCCCTCGCGCCCTTAGCCACCGCAGGAGGAGGAGACACCCTGGGCGTCGGGAGTCGATTGCCGACTCCCGGCCACCGTAGGCGCGGGCTTGCGGACGGCGGGCACTGGGCAGCTCGCCGTCCGGTAAGGACCAGGCCCAGGTCGACGGCGCGTCGTGTTCCACGCGCGCCTCAAAGAGATGTCAGCAAAATTGACGGGGTCCGAGAGGACCGATGCCTGCCGGGGCTGCGGATTGAAAGCGGAGATGACCAAGATGCAGTCCAGAATGGAGATATCAGAAAAAACCAATACCGAACTACGTGCAGAAATAGCGTTATTGCGCAACGTTGGTTCGGTATTTGGGTCACCTGAGGCCTCGAAGGTGAATACACGTCGAGGGGCGCAAAATGCAACCATCGGCAGTTTTGAATCGGCGAACACAAGTGCGTCATCAGCTGCCGATAACGCTGAGCAAGCGCCGCCCGCCGCCGTCGTCACCCGCGCCGCAACACCGGCTGCGGATACGTCACGCGTAGGTACGTCGACCCCAAAACGTGCCTATGCTGCTATCGTCACCAGCGGAAAATCTGATGCGTCGCAGCCTAAGCGACAAACCAGAAAAGGGGAAATACGGAAAGAGGGTGGTCAACCTGCCCTGACTGCGGTCCTTAGCTCCGTGCCAAAAATGACACAAGTTGATGAGGAGGGCTTCACTAAAGTAGAAAGGAAGAAGAAGAAGCCCTGTTCTCGTAACTTGTGCGGTACCGCACCGAGTGGACCCAACATGCTGCTGCGTCCTGCTGTGCCTACGACGTAGCTGTACATTTCACGTCTGCATCACTCCACTACAACTGAAGAAGTGGTGCAGTATTTGAAAGTGAAGACCAACTGGACTCTGAGGGTCGAAAGGTTGGAATCGCGCCATAACATCAACTTTAAATCTTTTGTGGTACAAGTTCCAACCCAACATCTGCAGACCTGCATGAAGGAGGACTTTTGGCCGAAGGGTGTCGTATATCGACGTTTCCGAGGACGGTTACGCGACACCTCGCAGCGAAACACGACGCCGACAACATTACGTGTATAGTTTTAGTTTTAAATGGTTTTAAATTATGTATTAGTTTATTGTTATTTGATGTTATTTTGTGTATTTTATCTATGGGCCTTAGTAGCCTGATAATAAAATGATTATTATTATTATTATTATTGTTCGAAAGAGTTACCGTGGCCCTGGCGCACAGGCAACTGAAGGAACACGGGTGGGTTTTAGTCAGTAAGAGTCTGACACGCCCTTCCACTCCGCCCAGAGCGGGAGAGGTCATTCGATGACTTCCAACCCAAAAAAAAAAAAAAAGATATCAGTCAAAAGGAGGATCCAATCCAAATTTTTGTTTATACCTGTACTTGTAATACCAATAAACGATTTTTTTTTAAATCTATAAAACACCATTCATTTCGGCTTTCTTCCCTAAATAATGGGAATGACTAAATTCTACGAATTTCAGAAGTCAAATCTTAGTCAGCTTACCTTAAGTCAGACCTTCGCCACCCTACAAGTTATTTAACATTAAAATTAAGGCTGAAAATTATCCCACAGAAACGTACTGCCGAGATACAAAGTGTCCTATGTCCTAACCCAGGCCATGGTCTATCTGTATCCCAAACTTCATCAAAATTCGTTCAGCCGTTAAAGCGTGAAAAGGTAACAGAGTTACTTTCGCATTTATTAGTAAACTAGGCTGTACTTGTACGCTATAGTCCGAAAATGTCAGATTTATAATAATTGTTAAATTAATCACCTGGGAGAACTACGGTCCCCGCATAGCAATGGTGAAGAGCTTCCTGATCAGGAATGAGGTGGACCCTCTATTGATGAAACGTTTCATTGTTTACCTACTGTTGCCCGCGACTTCGTCTGCGATCCAGGATGAAAAGGAGCCTTTGTCCTTCTTCAAGTTATGGTTTACCCATGTGCCAAATTTCATCCAAATCCGTTCAGCCGTTTTAGCGTGAAAGCGTAACACACAAACTTACTTTCGCCTTTATAATATTGGTTAGGATTAGGATAAGGTAAATATGGATTAGTATGGATTCTAATTTATTTTGGGTTTTTGTTCCTAAATTTGTTTTATTCTTCCCAAGAAATGAAACGTAGTAAGCGTATAAAAGAGGCAATATGTCACAAAGCCAACAAAGTCTATCAATTCCCCTTTGGGAAGACCCATGTCTTCCAACTGTTCTGTTTATTTAATCTACGGGTCAATATTAGAAGTAGGGTTGATAGGAAACTATTTATTTATGTAGAAAATGGAGTTTCCAGTGGGAATAGCAAAACAGTGATAAGATAATTTTCTACACGATGTCTACGTGCTAATCCGGATCATTTGCCTTTGACTCTAGCTTTTGCAAAGGAGCTGCACTGTGCGAAGATAGAAAATTGAACCGATCTTATTGGTCGATTTCTCCTAGCTTCCTTAAAAAGCACTGGTGGCACCAAAGGCAAAATAGGAAAAGGAAAAAGTTTTAACACAAAACAGTTATCTCGAATCTTGATATGGGCTACTTACAGCCATAAGCAGAAATACCTATGTAGGTAAACAGTTGGTTAAAATTCAAAAGCGATGTTCTCGTGAAATAACGATATAAATTTTAAAATAAGACCACTTTCATGATAGTATGGGTTCGAAAAAACTATGTTCTGAACTCTTTGCCTAAAATTTCAATGAAAAGTAATGTAGATTTTATTATGTGCTTTGAACTGGTCTACTGGTCATCTTAGATATGTGGCACCATCTACATCACTACATGCGAACTACGCATCACACTGACGTCACGCAAAATCCTACATCGCGCAAGCAAGTTTACCGCGTTACTAGCATATATTCATCGTCCCGACAGCAATATTCGGGCAGTTACCCACCAGACGCAACACCCGTCCGGTCAGAGGAACCTCCTTTTTCTATAGAGGATGAGTGAACTTTACACCCTTCTTATTCCTCTATAGATACCTATAATATACAAGCTAACACATTATATATATTATGTACAAGTATATAAAAAAGTCAATGTAAATATTTGAAAAGGTTAGTAGATAATTGCATTTGATATAATTATGCAAAGTATACCTATACATATTTATGCTCGTGATTGTACCAACCTACATATAACAATTTAATCACCAAAGAAATATTTAAACTTTACAGTACACCCATCAAAAATGCTGTAACAAAATATTTTTCTGTGTCCAAATTGCCCTTTATTGAGAGGAGAAGAGGCCATTACTTCCCTCCATTGTTATAACGAGGTTACTTCAAGTTCGTAAGTGACACCAGCGACTGCCTCCATTATGAAACGAGTCAAGGTGACGCCTATAAATAATACCAAGTACAAGTTATATTACCAAGTTCAGTGTTGAGGGTGTATTTAATATGAATATGTTATTTTAATGTGGCAGCAACTGTGAAATATTTGGCTTAAGTGATAAATGCGAAAGTTGCCGATATTACCAGGTTGTAATTTAACGGTCCTAATGTACCTTCTTTTTCTTCTTTAGGAGTTTTGGTTTCCGCACTTAGTCCTTCAAGTGGACCATCGTGCGTTAAATGTACCTACTATATCCTAATGTACCTACATATTAGGCAGAAATGTTTTTTTTCTCATACTCTTAGCTTGTCGATGGTAATATCGATTCTGTGAACTCACCAGTGAATGCATTATAGCGGTAGCGTCCATTAATTCCTGGAACGTGCAGATACTTGAGCACGCAGGACATGACCTTCAGTGTTCCATTGTTTTTGGTACGATACCACATTTTGTATTCTAGGTCCGCAAACAGCATTGATAAAAACTCCCAAAAACATCAGGAGACTCAAGATTTCATTTCATGTTTTACAATTTAGTCCTATCTAGGTTTTTGCCCTCTTATCAATATCATTAGCGTGATCTACCATTAAAAAAAATCTAAGCCAACGTCTTACCCGATCCCAAAGAAATACCCTCGATGGATCCAAGATTTCTTTTAGCTTCACATTTTCTTCAGCTATTTATTTTCCGCTCCTGAAACTTGGCAAAGGTAGGATTTCTACTGCAAGGAGCTCTATTCATCTTGCTTCGTGCAATTTACATACAAAACAAATTTTTTTATTTGGCTTTTTGACTGGATCCATCTTAGGAAGCATTAAAAAAACTTTCTCATCTCAAAATAACGGCTCTTTTGATAAATTTATTGGGCGTTACTTTAGAAAAAAGTTCATATACTAATAAAAATAGGCAGTTATTGTTGCGCACTTGCTGCTAAAATATGAAGTAGTCTATCTATCTTCTTAATATAGCAAAATAGAATAGTCTTTATTATGCACACCATAAAGATTACATAAATAAATGTACAGATTCTACATGGGGTGACACAATGGGCAGTCTTATCGCTAAAAGCGATCTTTTACAGACAACCTTTGGATGGATTAAAGGGAGAAGGAGAGACAATACTGCAGGTAGTCAGTGGGGTACCGTTTACAAATACAATAAATAAATACCTACATACATATAACGTATACTTATACGTTATATGAATGTATCTACATATGAAAGTACCTACAATAATAATCATGAAATCATATATACAATAATAATCATGAAACAAGAACAAGGAAACTAAATGTTGTGATATTTAAGGAGAGAGGAAGTGATTTTAACCAGAATTTTAAAAGTGGACAAAGATTGAGCACGCCTTATTGATACGTGCAAAGCATGATATTATTATCTTATTCTTTGGGAATACTTAGGTATCTCATATAAATAAAAATGAATGCTGTTCGTTGATAAGCGCATCACTTGAGAACCGTTTGCCTTTTTTTTTGTTTTAAAATGTTCGTAATAACAATGAGTTTTTTAGGGAAAGAATACTTTAACAAATACCTGGAAAGTTTAAATTCGGGAAAAACGGATCGTCCTTTTTTTTGCATTTTTGTATGAACTTTTGAACACGAGAACGTCTGTCGGGTCAGCTAGTCTACATATAAAACACAAAAAAACTTGTTTCTACTTATGTCCGTTACAGACTTTAAAACCATCCAACTGATGTGCTCCAAACTGGTTTCATTAGAAAGGCAAAAATGCAAAGATGGTTTTAAACTACCAAAAATATATAAGGTGTATCTATTCATACACGAAATATCTGAAGGGGTCATTGTACTCATTATTATGAACAACTATTACTATAGGACAAAACGTGAAATCGCAAAACAAAAATCTGCTGTGCCATACATTTTGACGAGTTCTGCGAACATAAATGTAGGGAGCAGCTGATTTTTTTTTTCGAGATTTCAGGTTTGGTCCCATAGAAAAAGTTGTTTGTTACCCTTTAAGAGATTTCGTGTATGAATAGATATACCTTATATAGACGAAACTTTTTATCCCGGTAGTAGTTAGGTGGCATGCATACAAGACGGTATTCTGTTCACGACACGTTGTGCTCAATTCCTAAGCAGAAACCTAACAAAAAGTACTAGGGTTGCATGAATTCACGATAGTATTTTAATCATTAGTATTAATTATGCTTTATATATTTCTAATTTGTTCTGTGTATTTTATAGAGGTAGTGGTGATTGCGGCTGCGGATATGCTCAACACTGAAAGTGGGAGACCAGTCGGTGTTGAGCCACTTGTCGAAATCACTGCAGCCCCAAGTCCTGGCAAGACTCATGCGTCAGCCCCAAGCCCTATCCCGGCCGATGCTACAACAGCGCCTATGATATATAGTTTATAATCAGGATTAACACATAGGATACTTTTGATATATTCCGATCTCCACGCGGGCGAAGCCGCGGGCAAAAGCTAGTTAACTATAATTTTCTTCAGAATGTTTTTCTTCACCGAAGTCAGTGATGCCCAAGATGAATTTAGAAAGTACATATGATGTTTTGGTCATGTTGAGAGGATGAATGAATGGTGACTAACAAAAGGTATTTACAAGGCAGATGTGAGTGGAAACGTCGGGAGGGGACGCCCTAGGAAGACATTATAGTGACGTTATTGGTGATGTTCTTCAGAAAGGTCAGGTGCGTATTACTCGCAACCGGCGTGCGTGTATGACCAGATGTATGAACGTAAACGAGGCAAAAGGAGTATGTAAAGATCGTAGCAGGTGGTGTTCTGTAGTTTCTGCCTACCCCCATGGGAAGAAGGTATGAGTTTATGTATGTATGTATGTACATATGAATTGAAAAAGTCACATTATTGGTACTTGCCCGGATTTGTAAGAGCCGAGGCCTTAACCACTGGGCTATCACGACATATTTTTTGTAGGTAGGTATCTATTACTTTCTTATAAATAAGTAAATAGATAAGTCCTATTTTTGGAATAATGCGTACCTGAAGATACTACTAATTAGATATAACTGCGCTTGTTACTCATAATGTTTTCTTGGTAAAGGTCAGATAGGGAACTTATATTTTAAGGGGGATGTGCTCAAGTAGCCCGCGAAATTCAAAAATACTACGTTAGTTTGCAATATGCAGGTCACTGTCAGGTTGTATTTTGATTAAAATATGATTCGCGGCTGTAACAAATATGACTTTACAGAATTATAATCATTAAAATCAGCAATACAACTCCTTAAGGGGGTCGTCTAGTGTTAAGACCATTTTTTTCAATGTTTTTTGGGGATTTTATTTTGTACACACCATTAAAGTAAGGAAATTCTAAATTTCATGTCAGTTTTGAACAACATTTGAACAAACTTTGTGTATTTTTTGAAGTATTTAACACAACCGGAGATACACCGTGCAACAGGAACACATATTTAAAAAAAGGTGCTCCACTGCTGCCATGATTCCGGCCGTTCTGCTTATCTGAGATCAAAAAACCAAACGCCATTTTAATTGTGAGAGTTCAGGCTCTACATGGAACTAAAATAAAATCAGAATTCCATAAAATTATATGTTTCTTTCGCTTTTGAAGAAAAAATTAAATTTCTCGGAATTTTTTGGGGTCTATTAAGCTTGTAAAAAGAAAACTAAAGAAGTAATCTTAATTATTTTAGATTAACTTGTAGTTATATATGGGCTGAACATGCTGTATAAATTTGAGCAGAATCGATCTACTAGTTTTTGAGATATTATGGCAGCAATTTGGAAAAATCGTGTTTCGAGAAAAACGCGTTTGAAAGTTATTGTATAAATAAATAAATAAATAGTGAAATAATGGCGAAAATAATAATAATGAAATAATAAAAAATGCTTTTACTCACATCTTCTACACATGTTTTTGATGTGTTTTATGGGGAAAAAAAAATCGCTCTTTGTCACCTGACACACTAGACGACCCCCTTAAGTTAGAGTTGGCCTCAAATGTCATGATTTCATGAAATAGTCATTCAATAGGATAATATGAACTTAGAGAGATGTATTGATGATTTTTATTATTATAATTCTATAAATAAATATTTGATACAGCCGCAAATCATGTTTTAATCAACATACAACCTGCTACTGACCTGCAAATTGCGAAAAACGTAAGAAAAATTGAATTTCGCGGGCTACCTTGGCGCATCCTCCTTAAAATATTATCTATTCTTCTATGTAGAACTATTAGACTTCAACTTAAAGTATAATCTGGTTAGAAATTTCTGTACATTTTATGAACGTGAACGACCACGGAAATATCGTCACGTTAGAAGTTATAAATGCGCCCATTTCTGTACATTTCTGAACGTGAACGTCCACGATAATATCGTCACGTTAGAAATTATAAAAAAGAAACATTGATTTGTTTAGTTTCTAATACGACATCGCGCTATTATAATTTAAACATAAAAGGTATCGGCTCTTTATTAACATAGGTATTATCTAGTATTAATTGCCCTGCAAAGCAGGAACTTTCTTAAGTATACGTTTGCATTGAAATAAGATCCAACGAACAACATTCCTTGTAAAAGACATTTTATTACAAAGCTGCTTCTCAGTTTCTATTTTGACTGCTTCATATTTTTTTAAACGCTTAAAACATTGTTGTTAGCTATTTGGTACAAAGGAAAGAATGCAACTTGGTTGCAAAAAACTATTTCGCAGTCGGAAAAGCAGAGAACTAAATACGAGGGAACTCATAAAATATTTTTTCTATTAAACATTTTTAAGATAATAAGATTTGTATGCAATGGTATAACATAAAACCGAGCACCCACAACTGATGTTAAGTGGTCACTTTTACCGCAAGTTGTGATGACGATGGTAAAAATAAAATATCAACTTTTTTAACATTATCACATAAATTTATGAAAGATATGGAAAAGACATCGTGCATAAATTATGCTGCTCCTTTCATATTTTTTCAACTTAGGTAAAATAAACTATACAAATAAATAAAATTGAAGTGTCTGTTTGTAATGTCAAAATAACAGCTTTTTACTCAATGGAATATTTATATACGGTACTTATAAAAAAAAATGATTTATTTAATATTTTTGTGTGTCTCTCTGTTTGTTCCGGCTAATCTCTGAAATGGCTGGGCCGATTTTGAGGGGAATTTCACTATCAGATAGCTGATGTTATAAGGACTAACATAGGCTTCTTTTTGTCCCAGTAGCACGTTCCCGTGGGACAATGTCCGACATCCACACGGGCGAAGCCGCGAGCAAAAGCTAGTTATTGTATAGATAAAGTTGGCGTAGAAAACGACTACATATACTGAAATATTATAAAAATACAATCGTTATATTACTCTGACTTTGATAGCTGTTCAAAGTCAGAATAAAGCAACTACAAATTTCAGCTATGAAAGTTGTTTTTCAAAATAAAAAGATTTTGTCTCAAACTTGTACATTTAGTGATTGACCTGAGCAAACTAGTGTACTTGGTTAAGGTCACTTATTGTGTGACTTTGGAAAAGGTCAAGTCAAAGTTCACCTATGTTTAAGGCCAAGAACACACAGGCAAATAAGAGTTTTATTAATTATCTCAAATCAACTACTAATAAATTGTTCCTACATTCAAATAGTGTATTTATTATTTTCAAAGCTATTTAATGATGAATTTTGTTAGATATTTACGTTACAATTTAGGTTTTGTTGTAAATAACTATGTGTGTACTTGTGTAGTCTTTCTTAATTTTGCCTAATTAGTGGATCAAATATAGACATTATTACAAAGCATGCAATTTAAATTCAAATGTATGGTATTTATTTAAGTTTTTTAATTATTAATCATTATATATATTATATATGTATATAATAATTTTGTTAACTATTCAGAAATATTTTAAGGCAGTATTAATTAAATTAATATAATATTAGTTAAATTAATATAATATTAATTAATAATTATTATATTATTATTAATTTAATTGTAGTTTAATTTGTCTTTTCCAAAACTTTTTCATTATCTATGCAAAGGTACACATTTTGTAAGTTTTTTTTTAAATAGTACGTGCTTTACATAAAGTATGCATGCTAGATTCACATTTAGTAGATGTAAATCAGAAATATTGTGATGTAACTGTTTTATTGCATTTGTGATTGTAAATCAGTTTTGCGAATAATACAAAAAAAAAAGAATCGAATAGTTTAGCGTGTATCAGAAATGTGTGGTTAAAAGACTAGCGAAAGAAGAATCACCTGTCCCACATAATACGTGGGTCGAATAGGTGTTGAAGGTTTAATTAATTTTTTGCTAATTATTTTTTCGCGATTACGATGTTGGTCCCACGGAGAAAGTTGTCCAGTTTGATGGTCTGTACCACACCCTTAAATATGACCACACATTTCGGATACACGCTGTATAGCAAAGACAAAATAGATTTTTACTGGCCTACTTACTGAATAAGCTTAAAGCTAATATTAAACATTTGTGGCCATTTTACGAGACCAAGTAATGGTTATTATATTTTTTGAGCAGGTTTTAACACCATTGCTCCGGTCACGCCGATAAAAAAGCAATCTCAAAAACAAACTCATTCTAAAATTATGTGTGGGTATAAAATCCCTTTTATTGCACAGTATCGTTAATTACACCAGAGCCACAAACCGAGCACTAATTCAAATTAGTTTTTACAACATATTATGATAATTTGAATTAATATTCGTTATGGTTGGCAGTTGTGCGATCTGTGACAATCAGAAATACCACTTTACCCAAACACTCAAATGTTTGTAAAATTAACTAAAATAATGATTATTAATTTTAAATAATCTTTAGCTGCAGAAAAATTTTTTACACACGAAGGTATCAGTAGGTGGTACTGATACCTTCGTGTGTGAAAATATTTGCTAATAAAAAAATATTATAAAAATATTAATAAAAATACATATAAAAACATTAATAAAAAAAATTGCACAATATTATTATCATCATCATAATAAAATATAATCGTGATCACTACCTTCCTGCCCTGCCCATATTACTTGGGGTCTGCGGAACACCTGTTTTCCATTCTCCTCTGTCAACCCTCACGCTATCATTCACTCCCTTCTGCGTTTTGTTTGTGCATAAAAACTATTTTTCTTTCTTTTTCTTTTCTTCCTTCTCTTTCATATCATTCCTCACGCAATCCATCTATCTTCTCTTTGGTAATTATTTCTACGTCAAGAAACCCTTTCCCGTGGGCACTTCAGGACAGCCGTCAGCTGAGTTTTCTCGACGATATCCAGAACCAATCGGTGCAAGACATCAGTGCCGCCTGGACTGGCAGAGAAAGAAAGAAAATACATTTATTTAGCAGAGACTATAAAGCACACAACACAACATATACAAGTAAAAACGAAAAATAAAACAAATAAAAAGTGTAAAGTGCGTTGTGAGAAATTAGCAGGAAAGTGTACCTCGCAGCTGCGCCAAATAGGTCCAGTTCAGCAAAAATGTCAGAGAACTAGTGCCTGTCGCTGGTTTTCAACGGAACCTGAATAGAGACCTACCGTCATACAGGACAGGACTACACCCTTCTTGCACACTTCGCGTCCAGCGATCACGCTCGTCCGGTACATCTGTTGGTCATTCCTCACACAATAGGTACATCTATTTTCTCTTTGGTCTTCTTCTCCAAAAAACAAAAAAAAACAAAATATTCTGCGCAAAATTTAAATTATTCGAACAAGGGCAGAAGAATAATGACGATGAGTTTGTACTTTATTACACGTATCCTATCCTATTAGGCCTCTTCAGTAAGACAAGGAATAAGCAATTATTGGGTACACTTGCTGTGTTGTTAATTATATAAATTATAGGTATATTGCGACGAACGACGAAAAAGTAATATTATATGTATTATAATTTTTTTCGTCGCCTCGTACAGCTCTTTGATGGTAGAATTTTCCAGGTATTTAAATTAATTTGAAATATTTTCTGCTTTTCTGATTTCCTCTGATTCGCCGAACTACGGGAAATAACTTTGAACGAAATATTTAGGTAACAAAATGGAAATTCAGGCGCAAAAGCCCAAACATTTAACACGTGTACGAATTACGTTAAACACAAATATTAATTAGTACGGTTTTTATAAAAAATACGGTACTAATTGGCTACTACAACCAGTTCCAAGAAAGAAACGAGGAAAAATAGAGTAAAATACAAACGGTCTAAATACTTCTAGACTTATATAATTATTATGAACAAGAATATAAAGGAAAACAAAAAAAGGGAGAATCTCATCGGGCATCAAAAAATTCTCCCGCATCACTGTCAGTGGGAAAAGTGCCCAAAAGTCTGACAGCGTTGCCACGTTGAATGGCAATGCTGATTCTTTGACCTGAAGATAGGCCAGCCCTCTGGTCACGTAAAGAGTTGACCAACTACTTGGCGATGTCCCGAAATACTCGATGAGCTTTCGGAGCCCACGGCCCTAGTGTTTCAATCCTAAATGGCTCCCAATAAGGTTGTTATATTTGCGCCGTTTGAGGTTTTTTGCACCTGCAACAGCCACCCCAGTGCAGCCCGAAGTGCTAGGATGATGGGATGGCGCGAGGGTGTCTACACAGGTTGCAACCTACACCGAAGGCCTACCCAAATGTACCGGTAATATTTTAATTCTGGTCAAATTCCTAGTACAACTTTGGAAACCTAGGTATCTGAAAGTACACAGAATGACTGTAATTATGGCTTACGCAACCGGCGTTTTTTTACGCGCCGTCGACACACGTATACGCGCTGCAAACGCAACTAACACTGCTTTTTAAAGTCAGAAAACGCCCCGAAGAAAATGGAACAGTTGTTTTAAATAATAGACCATAAGGTCTTTTTTGTAGTCTTTTCTGAAGTCTCTTTACTTCTTCTGAAGTAACTAGCAGTACCTACGTAAATTTAGCCATTTTGAAGCACCCGTATTATTGATCCTGCCGTGTTATTCTACCGGTGCTGATTTTTGTCATGTCAATCAGTCACTAAGCTTATCGCAGTCCAGTCCTAGATATAGGTCTCTCCCATGCTGCGCCACAGCACTCTGTCCTCCGCCTTCTGCACCCAGTCTGTCCCATCCATCTTTTTAAGGTTGTTGGTCCATCTAGCTGAGGGGACGTCCTACACTACCATCAGAGCCAAAAATACAAACAAAAGTAGCTCATGCCATGACAAAAACGTTAGCTAGTCCCAAGTTCGTAACAGCGCTGATTACCCAGGGTGTGCTGGACGTAAAGTTAAGGGAGTTAATTGATGAGAAAATTGATTCAACTTAAATTGTACGTTTATTCAAATCACAAATCACCTGACCAACTTCCCAATATTAAACCCGGATACCAAACCCCTACAACGATTGAAACTGTTATAACAACCCAATATAACAATTATAATGTTAATTGGCATAATTACTAAGATCAAATTGCAAACGTGTTTATGCTAATTACTCGGTTCTTATTAGAAGCCGTTCGTATCCGTTTGATCTCCTTAGTGGTAATTACTACAGTATGTGTCTGTTATGTAAGTCAGTAGATTATGCTTGTGCAGGTTTGTGGCACGGAGAAATGAAGACGTGGAGTGCTTATAGTCTTACTTCTTAAGCCTGTTTTTGAGTAGCTCAAGAATGAATCTGCATTCAAATACAGAATAACAGTGACTGATTCGTACTAATACAGGGTGTTAGGGACAGCGACGTGCATACTGTTACCATGAATTCAGTACATAATTCTAGACCTAGCATTGAAATGATTCGTCGGTTACAAAAAAAAAATCTGCGGTACCATACATTTTCACTGTGTAGGTATTGCAGTTTTGTATGTCGAGATTCACGCTTGAGCATAATTCTGTAGAGTTGTTTAGCAGCTGCTACAGTGTACTAGCTAGCGTACAGTAGAAGCGTATTTAAAGACCGTTTATAAATGTAAGGCTTTTTACGAATAAAATGGATTATGGTTTCCTAGAATCCAATTCAATAAACCTACCATATCGAAATTGTCAGGGTTACATTAAAACATTTTTTGCTGATGTTAGGCCTTGATCTTAGCACTCCCAAGCTAGCTATTCTGTGTTTTATCTGAAAGTAAACATTAATATCGTTCGTGTATGAAAATCTCGGAATATTTTGTTAACAAACTCTATTTTATCAAAGCACAGTTCCCATATCATTTTGCAACTTTATTACATGAAAATAAATAAATATTAACTTTAGTAAAAGCAGAGTAAGTTTTATAATAAATATCCTTTGGTGTATTTCACAGAGCACGGAACTGCTGTGTCGGCAGCGTTTAAAGACGGCAATACTGTGGCGGCATCTGCAACGCCACATGTGCACTACGCATCACATTGACGACACGCAAAATCCTGCTTTGCGCAAGCAAAGTTTACCTCGCAACTAGCATATACATATTATTTAACGTCATCAATCGTCGGACGGTAGCCCACCAGACCTACCACACGTCTTGTCGGAGGATCTTCCCTTTTCTATGGAGGGTGAGTGAACTTTACACCCTGTTCCTCATACCTCTATAATACTCATAAAATTCGTGGCGGCGGAAGTGCGTTGAGCGCATAATTTCGGTCGCTGAGGCAATTCAGAGCCGTCAGTACATCATACGTTATTTGTTTCGTAGTGCGAAAAAATGGTGACATGCTTGGTTTGTATAAAAAGTGTTCACAATGCCACCTCTAGGCACTTGTCCGATGAGGCCCTAGCCCGCGTCGTAGCTTTAAATTCCCCTATTAATAATCATAATATTATAAACCTATCGATCCAGCCTGTCCCTACTTGCTGCCCTCTCTCAGTGACGCCCTAAGCCGAGGTCCGTACCCCACAGGGGGTGCCCTTAGCGTGCGGTCATTTAAATATAAGTTTTAGTATTAAATTTCGCTCCTGGCTGGAGGTTTTTTGAGTTAAATCATTAAGGCACCCACAGGACAGTTCGGTTAAGTAGCCAAGACCTCGGTCAAAACTACGAGTAGGCATTTTTTTTTAAACGCCTCTAGGAAGCAGGCGTCGCGGCTTTACCTTGCTCTATGGTAAGTCAAACCCTTCTCTTTATTGATTAACATTGAAAAATAGAGGTAAACTTAGGGTGCATTTCACCAAACTTTTATATAAACCTTGAATAAGTCTTATCCTGAGAATAATTTTTGTATTTCTGACAGTTTTTCCATATAGAACTGTCAGACTTCATTTTTATTGCACGGTTAAAGGATATCTGACTTTGATAAAATCAGCCCTTAGCAATATATATTCTATCTACTTGTAGGTACATATAAGCTAAGCCAAAAAGAAGGTTGATATAAATAAGTAAAGGCATCTCGTTAGAAGCAGATGTTGAATTTCTATTGTTAAATTTGACTTAAAATGTATAAATGTAGAAATACTTGGCTAATTACAATGTATTTCTAACCTAAAGCTATCGTCAGTCGAGCGCACACGTACAGTACGTGAGCGACGCGACTCGTGTAGTATTATAGGAGTAACGAATGAAGATGGTGCAATTATTGATTTTTATATTTTTTTACCCTTCATCTATCTTTAATTTGTCTAGAGTTTGAAAATTTACCACTGCAATGTTAATTATATTTAATTCGGGGTGAGAGTCTGGTGATCCGTCACACTGGGTATCCTAGTATGGACGCCAGTCTCTCACAAAGGATCATATTATGTGTATTGTTGTCGAAACGCTTGTCTCTATGTTTATAAAGATCTATTCCCATCCATTAATGGAAAAATACCGTCCCCAGGCGTTAATATGACATATCGAGAAGCGAGAATAAAACTGCGACACAGATAAGTGACAAACACGTAAGATAAGTGACAGATACATAAGATAAGTGACAGACAACGCAACACCAAACTTTTTATAAAACACGATGTGCTTTGTTAACCTTCACGTACTGTACGTACAATCGGCAACAGATCGAGATCGGATCAGTCGGCAACAGAGCAGCACTGACGAATTCTTACAGATTCTAACTAAAATTGCGTAATCTTTAAGTAAAGAAAGAAAGAAATGGCTTATTGTTTATTTCATAAACCTATGTAAAATGATTAAATACAACATATAACAGAACTAACTATTTACACTAGGTACTAAATTAAATGACTGACAAAGTAACTATACCAATAATTGTAATACAAAAAGAAATTGTATTCACTTGTGCTAAATATATGCTGCAAATATAAAGCACAACCAAAAAATCGGGAAAAATATGCGTCACTTCTTCGCAAATCGCTATAATCCTGCGCTTATGTGAAAAAAAATTGGCACATATCTAAAATGAGTCTGGCATTGATTGTGCCATCTGAGAGGGTAAGTCGCACCTGCCGCGGTCAGTTCTAAGAATGGGTGACCGCCCTTAAGAGCGGGTAGTAACCAAAATTGCCTATCTTCAATTTAATTTTTCATGAAATTCATAAGACTTAGGTATAAAATAAAAATAGTATGAGTAACTACATGATATTTTGAAACTTTTTGTGGAACAGAAACACAATATGTTAAAATTTTCTCGATAAAATATCATCACGAAGTTACCCCTAATTTTCACGTTTTTTCAATTTGTACTTAATATGGTAATGACTAATAGGATAATTTTTTGATGATTATCTGTATCAAGACAAGGCGAAAAAAATTGTGCAGGCATTTTTTGAAATTCCTTTTATTTTTGGTATTATTACGACTGAAGCTTTAAGCACTTACGACGTTTTTAGTTATTACTATGAAATAAAGAACCAAATTCGTTTACTCCCACTTTCGTTGACAAACTTCGTGTAAGGGTAACCTTAGACGACCCATTTCGAGCGACTTGACCAAAACCCCCGAATCAAGTTGAAACTCAAAATTTAACAATGGGTTGGTTATTGGTATAATAATATTATTGGAGTTTACAAAATAAATAAATCGGAAAACTAAAATAGGGTTTATTGCGAACACAAGTACGAAACGGTGTGCACGGGACATGACAGTTTTCATACGGATAGTGTTCTCCTGACTAGATCCCTTCTTATGGTGGGGATGAGTAAAGATTGTGACGGATCACATTGTTTGTGACTGCCAGCTTGCTTTTCAAAGCTAAAGTTTCAACAGTTACAAAAGAGGAACCTAATAAACTTTCGACTTTCTTTGGCACTCATATAAATAGATGCCAATTATTTTGTCGGTAAAGCCGAATAATGTACCCTAGTTATAAAAATTGGCCTGTTTTTCACAAATGTTTTCGGCGAGGACTTTTTTCTACTCGTGATCCGCGCAGGATAGGTTTTCATGACACATGCCATTTGACTTTGCGCAATACAGTGCAAAATCCACCATACCAATATTATTTTTTACTTGGTAACACTTTTTCTAATTGAATTTGCACGATCCAGCAATGCAATACCCACGATATACCATTATATTTTTTTACTTGGTTAACACTGGTTTCCACGAAGACGTCGTGACGTCCAATTTGTACAAGGCCCTAAATAAAATTTGGTTACATTGGAATTTGAACTTTGTCACGCCAGCATTGAGTTTCTAGTTCCAAAACATGACTATGATCTAAGATTATGAATTCAAGCTTAACGTATAGTATAGGCAAATTAAACAGATGTTTTACCTACTGAAGAATTTCATTGAAAATAAAGGGAGTGGACAATGGTCATACTTCGTTTAAATATTTTAATTGAAAAACCATTCGAGGTACCTATTTGTGCTGTGAGACCTTGCTTCTTGCCAAAAAATCATGATTCTAGGTCAACGGGATGTATCATATGGATTTTAATTTATTTGCGAATGTTTATTTTCTTATTTTATTGACATTTTTGTTTAATTGATTTCATTTTCTCAAAGTAAAAAAGCGGAAGGTAAGTGATGCGATTATAATTATACGCTTTTATGACGTCAAAAAAGCAATTTTATCGAAATTGTTTTCATCATCATCATGAGTATGTAGTATTATAGTACTTTGATGGAAGTGCTTTGCTTTTTAGAGTTCGGTACCTCAAAAGAAAAAATCGAAAACCTTATGGGATCACTTTGTTATCCATCTATCTGACCGCTTATCTCAGGAATGCGTGGGGTATCAAGTTGAAATTGATATTAAATACTTAGATAAACGGTCCTTTGGAGCTGTAAAAAAAACGAGCTTCTAAGACGTTGACTTAGTATCTTGCCATAAATTGCCATTCATTTCCCATATCTTAACACTCGCAAATAAATTAAAACCCATAAGATACATGTCGTTGACCTAGAATCATGAAATTTGACAAGAAGCAAGGTACAGGAATAGGAACAGGAAAGTATCTGAACATTGTTCAATTGTAGTTATGTTACATAATGTATGGAACAATATTTTTTCAACTACAACGTTAGGTTTGTCTTTCAATTCGGAATCGAAAATTTATAGGCCGTATCTTGAAGTAACATTTAGTCTTTATTTCATTTAAGTCAGTCTAATCTCCAATCTAACATCCCACCAGCATCGGTAACAGATTCACGGACATACAATATTACTTAATAATATACCTACTTGTACACATAGGTAAATTGAATAAAACAGTTTCATCTGATTATTTTGCGTATATACACTACACACAAAATTCAAATTCAATGCCTAAATATACGCCGGGCGAAAAGTTTCTGCTGGCGGGAAGGGATTGTGTTTTGTTTTTGTCGTTTTTGATGAGAGGGGTAGGGAAAGAGGCGCGGGTGAAACTTGATTTTTTCTGTCTTACTGCGCCCTCTTAAGCCGCGGTCCCACGGCCCGTGAACTGGGTGGCTGCACCGAGCATTGTTATGCTTGTCGAGGCCTGTCGCGGCCCGTGCCGAGCATACCACGGTGTGTGCCTAGAGCGGCCTGTTGACCACTATTCCAACATGTAAATGATATGGAGCGTAAGGCTGTGTATGTAACCGATGTGTTTTTATTCAGTGGTCAACATTTGATAAATCAGCAAAAAAAAATGGAGAAATAACGCACCCGTAAGTACAGACCGTGACAGGCGCCGACACGCCGTGCCTTTGAACTTACCGATTCCCGACGGATCGGACGGGCAACAACACCCCACCGCAGGCCTCATCAGATGCGACGGTTCCCACGGCCCGTCGGCCTGGCCTGGAACGATCTGGCCTGTGAAAAAGTGGGCCGTGGGACCGCAGCACTACACGTTGAGTCACGAATATTTCCTAGAAACCCAAAAGCTATTTAATATTATTTCCTGTTATTAATACTTTAACAGATATACTTAGAAGATAAGTAGGTACGAATTTTTAACATTAGTTACGAATATTCTGGTCACGATACATTAAGACGAAACGACCAATTATTTTTCAATATGATCGTGTTTTCAGTAATTTTATCAATAGAGTATAAACTGGAATATCTAATATATAAAATTCTCGTGTCACAGTTTTCGTTGCCATACTCCTCCGAAACGGCTTAACCGATTTTGATGAAATTTTTTGTGCTTATCCGGTATCTATGAGAATCGGCCAAAATCTTTTTTTTTTTTTTTTTTTTTTTTTTTTTTTTTTTTTTTTGTAGGTAGGGTAGGGAGTTAGGGAGGTAGGTAGGTAGGTAGGGTAGGTAGGTAGGTAGGGTAGGTAGGTAGGTAGGGTAGGTAGGTAAGGTAGGTAGGTAGGTAGAGTAGGTAGGTAGGGTAGGTAGGTAGGTAGGTAGGGTAGGTAGGGTAGGTAGGTAGGTAGGGTAGGTAGGTAGGGTAGGTAGGTAGGGTAGGTAGGTAGGTAGGGTAGGTAGGTAGGGTAGGTAGGTAGGGTAGGTAGGTAGGGTAGGTAGGTAGGTAGGGTAGGTAGGTAGGGTAGGTAGGTAGGTAGGGTAGGTAGGTAGGGTAGGTAGGTAGGTAGGGTAGGTAGGTAGGGTAGGTAGGTAGGGTACGCCGTAGATAAGTACCGCAACCCGTGCGAAGCCGGGGCGGGTCGCTAGTAAACTATAATAATTGTTTACCACAGTTGGAACACGAATTAAACGAGAAAATAATTGAATCCAACATGGCGGCAGCGACGAAAATCGAATTATAAAACCAAAACTCGTGTTAATTCGATCCAATTCGACCTGAGAACAGACAATCTTACGCCGCTACGTTAATTTAGATCTTAAACATACCATATCAATTGAATTTTGTTTGATAGCAACACAACTCATTAGAGCAAAACGTCTAGGAGCGTATTTTAAAATCAAGTTCCTTATCCTTAATAAAAATAAATAAGTAAATCAGCCTGTGTTATCCCACTGCAGGGCAAACGCCTCCCTTTCCTTCTCTGCTCAACTCGATCCTGCGCTAACATGGCCAATCCCGCCTATAGGCGTCAAGCTCGTCCCGACATCTACGCCTGGGTCTGCCGCGATGCCGTTGGATATTTTCAGGTACCAACGTTGTGGAGGTCTAGGCCCTCAAAGCATCGGACAAGCGGCAAACGGGTCCGACCCGATCCCACTTGAGCTTGGCTGCTTTTTAGGTGACGTCGGCGGTTTGTATTTTGGAGCACAGTGTCGTGTTAGGATGATAATTCACATAGTAGATAAGAGGGTAATTATATTTTCGGTCTTACTGGATAATCGATGAGAGAGCTGCTATGAGATCAAGCGCAACTTTTGTGTGATAAGTCGAGCAGTTTCAAAGTTTTGACTTTCCTTTACTTTGGGCACTTCAGAATCATCAATAAGTCTGTCAGTCAGAAAGTTTCAGAGCGTTTATTCCCTTGAAAGAGCAAGGAAGGAATCTATAAATGATAAATGATTTTATTTCTGTAAGTAGGTTTGTAGAAACACTTTTACCTGTCAATCGTATTTTAAAAACTAAATGAGGTCGGCGTTTCCTATCTGACTACTCTGAGAAGAAAGGCCGAAACAAACTCAGAGGTCTCTTTTAAAGTCCAGACATAAACTTGGTCAGATCATGTGAAGACCATGTAGATTTGTGTCTGAAATGGTCTTTTGAGGAAAAACCACACAGACTGATTGGACCTGTCCAGTCTGTGCAGGCATTTGTCAGTAATCGTGCAGCTCAACTTCGAACTTAAGGGGCTCAACGATTCGACGAACAATACCAAAGAAAGGACATTTGGGTAGGTCACCAAAATTACTCAAACTTCCAGACCATGATTAAAACTAACTGACAAGGAAAAAAATAAGCAACAATGACAATGAAATTCACAATATTAAAATAATAATCACGTATTCAATCTATCCTGCATGCTTCTCACATTCACAGACAGTTTTCTCTGTAAATGTCATCAAAAATATCATAAGTTGTCATGTAAATCAATAAAAAATACACTATTGATTTACATGACATATCTTATGATATTTTACCTACCTGTTTGTTTTATACCTACCCGTTTCTCTTGTTATTACGTGACTTATAAAGATGACAATTAAATTTTCCCAAATTACAGTAGGTACATCGGAATTGGTAGATAAATATTGGTCACGCACTCAGTTTTTGAGTGTTTCTAACTAGAGAAGGGTAATTGCGTAACACTAAAAAAATACAATGCCTTTCATTTTGACAATTCAATAATATTCATTGCGTCATTTATGTTATAGAGCAGGCGAATTTTTCAAACACATGAAGCAATGGATTAGGAATTTCCTCTAAAAACCTTTGGATTGTGAAAGAAAGTGTGTTACGCAACGGGGTGCTGAATTCCATTCCTTAGCCGCGGTGACACACTTTAAACTAGAAATTACATGCATAAAACACAAAGCCCCATTCATGCTAATTACATTTAAAAATCTTACTGCGTATCTTAAGTCAAAATTCAAAAGTAAGAATGCCGATTCTCAACTGTTTATCTCCTTACTAATTCACCGTATTTCGTCTCAAGGTCACCTAATAACTGGAGCCTACTTTCAAGTCCGTCAACGAAGATACGGGCCCATCCGAAAGTAGTTCGATAATTAGAAGTGAACCCTACTCCCAATTAATTAACTTTTTTGGACGGGCAAAACACATCAGGAGTAAGGACAATTGTCAAATCGTCTTGTCATTAACTTTTAGTTCGGGCCCCTGACGGTTATGTCCGAAAGTGATACGGAGCAGGAAACTTTCGTAACTTTGGAAGAAACTACGGACTTCGTGCTTAGAGATTGGGCCCCCAGTTTACTGCCGTACTAAACAAAGTTCAAGACACGTGCAATAGGTGGACACTATAATAAATAAGCCTTTATAGAAAAAGAAAGAAAGAAAAATGCGTTTATTGGCATTGCAGCAACAAAAATATACCGTAAAACTAAAAAATACGGAAAACAATGATTATAATGCCAAAGGGGCCTCAGCTCAGCATAATGTCAGATGACAACACAAGGTGTACCACCTGACGCTGCTTTTCAGCTGCAACCCACGCGTGCCATACGCTAGAATAACAAAAAAAGAAATGGGAAGTGTGTGTCCCCTGTAATAAATTTAAAGTGTTGTGACATGGGTGTGTGTATTGTGTTGTGATTAATGAAGAACTAAAATAAATACCCAATACTTGCGTACATTAAACTAATAAATCGATAAATAGAAAGTCCCTAGATCTAAAAGGCAAAATCGTGTGAATCGTGTGTCCTTTATTTATTCCATATCTTACATAGTAGTAGTTATTTTAAATAAAGTAAATATTTGTGCATGTATTAGTAAGTTGCTTACATCTAGTTGTTAGTATAATTAGTTTTAAGTTTCAAAATTTGGTTTTGAGATATGGACCCCATCATGGGTGAAGGCCTCGTTAAGAATTTTCCATTTAGGTTGGTTTTTTCTTGTATCCATCCATCCTTTGCCTGCTATTTGGGTGATGTCGTCAGTCCATTGTGCACCGTTTCGTAGGCCTACCATCTTTCCTCTTTTCTCCTGGTCCATTCTATTTTGTTGTTTTTATGGTCCATCTATTGTCTGTTAGATGTGTGTCTGTCACACATTCCACACGGACACTCCTTCCTATAAAATTGAAATTATTGTCTAGGTTTAGTATACACGAAACCATAATTATGTTCTTGGGGCGGAGACCTGGTGGCCTGAAATACAGGCTTCGGCTTAGCTTAGGCATCAGTCTCCCGTTTTTTTTTCGACCTCTCCTGCTCTGGGCGGAGCGGAAGGGCGTGTCAGACTCTTACTGACTACCTGTGCGCCAGGGCCACGGTAACTCTTACGAACAATCCGCGACCCCGGCAGGCATCGGCCTTATCGGACCCCGTTAAAGGTGCTGACATCTCTTTGAGGCGCGCGTGGAACACGACGCGCCGTCGACCCGGGCCTGGTCCTTTTTCCTTTCTTTAAGCCTTGACTGGACTATATTGTTTTTGTTATTATTTTATAAGAATATTGTGGTGACAAAAAAATTATAGATGGGCAACATGATCAGCCGATTCGCTGTTGCTTGTATGTTTTTACGCAGTTACCTTCATCTTGTTTCTGATAATTTCACTTCTATTGTTATGGACTTTCCTTATTTTTAAAATAAACCTTTGCATTCCCCTTTAGGTTCTCAGCATAGATTTACTTTTTTGATGGACACTACCGATACCACCATGGATACCTGCAAGGACTACAGCATCTTCAAGCGAACGTATTTTAGACAAAAGAGTTCCGCATAGCCAGATTAGTTGCTGAACTGTAGGCACGTTGCAAATATCTGCATACACGTTCGTACCTACAATTTATTATTCTTTGAACGTGCTTTGCCGTATTTCCTTTCCGATACACTGGAATTGAAATCTTGTAATAGAGGATTTTCTACGGGCGCGGAATAGAAAATCCAGCTACAGTCAACCGCTGACCAAAAATTCTGTAACAAAAATCTTACAAACCGCTTTTGCTTTTGGCGCTCTTCTAGCTCTAACCACAACAAAAACTTTATTTAACATTACAAGCATTATTAGCCGTAGGAACGCTGAACATTCAAAATACTGATCTGAAATTAAAGTCCCTGCAGGTTCATTCAATGGGATATGGACTAATAATAACCGTTTTATAATTGGTCCAATTCGATTAGTCGGTTTTGACAAAATAAATACTACAATAAGTATCTACAAAATCTGAAAATATGACTCAATACCTACTGTGTAGAGATGCAAAGGACACGTGTAAATGTTTATGTGTAGACACACCTTATTGAAAGTCCAAGTTGTGTGTGTAATCGTTGTAAAAGCAAATGTTAACCACTCGATTTAAACATCCCTTTACGTAAAATACATAACTACTCTCAGCATTAAACGCGGAAACTGAATAGCTTAATAATTACGTACACTAATAAATAGCCGACATCGTTTTCCTGGGAGGACGCAACTAAACTTTTGTTTGGTTTCCTCGCTTCACCTGTTTCAAAATTCAGCTTATTCGCTCCTTAGTTGGATGGCACGGTTCCTTCCCCTTTCAGTACAAACTGCTCTAGAGGGCGTTTATACATTGCTGCCGACATCTTGATATAAAATTATTTTATACCAAGTTCGGAACGACAGTTGAAGGTGACCGTGACACCACCGCAACCGATTTCTATCATCAAATCATCATCATCTGCTTAGTCTTCTGCCAACTATGTTGGAGTCGGCTTACAGTCTAACCATATGCATCTAAATACCAGTATTTTACACGCAGCGAATGCCTATCTGAACTCCACAACCCAGTAACTGGATAATACGATACGCCTTTTTAAGACTAGTTGTCGTCTTACCAAGAGGGTCGTCACCCAGTCGTTACCTGGCTAGTCAGAAACCCGAAAGTTATTTCGGGTTTCTGACTAGCCATAACGACTGTCAAAGATCCACGAATGACAGCCGGTACCAACGGTCACGGCGGTAAAGACTCACAGCACAAATAAAAGAAAAAGTTCGAAAATCGATAATTTGAATATTTATCACAAAAGAAAATGCGATTATAAACTTACATTTGCTGTTGGAGAATTGACCGTGACGTATAACGATGTTTGGGAGAACATTTTTTCAACTACCAAATTAAGTTTGTTCTTGGGATAAATTCATCCCAACTCCGGAATCCTTCATTGTGCGTGGTTCGACACGCACCGGACCGTTTTTTGTTTCTAAATCTCGCTAAGCCATTAATAGCTAATGGCGGTTGAAGGTGGCGGCAATGGACAAGCGCCCTTACTATCTCTCCTTAAAATGCGTTTATTACAGCGTTGGAACTCTGAAACATATATTTATCACTCCTGGAGGCCCATTCACAATTCTCAGTTGCATACTGAACCAGCTTCATGTAAAGTTTAAGTTTTTACTTTGTAACTTCGAGTTTGTCTAACAAGTTTGCTTCGAGTAGCAGTTGGTAAACAAGTTGCTATAAAACTCTGATGTGTGTTATTCTTTCTTCTTAGCTCTTTGAATAGCTAGGCACCATTGTGTTAGTAGAGTATTGTAATTAAAATAATATTTGGTTTTAGTTTGTTCGGGTTCATTCGGAGTGTTTATTTAGTTTTGTTTTTATTGGGCTTCGTATTGGTATAAAATTTTCAATTTTGATTTTAATTACATTTATCGCTTGTTGATTTCTTTTAGTTTAGACTCGTTAAATAATGTTTTTTTATTACGAGTAGTTATTTTACTGGGTGGATTTTTAAGACGGGGTAGCAAGGACAGGTACATTAACCATTGTAGCTATAGGAAAACGGTCTTAGCAGACTAACCTTATCTCTTTGAGAACTATTGATGTGCATTCACAGATTTAGAAAAAAAAAATACAGTCAGCAAGAAAATGGGCCATTTGAACAAACACTTTTTTTGATACCAATCGATCTTGTTGCTTATAAGGATCCAAAAACTTTAGCGGACAAACTGAGGTTTGAGTACTAGAAAAGTAATAAATCGCAAAAAAAGTTTTCCCATATATTTCGTAGAAAATGAGAATCCGTATATTTTTATGATGTATAAGACTGACTGCTACAATGAAAACTGGCCAAAAATAAACAAATAAAAATTAAACTTCGAATTTCGAACAAATACGAGCCATTATTTTCTTTTCTTTGAATGAAAACAAAATCTGTAAATGATAGTTTGATGCATGCGGTTTCTTATCATTCGCTGACAAAAATGACCTCAAATAACTTAGAACGTTTAGACTTGATAAAAGCTTATTAAAAGGCTTATTTAGCTTGGGAAAAGTTTTTGCGATTACTGACTTTTTTATTTACTTACTTTTCTTTTTTTTTTTTACAGATTTTTTTTTTTTTTAGTTAATCCAACAGAGTTTTTATATAAGGATATACTAACATACTAAGGTTAACTGTTTTTGATAAACTTATAAGGATAAGAAACAGGATCGATTGGCATCAAAAAAGTATTTGTGAAAATTGCCCATTTTCTTGTCTACAAAATTTTGAAAGCAGATCTAAATTTCTCGAAAACGTTAGGATAGTCTCCGTAATCCATTTTCCTATAGCTAAAACGGTTAAGGTTAACCCTTACTGCCCCATCTCAAAAATCCACCCTGTACACTTATAACTATATTAGTTATACATGTAGGGACAATAAAATGGTAATTATAAATCGAGAATCGCAAAATAAATAACAAAAGTTTTTCTATCACATATTATCGTAATTTTCTCTGGGATTCTCTTTAACTAAATCTCAGTTAATTATCCACCTATTAGATGTATGTAACAGCTTTTAACTAGAATATCGAATTAACCCGAACACGCTCTTCATTGCTTAAGTACGAAACGTAGTTAATAATAATTTATTAGCGTGTGGTACATGCTTGGTAATGGTACGGAACATTTTGGTTAATTAATTGTTCAATACACATATGAGCTAAATTAGAGGGACGACGAAACGTTGTGACGTATTTTACTCAATTATACTTACCTACATACGGTTGCTGGGCAGGGGTCATACTAATTAAATTAGAGTGTACATTTGTACAATGTATGTCCTCGTACGTTTGAGTTGACATCTCTTGCTTTCGAAATTAAACATAAAACAACTACAAAGGCTTTAACATTTTATTTAACGTGTACGTAAATAAATGGGATGTGATAAAACAAAAAACCAATCGAAATAACCAAGTTTTTGAGAATGTTGGTGTTTTAAAGCTAGACAGAATATTTCATGACAACTGATTTAAAAAAAACCCAGTGGCGGAAATAAATGAATTTTATTTTATTTTATATAGCCTTGCCTGCACAATAAACGCAATTATCCATCTTTGCAATTATCCCTTTCTTTTGTGTTACCCTAATTGTGTCAATAAGTGTATTATCATAGAGTACGTCGTCCCTCAGTAGGGAATACTGCCGTATCTGTGTACATACTCACTTCAGCACTTAGTCTGAGTACATACTAGGTACAGTTACGAGCATAAAAACCTTACAATTACACAAACTTCTAAAGCGCTATTCTCGTGAAATAAAAATAGCAATTTTGAAAAAAGAACAGCACCCTAATTACGTAACACACTATCTATCACAATCTGAATCATTTTGAAGCCTATTGCTAATGCATTGCTTCATATGTTCGAAAAATTTGTCTGCTTAACAACGTAAATAACGCAATTAATGTTGTTGAATTGTCAAAATGAAACCCATTCCTACTGTTAGTGTGTTCTGTAATTACCCCGCTGTTCATAATTGTTTGATTTCCTTAATACTATGTTCTTAAATTGTTATAATTTTGAAAAAATCATTTACTTTTCAATATTTGTAAATATGTGAGCACCATGTATCTATCACATAATTTATTTTCCTGTCATTGCATTATATTTAATTATTTTTACCTATTGTGGTATAGTTATTTTATTCTAGGTGCATCGTCTTCACATATAATTATATAATTAACTAGCGACCCGCCCCGGCTTCGCCCGGGTAGCAAAGTATAATATAATATAGTCTATGTCACCCGGAGATAGTGTAGCTTCCCAACAGTGAAAGAATTTTTGAATTCGGTTCAGTAGTTTCGGAGCCTATTCAATACAAACAAACAATCATATCTTTTCTCTTTATAATATTATTTCACTGAATTTCGTTTATTACAAAATAAATTTGAGTTATACCTTAGCCTCAGCAAAACGTGGTGGTTATGCTATTAAATTGTAGCTAATTTGAAACGTTTGTATTTTTAACATAGCGCCGTCTATTGAATACTCACTCAATCCAGTCAACAGATATCGCAATCTGTTAGAATCGTTTGGAGCTAACAGATAATTGTGACTATGAAATAATAGACAAATAATTTGCAATAAAATAATATTGTGACTATAAATTGAGATGTTAGCTATTCTATCTTTCAAGTTGGATCAAATTGCACACGGTGTGCAAATCAGGAGATGGCCAAAAATTGTTAGGACCTGTACCCCAGAATGTACAGAGATGAAATCTATGTCGTTCAATAGGGCAGATCTTCAATAATTAAGAATTATAAGTTACGTATCGCTATGCAGTCGTGGAATAAAGTTAGGAAGGTGTGAAAAAGTTGATTTTTTCACTCAGTTTTCGTCATGATTTTATAATTTATTCATAAAATTGTAATTTCCTGAACGTTAAATGATAGTTATTGAGGTGTATATATTTGTCTTAGGTGATTGGTACCTAAATCATAATAAAACTTGGAAAAACTGGTACAGCAGTTCTAAACTTTTTTTGTAGCAAAGGTATATTGGACAGAATAAAACCAAATACATTATTTTATACATTTAATCATTCAATGTTACTAGTACATTATCCAGAAATGCAGCTGGTGGAACAATGCTTTCTTGATATCTTGCCCATCCCAAGTACCAAAGAATGGTCATTATATGTGCACAACATCCAACAGTCCGGTTTCCAGCTATACAATTACACCAATAACCTAAGACTGCATTTCTAGGTTGGTCTTGACTCGAGGGGTGCTCATCATAAACTACATAAGTATAATACTCACTTCTAGAAGTATGTCTAGATTTAATGCGACCTCTTAAAAGGACAGGATGGTTACCTCCTATGTGGATTACAAGTTCCTCGGAAAACTCCAGCTCTGGAGTTATCTCTATTTCATAAATACCTCGTGCTCTGATATGTTCGCCATAATACGAGCGAGCCTGCTGTACCTGGTAAGGACCTAGTGAAATAAGTTTCAACTCATTTGTATTTAGTTGCGGAAAAGTATTAAGCGCCGGCAGGTTTGCATCAATACTTCTAAATAACACTCTTCTTCTGTTTAAATTATAATTTTGTATAAACTGACCCAAATAATTAGGCAAGTTTCACTTTGTGGTTGCTATTTGAACAATTTCATCTGCATTTTCGGGATTTTCTATAATTTTGTGAAACTTATTTATAAGGGCAGCACCAATCCTAAAATCTTCCATCATATGTGCAGAAGCTAAATTAAAAAAAACATTTCTAAACAGTTTATAGTCACGCTTAAACCTGCCGTTTATTATCTCCACAACCCACCTATAAAGCGTCACACATCTGCTTTTATTAGCTTGTAGAGTAGTTAGCTGTCGTGCTCCTTCATCTCTGGTTTCAGGTTTGTGTACTGTGAAACCATGAGCTTCTAAGTCAGAAATGACAATGAAATGACAATGAAACGACAATGACAGTTTTGACATTTATCGGATTCATTGAGTGTTGCTAGTATTTAAGTCAAATAATACTTTATGTCAAACTCGTAATACCTTTTTTTTTTTTTTTTTTTTTTTGGGTGGGAAATCATCAAATGACGTCTCCCGCTCTGGGCGGAGCGGAGGGGCGTGTCAGACTCTTACTGACTAAAACCCACCCGTGTTCCTTCAGTTGCCTGTGCGCCAGGGCCACGGTAACTCTTTCGAACAATCCGCAGCCCCGGCAGGCATCGGTCCTATCGGACCCCGTCAATGGTGCTGACATCTCTTTGAGGCGCGCGTGGAACACGACGCGCCGTCGACCCGGGCCTGGTCCTTACCGGACGGCGAGCTGCCCATTGCTCGCCGTCCGCAAGCCCGCGCCTACGGTGGCCGGGAGTCGGCAATCGACTCCCGACGCCCAGGGTGTCTCCTCCTCCTGCGGCGGCTAGGGGCGCGAGGGCGTAGAGATTGCCTCTCCCTCTCGCGCTCCGCCTCCTCCTTCGCGAGCATTACTGCTTCGCAGAAGGAGGTGACGGCTTCCCATTCCCTCTCGCTCCGTACCATGGCCTGAACCAGGGCCGGACGCGAGAGGTCGCCGCCACCGATCGCCGCCACGAGGACACGGCGGTGCTCCGCCCAAGCCGGGCAGACCTCCACCGTATGCTCCACCGTGTCCTCCGGTCGATCCACACAATGGTAACACCCGGGCGTTTCCTCCCGCCTTATCCGAAACAGGAACCTCCCGAAACAGCCATGTCCGGTGAGGACCTGCGTCAGGCGGAAGGTGAGGACGCCGTGGCGCCTCTCAAGCCACTCCTCAAAGAAGGGTCTTACCGCCGCAATTGTGGCGTGCCCTGCGCTGGGTTGCGACAGTCGCACTCTCCATGCCGCCATGAGATCCCGCCGGAGCTCTGTCCGCTGTGCCGTGATTTCTCGCGGCAGCGGAGTTACGCCCCGGCGTTTCGCCTCCTCGCGCCACTCCCAAACGTGCGCGAGGACCTTTGCCTCCAGATCCCACGGCGGCAATCCGGCAAGGAGGCTCGCCGCCTCGCAGGAGACCGTGCGGTATCCCCGTACCATCCGGATGGCCATGACCCTTTGGGACGCTTTCAACCGGCGGGCTGGCCGGAGCCTTAGCGACCGCGCCCACACCGGTGCCCCGTAAAGGGCCATGGACCGCACGACCCCCGCGTAGAGCCTCCGGCAGGAGGCGTTTGGCCCCCCCAGATTGGGCAAGAGCCGCTTCAAAGCAGCCCCGGCCCGCTGCAGTCTGGGAGCCAAACGTCGGAAGTGCTCGACGAAGTTCCACCGGCTGTCGAGGACGAGTCCCAGGTACTTCATCGTCGACTCGACGCCGATGTGAACCCCACCTACCGTTATTTGGGAACCCGACAGTGGCGCGTTCCGAGGACCATGAAAACACATGGTCTCGGACTTGTGCAAGGCCACCTCGAGTCCCAGCTGCCGGATCCTCTCAACGACTGTCGCAACCCCGCGTGTCATTAGTTCGGCCGCCGCCTGGTGCGACCTCCCCTGCGCCAGGACCAGCGTGTCGTCAGCGTAGCACACTACGCTGACGCCGCTAGGGAGGTCGGCGCGCAGCACCCAGTCGTAACCGATGTCCCACAGATGCGGCCCCAGAACCGATCCCTGTGGGACACCGCACGACATCTCTCGCCGGTTCCATTCTCCTTGGTGACCGGGGTAGATCACCGCCCTATCCGTCAAATAGGCCTCGACTACACGACAGAGGTAGGTCGGCATCCGGTGATACCGGAGTGCCTCCCTGATGCAACTCCAGGGCAGGGTATTGAAGGCATTGGCGATGTCTAGAGACACCGCCAAGACGACCCCACCCCGGGCCACAGCATCCCCCGTCGTGAGGGCTCGCACGCGCATGATGGCATCCACCGTGGAGCGCCCCCTGCGGAAACCAAACTGGCTGTCCGCCAAATCCGGCCTCACCCGCACCAGCTGCCCGACGAGGCGGTCTGCAATGACTCTTTCAAAGAGCTTGCCCACCTCGTCGAGCAGCACAATGGGCCGGTAAGCGGACGGAGAGTCCGCTGGGCGCCCCGGCTTCTTAATGAGGACCAGTTTCCCCGTCTTCCAACGAAGTGGGAACTGGCCCTCCTCCAAGCATGCGCTTAGGAGCCCTCTTAGTCGAGGCCCGAGAGCCTCTGAGGCCAGGACCCAGGCTTTTCCAGGTAAGCCGTCGGGTCCTGGGGCGGTATTCTTGGCACTCAGCCTACGTACCGCCACTCTCAACTCTACCTCGGTCACCTCAGGAGCAACGTCGTCATCGTCGGGTCTGTGGTCCGCAGTTGGCACCGCAGGAGGCGGAGCCATGGGCGGGGGAGTATGCTCCCCCCGCGAGGGGAACAGAGCGCTCACCACGCCCTCCACGAGCTGGGGCCGGAGACTCTGCGTCAGCGGGGGAGCCCATGGGCGGAGTTTCTCCCGCACCACCTTATATGGGCGCCCCCACGGGTCCCTGTTCAGAGTCCCCAGCGACTCCTCACGGGCCAGTCCCCTGGCCCGCAGGATCTCCGCTCGGAGGGCGATCTTCGCCACTCTGTAACCCTCGTATAGCTCCGCCTGAATGGCTTCCGTATCCGGAGGGCGTATACGGAGCCTGCGGTGCCTGGTGTACAGGCGCCGCGCGGCAACGCACGCCTCGCGCAGAGACGTTAGTTCCGGCGACCACCAGTACACCTGGCGCCAGGCGCGTCCGGGCTGGACCCGGGGCATTGCCACGTCACACACTTCTGACATGGCCTCCCGGAACCACTCTGCCTCGTCGTTGATGTCAGCAGGCCTGTCCGGTGATGACACCCAGGCCTGCACGATCGAGGCTTCCAGGAGGAGCTCCCGGTCCAGCTTCTTCAGCGCCCACCGCGGACCACTCGGGGCCTGTCGGACCAGCGCGCTCGAGGTCTGGGCGGAGACGTCAAACCGGATGTACCGGTGGTCGGAGTACGTCTCCACCCCCTCCATGACGCGCCAGTCAAGGACACGCGGTGACAGAGCGGGGCTGGCGAACGAGATGTCCACCACTGACTCACCCCGCATCCGCACACACGTGGGGACAGAACCCCGGTTTAGGACGACCAGGCCTGTCTCCAGAGCCCAGTCCTCCACCATCCCGCCCCGTGTGTCCGTGTACCGGGAACCCCAAGCCGTGTTCTTGGCATTGAAGTCCCCGAGTACGAGCACGGGCAGGGTATGGTACCCGACGACGACGACTCTCAACTCCGCAAGGGAGTTGTGGAACTCGGCGAGAGTTCGGTTCGGGGAGAAGTATACCCCTTTTTTTTTTTTTTTTTTTTGTTCCGGGGTGGAAAATCCTCATGGATGTCCCCCGCCCTGGGGGGGCGGAGGGGTCTGTCAGACTCTTACTGACTAAAAACCACCCCGGTGTTCCGTCTCACACCTACGCCGGGGGTCGCGGGAACGTACAAATCTTCCGCAACCCCCGGCTGGTGCTGGCCCGCCTCTGCGGGCCCCGTCCGGTCGAGCGGGGGGAGTGAGGTGTTTGACTCCCCCCGCGACGTCTAAGAGGGGCGCGCGTGGAACACTACGCGCCGCCACCTCGGGTCCTGATGTATGGGGGGCGACGGACGTCCCCGAGTCCGTTGCCCCTGGACCCCTTTAGGGGGGCTGGAAGAGGGCGTTGTCCGCCCTCCGCCGACGCCCGGTGCGCCTGCTGCGGGCCGGGTGAGAGGATGAGATCTCTCGCTCCCTTTCCGCAGCTTCCTTCTGCGAGATGACTGTTTCGCAGAAGGATACCACCGCGTCCCAGGACTCCTCGCCGCCGACCATCGCATTCACAACGGCCGGCAGCGAGAGGTCACTGCCTACTCCTGAGATGAGGGCACGGCGCGGCTCCTCCCAAGCGGCACACTCTGCCAGCGTATGCCGTGCCGTGTCCTCCCGGCAGTCGACGCAGTGGTGACACCGGGCGTCCGGCTCCCTGTTTATGCGACACAGGTACTTCCCGAAGCAACCATGCCCCGAGAGCACCTGCGTCACCCGAAACGACAGGGAGCCGTGCCTCCTCCCGAGCCAGTGGTCGAGCACCGGCCGGACCGCCTCGATGGTGACGAGGCCGGCGGTAGGGCGTGAGAGCCTGTCCCGCCATTCCGCCACCAGGACCTCGCGGAGCTGCGACCGACGCTGCTCCATTTGTCGCAGCATCGGTCGCTCGTCCCGCGCCCGCGCTTCCTCGCGCCACCGGTACAGTGACGCGAGCACCTTCGCCTCCAGGTCCCAGGGCGGGGATCCGGCCAGTGCACAAGCCGCCTCGTAGGAGATCGTGCGATAACCCCTGATGACTCTGACGGCCATCGCTCTCTGCGGCTTTCGCAGAACAGAGATGCTGCCGGCCGTCAGGTCAGCCGCCCAGATCGGGGCCCCGTAAAGGGCCATCGATCGCACGATCCCCACGTAGAGCCGCCTACAAGCGGCGCTCGGGCCCCCCAGATTGGGAAGCAGCGTTGACAGCGCCCCAGCCGCGCCCAACAACTTGGGCGCCAGCTGCCGGAAGTGGGGGCCGAAATCCCACCGACTGTCGAGCACCAACCCCAGGTACTTCATGGTGGGCTCGACAGCGATTCGAACCCCCCCCACCACAATGTGGGATCCGGATGGTGGCGCCCGCCGGGGACCATGAAACACCATGGCCTCCGACTTGTTGAGGGCCACCTCCAGGCCGAGGCGCCGTATGCGGCTCACCGTCTGAGAGACCGCAGCCGTCGTCAGCAACGCTGCCTCCCTGTACGAACTCCCCCGGGCCGTGACCAGCGTGTCGTCCGCGTAACACGTCAGGTCGACGCCCGGTTGGAGTTCGCCCCTCAGCACCCAGTCGTACCCGATGTTCCACAGGAGCGGGCCCAGGACCGAACCCTGTGGAACACCGCACGACATGTGGCGCTGGTTGACGCCACCGCGTCCCACGTAGGTGACACACCTCTCCGCCAAATAAGCCCCAACGATGCGGCGAAGGTAGAGAGGCACCCGATGATAACGCAGTGCCTCTCGAATACAACTCCAGGGCAGGGTGTTGAAGGCGTTGGAGATGTCCAAGGACACCGCCACCACCACCCCACCCCGGGAAACCGTTTCCTCCGCCAGGACTCTCACCCGCGATATAGCGTGTATGGTGGAGCGCCCATGCCTGAAACCAAACTGGCTCTCGTCCAGGTCCGGCCCCTCTCCGCACAAGTGGCCGACGAGGCGGGCTGCGAGTATCCGCTCCAGCAGCTTACCCACCTCGTCTAGCAGCACTATGGGCCGGTACGCGGACGGCGAGTCCGCAGGGCGCCCCGCCTTCCTGAGCAGGACCAGACGACCGGTTTTCCACAAAGTGGGAAACTGGCCCTGCTCGAGGCACGCTGTGTAGAGTCCTCTCAGCTGGGGCTCCAGCTCCTTCAGAGCGAGGGCTAATGCTCGGCCGTGGATCCCGTCGGGCCCCGGAGCCACGTTCTTGGCCCGGAGCCGCATCACGGCCGCCCTCATCTCTGCCTGTGTCACCTCTGGGACGCTAATGGCGTTCTCCTCTGTAGACTCTGCGGCTGTGGGCAAAGCCATCGGCGGCGGAGTATGCTCCGCTCTTGCCGGGAAGAGGGCTGCGACTACCTAGAAGTATACCCCTACCACAACAATCTCCCCGAACCGTGCTGCCACGCAACCCCGTCCTCTCTTGACTGCCTCAAGCGACGGGGTACCGGCGGCGGCCGACGAAATGAGGGTCACTGAGCCGCTCAGGTCCTCCACCCAGTCATCCCTGGGCGGGACAAAGTACGGCTCAGCGACCACGGCGATGTTGACCGACCACTGCGCCATGCTCTGGAGCAACAGATCCTGAGCAGCGGCGCAGTGGTTGATGTTCGCCTGGAGGAGGCGTAATGGGGCCATTATTGGCACTCCATGTCAGCCCCCTCCCGAGCTCCCTGTGAGGGCCCTGCCGCGGTGGTTGCGGCGGCTACGATATTGGGAGCGGCAGCGGCGGCGGCAGTGGCGGCGGGTGCGGCGGTGACGGCGGTGGCGGAGGGCTTGCCCCTGCCCCTGGCTTTGGCGGGTGGAGCGCAGGCCTTACTCCCAGCCCGGTGATCGGCCGGCTTGCCAGCTGCCGCACATAAAAAGCAGTGCGGCGTGGCATTGCACGAGCCGGCCTTGTGACCGGGCTGACCGCAGCGGAAGCAGTGATTGCTGCGGTCTACCTCCGAGGTGCATTGCACTCCCACGTGGTTGCCCACCTGGCAGCGGAAGCACCTCAGAGGTCTGGGTTCCAGCAGTTTCACCTGCGCAGAAACCCAGCCCACCAGGAGCCTTCGGCCCTCCCCGGCAATTTTTCTGGCCGCCGCCACGGGGCAGCTCACCGTCACGGCTTGCATCCCCGCGTGGTCAGGGCGGATGGTGCCTGCCTTAACCTGCTCGGCAGAGCACCCCCCAGTCCTAACGATGGCGGCCACAACCTCAGCCTCCGTCACGCAGTCGTCCAGGCCCAGGATGCGCATGTCAACGCACTTGGTGGGCCTGGAGACTCGGGCCTCGTCCGCATTTAAGGACGCCCTAAGCCTTTCGGCCAGAGCGTCAGCGGTCGGGCCGCTGGCTGCACCAGGAACCTCCAGCATCCGGGCCCCGGTCGCAGTGACCCTTACCCGGATGCCATTGGCGACGCCTAACTCTTCTAGGTTCACGGCCGCCCTAGCCTTGGTGAGCACGTCGCGGTAGGACACGCCCTTCTTCTCCGCCTCCGGCTGTAGTGTGATCACTACAGCTGCGGACTTCGGGGCGCGGAGCCTAGCCGCGACGCTTCGCTCCTTGCGCCGCTGCCGCTTCTCCTTTCTTTTGGCCGCCCTCGATTCTTTACCCGCCTTCCGCTTCTCTCCGGCTACTTGCCATTCGCCTTGAGCCGGAGGTGCTTTAGGAGGCGGGGGGGGCGGCCGTTTCGCCGCCGGGGTTGGGGCCTTCGCCGCCTGTGTAGCCACCCCACCCTTCTTGGGCTTGGGCGGTGCCGACTTAGCCAGGGGCGGCTTCGCGAGATCTGGTGCTGGCCCGCCTTTCGACCGCCCTACCGTTACTGGCTTGGCCGCAGCGGCGGCAAACGATGCCTGCCGGCTCGCCGCTAGCGGGGGGCGCAGGACAACGGCCTCCAGAGCGGAAAATCGGCTCTGGAAGGCAGCCAGCTCCCGCCGCACCAGGGTCAGAACCCGGTCCTCTGCAGGCACCGGCACCGGCCGGCCCTGCCCATGCTGCGCCTGCGCCTGCGCCTGCGGCACCTCCCGGGGGCCGGCTGCCCGGAGGCCGGCCAAGTCCGCTCGGAGCTCCTCGTTCTCCTTACGGAGAAGCTCCATGGCGGCTGTCAATCGGGCGACCTCCGCCCGCATTTCCGACATTCCGTCCGATGGAAGCCGACAGTGAAGGGCCTCCGCCGCCGCCATAATGGAGGCCGTGGCAGTGGGTATGACCTTGTCTTTAGAGGACTGAATCCTCTTTAAGGCCACACCCCTGATCGCAGCTACCACGACCTCCTCAAACTTGGCCACCCGCTCCGTCTTGGAGCCGCCAGCAGCGTCCAGCCCACTGCCGGACAACTCCAAGAATGTCGCCCTGCGACCGGTCCCTCCAGGGTCGGCGCCCTCCGTGGCGAGCGTCTCAGCTGCCTGGGCCGGCTCGACTGGGCTGGCTCGGCTTGCCTCACTGTCCTCCTCGGTGGTGAGCCCTCTGTCTTTCGGCTCATGTACCCCACCCCGCCGAGTAATTTTTCTGCGGGCTGCTCTCCTCCCGCCATCAGAGGACGACCCCTGGCCATCCTCTGGTTTGGGGCGCTTCTGGAAGAGCCTACGGTTCTTCCCAGCTTCCCCCGTAATCACGCGCTCTGGGCTCTTGAAGGAGCCCCTCGCGCCCGACGCGGCATCGGACTCCGACCCCGCATCGCTCCTCTCCTCTCCACTACTCTTCTCCGTTGTTGTTGCTTTTTGTTTGTTAGATTTTTCCATACTTAATCCCACGAGTATGGGGGATATAAAATGTCATTCCCAGGTTCACCCCCTGTCCCTAGGCAAGTGTTCATTTGTTTCCCAACCAGAGGGTCCACTGGTACTCTGGCTGGGGGTGCGCTAACGACTGATGCGCCACCTACAACTGGAAAGTTGTAGATGACACTACTCCTCAGCCATTCATACCCTCGCCGCGCACCAGAACTTGATATTAGAGGAATTTTTTATAGAGGTTATCTTCCTCGCGGCCCGGGCGGTTAAGCCAAGACCCTCGACCCCCGTCAAAAGTCAGAGACATGACGTTGACGATCTTCGGGGCTACGAGACTAACGGTGGCAGAAGGAGCAGACTCCTTACTGCCTGCCCGGCGGCAGGGTAAGTGCACACCGAGCCCGCTCTTACTCCGCCGCTGTGCGTCTCTGCTTAACAGAGATACACACGTTGGAGCGTTCCTCCGACAGGATATTAGCGTACGGGCAACAAGACCCCTTAGGCACAGAGTACCTAATGGAGAGTTATTGCCCGCACCCCAGGGTGCACCGTCCCGGAGACTGGCCTTTCCCCCAGACGCATCCAAGGGAAACTCCAGCCCACGGACACACGGGGAGGTTTCCTGTCCTAGCACCCCAAACTCGTAATACCTGATGTCTAAATAAATAAAAGCTCCTATCCTTACGTGTATGTATGTACTTTGACTTTTGATCTATAAAATCATTAAAAGAAGGTTGGTTTGATGGATTACTTACCGTCAAAAATATATTTAAATAAATATTTTGTAACGAACATTTTAATTGCTACGTGCGTTTAGTTATCTTTTCCTCTAAGCATTGATATTATTAAATAGCAACATTGAAGATACAGTGAAATTGAACGGATAAAATCGCTTAAAATTCTTTTATTTTTGTATTTTTTTCAGTGACTGCTATGAAATGTTATTAGCTATAATAAATTCTTCATTTATATTAATTAAATTAATTGTAATACTTTTAATTATGTACAGCTCGGGGAATTTTTTGTCCATCTCTTTTAAAATCGGTTAAGTAGTTTAGGAGTCCATCGCGGACAAACAACGAGACACGTAATTTTTATATATATAAAGATATACTTATATCTATATAATATTGTAAAACATTTTAAAAGAGTAACGGTGGAGTTTCTTGCCCATTCTTCTGCATACGAAACTACCTTTACCTTTTGGAAGGGGCGACTAGAATCAATTCTATTTTCTTGTAAATTTTGACGTTCAATAGTGCCTTTTACGTGTCTATTTGAAATAAATGATTTGACTTTGACTTTGAATTAACACCATAAAAAATCTTTTAATGTAATAGGAGAAAATCGCCAATGAATCTTGCGTAAGTTATCATCAGCTGCCGAGCCTTTTTCCACATATGTTGGAGTCAGTTTTCAGTCTCATCGGATGCAGCTGAACACCAGTATATTACATGAAGCGACTGCCTATCTGCGAAAGTGAGTATTTAAGCTCGTGATTGAACAGTCACCAAAAGATATAAGTAACCAGAGTCGTCGGATATACTTGAAGTTTAGTAAGAAACAGATGGATGTTTTCCAATGAAATTTAATTTGATAACTGACCTGTTTGTTTTATATTAATTAAATTAAATTTTATTCGAAAACATGCATCGGTTTCTTACTAAACTTCAACTATTTCGACGATCCGGGTTACTTATCAATCACTTTTGGTGACCGTACTTATTATGGTTATTTTACGTTATTAGAAAACTCATCAATGATTAATATGCTTCGACTAACTTTAGCTAATATTTTAATTCAAGGAAGCCACTGTTAGCTCTAGAGTATTGTAGTTCTAATCATGGATGCTTATGTTAACGATATGATTGTTTGTTTGCTTACAATAGGTTTTCTAGTACGGATTTTAATGCTGAAGCTAGACAATTACCTGTTTATTTATAAAAGTTGCTTAAAGTTAATTAGTAATTAACCATACATTTATGAAGTTTAAATGTCTCTTAACTTTAAGCAACGCGTATAAATGAACCCCTACTAAGGGGTTCATTTATACGCGTTGCTTCACTAAACTGGGTCTTCAATAAATGAGGTTTAAGGCCAACCTTAAACCTCATTTATTGAAGACGATAAAAAGAAAAAGATAAAAAGTAGGTTAGTACCTATACGAACCTACTTTTTATCTTTTTCTAGTACTGCTATCCAATTTTTTACAAAACAGAAATCGGTTTCTTACTTTTGACAGTGTAAGTAGCCCATCTAATAATTCAAAAGTTTTAGATAGGAAAATAGTAAAAACAGAAAAAAAAAACATGTATATTGTTGAATTTATATAAATAGAGAAAAAGAGACACAGAGAGAACCATCTATGGCTATACAAAAAATAAGACTTCACTCTTTACAAGTTACAAGTTATCACGACGTAGATAATTAACTTTCTTGAATAATTTCAAAAGCGTCGAATAAAAATTTGTAGTCACAGAAACAAAAATTATGCCTAGTCTTTTCCTGGCAGGAACGTCGACACGCAAACTGAAACCCTGAATTCAGCACATGATTCTAAATCCCGTAGCGTAGAAATTTTTAGAAGTTTATCAAAAAAATAATCTGTTGTTTCATACAATATAATACCTACGGCGCTTAGCCATCAAAATGTACGGCACAACTAATACAATAAAAAAATACTGACGAAAATTTTCAATACAAAGTGGTTCAGAATCATGTGCTGAATCCATGGTAACAGGTTGTGTGTCAATGTCCCTGCCAATCTGTATTGGGGTCCGCTTCCAGACTAACGGGATACAGATGAATACCAGTAATTTACATGGAGCGACTGGCTATCTGATCCCACAACCCAGTTTCTGGGTAACACGATAATCTTTGGTAAGACTGGTTGTCAGACTTTTAGGCTAACTGACTACCCGTAACTGCTATCGAAGATCTACGAATGACCGCTGGAACCAATGGACTAACGTGCTTTCTGAAGCACGGGGGTTCACAATATGGATGGCCACACATCCACAAACCGGCCGCAACAAGTGTAGCTTAACCTTTGATCAACCCGTGTGGCTGTTATCATTTAGCCACGAGCCCCTCTCGGAGTCACAGAAACAATACCACTGTAAAAGGATTGCATTCCAACGATGTGAAAATAGACAAACAACGATTGGAAGCGATTCAAAATACTTCCTCCCTCTGTCCCAATCTAAAGTTGGGTGACACGCGGCAAGTTATGGAGTCTGTCTGGTTTATGGTCTAAATGAAAGGCGGTTGATGTTAAATTAATATGGCATGTATTTACTCAAACCTCTAATAATTCCCATTTTTCTTTCCTATAAATATTATTGAATACTCTAATATATTGATTGAGCCTCTTTTTGTGAACCTCAAATAATTCCTATTATGGGGTCTTAAAAATACTAAATAGCGAAGTATCTGCGACTAACTTGAATGTAGCGCTTGCCAGTCGCTGCTGCGGCACTACTCGCTTCGCTCGCTCGGCTCGCGCGCGGTTGGTCACATTTCTAACCTAACCTAACCCGTTTGGTCGGGATACCCAGCTTAGTTACTACGATCAACTGTAAGATAAGGCCAGAAAGTTAAAAAGAGGCTCAATTATTTATAAAGTGTTCATCATTAGAAGGTCAAAAAGTTTTAGAAGATCAGTTCAATATTTCCCAATTAATATCTAGAAGTCCTGAAAGTCTAAACAACCTTTTAGAGGAATCCAAAAGTGGCTTATTTCTCTGAATATAATTCAACAGTCTATTTATCGCTTTAAATATTATTCTATAGTCAGGTATAACTAGAAAAGTGGTTGATTGAATACTATTTAATCAATCACTTTTATGGATTCCTTGTTCGTTTGTTTACGTATTCAATTTCCTTGTTCTATATAATTGAAACACAAACAAGTTCAGATTAAATTAAACCAAATAAAGTCTTTTCTAATTTGGCGTTATATTACTTACTAGCTACGCCCCGCGGTTTCACCCGCATAAATCTCGATCCCGTGGGAATATCGGGTTAGTACTCTATGTCCTAATTCAAGTCATGGTCTACCCATGTCCCAAATTTCATCCAAATCCGTTGAGCCGTTTTAGCATGAAAGCGTAATAAACAAAAAAAAAACTTTATAATATTTGTTTAGACGTACACATACATAAACTCACGCCTTCTTCCCCTGGGGGTATGCAAAAACTATAGAAGTTACCTGCTACGATCCTTACATACTCTTTTTGTTTCATGTACGTTTAAACATCTGGTCATATACGCACGCCGGTTACGAGTACTACGCATCTGACTTTTCTGAAGAACATCACCAATAAGATCAATATACGTCCTTCTAGGGCGTCCCCTCACGGCGTTTCCACTCCCATCATAACATAACATACATTACACATAACATCACGCCTGTATTTCCCGAAGGGTTAGGCAGAGGTGTACCTATAGTACACCCACATTTCGTTAGTTATGTTTAAGTCCCATGTAATAGGGGGCGAGCCTATTGCCATCAACCGGGCACAAATTCAGACTCCGGGCTGCTACTGAGAAATCCCAGATGAAAAACCCAATAACACGTTGCCGTACCCGAGAATCGAACCCAGGTCCTCATGCTCAGCAGTAGCGCTTACGACCACTCGACCAACGAGGCAGTCCCATCAGCCTTGCAAATAATATACTAACCTACTTTATTGATTTCCAAGCCCAGTCAGAATTACAGTAATACATTCACTACAAGCAATGGTCATACTTACAAACTAACATACTCATACTTGTCACAGAGTAATGAACACGAGACAGAGTACACAAAAATATACGTAAAACAAACTTTTTGTGTGAGTGCTCGGTGCTAAAATAACATGTAACACTCACTCCTAAATATATTCTTTCCCTAAACACAGATCACGAGATTACCCGATGTTTCGTTATTCTATTTTCCGTGATAACATAGTCAGTGAGTACAGTCATCGTGACAAGCGTTTAGTACCAGACGCTTCACTCGAGTGAATAGTTCACTCGAATGAAGGTTCATTTTTGTTTCATTCCACGTTTACAAGACTTCGACAAAATTACATACAAATTAACGTGCATCTGCTACTTTCATTTAATTTTTCCAACATTCAATAGCGGAGTGAAAGATGTCGAGTGCCGGAATCCAAAGTCATTGGATCGGTTTACTAAAGAATTAATTTTCCACTTATAATTCATTTTGTGTTCAGACGTTTCACTTCGAATGAAAGATGCCGCCGAATAATAGGCAAAAATGAACAAAATTGAAGCGTCTGATATCAGTTTGACTCGCTCATCCCTTGGGACTGAAGTGTTGGATGAAATATGAATCCTCCTTGGACGTGCTTCCCGAATCACTGAATATTGGGTCTCAGCAGACTGCCTACATATATCACGACCATTATTTATGTGCGGTATTCTCGCTTTCGAAACATTACCGTATCGAGGGGTAGGTTTTTGCGATGGATTGCATCGTAAATTGAATGCAGTGCATCCTTTCTGAACTAAAAAACACTTGATCTTTTATACAAATAGAAGTTTTTAAGAGTTCTGTTCCTGATGGTACATAAGAACTTTACTTATACTACTACTTCTACTAGTGAATAGTAGAAGCAAAATAAACTCCCTAGATAAGAGCTAATAGACAGAAGGTCCTAGGTCATGGACAGGCACTAAAGACTATCTACGTGTAATACCTACTTTGCTATAGTGTTCTTTATTTAGTGAAGTAAACACTGTACGAGTATTATTGGAACGATTCCTTGAAAAACTCTTAGGCATGACGGTCTGAAAAGATATGAAATTTCTTAAGATATAATAATAATAATAATAATAATAATTTTATTTCGAGCAACAAGACTCATAGTGTTAGTAACAATATACTTACAAACTATGTTAGTAATACACGTATGAAGACAAAAATAAAACCAAAAACAGAAAAGAGATTGTGACGTCACTGCTGCAAGGTGACAGGCCCAGCCGAAACCTTGCAGCAGTGGTTCACAAACGCACAATCAAGCCTGCTCGCTATCATAGAGAGGATGCTGTTGGCGCTGCCCCGCACCCCACGGACCAAGGATGCGCACCGCTTCCGCATCACCGTGTAGAAACAGTCTACATGAGCTTCAGCGAACATCCCTGATGCGCTGCAGTATCGGGGCAACCCCATCAACATCCTGTAGGCATTGTTGAATTGGACTCGTAGGGCGCTGTACTGTCTTAGAGTATAGTTAGCCCACAGGGCGCTCGAATAAAAACAGGTGCAATATGCTCTGAAAAGAGTCTTTTTTACTTCCTTCGAGCATCGTGCAAACCTGCGAGCTATCATGTATGTGTCACAGAAACTCACCTGAATGGATATATAAATAAACTCTCATCCTCGATACAAAAAAATAAAAACTAAGAAAATAGTACTTAAGTGCTACTTTGGTAGCAAAATAAAGAATTTCTTACAAAATCACTATAATATTGAACCGTTCCGAACGGTTTACCAGCTTGATTGTGAAGCCCTCTCAGCGGTGAGCACGCAATCGCAACGATTTGTTGTTATGCTGGAACGGTTTGCCTGGAGATGCTCTAAAAATACACGGTACCGTAATAGAATTATTGTCAATACTAGAAACTGGTTTGGTTTGTACTTGAGAAGGATTCTGTAAAAAAGGTTAGATATCTGCGGAAATAATTTTGCTCTGAGTACAATTACTAGGCTTAACATTGTTTGTGTTAGAGAATAGTAAGAACGCAAACAGTCTTGTGGAAATATAAATATTATAATGTACAAATATTATTAATATACAAATATTTTTAGCAAGTATTTGCCTGTTACATAAGGCAGGCTTCAATAGACGTCTGGCATAATTTATGATCATGTGTCTTTTCATAGTGAGCTTTTATATAACATATGCTTGATATTATATTTTTTTTGTTTTCAAACTACTGGAAGTCTATTATTTCTTCAAATTATGGGCCCAGCACGGTTCCAATGCGCTACTTTGATTTATTCAAGTTTATTATTAATCTTCAGTTTGATATGATAATTAGGGTCGCCTCTACATTAATATGAAAGTACGTCATTTTACTTAAAAAATATGGAAATCTATTGGCACCAGGAAAATTTCTATGACAGTTAATGTTTTAAGGATTCCGTGAAATAATAAAAAAATATTCTGCTTTATTCTCGCGATACAATTGTCCGTAAAGGGTCTTATGGAAGGCCCAAAAATTGTGTTCCCTGCTGATATCAACCCCAGAACTTTTAGTACAAAAACCGAACGTTTTATCACTGCGCAGTGTTGTCAGACATACGTTTTCTCTTCCAAAGCAATATTTTAAATTCAACCATCTTTTACGTATCAACATAAAATGAAAATAGAGCTCATAAATTCTCTGCTAATGATGCTCTTATATTCATGAAGCACCAATGAAGAGCTTTAAGAGCACGTCTTGGAGTCGACTCCATCATTTCATTATGCTTTGTAGACTAATATTTTTGTACCTTTATGACTCCGCCATTTTGAAATGCCAAAATATCTAGATGCTCGAAAATAAATATTATAGTTTGTATAGTGAGTTTCTGCAAAGAAAATGCGCAAAGAAAATATATACTATCTAAGTTTCTTACTAGATTTTTTAATAGACATTTTAAAGGCTACGGAAATTATTACGGTATGCATTTCTGAGAAAGGCAATTACTTCTGCTAAGTTATTTAAAGAAAAATTGTACGAGTAGAAAAGGGAGTGCCATTTTTCCCGCCAAGAAAGAAGATTACCGCAATTTTAAATGGTAATGATGCCTGTACACAATGGCCAAACTTGGTGCATTTGTGAGGTCAGATTGATAGCGATATTAGTACACAATATAGCTTGCTACTGTAGATAAAAATTAAGGGCGCTTTAGATACTTCAGTTGAAATTACTTCCTAGATACTGTTTTTACTAAAATTAATATTTATATCTCCATGCAGTCTTTAAACAAAATAAAACAATAAATATCCCGCTAAAATCCGCCCAGAATAATAATTTATCACTTAGCACAACTTTTTTTATGCCCGAAATTTTAAAATATGGCGACAACTTTCACAGCCAGATTACACTTTTATTAAAAAACTCGTGAATATGAAAGTTCACAATATTAAAAAGTTCAGGAGTACGATTTACAACTAAATAAAAGGTAGCCTGGACTTCTTTTGCATATTTTTCTATTTGACTCATTCAAAAGTTTTTACGGCGCATTTACACGATCCTTCTCCTCGAGCGAAAAACACGAATAGTATATTAAATAACATTGTTTAAATGTCACGCCTTCTTCCCATGGGGGTAAGCAGAAACTGCAGTACTGCACCTGCTACGCTCCTTACATAATCCTTTTGCTTTGCTTACGTTCATACATTTACGCACGCCGGTTGCTACGTACTGCGCACCTGACCTTTCTGGAAAACATCACCAATAAGGTCACGATTATGTCCTTCAAATATTATTCTCCATAATATAATTTCTTAGTCAATAGTGGCTCATCATTAATGACCTTTCGCTGTTCCTCCATATAATTTTGCCAACTTCTGTGAACAAACACTAATTAGATATTATAAACAGTATACAGAAATTATAGTAATTTGTAAAGAAATACGCTTGAAGAAACCTTCATATCTTGATCTTAATTAGTTTTCAAACAACTTAAAGGCAATATTATCAGAATAATTTCAACATTCTGAAAGATAAACAATAGTAAAGACCTCCTTTTGCAGGTTTGCAGGCAGAAATTCTTAAAGAAATAAATTGTAAGTACTTATCTTTGTACTTGAGAATTGTATTGTTTACCACGGTATATTTTTAATGTATGTGCGTATATAAATCAGAAAGTGGATTTATTACATCTCATAGAGCAATAGCTCAAAGGAAACATTCATCTTCTTCTACTTATATATAAAAATAAATTGTCGTGCGTTCGTCTCGCAAAATCTCGAAAATGGCTCGACCGATTGTGATGAAACTTTAGTAAGTTGATGTGTGCGTGCCGTAAAAGGGGCAAAAATTAAAATTAAAACGACATTGTAACGCAAGGCATTAGCTAGTAAAAGGTAAAAATATATAAAAATACTAGCTTTTGGCCGCTGCTTTGTTCGCGTAGATGTCGGAAAATTATCCCACGAGAAAATATTACCGGGATTAAAATTATGTGTTTATAAACAACGCGTTTTTACTAGTAAGAACCCGTTCTTACTAAGGCTGTTAGGTAAATGCCAAATAAAAGAATTATATCGGCTTTTTACTGCACGTTTCAGTTAAAACCCGTTCTTACGAATATAAGTAAATATCCGAGCCGAAACATCTGCTTGTCACTGACGATCACGTGACGCGGCGTGTTTGCTCCAACCGTATACGCACCGTCGCGGTCGGGCCGTTCAGGATTACGCCCAGCTTGAAAAGTGACGTTATACCGCATGTTGCAGTGGCGAAGGTTCCATACAACTCGATTCCTACCGGCTTCCCTTTGAAAAATGGCACAGTCTGTATTCTACAGACAAATAATATAATCACATTAAAGATATGTACTCCGGCTTACCTCTTACAAAAAATTACCCTTCGCTACTGGTATGTTGATTAGTTTATTTATTAAAAAGCAGTGATTGTGTACAAAAATGAGTGCTTCCTCAATGGTTGTGTGGAAAAACAAATTTATAAACGATTTATTATGTAGTGATGATGCGAAGTTATTGAAATACAATATTTTAACAGAAACCCAATATATAAAATTATTAAATGACATAGTACAAGCAAAGTTAACCAAAAAGTAAACTGAAGGACATAAAAATCAGACATGGAGGTCGTGATCGTCTGCGGGTGGAAATAGGTCGGAAGTATGCTACATTACCACAAAAATGATTAACCTGTTTCTATCTATGTGTGAAGTGTACCATAGTAGAAGGTTCAAAAAGAAAAGGAGTCTTGTCTCCAAACCAATTTTCCACAACCGACTAAATAGCCAATGCCAAGTAGATCTTATAGACATGCAAAGCCAAGCAACCAACGAGGAAGCACTCCTTTTTGTACACAATCACTGGTTTTTAATAAATACACTGATCACCACGCGGTATAACCTCACTTTACAAGCCGGGCGTAATCCGATCACAGATTAAGGAATCCAATGCACTGAACGGCCCGAACACGACGGTGCGTGTGCGGTGGGAGCAAACACGCCGCGTCACGTGATCGTCAGTGACCAATCAACTCGCAACAGCCGCATCGGATGTTTCGGCTCGGATATTTACTAATATGCGTTTAGTAAGAACGGGTTTTAACTGAAAGGTGCAGTAAAATCCGAGTTAATCCTTTTATTCGGCATATTAGTAAGAACGGGTTCTCACTAGTAAAAGCGCGTTGTTACTGATGCTCTTAGATACTGGCATGACTGACAAAAAACAAACAAAAAAAAAACTTCGAGTTTCGAACGAATACGCGTCATAATTTAATTTGCTTTGCAAACAGAATCGAGATAGTTGGTTGCCTGGTTACCTAAGATTTCCAAAATTCTGTGACAAAAATGACCTCTGATGATGAAGATGGCGCTCCGCCACACAACAGCCGCCAAACCAGTTCTAATTTGAACCGGCAATTCGGGAGGCAGTGGATAGGAACATATGGTCCTATACCGTGGCGACCTCGCAGTCCTGATCTCACGCACGCCTCTTGATTTTTTCTATGTGGAGCTAATAAAAAAATGACCTTTATAAAAATAAATACGACAGTGTTCAGGAACTCATAGATTCCTTTACCACGATTGTCTACGGCATTCATCCTTTTACATTATCAGCTGCTACCCGCTCTGTAGTAAAGAAAGTAAACCTATGCATACGTCAAAATGGCTACCATTTTGAGCACCTCATACCGTACAGTACAAAAGTAAAAATTCTAGGTGAGTCCAAATATAGTTTCAAGTTTTTAATTTTAAGGTGAAATAATACCCAAAGTAGAAGTTATTGTTTTTCATTTATTTTTTGATTAGTCTTTTTTGTAGCTGTCAGATTATCGATGGTATAACAGTAAGTTGTAGTCTCATTTCCTACGAAATGTATGGGAATGGTTTTTGCGATTTCTGACTTTTCCAGTACTCAAACCTCAGGTGGTCCAATAACGGTTTTTGATCCTTATGTGAAACATAATCGATTGGCATAAATAAAACATATTTTTGTGTGAAAATTGCCCATTTTCCGGCTGATTGTATTTTTTTTTCGAAATCTTTGAATGCAAATCAAAATTTCTCAAAAAGTTTAGAAAAGTCTCCTAAGACCGTTTTCCTGTAGCTACAACGGTTAAAGTAGCTGCCCTTGCTGCCCCATCTCAAAAATCCACCCTGTATATAAAGATATAGGTAGATAGAGAGTTGGGGAGTTTGTCCTTTTATTAATTTGCTGTTCATTAAAATGGGAAATGTAATCTTCTCTTTTGACTGATACAGTTACGAACAAAATTACTTCCAAGTTACATTGTTTATCGCTTTCAAACAAAACTTTTCGTGTGATTTATTTGTATGTGTAAATTAAATGTAAAGTCCGGGAAATTAATTGTTAAGTAAATTGACTAGTTTTTTTTTTTTAGGCACTTTTGTCCTATCATGGTGTTGTTCAGTCTGAAATATGAAGCTTGTTGCCCATTCCAAAGCGTAGTAGGTACCTGTGAAGGAGAACGGGCAAGAAACTCCACGGACACTCTTTTAAATTATAGTAGTGTTACAAAAATATTAGTTACGTCATTAATGTTGAACTTATAATTATATGTAAGAACGATGTAAAAAAAAGACGTACACGTTAAAAGCGTCCAGCGTACAGTAAATAGAAACAAAAAAAAAACAATCCCAAAAGCACAAAAAATTATAAGCCGTGGCAGCACTCAAGCCACTCCTTAAAGTGGGGACTTACGTAAATGGTTTAATAGAAATAAATGCTTTGAGTTTGAGTTTGACTATAATTCGTTTATCTCATAATTATTACTACAGAAAAATATAAAAAAAACACCTCTAATGTAAACAAATTAAATTTAGTTCAGAAGACTGATAAGTTAAGTTTTTAAAGCTTACTCCCAAATTCCCGAAAGAGTCCATAATAACCTCATAAAATTGTAATTTACCACCTAAGCTCACGTTGTGGAATGCGATAAACATAAACGATTGAGTATTACCAACTTAAATTGTCCGTGTTTTCAAATCACAACTGTCTTCCTTTGACAGTAGTATGATTTGGTTATAACACGTCAAATTGACAAAGGGTTTCAATTTGCTCTACAATTAATTTCCCTGACTACATAAAGCAGTATCCTTGATGACTCTTAGGCGCGGTTTACATTGCTAGACTACTGCCGTGTACTGTCATGAAAGCTGAAACTTTGTATCGACACATGATTTACGGAACAAAATCGCGAGACCCATAACATACATTCTGGACAATTTTTAGAGTTTTTAATGTTTGATATCTGCTGGCTATATAGAGGTATGAGGGAAAGGGTGTAAAGCTCACTCATACTCTATGGAAAAGGGAGGGTCCTCCGACCAGACGAGTGTTGTCTGGTGAGCAACTGCCTGACTATTTGATGTCGGGACGTTGTTTATATTCTAATTGCGCGGTAAACTCTGCTTGCGCGATGTAGGATTTTGCGTGACGTCAGTGTGACGTGTAGCTCGCATGTGGCGTTGTAGATGCCGCTACAGTTACTTCATGATCTAGTTGGTACTGCTGTAGGCTGGGCTCAATGATTTAGAGTATGTCACTTTATCAGAGAAGAAATTTTACAGGAGAAAGAAAATGACGATTTCCCTGTTTATCTTAACCAATACATTTAGGACTGCCTCGTTGGTTTAGTGGTCACAATCGTTACTACTTAGCAAGATGTCCTGGGTTCGATTCCCAGGTCGAGGAAAGAGTTATTGGGTTTTTCCATTAAGAATTTCTCAGTAGTAGCCCGGAGTCTGGATTTGTGCACAGCTGATGGCATTAGGCTCTCCCCCTATTACGTGGGACTTATAAAGATAACTAGCGAAATGCGGGTGTACATAGTGCAGTATTATATACTTGCATTAAAACTTTTGTAATATTCCTCTTTCGTTTAAAACATATTCAACCTGTTTTGAGCTTTACATGACCGGCAATTAAAATTATCTTTGATTTTTTTAAATTTATAACTTCTCTTGCATTGCAGATTTTTTTTAAACTGAATGGATAGATTTGATTAGAAAAATAAGCCAAAATTCCTAGAGTGAACTATAATTTATTTTGATTTATTAAAGGCAATCAGTCGATTTATCCAATGAAGTTATTATTTATTCCTTTGTTAACTGGAAACGTTCAGTGAACGCTTTTCTTCGAGTGCCTTATAGCAATAGGAATCATATCTTCAACAAAATGGTATTGACCGTGTTTATCAAGCCGAATTTCGGTCTCACCCTTCGGGCTAAATGTCTAGCCTGTGAGTCATAATGAATTGACCTCTAGGCCTACAACTTATTATTATTTTATCACGCGTTAATATTGAACCCCTTTTTTTTCTTAATTTAACACCTTACCATGACCACGGTTTAACTTAGCGCCGTCTCTTAAACAATATATTTCCTAGAAGCCTTGTATGATTAACGTACGCGTCCTTAGAATATCCATTGCAATAGCGCTCTTTAGGACGTATAGGATAAACAAGGCCAAAAGGTATTAACTATCTTGTGCGTCTAAGTTTTTCTCGAGTAATTCTTTTTTATAGAAGAAAAAATATCGAACACCCTAAGTATATGCAATTCCTTATGACTATGTTTTGATTGTTTACATTTTGATTGTCTTTTTACTTTATATATTTGTAATTTTCGGTGTATTTTTTATTTTTTTATCAAAATTATACGTGTGGCGGATGTGTATCCTTCCGTCTATTTCACCACAATAGAGTACAGCTCTACCTATTCTTTCGGAGATTACAAGAGTGATTTTGTGTACGCGACTGTACACAAAATCAGCACATCAAGTTAACAAAAACTGTCAGATTTTCTCATTTGATTTTGAACTTAACTACCAACATTTTAAGGTTTAAAATCATTTGGAGAAATTTGACAATTTCGTGTAGCTTGACCTGCTGGCGAATGTACATTTAGCTACCGAAGAAATCGGTATTGCACCACAAAACTGTTATCCAAATTACACTGTAAATTACCAAAAAATTACTTTTTTCTAACTCACACAACAGTCAGCAACTCAAACCTAAATAAAACAAAGCTGCTTCGGTCAGCTTTATTTTATAAGCAAACAACAAAAAGTGCTTGCATTCCATATTTAGATGTTTTTCCGTACGTTAGGTGAAAGTTGCAGTCATGTAGGAGAATAATGTGCTGTCCAAACAATTCTGTTTATAATCATTTTGTGGGTAACTGTTGTGGTTTATGTTGATTAGTTTTAGTGTGTTTGCTGAAATAGTGTTTGTATGTGAAACTTTCTGGAATTATAATTAAATGATAAATGATTTTATTTCTGTAAATAGGTTTGTACAAACACTTTTACACGCCAATTACATTTTAAAAACTAGATGAGGTCGGCGCGGCGTTTCCTATCTGACTATTCTGAGAAGAAAGGCCGAAACAAACTCAGAGGTCAGTCTCTTTTGAAGTCCAGACATAATCTTAGTCAGATCATGTGAAGACCATGTAGATGTGTGTCTGAAATGCTCTTTTGAGCAAAAACCACACAGATTGAGGGGACCTGTCTAGTCAGTGTACGCATTTGTCAGTAATCCTGCAGCTCAACTCAGAACTTAAGGCGTGATTGTCTCCATGAGAGGTTTTGGGTTGATCGTGAATTGAAGAAAATATTTTTTGAAATCTGCGCGGTGGTGTGGGTCCCCCATAGCACAGCTTCATGCTGAGTGGAAGCCTTCTTCTCACAGTCACAACGTGCAGCTGCCTACTACTTCGTTATGTGCTCATAATTATAGATTTGATTTGCTTAAGGTGAATTTCACCAAACTTTTATACCTAAAATACGTAGTCTTTTATGCTGAGAATAAATTTTGAAGTTTTGACAAGTTTTTCATACTAAAACTGACACACATCAATTTTATCCCACGGATAAAAGATATCTATCTGACTTTGGTAAAATCAGCCCTTAGGCACTTATTTGAGTTCCCTTATCTTTTTTATATGCACGGCTTTCATTTCTTTCTTTCAGGCAAAAAAAAACACTGTCGAGTAAAAAATACGTCAACAGCCCTTGAACCAATTTATGTTGGGTCGGCGCTGCACGTAGGTATTTTTCTACCATACAGCTAATGGTCCTCCAGACCGTATTTCGGCTATGGCGGCCAATCTCTATGGAAACTAGCTTTCGGCGCGGGAGATATTATAGTGCACAAGTGTGTGTGCAGACACAGGTGCACTCTCTCTTCCCTCACTCTCCTAGTCCGATGGGACGGCAATCCGACACGACCGAAGAGAGATCAAGCGGAGGACCAAAGGTTTTACGTGCTTTCTGAGGCACGGGGGGGGTATCACACCGCAAAGTTCCATAGTCCAGGCCGTTACTAAGAAATTCAGCATACAGAATTTACCTAACAGCTACATCTGTACTAAGCCGTCATCTTAGAATTCACTTCCTTCCGAGCCATAGGTATCGTCTTTCACAAAATCTACCCAGATTTTCATTAAAAAAACCTTTAAAAAAATATAGCCGGAGAAACATATTTTTACCCCCGACGCAAAAAGAGTAACCCTTAGGGTTATAAGTTTGACAGCTATGTGTGTGTGTGTGTGTCTGTCTGTGGCACCGTAGCTTTTAAACAGGTGAACCGATTTGGATGCGGTTTTTTTATTTGAAAGCAGGTTTTCTAGTTTAGCAGTTTCAAGCTCATCAGTTCTTTTTTGTGTCGGGGGTTTTTTATTTTTACTTTTGAGGCGTTACACGGCCTCGAGCGATGCGACTTGCGTCAAGCGACTCACATGTTTCCGTCTATCGCGCACAAGTCGTGTCGCGGTGACTCGTAGCACGCTCTAAACAAATTCTTTCATTTGTTTTCTCTTCAGACGATGTTGCAAGACGCATGTAGTTCGTGGCCACGGGGTAAAGCTATGGACACACACATCCTGGGTGCATTAAAATAACCTCCACGTCTGACGGGGCTAAGCCTTCGTCTGGCGTAACAGGGGCAGACTGCCGTGCTTATTCCGACCTGCTGACTGGCTAATCTCTTTACTACGGTATAAGCTAATATTCTCGGGTACGAAAGAGAGAAAACTAATCCACTGCAGCACTGTTTGAAAATGCGACACTTTTTAAGACTATTATATTACGTAACAAATTACATCACACCTGCTGTCCTCGATGAGATAAGGCTCCCGCAGACAAGCGCGACGCGACGGTGCGACGCGATTCTGGTAGAACAACTCTCATGAAGTTTTCATAGAAATTGTTCTACAAGAGTCGCGTCGCGCTGACGCGTCGCGCCTATCTATAAGAGCCTTTAGGCAGAGGTGTACCTATAGTACGCTCACATTTCGCCAGTTTTGTTCAAGTGCTATGTAATAAGGGGCAAGCAAATTGCCATCAAACGGGCACAAATCCAGACCCCGAATTACTACGGCTACTGAGAAATTCCTGATGGAATATAACATAACATAACGCCTATAATCACCGAACGGTTAGGCAAAGGTGTACCCTATTGTACACCAATATTTCGCCAGTTATGTTTCAGTTCCATGTAATAGGGGGCGAGCCTATTGCCATCAACCGGGCACAAATCCAGACTCCGGGCTGCTACTGAGAAATTCCATATGGAAGAACCCAATAAAACTTTCCCCGACCCGGGAATCGAACCCAGGACCTCATGGTCAGCGGTAGCACTTGTGGCCACTAGACCAACGAGGCTGATGGTATATATTCCATGTTATTCCTCATGGATGGATTAAATTGTTCCCAATTATTTTAAAGTTTGATTTTAAAGTGTTGCCAAGCACTTTTACTTTTAATCTTCGTTTCATCAACAAAATGAAAGCTTAAGGCGCACTTGCACCGCCAATCACTAAACACGTTTAGCGCTAAACGTGTTTAATGATTGGCGGTGCAAGTGGGCCTTAGTCATACTTAATACTGATATAAATACCTACATCAAAAGGTATGTTATTTAACCCTGTCCTATATTCCCGAAGAGTATTGTGCATTAAGAACGGCCATAATAAAGCACTTCATGTTTTCCCACTTAACTTTAACGAGGGAACATTTAATAACATTACGGGTTATTGTTGTGTTAGCTAGTAATCAACTAAGTTTCGATAGTTGGTCCATTTGTTAGGTAAAGAAATTTCAGAGCCTTACCCCGGTCACTAACATGCGCGCAAACATTCGTTCGAGGTTCGCGCACTTTGACGTGCGTTAAAAACCGACACGGCTTGGAAAACCGTGCAGGCAACAAACAGGCGCGACACGCGACGCGAATCGCGCTCGACACAAAGGAACCGCTCGTCACGCGACGATCGGCGCCTTTGTGTCGCGCTGTCGTGTGGCGCCTGTGGGAGCCTTAAATGTAGTAAAAACTGGGCATTATTCAATTGCATATGTCGTCCTACACTTGCGAGTTCGCGTATTCGTAAGAAAATATGAGTGACGACATTAGAAGAAAATCTTTTGATGTGTACAAAGACCGCAAAAACTGATTTCGACTATTAAGGCAATAAAACTGGGCTAGAGCGAATTGGACTCACACAATTAAGGTTCCAACCAACTAAACTACATTGAGTAGACTATGGAACGGTCGTTGGCCTGCCGTAATTATTGTACTGCGTGTAATGGATAAACTACTTGCGCTAGGTCCTAAACTAGAGGTACCTACATCAAAATGACATAATGTCAAGGAAAAAAATTATCTGCACTTTATGATTCAGTTAACTAACAAATTTTTATTTGATAAAGATTAACAGGTACTACACCATGTCAAAAGGTCTTTGTAAGTATGCACCATTTGTTTTTTCAACAATTATAGGTGTCCTTCGTTGCATAGATCTCGAAAAAAGCCTCTGTGACGGACGGAGAAAAAGTGATGATTAAAGGTTCCGTTTTTTTTTCGGAACCATATAACACAACCGCTTTCTTGTAACGTACTCAGAAAACCTCAGTAGGTTCATTCTTCAGCAAAAAAGAGAATTACAAAATAAAAGAAAATCTCGTTAAAAACAGTGCACAATTGCACAACAATTGCAGTTTGTTTAGGTATATATTTATGTTATATGCCGAACGAAGGCCACATATTTGTGCCAATAATAATAACACTAACATTATATGCACCCGTTGTTTCCCTAAAATTCGCAAAACATTGTTAAAGCCACCATAAATAAAGATACATGGACAGATATTATTATATCAGCCAAAAACAAAACCCCGGAATTTGATGCTGCTTCACAAAATCTATGAAATTTATTTAAAAAAATCACTATCAAACTCGCTTTGTACACGCACTGACAGTAGCTGTCAGTGACAGTGTCAAAACCTTTTGACATGTCAAAGCGGACTTGTCAAGACTAGAGGTAGGTTCAATAACAGTTTTTACAGATTATCACTGTAGATATCAAACTGAAACTGTGACTGTGACAGGGTTTTGTAAATAACTAAACGAAATATTTGTTATTTTCCATTAGAAATGTGATTTTGTGAAAATAATTAGTATACACCAATGCGTCTTATAAATAAACATATTTAGATACATTTCCGATCCATTTTCAGTGTAATTCATAATTTGCTTTTATTTTGCAAGCCAAAACCTTAAGAATAGAATACTCTTTATTATGTACACCATAAAAAATAACAGATATAAATGTAGACATTTTACACAGGGTGACACAATGGGCGGTCTTATCGCTAAAAGCGATCTTTTACAGACAACCTTTGGATGGATTCAAGGGAGAAGGAGAGACAATAATGCAGGTAGTCAATGGTGTACCATTTACATATACAACAAATACATACATACATAAAACATATAATATATACAATAATAAACATGAAACAAGAGCAAGGAAACTAAATGTAATGATGATGTTTAAGGAGAGAGGAAGTGTTTTTTAACCATAATTTTAAAAGTGGACAAAGATAAAAGAAGGTGGAGAAGTTAATTTTGTAAAAAATAAAACATAGGTAAGTACCAGTTTCCGAAAAAAAGCTAAGTACATAGGTACTGTGGTAGGTACGTACAGTATTACTGAAAATAAAACTTTATTAAAAGTAACATACCGCTTAAGTTATAACCTCATTATTAATGTGCCCTTTCAAAAGATGCATTGACTTGAAAAACTTGAAGCCTAATTCTGCAAAATTTTGCAACTGCGCCACTTTTTACTCACCCAAGGGCCTAACGAGCTTCACCGATTTTATTTCCAACTTTAAAGCCCGCATGTAACTTGTGTCAGCAACAAATATTGCAATAAAGGGTCGTGGTCCAGTGCGTTATAATCAAAGAGAAAAGACGAAGGCTTATACTCGTAGTATACCTATTATTCAAAAGGAAAATTTAATAGTACCTACAGTACGAGTTTTTTATATTGCTCCCGGGTTCCGGAATATGTAACGAGCAAAAAGGTAGTCATTTTTTCTGAAATGCATTCTCCTTTGTTAACATTTTATGTGTTTCATATTGCTGTGGTTTCGTTTCGCCTATTTTGCTTGAATAGCTCTGTATTATAAAAGTAATAGTTAGTACCTAATAGTTTTTTCGTGGAAAAGAAAAGAAGAAAAATTCTGGGAAAGTTTTTTTTACAAAATCGAAGGTAGCTATAAGTTTGACTGACTATGATGTTAACATAATAACAAGTGTTTTCATAGATTAATAAAATATGGTAAGTTATTTACTTTTTCTTAGTGAAGCCCTTGAGAGCATTTTTAGGGCAAAAACTAAAACGACTAGAACTGTTTTAGTTTTTATTTCAAACAAAAAGTTAGTATCACGTCTAGACATGTTGAAAAATGGTGAATGTAAAAGTAAATAAATATCAATACTTTTTGGTTATTACGGCGCACGGAATTAAAAGGCAAAACAAAAAAAAATTCAACATGCATGTAGGTGAGAATTTTCGTTTGTTCAATAGGTAGGTTTGTGGACAAAAATACAGCTGACATCATGACGTGCAGCTGTCGACTATTTCTGCTTTGTGCTCGTGATTATAAATTTATTTTGTTTGTTTTATATTTATTTTACATTGTTACCAGAGCAAATTATCTTTTTTGTATGCACGTGTTTCTGTGACAAATAAACCTATTTTTCTTTCTTTCTTTCATTCTGTATATTTTGAAAATTCTGTGCGAAAATAAAATACCGTCGAGAGTGACTGTAATATATTTCACTCTATAACATAACATAACATCACGCGTATAATCCGCGAAGGATTAAGCAGAGGTGTACCTTAGTGCACCCATATTTCGCCTCTTTTAACTCTATAGTTTTATCCAAATCATGTTCATTTAAAAAAGAAGCCCTCTTCAGTAAAACCAGAATTAATTTAAAAATAATAGCTACCTATGTAAAATCAATTTCAATTATTTATAATTTTTATCCATTTTGTACGAACACAGGCGTTTATTATCAGTCCAAAATGTTGTTGCCTAAGCTTCAAAGCGTAAGCGTAAGCGTAAGCGTAAGCATCGTTGCCTTAAAATCCGTCCATTTACAAGATTTCTGGTAATGCCTGGAGTGACGTTGACAGTTATCAAATAAAAATATTATCAAAGGTACGGCGAGAATATGTCAGGAAAAATTGACTGCAAACAGTTTTGATATAAATTGACTTTTTGTGGCCCCAATCATTTTGCCAGTCTTTTGTTGATCTATTTGGTTTTTTGGGATTCTTTTACTTATATTTTCTATCAATTTTCAATCTATCTATTCCATTGTATACTTGATTACTTATCGACGGTGTAAAAAAAAAATAGTGGAAAGCCTTCCCTATAACATGAGATTACCTGATGAAATGTTAGTGTACTAAAAACCTCGACCGTAATAATTATGTTAAGTTACTTATTATACCCATAATATAGGTATTTTAGGCTTCCGTACCTCAAAAGGAAAAAGGCACCCTTATAGGATCACTTCGTTGTCAGTCTGTCTGTCTGTCAAAACCCTTTTTCTCAGGAACGCGTGGAGGTATCAAGTTGAAATTAATATCAAATACGTAGGCTTACGGTCCGTTGGAGCTCTAAAAAATAAAGCTTCTAAGTTGACGCAATAAAAAAATAATGCCATATATGCGACATATTTTGATACTCGCAAATAAATCAAAACCAGATATAGAGTACCTCCCGTTGACCTAGGATCCTGAAATTTGGCAAGAAGCAAGGTCTCACATCTTAAGTGAAGGGAAAAGTCCGAAAATTGGTAATGTACAGTTTTATCACATTAAAAAATATTTTATTGCGATAACAAACTTACATTTGCAGTTGGAGAATTGACCGTAACGCGTATCGAAGTATGGGAGAACATTTTTTCAACTACAAAGTTAAGTTTGTTCTTGGGATCAATTTATTCCAACTACGGTACCCTTATTTGTGCGTGGTCCGACATGCACTTGGCCGGCTTTTTGTATTCACATTGCTGAATAAAAGCCTCTCAAAGTTAAATCCTATAAAACCTCGTTTTCCGTCCTACGATTATTATCAGTGTGAGTGAGCGAGACAATTTAATACTATTAAAATGACATTGTGAAAGAAACAGAAACATGAAAATCTTTTGACGCGATCGGGCGATTCAAATAATTTAAATCTTTGGTTCAAAATTCAATATTTTCATGATCTTCATAATATTTATTAATAAATAAGCTACCCAGCAGCGTTAGCTCTTTGCAGCATATATTTGTTTTTGACGACCGCTATCTCGTCTCCCACTGCGCAGAGCCCACGAGGATTTCAATTTCCTGCACCCAAGCAGTCGGTCATATACTCTGGGACCGAAGCGCTTCTACCTCAAGTCACCTCAATACGGGTAAATACACCAGTAGTGAAGCTGAAATCACATTCGTCTGCATTAAATTCGTATATTTACTTCGGTGATGGCTGACTTCCTTCTAAAATGTGAATGTGAATATTTTACCGTAACTGCAGACTTGACTTAATTTGTCATTGCATTTAACATATTTCCAGCTCATAATCCGTTAAGGTTTAGAGCCAATATTATGTACGCCTTTAATTTAACAATTACTTCAATATCTACGATCGATCTACGTGTCCATTATAATAACGCACTCAGGATTCTGTTGAGACTGCCATGGCGATGTAGCGCGTCAAAGATGTTTGCGGAAAGGCATATAGATGGTTTTGCGGCCATTATCCGTAAAAGAAGCGCTTCTCTGCTTGCTCGTCTTCGTGGCGGTACCAACAGTATCTTGAGTTTATTCAATGATAGATGGGAGTCTCCAATGTTGCGACATTGGATGAAACTCCACAATAAATGAAACGTGTATGTCTACTAACACTAGTTTTTAAGACCATTGTTACTAACACTATGGTTGTAGCCTGAATTAAATGCTATAATAACAATAATATCCTCCCCACTGTATGTCAATTTATTTGAAGTTTTATGCATTCTTTTTCCATATATTTTTTATTCGTCGTCATATCTGTTGTCGCCCCTTCTCTGGCCATATCATCTTCCACACTTTCAATCAATCGTTTCTTTGATCTTCTACTCTTATAACTGTCCAAATTCATAATCAAAACTTTCCTTACAACATGTTCCTGATTCCTCCGCATCACATAAATAAATGTACATTCTAGACATGTATGTTTATCTCTTTCACGGATGACTGCACGAACGTTGCAGCAACGACGTCGACGTCGGATGTCATGTTACAGATTGACGTAATTATCAGTTTGACGGCAACATGCGTCTCCGTTATTCTGCGACGTCACGTCATTTTTTGTTGTTTGAATATATAGTGTAGGTATGTTTGTATGTAGAGGAGGGTGATGTATGGATATTGTGGTATAGAGCAATTAAACCAACGGGGTAATTGCATAACACACTAATAGTAGGAATAGCTTTTATTATGACAGTTCAACAACATTCATTGCGTTATTTACGTTGTTGAGCAGGCAAATTTTTCGAACATATGAAGCAATGGATTAGTAATAGGCTTCAAAATGATTCAGATTGTGTTAGATAGTGTGTTACGTAATTAGGGTGCTGGTATACCGAGCGTCAAAATATCAATAAAAAAAGGTATATTTTAATTAAAACTCCAGACATGAAAGATTTCTTTCCATTTATTTTCTTTCTAAATCAGAATATTTAATCAATTTTAAGCGAATCATGGTATCATGGTAGCCAAATAATACCAGCCTGTTACTATCCCACTGCAGGGCAAAGGCCTCTTGTCATACAGATAAGGCACGAGCATTGATCACCCCGCTTGCTTAAGACGCGTTGGCGATTTCAGACTTATATCAATAATTATAAGTCCAGGTTTTCTCACGATGTTTTTCTTCACCGATGTTAATAATGTCCAAGATGAACTCAGAAATTACATATGAATTAAAAAGACACTATTGGTACTTGCCAAATAAAGTTTCTTATTTTAAATAATTTAACTTTGTTCTATCTAAACTTATTTTCTGAACAAGTGTTCCTAATTTGTTTTGTAATTACTTATTCTAACTTTGTTGAAGATTTCAATGGCTTTAATTATTAAGTATTGGAAACTAAAGTATTGTACAATCAAGACGAACTCTTAACCAATTAAATATAATCGGTATTGATTACATTCTAATTGAGTAGAATTAAAATGTCTAGAATATTGTGAGAAGTTATTTAATTGACAAAAATAATTATTAATTGCATATTGTACACACAAAAAAAAACGTATAGGAATTCTTTAGTAATCGTATCAATTTTATTAACGTTTACGATTTGTCTCTAGGCTAGGTTATCTAGGGCTAGGTTATCTAAACATCTAGGTTATCTTTCTCGAATGAAAAAAAGGCTAAAAGGTAAAACTAAGGGGAGATCCCCTTGGTTTGTTCGAAACGAAATTCTCTACCTTGACCTCAAAATTCCCACTATTCATCAATTCATGAAACGCAATTCCAAGCGTTTCTTTGTTACCGCCGCCAAACATCGCATCCCTCTGGTTGTCGAGGACGCTAGTTATACCCCCTCCAAAATCAGCAAAGTCCGCCGTCCTAGGCATGTTCTTACCGACCCCGATGATCCTATAACTCTCCTCCAGAAGAACAGTAGGGCCACCAGAACAGTTTACAAAAACAAGACACCTTCATTCCGAACTCGCCGCCGAGGCCCCTTGCGGCGACCACGACGTAATTGTCCCCCCTGACCCTTGCTCGACGAAGTGCCAGTCCGCGCCGTAGCTGAGCCTGTAACTTTAAATTCCCCTGAAAGTAATAATTATCCAGATGTGATCTTGCCTGTTCCATCTTGCTGCCCTCCCCCCAGCGACGACCTAAGCCGAGGTTCGTACCCCACAGGGGGTGCCCTTAGCGTGCAGTTGCTTAGTTATATAAGAAATTCGCCCCTGGCTGAAGGCTTTGAGTTTGCTTAAGGCAGCAACAGGATAATCCAGTTAAGTAGTCACGACTTCTCAACGGGCAACTACGCCAAAACAAAAAAAAAATAGAATCAGTTGCCCGGTAGACTGATGTTTAGTTGGTTAGTTCTATGGAATGAATCGGCCAGGTGTCACGTAAGTTAATAATTTTATATTATACCCTAATTATTGCTTATTATATAAGTTATATTGTTGCTAATGTGTAAAATTTTATAATGGAATACGCATGTCTTTTTCCTAACTATTGTTATTATGTTGCTATTATTCAGAGTTCTCCTGTACCATTGTTCAAGAAATAGAATTAACAGTTTTGAGATTGTAATGTAGAGGAGTTTCTTGTTCTTTTTCTCCATGAAGGCCTAGTTTTGCGAACGGACGGAGCTCTCTGATTAGATATTGACAAGTCTAATTAAACAAATGTCTAGCCTTGTCGTTCTATGCTTTACTTCCTTTCCCTACAAACCATATTCATAAGAACTTCCATACACGTTAATAACCAATCTGACATTCGAAGCTTGCTATTTGGGTAATATCTACATATATACATATACTTATAGTTTTTACTGCCTCTTCTAATACGCGCTTGACAAGTTGTCACATAAATTTGACTATAATTTTCTTTTGAGAAACTGGCCCCTAGAATTGTAGGTAGCTACTTGAAAGAATCGTATTTCAAAAAAAACATTGTTTTGCTTGCATTCCACAATGTATGTAAGACATTATAAAAAGGTTTGTGTTTAAACGCCTACCAGAAAAGTACCTATTTTACTACCAAAAAATTCGAAATACTCACCAAATTGTGTCCACCAGAATGGATAAATGCTCACCAAATTGTGTTTCATAAAGTATTGTAGAAATTAACCTATTTTCCTTTTTTATTTATAAAGAGTAGTCGACGGATCCCCCACCCCCGCTTGGCGGGGCTCCTACTTCTGGGTGGTTTAAAAAAATAACCACGAAGGGGATGGCGGGGTCCGCCCCGGCATCCCCTTCTAACCTAACCTGTCCGAGTCGGGGTGCCCCAAATCCCGAGCTCGGTCCGCTCACCCTTGCATCCTATCCCACCCTTACATTTTGAAGCAAACTTATTTTTGGTGAGCAACTTAAAGAAGATTTGGTGAGCATTTATCCATTTTGGTAGGCAAAAAGAATATAAATACAACACGTACAATTATTCTGATGAGTGTATAATTATTTTGGAACTTAAAACGTTGTTCTAATAGAAATAAATCCACTCTTTTTTCGAGGTGCCTAAGCACCTCGAAAAAAGAGTGGATTTATTTTATTTGAAGTTAACATATTTTACTTGGTCCTTAGTCTAAAAATTATTTTGGTGAGCATTTAAATTGTAGCCTTACAAAAAATGCGTAAATTGGCAGACTTGTGTTATTAATGATATTTAAATAATTATTTCATCGATAATTTACCAATACCTAAATATAACAAAATCACAGCGAAGTCAAAACTGTACTTTGAATATTTTTGAAAAATAAAATAATAGCTACGTGATCTGGGAACGATTATAATGCTGAAAAAATATTTTTTTGAATTTTTGTCATTATATGTTCAGCATCACGCAAATATTACCGCATCGATTCTGTTCAAATTTTGATAGATATTCCCTATAAACCTGGTCAGTATGTAGGCTATAAATTATTACGCTATTTGCTATGGGGGATGAGCAATATTGCATTATGTTTGTATGCCTCTATAGTTTACCGAAAATTGTTAAAAGACGAGCCAAACGGTTAGAACTTTGCAGATAGTTACAGACTTCACCTTTTAAATGATTATCATCACGCTATTCATAGCAAAGTTAATCATGACATATCCTATAAGAACGGCTTAGCGGTTCGACGACTGCTTCACAAACATGTTGTTGTATGTTCCACTCCCAACCAACTAATGATATTTTTTGTGACTTTTTTTTTACATTTTGTTATATCATAATTTATGACAGTTCGTACACAGAAAAACATGAAGGTTAGGTCTCTTCTGTCATATGTGGTTATAATTTATGTTTGGTAATAATTCAAATAAATGTCTTTGGTTAGGTGACTGTTAGTGAGAAATCCCGTGTGTTTACAATCAACTGTTATATTATTTTAGCGACAGCCGTTCATCAGGAATAATCTGCAAGAATGCATCAGTCAGTATATCAGTGTTGTGCCACTATCTAGTATATCCAGGAACGCTGGCGTTCATGAATTCACTAAAAACAATAAATTTCGCAAGCAATGAGAAATTGCTAGTGAAGGCTGCGGGTGTCGACCTCAGAACTAGCTGCTTCTCACACGGACAACTGCTTCTAACACGAATTTCTGTATATTCCGGCTGCTTAGAACAAATTAGAACGATTAGAAACGATTATAGATTATGCCGACGCCTGCTACTTGGATGCTACTGAGGAGCTATTAAACAAGCTTGAGCTCTTGCAAAACTTGTGCATTCGCTTTGTTTTCGGTCTGCGAAAGTATGACCATGTTTCTCACCTTCGCAAGGAACTCAAGTGGCTCCCGATCCGCTTACGCAGGAACACTCGGATTTTATGTCTCCTCTTCAACATCTTACACAACCCATCTTATCCTTCCTATCTGCGTGAGCGTTTTTCTTACGCACGCCCTCGCGACGCACCGTGTAGATCACATCTTAGATCCCTCCTTAAATCCCATCCTCATAAAACCAGCTACTATTCTTATTCCTTCTCTGTTCATGCTGTAAGATTGTGGAACTCACTTCCGCCTAGCATTCGAGATTTAAAATCTATTTCTCATTTCAAATACCGAGTAAAAGAGCATTACCTTTCCTTTTAACTGTAAGAATTTATATATTTATATATATAAGCTTATTTATTTTAGCATTATGTATTTATTTAAGTATATGTTATTTTTGGGATCCCTTCTTTTCGCATAATGTTCTTTGTCCTAATATACTTCGGCATAACGATTTTGGCACAATTTGTTTTGGCATAATAATACTTCGGCATAATTTTTTTAGGCCTACGTTTTATGTTGGCATAATCATCTTAAAGACTAATTTGTTTTGGCATAAATTTGATTCGCATAATGTTAGTAGGCCTAATGACTATTAGCATAATATTGTTGGTTAAAAATTTAATATGTTGTGCAACAAAAGTTAGTGACAGAACCGAATTGCTGCAAAACCGACTCCACGTAGTCTTGTTTGTCCTACCCCTAGAGAGTAATTTAAAATCGCGTAGGCGCGTAGGGGCGAGGCGGCCCGCGGGCTGAGGAGCAGGTGGCTGCGAGCGAGCCCCCGCTGCTGAGGCTGGCCGGCGAAGCCGGCCAACAAGCCGAAGCTGCGGTGGTGAGCGAAAGCCGTCTGCGACGATTAGGACGCATGGGGCCACCGGAGGCCCGCAGCGCCGGAGCCGTGACAGAAACCCTGCCTGCTGCATGCTGCATGCTTGCTTGCATGCTGCATGTTTGCTTGTTTGCAGCATGCTTGCTTGCTTGCATGCTTGCATGCTGTATGCTTGCTTGCATGCTTGCTTGCATGCTGTATGCTTGCTGGCATGCTGTATGCTTGCTTGCTTCATGCTTCCTACAGCGAAAAAAAAAACCCACAAATTTGATCATAAAAAAGTTATGCTTTAGAACTTTATGCTTAATAAATTTATGCTTTAGAATATTATGCTTAATCATTATTATGGTTAGATAAATTATGCTTAAAAAAATTATGCGTAAGCTGTTATGCGTAATTATATTATGCGAAAATATAATTATGCCAACCAAAATTATGCTAAGTTATATTAGGTCTTAAAATTTTATGCAAATGGATAGGGAACCGTTATTTTTATTTAAATTTTGCATTATATGTAAGTATATTTGATATTCTAGTTTAAGACGTCACGAATCAAATTCTTCTCTTCTTGTTCGCACACACTATTGTCTACATTTCTTTTTCATTTCTCCTTTCGCAGGTCTGCTGGAAGAAATTTCTTAAGAAATAAGCAGTACCTTTGTACTTAATACTAATATGCCGTATCTGTATCTATTTTACTGTGTGTACGTAAATAATAAAATAAATAAATAAATAAATAAAAACAAAATTACAAACGTAGTATACAGGAAAGTTTTATAAAAATGTGGCTGTTATTTTAGTATATTATTGTCTCATACAACTTCCACATGAACGAAGTCGCGGGCAGAATCTAGAAATAATTTAAAAAAAGGCTGTTTAACTTACCTGGTTTATTTTGTACTTAGAATGATCCTTTATCTTGTTAAATTATAAAAAAGGAGATTACTTTTTTAAATTATTAAACTATATTTAGCTTTTTGGCTCTAATGTATAATTAATATTATGTGAATGCAAACGAGGGTGGGCGCTGATACCTACGTATTTATTACAAGATATTAAGTTATCTTAGCTTAGGTATTAGTTGCAACTCTAACATGTAAAGTAATGTACCCACCTTTCGGCCTATTTTATTGTAAACCTGTTTCTTTATGTTAATTTTGGAGGTGCATATAAACATTTTTATTATTTGTTATTATATTAATACAATATTTCCATAAATTACGAATTAAACTAGACGGCTCAACCATTATTACTAACATCAGCTTCTAAGTTGTAAATCCACTGCTGTAGGATAACTCTTCCTAAAATATGGGTTCACCTGCATATTTTCATCTTTTTGAAATATCCCAACAAATAAAATAACGCTTGTGAAGGCTGCATAACCACTTAAGGTCAACTGCAGGCACTTTCGTTGTTATTTATGCATCTATTCACGTAAGGCGAGCTCGGAGCACACTACATAAAAGAGGCAGAAAATATGCACTAATATGAATAGGTACTTTATTTAACGTGTTGTGACGTAGGTAGTGAGCGACTTGCATCTAAGGCTTAAATTGCAGGTAGGGTACTTCTATGGTCTCGGTAACGTTCAAAGCTTTAATTATATGGGTATAGACGAGGTGAGACTACGACTTGAGGTTTTCTGAAAATGTTAGAGGATAGTGTTCAAATATCTAGGACTGAACGGCTTAGTATCTCGTTGTGACACCACCGTAGGCACTGGTCGTTTGGCAACAAAACAATCTAGTGCTAGCAAATAGTGATCGCGAACCGAAAGGGCGAAGTTACACGAAATAACTTCTACAATTCAACACAATTATTGCGAATGGATAAATGATTAATGATTTTATTTCTGTAAGTAGGTTTGTAAAAACACTTTTACACGTCAATCATATTTTAAAAACTAGATGACGGCTGCGTTTCCTATCTGACTACTCTGAGAAGAAAGTCCGATTGAAACTCAGAGATCACGTCTCTTTTAAAGTCCAGACATAATCTTGGTCAGGTCATGTGAAGACCATTTAGATTTGTGTCTGAAATGGTGTTTTGAGGAAAAACCACACAGATTGAGTGAACTTGTCCAGTCAGTGCACGCATTTGTCAGTAATCGTGCAGCTCAACTCAGAACTTAAGGATCTCACACGCAAACGATTGCTCATAGTTGTAAGGAGTTATGAGACTTGATCTTTATCGAAATAAATAAATTGTAATGATTTACATCTTTAACAAAACGATCGATTCGTTTTGTCATCACGCCTGGTAACTCGAAGGGTTCAGCAGAAGTGTACCTATAGTACTCAGTAGTAGTGTAGTCGTGTATATTATTAATACTACAAACGTTTTTGGCTAAACGGCTAATATTTTAGCTCAGAACTCTATCCTCACACCTGTGACATAAACAAACCCTAACACACTCACTTACATATATTTTTTCTCAGAAATAGCAGGCGACATTATTAGGTAACATAAAGGTAACTTAGTAAAATGTATTGTTTGTTTACGGTAACGGTAACTTTGTTAGTAATACTCTTATTCTAGTAAATTCGTACCAAAACATTACTCAGACAGGAGACGTATTTGTGTAAGGTCTCTTTGTTTTTGTTATTTTTGTTTATACGGTGTTATGTTGGAAGGTTTAGTTAACTTTGGAGTACAAAAAATGTTCTCCCATACATCGATATAGGTACTCGTACGTCACGGTCCAATCTCCAAGTTCAAATGTAATTTTGGTATAATAAAAAATATAAAAAAATGTGATAGAACTGCAAATTAACGATGTTCACACTTTTTTCTTTACGTGTGCTGTGAGACCTTGCTTCTTGCCAAAGGAGACTGAAACGATTACATACAACCTTGGGCCTGGATGTAAAACGGTGAAAGTGGTGTCAATGAATAGCATAAATATTATCAACCTTTCACTGAAAATTCTGCGGATTTTGTCAATCTGAGAACAGCGATATAAGAGATTAAGTGAAAGTGAGGTTATGTTACAATCTTTAACTAACAGCTGATTCCCGAAGTGCAAAATATGTTCTTTTGCACTAATAGTTATTATACTCGTAAATAGTTAGTCATTAGAATAATTAGGAAAGCACTCAGAACGCATCGGAAAACACAAAACGAGTGAGCAAACATGAGCAGTCTGCAGCTGTCTAGTGTCAATGTCAGTCAGCTGTCATGCCAGTGACATAGACTAAAAATAGAAGACTGATTTGAATCGATATGAAATCGATAATCATTAATATTGGTTTTTCTGTAATTAATTATTGCTATTTTATTTATTAATATGACTGTAATTATATGCACTATATTACGTACAAGTATATATAGTGCATTTAATTACTTTGAGTTAATTATTTAGTGCAAAGGTTTTATTTTCGTAACTGTGTAATTGATTACTCAATCGAATCTCACGAAAACTATCTTTCTCATATTTCTTCGCTTCCAGATTGAGCATTGAGGTTATTTTTCATATTCTAAGATAAAAATACATGACTATTTTTTTAGATTCTATCACAACTTATTACATATGGGCCCACCGTTTTCCATCTCCTTTCATAATTCTAGGTCAACGGGAAGTACCCTATAGTTTTAAATTTATTTGCGAGTATCAAAATAATAGGTCTTTACCTATGAAATTGCCGTTTTGTATGAAAAAATTTAAACGAATTTTTTTCATGAATTTTTTATTTGTATTAATCGAAGTAATCACCCATGCAATCAATGCATCTTTGCCATCGCAGTGGCAGTTTATTGATGCCCTTCTTAAAGAAATCAGCTGGACGGGAGGCAACAAATTCTTCAAAGGCATTTTGTACTGCCTCTCGGGTATTAAATTTTTTTCCCGCCAAGAAGTTATCCAAATTCTGGAAAAAGTAGTAGTCTGTAGGCGCAAGGTCTGGTGAGTAGGGCGGATGACGGAGAGCTTCCAACCCCAGTTCTTGCAACTTGGAGACCGTCTGCTGTGCAGTATGAGGTCGCGCGTTGTCGTGCAGGAGCAGCGGAGACGAGCGATTGACCAATGCTGGTTGGAGATGCGCCAGCTTCTCCATCATTGTGTTCAGTTCTTCACAGTACACATCTGCAGTAATGCTCACCCCGTTTGGTAAGAAGCTGTGATGAATCACACCGGCGCTAGACCACCAAACAGTGACCATCACTTTTCTAGGGGTAAGTTTTCGTTTAGGGCATTGTTTAGGTGCTGAACCAGGATCCAACCAACTTGCTGAGCGCTTACGGTTATCAAACAGAATCCATTTTTCATCGCAGGTAACAATGCGGTTCAAAATTCCTTCATTTGTGTGTCTGTTGAGCAGTGCAAGGCACGTCTCGACGCGTACTTCGCGCTGGCGATCATTGAGTTCGTGGGGCACCCATTTGTCAAGCTTTTTTACCTTGCCAATTTGACGCAAATGGACCAATATTGTTTTGACGCTAACGTCGAAAGCTGCTGCTAATTCAGCCGTAGATTGTGTATCATCAGCTTCCACAATCGCCTTTAATTCGTCATTGTCGACCAAAGTCTTCGGACGACCGCGAGGTTCATTTTTCAGGTCGAAATTTCCAGAACGGAAGCGAGCAAACCAATAACAGGTGGTGCGTTGGTTTGTAGAGTTAGCTCCGTAAACGTCGTTGATGTTGCGTGCCGCTTGTGCCGCGTTGCTGCCACGACGGTACTCATATTCCATAATTACTCGAATTTTTAACGTATCCATGATGACGAAAAAGATTGAAATGCGATGAAAATGTAACACTAATCAATAAAGAAATGACTACTTTTAGAAAAAAAAATCCATGTTTTTAAAATAAAATTAATTTGAAATTAGAATTCATAGCCAAACAAAAATTATTTTGATTTGAAATGGCCAGTACTGCAGAACGGCAATTTCATAGGTAAAGACCTAATATGTCAATCCTCAATATCTTTACTGCTAAAAAAAATTCAACTATAGGCCGTATTTTTTATTGCGATGACTTAGAAATTTGATATTTTAGAACTCCAAGTGACCATAGACTTTCGTATTTGATATTAATTTTAATTTGATACCTCCACGTGTTCCCGAGAAAAAAGGTCTTGGGTCTTGACTGACGGACTGACGGACTGACGGACGGAAACCAAATATTCTTATGAGGTTTCCATTTTTTCCTTTTTAAGTTTCGGAACCCTCAAAAGGATTAATTCTAAAACAGTATAAGCGAGGTTTATAATGAAAGCTAAGATTCTGACTGATTTTTTTTAATAATGGCGCCGTTGTCGTTCTCAATTCTAACATCAAAATAAAACAAAATAATTATTACGCCATACACCGGCTCTAAAAAGGGATAAGGATAGGAGAATGATAATGAGACCGAATCAAAAAAAAAAATAACAATATGATATGGTTAGGTGCATTCCCTACAAAATGGTTGAGCTGGATAGTGCTGATCCATGCATCATGTTCTTGAACGGGCTGCGTCGGTTGAGATTGGTCATCAATTAACTGCAACGGCTTATTTTTATTTTTAATCTTATATTTTAAATTGTTCCTTCATTTATTTTTTTACATTGTTCTCTCATATAGAAGCAACAAAAATAATGTACCCAGGATTTTGTGATATCTTGATCTAAAAGAGTGTCCTTGGAGTTTCTTGCCCGTTCTTCTTCATAGAGATATTATCCCGTTTTAGAATGGGCAACTAGCTCCAACTTTCTGACTAACTGATCGACTCTTTGACAATTCAAAAGTCCCTGTACCTAAATGATTAATTGAAATAAATGCTTTGAGTTTGAGTTGGCATAATGGACAGTTAATCAAACCGGTCTTCTAAGTTAACAGACAGTTGTGCTGCTGGAGAGTTTGCACCGTTTCTTCTTCCCAGCGATAGCACTAGGAAGTGGTGAAGGGTGAGTGTTTTAGGAGACGGTCTTCTGTAATTTTGACATTCAAAAAGTGCTGATTCTCAGCCTAATTTGAATAAATTACTTTTGATTTTGAATCAAACCATGGGTTATTAATGGTCCCATTACTTTACAATCGGATCAGAGATTGTATGAAACTGACCGACCTGTTGGTCAGTTTTACACTAGCCAAAATATTTTTTGCTCTATTAATATTACCCAAAAACTTTCTAAGAAACTTAGAAGTAGAAATAAAACAGTGACAATGACATCATCCGTCATACTCTTGTCACCGCCGGGGTTCCAGCTGTTCTAGAACCCAATGGCTTGGCACGAGGCTATGGGAAGAGACCAGAAGGAATGACTATAAGGCCTTGGAAGTCAGGTTGGCCTTTGGTGCGGGATGCAACATGTGTCTACACCCTTGCGCCATCCCATCTTCCTAGCACGGCGGACTGTTCTGGGGCAGTTGCTGCAGGTGCGGAAAACCACAGTGCAAATTTCCAATCTTATTGGAACTTATATGTTTGAGCCGTTTGGGGTTGAACCTCTAGGGCCATGGGTTCCGAGTGCCCACTTTGTTTTTCGAGACATTGCCAAGCGGTTGGTCGACTCTTCACGTGACCAGAGGGCTGGCCTAGTTTTTCGCCAAACAATCAGCATTGCCATACAACGTGGCAATGCTGCCACCCTTTTAGGCACTTTTCCTGTTGACAACGATGTGGACGATTTTTTTGATGCCCTATGATTCTTTTCCCTCCCCTTTTTATATACTTGTGCATATTATTATTTTAAGCCTTATGTAAATAAAATATTATATTATATAGTAGAAATTGTATCAAACAATAAACAAATTCACCTCTAAACGTCAAAAAAAAGATCGTAGAGAAAATTCCAGTACACAATACTTTTTAAGTACAATCTTGACCATGTTTAAGCGTTTTCCTCTTTATTATTTCCCCATACTAATATTTTCCGTAAACATCTTGAACAAACAACGTAATAAGACTTAATAAACTGTGCATTTACCGTCTTAATGTGAAGTTATTATTTCCTTCCGTGTTGCAGACGCAACTTCATTTGCCGTAAGCACAACATCCCCATTAGCTAAGGTTCTTAATTATTTTATGTTATAAGCTCACTGTTTTATTAACAAAATTAGGTAGAAAAAAGTAAGTATCTAATTACTGGTAATTGGTTCGACTCCTAATATGTATATGGCAGTCTAATATATGGCTGTTAAAAAATTTCTGGCGATATATTTTATGTATTTTTACACTTCTACCTACCACTACGGGGAACACTGGCGTTATTTTTTGGATTAAAAAAGGAACACTGACAAAAATTGGATGGAAATATGCGATGTTTGTTGCCAATACTAACAAAGTTTTCAGATCTCTTCCGAAACGCATGTAGCGCTACGCCGTAGCTGGCGTAGCAATATAGCTACGACGTAGCAACGTTGTAGCTGATTTATCGATGTAGTTATTTTTCACGTGAACTGAACTTTTTTTAGATTATACCTATCATGCTTGGGCAAGTTGCGTTGTGTAAACTTGTGTATCTATTATATTTATAAGGCTTTGTTGGGAGGAAACGCGAACACGTGGTCATTGGCGTTAATTCCATACAAACGTATTCCTCTGTATTTTTTACGATATAATTTATATCTTTTTGAATGTGATTTTTCTCATGGCTTACTTAAATTAATTTTGTTTTTTTTTTTTACATTTATCAAACATACGGACATGGCCGTGGTAGATATCGATTGTACCGTAAAAAAAAAGGTTCTGGTGTCATTACCCAGGGACAAAACAGAGGAATTCATACGTTTGTATGCAATAAACGCATGATCGTGTTTCCTCTTAATAACCCATTGATTTTAAACATAAATGCTAACAAACCAGAGCGGCACTGTATGGAGGCATAAAAATGCAACTTATCGATTCGATAAATTAATTATAGTTCCTACGCCACGTTTTTATTGCGGCCTGTACATCAATGTAGTATGGCATCTGATTTCTTCACATTTAGCGGTAAATTAAGGAAAATACATCAAAACTTGCAAACGTCAATAGCTTTCATGAAGTGTCACCATTGTAATATTTACATAAGATCACGCCTGCATTCCCCGAACGGTTAGGCAGTGGTGTACCTATAGTAAGGCCACATTTCGCAAGCTATGTTTAAGTGTGTGTGTGTGTAACCGGGCACAGATCTAGACTTTGGGATGCTACTGAGTAATTCCTGATGGAAAAACCCGATAACACTATGCCCCCCACCTAGAAATCAAACCCATGACTTCATGCTCGACGGTAGCTCTTGCGACCACTAGAACCACGAGGTAGCCATAAGTTATAACAATATAAAAATAATTTACGTAAAAACTTATTGTCATCTGTTAGCAACAGCAGTGCAGCAGTGGTGGCCCAGTGGTATCGGCCCCGACTTACGAGTTGTAGGCCACGAGTTCAAACCCAGGCAGGCCATTTACTTTGTGTATTTAATTTCATCACCACTGCTCTCAAAACGGTGAAGGAAAACATCGTGAGGAAACCGGCATATCCTAGAATAAAAAATCTTCGAAGACATGTGATATCTACCAACCCGCACTGGGCCCGCGTGGTGGATTACGGCCCACCCCCACACAGAGAGGAGGCCTGTGTCCCAGCAGTGGGAACGTTATAGGCTGATTATGTACAACATATATCTTTTGAAGCCTGAAAATTAAACTGCACCTACTATACTACAGAGCATATTAGTTTACAAACCAAAAGTCCGAATTCAGGCCTAGTCATGTAGATTTTCAGCCTTTGATAAATGATACGTCCCGGCCACAGGCGGTTATGACTGATGGCCACTTCTTGCACGGCTTCATCAACTTTTTACCCGACGCCGAAGTTGGAAGGAGGGTTCTGTTTTTCATGATTTATGTTTGACACCTGACCTGATTTGACGCAGTGGTATTTCGGTGAAATGTAGGGATGCGTGTGAGTGTTATACGTATATTTTTTTTTTGGTTTTTTCAGCTAGTATTTCACGGTTTTAAACTTTTGGTGGTGCTTTTTAAAACTAGTTTGTCCTTAGATTCTTTGCGGAACTGGCAATAGACCGTGAGTAGCCATGCTTATTCTATTATGACGGGTACACAATTATATGAAACTTAACATAAAATGTAACACATTTGCATTGCATTGCACATATTTTGACGGCATGTTCGTTTCAAGGTATGTTACATAAGGCATAAGTCGAAAGGTATAAAACGACTTCCTATAAGAATTCCTATTCATCTTGTAAGTGTTTGTTGTTGTAGTGTTTTCACCACTAAGTTCTCTATACTGTTTTGAACAAGCGAACTCATAACTAACTCTAAACCTTAAATCCTACTAATATTATAAATGTGACAGTTTGTCTGCTGTACGGATTTGAATTAAAATTGGCACACAGATAGTTTTTAGCCTGGATTAACACATACGATACTTTTAATACCGGTAGTACGTTTCCGTGGGATATTTTCCGACAACCACGCGGGCGAAGCCACGGGCAAAAGCTAGTATGAAATAATATAAACATAAGTTTACCAACAAACAAACTAGCCGGGATCCTTCAATCACTTTGAATTGTTGCGAGTACCCTATGTAAACAGCTGTTACATTATATTTTCCTATATTACAAACTGTGAACATATACTTCACAAATACAATATTTATTTGAAGTATTGTAAACGAAGCCAACCTAAACAAACTGGTGATAAATTATATTTTGGTTTACCAACCGACGTGAACATATGTTTATTTTCGCCTATTTCAATTGTATGGTCTAAAATGAAAATAATATCCTCAAATAACCATGCTGTTTATTTATTCTTGTAATACCAAAAGAATAAACGAATATTAATTATTGATTACAAGGCAGATGTGAGTGGAAACGCCGGGAGGGGACGCCCTAGGAGGACATAATTATAGTGACCTTATTGGTGATGTTCTTCAGAAATTTCAGGTGCGTAGTACTCGCAACCGGCGTGCGTGTATGACCAGATGTATGAACGTAAACGAGGCAAAAGGAGTATGTAAGGAGACAGCAGGCAGGGCGTAGCAGGTGGCGTTCTCTAGTGTCTGCTTACCTCCATGGGAAGAAGGCGTGAGTTTATGTATGTATGTAATTATTGGTTTTTACAAACTTAATTTGAAATGCACACAAACATATGTTCGTGTACCTTTCACCAATTTTCTGAACTAATATTATTAAGAGAAAACATTTGATTTTTTCGTATGTTTGTTTGTTTCGCTTTCACACTAAAAAGGCTTAACGGATTTGGATAAAATCCTGTACATGGATAGACTATGATGTGGATTAGGGCATGTGATACCTTTTTACCCCGATATTTTTACGGGATCGAGACTTATGCGAGTGAAACCGCGGGGCGCAGTTGGTATATTATAAAATGGTTGATGGTAAAAGAACCTTTGATTATCTATAACCCAATTACTAATATCATTCCAAAGCACTGATAAAAAAACAGTTTTTTATTTTATATGCTGGCCTGAAGTCTATCGAAGAAGTTAAGGGTCATGTTTAATCACGATTTATCTCGAACTTCGACGTCTTGTCTTCTGGACTGTTGCATCTTAACTACACTGTCTTAAGGTGGATCCTCAGTTGTAGCCCGCCAAATTAAAATTGTCTTTGGTTTTTTGCAAATTGCAGCTCTGTTTTACGTCGTATGTTGATCAAAATGCGATTCGCGACTGTAGGAATGATATATTTATTGAATAATAATATGAAATATTATTAAGAATATTTCATATGAAAATTTTTAGGTGGAACAAATTTACAAAGTTTTAGGAATGATATGAAATTGATGATTATTATTCAGTAAATATATCATTCGCACAGTCGCGAATCGCATTTTGATCAACATATGTACCTACGACGTAAAACGGAGCTGCAATTTCCAAAAAAACTAAGAAAATTAGACTTTGGCGGGCTACAGCTGAGGTTTCACCTTATCCTCTAACCACATACACCCTCTGTATTTGATTACCCTCCGTACACCCCACAGTGTATATCTCGTTAACCCTATGTAGCAGCAGCCTATAATTCTGTCCACAGCACAATAGTATGCAATATAAGCACTGGCCCCAATATTCTCGAATATAGGTGAGGTGATGTTAGCTTGCAGCGTTGTCTCAAACTCAAACTCAAAGCATTTATTTCAATTAAACCATTTACAGGCACTTTTGAATTGTCAAAGATTCGGTCAGTTAGTCAGAAAGTTGAAGCTAGTTGCCCATTCCAAAACGTAGATCTCTATGGAGAAGAACGGGCAAGAAACTCCAAGGACACTCTTTTTAAATCAAGATATTACAAAATCCTGGGTACATTATTCTTGTTGTGACGAGCTAGTTGTATTTATGCAGATGTTAAAGGGCTATTGGTACTAGTATTTTCCTAAGTAGTATTTCCTAATTAGTACTAAAGCACGGGGTCAAGCCGTTGGTCCTGCGCTTGATCTCTCTCCGGTCGTGCCGGATTGCCGTCCCATCGGACTATGAAAGTGAGGAGAGAAAGAGTGCACCTGTGTCTGCGCACACACCTGTGCGCTATAATATCTCGCGTGCCGAAAACTACTTTCTGTTGAGATTGGCCGCCATGGCCGAAATACGGTCTAGAGGACTATATACAGTGTGTCTGATAACCGGTGTCCGACCCGTTAAGGCAAAGCAATATAATCAGTTTCATCGATAAATCCACTATAATAAAGCATTTTGCCCCATTTTTATTTTTTGTTTACTGATTGTGGATGGGTTCATTTATTTGGCAATATCTACCGATGTAGACATTCTACAGGCATAAAAGTGGTTTCGTTAGACAGCTACAAAAATAGGCAATAAGTTGAGACTAAAAGGTTTGTCAAAAACTCCCATTAAACCTTAAAATATACTCGAAACGTAAAAAGAGTGAAAAAATTTGTTTGTTTTGTTTACTTTTTAAATGTTAAAATAGGGGTTAAAATTGTAGGGGCAAAATGTCTTACTATCGTGGATTTGTCGATAAAATTGATCATATTGCTTCTCCTTAGCGGGTCGGACACCGGTGACCAGACACACTGTATATAAGTACCAATAATTCTTCCCGTGACAACGAGCTCCATGCTCAAGCGACACGCGTCTTGCGACAGCGAAAACGTAGAAAACAAATGAAAGAAGTAGTTTAGAGCAAGCCACAAGTCACCGTGGCACGATTTGCAGAGTAACGGACGGAAATAGGTGACGCGCATGGGTTTCGCTTGACGCAAGTCGCGTCGCCAGTTGCATCGCTTGAGGCCGTGAGGGTCAGGGTATGTACGCCTAAAGCAAGTAATGCACGTCGCATGAAGACAAACTTGTGACAATGTTTTTCTGATCTCCGGCTGTGCGTGAAACGAATAGAATCTTTGCGACATTCGATCAGATTATTTATAAATACGTCCTCGTGTCGCCATGACCACTACGAATGACGATAAATGTCACTAAGCAGGACAAAGAGAAGCCAGAAGGCAGAGAACTAGCTTTGTTTTCTGGCTCATGGTGACACGAGGACGCATTTAATTTATTCGAAAGTAGCATGATTATCACCAGCGTAGTGTCGATAGATTTATACATGTAAAGAAGATGGCATACACTACTAAGTGGAGCTAATTAGTTCCACTACCAATGGCAATTGCTCATCTTGCTTATAGCAGTATGAAGCTTACGACTGTTTATATAATCCTACCCTCCTTCAACAGTTAATGTCTCAAAGTTAAACTTCTGAAATATCTCTTAAAGGCACCTGCTCCACCGCTGACTAGGAAGCGACTAGATACCAACAATATTCTCGCTTGGGAAACTTACAGAAAGTTAATCAAAAAACCCGACTGCATAAAAAGTTATTTAAAAAAGATGGAAACAAAATGACATATTTTGGTCTCCAATCCCACATACATTGTCATGCAGTCGGAGGCAATAGGTCTTTATTGTTAAGAAGAAGATGCCTCTGACTGCGTGAGATTGGGTGTGGGATTCGAGACAAAAATATGTAATCTTGTTTCCATCTTTTTAAAGTTCACGTTTTATGCAGTCGGGGTTTTTGATTTTTTAGATTAACATTTTTTATTTTTACACTTTTTGGTCGTTTAAATTATCTTTCATAGCAGTAACATTCTGGATTAGTCACTCGATTTTAAGAATTATATTATAGGTAATTATTATTTTTCACGTTAATACGACCTATGCTATGATTATAAGAACTTTATCACTGTTTTATTCTAAGTTTTGAAAATGTAAGTGAGAATGGTTGCTAACCAAATTTAATTCGTTATAAATCCTAAATGGTCATTCAAAATGAAAAATGATTAGAGAAGACTAAAATTATTTATAAAGACCTGTTCAACGATACCCCACTTGACATAGTTCATGGACTCTAATTTTTTCTCTTTTACAATATGGCGTCTGGTTACCGCCATATTGAATTTTGATCACAGTCATGTCATTAGTGATACTCACAAGATTAAGGCAAATCGATTGACGTAAGAATCATCAAAATCGGCCTACGCGTTTGCTCTCTAGAGCGCCACAAAGGGACAAACATACATACCTACATACATCGCGTAAACACATTACCCTCCTCTGTTCACACCGCGCGCCGGCGAGTAATCGTTTGTTGCAGCCACAAGAGCTATCAAAGCACTCGCTCAGCGACGCTCGCTTTGCGGGCAGAACACTAGCTAAGAGACTCACCCTTGGTATGTACATACGCATATCAGCGAGAAATAGTTCATCGCCGTCACCCACTCGCTGTTCGTAGCTCGCCAACAATTTTTTAGTTCCTAGCTCTATTCGCTTCTCGTCAATCGCCGGCTGTGGGACAGGTGCTTTAAGGCATCACAACTCAAGGACATAATTACATAGATGTATGTTATTTCTGCAAATAACTACGCTCATAGATTGTAAGATGAACACCATCTTTTGTAGTGGTTTCTCGTAACTTACCTTAACTTACCGTTTGATATTTAACCTGCGTGTTTTCACTTTGAAGTTTAATGATCAACTCGTAACGAGTTGTCTGCCTCCATCGTAAAAGCCTAACTAATATTATAAATGCGAAAGTAAGTTTATTTGTTTGTTACGGTTTCACGCCATATCGGGTGAACGGATTTGGATGAAATTTGGCACACAGATAGACCATGACCTGGGTAAGGACATAGGCTACTTTTCATCCTGGATTGCAGACGAAGTCGTGGTCAACAGCTAGTTACAGTATCAATAGTGTAATTATGCTCTGCGGAGAAGATGTTTTAAGAATATTGTTGCTAAAATGCTGGCTTTTATTTTAACCATAAGAAACTTTCTTGAAAGCAATTAATGCTGTGCTTTGTGCTTCCAATGAGAAGTAGTGAGTTCCTTATTTAGAAGATACCTACATGAAATACTAGGCAAAATAAAAACATAAAGGCAATATATCGTCTTTATCAGAAGAGGTTTTATTATCTATTATGCGTGGGTGTGCGGGCAAGGAGATGTAAGTTAATGAAAGTCTATTATAAAATAAATATTCTGAATAATCATCACAAGTCTCTGATCGTCGCATAAACTTAAGACGCGCCGTCAAACTTATTACTTATCGCTAATTGATATTTGATACAAAAATAAAATATTGTATCTATGTGTCCAAAAAAAGCCGCAAGACAAATAAAAGTAATGTTACAAAGCATAACGTATGCAAATATAGAAATAGCATAGAATACGTTCAATTTGCCTAATTTTTCTTAACTTTGTGTTGGGTCAGCTTCCAGCCTAACCGCATGCAGCTAAGTACCATTATTTTAGAAGAAGCGACTGCCTATCTGACCTCCACAACCCAGTAACTGGATAGTACGATACTCCTTGGTAAGACTGGTTGTCAGACGTTCGGGCTTCTGACTACTTGTAACAACTATCAAAGATCTACGAATGACAGCCAACACCAACAGCTTAACGTGCTTTCCGAGGCACGTAGGGGTCTCGATATGTAATTAATGGTCACCCATCCACGGACCGACCTCGGCAAACATAGCTTATCCTTCGACTGACCCGTGAGGCTGGTTAAGCTAAGCTTGCCGCATAAAATACGCAACGAATGCAATTGAAAACTAACACATATATTCAGATTCACATCACATGGTAAATATAGTTTGATTATACCGTCCAAAGATTAATAAAAAAGAGTCACAGCGGAAATATCCAAAATATTCTGAGGAAAGAAAAAGTCGAAAAGAGTATGGTAACTATCGTGTGTGCAATAAACTAGATCCTCCACATTCTGTCGCCAAGTTTGGAAAAAATATTGGGCACACAACAGCAAACCAACCAAATTACATAGATCCCTCGATCAGAAGAAAATGTACCATGTCCAACTGTCATCTTAACCTGGATGCTGTAAAAACCTCGTATGGTAAATATTTACAGAAATGTAATGCTACCCTTAGGCTCGGTATTACGAAAAGTCAATTTATGCTAATATAAAACTTTTGTGGGAGATACATCGTACACTATATAAGCTCGAAAATTGGCGTGTTCTATTTATGTACGTTATATAAAAAGGGAAACATTCTCATATATTAGTTACAGCTAGTTTTATCTTCTCGAACCGCGCGGCTCGGGTATGTAATAATTTTTCGGTAGGGTTGCCCCGTGCGAGTTTAACTGGACATATTAAATATTTCCTTTCTCGCCTTTGTCCGGCTAGCGCATTTCTCTTTAGGTGTTTACTGGAGACAGTGGTCTCGTGAAATGCGCATACTTTTGTGATGGAATACTTTTGTTAAAGAATAGGAAGAATGGCTCTGAAATAATTGCATTCAGTCTTCTTAATATGCTTTACTGGATTTAGTTTATTGTTTTGTGCTACTAAGGTAAATTTACCTTAATCCGAGGGGTTCTAAAATTGGCACCCTATTCCGAGGTATTTAGAAAAACTGCGTTTACGAGCGATTTACAAGTTCTTTTTAAATGCAAGATCTCTTATTCAATTGATAATATAACTTTGAAAGAAAGAAAGAAAAAGTATTTATTGAGACTCGCACAGGATTATCCGAAACTAAATTAGACACACTCATAAAAATAGCGTAGTTATATCATCAAAGGTCTGGAGTAAAGCGTTTTAAGATAATTGGTTAGTCTTTCGTCAGCAGCTGGACCGAACTCACGCTTCATACATTTTGGACCTTGTGCATGTGCGTACCATGTTTTGTTAAATAGTGATGTTTTGGTTATTTTTGTACCGTACGTGTAAGTCTTAGAGTTAAACTATTTCAAGGATTATATTTTCAATCGAAAACACTTAACTTTTGAATGTGTTTTCTGAATAAATCAAGGTGAAAATACGTCTTGAAAATATCGCGGCATTAGGTGCCAAATATTTCAGCCGGTTCCTTATTCCGATCTATACCGCGAAATAGCGATTTCAGATACTTGTTTTTATTTTTTATTTTCATGTTTGTTTTTATGATAAGAGTCCCGCTTTGGGTTCGATAACTTAAAAAGGCAATGAATTTTTAAATCTATTTACGAGGTATACTTTTGTCTTTCATTCACTAATTATAGCATGTCAAAGGTGATCTATTTCGTTATTTTGTTAATTCATTGTAAGGGAAAGCTAAGAAAGAAAATTAAAATTCATACACAATTCGATGTAATTGTTAGCAAGTATTATAATATATTTACGAAAATTTTGAAATAAAATATTAATCTATACATAAATTATGCAAAAATCTTGCATTTTTTAATACTCGGAATTAAGAAACGAGATTTTTTGGTATGAAACGCTATTCCAATGTACAGTAGGTCGGGATAAGGTTCTATGAGCACCTTATTCCGCGGCATATACACACGTAAAATATAAAGTGTTCACAATTTTACGCAGCTTGCTATGCACTTTTCTTTAGTTTCAAAAACGCGTAGGTTCCTATTTCCTTTATAATAACTTTCACAAACTTAGATACGTAGTTGTAAAAATTATTTGGATAATAATTATCAACTACAGTAATTTAATAATATCATTTTACAAAACTATCAAACGTGTCCATAAACGAATTCAAGTATAGTTATAGTTTAATATATTTTATATAATTAATATAACAGGCATTTTATTATCTTAATTGATGATTATGACATCATTTTGTTAGAACATTAAAACCTCATCTAAGAAGGCTAAGGTTTATTAACGATTATATCCTAGATTTATAAATAGAGTTGAATTTTGAACACCATGTATTATTTTTCCTACCGTTTTCCTTTGCATTTTGTACACTCGGAATTAGGAACCAAATACATCGGAATAAGGCTTTTTACATCGGAATAACGTGCCTCCGACTTTTTTTCATATTTAATTAATTTAGAATATAAATAAAGATCTAATAGCTAAAATCTATTATTTATTTCAAGAGTAGAAACAATAATGGTTCTGATAAAAATAGCCAAACCTTCAAAAGGGTATCAGAAATGCTGAAGAGGGCGCAGTAAGACAGAAAAAAATCAAGTTTCACCCGCGCCTCTTTCCCTACCCCTCTCATCAAACACGACAAAAACAAAACACAGTCCCTTCCCGCCAGCAGAAACTTTTCGCCCGGTGTATATTTAGGCATTTGAATTTGAATCTTGTGTGTAGTATGTATACGCAAAATAATCACATGAAACTGTTCTATTCAATGTACCTATATATGATTGCTGTATACAAGTAGGTATATTATTCAATATTATTGTACGTCCGTGAATCTGTTACCGATGCTGGTGGGTTATTAGATTGGAGAGTAGACCGACTTAAAAGAAATAAAGACTAAATTTTACTTCAAGATACGGCCTATTTTTCGATTCCGAATTGAAAGACAAACCTAACTTTGTAGTTGAAAAAATATCGTTCCATACATTATGTAACATAACTACAAATGAACGATGTTCAGATATTTTCCAGTAGCTATTTGTGCTGTGAGACCTTGCTTCTTGTCAAATTTCATGATTCTAGGTCAACGAAATGTATAGGTTTTAATTTATTTGCAAGTGTCAAAATATGCGAAATGAATGGCAATTTATGCCAAGATACTAAAGTCAACCTCTAAGTAGCTCGTTTTTTTTACAACTCAAAAGGACCATTTATCTAAGTATTTGATATCAATTTCAACTTAATACCCCCCACGCATTCCTGAGAAAAGCGGTCAGAAAGATGGATAACAAAGTGATCTCATAAGGGTTTCTGTATTATTTTTTTTGAGTTACCGAACTCTAAAAAGCAAAGCACTTCCATCAAAGTACTATAATACTACATACTCATTATACTACCTACATGATGGTGAAAACAATTTCGATAAAATTGCTTTTTGACGATATAAAAGCGTATAATCATAATCGCATCACTTACCTTCCGCTTTTTTACTTTGAGAAAATGAAATCAATTGAACAAAAATATCAATAATCTAACAAAATAAACACTCGCAAATTAATTAAAATCCATATGATACATCCCGTTGACCTAGAATCATGAAATTTGGCAAGAAGAAAGGTCTCACAGCACAAATAGGTACCTTTTTTTTTTTTTTTTTTGGTTGGGTATTCATCAAATGACCTCTCCCGCTCTGGGCGGAGCGGAATGGCGTGTCAGACTCTTACTGACTAAAACCCACCCGTGTTCCTTCAGTTGCCTGTGCGCCAGGGCCACGGTAACTCTTACGAACAATCCGCGACCCCGGCAGGCACAAATAGGTACCTGTAATGGTTTTTCAATTGCAATGTTTAAACGAAGTATGATCATTGTCCACTCCCTTTATTTTCAATGAAATTCTTCAGTTGGTAAAACATCTGTTTATTTTGCCTATACTATACGCTAAGCTTGAATTCAGAATCTTATATCATAGTCGTGTTTTGGAACTAGAAACTCAATGCTGGCGTGACAAAGTTCAAATTCCAATGTAACCAAATTTTATTTAGGACCTTGTACAAGTTGGACCTCACGACGTCTTCGCGGAAAACAGTGTTAACCAAGGAAGAAAATATAATGGTATATCGTGGAAATTGCTTTGCAGGATCGTGCAAAGTCAATTAGCAACAGTGTTACCTAGTAAAAAATAATATTGGTATGGTAGATTTTGCACTGTATTGTGCAAAGTCCAATGGCATGTGTCATAAAAACCTATCCTGCGCGGAGCGCGAGTAGAAAAAAGTCCTCGCCGAAAACATTTGTGAAAAACGGGCCAATTTCGGAACAAATAACATTAGTCGGCTTTACCGACAAAATAATTGGTATCTATTTATATGCGTGCCAAAGAAAGTCGAAAGGTTTTTAGGTTCCTTTTTTGTAACTATTGAAACTTTAGCTTTGAAAAGCAAGCCGACAGTCCCAAACATTGTGATTCATCACAATCTTTACTCGTCCCAACCATAAAAAGAGATCTAGGCACGAGAACACTATCCGTATGAAAGATGTCATGTCCCGTGCACACCGTTTCGTACTTGTGTCCGCAATAAACGCATTACCTATTTTAGTTTTCCGATGTATTTATTTTGTAAACTCCAATAATATTATTATACCAATAACCTATATGTTAAATTTCTAGTTTCAACTTGATTCGGGAGTTGGTCAAAAATCGCTCGAAATGGGTCGTGTAAGGTTACCCTTACACGAAGTTTGTCAACGAAAGTGGGAGTAAACGAATTTGGTTCTTTAAATAATAGTAATAAGATCTAAAATCTCCAGCTCAAATTCTATGTTGTAAATTTTCTCCGCAAGAAAATTGACCGAAATGCAGAACAATGGCGCTAGTTGTACTATACCAGTCAAAAATCTGTCAAATAATTGTATGTCATCTTGGGTTTTCAAATATCAACATTGAATTATTATAATATTTTTATTTTATAGTTTAGCCGCGGTATTTATTTAGTTGATCAATTCTTAACGATTTTAATAATCGTTTCGGAAGTGGTTTTAGTGATTTTGTCATGTTTTCTATTTCACAGTTTCTTTCATACAATGTGATAAATTACGAAAATATTATTTACGCAAATAAATTAAATCCCAGAGCAGCAGAAAATTCAAACACAGTCCTCTCGTCTCAACAGAGCGACGGCGACTGATTTGTGAAACAAAAATATGCTTGAAGTTCCCGCAACGTGCGACGGAAGATGACTTCTTCCACGAACTAAAAACGTCGTAAGTGCTTAAAGCTTGTAGTCGTAATAAAACCAAAAATAAAAGAAATTTAAAAAAATGCCTGCACAATTTTTTTCGCCTTATCATAATACAAATAATCATTAAAAAATTATCCTATTAGTCATTAGCATATTAAGTACAAATTGAAAAAACGTGAAAATTTGGGGTAATTTCGTGATGTTATTTTATCGAGAAAATTTTAATATTTTGTGTTTCTGTTGCACAATAAGTTTGAAAATATCATGTAGTTACTCATATTATTTTTATTTTATACCTAAGTCTTATGAATTTCAAGAAAAATTAAATTGAAGGTAGGCAATTTTGGTTACTACCCGCTCTTAATTTTCGACCTTCTTTCGAGTGTTAGTAAAAATACCGCGGAAATAGATGCCCTTACCTTAGTTAGATACGTATGATTGGAATTACTTAGTAAAGAAAAAAAGACGCATACTCATGCCTTTTCCCATTCCAGAAAAAAAAAGAAGTTAAATAAGTAATACTACCTTAACAATAACTACTTCGTAATTTACTATTAAAAAAATATTTTGTCCTTGCCCAGCAGTGGGACAATACATGTTGAAAAAAAATAGATAGCGGCATTAAATTTTAAAAAAAAAACAATGTAAGTAGCGTGTTAAATATATCTACTTCTTTCGTGAATTTGATTTGGGAACCCTATCGACTTCTGTCCTTGAGTTTAATGAGAGGTATATTTTTTGCATGTACATATATCCAATATAACAGCCCTATTACAATACTTATCTTTTAACTGGCAACCGTATTTTGCCAAAATGGGATTCTGGAGGAAAAATACGATTCAGAATGAATCTTTATACTTAACTAGCTCATCCGACAGACATTGTGCTGCCGTTTTCAATAATTCGTACAAAACTCCCATAAAAATGGTTTTTGTTTTTCCCGAATTTTCCAATTTACCGGGAATTTTTTCCAATTGTTCAACATCACAATAAATATCAAAAATGTTTTATTTCTCATAAACCTACATGGGCACTTTGAAACGTCAGAAGCTAGGTGCACGGTTCCAATTGTTCGTTTCATATGGAAAAGAGCCGGCAAGAAACTCCACGGTTACTCTTTTAAAAATAAGTGGCTTTTACAATGATTTCAAACTACAGTGTTAATAGGTTCTGTCAACAAGTAACAGGTACTCAAAAAAATTTAAAAAGATCTACAAATCTACAGTCAAAATTTAGCCCTACAACGTTCTCACATTCACAAAATATAGAAAAATCTATATATAGGTAAAAGATATATAAAATAATAAAAATAAAAACCTATTTAAACCAAATGACGTGATTGCAATTTCAACTGAAACAAATCTGAATTAAAATTTACAAAAGCCATTAGTAAAGAGTTGAAATAAGAATTGGAGGTATATAATGTCAATTTTATTAGATCCCCAAAAACCTTATTCGGACTATAAAGAACATTTAAACAAGAAAAAGTACATCAGATAACATAACTATGACTAATCTTTACGTGACCATATAGTCTTAACAGAAGTTTCTTAACCGAAATAAAATGTTATTTAGGAGCCCATTCGACTCGATAAGAATGATAAACTATTTATATAAGTACATAGATATTTCATAGACCTACGTGTTTACCTTCCTATCATCTACGGGCCTAACCGAGGCTCTATGGATATATTCAACAACTTTATCGACAAATTATTCCAGGGATGATATGAAATAGATAGCCGGTGGCCCCAAAAGTCGGCGTTAGGTAAAAAATGGCCGTAAAATGCTCATAATGCCTCATCTATATACTCTTTATATTGTCTATCAATAACCACTAGTGATCGAAATAAACGATCAAGAGGGTTTTTGTGGAGACCCGGGTCCCCGGTGACCTTGTAGTCAGTGTTGGGCACAATTGAATTAATTGTTTAATTGTAGAGGCAAACAATTACAATTTTTATTTCAACTAAATTAATTGCAATTAAATTAATTAAATTATTTTTTAATTGTGAAATGCAATTAAAATCAATTGCAATTAAATCTGTTAATTGTGGTTTACAATTAATTCAATTGCAATTAAAATTTTATTTGCAATTAAATTAATTGTTTTAAACAATTAATATTTAATTTAACTACGTAAGTATTTGACGAATGTAAATATGGCACCTTTTTTTTTTTTTTTGGGTGGGAAATCATCAAATGACCTCTCCCGCTCTGGGCGGAGCGGAAGGGCGTGTCAGACTCTTACTGACTAAAACCCACCCGTGTTCCTTCAGTTGCCTGTGCGCCAGGGCCACGGTAACTCTTTCGAACAATCCGCGACCCCGGCAGGCATCGGTCCTATCGGACCCCGTCAATGGTGCTGACATCTCTTTGAGGCGCGCGTGGAACACGACGCGCCGTCGACCCGGGCCTGGTCCTTACCGGACGGCAAGCTGCCCATTGCTCGCCGTCCGCAAGCCCGCACCTACGGTGGCCCCTGTATATGGCACCTGTGCTACACTTTTACGTAGTAATGTTCTGGCTTAAATCCAGGCTTTACATACCTTTGAGAATATTAAGGAGAATGCTCTTGTATTGTTTGCATTATGTTTTTTAGTTACTGACATTTATTAATTGTTAATTGTAATTGTAAACGTGTATCAAACAATTAACAATTAATCAATTGTAATTGCAAATTTTTACAAGCACAATTAATTTAATTGTAATTGCAAAGTTTTACAAGCACAATTAATTAATTGTTAATTGCGATACGTTACAATTACAATTAATTATTTTAGTTGTTAGTTGCAACTAAATTTGGTAATTTAATTGTTAGTTGTTAATTGTTTTCACAATTAGTTTTTGCCCCACTCTGCTTGTAGTGGGCTAGGAAAACTTTATGTGCAGTTTTATAATTTCTTACGTGACGAGATTATCGCGGACGTCCACGTCCACGTCCATAAAATGTATATGAGATACATGCACGTTATAACGTTATCGTGGACAGAATTTTTGAAAGCGTCTTCATATATTTCAATACATTTGATTTCCCTGTGTTATCGTGATTTCGGGGACGGGAACAATATTGTTAGAATGATATTATTGAAGAATGATCGAATGAAGATCGACAATTTGATTCTGTGCAAACATTTCCGACGCACTACACAAACGAGGCAATCTCAAGAGTATTCTGAAAATATACGCGTATATATATATATATATATAATATATATATTGGACGCGCAAGACATCTAGCGACTTTTTGCTGTAGCTAGTCCATAGACCTCTCGAGTACAGATCCTGACAATACGCCATGAATAGTGTTATCTTGACCTGATACAGCGGGAGAAACTTCGTGCCAACATATTACCTCGGACCACCAATGCCCTACGCTCCCTCTCAATATTTACATTATCTTTAAGGTCGTCGGTAAGTATGTGCCCCAGATATTTAAATGTATTCACTCTTTTTATGTTCAAGCTATTTAGGGTAAGATTAGGTACCTAGTCTGTGCATTTACCGGCGGCCTTAAAGACCATGTGCTCACATTTTTGATCATTGTACACGAGCCCATGGGGAGCAACATAGTCTTCATATATGTTCAACATCTCTGCAACAGATCCTGCAGTCGGGCCCAGCAGTACCATGTCGTCCGCATAGCTGATACTGTTAACATAACACCAGCAACTCGACAACCGACACGCATGCTGCTGAATTCGAATATGAGATCATTAACACATAGATTGAAAAGCCCGGGAGACGTCAACCCCCTCTGTCTCACACCGCTCTCCAACTCATATGTTTCAGAGAGGGTGTTGGACCACTTTACATAATTAGTTTGGTTCGCGTACCAATGCTGCAAGATTTTACGAACTTCTGCCGGTACATTCCTGTCCCCAACTTCTTCCAGAGCACATCGTATGACACAAGGTCGAAAGCTCTACAGGGATCCAGAAAACAGGCATATACGTTTAATGATCAGTGTAATATTGGACAGTATTCTTGAGACTAATGATTTGCACTCTCCGTTGAAAGTTCAGGTTGAAACCCAAATTGTGCATCGTGCCAACACAGATGATTTTTCAAGCACGAGTCAAATATAATGTCCGATATTTTAGCAATGGTCATCGCAAGAGAGATTGGTCTGTAGATTATCTTGTCCGAGATATCTCCTGTCCTGTTTTTGACTATAGGTGCTATAGTTTTCATTAATTCAGCTGGTAGCTATGAGTGTCTACTGCACAATGAATAAAACAAGGACAGGACTTTTATATAAAATGCTCAAGTTGGCCCCATGGTAAATAATGATGGTTACAATAACATTAGTGTTGAATTCCGCTTTTCTCTATCTGACCAGTCTCGTCCGGCATTAGTAAAAATCTCGTCCCGCCAGAGGGCGCACGGCCGGCCTCTATTTCTGGTACCTCGTGGACTTTCCCATTTAGTTGTCCTGATTGTCCATCGATCTTCGGAATACGAATATATACATGACGGAGAAGGTACATCTCTCTCGTTATTATCAGCCATATTACTATGGGTAGTGTTGGTTATTGCGCAATAGAAAAACCGTTTGCAGTTCAAATCAAATTATAATTTACTAACAAATTAATCACACTAGCGAATCACAAACTGTAGGTACACGATACAACTATACGGAACGCGCGATAGTTTCTTAACGTGTTCACTGCTTAACCGCCAACAACAGACTCCGCTTTATCTGGTCAAGCGTTGCGTTATAGACAGTTCCAGCGCCACCATGTGGCGCTAGCGTCCCGATTAGTCAAAGTCAAACGGTTGATTTAACGTATTTCCGACATACAAATCGAGGTTAAGAGAGAGAAAAAAATTAAATTAAAAACATCTTGCAACGTGGCCGTAGCAGTAACAAATGTGGAGATGGACCTCCACATTTGGTTTAGGGCATCCCATTTTTTGAAATCTGGATTGTCTATTTAAAGATCTACAAACATTTAAGTTAATATTGCATTAATATTTGGGTAGTGTAGAAACCGAATTATCAAAGGAGTACTCGTATAACGTTTTCATACATAAGTAATGAGGGTACTCGTAGAACCAAACATGATTAGTTTACGTTTCAATGCTCACTTTGAATCATCTCTACTAAAATCTTGACACATGCTTCAGTAACCTCGAAGTTTATTTTTAAGTAGGTCTCTACAATAAAAACGTAGGTAAGGCATTTCACTGTTAAAACACAAGGAATTTCCGCAAATGGTTATCCGTTACCATTGTCTTTCAAGAGTACTATTTTATTTATTCAACATTTATTCTGCGTGATATGTCTTGAAGGGAGGTGAATACTGATACTGGCTAATCATAGTGTATGGATGAAAAATACGTGCTGCGCCGAACTCAAATAAATTCAAATGATGATGATAGTGTTTTATGAAAATGAATAGCTAAAGTAATTTTTTATTTCGCCGAAGGCATTTCTGAAGTTGAATCCAAAATAATAATATTGGTGAACTGGAGTAAAGTTCTAACAAAAGTTATAATTCTCTCTCTAACTCCTTCAAGTCAGCCTTACTTGTGGGGTTTCTGAACAAAAGTTATTAATCTTGATTATTCCGCTTTATTATTGTCACGGTATCGAAATAGCGGGTCTTGAAACTTCCAGGGATTCGATTGGTGTGAAAACAATCTGAATAATTGATTCGAAATTATCCCTATTTACTCGAATGATTTTCGGTGCCACCAGCTGAGGGCTTTTTAAAGCCGATTATTTATTTAAACTTGACGTACAACAATGGTACAGAGTGAACTTAATGCCACGAGGCATCCACTGCCAGTAACCGCTGGGTTAACAAGACTTTAGGCTAAACCAATGTAGGTAACTCAATCAACTCAATCGCAGTCCAATGCTGCACATAGAGCTCTCCCACCTTCACCTTCTGCATCCGGTCTATCCCAGCTACATTCCTAATGTCGTCGGTCCTCCGCGGTCTCCACTCCAGGACTCATCTGCTCCGAGCATAGTCCGATCTGTAGCGGCATCTACAAACGCCACATGCGAGCTACGCGTCATACTGACGTCACGCAAAATCCTGCATCGCGCAAGCAGAGTTTACCGCGCCACTAGCATATATACAACATCCCGACATCAACCGTCGGGCAGTTGCCCACCAGACACAACACCCGTCTGGTCGGAGGATCCTCCCTTTTCTATAGAGTATGAGTGAACTTTACACCCTGTTCCTCATACCTCTATACTGGTGACCCCGAATATGAACGTCAGCGCAGCCTTCGTGCAACTACTTCAGCGTGACGTCATCATCATCACTTCCGCAAGCTTTAGATCGGCGAGTCACACAGCCAGCCAGCACCCATGGCTTCAACGGGTATCCTGACCACCAGCATGCAGCGACCGCGCATACCTGGTCATCACCCTCAGCCTCATCAGCAACCTTGGCACAGCACACTGCACTCTCGGCCGGTCCACAAGCAGAGCCTTCAAACCCTCTCCTGGTCGACGCCAGCAGTCAGCCTCAACCCGGCGCTGTACCACATCCGACGCACTGGAGCATAACGCAGCGCCACCCCGACTCACTGGGGAATCTTCGCAGACAGTTCCGACTCACCGCGAACTATGCGACACCCGGTTCCGACTCACTGGAACCTCACCTGGCCCTGGCAAGCATCGCAAGATACACGACTCAGCCCACTATCGACCTCCGGTCTCCGGGGGGGAGTGATGTAGCGGCATCTACAAACGCCACATGCGAGCTACGCGTCATACTGACGTCACGCAAAATCCTGCATCACGCAAGCAGAGTTTACCGCGCCACTAGCATATATACAACATCCCGACATCAACCGTCGGGCAGTTGCCCACCAGACACAACACCCGTCTGGTCGGAGGATCCTCCCTTTTCTATAGAGTATGAGTGAACTTTACACCCTGTTCCTCATACCTCTATAGATCCAAAGCGCGCTGAGCGACCTTGAATTTCTGGACCAGCCCGACTGTCAATGTCCACGTTTTAGCACCGCATGACATAACGGGCAGGACGCACTAGTTAAAGACCTTAGTCCCCCATCCATCCCCTATCTTATGAAGGTAATTAGTACCAACACGATCATAAAAACTCATAGTAAAAGGTTTCACCTTCCCAACATTACAATAACAAAACTTTAACACGTCAAATAAACTGGAATTATCTCGCACCATACGCAGAAAATATTAACATCAATTTTCATAAAAGACGGTGAATATGTAAATAAACCGTAACATTTATTTACAAACGCGTTATTGCCAGTATTACACGGTATTGCACGTTCACCTGTTTTTATTTATTTGAATATATGAGCTTTTACCCCTTTACCCAAACAGCATTTCTGTTATGATTTTGGTTAGATATCTTAAAATGAATAAATATATGGTCTTGTATTTGTGTTGCTGGAAAGTTATTCTTTCTAGTTTATATTTTTCTCGCTAAAAAACCCTTGTTTTATTTCGCTGTGTACTATTTCAAACATAACAAAACCTAGATGTTTAATTCAATCCAAATTTGATACACTAGCAATTAATCCAGCGAGGTAATTGCGTGACACACTAACAGTTTGAATGGCTTTCATTTTTGATAGTTCAACAACGTTCTTTGCGTTATTTACGTTGTTGAGCGGACAAATGTTTCGAACATATAAAAAAATGAGTAAGTAATATCCTTCAAAATTATTCAGATTCTGATTAACAGTGTGTTACGCAATTAGGGGTGCTGTTTAAATTAAAATCTAGTCTGGAACGAAGGTATTGTGATGCATTGTTATAAAAGTAAACAGAAATAATTACTAGTATCGTAAATGTAAAAATAAATTGAGTGAATGCCTCGCTGGTCCAGTGGTCGCATGTCCTACTACTGAGCATGAGGTCCTGGGTTCGATTCCCAGGTCGGGCAAAGTGCTATTGGGTTTTTCTATCAGAAATTTCACAATAGCAGCTAGGAGTTCGAATTTGTGCTCGATTGATGGCAATAGGCTCGCCTCCTATTAGATGGGACTAAAACATAACTCGCGAAATATGGGTGTACTACAGGTACACCACTTCGTAACCCTAAGCAAACAAGCGTGACGTTATGTTATTTAATTGGGTCATGTATCTTTGAGCGTTTTCGCCGAAATTTCGAAGAACCCATCATTACAATAATGAACGTAGATACATAAGTTCATAGTACAAAATTTGATTAAACCGCTACACAAACAAAACCCGTTTGTTTGTTACATAAGTTCCGGTTAATGGAGTTCAGATAACCGGATTAAGTGTAACGCACCCGATATAAAAGCTTCGGTTAGTTTACACGTGCCCATTAATATTACTTTATATATCTTTTATTTAACACTATAATAATTATTTTTCATACAATTGCGTGGTAACTTCTTAGTAGTTTGAAACTTCCTAAGTATTTCTATGTTCCTGGTACTCGTACTTCATATTACCATCCATTTTGTTTAACACTATAATAATATTTGTCATACAATTCCGTGGTAACTTCTAAGTAGTTTAAAACCTCATAAGTATTTCTGAGTTCCTGGTACTTCATATTACCATCCCTTTTGTTTAACACTATAATAATATTTGTCATACAATTCCGTGGTAACTTCTAAGTAGTTTAAAACCTCATAAGTATTTCTGAGTTCCTGGTACTTCATATTACCATCCCTTTTGTTTAACACTATAATATTATTTGTCATACAATTCCGTGGTAACTTCTAAGTAGTTTAAAACCTCATAAGTATTTCTGAGTTCCTGGTACTTCATATTACCATCCCTTTTGTTTAACACTATAATAATATTTGTCATACAATTCCGTGGTAACTTCTAAGTAGTTTAAAACCTCATAAGTATTTCTGAGTTCCTGGTACTTCATATTACCATACCTTTTGTTTAACACTATAATAATATTTGTCATACAATTCCGTGGTAATTTCTTAGAAGTTTGAAACTTCCTAAATGTTTCTGAGTGCCTAGTACTTCAAGCCCGATTTGCATATGGCTCCTGCGATACAAATCGCGGGTTCGATTACCGAACCACAATGGCAAAATATTTTAGATAAATTGGACCACACAATCAGCTGAGTAATAATTGCGTAGGTAACAGACTAACAGTAGGAATAGCTTTCATTTTGACAGTTCAACAACATTTATTGCGTTATTTACGTTGTTGAACAGACAAATTTTTCGAACATATGAAGCAATGGACTAGCAATAAGCTTCAAAATTATTCAGCTTGTGATGGATGTGTTACGCAATTAGGGTGCAGTTTTGGGTTTATATGAGAACGTAGATTTGTTTTTATATCTGATATCTATACTAATAATAAAGGTGAAGAGTTTGTTTGTTTAAACGCGCTTATCTATGGGACTACCAGTCGGATTTGAAAAATTATTTTTACATTTAATATCCCAATTTTTGAGGAAGGTTATAGGCTACTTCACATCACGCTAGGATCGTTAGGAGCCGAGCAAAAACAAGTCAGATAAAGCGCTAAGCGAAGACGAAGTAAAAGCATTATGTGACAGCGATGCGATGCGACGGGGTGAGTCGCTGGAACACGAAATTTTACGCGGATGAAGTCGCAAGCAGAAGCTAGTAATTACATTAAAAAATCAAGTATCACATAAGTGTCGAAGTGGCAATATCGACTCTCTCTCCATTTAACTAGATAATAGACGATTTGATGAAAGACCTTCCAATACTAACTAAAAGGCGGCCAAGTGCGAGTCGGCTCGCTCACGAAGGGTTCCGTACCACCGTACAATATTGAACACTACATATTGTAGAAAAATATTTTAATAAAAACAACACGTTTCTTGTATGGAGGCCCCCTTTAATTTTTACCGTGATTTTATTTTTATTATTTGTGGTTTTAGCGGCTATGTTAGTACACACTCTCTGAAAACTTAAAATTCAAAAGATACAGCCCTGTGACAGACGGACGGACAGCAGAACCTTAGTAATAAGGTCCAGTTGGAACCCTTTGGGTACGGAACCCTACAAATCATCAATTACATACTTAAACACATAATAAAACTATCATGACTATCTCCGCAGGTTCTACAGTAGAGACAATTTTGCACGTACTCATGGAGCACGTCCACGTGCACGTCCTCACAAACGATAAATGATTTTATTTCTGTAAGTAGGTTTGTACAAATACTTTTACACGTCAATTATATTTTTTAAACTAGATGAGTCAAATCAAATCAAAATATTTTATTTCATATAAACATACATGGGTACTTATGAAACGCCAGAAGCTAGGTGCACAGTTCCAATTGGTTGCTTCCTATGGAGAAGAGCCGCACAGAGTCAGACTGGGAGTGTAGGCGTGTTTATTTGGAGATTTTCGTAACTAAAGTAGATATTCGCTGTATCACCTTCAGACGATTAACCCAAAACCAGACCACCACTAAAACTAAATCCTAACCCCAATCCCCACGTACAGATAATCCGTACAACAATCGAAAAAGCAATTACTCAAAAATTGGCTGAAACAGCAAATGTGACTGGTTAGATAAACACCGTGGCATCGGTCCAAGTCCACAGTACAACATAGACGCACATCGGACGTGCCCTATCGAGCCAACGGATCTCGGATCACAACGAGCCCGTCTTAAATCGGATCGTCCTACTTAATTTGGAGAAGGGCTATAGGAGCGTCATTTTAAGGCCGTCGACTTTTTGTAGGCATTCGATTTCGGTGTCTGATTTGAAATTGGAGATAGAATCATGGGTTGAGATCACGTAGAATTTGACCAACTTAGGGCCAGTTTCACCGTACCGTGTTAAATTCTAAATGTCCCGTTATGACATTTAATGGATTGTCTCACTAGGAAAAATTGTCCGTCAAAATACATAACCAGGCATTTAATAACAGCAGAGTTTGGTGAAATTGGTGCTTAGTAACATAAAAACTTAACGATTTTATTATCTTTGATACCAACCTTTATTAAAATACTTTGCGTAGGTAGGTATATAAATATTGTTCACTACCCTTAATATTCAAAAAAAATATCATGGGTTGCGTATTTTGGCCAAAATATACATATTTAAAAATCGACCTACATGTGTTTTATTTTGTACCCAAATTGAATTTCTCTGAAAATATTCACATTTATATCCATTGCAAATAAAATGTGAATGGTATCATCACCGGATCGAAAAAAAATTAAAAATAAAATCCACATCAATAACATGAGTATTCCGGCTTTCCATTTTCTGTCTGTTTGTGTAGGCTTAACTAAAAAAATATATATGATGTAAAGATCGAATAAAAATTGACTGCTAATCAATGTATTGCGAACTTTGACTGTGACATTACAGGTCAGTAAAAAAAAATGCGTGAGTGTCGAGGAAAACCCGGTTGGAACGAAGTTCCTTTCGTAGTATATTTAGAATATCCATATAACAAATTTGATTACCATAAAAAGGGTTATATTGAGACAACCTTAAAAGACAGACATTATGCTGTCGCAGACTTTTTTTTAGAACTTTTAAAGTGGAACAATTCCGTCATACATAATTTTTGCTTAACTTTAACTTTTTACGCAGCGCACACAACGGAAGCTCTCAAAAGGAATCATTTTTTCCCGTTTTTGTAACATTTTACATTTATGGTCCGCTCCTATAGGTCGTAGCGTGATGTTATATGCTTCCACGATAAATGGACTATCCAACACAAAAAGATTTTAGTAATTCCTGAGATAGGCACGTTCAACCAAACAAAAAAATAAAGAAAGGGTCGTGGCGGAAACTCGTGACGGAAAATTCTTACACTTTTTTTGCGTAGCCCCCGTCCGCCAAGTCCGTACCGTGTGATAAAGAACTTCGTTCCAAAAAACTGTCACAAATAAATCTCTAAGCCAAATACGAAGACTACTCAAGGTTTTGAGTACACTATGATCATAAAATAATAAGTAAGTAGTTTCATTTTATGCGTGACACAAGTGTGTCACAAACTTTATTCCGAACGCAAGCATTGAACTAGTGTTACAACTTGACTGGGGTCACTTCGGAAGGCTTCGGCATGCTTCGGCACTCATTCGTGAAATAGGTCAAGAGACGGATGAACAGTTCCGCGACGATTTGTCATTGTCGCCGACTTTCACATAAAAAAGAGGAATTGCTCTCGTGACAGACCAAAGGATCCTTGTTTGGCCTGTTTTTGAAATGTGTGCGGCGTATCCGTTGACCTCAGGCTTCATACACAGATGTTCTCTTTTGATATTGTTTTTTCAGTTACTTTTCAGTTACTTTTCGTATAAATAAAAAATATAGGTAAAATGTGATCAAAATGAGTTTTCAGAAAATTATTAAATGAATGCGTTAAGTATACCATTGTTTTGTATACCCAGAAAAAACAACCAAGCCCATCCTTTTTAGTAAAATGACCAAGCAGCACTTTTCTTTCAGAAATGTCTTTTTTTATTTGCCTTTCAAAGATTATCCTGATTACTTAAATCGAACTATACTATGGCTACTTTGACACGTAATTTATGACAGCAAATTTTAAAATCAAAAATATACCTACACCTAAACATTAGTCTGTTTAGGTGTATTATTGTTGCACATAACTTGGATGTTAATTAATTTGTATTCATTTCAGTGCAACACACCAACACAATTAGTCTCAAGTTAAGTTCAAACTGCTAAAAGACACAGTGGGTTCAGGTAACTAAGTTATGTGCCACGTAACTTTCCATAATCACGTTTATACAACTTAGGACATGCAAACGCTGAAGTCGATACTTGTTAGCAGAAAGTTTCGCATAACCTAAGTAATAATCCGGAAAAGAACTGGAGTTACCGACATAGCTTGCAGAGTAAGCAAGCTGAAGTGGCAGTGGGCTGGCCATGTTTGTCGGGGTACCGATGGCCAGTGGAGCAGACGAGTTCTGGAGTGGCGACCGCGTATCGGCAAGCGTAGTGTGTGACGCCCTCCAGCTAGATGGACCGATGACCTGAAAAAGATGGCTGGGACAGACTGAATGCGGAAGGCGGAGGACAGGGTGCTGTGGCGCAGCCTGGGAGAGGCCTATGTCCAGCAGTAGACTGCGATAGGCTAAGTTGATTGATTGATAATAATAATGTAAATCGCAAAACATCTGACGCAAAATTTAAATCGTTAGATTCGCCCTACCGCGTCAAAAGATGGTCACGTTTCTGTTTCATTTCGACACCTCTGACACACACAATAACGCTCTGACTTCGTTAAAATGTTGGAATGGGCAGTTAAGTAAATTGTTCGGCAGTTCATAGGTTCGGTTGGAACTGTGACCAACCTCGTGCGAGCTAAATTGGTTGCAGTAACTAAGCCAGGGCACCCCGACTAAATGGGTTAGGTTAGGTTAGAACTGTGAGTCGCGCCTGCTGAAGGCCGCAGGCGCACTCTCGTGGCTGCTTCCCAACCTGGGAAGGCCCAGCGCGCGATGCCGGCAACTTTATGCCGGCATCTTGAGGAGTATGGCCCTTTACGGGGCTCCTATCTGGGAGGACTCCCTCCGAAGGAGGGAGAACGCCGCCGCATTGCGGGCACCCCAAAGGGCCATAGCCCAGCGAGTGGCGCGGGCCTACCGCACGGTGGGCTTCGCGGCAGCATGTGCTCTGGCCGGCACCCCTCCTTGGGAACTCGAGGCGTGGGTGTTCGCCAGAGTATATGAATGGACGGCGGGGCGGAGGGCGAGAGGAGAACGCCCAGCCCCGGAAGAGCGGGAGGCCGTCCGGCGGGAGGCGAGGGACGCCATCGTCGTCCATTGGACGGGGGAACTCGCCACCGCAGCCTTCGGCCGCCGAACCCTCGACGCGATTGGGCCTGTCCTGCGAGACTGGCTCGAGCGGTCACATGGGTTCCTCTCGTTCCGTCTGGTGCAGGTGCTGTCCGGACACGGTTGCTTCGGATCGTACCTGCACCGAATCGGACGGGAGGAGACGCCGTCGTGCCACGACTGTGGCGCGGCGGAGGACACGGCGCAGCACACCCTCGAGGTGTGCCCCTCGTGGTCCGAGACGCGCCGCAGTCTCATCGCGGTGATCGGACCGGACCTCTCACTCCCTGGCTTGGTTAACGCCATGCTGGGGGACGAGGGGTCCTGGGCGGCAGTCGCCTCCTTCTGCGAACACGTCATGTCCCAGAAGGAGGCGGCGGAGCGCGCGCGGGAGGAGGATCCTCACGCGGCGTTGCTCCGAAGGCGGAGGAGGGGTTGAAGAAGACGTCAGTTTGATAGTCATCTCCGACTCCTCCCGGGTGAAGACCAGCAGGCAACGGGTGCGGGGGCACCCATGCCTGTATTGCACAGGCCTCCACCAGTGTCGGACGGGAGTGGCTAGGTGTTCCCGGCCATTCCCGTAGCCCCCCATGCTGGGGGGCATGCGGGGCCCGCCAGCTAGGCGGGCAAGCGCCGGGAGGGTTGTGGATGCAAAGGCTGAGCCGGTTTCCCATGGCCCTCCCATCACGGCGATGTGGGAACACCGCTGAGTTTTAGTGGGTATACTGTCATTCGGACAGGAGTCCCACATACCCCGTCTCGTCCCCCGACGAGCGGAACTGCATTTATGCAGTTCCGCTTTTTTTTTTTTTTTTGTCGCTGAGAAATGCTTTAGCATTTCTCAGCGACAAAAAAAAAAAAAAAAAAAAAGGTTAGAACTGTGAAAAACCACGCGCGAACCGAGTGAGCGAAGCGAGCGGTGTCGCAGCAGCGGCCGGCGGGCGCTTCTTCCATGTTAGATTTCTTAGCGACTTATTCCGATTTCGAAAGAAAGAGAATACGTTTATTTGCGGTAAACATGACGCAAAGAAAAAACACACAAATACAAAAAAGAACTGCCCACACGAACTACCCGTTAAACCATTTTACTGCTTATTTAATTACCCATTTAAATATTGTTTTACTCACTTTCATTTTGTTTACTGCTCAGTTTTTAATATCGAACTTGTTAATAATTATGGTTAACCTTTCTTTTTTTTCATTTTTTTTATTGGGAAGTCATCAAACTCTTTCGAACAATCCGTGACCCCGACAGGCATCGGCCCTATCGGACCCCATCAATTATGCTGACATATCTTTGAGGCGCGCGTGGAACACAACGCGCCGTCGACCCGGGCCTGGTCCTTACCGGACGGCGAGCTACCCATTGCTCGCCGTCCGCAAGCCCGCACCTACGGTGGCCGGGAGTCGGCAATCGACTCCCGACGCCCAGGGTTTCTCCTCCTGCGGCGACAAGGGGCGTGAGGTCGCAACGATTGCCTCTCCCTCACGCGCTCCGCCTCCTCCTTTGCGAGCATTACTGCTTCGCAGAAGGAGGTGACGGCTTCCCATTCCCTCTCGCTCCGTACCATGGCCTGAACCAGGGCCGGACGCGAGAGATCGCCGCCGCCGATCGCCGCCACTAGGACACGGCGGTGCTCCGCCCAAGCCGCGTAAACCTCCACCGTATGCTCCACCGTGTCATCCGGTCGATCCACACAATGATAACACCCGGGCGTTTCCTCCCGCGTTATCCGAAACAGGAACCTCCCGAAACAGTCATGTCCGGTGAGGACCTGCGTCAGGCAGAAGGTGAGGATGCCGTGGCGCCTCTCAAGCCACTCCTCAAAGAGGGGACTTACCGTCGCAATTGTGGCGTGCCCTAATTATGGTTACCCTAACATATCACTCTTGACGAAATGGATACGATCAGAAGCGTCATCAATTTGCCGTAGGCATCATACATAACGGCGACAATATGCAAACGGACGGCGCCGTATGTACTCGTATAAAGACGAGTCATACAACCTGCCTGCGACATTGATACTTTTCCGCGCGACTAAGTACGGTGAGGGCAAAATTTTAATCTTTGTGTCTACCCGTATAACTCGTGAAACTGCTTTTGTTTTCTAAATTTGTTAATTGTTATGTTCTCAAACCAAGCTTCGTTTACACCTTCGTTCGAACTACGGAGCGAGTTAAATAACAAAGGTTTCACACTAAGGGTTCGAGTATCTTAAATATTCATATTGGTCTATGCTTTGGGTATGTGCCGATTAGAAATGAGACAAAATGTTTCGTCATGTTACCGTCACAAATAGAGACAAATTTATAATGCCCTGTAATGGACTTGGATTTAGAATCGTCCTTCTCGCTCACAAAAGTGACAGGTCTTGCACTAGAAGTCATGTATGTGTGATAAGTGAAGCGTCACATTTCATGTTTCCATTACTTACGGTTCAGAGTAGTCTCAAACAATTCTGGAGGAGAAACGTGAACACGTTCAAGACGTTATGTTTGAGACTGAGGCGTTTTGAGCGCTTTCTAATTGGTCGCTGTATTAAAGCTGGGTAATGCTTTGCTTCGTATCCCTTGCACTAACATAAAGCAAATAGGCGCACATACCGTTCTTGAGATGCCATCGACTTTTATACAGGGATACATTTTATTAGTTAGCGAAACTTCTCGATACTGGTATTCAGCTGCATCCGGTTAGACTGGAAGCCGACCCCGAAATAGTTGGAAAAAGACTAGGTAGAGTAAATGAGATTTCTCAGGTATGCTGATTATCGATATCAAATCCTGCGCCCTAATTGCATAACAGTTTCAATCACAATTCGAAAGTTTTGAAGTAACTATATTAATTCTAATCCATTGCTGCATAAGTTTAATAAATTCGTTTGCTCAACAACGTAAATATCGCAATGAACGTGGCTGAACTGTCAAGATGAAAGAAAATGCAACCAATTGTCATTTTATGTGTGGGTATATAATTATTTTGTAACCCTCTATAGAAATTATAACAGATCCTTATAAGCAAATAGGCATTTATATTAAAAAATGTGTAATATTGACTAGCGAGTTGGATATATATATATATATCTATATGTTCATACTACCTGGCTATGTTACTGATTTGCTCAGTCTAGATTCAATGTCACACCCAAAACTAAGGCAGACAACTCACATTAGAACAATATTATTACTGATGGATATAAAAAACAAAAAAGTTTAAACGAAAACAGAATAAACGAAGCACTAACGTAAAATCTATTTATTATTTTTAAACGTTACTGAAAACATTGCGTTGATAGGCTGAAGGATACCTACTAAATTATTAACACGCCCTCTAGAGTCTGTTTATACGAATTTAAAAGGTTAAAACGTTCGGAATAAAACATAAACACGTTTCTAGCCTAAAAATATTTATCGATGTGAATAATAAAAATCTAATCCCGTAGTGTATCTAGCTTGGGGCTGAACCGCACCAATCTATTCGAGTTGTTTACGAGTTCATTCTGAAATGCATTCGATTTATCTAATCGATTAGCCGTATTAAACCACCCATTTGTTTTATGTACCTTTGTTTACTTTCGTGGATGGTGAAATGAAGCGGTTTGCATTTTAAATGACTACTTTAGAATACAAGGTATAAATAAACACTTTTTCCATGGGGGTAAGCAGAAACTACAGAACGCCACCTGCTACTTACTATCTTTACATACTCCTTTTGCTTCGTTTATGAACTCAAGAATATTCTTTGAAAATAGTTGTGGTTGTATTTCTTCAACATTTTTTTTTATGTAAGTAGGTAGTACATAATAATAAAATAATAAAAATTACATACATTGACATGCTATTCATGATTACAATGTACTCACTTGTTCGTAAACTAACTAGGTTTGTATTTCCCACTATTAGGAGTCACACCAATTTACAAGATAAAATGAGTATAAGAAACAAGAACGAACTGTATAATTTTTCCATAATATATCGTATTTCTTATTCTCCAAACTGGACACCTATTAAAAGCCAACCTTTGAAACGCCATGACACGATCTGAGACTACATAATACACTATGTAATTACAGTTTCTCCAATTTCCAGTAGGTATCCATGTGAAATGTTTTTGTCCCATTTGTATTCCTACTAGGTACTGGAATGTTTATTGCGGCATTATGCTGTTACTGATGCAACAATGCCTTCAAGTGGCCCAGTTCAGCTGACATTAATTGAATGAATGACAATTTCATCCCAATGGGATGTCAGTGGTGTCATGTTCGTCGGAGATCGAACTGTGAACGTATGATACTGTGATAGATGTCGAAATGCTGAACCACCCGGGTACAAAAAGTGCTATCTAGTCTGGTAGATCTAAAAACAAATCGTAAAATCTACACATATATATGTCGGCATAATCAGCCTACAATGTTCCCACTGCTGGGACACAGGCCTCCTTTCTTTGAGAAGGAATGTGCTGTTATCCACCTCGCGGGCCCAGTGCGGGTTTGTAGATGTCACATGTCTTCAAATTTTTGGTTCTAGGACATGCCGGTTCCCTGACGATGTTTTCCTTCACCGTTTTGAGAGCAGTGGTGATGAAATTATTTACACAAAGTAAAGCGCCTGCCTGGGTTCAAAGCCACGACCTACAACTCGTAAGTCGGGGCTGATACCACTGGGCCACCACTGCTCAGTATCATATATGTCGTATATCATATAATATATGTCGGAAATACATTAAATCAATCATTTGAATTTGACTAATCGGGACGCTAGCGCCACCAGGTGGCGCTCGATAGAGTCTATAACATAACGCTTGACCACAGTAAAAGTGAATACGTTGAGAAACTGTCGCGCGTTCAGTATAGTTAGTTGTGTCGTGTACTTACAGTGTGTGATTCGCTAGTGTGATTAGTTTGTTCGTAAATTATAATTTGGTTTGAACTACGAACGGTTTTTCTATTACGCAATAACCAACATTTCTCATAGTACGCCCACAATAGTTAAATAAAATATGGCTGATGATAACAAGAGAGACATACCTTCTCCGTCATATAAAACACAAAAATTGTTTCTACCTATGTCCAGTAAAGACTTTGAAACCACCCAATCTATGTGCCCCAAACTAGTTTCAGTAGACAGGCAATAATGTGAAGATAGTTTTAAACTACTATTACCGGTTTTTTATTAGTGTAGTAGCACATGACGGGTATCCGCTAGTAGTTTATAAAAATCTTAAATTTACTAACAGGCAATGGACAGCCTTTACCGCTGGGTCTAGCATTCTGAAATTTTGTACAAATTTTTCTTATACCCCGAATGTGAGGACTACGTAAGGATTTTTTAAATACACCCTCTAAATGCGTTAAATAAGGGATATAAGTTTGTTTGGAATTTCGTAATTATGCCGCTGGGAAATCCCACCGGGCACAGGGCTTGTTATTTATAAAACAGTTTATAAATTATATTATTTAGGTATACTTCTTTTGCCTACTCAGTTATCATGAGAAAAGAGTGACAAGGCAACAAGCCTATATTACCAGGACAAGGGGGTTTTCGTCATACAAAATAGGTAATTTAGTTTTGTTTTTAGTTTTGGTTGATATTAGTATAACAATTATATTTAAAGATCTGTTCCGACAGTGCAATTTCAATATCCATTTTGAAAACATATTTATACATACAAAGATTTAAAACATTTAAACATATTCAAAACTCATATTGGCATGATTTTGGTTCATGTTGACCGCCACTAATGGACAAACCGCGTAATCAAAATAGCAACCTATACCAGTATGACTACAAAAACGAAGGACCTACCCGGGACATGATAATACATTGTTGAAATAATAAATTACAAAGAAATCCTATGAAATTTGTGTTATATATACATTTACAAAGTACAACACAGACAGACACAAATGCGGGTTACTACACCAACCTTTGATACCTAATGCAGAAGTTATGATCCATTTTCTTTTCAAACTTCAAACCGGGCTCAGGTCATGCAAAAATGTATACTTACTTATAATAGGTCTTTACCTATGAAATTGCCGATTTGTATGAAAAAATTTAAACGAATTTTTTTCATGAATCTTTTATTTGTATTAATCGAAGTAATCACCCATGCAATCAATGCATCTTTGCCATCGCAGTGGCAGTTTATTGATGCCCTTCTTAAAGAAATCAGCTGGACGGGAGGCAACAAATTCTTCAAAGGCATTTTGTACTGCCTCTCGGGTATTAAATTTTTTTCCCGCCAAGAAGTTATCCAAATTCTGGAAAAAGTAGTAGTCTGTAGGCGCAAGGTCTGGTGAGTAGGGCGGATGACGGAGAGCTTCCAACCCCAGTTCTTGCAACTTGGAGACCGTCTGCTGTGCAGTATGAGGTCGCGCGTTGTCGTGCAGGAGCAGCGGAGACGAGCGATTGACCAATGCTGGTTGGAGATGCGCCAGCTTCTCCATCATTGTGTTCAGTTCTTCACAGTACACATCTGCAGTAATGCTCACCCCGTTTGGTAAGAAGCTGTGATGAATCACACCGGCGCTAGACCACCAAACAGTGACCATCACTTTTCTAGGGGTAAGTTTTCGTTTAGGGCATTGTTTAGGTGCTGAACCAGGATCCAACCAACTTGCTGAGCGCTTACGGTTATCAAACAGAATCCATTTTTCATCGCAGGTAACAATGCGGTTCAAAATTCCTTCATTTGTGTGTCTGTTGAGCAGTGCAAGGCACGTCTCGACGCGTACTTCGCGCTGGCGATCATTGAGTTCGTGGGGCACCCATTTGTCAAGCTTTTTTACCTTGCCAATTTGACGCAAATGGACCAATATTGTTTTGACGCTAACGTCGAAAGCTGCTGCTAATTCAGCCGTAGATTGTGTATCATCAGCTTCCACAATCGCCTTTAATTCGTCATTGTCGACCAAAGTCTTCGGACGACCGCGAGGTTCATTTTTCAGGTCGAAATTTCCAGAACGGAAGCGAGCAAACCAATAACAGGTGGTGCGTTGGTTTGTAGAGTTAGCTCCGTAAACGTCGTTGATGTTGCGTGCCGCTTGTGCCGCGTTGCTGCCACGACGGTACTCATATTCCATAATTACTCGAATTTTTAACGTATCCATGATGACGAAAAAGATTGAAATGCGATGAAAATGTAACACTAATCAATAAAGAAATGACTACTTTTAGAAAAAAAAATCCATGTTTTTAAAATAAAATTAATTTGAAATTAGAATTCATAGCCAAACAAAAATTATTTTGATTTGAAATGGCCAGTACTGCAGAACGGCAATTTCATAGGTAAAGACCTAATATACAATGTCGCCCATGCGCATGTGACCGCCCGTAATATTCTGAATATTCATGAAAAAATGTCCAAAATAAACTTCAAAAGGGGGGGTCTATCTATAATATTTTTCATGTTATTCAATTTTTAATTTTTTAAGTAGAGTTTGTAGATTTGCTTTCTATTTTTTGACACATCTCCGAAGTTTATGGGTCGATTTGGATTCTGTTTATTATTTCCAAAAGCTTATCAGTTATTTTAACAGGTTAATTAACATTTTTACTAAAAATTATCGACTACGAAAAAAAAGACGGAATCGAAGTAATTTTTTCGGTAAAAAATTGTGTATTTATTTTAAAAAAACTAGTGTAAGTCCATAAATTATCCCCATAGGACGACTTTTTTAATTATTATTTGTAATCTACTACATATCAGCTAAAAATTCACAGATCATTATTAAACCAAACTGTAACTAAATCCAAAGTAAAACTCTAAAACTCTAAGGGTCAAATTTAGGAAAAGAAAATGTGAAAGTCAATTAAATGTCCCCGCTCTTAGCAGTGAGTACTAAAAGGTTTAACTAATAAGGAGGACGATAATGGAAATAAAAACAAACAAGCAATAGCCAGATTTTTACTTAAAAAAATAAAAAATACAAGAATTTTAATTAATTAGATTTTCGAAATGGCCCCCACCCTCCTGTAAACAAACTAAAGCCCTCATGGCAACACTTTTTATTGTACGACGTAATTCTTCACGGTTTTCTTTCATTTCTGCAGCAGCAGCAAAAATCCTAGCCGTTAATTGCTCGCGGCTTTCAATGGGCACGGCATACACTTTTTGTTTCATGTAGCCCCAAAGATAAAAATCTAAGGGTGTAAGGTCGGGAGATCGCGGCGGCCAAGCAATGGGACCTCCTCTGCCAATCCATCGCGGATAATTTTGATTTAAATAATCACGAACTAGTCGTGCGAAGTGTGCTGGAGCTCCATCTAATTGCAGATACATCCGCCTTCTTGTTTCGAGCGGTACTTCCTCCAAAAGCAACGGCAACGTATTGACTATAAAATCTAAAAATGCGTGTTGATCTAGTCTGTTTGGTAACACGAAAGGGCCAATAAGTTCATCGTCAATCATTCCAGCCCATACATTTATGGAAAATTGAGTCTGGAAAGTGGTTTCTCTAATGACGTGTGGATTTTCAGTGGCCCACACATGAAGATTGCGATGATTTGTTATACCCGCCCTTGTAAACGTGGCTTCATCTGTCCACAAAATCTTCCTCATAAAATTGAGATTAGCTCTTTGCTGTGCAATTATCCAATTACAAAAAACAGATCTCGCACCGTAATCGACATTTCCCAAATGTTGTGCACGTCGGAAATGATAAGGATGCAGGCCTTCTTTTTTGAGAATTCTCCAAACTCTTATTCTTGGTATACCTACTCTTATCGATAGGAGACGAATACTTAGCATAGGGTTAGCGCGCACTAATCGTAACACATCCTCTTCCACGTCTACATCAACAATCACGGCGGGCTCATTTCGTTGCGGAAATAATCCTCTTTCGCAAAAAAGACGATGTACGGCAATGAAGGATCGGTACCCAAGTACTGGTCTACTTGGATATCGACGTCTGTACTCTTCGACAGCAGCGCGTGCATTTCCATTACAAACACCGTAAATGAAATGCATGTCAGCCACATGAGACGGCGGTAGATCACGCAATCGTACCATTGCAATGATAGAGTAGTTAAGTTTGCTTAAACAAACTTTCCTCACAAGATTAAGTAGTGCACAAATCACAAAACACGTAGCGTCACGGGGTCAGTAATCAAGCGACTGAATGAAGTAACGCTAGCCGACAAGGGTGTGCACGTGGTAGGGACGCAATTGTTAAAAAGCTGTTTCTAGGAACCGGTTTCTACCTGAGCGACCCTTTTTATTTGAATAGTTGCAAATGTTCAACAAGTTGTTTGCTGGTTTTTTTTTAGAGATAGGTATTAGTAATGTTCTGTGAATTTTTAGCTGATATGTAGTAGATTACAAATAATAATTAAAAAAGTCGTCCTATGGGGATAATTTATGGACTTACACTAGTTTTTTTAAAATAAATACACAATTTTTTACCGAAAAAATTACTTCGATTCCGTCTTTTTTTTCGTAGTCGATAATTTTTAGTAAAAATGTTAATTAACCTGTTAAAATAACTGATAAGCTTTTGGAAATAATAAACAGAATCCAAATCGACCCATAAACTTCGGAGATGTGTCAAAAAATAGAAAGCAAATCTACAAACTCTACTTAAAAAATTAAAAATTGAATAACATGAAAAATATTATAGATAGACCCCCCCTTTTGAAGTTTATTTTCGACATTTTTTCATGAATATTCAGAATATTACGGGCGGTCACATGCGCATGGGCGACATTGTATAGTACACTTATAGAAAAAAAAGGTCCTAAAATATAGGTAACGGGTGTAAAAACACCCTTAACGACCCTGAGAGTTACTTGTTCTTCCCGTAATTATGATATATTTTTTGTACTGGACCACACTTTCTGGTTACGCATATTGCAGGTCAAAGTTCCAACTTTTTTTTACGAAAAAGGTTTTAAATGTTATTACTGAAAGGACAATGTCCAGAATCGCCCTGTGCAATAAAAGTAGTGGTCATATACGATAATTAATTGTCTATTTTATTAAATTAGTTGCAAATGATTTTAAAACACGGACTAGCTGTATGCCAAAATGAACATTAAAAGTATTTTACGCGACTAATATCAATAATCGCCACCATCTTCGGCAAACGTTATGTCATGTCGTGTCGAAGATGATTAGGGATGCCCAATCGAATGTAATCGATGTTTTGTTTTTTTTTACTGTTGCATGTTTTTGACCTGAATCACGTTTTAAATTTATTTCGATTATAGTGCAAATAGAAGCTATAATAAAAACATTCAATCACCATTCCGTTATTATTATTCACTAAAAGTACAATAAACAGGTAGGTGGGTAGGTAGTATTTTTAAATAGGTAGTAAGAATAATGCTGAAGTGAACAAAACCTACATCATGATAATTATTCAGGGTTTTCTAAGATCGTTTAAAAAAGTGTACTTCTAACTAAACGATCACTTACGAGTTTACGACAATTAATATAAGAAAAATACTTATCGTTACTGGATGAATTATAAATATTTTCTTTAAAAAAAGCAATGTTGCAGACTAGATACAGATGTTATTATTAATATTGTGACAAGTATATAAGAAGTACAGAAGTATGGTTTTATTATAAGTAGGACATTGTCATACTTATAATGGTATTAATATTATTGGGTGATAAAAGTTTATGTAATACTATTTGTAACATATGGCCATTGTAAATCTTAGGAAATATCGTTGTTTAACGTATCGTATTTGGCACCCCTATTTTTAACGTCACTAAATGGCCACTTGTCACTAAAGATGGGTTAATACCGATATTTATCAGTATTAGCTAATATGAATATATTCATCTAGTAATATTATAATATCTAAACTAATATTTGAGTATCAGTGATATTTAACTAAGACCTAATACGTATCACTGCCGTACTTGTTCGTTTGTTGCCATTCATTCGTACACTTCACGAACAGCAGAGTGAATCCGATCCAGATCCACAGAAAACATAATACTCCTAGCGATCCGATCCGTGCCGAGTGAAATGAATCCGGATGATATTATTCGTTCTGCTTTGATTGGTCTCTTTATAGATTGTGTGAATATGAAATATTAGCATATCATAGTTCGTCGGATTACTAATACGTGAATACATAGAGTATTACTAATCTCTTAACTAATAGCAATATATTAAAAGAAAAGAAAGAAAAATATTTTATTTGGAACACGCACAGGAAATACAAAGAGTAAAAAATAAAAATAAAAAAATAAAAAGGAGCACTTAAAACTAACAAAATTAACAATAATATTTTATTTTTTAAAAGCAACAATAAACAGGTAAAAAACCTGTGCGAGGCCAAAAAGGCTCCTATCTCAGCATAATGCTGATGCTATTATTACTATTATTATTTATTACTTAGGCTTTAGAACAAAACTGTATACCTAATTATCTAGGTAGGTATTAAAAATAGCTAAATGCATTGGGATATTGTTTTTCAGTTTCTTAAAAATCACTCGGAGTCACGGAGTTATTGAAAACCATAATATTCGTGGTTCGATTATAACCTCAAAATCGGTGCTTTTTTAAATTGATCTATTATTTAGCTAGTCAGGTATAAATATAACATCATAATATAGGAATTTACTAATGGTCGACAATACAACACATAATTGTCCGATGCTCTTGGTTCCAGGGCGAACAATGTATGGGCGCAGAGCGATGTCCTTTAAATACTCCCACGATGTTTTGTGTGCGTCACATTGCGCACTATAGTAGGTAAACAGTAAATTTTTACACCAATAATAAAATTGGTTTCCCAGAAATTATTTTTGCACAAACTTACTTAGTTTGATCAACAGAATTCGTAGATGACGACTTCATGATCGGTCTTTTTACACCGCGGCCTTTTTTTAAAGTGCGAAACGAGATTAGAACACTGAATACTATATCATGTCCTTCGTTTAAACTTTAAAAAATCAGCCTGTATATATACTATGTTTATTTATTCAACTGTGGGACCTGCATGGCGGATATAAAAGCAGTGAGCGGATGTCTGCCAAAATGGATCTATTTCGTGATTGATCCCGATAGTGGGCACGGCTTTGAGTTTGGCACATTATGTAAACGTAGGTATATGAACATATGTAGATGTTGCTAATGCAGTTAGTAAACAAGGAAGATTAGGGAAAAAGCACTACAGAATGGATATTTCAATGAATCATGAAGACTCTAAGTCACAAATATTTTTTGTCCCTTTCTTTACTATCAAATTACAAAGCTGAAAATTGCTGCATTTATAAATGATATTATCAGAGCTTGCACAATTTAGCATTCAATAAAGTGAACACACAATCAAATCACGAGCACGTAAAATTGAAGTGATATAATATAAATGTAAAACGCTCCGTATAATTGTAGCTACAAATACGACAATTTGCGCAGAAAATTTCATTTAAAATTAAAAGGTACATTAATTTTAAACGCCCCAAAATTCATGTTACATAAAAATGTATTCATTCATTTAACAATAAATGACCGGAACTGAATGTTCCAATTTGCTTTTCAAATTGTATATATTCAAATGACGAATAACTCTGTATACGAATGTGGCTCAACAAACGGACATTTTTGCGACCACATGAGACACGTGCGACCACAGTGCGCGACCACCGACCACACAGCAGAATCTGCGACCACGGCCAACATGGCTGACATTTTCTGTTTTATTTCGCGCCAACTATTTAATGACACGGGATATCCAGTTTGTGGCTGTAAAACTTAATTTAAGGGCTTTTATTTAAATGTAACTGTATAGCGTTGTACATTAAAGTTAATTATGTGAGCCTAATATAAAATAAATTTGAGCTGTAATTTTGTAGATGAATTGCTAACTGCTCGGTGTATTTAATGTAAACGTCGACTGTATGCTGTGAGAGCCGATATCAGAACTATTCATTCAATTTCGGAGAGGACAGGAAAGAAAAAAACCTACGTACTGTATTTCATTTTATTGAAAGCCGGATGTAGAATTTTAATTGCAAACACTGTTAGACAAAGGCCCTTAAAATCATAGATTTTTGTTCAGATTTGAATGTTGGGATATTTCGAGCTAAAAGTTACGATTTTGACGCGGATGACCGTAAACAATATATAGTCAACAACAAAAGTCGCAAGAAACTGTTGATTATACATATAAATTGATAGAATATGATTCCATACATTGCTAATAGCTCAGAGTTAATACTCGTTTTTTAATATCTGCTCAGTTTTCTTTTTTAATACATTGCCCCACACCTGGAATTTCTCCTGTATTGTGGGTGCGTTTACAAACATTTAAACTCACATACACAAACAGCCAGACCCGGAACAACTACTTGTAGGTCATACAAATATTTGTTCCGTGCGGGAATCGAACTCGCGACACGCAGCGCAGCAGTCAATCGCTTAACCACTACTGCGCCAACCATGCCGTCCATTTTGCTCAGTTATTAAGTTTATTTTTTTGTACCTATGAATACTATAGATTTTAATAATGAGCAATTTTCCGAAGTCTACTCGACTAACGGCACTCGGTAGCGTTCATTTATAGACTCTAGATACCCGCGCTAGCAAAAATTAGACGAAAAATAAAAAATAAAAAAGACCGTGACGCGCCGCATACAGGAACCACCTCGTGCGATATTTCTCCTATTCTATTTTATATAATTATAATAATTATTACTCTCTAAATAGTTACTCTCCTCGAAAAGGTCACAATTCACAATCAACAGTTTCGTTGCCCGTTTCCACAAAAACCGACGTACGAAGCAATAATCTTAGGTATGCTATGTTGTGTCATACGAACATATTGTCGACGCGAAAGGTACTTTAACCGCGATATGAGCACGGGTACCCGGGAATGCAATAACTATTTGACATAACGGTAGCAAGTCGACTACAAATATGGATGATAACTACAATATTGCACGCCGTCTACCCTCAAAATGGGAGACCCGAAACCATTTGAGGACGCTTATTAAAAATGTTACGGTTATTTTTAACATACGAAAAAAAGGTGAGAGGTTGTTTAAGCCAACACATTGAAAATTGCTATTTGTGATACCTAAAATATAAAAAAGCTTTGTGCTTCATGTTTGAGAAAAATTCAATCGTTAAGGATTGGCTTCCATTCTACACACACACACACAGATCTAGTACGTGTAATACCGAAATTAAATCTTTTTTTTCTTTATTTATTTTAGGGAGAAGTACACATATGACAATGCCGATCCCATCGTACTTTTACAAAAAGTAACTTACTCCTAAACTAATCTTTATCAAACCAAACCTAAAATAACATTATTTAATTTCATATCTAATAAAAAATAACATTAAAAGCAGCTTTAAGATGGATTTTATTTATTTTTTCTCTATTTTGTTTTGTCTCTGTTTGTTTTGTTCTATTGAATTTTACTTTTGTTGTTTATATTAGTTTTATATTCCATCACGTAATTTTTATTTAAACTTGTTAATTTTATTTACTATATATAAATTTTATAGTTTAGTGCTTGTGGCGCACCTAATATGTTTATAGGCATGCGGTGCTAACCGATGGTAGACTAGCTTTTGCCCGCGGCTTCGCCCGCGTGGATGTCAGAAATTAACCCACGGGAACATACTACTGGGATAAAAATGATCCTATATGTTAATCCAGGTTATAAACTATCTGTGTTCAAATTCCATCCAAATCCGTTTAGTAGTTTTTGCGTGAAAGAGTAACAAACATCCATCCATGAATCCATCCATCCTCCCAAACTTTCACATTTATAATATTAGTAGGAAGTGGGATATTACTTCAACTATTTACAGTGTAAACAATTGTCGGTTGGCCAATAAAGAAAAAAAATAATAAAATAAAATTGTAAAATCGACTGCGTTTGGCCAATATGCTCACATGTGTATAATGTATGGGATATGCATTGGAATATTACTGAAACTTATTACTGTCAAAGAAAGTATTGTGTAGGTATCCGTTTCAAAGCAGTAGATACGTAATTAGCTTATCAATCAAACACATGGGAAATCCGAACTGTTAGCGAGACAGTGCAGATCAGATTAGGTTCCGAGCCGTTGAGTGGTTGACATCCCTATCCGTGAATAGTATCTCCGATCTAACCTGTGTTGTTGGTATGTTGTTAGTATGGCACTCTACAGTCTACATACGAACTGAATGTAGTGGAATTTCTGGCAATAGTGTTGTCACAGCATGAACTTTACAAATTGCTTTTAGTAAAACACTGAATTTCTTACTAAAACACTAGTTGCGCGTCGCGGTTTTACCCGCATAAGTCTCGATGTCGTGGGAATATCGGAATAAAAATGTTATGTTCTAATTCAAGTCATGGTCTACGCATGTGCCAAATTTCATCCAAATCCGTTCAGCCGTTTTAGCGTGCAAGCGTAACAATCAAACATTTACAAATCTAATCTTTTCTTTTTATAATATTAGTTTTGACTTGCTAATGCCTTGCCGGATGCGAGGCAACGGCCTTTTTTTTCAAACTACCCGTTTATTATAGCGAACCAAACAAAATTTATTCAAATCCGTTAAGTCGTTTTTGAGTTTAAGCGAGACTAAAGAACAGCAATTGATTTTTATAAATAAAGAAGAAGATATCATGTTATAGGCACCTTATGAACAGCAGCCTGTCCATGAGGTCTCTTTTCCAACAGGAATTTATTGACTTATTTATTTACTCACTATTCTATTCTATTTCTGCAGGCTATTCTCGAAGGTTGTTTTTTTTTATTCTGTTCGGGGGAAGCTTACAGCTAGCTCATTAAGGATTCCTTGAAACGATCAATTGTAATTGCTAAGTTTTACGCGATTGATACACATTGAAGCGCAAACTAATCGTCTACAAAATGCAATTGAAGCCCTTGACAATAAACACACAAAACATTTACACTTGCAGTTGACAATTGCAATTGATTGTTTCGGGGATCCTTCAGTGTTCTTAGAAAATATGAAGTTGAAAGTCATTTACAAGTTTCCTGTGATAAACACAAAAAAAAGTGAAAAATAACTTTAATTTCGGATGTCGGTGTGTTTGGTTTTTGTATTTTCGTTTTTTGCCACCGACTTTAAAATCGTTTCTTTGGGAAAGTTGTTTGTTATGATGACTACAATCATGTGTTTAAGTATCAGCCACTAATTACTAATCGCCCTATATACACCCCTTTTTTTTTTTTTTTTTTTTTTTTTGGGTGGGAAATCATCAAATGACGTCTCCCGCTCTGGGCGGAGCGGAAGGGCGTGTCAGACTCTTACTGACTAAAACCCACCCGTGTTCCTTCAGTTGCCTGTGCGCCAGGGCCACGGTAACTCTTTCGAACAATCCGCAGCCCCGGCAGGCATCGGTCCTATCGGACCCCGTCAATGGTGCTGACATCTCTTTGAGGCGCGCGTGGAACACGACGCGCCGTCGACCCGGGCCTGGTCCTTACCGGACGGCGAGCTGCCCATTGCTCGCCGTCCGCAAGCCCGCGCCTACGGTGGCCGGGAGTCGGCAATCGACTCCCGACGCCCAGGGTGTCTCCTCCTCCTGCGGCGGCTAGGGGCGCGAGGGCGTAGAGATTGCCTCTCCCTCTCGCGCTCCGCCTCCTCCTTCGCGAGCATTACTGCTTCGCAGAAGGAGGTGACGGCTTCCCATTCCCTCTCGCTCCGTACCATGGCCTGAACCAGGGCCGGACGCGAGAGGTCGCCGCCGCCGATCGCCGCCACGAGGACACGGCGGTGCTCCGCCCAAGCCGGGCAGACCTCCACCGTATGCTCCACCGTGTCCTCCGGTCGATCCACACAATGGTAACACCCGGGCGTTTCCTCCCGCCTTATCCGAAACAGGAACCTCCCGAAACAGCCATGTCCGGTGAGGACCTGCGTCAGGCGGAAGGTGAGGACGCCGTGGCGCCTCTCAAGCCACTCCTCAAAGAGGGGTCTTACCGCCGCAATTGTGGCGTGCCCTGCGCTGGGTTGCAACAGTCGCACTCTCCATGCCGCCATGAGATCCCGCCGGAGCTCTGTCCGCTGTGCCGTGATTTCTCGCGGCAGCGGAGTTACGCCCCGGCGTTTCGCCTCCTCACGCCACTCCCAAACGTGCGCGAGGACCTTTGCCTCCAGATCCCACGGCGGCAATCCGGCAAGGAGGCTCGCCGCCTCGCAGGAGACCGTGCGGTATCCCCGTACCATCCGGATGGCCATGACCCTTTGGGACGCTTTCAACCGGCGGGCTGGCCGGAGCCTTAGTGAACCCGCCCACACCGGTGCCCCGTAAAGGGCCATGGACCGCACGACCCCCGCGTAGAGCCTCCGGCAGGAGGCGTTTGGCCCCCCCAGATTGGGCAAGAGCCGCTTCAAAGCAGCCCCGGCCCGCTGCAGTCTGGGAGCCAAACGTCGGAAGTGCTCGACGAAGTTCCACCGGCTGTCGAGGACGAGTCCCAGGTACTTCATCGTCGACTCGACGCCGATGTGAACCCCTCCTACCGTTATTTGGGAACTCCGATCTAACCTGTGTTGTTGGTATGTTGTTAGTATGGCACTCTACAGTCTACATACGAACTGAATGTAGTGGAATTTCTGGCAATAGTGTTGTCACAGCATGAACTTTACAAATTGCTTTTAGTAAAACACTGAATTTCTTACTAAAACACTAGTTGCGCGTCGCGGTTTTACCCGCATAAGTCTCGATGTCGTGGGAATATCGGAATAAAAATGTTATGTTCTAATTCAAGTCATGGTCTACGCATGTGCCAAATTTCATCCAAATCCGTTCAGCCGTTTTAGCGTGCAAGCGTAACAATCAAACATTTACAAATCTAATCTTTTCTTTTTATAATATTAGTTTTGACTTGCTAATGCCTTGCCGGATGCGAGGCAACGGCCTTTTTTTTCAAACTACCCGTTTATTATAGCGAACCAAACAAAATTTATTCAAATCCGTTAAGTCGTTTTTGAGTTTAAGCGAGACTAAAGAACAGCAATTGATTTTTATAAATAAAGAAGAAGATATCATGTTATAGGCACCTTATGAACAGCAGCCTGTCCATGAGGTCTCTTTTCCAACAGGAATTTATTGACTTATTTATTTACTCACTATTCTATTCTATTTCTGCAGGCTATTCTCGAAGGTTGTTTTTTTTTATTCTGTTCGGGGGAAGCTTACAGCTAGCTCATTAAGGATTCCTTGAAACGATCAATTGTAATTGCTAAGTTTTACGCGATTGATACACATTGAAGCGCAAACTAATCGTCTACAAAATGCAATTGAAGCCCTTGACAATAAACACACAAAACATTTACACTTGCAGTTGACAATTGCAATTGATTGTTTCGGGGATCCTTCAGTGTTCTTAGAAAATATGAAGTTGAAAGTCATTTACAAGTTTCCTGTGATAAACACAAAAAAAAGTGAAAAATAACTTTAATTTCGGATGTCGGTGTGTTTGGTTTTTGTATTTTCGTTTTTTGCCACCGACTTTAAAATCGTTTCTTTGGGAAAGTTGTTTGTTATGATGACTACAATCATGTGTTTAAGTATCAGCCACTAATTACTAATCGCCCTATATACACCCCTTTTTTTTTTTTTTTTTTTTTTTTTTGGGTGGGAAATCATCAAATGACGTCTCCCGCTCTGGGCGGAGCGGAAGGGCGTGTCAGACTCTTACTGACTAAAACCCACCCGTGTTCCTTCAGTTGCCTGTGCGCCAGGGCCACGGTAACTCTTTCGAACAATCCGCAGCCCCGGCAGGCATCGGTCCTATCGGACCCCGTCAATGGTGCTGACATCTCTTTGAGGCGCGCGTGGAACACGACGCGCCGTCGACCCGGGCCTGGTCCTTACCGGACGGCGAGCTGCCCATTGCTCGCCGTCCGCAAGCCCGCGCCTACGGTGGCCGGGAGTCGGCAATCGACTCCCGACGCCCAGGGTGTCTCCTCCTCCTGCGGCGGCTAGGGGCGCGAGGGCGTAGAGATTGCCTCTCCCTCTCGCGCTCCGCCTCCTCCTTCGCGAGCATTACTGCTTCGCAGAAGGAGGTGACGGCTTCCCATTCCCTCTCGCTCCGTACCATGGCCTGAACCAGGGCCGGACGCGAGAGGTCGCCGCCGCCGATCGCCGCCACGAGGACACGGCGGTGCTCCGCCCAAGCCGGGCAGACCTCCACCGTATGCTCCACCGTGTCCTCCGGTCGATCCACACAATGGTAACACCCGGGCGTTTCCTCCCGCCTTATCCGAAACAGGAACCTCCCGAAACAGCCATGTCCGGTGAGGACCTGCGTCAGGCGGAAGGTGAGGACGCCGTGGCGCCTCTCAAGCCACTCCTCAAAGAGGGGTCTTACCGCCGCAATTGTGGCGTGCCCTGCGCTGGGTTGCAACAGTCGCACTCTCCATGCCGCCATGAGATCCCGCCGGAGCTCTGTCCGCTGTGCCGTGATTTCTCGCGGCAGCGGAGTTACGCCCCGGCGTTTCGCCTCCTCGCGCCACTCCCAAACGTGCGCGAGGACCTTTGCCTCCAGATCCCACGGCGGCAATCCGGCAAGGAGGCTCGCCGCCTCGCAGGAGACCGTGCGGTATCCCCGTACCATCCGGATGGCCATGACCCTTTGGGACGCTTTCAACCGGCGGGCTGGCCGGAGCCTTAGTGAACCCGCCCACACCGGTGCCCCGTAAAGGGCCATGGACCGCACGACCCCCGCGTAGAGCCTCCGGCAGGAGGCGTTTGGCCCCCCCAGATTGGGCAAGAGCCGCTTCAAAGCAGCCCCGGCCCGCTGCAGTCTGGGAGCCAAACGTCGGAAGTGCTCGACGAAGTTCCACCGGCTGTCGAGGACGAGTCCCAGGTACTTCATCGTCGACTCGACGCCGATGTGAACCCCTCCTACCGTTATTTGGGAACTCCGATCTAACCTGTGTTGTTGGTATGTTGTTAGTATGGCACTCTACAGTCTACATACGAACTGAATGTAGTGGAATTTCTGGCAATAGTGTTGTCACAGCATGAACTTTACAAATTGCTTTTAGTAAAACACTGAATTTCTTACTAAAACACTAGTTGCGCGTCGCGGTTTTACCCGCATAAGTCTCGATGTCGTGGGAATATCGGAATAAAAATGTTATGTTCTAATTCAAGTCATGGTCTACGCATGTGCCAAATTTCATCCAAATCCGTTCAGCCGTTTTAGCGTGCAAGCGTAACAATCAAACATTTACAAATCTAATCTTTTCTTTTTATAATATTAGTTTTGACTTGCTAATGCCTTGCCGGATGCGAGGCAACGGCCTTTTTTTTCAAACTACCCGTTTATTATAGCGAACCAAACAAAATTTATTCAAATCCGTTAAGTCGTTTTTGAGTTTAAGCGAGACTAAAGAACAGCAATTGATTTTTATAAATAAAGAAGAAGATATCATGTTATAGGCACCTTATGAACAGCAGCCTGTCCATGAGGTCTCTTTTCCAACAGGAATTTATTGACTTATTTATTTACTCACTATTCTATTCTATTTCTGCAGGCTATTCTCGAAGGTTGTTTTTTTTTATTCTGTTCGGGGGAAGCTTACAGCTAGCTCATTAAGGATTCCTTGAAACGATCAATTGTAATTGCTAAGTTTTACGCGATTGATACACATTGAAGCGCAAACTAATCGTCTACAAAATGCAATTGAAGCCCTTGACAATAAACACACAAAACATTTACACTTGCAGTTGACAATTGCAATTGATTGTTTCGGGGATCCTTCAGTGTTCTTAGAAAATATGAAGTTGAAAGTCATTTACAAGTTTCCTGTGATAAACACAAAAAAAAGTGAAAAATAACTTTAATTTCGGATGTCGGTGTGTTTGGTTTTTGTATTTTCGTTTTTTGCCACCGACTTTAAAATCGTTTCTTTGGGAAAGTTGTTTGTTATGATGACTACAATCATGTGTTTAAGTATCAGCCACTAATTACTAATCGCCCTATATACACCCCTGGCTACCCTTTTTGGGAACTCAGGTGTGATAATTTTTGTTACCAGTCTATCCTAGTGTAGGGCAAAGTCAAAGTGGCACACAGAGAAGGCTCCTAAGCATATCACAACATGCTTGTTTGATTCGTGTTGACGATTGTTGTCCAGAATTACTGACGAGTTTTCCCTTCATCGTTGTTCAGCGATGCGTAAGTCACATTACAGTCGGTCTTTTCTGTATAATCTCATCGTTAAAACTTTGGTGACGTGAGCTATCATTCCACATAATGCTACGAATTAATACTATTGACAGCTCACTTCAAGTTCACTTTATCTAAGTTTAAACGGTGAAATTTTTACAGAATGGATCGGCAGTTTCCTTCATCGTACGCGCGCCTCAAAGAGATGACAGCACTAATTGACGGGTTCCGCTAGGGCCGATGCCTGGCAATGTCGCGGATTGTTCGAAAGAGTTACCGTAGTCCCTGGCACAGGCAACTGAAAGTACACGGTGGGTTTTAGTCAGTAAAAGTCCGACACGCCCTTCCGCTCCGCCCAGAGGAGGAGAACTTATTTGATGATTTCGCACACAAAAAAAAAGAGGTTCCTACATCGTCATGCTTATGAAGCGTAGTTTTTAACCGCCCAGCGAAAACATTTTCCTTCCATAAGATTTCCATACGATTACCTAGAGGCTTAGCAACTCAGCTTACCTCGTGGGAACGTTGTCGTGCCAAAGTACTTACCCACTTACTTAACTAAACCACGACGTCTCAACGGGACTACAGACGACGATCAAAGTTTGCGTAGAAAAAATCTACATAAAAATAGCTCGCTTTTTTCTACACGATGGGCAATTCCTGTGAGATCTACCGGGAAATGTTTTAATTTGGTGTAATGAGAACCAACAATCTAGCCGCAGTTTTCCAAGGGCAAAATACAAGAAACTGGGTCTTATTTTAAAGAGATGCTCAGTTAAGGAAGAATCGCAATTTGAAAGGGACCTATTCTTTTTCTAGTCATAAACACAAAACATACATACATACATGTCTGTAATCCCCAAAGCGTTAGGAAGAGGTGTACAGTCACCAAAGGAGATAAGTAACCAGAGTCGTCGATATAGTTGAAGTTTAGTAAGAAACCCATCGGTTTCTTACTAAACTTCAACTATATCGACGACGATTCGAAAACATCCATCGATGTTTTCGAATGCAATTTAATTTTATTAATAGAAAACAAACAGTTATTTTATCAAATTAAATTTCATTCAAAAACATCCATCGGTTTCGTGCTAAACTTCAACTATATCCGACGACCCTGGTTACTTATGTCTTTTGGTGACTGTACATATAGTACGCCTACATTTCTCCAGTTATTTTTAAGTCCTATGAATTCGGAGCCGACCCTATTGCCATAAACCGGGCACAAATCCAGTCGCCGGGCTGCTACTGAGAAACCCCTGATGAAAAAACTCAATATTACTTCGTCTGACCTGTGAATTGAACCCAGGACCTAATGTTACCAATGTCTATTGAAATCTAGTTTTAAATGATACTACACTACCATTACTTTTGTGAAATCCATCGTTTTCTGTCCCCTTTTATTAACAAACTGTAGTGTCCATAGACTAATTAGTAAGTTTATTTAGTCAAATACTATTGTAATTGGTACACCCCTTGGGATAAGGAGTTATGGTTAGTAAAAACTGGCCAAGTGCGAGTCGGACTCGCGCACGAAGGGTTCCGTACCATTACCTATGAAAACGGCAAAAAAATCATGTCTGTTGTATGGGAGCCCCCCTTAAATATTTATTTTATTTTGTTTTTAGTATCTGTTGTTATAGCGGCAACAGAAATACATAATTTGTGACAATTTCAACTGTCTAGCTATCGCGGTTCTTGAGATACAGCCTGGTGACAGACAGACGGACGGACAGACGGACGCACAGACGGCCGGACAGACGGACGGACAGACGGACGGCAGACGGACGGACAGACGCACTGACAGACAGCGAAGTCTTAGTAATAGGGTCCCGTTTTTACCCTTTGGATACGGAACCCTAAAAAAGAAGTCATGGCTACAAGAGAAGGTTGTTTTTACTGGGTCTGACATAATCCTTAAATTCCTGGAGCATCTCGATGGATAAGATTCCTGGCTGAACGAAAACACGATATAAAAAAAATTAAAAACATCATCAACTGTTTCCTAAAAATGCTTTTGGTACATAATAATATAAACTTTTTCCATATAAAATAATTCGTAGCACAAGCTTATTGTAAGCCTCTTGAAACATACAGACTGCAGTTTTCAGTTACAACCAATATTTTTAATAGTTCAGTGGGCCTCGCATGAACACGCGGAGTAACAAACGTAAATATGAACGATTTTACAATTGAAAGTACTCGTTTCGCACTTAATATTTCCCAAGTTTTAAGAGTTTTTACCAAGACTTCATTCATATATATGGGTGATCATCATCATCAGCCTATAGCAGTCCACTGCTAGACATAGGCCTCTCTAATTGCACGCCATTTAGCTCGATTATCGGCAACTCGCATCCAGCTTCTACCAGCCAGCCTGCGAAGATCGTCGCTCCACCTAGCCTGAGGGCTTCCTACCTTACGTTTGCCGATTCACGGTCTCCACTCAATACATCATAAATTTGGATGATACTAATTGTGAATGTGGAAAAATTTAAACCAATATTCTATAAGATAGTTGTATTTTCGATTCAAAAATCGCTCGAATTTACGATACCTTTACGTCGCGCTTTCGGTTAAGGCCTCAGAAAGAAGTCTGTGAAGTACCCGGGCATTAACACATGCTACAGTACAAGTACATACTTATAGTATTTTTATCTCACGAAGCGACGCGTGCTTTACTTGTGGTAACCAAGTGTACAAATACACTGTGAATGTGTGCGTTAAGACGAGTAGCGTCAGTACATAACACACACACACACACTTCCGACTTCGCCCGTGTCTCGGACGGTACCGGGAGCTCCTGCGCTTACACACACACATTCACGGCGTGTTTGTACATTTGGCAACTACAAGTAAAGCGCGCGACGCTTCATGAGATAAAATACTATAACATCCAGTTTTAGAAAGAGACTTTCATACATTTCTGAGTAGCAGATGCGACGCTCTACAAAGCCGAACTTCTTTTAGCACTCGACCTGCCATATTATTAACTGCGAACTGTACTGTGAACTGCATAATCAACCTATAATATTCCCACTGCTGGGACACAGGCCTCCTCTCTGTGAGAGCGGGCCGGCACGCGGGCTCGGTGCGGGTCGGTAGATATCACAACATGTCTTCGAATTTTTTGGTGCTAGGACATGCCGGTTTTCTCAAGAAGTAAAATACCTGTCTGGGTTTGAACCTACGACCTACAACTAGTAAGTCGCGGCCATTACCAATGGGCTACCACTGCTCTTCTCCACCACTTTTCTGTCAACTGCACTTGCTGTGATAATACTTCGGGCTACGAATGTCGACCTTGCTGCAACGACATAAAGGCGGTAACAATACCAAATTGTTACCACGGACGTGGGGTATAATGTAGTCTGGTTTGCATAATTTATTCATCACTAAATTACTTCTCACGAGGCGACACGGAAGTTGCGGATACCACGCATCAGGTGCTTCCTTTCTAATGGATTAATCCACTCATGTATTAACTTTATGGATATATGGGGGAATACGAACTCTGAATAATGAATTAAAAGTTTATACGGGTTCTGGTATAAATATGAATATCTGGTCCGTCTGTGTAATTACTAATTAACAGGTTCAGTGTAGTTGAAATGACTTTTTGATCATTTACGGACCCAAACAAACCCACGTCTAAACTGAGGTAAAAATTTATTATTTTTAACCCTTAACTTTAGTGAAAAATAGTAACACTTCTATAGTGGTGGGTCCAGTAGACCAACTTATACTAAAATGATGATAAAATAAAAGAAGGATATATATATATATTTATACGAGTATATAACTTTGAAATCAAGCATTCGTAAACCTTTTTACAATACGAGTATATGCAAAATCAACAGTAGGCATTTATATTTCTATTTCTTATTTTACCTTACGCAAATAAATATTTTTTATGAAACCAAAAATATAGTATTGAAAAAAAGTTATAAAAAAATATTAAAAAGGTACCAAAAAATTTAAAAAAAAATTGCTCAAACATAAAGGTGTGCAGAGCAGTGGTAGTCCAGTGGTATCGGCCCCGACTTACGAGTTGTAGGTCGTGGGTTCGAACCCAGGCGGGCGCTTTACTTTGTGTAAATAATTTCATCACCACTGCTCTCAAAACGGTGAAGGAAAACATCGTGAGGAAACCGGCATGTCCTAGAACTAAAAATTCGAACACATGTGATATCTACCAACCTGCACTGGACCCGAGTGATAGATTACAGCCCATTCCCTCTCAAAGAGAGGAGGCCTGTGCCCCAGCAGTGGGAACATTATAGGCTGATTATGCTATAAAGATGTGCTTATTGACGTTGGTCAAAATGAGCCAAGTCACTTGCACGAATTATACACAGGTTTAGAGCAACCCATGCAAATAGGTAGCTTGCACGTAGTGCATAAGTCTCAGTCCTTGCTCTCTTGTTAGGCAGACATAATGAGCATCTTTTTTTTTTATTCCTCTCCAGTTTCAGGGTTTCGTCACTCTCTGGTGCTGGTGGTACTTTAAGAACCGTGACAGTGTTCGGCCTGAGTTGTGTGGGAAGCCTTTGGTTGTAGCATCTCTCTCATTCAACTATTGCTCCAACAATTCCTCTTGGTTCCTAGAACCTTTGCTATTGTTTGCCATTTCAAATACCTGCAATAAAACAGAAATACTAAATAAATAAATTATTAAATAAAAAAGTAACGTATCTATAGTGGTGGGTCCATTGGACCCACGCCTATGACTATACTGTCCTTAGGAGTGGCGAGCGAAACATGCCTTTCCCACTGCGTGCTGCAAGAGTGCAGGAAGGTACCTAGAAGCGAGGGGAGCTGTGGTGCCTGCGGATATTATTAAACACGTTCAAAGATTGAACATGGGTCCAATAGACCCAGGACTACAGTTAACGGTGTAACGTCTAAGGCCCAGTTGCACCCCCAATTACTAAACACGTTTAGCGCTAAACGAGTCTAAAATATAATTCTGTTTCTGTCAAATGTTTGTTTGAAGATGACAGTGACAGAATGATGTTTAAAAACTCGTTTAGCGCTAAACGTGTTTAGTGATTGGCGTTGGAAGTGGGCCTTAGTGCAGCCGTGTTTTAGTGGTTTGTGGGATTACCAATATTATTTTCATGACATTTGAAGGCAGATTTATTGACAACAATAGCAATTAGTAACTTTAACAATGGTGGAGATAAACATTTAAACCTCAACAAAAAGCAAGAAATATCTTAAAAGAATAATCACTTCATCTTGGCTCGTCTATAAAACTTTCCAAGGCGAACTAAAAGGAGAGTTGTGTAAACTATTAATTAGCTAAGAGTTTGCAACAAATAATTAAAGTTTTATCATGACTATCGGCAACGTAAAAAAAGTTTTCCTCGTTATCAAGAAAAAGAAAAAATAGACACTGTTAAGAAAAGCAATTTAATAATAGGAAAATGACTAAAGTTGTTTTTTCCATCGTCCACGATAACGTTATAACGTGCAAGTATTTCCATACATTTTATGGACGTGGACGTGGACGTCCACGATAATGTTATAGCGTGCAAGTATTTCCATACATTTTATGGACGTGGACGTGGACGTCCACGATAATGTTATAATGTGCAAGTATTTCCATACATTTTATGGACGTGGACGTGGACGTCCACGAGAATACCATCTCGATAGAAGATGAGAAACAGTTAAGCCGGTCTTACCAATCCGTGACAAGAGATAATTGTTCTGTTCAAAGTGATGTCGTATCTTGTATATTTAATTAAATGAAGCTGTTCACATTTACCACGGATGGATTAACTGTTGTCCGCGATTAGGTACTTTACAGAATGATTTGTCTTTTTCGTTTGTCACAGCAACATACGACAGTTGTCTAACGATATAAATATCTTCACGACACAGTGGTACGTGGTCTTATTGATCATTTCATACAGTTCAAGTTGTCAACAAGTCCCATTTAGTTTACCATCTATTATCACCGTGTTAATTGTCCTATTTCAATTATCATCATGTACTTTACTCCACAATGAAGCCTTGTCCATAGAACATTGAGCTAGTTTCAAATTCAGCTTTAGTGAACCCTGTTCAAAAGCTACCAAAACCGCTTCTAGTTTACAATAGGGCGGTATTGTGTCGGCTTTGTGTAGCGTTGTATAGCGTGTGGTGTGTGGCCGACAGCCTTATCTAGTTGCATCAGGATCGAGCCTTTATGTCGAAATTCTCGAAAGATTGTGATAAAATATGGTATACTCGTAGTGTATAGGTCGTATTTTCTTCTTCTCTTCTGACGGCACATGCTTTGTGAGAAGAGCTTAGCGGCTTGGCCGTACATGTATTGTATGGTCATGTTTTAAACTAACTAAAAAAGCATCGACACATTTAATTATTTATCTAAAGAACTACCTACTTGATATGAATTTGTCGAAAAGTACGATATATACAGTTTATATTCTAGTCCAACTTCTGAGGCTAAATGGTCTTATCAAATCGATACCCAGGTTCAATTAAGTGTTTTTGGGTTTTTACATCAGGAATTTCTTAGTAGCACACCGAAGTTCGGATTTTTGCCCGGCCCTAATCAAAGTCTCGTTTCCTATTGCATGAGACTTAAATGGTGAAAATTGGATGTAACAAACATCTCTGCCTAACCTTTCGAGCTATACAGGCGTGTTGTTTTGTATCAATATCTCACACTAATGTCACATGCATCAGTCTAACACCGCATCTTATTGCCGGTCCCGGCATCGCTGCCTGTCTACCGCAGCACAATTATAAAATCATAAACTGCCTTGTCGCACTACTAATGTTCGGAAGAGCATGGGTTCCTGGGTTGGATTCCCAGGCCAGGCGAAGTGATAATGGGTTTTTCACTCCTCGTGCTCAAAAAGTTCGTCATTGTAGCGTACTAGAGCGGTGATAAAATAGCATATTTTCCTCTAGGGGAAAAAGATTTTTATTTTTTATTTTTGTCTGTTACCGACGAGCCTACAAAAACGAAAAAGTCTTTATTCATAAGTAAAATAATCATGAATGACTCCACTTATTACTGTTTCTTAAAAATTAAGAACATTTTATTTTTGAAAATGGAACTAAAAGCGGCGATCTCTTCGGTAGAATGCGTGCATTGCGTTGCGGATATAGAAAAAAAAAAACACGTGTGGCACTCGGGGACTGCCGCGGTAAAGCTATTCCATAGCATTTTTTAACAACTGATGCAATTATAATTATTTTTTATTTTTTTATTTATGCAGTTTTTTTTCTTTGCACATACATACACGTTAAGCGAACGCTCGGCCGAGCTACATGGTAGGTGGAGTGGGGGGTGTTAGGTTTTATTTTCGTTACGGAATTTCTTTATTCGGTCGCCGCACTCAAAGCCCGCGATAAAAGCTATGCAATACCTTAAAAAGTAAACAAAGTATATATTGTATTGGATTATTTTAATTTCTCGCAATTGTAGTGAAAAGTAGAGTACTACCTCGTATATAATGGGTCATTTTAGCCCCTTGTATAACAATCTACTATTTCACAAGGAATTTTGCATTAGCAGCCCGGAGTCTGCTTTTGTGCCCGATCAATGGCAATATGTTCGCCACCGGACTTAAATATGACAGGTGTAAAGTGACTATGACGGGTACTACAGGAATGATATTATGTATCAATATCTCACACGAATGTCACATGCATCACTCCGACACCGCGGTATATTGCGCGGTCCCGGCATCGCTGTCTGTCGACCACAGCACAATTATATAATCATAAACTAGGCTGAGTTAATGCCCATTCGGGACCACAATGCGTATACCTGGATAACGTGGGATTGCAATTAGGTAGCGGTTATTAGTGCGACATAAATTATTTTTATGTTCCCTATATTTTGGCAACTGGCAACTAAAATTCTATTATATGGTAGCCAGCGGTCGTGTTATATTTGTATTTTTGTCGGCCAAAACTCTATGAGAACTTAATGATTTTTTATGTTATACAAGTGACCTGCCCCTGATTCGTACAGGTGCAATGGCGACATGTGAAATGATCGAGATATAGATGTTGCTAAGCGGAGTAAATAATAATAATAATAATTTATTTATTTCTCAGATAACATGATCCATTATGGTTAGTAAACAACAGGAGCTTATAAACTATGTTAGTAGGTAAAGAATTAAAATAACGATCAGACATTTCATTTTACCGTCCCAACCACGATGCTTACCCAGAGCGAGTGTATCGGACACTGATAATTAGCCGAAACTATCCTCAGAATGTCGTTGCTACTGCCGCGTACTCTACCCAACAGCGACGACACACGCTTGCGTCTTATTGCGTAAAAGTCATCCGTACGCGCTTCGGCAAACATCGCGGACGCACTGCAGAACCGCGGCAAGCGCAACAACATCCTGAAGACATTATTGTATTGTACCCGCAGAGCCCTGTATGCCCTTTGAGTATAATTAACCCACAGGCTGCTCGTGTAGAAAGATTGGCAATATGCTTTGAATAGCGCTAACTTGACTTCAGCTGAGCAACGAGCAAACCTGCGAGCCAACTTATTTCCCCGGACCGCCAGTAAAGTAAAGTTCCACCTTATCGAAATTGCAACTTTCACCTAGAACAATATGCATACTTAAAGCGATTTCGCCACGAAACGCAACAAGTAGTTTTCCATAATTTTTTTGTCAAGGCCATTTTGCTGCGAATCTATTTTGTTTGGGAAAACTATGGATAAAACAAACATTTTAGATAAAACACAAAAGATTCTACAGAATAATATTCCAACTATTTACCTGATCCCCATTCCCAAATTAAACTAGAAGATCCTCAGCGTACTTATATCGTAACTTATTATACCTATCTAGTTTATAACAGGCGTCCATTAGACCTCGCCTTGGAATTCTACGCATCTGAGGGCACTTTGCACAGTCTTTAGAATGGCCACGCTCCTGGGACCTAATTAATTTCTTGTTAATATTTGAATGGTGTTAGGACAAAAGGCTTAGACTACTCGGGAATACACAGGTAGGTATAACGAAAAGAAATATGTTTCAGCACTAGTTTGATTTAATATTTTCTTACAAGTTTTTAATGGACTTATAAAGTATAAACATTATTCTACATATTATATAGTAATCATTATAGTAATAATTTGATTAAACCAGCCGTTTCATAAAATTACTAGAAAACCTGCTCTGTTTTCAAGACTGTAATTGTATTATTAAAAATAAACATTTTGTAGGAGGATAGCAAATAAAAAGACAACATTGACTATTAATAATATAACCAAAAATTGATTTAATATCAAAAAACTCAAACCCGCATCACCTAACCTAGCTAACCAGATCAACATAAGCCAAGAACATCCGATCATTTCCGATACAAAAACGAATAGAGGACGAACAGATTGCATTTACCATTCGGCATGATTCCCTGTCCTTCTCTCACAAACGCGGACTAATCGAAAACTAGCTTTTTGCACGTACAAAGCGAGTGCACCAGTATTATCGTCTTTTTTCCATTGACCCTGCATGCAAGATTAGTCTCAAGATAGTCGATACTCTGTATTGTAATAGAAAGACCTAATTAGTTTTTTAATACAGTTCCATTCGTTCCTTTAGTTTGAGCACAGACAGAGCAATTTTTCATTGATCATTTGATAATGTAGCTACTTTCTGAGTTTATCTTGGAATTCACCGACCTCGGTGAAGAAAAACATCGTGGCGAATCCTGGGCTTATAGTTAACTAGCTTTTGCCCGCAGCTTCGCTCGCGTTTATTTAGACTTTGACTATCAATGCTGGTTATAATTCAATCATGATTCGAAAGATACGTGGCGCCATCTATTATCATAAGAACGTTATTGTTGTTTTCCTCGGGAACAGTACTTTTTTGCGGGATGAAAGGTACCCTATGTCCGTTTCTGTACTCCTGACAACGTATATGCAAAATTTCAGGATGATCGGTTCAGTGGTTTAGGCGTGAAAAGGTAACCATCAAACAAACAAACTTACTTTCGCATTTATAATATTAGTTAGGAAGTTAGGATGTAAGTCTGAAATCGCCAACCCGTCTTGTGCAAGCGTGGTGATCAATGCTTATACCTTCTTTGTATGAGAAGAGGCCTTTGCACAGCAGTGGGACCATAATAGGCTAGTATTATTCCAAATCAAATTGATAATGAACTAAATGACAACTAAATTTAAATTAAAATATCTTGCAAGAGATTATTCCCTGTGGTATGTGTTTGAGAATAGTCGAGCATATTTTCACTCAAAACTTGACTGCAAAGAATATGCTTATTGCTCGAGCATTTTGCTGCTTTGTCTGCGCTGACCGGAATAAGATCCCCATCTTATAACGGTCAGCGAAGACAAAGTTCGACCAATGGGAAACCTCTGTTATCACGATGTGAACTCCACAAATAGAGTAATCACAAAACTAATTGATTGGCTACGGTTCATTAACGGGTTTGATTCGTAATCGTCGAGTGTTTGGCATCAAAAACACTATCGAATACAAAGCGATAGTTTGTGAGCGGATTATGCTAATGAAATCGTTTTTCGATAGAAATAATCGGTTGTGAATCTGTTAGTGAAAATAACACTCTTTTTTTTAATAAAAACATTACAATTGCAACTAACTTAGTAAAGTGGTATCCGCAATACTTGTAGGTACTTTATTAAAGGCTTCCTTTTTATGAGATTATTAAAACAGCTGAAAGTAAAGAAGTTCTGAGAAAAACAGGATTTTCATAGACTTTGAGATTTGTAATACCTAGTGGAAAATTAGAAATACCTTCATAAGGACGTTTAATGGACGTCCTACAATTAGTAAAACTTCTATAACGCTTTAACATCAGTCTGCTAGAAAAAAACAAAAGGCCACTTTTCATACCAAAAAGCAACTATTTGTGAAAATACTTTGCTTGCTGCGTGTTAACGAGTTTCTTCAAAAATTGTTTCTTCAGTATTCATAACCATAATCATTTATTTGTCAGAATATGGTACATTATAATGGTCTTAAGATTAGTCAGAGGTATCATCACATTCTGCCAAGTATGGCGTGCAAATATTAGGAACATACATTTAATACAGGACAGGGATTATTAGGTTAGTATTAACATTATTGATTGTCTATTACGAATTAAAATTACAATTTGAGGTATAGGTATATAGTGAGTATAAGTTAATTTTCAGCACAAGTCTTAGAAAAGCTTACGTCATCAAAAATCACTTTTGTACATTACCTATAGGTACATATGCTTCAAACCCACAAACGAGTGCTTAAGATTTTCTAAGAAAGACGTTCCACATTACGAAAAAAAAATACTTACGTCATTATCCTCACATTATTTTGAAGCTTCACAAAGCGGTTTTGTGGTTCTTCGCATTTTTTTGGTAAGTTAAGGTTAAGTAAGAGTAATGCTTAATGTAGCAGAAAATCACAATATGGCGGAAGTGACAATTTGATGGCCCATTACCTACATACCATATATTATGATGACTATTGTAAAGATTTAGAGGGACTCGTGGGTAAATGATAACAGCCACACGGGTTGATTGAAGGTTAAGCTACACTTGCCGTAGTAGGTTCATGGATGGGTGACCATTAATTACATATCGAGACCCGCCATGCCTCGGAAAGCACACTAAGCCGTTGGTTCCAGCTGTCATTAGTAGATCTTTGACAGTCGTTACGGGTAGTCAGAAGCCCAAGAGTCTGACAACCAGTCTTACCAAGGGATATCGTGTTACCCAGTTACTGGGTTCTGGAGGTCAGATAGGCAGTCGCTCCATGTAAAATACTGGTATTCATGGGTCGTTTTACATGGGTCGGGTTCTAGTCTAACCGGATGTAGCTGCATTCGGTTAGACTGGAAGCCGACCCCAGCATAGTTGGAAAAAGCTAGGTAGATCGATTTGACAGATTTAGAGTAAGACCATAATATGAAAAATTGAATCAAGTATGAAAAGTTGTGCGCATTTCTTATTATATTTTTGGGTAGTATACTTAAGCTTGAAACGATAATATGCTGGTAGTTCTTGAAAATATTGGTGCACTCTACATAAGTGGAGTGCACTTTATTTTATGTCAATATTTAGTTCTTAGATTGTTGGCAAACGGTTGAAACGTTGTTTTACCATTGTGAGTAGGTTTAAGAATACTTTTATTTCTGAAATTGGAAACAAAATAATGCCCTTTTGATTTGAAATGCACACATGAAAAGTGTCTAGGGATCAAGCACGTTTTTGCTAGTTACTAAAAATCAGGTATTTTAGTTATATTTTATGTGACTCTTATGGATACTTTTTAGTAAATTTCGTCATTTGAAAAGGGAATAGTTTTTGAATTTCGGTCAAAAGATGAAAATCTTCTGTCAAGTCGTATCGGATTTGATGCCAAATCAGTAAAATTTATGCCATTCATCTGAGTGGAATCAATAAAAAAGAACGTTATTATGGAGAGAAGACGTCATTTGAGCTGAGAAACCGGATCAGAACCGTGGGAATGTTGGAAGCTGGTTCTCGGCAACGTGCTATGGCAATTGCTCTGGGCACTACGCAGAGTATTATAAGTCGACTTTGGACACGTTACCGCATGCGCTGCGCTGCAGAGCCACATGGAGGACGAGCCCGCATCACCACGTGCAGACAAGATCGTTACATACAAATTACTGCTCGACGAAATCGTACAATGACCGCGATGATGTTGGTTACAAGGCTTCATAGCTCTTCAGGGATGTTAATAAGCGATCAAACCATAAAAAATTGCTTACATGAAGTCAATCTCTGTTCCCGAAGCCTGCTACGTGTACCACCTATTAAGCCCCGCAATCGCAGAGCCTGTTTACAATGAGTTCGTGAACACAGAAATTGGACAGAAGAAGAGTGGCGTTTTATGTGTTTTTTGACTAATCTTTATACTAGACGTATACGGTATTGGAGGACCCCTGGACGCCAAGAAAGTTTAAAATCATGCCAGGAATTCCATGAATACAGTGGAGGAACAATCATGATATGGGCGGATATTTAGATCGGCGGAAGAACCGAAATGATTTGGATCAGAGCCAATCTCAATTCACAGATTTATACTGAAACGATTGTATCAGATGTTGTCATTCCTTTGCGGACCCAATTTGGTGCTTCATTTCTGCTTAGGCATGATAATGCACGTCCACAAATTGCCAGAGTCGTTGCAAACACATTTGCCGCAGCTAATATCAACGTCCTACTATAGCCTACGCAATCGCCAGACTTGAATCCCATTGAGCACGCATGGGATATGCTTCAAAGAAGAGCTCTGCCAAATATGGATGCCGTACACACACCAAAAAATCTTTTTCGCCTGTTACAACGGACGTGGGCGGCCATTCTGCAACGTGATTTGGATGAACTCATTGGGTATGCCGTATCCCTGCTATTGTGTTATACGCGTTAGCGGTGGAAACACAAACTACTAATTGTTTATTTTACGCAATAAAAACCTTAAAAACTTTTATTTTTATCTTTTTATCACATTTTAATATCAGGATTAACTAAGGTGAAAAATCCAGCATAGGCAAAAATCGCGCAAGTCTTTATTAATGCAGAAGCGGGAGAACTTCGTCGATCTACACATACAAAAACATTTTATTTAATCAATCTTAATGAACATTTTTAAATAAAATTAATAAGATTTCATTAAATAAAATGCTAAAAAAATTTTTTTTTTAAATATTTAATTTTTTATATTAAATACCTTGATCGCCAGACACTTTTGATGTGTGGATAACAATTCCCAGATACAAATATCTATATCTATTATTCTACATAAAACCATTTTTCTTTTAGCCCGATTTCTCAACCCCAAAAACGATAATCCAGACAAAACCTTCGCATCCAATTTCTCAGAATCGAGAATCTTCACAAACACCACAAGATCGATGGCAATTTAAATCGGAGACTAGCTCGCGTCGCGGCGCGGCCCGCAAGCGATACCGAGCGGCAATTTACATTAATTCGCGATATTTTTGTTGCTACTCGTAGTATTCGTTCGTCGTAATCCTCGTCGTATTATGCAAACTGTTCACCGTGACCTGGTTCTAAACGGGCAAACCGTTCAGTTGTAAGAACATAATAGGAACCCTATTGATATTGATGTTACTTTCAAATTGAATTTAAATGGACACTTTACATCGTCTGGAATACTTATCTAAAGGTATGGCGAATTCGTGGGCAGTTGGTTTTTTATTATTTAGAAAGCTATCAGTCTCTGTTTGATATCATATTATCTTGACAATTCAAAAGTACCTGTTAATGGTTTATTTGAAATAAATACTTTGTGTTGGAGTTTGCTCTAATTTAAATCTTGATTTATTAGAATTCACATGGATGTTCATTTATACAGATTTTTAGTCTTTGTAAAAAAAAATGAAATCTACTCTCTTAATATTATTCTTAGATCCTCAACCGAAATCAATGCGAGAACTTTTCGTTTCGAATTGCCTCCTCTAGCTAATATACATACATATGTTTACATGATCAACGAAACCCTTATCCGTCTTCAAGGATTTCTTTCTGAACACTTTCCTCAAGTATCCTAACAAGCGACTTAAGAATAATAAAGGGACATTCGGAATTATGAATAATTCATGACAATATGATTATTTCTATTGCAGTCCCAAGTTCAATAGAAGAGGTCTCAGTGGGATATTGTCTTTGGTATAATCGTTAGCTAAAAAATAACAGTTTAAATAGGTTTAAGGGGACAATGTACGTCAGTGAAAGACTTAAAATTGACATGACATTAGTATTGAGTTCGGCATACATGCCTTCTAATGATTTGAGAACCAGTATTAGTGAGAGTAACCCGAGTTTTGTTTTTCTTATCTGTTACTAGCAGATACCCGGCGTGTGCTACTACGATTAAACAATGACATTCGGTCCATTCCTTAAATATTTTTTTTCCATTGTTTTAGTAGTCTAACACCATTATTGCCTTTCTAATGAAACCAGTTTGGGGCACATCGGTTCGATGGTTTCAAAGTCTATAACAAACATAGGTAGAAACATTTTTTGTGTTCTATTATTGGTTTTCCCAACGAAATAGAAGTTCAGAACGCAAAAAAAAACAATAAAATTGTAAGTGATATTTTGATGATTTAGGTCGTAGGTCGTCTATAGTTGGGTATTTTCAATAATAACTTTAAGCTTAGAAGTTTGGCGCTATAAAGCAAAAAACCATTTCCATAAACCAGTTTTTATACCACTGAACTTCTTCCTTTTCAATCCCAAGATCCCGACTCCGAGACTAAAGTTCTAACAAGTCAGTGAAAGTAAGGCTATACATGAGAAATACATAATAATAAACAGGAAGCATATATCCGAACGATCGGGTCTCGTGTGTAACCGAGGATACAAAACAGATGGATACAGAAGATCGGCTCCATACAATAAGTGAAATTCACCTCAAACTCATCATTTCAGCCGAAAGACGTCATCGTCGCCGCCACATCGACTAGTCTATGCTTCATGCATCCAGCGGATTCTCGCGATATTGAACCATTTCAAACCCCAAACGAATGCCATTTGCGATTATGCTTGCATTTGCTCTATGTGAAGTGCGTTTATGGTCTGTTACAGAAGTATATTATGAAATTGTCAACAAAAGGATCAGAAAACGTACCTGTGGATGCCAGTGCACTCAATTTGTAGTGCCACATACAAATTGAGTGCTTTGATTTGATTATTTGAATACTTAAACCCTGAATTCTACGTTTAAATCACCTTAAAGAGGTTTTTCTTTTGACAATTGAGGTAAATTTTATAACCAAAATTTTTGTCGATGATATTTTGAATACAATTTAAAAATGTTATTCAAACAATAACTGTTGGAAAAAGTGGTGAGATATGAAGTTGAAACCTATATACGGATAAATGTACTAATTTCCTATAGTGATTACGATAGAATTTTACCTGAACAGGGTGTGTTTACACTTACATCTGATAATTTTGAAACAGATTATACTATATGTGCCAGCGTTTTCGATCGCTGTAAAGAGGCTTTCTGTACTTACCTATATTGTGGCGAGGATTTACGACGTTCTTCAGGAAATGAGACGATCAATGGGGGAGCCCCGACACTTTGACATAGTTCTCATTGTGTGACAAGATTAAGTGGTATCATGTTCGGGTTAATTTCAGTAACTTAGATTTTATTGGCAGCGCGGTATGTTCAAGTAATTATAACTTAAATGATGTAAGGGGATAGTTTGATAAGGTTTTGAATAAGTTCTGAAGCTAAACAGCGTTTTTACACATTGTGATCATAATCAAGTTTGGTTTTATTATATAAGCATAAGGTAGCCATATAGGTATAACGACAAAATTAGGTAAGGAATCTTAGAGGGTCTTTGGTTAGATACCTACCTCCTTATATTGGGTTATAAGCAGAGATCGGATATTATGATGCATATTTACCTAAAGTACTTTTTAGCTATGAAAATATGGAAGCGGCTTACAAAAAGATTTTTTTTTTGTAAAAATTTACCCGGGATGCCGGAAACACCGGGATGCGTAACTAGTCGGGTGTATAGCATGGATACGACTTCTAAAAAAATATAGATTAAAAGAAAGCCCCTGGGTACTTGCATTGCATAACTATTCAGATGTATATTTATTTATAATTTATATGTAGGGTGTAAGAGGAGGGGTGGTGTGTGTTAGTAAAACATTTCATTCAAACACAAACATTCAACACAAACATTGACATTGATGAATTTTTATAAATATATTGACATGAATATTTACTTTGTAAAATAGTATATTATTTTAATTATTGTGAATGTGAAGACTATGTAGATCATTGTTTTTTTTTTTTTTTTTTCTTTTTTGATTAGTTTTAATCAAAGTCTGGCAGTTTGAGTAATTAATGCGGCCTACCCAAATGTCCTTTCTTTGGTATTGTTCGTCGAATCGTTGAGCTCCTTCAGTTTAAAGTTGAGCTGCACGATTACTGACAAATGCGTGCACTGACTGGACAGGTCCACTTATTCTGTGTGGTATTTTTTCCTCAAAATTACCATTTCAGACTCAAATCTACATGGTCTTCACATGATCTGACCAAGATTATGTCTGGACTTTAAAAGAGACTGTGACCTCTGAGTTTGTTTCGGCCTTTCTTCTCAGAGTACTCAGATAGGAAACGCCGACCTCATCTAGTTTTAAAATATGATTGACGTGTAAAAGTGTTTGTACAAACCTACTTACAGAAATAAAATCATTTATCATTTATCATAAAAGTTATAATTTTTTTTCGAAACATAAGTGTATTCCATACAGAATTCGATACAAAAGCGCAGCCAACACCTCAACGTTAGGTGAATATGCATCCGAATATTCGATCTCTGGTTATAAGTATTAAATCTTACTATCCTACTAATATTATAAATGTAAAAGTTTGTGAGGATGGATGGATGGATGGATGAATGGATGGATGGATGTTTGTTACTCTTTCACGCAAAAACTACTGAACGAATTTGGATCACAGATAGTTTATAACCTGGATACTTTTTACCTCGATAGTACGTTCCCATGGGATAATTTACGACATCCACGCAGGCGAAGCCGCGGGCAAAAGCTAGTAAATAATAAATAAATAAATATTTATTACGAGTAGAATGGGTACAGTAAATCTCCTTAAAAACAAATTTAGGCGTATGTAATCTGCACTTAGGTGTCAAAGGAGTGCTTTGGCATTCGTACTAGGATTACCCTGTATCACGAATGCCATCACCTAGTCCGGACCAACTAGGATAGTTCTTGAAACATTTAAATTTTGAATAAATTCTAAGCAAAAATAGCAATTCAATTATATTTTACAAACAAAAATTATAAACAAAAGGAGTGTGCGTGTGTGTGTATGTGTGTGTTTATGTTTATAAGTGTGTGTCCAGAAGTCCAGAAGGCATGAGTGAGTTTGCGTTGGTGAAATAGTCAGTTAACCCACCAATTGTTATAAGTCTCTCAGATTCTTCGTAGACAAGACCTTTTAGCCAGTCACTTACAGCGTTCCCAAAGTCATTACTGGAAATAAAACAAGGTAATATTCAAATTCGGCCCTTTCTAAATTGGCTCTAATCGGCAAACTGTTGCTAACCTTTCAGGATGAAAGTAAAAAGAAAAGTGTTATAGGTACTTACCGATAAGAAAAACGTTGGAGAAAGTAGTTCTACAAAAGTATTTTCACTTCGATATTATTCCGAATCTATAATTTCCCATTTCAACGTGCAATTATTATACAAAAATCTGTATCGATTCGAAACTAAAAAGTGTTTATAAAAAGGCGTCTCGCCTATATTTTATGCGGATACGAAATATCGCATTAAAATGTCGTTAGAAGCTATCCCAGTGGGTTATTGATGAGATTTTTTTACCTAGGCCGCAGGTAGGTACATACATCCCGTCCTAATGATCACCCGTTGTGCCAACAACTTTAATACGATTTTATAACATTTTGTATTTCATTTTTAAACTCGTCTTTATGTATTTCTCCTTTTAAGCATTCAGTATCATATATACATACTAGCTTTTGCCCGCGGCTTCGCTCGCGTTAATTTAGAATTTGACAATTAATTCGGGTTGTTTGGGGAATTATAGTTAGGAGGATGAAAACCGGTCTATCGACACTCTAGACTCACAAAATGAATTAGGTACTAAAATTAAAAATTAAATGGCTCCTAACACACCACTAAAGTTTCTATAATAATAATTCAATCATTATTCGAAAGACACGTGGCGCCATCTATTATCATAAGACCGTTATTATTGTTTTCCTCGGGAACAGTACTTATTTTCGGGATAAAAGGTAGCCTATGTCCGTTTCTGTACACCTGACAACGTCTAGGCAAAATTTCATGATGATCGGTTCAGTAGTTGAGGCATGAAAAGGTAACAAACAAACAAACAAACTTACTTTCGCATTTATAATATTATAAAGTTAGGAAGTTAGGATTAGGATTATAAACTAAAGTCGCCTTTCGCGTCTGTCTGTGTGATTGCGTTGTTCTTCAAAACTACGCAACGGATTTTGATGCGGTTTTAACCATAATTTAGACAATTTATTCCGGAAGGTTATTGTATAAATCAATCATATTAAACTTAGATATAATACAGAAATAACGATGTTTTGTCAGGTTTTAAAAAAACGTGCGAAGGAGGGACAAGTCGTTAGTAAAATAATACGAGTAATTGGTGCTTCTGCTTATAAATAAATGTTCACTTTGAGTTGTACCTTGTGTTTTAAGTTTTTGTTGTTGTTTTTGTTGTTTTATTTATCATGAATGTAATATTTTCAGCACAATGTATTTTGTTATGAAATAAATGACTTATGACCGAATTTACATGAAAAGCATTTCATCGATTCAAAAGTCATTAAGTTTCACTTGAAATTATATTGCAAGGAAATTAAGTCATTCATTTTATGTAAACTTCATTTGAATTTTGATTGAGCGAGTAAATTGCCTTCACAAACTAAGTTTTTCATTAAAGAAACTCTATTAGGGTTCTTTTAAAACAAGTCTCCTAAATTAACGAACTTGATTTAGTAAAAACAAAAATAGAACAAGTATTTTATAATTCTGAGGGGTTAAAATCAAATTGACTCGTCAGTGAAAACGAACTTCGTTTAGTATAAATACAGGGAGTCTCAAACGTTGTGGTCCAAAGGCAAACAGGGTAAAGCAGAGGTGAGCACCTATCATTTAAAAATTTAGAAGTTGGGATACTCTCAACAGTTTAGAAAATTACGCAAATTTAACCACTTTAAGAAATTTTACACTTTCACGTATATTCATCGACTATGTGAACAAAATTTTCGACGTAACTAGTTTAAATCTGGCTGGAAGATGCCTTGATAGTGTAGGTACAAGATTATGTACTCATTTGCGTTCAGTGTAGCTCGGCAAAGCTTCAGATTTTTTAAATTGTGTTTAGTAACTTTTTATAAACTTTGTCAAAACTTACTAAGACCTGATAAAAAAATCCATGTGTTGAGAATATCCCAACTTTAATTTTTTTAAATGACAGGTAATGGTGGTGGCGGTGGTGGTGGTGGTGGTGGTGCCGGTGGTGGTGGTGGTGGTGGTGGTGGTGGTGGTGGTGGTGGTGGTGGTGGTGATGGTGGTGGTGATGGTGGTGGTGATGGTGGTGGTAATGGTAGGGTGGTATGGTAGGTTTTGGGGATAGGTGGTAAGTGGGTTTAGGTGAATGGTACCTCTGCTTTACCACATTTGCATTTTGACCACTACGTTTGAGACAGCCTGTAAATCTTGATTATCTAGAAGGCGTTCAAAAATACTTTTGGCCTTTTCTTTCGGGAAAAATGGATGTTTATTGTTTAAAAGACAATTGGCTTTGGTCCGTGTCTATATCAGCGTACATTTCGAATATAAACAGTTGATTATTTCATTTAAACTTCAATATCACGTACCCTAATTCAATCATTATGAAGGGTATTGCTAATCCATTGCTTCATAAATATTCGAAAAAGTTGTCTGCTTAATAGCGTAAATAACGCAATGAATGTTGTTGAACTGTCAAAATGAAAGCCATCCCTACTGTTAGTTTGTTACGCAATTACCCTGCAGTTCATTCTTTCAAACTATACTATCCTTAGAACATAGTGTTGTAATTCGCACGTCTTTGTCTGGTTTTGATCTTGATTTAATTTTTAATAATTTTAATTCTCATTAGTTTAATTTTTAAATGTCAACTCAAAGCATTTATTTGAATCTACCATTTACAGGCTTAGGCCATTTCAATGAAACTATTTAGTCGGATTAGAGATAGTTTTTTTAAGGGTAAAAGATAATACCTACATCTATATCTATAAATTTACAACTGGAGCACAGATCCAACGTATTTTAGGCTTATCCTGTTGGGAATACCAACAGGATAAGCCACACTAACAGTAGAAATGGGTTTCATTTTGATAGTTCAATATCATTCATTGCGTTATTTACATTGTTGAGCAGACAAGCTTTTCGAACATTATGAAGCAATGGATAAGCAATAGGCTTCAAAATGATTCTGATTGTGATAGATAGTGTGTTACGTAATTAGGGTGCTGGTCTGAAGCACTACACTGTGGAGGCAATAAGCCGAGTTTACAAACGCTCAACAACAAAAAAAGGAATCAAAGAAAAATCTGAGAAAAAAGATTTAAAAACAAAAAGTAAAGTGTATTCTATTCTATTCTATACGTGTGTTACTAAGGAGCATTGTTGCCAATAATTTTAGCTCAAATTATGCAAATAACGTTCCTGACATATCACTAAAAGATAACATTACTCTGTTAGCCTATTCCATAATAATTAATTATTATTTAATGTGACACCATGTTACGGAAACATTTGTCCAAAATAGGCATTAAAATGTATGCACATCGTTTGCATAATTACATTATTATTATCAACCTATTCGCTGTCACGAACAACAGGAATGGCTCGTATCATTATTTCAGTGGATAGTTTCAAATATATTTATCTATTTTGCCTACTGTGAATACACCAACGTGATATTAATAGATTATTTAGCTTCAATAAACCAATTCTAATTAACCCTATAATGGCGGCGCGGTGTTGGTTACCGAAATAGTTATGTGGTAATAGTAAGTATAATAATAGTACTTACCGACCTAATTGATAATGGCAACGATTCACATGTTCACCAAAATAAACTTAAATTAGAGTAGGTATTTCTATCTTTTTCAAACAGACGGCGCGAGAAAAGGACAGCGAAGCTTTCACGACGTTTTAGAGATGTCAAACTAGTTTAGAGAGTTACGAGGATCTTATGGCGCCTGAATGAAATGCCTGAAATGAGGGCTACCGCGCTTGAGTTCGCCGCTAAAGGCGCTAGTGTAGAGTAAGGTCTCTAGATGTCAAATTTACTGAACGTTCACTGTTTGTGGGATTTTTTATGACTGATTTTAACTAATGGTTCATAATTGTTGTGCCATTCCTGATTAATTTATCAGGAACGTTTAAAACTTTTACTTACAATTTTAAGCCATAATTATGGTTAAAAGTTTTGGATCTAATTTGGTAGTACTTAAAGGAATACTATTTGTCTGCTTCATGCTTGCCAATTTTAGGAACATTATAATCTAAATATTCAGTTAAAGTTTGAAAATGTAATAAAATAAACAATTATTATGAATTTATGGGTACTTAAACATATCCAAAACATCAAATAATAGTACTGACAGGACAGGAATTATATTTGACAAAACAAGATGGCGGCGTTAGTCCCGATTTAGGGCACGCACCAAAAGAAAAGATTCTTCCGGCGCGTACCGTTATAAGTATGTACGAAACATAAAGGTATTTTTAAAAATTCGTATGGAAAAGTTCATCTTTAGCAGCTCGTATTTACTTCTGTCTCTTTCTTATATAATGGGATGGAAAAAGATAGTAATCACTGAAGTAATTGTTGGTGCGCAACAGAATCAGCCATATTGTTGTTTAATAATAAGGTAGATGAAACTTAATTCTTGTGTTTATGTAACCCAAGAAAGTCTTGTTTACACAAAAACCTTGTTTGTATACTGATTGGCCTTTTAGAGAGTTAATTACAGTCTCAGGTTCATAACAAAATTTGGCCTTAATGAAGGGTCTAATAACAAGGTCTACATAAAATCAAAGACTCATATTACTAGTTAGAAGCTCACCAAATTACAAAAGGTGAAATTAAGGTGATGATGATCTAGTCTAGTTATTTTACTAACGAACTCTCTCAAAGTAATATTGTAAATTGTGTATGAGATCAAGTCTATTAGAAGATGAAGATTTTTCATTTTCCTCTTGTTTGTTGTAGACTGTGCGAGTTTATAAAACGCTAATTAATTTGATATTGTTGTTTGTAGAATCTTACTAAAGTTAATAAGTAGCTACCAATTAATTAAAAATGCCTATTTACAGAATATAAAAGTCAAACTAATTTACACGTTATGACTCAAGTTAAGTAAAGAATATATTTTTTCTTTTGTGAATTTCGAATCCGATGTAACGAAGGGACTAATTAAATTAAATTAAATTAATTAATTACTCATGTCACAAAAATGTAGATAAAGTTGGAAAAGAGTGTGGAATTAATAGATGTTAAAAGATTAAAATATTATAATTAGTTTTTAAGCACACATTTTTTGCACACATTTTGACATACCTACATATGACAACAGACAAGATAGAAAATAAATGTAATCAACTTGACACTTTCATCATAGACAATTATAACGAGGTTTCGTTCACCAAGTTCAACAGGTAAGTATCCTTCACTTACTCACGGTGTCAACATCTCTTTTTATATACTTTCCTATCGCAGATATGCTAGAAGGGGTTTTTTTTTTTAAATAAGCATCGATCGGTATTATTTTCTGTTCTTTTCTTCTTATCTGTTCATATGTGTGTACATAATTGGTTAAATAAAATAAATAAATAAATAGGTATATATTTATATGTCCTGACTCCAGTTGCAAAACGTATATAACAGAAATTCACCTGGACGAGGCTTCATATTTTGAATATTTTGTTGATTAATTCGTAATTATTATTAATTTTATCCCAACTCGCACGTAAATTTGACTTGAGTGGATGACCCTCGAAATAGATTGAAGCTATAATTATTTAGATGAGCCACGGAATTATATACATGAAACTTAATTAAGTACAGACTGCGTTGGTGTAATTCCCGCGAAACGTATATTTCTATTTTAAAAGGAATTAGGTACATAAAGTTTTGTTGCCAAGATAAAGCTCTCTAAATATACACTAACTTAATAAGATAGACGACGATGCTGTCTGTCGTTCAGTTTGTTTGTAGTTATAGTCAGGAAAATTAATTGTCGTACAAAGTGACTACCTCAGTAACCGTATATTCGAATCACAACTGTCATTCTTTGTATGAATTTGGTAAAGCCAATTTGACGTAAGGTGTCAATTTGCTAAACATTTATTTAATTTCCCTGATTGTACTACGTACTGATTCTGCTAATGATGAAATTCAACAAATTGTGAGCGATACAATATAGTTATTAATTTAACAAATAAATTACAAAATTTGTGTAAATTGTTTCCAGCAACGCTCTTAATGATTACACTAGTATATTCAATGTACAAGTAAATGTATTTTTCTCAAACAAGGACTGCATTTGCGGTGGACGTGACCAGAAAGCGTGAAACAGTCTCGTGGTGCGGGCGGCGCAACAAATTCACTGCTAAAACTGCTTATGTAAGAATAATAAAAAGATCTTCTTATTTTTACTGTATTATTTCAGTTGTGGTCTTTACAGCCAGTTTTATTGTAGGCTTATTTAATAAAACTGACTGGTGACTGGTGAAAATCCGACAACTTTACACTACAAGTTTCTTTCACACATTTTCTACAGCGGCACCTGTCGTTAAAATGTGTAAATATTGTAATTTTTTGACGAATGTGTCGCATTGTCAGTTATATTAAATAGGTCCCAGGTCGTTCAGGATCTAACAGATTCAAAAGTTCACTACTGGACATGAGTCTTTTAATAACCGTTATGGTGGTCGTTTGGTGGACTTGGACGTTACTGCCCAAACTGTTGGCGTAATCCGCCAGTCGGCTTTTTGACAGTCAAGGAGCCATTACAGCGGAAATTATCAAAAGTCATAAAAACTGCTGCATGAAAAATGAAAACACTACCAAGCAATAAACTAAGAAAAACCGAGTAGATTTTTAAAGCTGGTATTTTATTTATATTATACGAAATTCACTACAATCGATGTATGAACGTAAACGAAGCAAAAGGAGAATTTACGGATCGTAGCAGGTGGCGTTCTTAGTTTCTGCCTACCCTCATGGGAAGAAGGCGTGTTAGCATATGTATGTATGTATTAATAGCAACATAACGTTCGCTGAGGATTTCAGTTATAACAGGCTATCGAGAGCACTCGAGTCAGAGCCGCGCGTATTTTCAATTGTTTCGGTCGATTCGCAGCCAATGAGCCGAACGTTGAGTGATGTCGACCATTGTCTGGTACTGGAAAATATTGTTTGAAATCAAAGTAAAGTCAGGGAAATTAATTGTTTCGCAAATTGAACTAAAAACTTAAATTGTCTATATATTCGAACCGCAACTGTCATTCCTTGACAGTTGTATGAAATGGTTAAACCATGGTTAATGGTTAATGGTTGTACCGCATGAGATAGCGATAGTCTTTGACAGTCACTTGTAAATTGGTATTACCTAAAGTAGTCAGGTAATATTTTCCAAAGAAATCGTACCGTGACAGCCGTTTTAATAAAAAATATGTTCTGTCTCATTTACTCTCAATACTACTCTATTAATTGTGTTCTTCTCTCATTAAAGACTTGCCTATTGCTATACCCTTATAGAAGTATGAGGAACAGGGTGTAAAGTTCACTCATCCTCCATAGAAAAGGGAAGATCCTCCGATCAGACGGGTGTCGTGTCTGGTGGGCAACTGCCCGACAATTGATGTCGGGACGTTGGATAAATGCTAGTTACGCGGTTAACTCTGCTTGTGCGATACAGGATTTTGCGTGACGTCAGTCTGATGCACGGCGTCACATGTGACAATGTAAATACCGCTACACCCTGTCTACGCAATGGAGCTTAACAATTACTTTCCCTGACTCTACTAAACCTGTGCATTAGGAAATACAGATCGATTGAAATATTGCTGAAGTCAATTATCATCCCATTTGGTTTGACATCTGACCTCCACAACCCAATCACGAGACAATATGAGCAGCTTAACTTGGCGAGACTGTGTTTTAGTCACGAGCTTTTCAACACATACTTTGGTAGTTGACCTAGTAATTGCTTTACCAAATATTGAATGTCACTTGCACGTCGTCACGTCATGAAACGACAAGAGGGCCTAGACCATGGTATAATAATAGACTTCGCCAGGTATAGCATTCCCAGACACAGGGTGACACAAGCCTACGTCATCACCGCTGTGTTACCAGTATTGTGTAATAATAACTCCCCAACCGTCTATATTACCTATGCGAATCCGATATAAAAACGAGGTTTTAACTAACAATTACGTTGGTATATGTTTAAATTGAATTGTTTTATTTGATTAGACAAACGAAACGACAATTTAAATGCTATAAATATATTTTTTAACAGAATGGTGACCGAAAATGTTTCCATAATTCGTGTTTTGTTGCAATAAAGTGGCAACTGGATAGTGACGTAAGCATGTGTCACTCCCGGAATGCCAGACCTTGTTTTTTTAGACCATGGCCTAGACAAAGTGACATTCTTTTAGCGATAACGATGACAGAAAGTCAAAAACGTATTGGATTGACATAAGCTACCAAAAAGCTTATGTTAATACCGTTGAAAGCCGTAGTAGAAATACGAAACGCTTTGAAGGCGATAGTCTTGTCTAGGCCCTAAAGTCCATTTGTCCATGTGCCAGTAAGATAATTTGAACATTAATGAAGTTTCAATTTACTGAGAATTCTTGTCAAAAGTGATAGCAATTATAAGGTCGACTATACCTTACCTAAGACATGGATCTTTGTGACTCAACAATACGTGGATAATCTTAATTTGCCATCTAGCTGCCCTAATTTCGCCACGGCGGCCATTTTTCCCTAGTCAGCGAGCTGAAAGTTATCACTACTTTCCATCATTTTACACTGTGATGATCGTGATTCTTGAAACACACAAAAAGAATATGCGGTTCCTTACATTTTCACCGTGTGCACTTTTCACGTTGCACTTTTGTATGAAATGCTTGATGAAACTATGTTTTTTTTTTTAAATAAACTATGAATAATTTCTACGCTGGGGGTCTAAAATCATGTGCTGAATTCGTGGTAACAGTCGATGTCGCTCCACGTACGAACTATACTGTCGTACCTACTACATCACGATATCAGAGTTATCCGTGCGATTAACAGATATACGAATACCCGACAACAACCGATGAGCCAGACACAGGTCGGAGAATTCACCTTAATCTATTGAGAATGAGGAACTTCCCACCGTATTTCTTTTACCTCTAAAATACTGTAAACCCAATAGCACTTCGGTACCAATAAATTCTGCTACCTAAACGCAGGAACGAATCTGTGAGTAACTGTTGACTGCAAACAGCTTGGATTCTCGCACGTTCATTTGTTTTTGTACAATTCATTTGTTTTGCCAACTGCAGCGACAGGGTTCTGTTTTTAAAAGCTTTTATTTAACTTTCAATGTTTTTATGTATGTATATTTAGTTTGTTTAGGTCAAATCTTGAAAGCTGAATTAAAACCACTTCCTCTTATCCTTCGGAATTTAAATTTCACATGTTGATTATGTTTCAAACACAATGCATTATTATGATGCATGACCTGATTCTACACCCAGGATTGGCTCCAGAAGAAATAACTTCGTAACGGTCAAAAGTATGCAGACACGAATTTAATACCTATACGCATTTAATTATGATAGTCCGTTCTAAAGTCCACCATGACTTGGCTGCTGCACCCAGGATTGGCTCCAGTCGAGGGAACTCCTCAACGGTCAAAAGCAGAGACACAAATTTTTATATAGTCATTCAATTATGATAGCCAACTCGGTTGGCTTAACACCTTGACTTGTGTAAATGCGTGTTTGGGTTCGTTGGTTTTGTCTTTACAAGTACCTTTCAAGTGAAGGTGATGGAACATATATGAAACAAATTCTAATGCTAAAAAGTACTATTTACTTCGTGAAATGGACTAATTTCGTAATAATATTACCCAGCTACTTTTAGAGGCAATATGTATGTACCTAACTACACGTAAGTAAATTCTAAAGAAGATTGAAGATGTACGACAGGAAATTGCCGGGACGTGTTTATTTTAATGTTTTTTCTTAGTTTGTTTGATCTTATTATGCTTGATGGGATTAACTCAAGCATTAAATATTAAGAAGCAGTAGTAATTTCTTGTCTAATAATTACCTGTCACTACCTTCATGGAAGATGAAATAAACAATTTTTTTTATGTGTTCTTTTATAAATGCAGGTATATTTTTATCGCACACCGGATTTTCATAACAAAGCAAAAATAACAGGTTTAACGTACACTCGAAACAGCATTAAAAACATTTCGTATCGTCGTATTTCATCGTGAATACGTTCAAAGATACCTATTTGAACACAAAGGAACGTTGAACGTAACATTTTTCATGATATATTTCGTACTAAATCTTCTAGCTTCGCGCAGACATATTGAGAATTTGATAACAATTTTGCGGACATTTTTAATATCCGTTTAAAGTTGGTTTTCACAAAATCACGGTTCTTTGTGTATCTTTTTATATAGGTATCCTATATTCTATTCTGAGACGGACACAATACGGGCTGGCAACTCAGTTATTCATCAGCTGACACCTCATTTATGAAACTTCAGTCGATGGATAATGAATGCTAGTTTTCACAACCAGAGAAAATCATACGTCTTGGAAAGTACAAGCCGGAATATACCCGCTCAATTAAAGTATGCTTCTCGTCTGAGGAAACAGCGATAGCTATACTACGCAACAGAAATAACCTGCACATCGATAACATCAAAATTTATTCCGACCAAACTCCACATCAGCGAAAATATATGCGAAACTTAAAAGACGAGCTTCAAAAACGTACTTCTAGTGGCGAAACTAACCTAATCATCAAATATATTAAAGGAGAACCAAAAATCGTTTCAACAACCGAACAAACAGCTTCATCTGTCTCGACAACTGCAAAAAACTAGAAAGAATATCATATCAAATTACGAACAAATACACCGAAATAAACTCAACAAAAAAATCTTTGAACTGTTTCTATGCTAATGCGCGTAGTATAGTTAAGCCAGGAAAGTTCGACGAGTTAAAATGTACAATAGCATCTTTACAAGCTACCACGCACATTATTGTACTTACGGAGACATGGATCAAAAGTGAAGATGAGATAAAGAGGCTCAATATTCCATGTTACACACATTACTTTAACTTCAGAAAAAATAAAAGAGGCGGCGGTGTGTCAATATTCGTCCACGACAATTTAAAACACAATCTTATGGACGAACTATGTGTAGACAATTCTCACTACCTCTGGGTGTATGTGAAGAAGTTCTCCTTGAGCATTGGTGCCGTATACAAACCTGATAAAATTAATATTAACAACTTCCTTGAGATTTATTCGCAACAGTTACAAGGGAAGAAGAGAGCAATAGTATTTGGCGACTTTAACCTGGACTTGCTTAACCTAGACCGAGCAACACGCAACTACAAGAACACACTGAAAGAAAGTAACTTCAAAATATTGAATAAAATTAATCGTTTACACTGTACCCGTGAAACAACTACAACCAAAACCATACTAGATCATATTTCCACCAACCTACGAGAAAATAACTTTCATATGGTTATGATTGAATCTGCTATGTCCGACCATAAGCAAATATTTCTGGAGATAAAACATTATGAACCTCCCCCTATTATGAAAGCAGAATACACGGCATTGGATTACCCAAAATTATATAAGTGTTTCAAAGACAGTATAATTAGTACCGACGATGTAGAACTGACCTACGAGAGATTATCGGACAAATTACAGTCTTGTTTACTAAAGAGTCAAGTCACAAAAATTAAAGTATTAAATCCTCCAAGACAAGATTGGATAAAAAAAGAAATAATACATGATATTAAAAATAGGAACATGTTATGGCAAAAATATAAAACCGATAAAACAGACATGAAATTAAAATCAGTATACGAAAAAACCAAATTTAGGGTAGCATACACCATAGAAAATACGAAAAACACATACTACTGTAAATGTTTTAAAGATAATATGACGAAACCTCGAAAAATGTGGAAATTAATAAACGATCTAGCCCAAAATAAAATAAAAGATAAGACTGGACCAGAAAAGCTCGAGACTGAGTCTGGCACTATTACAGACCAACAGGAAATATGTGAATCCCTCAACTCTTACTTTTCATCCATCGGTTCATCTCTAGCAAACCTTATCCCTAGCACGTTTAAGGGAAACCAGCATCATCAAGAATCTGAAGACAGTGACCAATCAGAGCTTAATTTTCTTACACCTGCAACCACGGATGAAATCTTAAAAATAATCGACAATTTAGACCCAAATACTAGTTCTGGCATTGATGGCGTGAGTACAAAATCTATAATATGTGTAAAAAATCTAATATCCAATGAACTTACAGCGTGTATTAACCTATGTCTGGATCAGGGCATATTTCCCGATGGATTAAAAATGGCTAAAGTTATCCCAATCTATAAATCTGGAAGTAAGTCTGATCCTTGTAACTACCGTCCAATCTCTGTACTACCTGTGATCTCGAAAATTTTTGAGAAAATTCTGTATAACCGTTTGGAAACATTTCTTAAATCAAAAAAATTCTTATATCACAAACAATACGGTTTTCGACCTCATTCAAATACTCTTTCGGCAACTATTGATCTTATAACAAAAATCAAAAACAAAATCGATGAAAAACACACAGCTTTAGGTATTTTTATCGACCTGAAAAAAGCTTTCGACACAATTAGTCCCGATCTATTAATACAAAAGTTGTCTCATATTGGTATCACAGGCAAAGCACTACAAATCTTTAAGTCATATTTACAAAATCGTAAGCAAATAGTCAAAATGGGTAAATCCCAAAGTGGTTCAAATCTTGTCAATTTCGGTGTACCTCAGGGCTCAATTCTGGGACCACTTTTGTTCCTAATTTATATTAATAATATATCCCAAATTGGCCTTAAAGGTGACGTCTCACTTTACGCAGATGACACAAGTCTTTTTTACTTCGGGCACTCGATCGAAACTATGATACCGCATATCCAAAAGGACCTTAACATTCTCAATGACTGGTTCCAAACTAATCTCTTAACCATTAATACCACAAAAACTAATTATGTTATAATAGCTCCAAAAAACAAAAAAATTACGGATAATATAGAATTAAAAATAAATGATCAAATAATACACAGAAAAACTAAAGAAAAATATCTAGGTTTAATTTTAGATAGCTCCCTGAGTTGGAAGCCGCACATTGATAAAATCAGATGTAAACTAATATCACTTACAGGAGCTCTTCACAGTTTAAAGAAGTGTCTTCCTCGGAAAGTTCGATACATAATATATAATTCCTTAGTTAAACCACACATTGACTACCTAATTGAAATCTGGGGGACCGCAGCTAAAACCACTCTAGGAATACTACAGACAGCACAAAATAGATTAATCAAAATTTTATTCAATTACAAATTTCGAACGCCTACTCATAAGATATACGAAGATACCAAAATAATGACCATTTCCCAAACATACATGTACTATACGTGTATTCTAATACGTAAAATAATTCATAAGGATATTCATACATCGCTAAATTTTACCAAAAAACATCAAGTCCAAAAAATCAGACTTCGAAACTCCAACTACTTAGTAACGCGCCCACCCAGAACAGTTAATTACGGAAAAAGAAACATTGAATATGAGGGTGTCAACATGTACAATAAAATACCGATGGTTATAAAAGAACAGAAAAGTATGTCTGCGTTTAAAAAACAACTAAAATCACACATTATGAGTAACTCAAAAATCTAAAAACTTAAAACTAATACAAAAATAAAATAATAATATTCAATTGGTCAGTACGCTGCCTTGTATGCCACATCTAGTATGTTGTAACTTTTACTTTTGTATCCGTGTTTGCTCGGTTGGTGATATTCATTGTGTTATGTGCCTACCCGTTAAAAATTATTTTTTCTGTACACTTGTTATTTAAGCATAAATTGTAAATCTTGTTTCTCAGTAAGTGAATTATTGTTAATTCTTATGAGGAAATAAAGTTCTTAAACCTAGTTTTCTGCTTGCTGGTTTCTTTTCTGCTGTAAAAATAAGGTCTTATTAGGAGGTATATAAAAGCAAAACCGCTTCAGTCCAAAATTGCAATTTTTTTAACTGGTGTAACGAAATTGTAGTAAGTACTTGAAAGCTGCAACATCAGGCCATAAACGATAAAGTATAAATCCACCTCAGTCAATAGTAAATTCACTTTGAAAATAGTGTTCAAGTGCAAAAACGCTTTGATCCAAAATTTATTAGAAGCAAATCCACCACTGTCACAATCGACCAATCAGAAGGCGCCATTTCAAAATTTCTAAGATGGCGTATCTTTTACTTTTCGTAGTAAGTTGACTGGAGATAGCGTCTGTTTTTTTTTTAGTTTTTTCTATAATTAGCATTGTAATTGAAGAAATTATTACACCGGCTCGTGCAGGACGAGCCAGAAAACGTGCTAGAAATGTAGATCAGTGGTGGCGAGTGCGAGGAAAGGTAGAAAGGTAACAAATAATTCACTAGTATTTTGCCTATTATGGTAGAATCTGCAAAAGGTTAAATTTTTTTTTGTCAATCTTTGTTTTGTATTAGTTTTTAAGAAAATAAATTACTAACATATTATTTTAATGCAATGCTATGTTATGCTGTTTTAAATGCTTTTGGCAATGGTTTTTATTCTTTTGCTTAAGGTATTCTGCAAAATATTTACCCGAATTGCCTTCATGTCGACATAATAAAAAAGCTATTCATAAGTGCAAAAGCGTAACTTTGGCTGATGCTAAAAAATCTCATGATATTTTCTATGCTAACAAAACGAAACAAGCCCAAGATAGTTTTCTGTTGAATTTGATATCTGATTGATTTCCATTGATATCCAACGTCGTCGTCCTAGTTCTTCAAAGGTGATCGACACATTACTACATTTGACAAAGCAATTTAAAAAACTTGTGTTCCTAATTTAAAAAAGAATAAGTCAAAGGTTTATGACTAACTTGTAACTAGTAACTTGTAACTAATCCTATGTAATAAGTTGCTCTAATAATACTTTCGCTGAAATACAAATAATAATATTAAAAACTCCTGTACTGAAAAATGCTAAAATCTTGGTAATACAACATTTGTAAATGTTTCAAGGCAAGAATAAAACATCAACATCATCACGTCTTGTTTACCCGGGTTGGGCAGAGGTGTACCTATAGTACCATAAACGTAGTTCATAAAATATAACCCTTGACGAAGCAAACATTCCCAAAATGTCCTATGCCAACAAAGGACAAATCTACTTCTAGTACATAAACAGCCAACTCTCCTATCGAAAACCACCGTTTCAACTGGACGTTTAACTAACGAAGGTAATAGCAGATCTCTCTAACTAGCCGTTAATGTCAAACGCCAGGTGCAATATGTACCCCAGATAGTTTAATTAAATAGCATTGTAGTAAGCTCCGGCTTTGCTGGGGATCGTCCTTACGTCCCGATCTAGACCAAGTGGAGTTTCTAACAATAAAATTAAAATACGTCATGTAATTTTAGTATTGAAGTTAGAATATTACAACTGTTTTGTTTTCTGAAAGTGTGATTTCAAAATGTTACTTTGTTATTTTAATGAATTTCTTCACCTAACAATTATTACTCGTAATGTTTTGCTATCTGAAATGCTAATAGGTACTCGTAGGTATTATTTTGAGTTTCATACAGAATTTCAATTACATGAATTATTAAATATTTCTACCTTGAATAAATAGTGGTCTCTTGTATTCGCGCGTACACGCGATATTCGTTACAAAATATGCATCATTATGTGTAAAATATTTTTCTACAAAATAAATGTTTCAGACTACAAAAAATTCTCCACCGTGAACAATCTGGTAAAGCAAAGAAAAACTAACATCCAAGAAAGACTGCACTAAAATGAAATGATGCAGTAACACGGTGTAAGTTCAGGCGATAACTATAACTTTGGAATGGGCGCTTGGCACGCGATGCATTCACGTCGCGATGATACATCATGTTTTCATGTCCAACGAAAGCTCAGAACGCTTGACGGAGAGGTTTATTTATGTGCTTGATACTACTGAAAGATTGATAATGCTATGGTGTAACTCGCCCAAGAGTCGTAAATTTAACAAGCTTCTTTTATCTTTTTTTCTTTCTTGATTAGTTTTAATCAAAGTCTGGCAGTTTGAGTAATTAATGCGGCCTACCCAAATGTCCTTTCTTTGGTATTGTTCGTCGAATCGTTGAGCTCCTTAAATTTTGAGTTGAGCTGCACGATTACTGACAAATGCGTGCACTGACTGGACAGGTCCACTCATTCTGTGTGGTATTTTTTCCTCAAAATTACCATTTCAGACTCAAATCTACATGGTCTTCACATGATCTGACCAAGATTATGTCTGGACTTTAAAAGAGACTGTGACCTCTGAGTTTGTTTCGGCCTTTCTTCTCAGAGTAGTCAGATAGGAAACGCCGACCTCATCTAGTTTTAAAATATGATTGACGTGTAAAAGTGTTTGTACAAACCTACTTACAGAAATAAAATCATTTATCATTTATCATTTAAATATTAATATTTCTTAGGCCTACCTTAATGGTCTTTAGGCTTCTAGCCTATTTGATGCTATTAATGTAAACATTTTGATTTGTTCATGAGAGGTTGTCTAGAAACATCAGCGTGGAAATCTTTGAAAGAGGCCTTTGTCCTTCGTTGGATTACTTTGTTGGTATAGGTTTATAAAAAAATGTCTGGATCTTACATCCATTAAAACTAAGTGATCGTAAACCCGGTTTACCTTAAGAATGCTTTGTTATTGTCGTACATTCTTGGACCTTAAATGTTAACAATAACGATTGGTAGAGTCGAGGAACCCAACAGTAATTTAAAGACAATAGATAATTAATTGTATGTCATTAGTTAATGCTTGATAAGTTGATTAATATGAATGAGATTTTCTTTCCTATAATTTGTCAATCACCACATTACGAAGAGCATAATTTCCAATCTTCATATTATTATCTCCACTACTGACTGGAACGGGCGCTGAACACGCGATGCATTCACGTCGCAGAGATACATCATGTGTGCCTCCAGCAAAATGAAGGTTCTTCTCGTTATATACCGCTAATGTTATGAACTAGCTTTCCTGTAGTTTAATTTGTCGGCTGGATTTTGTCACTGATTTAGTGTTATGTGGTGTAAATATTTAGGGCAGTTTCACCTGTTGTTGGGTCCTCATTTATTTATTTAAGTATCTAATTGATTTTTACACTACTACTACTTACGGCGACTAGAATCAATTCTATTTTATTGTACATTTTGACGTTCAAGGTGCCTTTTATGTGCCCATTTGAAATAAATAATTTCACTTAGACTTTGACACTGAATTAAAACTACATCCTTATAATTCGTCAAATAGCTACATAAAGCCACGAACATTATAGTTTCTTATCTTTATACTTCAACTCCTGACTGGAGTGGGCGCTTGACACGCGATGCATTCACATCGCAGAAATACATCATGTGTGTACCTCCAACAAAATTAAGGTTCTTCTCGTTATATATCGCTAATGTTATGAACTAGCATTCCTGTAGTTTAATATATCGGCTGGATGTAGACAATGATATGGACTTATTTGGTGTAAATGTTTAGGAAAGACCGTTAACTGTTAGTGGCACACCATTTATTTATTTAAGTACATAATTTATATTTACACTGAATTAAACTACAGTTCTATAATTCTTCACATCGAGCCATGAACATCTAGTTTTCTATGTTAAATTTCATATTTCCTCTCGTTACTGGAACAGGCGCTTGACACGCGATGCATTCACGTCGCAGAGATACATCATGTGTGCCTCCAGCAAAATGAAGTTTCTTATCGTTACGAACCGCTAATGTTATGAAAAAAAAATCCTGTAGTTTCTACTGCGTTATATTGGCTGGTTGTAGAAACTGATGTTGTCTATTATGTTGTGTTAATATTTAGGGAAGAATTTTGCTTTTTGAGTAGTTCGTCATTTATTTAAGTAACTAATTGATACTGACATTGATTTAAAACTACAGTCCTATTATTCGTCACATCACCACATCAACCCATGAACAGCCGGTCTATTCTGTACAAATCTCACCGTGAAAACTTAGGTGAACTGAACTTGAAGTGACAGCTGTCAATAGTGTCAATCCCTAGCATCGGGTGTAATGAAAGCTCACTCCACCAAAGTTTTCACGGTGATTTTTTTTACAAAATAGATCAGCTGTTTGCTTCCCTCTCTTCATCCTTCAACTCCTGACTGGAACGGGCTCTTGGCACGCGATGCATTCACGTCGCAGAGATACATAATTTGTGCCTCTAGTAAAATTTAGTCTCTTCTCATTACGTATCGCTAGTGGTATGAATGAGCTTTCCTGCAGTGTTTCAACTGTGTGATATATTGCTTAAATTTTGACACATGTTGCGTAAATATTTAAGGAAGTTCTTTACAATTTCGAAGATGTTTAGTATTAACTTATTTGTGTTTACTATAGTTTACGACACAGGTTTACTAATAACTCTTATAAAAACTCAAAAGTTTACCCGAAATTCTCCAAGTAGGTAGGTAGCCTAAGTACTCCTAATACTCAACAAGAGGACCTGCCATTCGTCCGACACTAAATCGGAATCCGGTCTAGCATCCAGGTGAGCAGAGAGCATATTTTATCATCATCTGCCTAACATAACATCACAGGCGCACAGGTAGAGGCGCACCTATTTGTGTGAAGGGCGAGCGTTTTGGCGGACTGTCTTATGTAATTTTGACGTTCAAAAAGTGCTGATCCTCAGCCTAGTTTGTATAAATGACTTTTGATTTGATCTACCACGTGTCGTTTTGCATCCTCGTCAAATTTCAGGAGGCTGTTATGAATGATATATACAATCAAATAAAATTACGATACCTGCTCAATAATTAATACATACTTGTTTTTTAATCATTTAAGTTTGACAGTATTTCAGAATACACCACTTTCAATGAACATAATCGCCCCGTTGCGTATGCGGTAGGCAGTGTCGCACGACGCACTATGGGACCAAACTGTATTTTCCATCTTAAAAATGGGTTTGTCGAAAGTCGTAAATCCATAGATTGTTTTATGGTTTTATACTCTCAAAGGATGGAACTTACGAATAAATTACAAAATATAAAAAAATAAAAAGTTTTACGTTTATAAAATTAACCTCAAACATTGGGCATAAATATTTTCATGCCAATTAAATTACCGTTAAGGAAGTTCAACACAAAATTATTCGGAAGTTTTCCAAGGAAATATATTAGTGTTATCCATCATTAGATAGCTTAGAATATACACTTTGCAACCATGTTCAGTTTTTGTAAAAAAAATATTTTTTTTTTTTTTTTAGTGAAGTAAAGAAAATTTAGTTTTTGTTAATTTCAATTGGAGTTTTCCTTGTTGCCGAAAGCAGCCGGTGTCAAGTTAATCACTCTATTAGAGACCTTATCTATTCAGTAATACGAGGATTAAAAAAAAACTTGCGCGTTTTTTGCGCCAGAGGTGATTTTGAAGCAATAATGTCAATCGGGGAAAAAAGAAAATCCTCGAAAATTACGGTTCTTCTTTTTTATTATGAAATATTATATTTAGTTATTATCTTTTGATGTCTATCTTGCTTTTTCTATTTCTATGATAGAAGAATACATTTACAAATTAATAGACTGCTACTATATTTGAAAGAATCTTCCCATGGCACTTTTGTTTGGGGTGGTCACCTTGACCACAAGTATGATAAACTATATTGCTACGGAAGTTCTATTTATCTGTTGTGGTAATTAATTACAATCAGTACTGATTACACTATTTCGATGAGAACTGTCATATTCAATTGACCCATGGTTTTTGCACAAGTTACTAAAATATTAGTCCTATAAATACTCGTGTTTCAGCATACGATTCATCAAAGTGTTCAGATACTTCTTTTCAATAACAATTAACGCACAAAAAACATATATTATCTAACAATGAGTCAATTCGTTTGTGTTCGACGCGATCTTTGTGATCAAATAATAAAAGGGAAAAGTACTTCAGACCTCAAAAAATATTTGTTGGACAACTTTCAATTATCGGAAACTGACGTTAATACTACAGTATTAACGTCAGTTTCCGATAATTGAAAGTTGTCCAACAAATATTTTGATGATGTTAGATTTTTTTGAATACTCTCTATTGTAATAGAGTTGCAACCAGAAATGGACCAAAGCTCAAAGAAAGCCAGACAGGTTCGAGAGCCTGTACTCAAATTGGTTAAATGGTGAGTTTAAAGTATCATTGAATTCTTACAGTACCTCAACCACTGAAAATTCAGGTTTGAATACTTCTGGTGATCGTGGAAAACCAACAAAACCATATGACGAGTGCTCGGAAAACACAAAGAAACGAAAAAATATGGAGCTGGTCCAGGAGTATGGAATGGGACTTGTCCGTAACGCTTATGTTTGTAATTGATGAAGAATTAATCAAGAGACTATATGTAATTCTTCAAACTATGTCATAGGGATTCCCTATAAACGCAGAAAAATTCGGCCAGTATACATTGATAACCGCGCAATTATATGTAAGCAAATATAACTGGTACTACATGCCATCTTCGGTCCATAAATTACTTATACATGGTGCTAAAATAATAGAGCATTATGCAGTTTTGCCTATAGGACAATTATCCGACGATGCCCAGGAAGCTCGAAATAAAGATTACAAGAAATATAGGTTACATCACGCTAGGAAGTGTTCCAGATCAGCAACAAACGAAGACGTTCTGCATATTTTGTTATATACATCTGATCCTTATATATCTAGCTTAAATAAACTAAGTTTTCTAATATCCAAAGAATTGTTTGACGAAGCTAAAGAATTGTTGGAAATAGAAAGTGATGAATACGATAAGCGCCAAAAATTTTTTGTTTTAGTCATGTAACTGTTTGTTTAATAATAATAATAATTTACTTTAAACTTACACTTGGGAGCAAATAAATCGAGCCACTTCCTTTTTCACGCATTATGGTAATTATTTTTGGTATTAAGGAACGCATCGATTCGAAACATATATCGCCTAAAAGGGTATTTAATAACCTTTACAATGAGGGTAGTTAGTTGTCAAAATTTCATTTTTATTAAAGTTTAAAGGGTAGAATAAAATTATCGCATTTAATTTGCTTATGACATTTTTATTGTACTCTGTTAAGAAAAGATTAAATTTGAGGTTTTTGTTAATCATACCCATATTACTTGTTATTGTTGTCTTTATCTGTGTCTGTGTAATCAAAATAACCTGATAAAATGGATACTACACCGACGGAAGCTGCCCAAGTTGTAGCTTTACTTGAGGTTGGACACGGACACGCAGACTTCATTTGAGTCGTTCAAAGGTACAGCGGGTATACCGCAGGTATCTGGAGACTGGTGCTTTTGTTCGGCGACCTGGAACTGGCCGACCACGGGCAACAACAGAACGTGACGACCGCTTTATTGCAACCAATTCGTTGCGCGACCGTGGACTTAATGCTGTTCAGCTACAGCAAGCGTTACGTGACGTTCGAGGAGTCGCAATCAGTAAGTGGACAGTGAGACGAAGACTAAAAGAACGAAATTTAACATCACACAAACCAGCAACTGGCCCAAAATTGACTGTAGCTCATCGCCGATCTCGCTTGGAGTTTGCTCGAGAACACATTAATTGGACGTTAGAAGACTGGAGGTCAGTTTTGTTTTCTGACGAGTCAAGAATCTGTCTTTTTAGCAATGACGGGAGAAACCGAGTGTATAGACGTCCTGGTGAAAGATTTGCCCAATGTTGCATTCGAGAAACGGTGAGTTTTGGTGGTGGTTCTTGTATGGTGTGGGGAGGAATTTCTCTAGACGGAAAAACGGAACTTGTCTTCGTCGACCCCGCCAACGATGGCAGTGGTAGACGTGGATTAACAGCTGACCGATACATAACTGACATTCTTGAAAACCACGTAATGCCGTATGCTGGTTTTGTCGGAGAAAATTTCTTGTTTATGCATGACAATGCGAGACCTCATACCGCGCAGATCGTTACGGAATACTTGTCTGCGATCGGGATTCAACAAATGGTATGGCCAGCACGAAGTCCCGATTTGACCCCGATCGAACACCTATGGGACGAGCTAAAACGGAGAGTCCGAGCCAGGGTTCCCGCTGTTTCATCCATTCCCGAGCTTAAAGTCGCTGTGCTTGAAGAGTGGGAGAACATACCACAATATGTCATCGTAACGCTGATCAGATCGATGACTAATAGGCTACAAGAATGTATCAGGGCCCGGGGGGGGGTAATACCAGTTATTAAGAATATTTTTTTTGCAATAATTTTGTTTTTTATTGTTTTTATGGACTGTTTTAGCCCTACTAAATTTTCTATCAAAATTACCATTTTTCTTGCAGAGCCAATAATTTATCATTCAATAAGGTTATTATTCAATAATTTACCCTCATTGTAAAGGTTATTAACTAAACTTTTAGGCGATATATAGTTCGAATTGATACGTTCCATATTACCAAAAATATTTACCATTTTACGTGAAAAAAGGTAGTGGCTCGATTTATTTGCTCCCAAGTGTATTTTAAGCATACGAGTAAGTGTAACTTTTATTGCTATTTTAATATAACTGTATAATTTTTGGTATGAAATTTCGTATAACTTTACCTTTGTCATTTTTTTTCGAAAAAAATTTTTTTTTTTAAATTATGATGTTTGATTTCTTTTATTGCCTAAATATTCACAAATACGTGAAAAAAAAATCAAGGAGATAAATCAAAAAACAACAGAGTTATCGATTTTTGAGATGGAAAATACTGGTTGGTCCCATAGTGCGACGGTGCGGTATCACATGCGTTTTAACATGCGTGTCCCACGCACACCGATTTCCAAAATTTAAAAAAAAACATACCTTCTAATTTTATTATTGATTCGTGTCGACAATCATTAGAATAGTAACCTCCTTGAATTTGACGAGGATGCAAAACGACACCTTGTATTTTGATTTTATTGTAAATGTAATTATTATATTGTATTGTATTGTAATTGTAAATTTAATGTAATGTTAGTATTGTGTTTAATTGATTTTAATTTAATTTTATGCCCATACATAAAATTAAATTAAATCCATAATTAATTAATAATAAATAATAAATCCAAATAATTTAATAATAATAATTTAATCCATATTATAATTACCTGAAATACATGAATTAATAATAATAGTACACCTACATTTCGTCAGCTATCTTTAAGTCCTATGTAATACTGTAATAATGGTTGTTTGTATATGTGAGTTTAAATGTTTGTAAACGCACCCACAATACAAGAGAAAATCCTAGGGTGGGGCAACGTTAAAAAAAAAATATATATATATAGAGGGCGAGCCTATTGCCAGTCGCTGGTTTTAAATGATAAAAATAAACATTTGAAATCAGTGTCTGAAATTCCTATAAGTTACTTATTGTATGAGGAGTCTAACAAAGATTAGAATCAACATTCTAAAACAGCAACCGAGGGACGTAATTCTAGACTCAGACAGTTTCAGAATTAGCATGCACTCCAGCGAATACGGTACTTTTAGCCGCTACGTCCTAATGTATTTTCCTAGTCAGTCCAACTTCAGTCAGGTAGACTTAACTTTTTAATTGAGTTGGCAACGCGAATACCGTTTGAGTGTGACTTTCGAATGCTACAGAACAGTTACAAGGCGGCCCTTTATTGCTCTTTGTTGCCAACAGACTCCCAATGGATCCCCCAATCGAGTTATCCGTAATGGCACTACCTCTAATAACTATGAATTCTAATAATGGACTCGTTTCGTTACGATAGGGACTTAATGGGTTACTGAACTGCCTATAGCAATAACTTTAAACAAATGAAATGGTGTAGGAAGTTGTTTAAGGGCGTTCTTTATCATAAGTTTTGGCTTCCACGCTTAATTAATGTTGGCATTGTAGCTTCCTGGCTTAGGTACCAAATGGGACAGAATAATTATCAGTACCTAATTTTTTTTTCGGAGATAACCTTCTTTTTCAAGGTGTTGGTTTTCGCACTTAGTCCTTCAGGTGAACGGTAGCGGTATCTACATCACCACATGCGAGCTACGCGTCACACTAACGTCACGTAAAGTCCTGCATCGCGCAAGCACAGTTTACCGCGCAACTAGCATTATACAACTTCCCGACATCAATCGTCGAGCAGTTGCCCACCAGACACAACACCCGTCTGGTCGGAGGATAGAATAGAACAGAATACTCTTTATTATGTACATCATAAAAAGTACAGATCCTTCCTTTTCTATGGAGGTATGAGTGAACTTTACACCCTATTCCTCGTACCTCTATAGGACCATTGTGCGTGAAAACGTGTTGGAGATAACCATTAAGGTATCTAATAAAAAACTTTGCAACATAATTACTGCATTTTTCAACGCGTTAAAATGTTCTTACCTTGTCAAAATTACAATTCCATGTGCATCAATTATTAGATGTATTGTATTAAGTGTTTTCAGCATATCATTCTTATCCATTAATTTTATTCCATTTTTTATTCCATCCAGTAATTTTATTCTAGGTGCATCGTCTTCACATATGATTACATAATTAATGTGAACTTACATAATATTGTAAAACATTTTAAAAGAGTAACGATGGAGTTTCTTGCCCATTCTTCTCCATACGAAACTACCTTTTGGAACGGGTAACTAGAATCAATTCTATTTTTTTGTAATTTTTGACGTTCAAAAGTGCCTTTTATGTGCCTATTTGAAATAAATGACTTCGACTTTGACCATTTGAGAAGTACCTACCTAATTTTTTTAATAGACGTTGATCACCTTCATAATGTTTTCTCGTCCCCTAAGCACGGAAGATTGCGTCTGTATTTATTATTTTATAGGTCACCAATTTCAAGTCAGCGATGTTACCAATAAAGGCGCGAATGTCTAAATTGCTAACAAGATGCCAATCCTATTTGCATAATGCAAGCATTTCTATCTCTTCCTTAACAACGAAAATTCTGTTTCAAGCAAATTGAAGCCTCGAAAATGGGCGATTTAATGAGGTTCAAAGCTTTGAAGGTTTTCTTTTGGAAATGGGTCTAATTTGAAATAACATATTCAAGCTGGGAAATTTTAACAATGAAGTGGCGTAAGTGATAAGTGAATTACAGAAGAATGAGTTTATGCGCACGTGTGTTATGTAAGTGCGTAGGTGGCTGAAAAAAGAGCTTGTGTTCGTAGAGCTAGTATTTTCGAGCAAAACAATATTTTGTTTTGTCTAGTATATTCAGGATGGATGGTATTGAAGTGTTTTGGATTACGTCTTGCTAGGTAGGTACTAAGAATGGGTTTACAGGTAAAGGAAGTAAATCTATCTACACATATAATTAAACAGTAACGAAGTGAAAACTGTAAACTGAATATTTAAAATTCGAACGAGTCTGATGTCGAAAATATAGTTTTTAGAATTTTTGTCCATTTGTCTGTTTGTCTGGATGTATGTTCCGGAGTGGCGCTAAAACCTTTGAACGGATTTGGATGAAATTTAGCACACAGATAGTTTAAAACATCCAGGTTATCGTTCTTAAGGAGGAGGCGGAGCAGGTGAGGGAGAGGCAATCCCTGCGCCCTGGCGCCCCTAATCACCGTAGGAGGAAACCGCCCAGAGCGGGAGAGGTCATTTGATGATTTCCCAAACAAAAAAAAAAAAAAAGCTTATCGTTCTTCCGACATCCACGTGGGCAAAAGCTAGTACGAAAACAAATTAAACTTCGGAAGTATATCTTACCAATGATGTTCCCGCTGTTCCCAACCTACAAACAACAACTCGATCAAATGCGTAATATATCCAATTAGGTACTAAGAAAGAAATAAATAAAAATGCGTTCATAGGCACTACAGGAAAAAAAAATACACCTTAAAACTATAAAAAACAGGTAACAATGATTATAATGCCAAAGGGGCCTCAGCTCAGCATAATTTCAGATGACAACACAAGGTGTACTACCTGACGCAGATTTTAAGCTGCAGCCCACGAGTGCCATACGCTAGAATAATACATACATGGGAAGCGTGTGTCCGTTCCACGCGCGCCTCAAAGAGATGTCAGCACCATTGTCGGGGTCCGATAGGGCCGATGCCTGCCGAGGTCGCGGATTGTTCGAAAGAGTTACCGTGGCCCTGGCGCACAGGCAACTGAAGGAACACGGGAGGGTTTTAGTCAGTAAAAGTCTGACACGCCCTTCCACTCCGCCCAGAGTGGGAGAAGTCATATGATGATAGCCCAAACAAAAAAAAAATATTACAATACAGACGCTGATATTCAGCTGCAGCACACGAGTGCCATACGCTAGAATAATGCACACATAGGGAAGAGTATGTCCGTTGTAATAAATTAAGAAAATAAATTAAAGGTGACATACATTGGTGAACTAAAATAAATACTCAATATATGCGGATTACCTACATTAAAATAATAAATCTATAAATAGAAAGTACCTACATGTAAGGCAAAATCGTGTGACTGCGGTGTTCTTCTTAATTTCGAAACGAATTTTCATGCGGTTTTCATTTTCATTTACAGTGAAGACAATAATAATTGACTAATAACAATTGAAACTGAATGAAATTAAAATTGAAAAAAAAAACGATAACATTGATAAAAATTATTTAATTAAATTGTATTATGTTATGGCAGATATGTCGGCTCGAACATTTTCTAAATATTTTTGATGGTTTAATAAAAATTCTTTTAATTTCAATTTGAAAGTCGAGCAACTTTTAATACTAGGTAGTCGGCTGATTGGCAACATCCATAGTCGGCCCATCACTACCTAGGCATTTAGGCTTTTTTTCTTTTTTAGATTTTTCGATGTAGATGCCTTTCTGGTGGTACTAAAAATATTCCTACTATGCACTAGTATTGCTAGTGTTTTCATGTAAAAATAATAATATACCACATTCTCCCAAACAGTTGCACGCACGACTACATAAATCAAGCTATACATTTCCAGTATAAGCTGACTTCTCATTGTACGAAAAACCTATACAATGCGAGGTCAGCTAAAACTGGAAATGTATAACTTGGTATGTAGCCGTGTGTACACTTATAATTTAGTGTTCTTCTAATCTTACTTAATCGGTATGTGTCTAATCTAACCAGCAGTTAGTGCGGTTAATGAATCGGAAGCGAGCGAACATCCCAACTTAAATTAAGTTTACAGTATCCGTACTCAGAATATCCGTAACCGTATCCGCACTTGAATTGCTAAAAATCATGGGGTTCATACACTTCAAACTGTATAGTCAACCTCGTAATTGCTTTTCATTTTTGACAAGAACTCCCAGTAAAACAAATTTTAACGTACCAAGTTTTAGTTCATTTATTTCGTTTAAATATATCAAAGTATAATCAATTATTATCGATTAAAATTAAAGTATAATAACCTAAGCTGACTAAAACAATTAACATACTAAAATAATTAACATAATAAAATATGGAGTCGAAAAATTCGTCAGCATCGCTGTCGACTGGTAATGTACCCAACAGACTAGCGGCATTGCCACGTTGTATGGCAATACTTAGCCTCTGGCCAAAGTAATCAAAATTCTGTGAGGTTGAAAAAATTTACCTATCTGTCTCATAGACAAATACTTAGACCCAGTTTTTTGAAGTGCAAGTGTCATTCAACCTTAGGGTGGTAATGTAATTACGAGATCGACTATCCTACCCGTGATATCATTATAATTAATTATAGTATTTTTTTAAGTATTTCATGAATTTAAAGCGAGTATCACACTTCCGCCGCGAAACCATAGCAGTGAAACTGCAATAATTTGTCCATTCTACGACAAGCGAAACAGATTGTTAGAACATACAGATTTGATTATGATTCCGTCTCATTCCTGAGTGATTTCGCCGATCTGCGCGGAAGCCGGTTACACCTTCGCGTCAGCCAGCCATTAAGTGGCGGTGTCACGTTTGTTTCGCACTTGTCTGTGGCAGTCGACAAGTTTATATAGCGAAAGTTTAATTTTTCTGTAAAATGGATGTTTATTTTATGGAAAATCTAATCCATGAGGCCCGCAGTAGACCTATACTGTATTTATAGTCGAAAGCGACGACATATTGCTCCGATTGTTACAATTCAACTGACTCGCATGATGATCTGCGACTCGAATCGCGACATAATGTAGTACCTATTGTTTCGCAGCGGAATTCGTTAAGCGGTTTCGCATCATTATGTTGCGCCGGAGCTGTGCTAAAGCCCTTAATAAATAACTAGTTTCCATTCACGTTGCGCTTAGTGAGCTGGAAATGATGAATTATATTTATTTCTGTAAAATAGTTATAATAAACACTTTTAGGTACACGTTACAAATAATAATATTTTAAAACTAGATTAGGTCTGTGTTTCCTGTAAGACTACTCTGAAAAGAACCACCGAAACAAACTTACAGGTCAGTCTCTTTTAAAGTCCATAGAATTAGATTCTAATGAGCAGATCGTATGAGGACCATGCAGATCAGCGTGAGAGATGGTCGTTTGAGGTAAAAACCACACAGATTTGAGTGAACCTGTCCAGAAAACTAAATGAATTACGGTAGGTGCCTGAACTCAGCTTTTGCTTATTACTAATGAGTGGTCCAACTAAAGTTACCTACGTTATAAAATTCTTCGGTAAGTATCAAAATGTGAACTTAGTATATACCGTCAAACGGGGTGAATAGGGATACAGGGCTGAATCGAAACGCCGAGCCGCGATGCGACAGCGCGGCACAAAGGTGCCGCTCGTCGCGCGGCGGGCGATGCCTTCGTGTCACGCGTGATTTGTGTCGCGTGTCGCGCCTGTTTTGTAGGAGCCTTAAAGGTAATTTTAACATTGAAATAATATAGTTTGTTGTCAAAAATAACACTAATATGTTTACTGTATTATAATTAACAATTAAGTGCCCTTGTTGGCAACAAACTATATTATTTCAACGTTATAATCCATTTTAAAGTTTCGTTTCTATTCACCCTGTTTGACGGTACTTATATTCTCCTTTACTTATTAATTAACAATACAAACACTTTTTTTGTATTTATATTACCTACTCTTTCTTGGAGGTATCTTAATTACTTTTAAAAGAACACAGACCAAGCGTAGTTACTTTTCCGAATCACTACTGTTCCGAACACTTTGAAACCGTTCACAAATCACTGTTAGGTATACCTACCCAGTTCCGCATTAGTAAAGGCTCTCGCAGACAGGCACGACGCGACGGTACGACGCGATTTTTTGAAGTTTTCATAGGAAGGGTTCTACTAGAGTCGCGTCGCGCTGTCGCGTCGCGCTCTGGAAGCCTTTACTCGGATTCCGTACTGGACTCCTAGTCAATTAGAGTGACGGGCAGAGGAGCACCTATAGTACAACCACATTTGGCCAGTTATGTTTAGGTTCCATGTAATAGGGGCGAGCCTATTGCCGTCAACCGGGCACAAATACAGTCTCCGTGCTGCTACTGAGAAATTCTAGATAAAAAAGCCCAATAACATTATTTTTTATTTTTTTAAATAAATGTGCTCCTAAACACAACTCCGTAATTACTCCAACTTTTTCATAAAGTGGCACTGGAGCTCCAGTGGTACCGGCCACGACGAGTAGGGTCGTGCGTTCGACGAACCCTGCCAGGCACATTATGTTGTGTAATTTATTTCATCATCATTGCTCTGAAAACGTTACGACCGACAAATTATCAAACAACAACCAATTATAGGCAGTTTTGAATTGTCAAGGAGACGGTCGGTCAGAAAGATGAAGCTAGTTGCCCATTCCATAGCGTAGTAGGTACAGACCGTGAGGTCTAAGCTGAGCTTTGTATTTGCGTGAGTGCACATAGAGATAGTGTAGGTGTGACGTCGGCCTAGAGCGCCACGCGTCTTTTGCTTGGTTTAAACCGGTTTATACTGCTTTTTGGCAATCGGCCTGAGGCGCGGTGCGTCCCTCGCGCGACGCAACTCCGCCGCGCACCTAACACAAATGCAAACACTCACACTAATGCAAAGCTCAGCTTAGACTTCGCGGACTGTACCTACTTTATTAACTATAGCTCAAAATACTAATCGCTGTCGCGAAACGATGAAGGGAAACATCGTAAGGAAATCGGTATGTCTTAGAACCAATAATTCGAAGACTTGTGACATCTACCAACCCGCACTGGGCCCGCGTGATGGATTACAGCCCACTCCCCCTTACAAAGAGGAGGCCTCTGTCCCACTAGTGGGAACATTATACCTACTTTGGCTGATTATGCTATAGTAAAAAACTCCGATTCGTACTGGACTTCTAGTCAATTAGCGGTACTTGTTTAAAGGGAGTCTTTTATATTTTTTTATAACGGTGCTTCCCAACACAACTTTGTAATTACTGGAACTTTTACGGGAATATGGTAAAACGAAATTAGTTTGCGTACTTATACGTGAAATGTTCGGTAAAATTTCCAGGAATGTTTTATTTATTTTGCTTTCCTCTGCCGCTGTAATTATCGAGCAATTTGAAAGTGTGTTTAATTTCAGTTCGTGTATCGTTATTTTTTTTAATAGCGACGTAAATGTTGGACTTTCGTCAGGCGGACGGTTTTTTTCCAGCTTTTAAATAGCGTCCTTAACTTGAGTTTAATGTTTTAAAACGTGATCCTACAGAAGTATTTTTCTTTGGTCGTGGGTCCGAACTATAATCTTGCAAATAAACTTACATACCTACCTCTAACTATTGTTTACTTGCAGATATACTCAAAAGTCTTTAGTACATTTTCTTTAGGTTTTCCATTATGAAAACAATAGTAAGTACCTAAATGCTAGTCCAGGATTGATTGCACTAAGATATTTCATCGAAATCTGTTCAACCAATGAGCACATGTTCGCATTATTTTTATTCATAATAAGATCTGACATGACCAGCCTTAGCACGTTTTTTGACAGGACATAAAAAGTGACATCGTGACAAATTCTCAGTGGCGCTCGCACAGCGGGAGGCCTCCCTAATAGGATCCCTGTGAGGGTTCCATAAATAATGCCCTCTTGAGTTTACAGGGACACGACTACAAAATTCGAGGAAATGATTATTTAAATTATACCTGCTTACATATTTATTTTGTTTACAAGTAGACTTTCCTATTTTAACATAGCGACAGTGACGATACACCTGCCGAAAATTACGCGACGTAATTTCGGCCTGATGTGTCGTAGGTAATTTAAAAACTATTGCAAGCGTAGGTATACACGCCAAATATTTCTTCGCGTAATTTCGGCCGATACTTACATATGTGTTGTTACACCTCTCCAATTTAGATACATAAAAAACGACCTTTGTTGACCACCAATCCCCCCCAATGACCTATGATGACCGGTCAGAGGGGACATTGACGGGCTACACTTACGAGATTGAAGATGTTATTTTTATCAGAAAGAAACACGTTAGGTACTTTTAGTCACCTTCTTTAGGTCAAAACATTGCTTCAATACACAAGAAAAAAAAAAATTCAATTTATTTCAAATAAACCAATTACAGGCACTTTTGAATTGTCAAGGGGTCGGTCAGTCAGAAAGATGAAGCTAGATGCCCATTCCAAAGCGTAGTATGTACCAATGGAGAAGAACGGGCAAGAAACTCTACGGACACTCTTTTAAATCAAAATATTGTTACAAAAATTGGTTACATCATTCACGTAGAATGTAGGAAGACGTGCACGTTAAGGTTACTTAAAACAGAATCCAGGACCTCATTTGTGGATTTAAGCATAGTAGCACCAGGTAACGTTGTGGCGTAACTTGAAATAGACCTTTGTCCAGCAGTGGACTGCGATAGGTTGGACTGATTGATTGAATCATGGTTGCCAGACTTGCCAGCTATGCTGTCCTCGTTTGATTACCAGTATAGGCAATATCTTGATGGGTCTATAGAGGTATGAGGAGCAGGGTGTAAAGTTCACTCATACTCTATGGAAAAGGGAGGATCCTCCGACCAGACGGGTGTCGTGTCTGGTGGGCAACTGCCCAACGATTGATATCGGGATGTTGTATATATGCTAGTTGCGCGGTAAACTCTGATTGCGCGATGCAGGATTTTGCGTGACGTCAGTCTGACGCGTAGCTCGCATGTGGCGTTTTAGATGCCGCTACAGGTCTTTACTTTTGTGTTTTTATGTTGTTTTCCATTCTATCTTACTGACGCGACGTTGTCTACATCTATTTTTATATACTCTCCTATCTCAGGTATGCTGGAAGGGATTTCTTAAGAAATAAGCATCACCTTTGTACGTATTTTTCTGTATCATTCTTCCTGTCTATTTATATGTATATACATAAATGGTTAAATAAATACAAATTCTAAACAGCCTATAGTTGAAAATATTACCTCCAAAATAGGACCTAATTCTGCCAGGCGAACTTTAGTTTATGCAAGCGTAATTTGGTATCTTCCAAATTAGTTCCATCAAGACTTGACACGCATACATAATACCTTGTGATCTTATCTTCTAAAGGTCATTAGCTATCCGAACTTAACATACAAAGGCCTAAACTTCGGTAAATTCTCGAATAATTAGGACTACATAACTTTCTCAAAGTGCGCCTAACATCAAGCGAAGCACTTCCTCTTCAGTTTAAAATCTACAGTTCTGCTTAAACTAGACTTAAACTTAGATTTCAATAGTTAAATGAACTTGTGAACTAACTCCAGCGGAAAATTGCCGGCACTTAGTTTAATCTTAGATTTAAATTGTGTTGAACAATTAGTAAAGATATTATGGCAACTATGTGGCTTTGAGTCTTCAATCTTGCTTAGTTTTGCTGTTGCAGAATGCTGAAGCCTTTAATTTATCTTCGGGTTCAGCAAATCTTCTGTTGGAAGTTTGCAGACGGAGTAATTAGATAAAGTTATTTGTAATCGGAATTCTCTTTTTGGTTATTAATTATTGATTTTAGTTGGGTGTCTTGTGGGTAACCGAGTGATATGGAGATGGAGGTGTTGTCTTTCTTTCTTATTTCATGATCCGCCTGTAGGTACCAGTCCACTGCTAGTCATAGGCCCCGCCAATCACTATAGTCATTAAACTAAGAGACGATTATTCATAAATAGTAATACTTAAAAAACATAAGTTTTAAAAAGAACAGCACACTGCTACAAATAATCTGTATTGTGGCACAGTTTACATGCCATAAGTTCGTCCTTCACCTGATAGATGGCGCTGCAAGTCACTTTGAACATTATAAAGATTTTTGAGGGCAGTGCCGACTACTCCCACCGAGACGCTGATCGGCCCGGATTTCAAGTGGGTACCTAGGTATTTTGGTACACAAGTTTGAAGCATAATCATATCGAGCATTAGGAACGTGTGTCACTGTTTTACCAACTAGCGGTTTTGGGCACGCCGGAAGTTTGCAGTTTGATTTACCATTATATTATATGAATAGTATCCCACGACTGGGCAAAATGTCTTCCTTGTAGTCGTGCACATTGACCTCAAGGATATCAGGAAGTCAATGCTAGCTTCCTAGATACGTGTGACTCTAACTCTCCTCCAATTTTTTTTTAAATTTTTTTTTTGCGGATTCCATGACAGTTGTATCATTTCTTTTGGGACCTGCCAAATTTCATCATCTAAATGCTTTTCTGATGGGTAGTTTTGTTCCATCAGTGAATGTCTCGGTGAAAGCAGGGGTTTCACAGCCCGTTCTGTGGCACCCTTCGTGCCAACAGTGCCCGTATTCTGTCCTAAGGTATCCTAGAACTAACTACCAACGAGTATATATAGGTTGTTGATACTAATAATTAAAACAGAACCTACAAAAAGACCCTTTCTGTCTAATAACGTAGTAACGTTTCTTTCCAATTAGCTACCCAGAAGGTTGTTTTTCTTAAGAACGATATAATCTCAGATTATGAAAATAATCTTGATTAAGGATGAGAATACACGTATTATTATTATAATTTATTTTTTTCTCGGAAGTAGGTAGGCATATAATATATCTGTATATAGAAGGTAGTCATGTCCTATTTGAATATAACAAATAAGAGTTTCCACAATAATAAGCAAAAGCAATAACGTCACGCCATATAAGTAGAAGATATTATGTAATATGGTAGGAAAGAGTCAGATGGGTTTTCCTACTATTTGTGGAAAAAAATTCTATGTTCGAAGCAATCAAATTGTTATTAAGACTTCCAAGCAGCATTACAGCTATATTGCATTGGAATCTAAATACGAAATGAATACCTACATTATTATTTTTTAACCGACTTCAAAAAAAGGAGGAGGTTCTCAATTCGACTGTATGTTTTTGTTTTTTTTTTTTATGTGTTATCTCAGAACTTTTTCTGGGTGAACCGATTTGGATGATTTTTTTTATTCGAAAGCTTGTGCTTCACATGTGGTCCCATTTAAATTTGATCAAGTTCTGACTAGTAGTTTTTGAGTTATCCTTAATACAGCATATTTTTTTTTCACTTATTTCCACTTAGTTTATATTGATGATGTTTTAATAATTTCCTGTCACTGTTATTTACATATCAATTAGTGGTATAAGAATTTATGTGGGGTAGGTACCACAACTAAAAAGTGAAAAATAAAAACTTTTTTACAAATAAACAACCGACTTCCAAAAAAAAAAACACAAAATAACGTGAAAAATAACTTCCATTTTGAAAGTCGGTGGCCAAAAACGAAAATACAAAACCAATGACACCGACTTCCGAAATTAAAGTTATTTTTCACGTTTTTTTTGGAAGACGGTTGTTTTTTTTGTAAAAAAGATTTTTGTGATTGGCTTCTCGCAGGTCAACCTAGAAGGTTGTCGGCTGCTTAGCCAGACATGCCTGTGGTTACCCTAATAAATGAAGGCCCCCAGCCAGGGCTTAAAAAAACTTACAAGCTAGGCGACAACTCGCTAAGGGCACCCCGTGCGGGGTACGAGCCTCGGCATAAGGCGCGAATTATACAGCGCAGCGCAGGCATCTTGCTGCTTCAAAACGTTTCAATACAAAATGTAGATAGGCGACACGATGTGAATTATACTTAAGCGGCGTGGCGCAGGCACGTCGTTTCGTTGCCTGTTCCGCGTCGCTAGCAGTCGCGACTGGAGAGGCGCGCAAGCAGCACGGTTTTAAAGTAGGTGCAGAAAAATGCGTGACGATAGTGAGTTTAATGTAGAGTTCTGCGAGATAATTGAACAATATCCAGCTCTTTACGACTATACTAAGACTAGTTGCGGCGTCTCTTCGCCTCTTTGATATAATTTAAGTCGCGTCCGTGCCTTATCTGGTCCACGCCTGCTCAGCGCCTGCGCCGCGTCTTCACCGTACGCCGTTTCTGTATAATTCGCGCCTAAGGCGTCGCTGGCAGAGGGCAGCAAGGGACAGGCTGGGTCGGAATTATTATTAGGGGACGAAATTAAAGCTATAGGCTCAGCGGCGCGGGCTGGCTCGAGCAAGGGTCGGGGCGGAAATTAATACCTACAACCAATTTGCAGATTTTTATATAAATTAGTGAGTCATTACCAAGGGGTATCGTGTTACCCAGTAACTGGGTTGTGGAGGTAAGATAGGCAGCCGCACCATTTACAATACTGGTTTTCGGATGCAGCTGAATACCAGTACTTTGCATGGAGCGACAAGGGTTAGACTGACAGCCGATCCCGATATAGTTGAGAAAAAAGCTAAGTAGATGATGATACTCGTTGCAAATATAAGTTTGACATAATAAGGGATAGAAATTGTTGAAAATCTCCTCCAACTCCAAGGTGTACCTACGTCAAAATGTATATAGAGGTTGCTCTGTTAATTTTGCCAAATGCTAAGATTAATTTCTTTGCAACTTTATAATTTTATTTTAAGCCAACTTACTGACTTATCTTCTTTAAGAATTACATAAGGGCTTTTCTCAGAAAATACCATACCTAGTACATAATTCTGTCGTCATGCAACATAGCCTTTCCAGTTTGTTTTTACGGCATGATTAAATAAAAGGAACGAAAGATTTCAGCTTCGTCTCAATCGTTGTCAAAATGGCAACAAATAACTATATTTATGTAAAGTCAGGGAAATAATTTTTAAACTAATTAACTCAATCTGCCTAGCCTTTTCGAAAAATATGCTGGGGTCAGCTTTCAGTCTAACCGGATGCAGCTGAATACCAGTATTTTACATGGAGCGACCTACTATCTGACATACTCGTAAATGCCTAATTGACTATAGCTAGCTTAAATTGTCCGTATTTATATTTAAATCACAATTACTGTTATTATTCAATTTTGACAGTAATTGTATGAAATGGGTATAACACGTAAAATTGACGTAGAGTGCCAATTTGCTATAAAACAATTAATTTCTCTGACAATGTTCCTGGCTTCGCGTCTAAAGGTGGTAGTTTACCAATTTCGATCAGGTATGTAGGTCGACAGCTTGTTAGCCAACTATGAATAACCCAGGTAGGAATAATCAACCGCATAATTGCTGTATCACTTTTGATAACAATTCCCAGTAAATTGAAACTTCACTAAGGTTGAACATCTAACCGTCACATTGACAAAATAATGGACCGTGTTGTTTTATGACGAGCAGGTGACATTCAACCTTATGGTGATGAAGCGAGGTCGAATATACATTAAAAAATCAAAGTTGCCTAAGTAAACCACTCACGAGCGTAATATAATACCATGGACACATTGGCAATAATATCTGATTTTATGCTGCCTACGCGATGTCAGATATTTTTGATCTCAACGAAGTATAACATTCTTTTGAATTTAGCTGAATAGGCAGATATTTACAACTCAACACATGCCCGATATGATTATATTCTGAGAGATGACACATAATTTTGAAGCCGATGCAACATCCTATATGTTGGCATCGCTTGTCTCGTCAGATAGTTTTGATGTTCCTTCGATGTCACATATTTGTGCTGCCACTTGTATATGCCTTCCACAAATGATCAGATATATTTACCGCCATCTTGACGACAGATATTAATGAATGAATAATGAAATTCTAATGATAAGATAATATGATAATTCATCATTTTGATTTTCATTTTTCATAAATTTTTTTGATGTTATAATAATTCTGTTTTTTCTCATGTTCTTCTTCTTGTTTGTGCAAAATAAACAATTTTTCCTTCTTTTCTTAAATAAGATATTATTGCCGACCTGTCCATGGTAACATATTTATCCTCGTGACTATACCTACTGTAAATAGCATTAGTAACTAAACTTTTAGCTGTTTACTGAAAAACAAGTCTATATACTTGTTAGTTTTACTTACAAAGCTAGTTTTAATGTTGTTTGCTTACTGCGTACCTACATTCAAAGCCTGCTTCCATTGTGTGGGACAAAGTTATAAGTTATGTGTACGATACACGGACAATAACTTACCTACTTAATGTTGTTATTCCATATTGCATTATGTATGTTTGTATATGTGAATTAGTTTAAAATAATCTTGCAACGGTGTCATCTTGAATAGTCGGGTGTATTTAAAAGTTTCGAGATGCACCTAAAAAAAAACTAACACTATTTTTACTAATTGCTACTGCTGAACATGAGGTCCTCGGTTCGATTCCCGTGTCGGGCAAAGTGTTATTGGGTATAAATTTCTTAATAGCAGCCCGGAGTCTGGATTTATGCGCGGTTGATGGCAATAGGCTCGCCCCTATTATATGGGACTTAAACATAACTGGCAAAATGTGTAACCTAACTTAACTTGGGGAATGAAAAAACAAGCGTGATGATATTTTATGTAACATTTTTTTTCTAACCTAAATCCAAGAAAATAAAGCCAAGGTATTCTATAGCGGCCCGGGGTGGGGTCGTCTTGGCGGTGTCTCTAGACATCGCCAATGCCTTCAATACCCTGCCCTGGAGTTGCATCAGGGAGGCACTCCGGTATCACCGGATGCCGACCTACCTCTGTCGTGTGGTCGAGGCCTATTTGACGGATAGGGCGGTTATTTACCCCGGTCACCAGGGAAAATGGAACCGGCGAGAGATGTCGTGCGGTGTCCCACAGGGATCGGTCCTGGGGCCGCATCTGTGGGACATCGGTTACGACTGGGTGCTGCGCGCCGACCTCCCTAGCGGCGTCAGCGTAGTGTGCTACGCTGACGACACGCTGGTCCTGGCGCAGGGGAGGTCGCACCAGGCGGCGGCCGAACTCATGACACGCGGGGTTGCGACAGTCGTTGAGAGGATCCGGCAGTTGGGACTCGAGGTGGCCTTGCACAAGTCCGAGGCCATGTGTTTTCATGGTCCTCGGAACGCGCCACTGTCGGGTTCCCAAATAACGGTAGGAGGGGTTCACATCGGCGTCGAGTCGACGATGAAGTACCTGGGACTCGTCCTCGACAGCCGGTGGAACTTCGTCGAGCACTTCCGACGTTTGGCTCCCAGACTGCAGCGGGCCGGGGCTGCTTTGAAGCGGCTCTTGCCCAATCTGGGGGGGCCAAACGCCTCCTGCCGGAGGCTCTACGCGGGGGTCGTGCGGTCCATGGCCCTTTACGGGGCACCGGTGTGGGCGCGTTCCTTGAGGCTCCGGCCAGCCCGCCGGTTGAAAGCGTCCCAAAGGGTCATGGCCATCCGGATGGTACGGGGATACCGCACGGTCTCCTGCGAAGCGGCGAGCCTCCTTGCCGGATTGCCGCCGTGGGATCTGGAGGCAAAGGTCCTCGCGCACGTCTGGGAGTGGCGCGAGGAGGCGAAACGCCGGGGCGTAACTCCGCTGCCGCGAGAAATCGCGGCACAGCGGATAGAGCTCCGGCGGGATCTCATGGCGGCATGGAGAGTGCGACTGTCGCAACCCAGCGCAGGGCACGCCACAATTGCGGCGGTAAGACCCCTCTTTGAGGAGTGGCTTGAGAGGCGCCACGGCGTCCTCACCTTCCGCCTGACGCAGGACCTCACCGGACATGGATGTTTCGGGAGGTTCCTGTTTCGAATAAGGCGGGAGGAAACGCCCGGGTGTTACCATTGTGTGGATCGACCGGAGGACACGGTGGAGCATACGGTGGAGGTCTGCCCGGCTTGGGCGGAGCACCGCCGTGTCCTCGTGGCGGCGATCGGCGGCGGCGACCTCTCGCGTCCGGCCCTGGTTCAGGCCATGGTACGGAGCGAGAGGGAATGGGAAGCCGTCACCTCCTTCTGCGAAGCAGTAATGCTCGCGAAGGAGGAGGCGGAGCGCGAGAGGGAGAGGCAATCTCTACGCCCTCGCGCCCCTAGCCGCCGCAGGAGGAGGAGACACCCTGGGCGTCGGGAGTCGATTGCCGACTCCCGGCCACCGTAGGCGCGGGCTTGCGGACGGCGAGCAATGGGCAGCTCGCCGTCCGGTAAGGACCAGGCCCGAGTCGACGGCGCGTCGTGTTCCACGCGCGCCTCAAAGAGATGTCAGCATCATTGACGGGGTCCGATAGGACCGATGCCTGCCGGGGTCGCGGATTGTTCGAAAGAGTTACCGTGGCCCTGGCGCACAGGCAACTGAAGGAACACGGGTGGGTTTTAGTCAGTAAGAGTCTGACACGCCCTTCCGCTCCGCCCAGAGCGGGAGACGTCATTTGATGATTTCCCACCCAAAAAAAAAAAAAAAAAAGGTATTCTATAGCGACCTTACTATACTAACAGTTTAAGACGACATTTACCTAATAAGAATAAGATTATATCAAATAGATTGGTAATATGTTTCCTTTCGTATTTATTTATATCTTTTGTCCGACTTCTCCAGAGCGGCATACATATCCCAATATCTAAGATCTTTTGGCAACTATTTATGTATGATACATAAATTGCCAGGATAAAATTCGCATTCCCGCATGGCCTTCAGAAAAAGAACCTTGAGAAAAAGCAAACAATTTGCCATTTTCCTTTGTCTTATTCCAAAAAATATTCTCCAGAGACAGCACAACAAAAATTTGAGAAATCAAGAGCACGATGACGTGGCAATTTGAAGTTGAAATCCATCAAGAAATTCAGCTGTCAGTTAATAAATAAATAAACATGAATTTAGAAATTCTCTGAGAATACTTTTCAAGATGAACGAAGTTTTGTTTATTCACATTATCGAAGCGTAATCCATCATCTATCTAAGAGCCGACAGATCCTCTTTTCAGATAGATTTTTAGATATCTACTTAGGCAAAGACCTCCCTTTTTGTCTAGAAAAGAATATTGAACTATGTAGCTATATTTATGTAACCTATCTATCATTTCAAGATGTAAACAAAAATGTTTTCTTTCTTCTTTCTGGTATATTTTTTCAACTACAAGCCTGTGACAGATGCGGCAACACATCTTTAAAATTTTTGTTGAAGGGGTTCTCATCGATCCGTCGCTCATAACCAAAGATCGGATATTCGGATGCATATTCACCTAAAGTTGAAATGTTGGCTAATATGGAATACGCTTTTGTATCGAAAAAATCTCGCTAACGTCAGATTTCAATGACCAAATCATAGCGATCGAAAGGTAGTGATTAAATTTGTTGTAGCCGATGTAATATTTACACCCAATCAGGATATAGTACTTAATTTAATAAAAATTGTTATTTTAATTTGTTTTTTTTTGACTAACCCACACTACCCCTTCTCTTACACTCTACATAGGTACACATATTTGCATCGGGGGTTAAAGATTAATTTCAAATAAAAAATATGCATCTCATTTTTTTACAAAAAAAATATATTTTATGAAGCCGCTTCCATTATACTTTCATAGATATAAATTAACTTTAGGTAAGTATGTATCCGAATATCCGATCTCTGCTCATAACTCACCATCTGAGATAAAGGCAACCTACTTATATTCTTATATTTAATACCATCACATCAGCCGATTTATTTTGTAAAAATGTCACCGTGAGAAGTTCTGCCAATAGTATGAATCCCTATACCCATCAGTTGGAATCACAGCTCAGTTCAAGCTGACTTCACCAAGTTTTCACGGTGAGATCTTTACAGAATAGACCGGCAGGCCCGTAGTAGTTAAACTTAGGTTTTGAAACCTACGTCTGTCGTATTGTCTTGATTATTAAGTTCCCTTCAAAATGGTTGAGCTGAATGGTGCTGAACCATACGTCATGTTCGTGAACGGGCGCCGCCGCCGTCAGTAGGGACTGGTCATCTCTTAGCTACCACGATTATATTAATTTCTAAATTGTATTTTTTTTTTGTTTTTATCTTTTTTATTACGGACGCTTTTAACGTGCACGTCTTTCTACATCGTTCTCACATGTATAATTTCAATATGAATGATGTAAGCAACCAATTTTTTGTATCTATATGTTGATTTAAAAGACTGTCCATGGAGTTTCTAGCCGGTCCGGTTTCGGTCTTCTCCATAGGTACCTACTACGCTTTGGAATGGGCAACTAGCTTAATTTTTCTGACTGACCGACCCCTTGATAATTCGAAATTGCCTGTAATTGGTTAACTGACATAAATAAGTTACTTTGAGTTTGATTACGTATGCGGCCGTTTTGCCATTCTACTCGTCGAGGAGTTCCAGTAGCAGTCACCAAAATACACCTTCAGATCACTCCATCAAGTCTCGAGGTAACTTCTCATCATAACTAACAAAACCAGTCCAAAGTCCACAGCCCACATCTCTCTACTAGTAGAGGGCTTCTAGTGCCTAGCAGTCGCTGAAGTAGATATTTGTGGTAAAATTATAAACAGCAATAAGAAATATTTTTGTAGGTACCTACGACCGACGTATTACAAAGAAACAAGTTTTTTTTTTGCAAACTATCTAAATTGGGTCGCTAGACTACTTAGTATTCCCGCAGGTAGCCGTGCGTAAACTTGTGTGTGTGACCCGTGTCAATGTAGTACTTAGATTCTATACCTATCAATCTGACCACAAATCTAGACTCCCGAATAGAAAGATATCAAAAACTTTTTGAAAACCTGTGCAATGTGTTCTATCATATGTTTAGCAACTCGCTCTGACTTTAAAGTAAAACCTAAGAACTAAAACAAAAATCCACAGTTTCAATAAAATATTTAATGTCACGTTGAATCTTCCCCGTGATTTCTGCTAAACGAAGCAAAAAGCGATAAAAACTGCACACACAAGATGCTTGGCTACCGTTTTTGGCACCAGATATAATTTATCGGAGCAAGATTTAATGTGAAGTTTTATTATAAAATATCGTTGCAAGAGAATGATAACATATCATATTAGTTATTGTGAAGAGGATACTGGCGAAAAGCCCGAATTCCAATAGATGTAGGAGATTAAAAGAAATCGGTGGAGATGTTTTACGTGTTAGTAGATTTGGATGTGGCAAAGTAAGAATTTGGATGTGCCAGTTATACATTAGTAGGTCAATCTCGAAAGGTACACTCAATGACCTACAATGTCCACAAGTCGTTAACACATTAAGTATCAAAAGTCGTTGAACAACCAAGTTTTGCCCACAAAATACGGTACCCACCATAAGGTTACAAATAATATTGGTGATCGGCATAGATAAATGATAATGATAAATGATTTTATTTCTGTAAGTAGGTTTGTACAAACACTTTTACACGTCAATCATATTTTTTTAACTAGATGAGGTCGGCGTTTCCTATCTGTTTACTCTGAGAAGAAAGGCCGAAACAAACTCAGAGGTCACAGTTTCTTTTAAAGTCCAGACATAACCTTGGTCAGGTCATGCGAAGACCATGCAGATAGGTATCTGAAATGGTCTTTTGAGGAAAGAACCACACAGATTGAGTGGACCTGTCCAGTCAGTGCACGCATTTGTCAATAATCGTGCAGCGCGACTCAGGAAGTCAGGACTTAAGGAGCTCAACGATTCGACGTACAATTCCAAAGAAAGGACATTTGGGTAGGCCGCATAAATTACTCAAACAGCCAGATCATGATTAAAATTAAATGAGAAAAAAAAAGAAGCGATTACCCACATAGTCCTCACATTCACAATAATTAAAATAACATAATACTTTACAAGTAAATACTCATGTCATTGTATATATGAAAAACACTGAAAACATAAATAGTGGGTAAAAAATTCGATAATTTTTATCATTCTAGTTTACGGAGTTTTTATCAAAGTGACGTGTTCAAATATCACCATTAGGTGATGCTGATGTATTTCTGATGACACGCCAATATCTTATTATTATATTCATTTATCAGGCAGTGAAAATCTGATAAGGACTACACTTACCCAGCTCGATTCTTGCCATGATAGAGCGGTAACATATTGTTTTTGTGACGTTGTCCATTTATGCTATTGTATAAAAAAGGAAAGGAAATCAATTTGTTTGTTGATTATAAAATTTAATTTACAACATCGTATTTATTTGCTATGATAGTTTTAAGACGTCATCGACACAATTGGAAAGTCATAATAAATGTCTAGCTAATGGACTGTTTGCTGCTGGTTTACTTGGAATTATTAGTTTTTTACTCCCACGGTTTGTGGGTTTATTATTTAGAAAAGCATAAACTTTGATCAAAAACAATATTCTATCCGTACACGGATAGAATATTGTTTTTGATCAAAGTTTTGTCAAGTTGTCCATATATGCCATTGTATAAAAAAAGGAAAGGAAATAAATATGTTTGTTGATTATAAAATTTAATTTACAACATCGTAATTATTTGCGGTGATAGTTTTACGACTTCATCGATACAATTGGAAAGTCATAGCTAATTTAACATAGTTAACATTAAGTCTAGCTTATGAACTGTTTTCTGCTCGTTTATTTGGAATTATAAGTTTTTTACTCCCACGGTTTGTGGGTTTATTATTTAGAAAAGCATACACTTTCATCAAAAACAATATCCTATCCGTGTAATCTCGATAGATTCAGCACAGTTCGCAATACAAACTGCCTGTCGGTGCATTTTAATTTCCTCTATCGTTCGCTGTTTACTTTAGAAAACGAATAAAACCAATCTATTAACGCCAGTACACAAAGTCGGTCGATATCCGTTATCAGTGACTGTATCCGAAGTTTAAGTTGGGATACAGTAACTAAGTGAGTGAACTAGTTATAAGCTGTAGTAATACACACCACTTTGTTGATCGGATCAAAAGTTCGCCTGTGTTTACTATGAAAGCAGGTCGAGTGTTAGTAGTGTTTATATAAGGCAAATAACACACAGAATAGCAGGGCGTCACCTGCCGTAGCTATTCGCGACTGAACGGATCAAGTCTTGGAATAACATAGGTAGCCGAGACTTTACGGATTACCTGCAGAGTGCTAGACAAGATTTCGAACGGCTCGACCGTACACCGCCGTGGCTGGCGGCGCCGCATCGCTCCGTGTGTTAATCGCCTAAAGGATGATTTCCACCAAACGGCTCACATCGCATCGGATCAGAATGCATACGAACGTTTTCGGCGACAGCCGTTCGCGTCCGGCAGGATGTCGACGCATACGATCGGCTCCGTACCGTCGCTTGCGAACGTATACGTTTCTGCGTCGAGTCAAATAGTGTAATTCCTACCATGTTGTCGTGTTATAATTTTTGAAAATTTTTGAAGTTGAAATAGTATTGTTGGCTATTGCATTAGAAGAAGAAGAAAACAATCTTAAAACACAGAAGAGGAAAAGAAAGATACGACGACAGGCGAACGGAACCGATCGCGCGTCGCAGCATACTTTCGGCTACGATCGCGTGTCGCGGAAGACGCCCGCGGTCAAGCTGCTGGACGCGGCTTGGTAATATAGACTTTAAATACTGTGAACACGATTTAATATCGTGTAAAGATTGTAAAATCCGTTCCGATCTGATGCGATGCGAGCCGTTTGGTGGAAATCATCCTTTTTTCCGCACAGACTGTAGACTAAGTACTGAGACATACATGTATCAATCTTAGACCCTTGTCTACTGGTATAAACAAGGGTCGATTGATATCTATATAGATCGGATAGGTTTAGTTCAACCACAGAACACAATAATATCAGCTCTGTGGTCCCTATTTAATGGATATGTGGGGAATTTCGACAGATAAATCTAAAGCTATTTAATAGTGTTTTTTTTTCTATATAATGTTTAGACACTTGCTTTTTTAGAAACATCTACTGTCATGTCTCTCGATTTTAATACAATGGTTGAGTAGTGACTTGAATCAAATCCAGGCCAAATAGGCATAGACTAAGCAGCGTTCTTAAATATAGGTCTTATTATGAAGATAATAAAATATGGCGGTTTTCCTAGAGTTTAACATTACCTATCAGTAATGAATGTCACGCACATGTGCAATGAAACATGATCGAGTCCTTTTAAATCCTGATCGATTTATAGACTCTACCTACGAGTAGTTCATAATTTGAACCTTTGGAGTACCGAGTCCATTTGGGCTGTAATCACCGTATTCAAATGGTCAGCCTCGAAAATTGCTAATCCCCAATCCGTAGGTTCATGTATTGAACAGTTTACTTATGGAAACTACCTACAAATTGCAATGTCCATGGTGTTACGAAGAGTCAATTTCATGACATACACATTGTTTTTAATTGTTTTAAAGACTGTGCATACGGTATGACGAAGGGTGATGTGTTCAAACTTTTTGCACTGCATGTTCAAATACCTATGCCACACACGACTTTGTAAATACAGTACCTTGAGGTACAGAGGGCCTAGCATGAACGTGCGAAGTAAACGTTACGAAAATACGAATGATTTTAAAATTGAAAATACTCGGTTTACCCAAAATACTGATTTAGTTTTGAGACTTTTTGCACACCTATGGACGACTAATAATTGTGCTTGTCGCAAACATTTAAACTAAAATGCTACAGAAAATTTATACTCGTATTTAAAAAAAATACGTTTTGTTGACGTCACGCATTCGTGATGGAGCTTTAGGTCGTCGTTTTAACCAATATTAATATATATATTATTATGTCATTTATTTATTTACATCCTTATTAAATACATTTTTAAATATTTTTATAAAAACATTAAAAAAATAAAACATTTAGAAATATAAAAAATAGTGGTCCGCCGGTATCGGGAGCAGGGTCCAAGCTACCGGTGGTTAGGACTCCAGAGACAGGAACCTCCTCACAATGCGAGCCGTATCGAGGAGTACTGCCTTCTGGATCAGGCCCATGACCCAACCGCCTAACGAGAGCCTCGAGAGATGCTGGTCGAGGCTTTCGGCCATCAGGCCATTGGCCGATACGACAATCGGCACAACGATAGCCGAGCTAACATTCCACATGTCAACAACCTCGTGTGCTAAGTCGAGATATTTAATTTGTTTCTCTTTCCCATTCTGCATGACGAGAACCTCGTGAAAGCTGAGAAGCTTTCACGAGGTTCTCGTCATGCGGAATGGTAATATCGATAATCATTGTGCGACGCGCTAATCGATCTATCACCACTATATCAGGCTTATTGGCGACAATAGTCCTGTCAGTAATGATAGACCGATCCCAGTACAACGTGATATGGTAATTTTCAAGAACTGGGTCGGGCACATACTTGTAGTACGGTAACTCAGAATCCACCAGTTTATATTTCAAAGCAAGTTGCTGGTGAATAATCCTGGCTACTTGGTTATGCCTGTACAAGTACTCGCCGTTAGCTAGACGAGAACAACCAGAGATAATATGTCTGATGGACTCACCCGGACGATGGCATGCCCGACACACGTCAACCGTCCCATCTTTCATAATATGTCTCCGGTAGTAATTCGTCAAGATAACTTCGTCCATAATTGCACAGACGAAACCTTCTGTTTCCCCGAAAAGGTCACTAAAACGTAGCCAGGATACGGACACTAAGAAATCTACACCGGGCTCATGAAGAGCCCGATAGAAGCGTCCGTGAAGCTCCTTGCTTTGCCATACTTCCTTGCGGTCATCTGTAGTAAGTACCACAGGTTTGCGCCAGTTCTCTTTAGCCATGGAGAGCGGGGTGAGTCCCTTGTCCACTGCTACCACATCACGGTGCATACCCACTTCGGCTTTTAAAAAATATTCCCTGAGACTGCACAGTTCGCGGTTGTGGAGGGTCTTTGCATTTAAAAAGCCTCGACCCCCGCACTTCCGCGGTATGTACAGTCTCATCACCGATAATCGTGGGTGATGCATCCGGTTTGCGGTCAGCAGTGTACGGACCCTCCTATCTAGGGCGTCAAGTTCAGTCTGAGTCCATTTGAGTATGCCGAAAGAGTACATCAAAACCGTCATGACCCAACTGTTGAAAGCGCGCACCTTGTTTCTGTCTGAAAGAAGACTAATTAATAATTTCTTCAGGCGACCAAAGAAGCGCTCCTTCAACGATTGCTTCATGTCAGCAGCGTTGATGCCTAACGCTTCCGACATACCTAAATAATTATAGCTTTCGGATAAGGAGAGGGATCTAAAATGTATGGAATCCGAATGTTGAATTCCCTCGGATTCCATAATCTCATCTCGTTTTACATGCATGACTGCACATTTGGCCACACCAAATTCCATCCTGATGGTGCTACTGAAAGTTTCAGTTACCTTCAGTAGCTCCATCAGTTGCAATTTGTTGGGGGCAAAGAGTTTCAAGTCATCCATGTAGAGGAGATGAGATATGACCTGACCACCTCTCCTCAACCGATAGCCTAGTCCTGAATCCTCAAGTAGTGAGCTTAAAGGATTCAGGGCTAAGCAGAACCAAAGTGGACTCAAACTGTCGCCCTGAAATATTCCCCGTTTAATCCATACAGGCTCATCGCTCCCCTGGATCTGTCGACACCCTGGATAGCGAAGAACCGTTCTCCATTGCCCCATACATGACCTAAGGAAGGTGCGTAGAGTTGCATCTATCTTGTACAACTCCAGCACCCTCATGAGCCATGTATGTGGCACCGAGTCATAGGCCTTCTTATAATCTATCCAGCAAGTCGACAGATCCTTGCGGGATCGACGAACCTGTTGGCTTATGGCCATATCGATGAGGAGTAGCTCCTTAGTACCGCGGGACCCGTTCCGACATCCATTTTGAGAGGTTGACATAATCGAGTTACTTTCAATGTGCGTATTAATTTTCGCTCTCAAAATGGATGTAAGAAGTTTATAGACCGTCGACAAACACGTGATCGGTCTATAATTCTTGGGATCCATGGGACTACCTGACTTGTGGAGCAGGTGGGTAACGCCTGTTGTTAGAAACTGCGGAAGCGACCCAGACTCTAAAGATGACTGGAACTGAGAAGCCAGGCGGGCGTGTGAACTAATTAGCCATTACAAACAAAAGTTGTGCAATCCGTCCGGTCCCGGTGATTTCCAATTCGGTAACGGACGGACTGCTCTGGCGACGTCTAATGGCGTAATTAGAACTGCTTCGATTTCTGGTACAGTTTCACACGCTCGCCCGACATCCAGTATCCAGCCAGCCTCAGAGTGACAGACGGGCACTGACCAGATGCTGCGCCAGAATATACTCGTGGCGGCATCATCCGGGCGGCATTCGTCTGTCACATTTTGTTCAGATAGCTCCCAAGTTCTATACACCCATCTCTTATCGCTTTGGAACATGCGATTCTGTGTGTACCGATCAACCCGCTGCTTATACCACCGAATACGACTCGCCCATGCACAAACTTTCTGCTTCAGGAAGTCGATGCGCTCTGTGACACGGGACATGTATTCTCGAGAGCTGATTCCAGTCCCTGAGAATGCCCGCCTTACAAAGCGCATCACTCGTGGTCGTGTATTGCCTTCCCTGAAGCAGTATAGTTTGCCGATGAGTACCCTGGCCTCATCGATACGACGCTCGAGCCTGCACTGCCAGGCTGGTACGGCTGGTTTTGGTCGAGTAACCCCGTCACAGTTTGGAAACCTGACGTTAGCTAAACGACATGCCGCAACAGCCGTGCAATACAGGATCGAATGTGTATCAACGAGATCCTTGCTGCTCTCGAACACATTCCTAAGCTGCGAGTCCAGGGCACACACCAGCGACCTATTTTTTTTGTGCATAGGTAGGCGTGGCCATCGGGGTCTAAGTTCGGTCGGAGTGGATCTGTACTCACGAAATGCATCCTCGAGTGCGCTCCTCAATCGGGCGTTGCACTGGCTACTTACTGACGCAACCATATCATCTTCTACTTCTACACCCTGATTAGACCGCGACGGTATTTCATCAATGGTTGATGCGTGTATTGCGGTTTGTGCTTTACTTGAGACGATATAGTTGCTCAGCTCTGAACGCAGCCTATCAAGTGCGGCATCGTCCAACTTATGGTTGCGTTGGATGACCCGCACCTGATCCGACAGTCGTTGGGCCGAGACGTTGACGGTTGGTTCTAGTTCCCGAAACAGTGACAGCATCCTATCACGGTACGCAATGAGGTTAGTTCCCCCCTCTGTAAACCTGTAATATGCGCGCATGACGTTCTCGTTCATAGACTGAGTCCATTTCATACGCTGCACACAACCACCGGCAGCGGGGACCCGGCTCGGGGCCGGATGGCCCCTAAGTCTCAAGCTCCTCGGTGGCCGGCCTCTCCCCTGCCGACGTACAGGTGTTGGCGAGGTTGGTGGAGAAAAATACTCGTCGCTCGAGCTCGACGCAACTACCGCGGCCGATGTCATCACAGCGCTCACGGTGGGGCTGGATACCGGCGGCGGCGAGGCGGAGCTGAGCGAAGAGTCCGGAGGTGGTGGGCGTGCTCGTCTCGTAGCAGATCTCGTCAACATAGTTTAATTATTCATTGGTTTTTTGGTGTTGTTTGTTTTATCGGAGGTAGCATGACAGATGTCACCTCCGATTCGGCAGTTTTTGATGGAAACATTTAAAATTCTCGTTCATTTTACTTTCTTAAAAATATTTTGTATTTATTTGGATTTTTGGATTGTAAGTTTTCACATAAATATATAAACTGTGTCTAAAATTACTAAAACTGTGTGAAAATTATGAATAAAAATTTTGTGACTTGTTGACGTCAGTGTTGCCTGCTTTTTTATATTATTATTATTATTATATATATATTATTGGGTAAATATAGGAACCATTGGTAATGTAGCCAGCAATCAATGAGACGAGGAAGATGACTGTACACGAAACTCATTCGCTTCAAAAGCTATTGTTTCAACAACAATTCAATATTCATTTGTTTTCCACCAACATTGAGACCTATTGTTCTGAGTCCCATTAATGTGATTATTTTAACATAATATTTAATATGAACCTGCGGAAATGCGGGAGCCGACTGGATCATTTATATTACTCGATATATATATTTTTTGTTCTGTACCTAATGACGATTGTCGTGCAGTTTAACCCCCGACGGAAAAAGAGGGTGTTTTAAGTTTAACGTTTGTATCTGTGTCTGTCTACGGCATCGTAGCTCCCAAACTGCTGAACCGATTTTGTTTCTTTTTGTTTCGTTTGAAAGGTGACTTGATAGAGAGTGTTCTTAGCTAAACCGCTAAAGCCGTTTTTAGAGGTTTTAGTTTGTGTCGGGGATTTTTATATTTTTGTATATAATGTTTATAATGTATCAGCAATGTTGCCATGATGTTTGTTGAATCTTTATATTTGTAAGTATTTTGTCTACAACAAATGATCAGTTTTCTTGAAAAAGGAGTTATTATACGATTAACTAATTCATACCGTGGTGTAAAGGATAGTCGTGGTGTAAGAGTATTCTATTCTATTCTATAGTCAGTCAGTGAGTTTGGTAGCGAGGCTGACAGCCAAGGATAGATTGGACGACATAAGCATCATTACTCGTTAAGGCTCTTTGAATGCACTCCCATCCTTAAAATGCGTACCGTCAAACGGGGTGAATAGGCATGCAGGGTTGAATCGAGACGAAACCTTAAAAGGGATTTTAACATTGAAATAATATAGTTTGTTGCCAAAAAGGACTCTAATGTGTTTACTGTATTATAATTAACGATTAAGTGTCCTTGTTGGCAACAAACTATATTATTTCAATGTTAAATCCCTTTTAATGTTTCGTTCCGATTCACCCCTGCTTCCTTGTTCACACCGTTTGACGGTTACGTAAACGAACTCATATTTTTAATTCGAAAATATATTTTTCAAGTGCAACGAAGCGTTCGCTCTGCAGGCACGTATGAAAAAATAAATCCTTTTCGCCAACAACCGTTACGATATGCCAATTTGAATCTCGTATGTAAACTACTACCCCTTTTGACTTGCAGACTTCAGTTGTATTTGAAAAGATCTCGATAGCTGAGATTGGATCGTTCGCTTAGTTTTCCCAGTCGGCCAGTCAATAGTCTGTAAAAAGCGTAAAAGCCTCTGACTATAAAAGGGCTTTAATATAGGTTCACATGGTTTGTTTTATAACTCAGTGAAGGCGTAACGTAGTGGACAAACACAGTTTATGAGCTGTTAACGTTATCATAGTGATATGTGATGTGCCGACACGCCCCGTCTTACTTTCTATGATTTTATATGAGGAAAAGAATTAGGTCACGCGGTCGACACGTTTTTAGAACGCGAGGGAGCTTTGAAACCAATCCTCATTCGATTATTGGTATCAAATGAGACGGAAGGGATGTGGAAGGATCGGATCGAATTATATCTCCTTTTATATTATTTACGATGTCGTCGGTATAATGTTCGCACGGTTTTGTTACAATATTATTTCTGTTATCAACTTTCTGCGGGATTGTATTAGCGGCAATACTTTCTGATACAAAAAAATGTTCAGAACTTCTGAAAGGAAAATTAAGGCTCATTAGATGGAAATTATGTTCGACGTCGAGAAAGTTGGAAGTTTGCGAAATTCACAACATTATAGAGAACTAAAGAAATGAACTGTTCGTGGGGAGTGTTTCTTTTTTTATTTTAATGAAAATGCGATCCATTTAAGCGGAATAATAAATTGGACCGCGAACAATGGACGGTATTATTGAACTTAGACGATGGGGAATCGGTACATGAGTACCACATAAGTGATGTGTGAGGGTGAAATGAAAAGATATTATTTTTCTCCCCTCTTTGCAATTATTGGTATTTTCGGATGAATCTTGAGTCGCCATGTGACAACGGCACGGGGGTTAAGCATTGATGTAGTTTGTTTACTGGAAAAGACTTGAATCAATTGCATTTTTGGTGCTTCCTTTACTTCAAAAATAAATCTATTCCACGTCTCTCAACAATAAACAGAGAAACAATTGGTAACACCTATTGATTTCTTAGACTTGTTACGATCAGAAATTGATATTTTTCTACACGCCGTCGCCGTCGTTTTTACAGTACGCCGAGCTACGTGGCACTACGCGACGCTACGCACCTACTGTCTAGACTTCAATGAGACCCCATGACCTTCGGGTTTGTTTCAGTTTTAATTCACTAACCTAGATAGGGTCTCGTGATCATTTATTTACGCAATAGATCTTTCATTTCATTACTATTCATGTATAGTCTTTTTCAAAAAACCTCTCTATCTTTAGTTGTGCCGAATTACCTACCTACAGTAGGCCCCACGTCAGTGGTAAAAAAACCAGCGGAATAATTGCGTAACACACTAACACTAGGAATGGGTTTCATTTTGACAGTTCAACAACATTCATTGCGTTATTTAGGTTGCTGAGCAGACAAATTTTTCGAACATATGAAGTAATGGATTAGTAATAGGCTTCTAAATGATTCAGATTGTGATTGATAGTGTGTTACGCAATGAGGGTGTAGTATAAACTGGCCTCTTATTCTATTGAAACTTCGTACTACGCTAGGCCAGCCAAGGTCGAAGTGTTACCACCGACGTGCGGTCAGCTGTACCTAATATTGGTCTTACCATTTATCCTCTCTTCATAATATAAAATAAACAGACTATCTTCCTGTTGTTGCTAGCCAAAGCTCTCAAAGGCATATTCTCCCAATACTTGTATTAGTTAGGACGAATTTCTCTTCTTGAAAATTGATGTCTTATCCGTGAATTGAAAGTCTTATCCTTTATTTTTTGGGTGGGAAATCATCAAATAACGTCTCCCGCTCTGGGCAGAGCGGAAGGGCATGTCAGACTCTTACTGACTAAAACCCACCCGTGTTCCTTCAGTTGCCTGTGCGCTAGGACCACGGTAACTCTTTCGAACAATCCGCGACCCCGGCAGGCATTGGCCCTTTCGGACCCCGTCAATGATGCTGACATCTCTTTGAGGCGCGCGTGGAACACGACGCGCCGTCGTAAAGTCTTATCCTGAGAATAAATTTTGAATTTTTGACAGTTTTTCCGTACTAGAACTGTCAGACGTCAATTTTATTCCACGGATAAAACATATCTGACTTTGGTAAAATCAGCCCTTATAGTATCTTAAAAGCATCTTCGTAGCAAGTACAAGTACCGTTTCCATTATAAAAGGTAGCTTGGTTTTGATACTGGCACCTTACTGAGGGCTTATATTACCCAATACATTAGGTTTATTGATCGTTCGACGGACGCGTTTATTTTCGAGGGATCTCCGTTATAATGGTGAGGGTCCGTGAGACATATCATCTTGGATTTGTTGTTTTTCTTTTCATAGTAAGGAGTTGTTATTTTAGTGATCATTGTGTGTCAGTATTGATAGCCAACTTAAATCATATCTAAAGCTCGAAGATACCTGTTTTTTTTTTGCTGGGAAGGGCTATGTGTTATAAGGTTTTCCATAAGGAATTTCTCAGTAGCAGCCCGGAGACTGGATTGTTGATGGTGTGGCGGCATCTTCATCGCCACCTGTGCACTACGCATCACTCTGACGTTACACCAAATCTTGCATTTCGCAAGTAGAGTTTACCGCGCGACTAGCATATATACAACGTCCCGACATCAATCATGAGGCAGTTGCCCACCAGACAAAACACCCGTCTGGTCGGACGATCTTTCTTTTTCTATAGAGCATGAGTGAACTTAACACCCTGTTCCTCATACCTCTATGATGGCAATAGTCTCGTCCCCTATTACATGGGACATGGGACTTTAACATGACTGGCGAAATGTGGGTGCACTGTAGGTACACCTCTGCCTAACCCTTCGGGGAATACATGCTTGATGTTATATGTGTTCTTCTAGTGTTTACAAAACTTACGTTTTGCATTTTTTTTTTTTGTGAAGGTTTTTTTATGCTTGTGTGTGTGTCGCTAAACAAACACTTTCATACAATAGGCATAACGGACAGTCCTCTGTGCAGGGCTTGCATGGAGGCTGAGGAAACCGTAGCGCATGTGCTCTTCGAATGCACAGGCGTCACCCAAATTAGGTCACAAACCCTCGGGGCACCCAGATCCTACACAGATGCTTTCAACAGACCAGGAGACATCATCAACTTCTGGAGGTAGGTGGGCTGGTTGGAATAACCAACGACGGCCGCCATGGCCCACGCACAATGGTCTACTTGAAAGACTAAGTGCGGAAACCAAAATCCCTAAAGAAGAAGAAGAAGAGATGGTTGTGTGTGCATGTTCATCCTAATCCTAACTAATACTATAAATGCGAAAGTTTGTTTGTTTGTTTGTTACGCTTTCACGCTAAAACGGCTGAACCGATTTGGATGAAATTTGGCACACAGATAGACCATGACCTAGGTAAACACATAGGCTACTTTTTATTCTGGATCGCAGTCGAAGTCGCGGGCAACAGCTAGTTTGTTATGTCATTTATTACCTTTAGGTAGAGGTAAGCCAATTATCCGTTAAAAAATTCTGCTGCACTATGAAATCCAACCATCCATTTCATATATTCATACTTACTTTACCAACTTCACTTTAACGTAGGTACTATACATACTTACTTTACCAACTTCACTTTAAGCCTAGGTAGGTAAACAAACATCCACTTCCCATGCATTGCATAGTTTAACAAGAGTTGTAGAAAGCATTTTAATAAAACAGCATATGAAAATAGGAACTCATTTATTTACATACAAATATTTACACAGTACCAAACGGGCTTGGTACACACACACAGAATGGCATCTTGAGCAAATACACCTAGCTAATATTATGCGATTATTATGACGATCTTACGAATAAAAAGAAAATATAACTAAACCATCGAAATTAAAATTATTTTGAGTTTATTTGAGCGAATCTCAAGCCTTAAAAACTAAGTAAGAAAAGAAAATAAAGAGAAATAAGTAAGATTTTGAGCAAAATAAATTACTTCAATTTACGAAATATCGCCATCTTGACGGGGGGTGAATTGTCGCCCCTTTTAGAAATAATAATAGCGCCCCGATGCCCCCAATGTCCGGAGGCTATGGGGATCGAAAATAATTTTAAGGATCATAAGATTTTATCATTATTTTTGGAATGCAATGTTTCATAATACTCTATTTTATTTCATACTCTAAATTAATTAAGAAAAGAAAATTATAATATAAAATAAAATTCAAAAATAGACACAACCAATATTCATAAAGAACTGCGTGTAAAGAAACCCGAAAAGGTAAAGGAACAGAATTAGAATAACGTTCAAGAGTTGTAACATCTCTTTGGAATAATTTCAAAATAACCTCAATGTTTGTACGAATTTAAATTTCATTGAACTAATACTAACGTACTTTACAAACTAAAATATTGTGACAACCGAATGATAAATATCACAACACGAGCCCTGCATCTGTTTTGGAATCTCCTAATCACTAACGGTCACATGTTCAATGAGTTCATAATACTTAGGTTGGAATGTTAACAATTGCTATAAATTCAAGTCGTCATCTGACTCGCTCTCGCTACAATCCTTTAAAGCCTTATGTATCTCCTCTTCGACTTCCATCGCACTCTGCATTTTATCATCAACAGCCAACTTATTATACAGTACATTTGGTTTGTAATACCCGCCGCAACAGTACCTCTTCGCGGCACACGAAAGCATAAAGTACAAACAGGCAGAACTGACTACGAACAAGACGACAACAAGAGCAACATTCAGCCTATAATGCCAATTAGCGTCTTTTATTTGCGACAGTACCGTTTTCTGGTAACAGAAGTATTTAGGTTCGGTGTCTGTTAAGTTGAAGAGTTGAGCGTCGTCTAAACAAGACAAACATTGATTGTTGTGAGGACCCACGCAGGAGGCGCATGTGTAATGACACGGGAGGCACGTGAGAGGGGGCTTAGCGTCGCTCTCGTTAGCTGCAGACTCCATATCTAAAGCTTCCAACGCGGTCTGCTTAGGGGCGTCGCCGTACTGTCTTTTCATTATAGCCCCCTCGGAATAATAAGTTAGGTTACGTCTTCTTGAGCTCCTTTCCATTGAAATCTCACTGGCATACGTACCGTCGGGACAACGTTTGAAGCATCGACCGGAGTACAAATGCAAGCCCTTGGCGCACTCTAGTGAAAGAAAGAGAACATAGGTATTTAATTACATGAAACAACAGAGCGACAGTCCTTCACCACCCAGCACCTTTTCCAGCGTCCATGCAGCTTGCGATCTCTTGCCAAATGATGCTGATGCGCGTCCGAGAGACTCGATGTCAGTTCACATAGAGGGAAGCAAGTTTTGGAAAACTTAGGAAAGGTAACATAGAATCTTGTCACTGATCTCAAATAATTTTGGTCATACATACTTTGTCGAATCATACAGTTGATGAAAACAAACGAATGTTAAAATACAAGTAAACATGCAAAGAGACGTGCACAAAATTAAATGAAATCAGATAGAAAAATAAAGTTTAATTTCATGTGACGAAAATGAGATTTGAGAAGAAATTAAAAAATGTTTTGATAAAATTGTGCCAGTGCATAACTAATTTGACATGTGAAGTAAATTAAGCGTGGTCTGCAGTAGTAACTGATTAAGCAAGCTTAGTCTAAGCAAAGCGAAACATGCAATAAACAAATGTAATAAAAATAAACAAAATATATCTAATGAAACACAGTTTGTTTTCTTATCACAACACGTAATGCGACTAACTGCTTATAACTATTATCAGAGACAAGACACTATACAATATTGACGTCAAATGAAAACCTGAGATAATTTTGTAATAAAAGATTGTTTTTATTATTTCCCGTTCACATTAGATTCAATATATACAAATTATGCTTCAACATTTACATTAATAGATACAGTTCATTGGGCTACGACTTTAGTTCGAAATCGGTGTACAATATTACATTTTACACAACTATTATAAAAATGAGCCTTTTTAATGATTTCTAGTCCATCGAGCGATAGTTAACAGTAGACCAACGTTATTTTTGACTTGGAATCTGTAGAAAATTAAGTGTTAGAAGTGATGATGGAGAAGTATTCTAGATACTTATCTATTATATTAAAATTACGATAATTTTCCTAGCAGTCGATGAGAAATCATGAACGTTCAGTCGTTTTCAATTTACAGGTTTGTGAGCAAATTTGTACAAGTCTCCAAATTTATTTATATCGATACATACCTACTTATTATTTACAATTATCTTTATATTGTTCTATGCTATATGGATTGGCAATCTTTGCTATGATCACAACCACAATATGCAATTATGTTAAACCTACAAGTTACGTCCAAATACATGAAAACTACATTCATTTTATGTAGTGTTTATCGTAGCATATTTCCCTTCAAATGAAAAGCTGACCGGAATCAGAAAAATTTAACAAGTGCCTTTCCATTAAAATAAAAGCGAGCGAAGTAAAAAACTACAAAGTAAAACGGAATTCATTGCAATAATCGGCTTTAATTTAATACATTCAAAGGGAAAATTAATAACGTAACATTGCGTAAGTTACGATTTTCGTAAAAACCCCTTAGAATCACGCTGTCACGTAGCTTTGCTATCGCTTATTAAATTCAATGTTAGACTCGAATAATAAGCATATTCCCGACGTGTCTAAATGCTTTGAAAAGCGTGATCGGTGCCGTGACAGCTCCTAATTATGCTACGACAAACACGTTGATGAGAATAAGGACAATTTAAACACGGAACTTATGATAACAGATATGTATTCCTGTTCAAACATACGTGAAGGCGATTTTTTCATTTCAACAAATATAGACATTTTTTTCATTAATTGGGAAACTATTTCAAAATATTCATTTGATAGTAGATGAATAAACCAAATAGAAATAGCTGCAAACAACTCTATAACATGATTAAGCAACAATTCACTGAAAAATATCGCCAAAACGATGCCTAAAATAAATCAGAACATGATTTACTTCTAAAATAAATTTAATCTATTACTTTTATAATATCTAAATATATTCATTAATAAATAAATTATGTTATAAACACGTGAAGGGCTGTAGTAAATGCGCTAACATTTGGTATAATTTTCATAGTTCAACGCAGACCGATACGTCTTCAGTGAAAATACGAGCTGCACAGTGAACTAGGACGAATTTTAAAGAAAAAAAAAATTGCTACACGCTTTCAGACTGCAAAAAATGTACTGTGAATAATTGAAATTCCAAAAAGCAATATCAAAATTAATACAATTTTGGTCACAGTGCAAAAGAATTACGTACAATGGGCTTAAGTATAAAACACCACAGGTATTACGGTAATGCTGCGTTCACACCAAATGTATAGTCAGCCGCCGGCTGTGAGAATGTATCAAAAACAAAACACAGTCAATAATATTTTGAAATAGACGCTCATAGTCAGCGCAGCGGCAGAATATATGTTTTGGTGTAAACGTAGAATTACGTATTGATTTTAAGAAAACTCTTTACATTGTTCACTCATACTCAATTACGAAATTAATTATTCTTTCTCGTGAAAAATGGACGTTCTCGACTTGATATCGTAATTATACATTATTATACGTAATTGCACTTGTTCACTAGCTCTTCATTAATATTTTTGCCAATAAAGTGATGGTTTTTATACAAATGAACATACTTAAATAGTAACACCCAGAGAATTACATTTATTTCATTTTAGCTGTCCATTTGAAAGTTTGATGTTATTGCCCCCATGTTTTTAGGGAGATGTGTTAAAATATCAAGTCCAGACGCAAAAAAAACAATTTACAGTATTTAAGTTTACGCTAAATATAAATTATCCTTTAAACATTTCTCTCGTTTCTCGTTTTTTGATAGTATCAATTTAATATGTTGGCAAATACCATGTCAAGTGCTTTGATTAATATCCACTAATCAATTATGATTGGTGGATACTAATTTGGAGATTTGATGAGGCTTTCAGAAATCGAGAGTTACTGAATTCTTTGATCTTTTAAAAATATCGGAAGAATCCTTTACTCTCACTAAAAGCACAAATAACTTTTGGTCATTCCGTCTGCACCCTAATTGCGTAACACACTATCAATCAGAATCTGAATCATTTTAAAAGATATTGCTAAATCATTGCTTTATATGTTCGAAAAATTTGTCTGCGCAACAACGTAAATAACGCAATGAATGTTGTTGAACTGTCAAAATTAAAGCCATTCCTACTCTTAGTGTGTTACGCAATTACCCCTCTGGTCTTTGTTTTTATCTTTTGACAAGTTGCTGTTCTGACAAGCAACATTTTCTCAAACCGCACCCCAACATAATTGGTGGGATGCTAGTCTATGATGACTTGTTTTCTGATACGTTTGGACTTAACATAATAACAACAGCAACTGTTAACAATGATCCAATAGATGTTAATGTAGAAATGATGTTAGCAATAGATCCTTAACGAACAGTACGTAAATCTTAAGTACGAAGTCTATGTAGGTACAAGACGCGACATTATTTGCTAACTATTGGTAAACATTCTAACATAAGTTTGGCCGTACGCCGCCGATTTTGTCTGGTTGTCTGAAGACATCAGTTTAGAATAAAGATTGAGACTTTAGGAAAGACAAGATGTTAAAGATTTTCTTTAATGAACTTGAATTTAAGTAAGGTGGTCAGATCAATTTAGAAGTATTAAACAGTTGTGAGAAGGACGGAAAACGTCAAGTAGTATCTCTATGCTCAATTCAAGAATACCCTAAAGTAGACTTGGTGTAAAGGCGTCTATATTAGTAGCTGCAAATAGACTATTTGACATTTGACTGTATTGTTTTATTAGATTGTTGGAAAACTAGAAAAGTATTAGGACAAAGTAAAAAAAAAAAAAAAAAAAAATATCCCAAAAAATGGCGAAGTTCTATGCGTTTTAAAGTCGATGCTAGAAAGAGACAGCATTGTTAGCATCTGACGTTACAACACAGGAACGCCATAGTAACTTCGCACCATTCAGTACACTGATCGTTTTGAGTGAAAAGGATAGAAGAACAATTTGCAAAGTGGGCAACTTCTCCATTTTTCCACAGATGTTATTTTTTTTTTTTGTTGCGGATCGTATTGTTTCGTAATATCTTTCAAATAAATATTAATTAATGTATATAATATTTTTGATAGTACTTAGTCAAATACTCTATTGAATAGACAGTCCTTTAACAAGTAATCAGTCAAACTTGCAAGGATTAAGACGAGCCAATAACTAAACAGTATTATGGAATTTCCAATGAATCTAGCTGCCAATACTGTCGTAAGCTGTATGCTCGTGAATAGCTGCCTGTATAGCCGCATGCCTTTGATTACCGCCAAAGCTGTACAGCTTTTGAAAGCTGGTCCTTTTCGAAGTTATCTCCGCGGATCAAAGCAACGTTTCGGATCGCAATGTTTAAGCTTGTTTGATTGTTTTAGCTGTCATAATTATTATTCGTCTATGGTGTAATATTATATTAGCTGCATTTATTTCTACGACCGAGAACGTGATGTAAATTTTATTAAACAAGAATTTGTTGACGTTGTTACAGTTTTGTTCAATTTGTACCATAGCCATTGCAGGTTTTACTTCACTTGAACGTGTAAACCAAGCATCTGACTTAATTCGTAAGAATGAAAAGTAGACCCAGACAAAATCGGTACACATACGACAGCGCTACTTCCCACATTGTGATCGGACAGCAGCATAACCGTAATTTAAATCAAACATATCAATAATAACAGCTTGTACTTATATATAAACCCGGTAAATTTAACTAAAATCACAATGCCTTAGGCGTGGTACTAGGGACCCAGCGTGGTTACAGAGCTCGGTGTCTGGCGTCGCAAGCAGGGCGCGCGCGCCGGCCGCGCCCCCAGCCACGCGCGTCTCAACATTCTTAACTCTAACCTACCGCTAGCAGTTAGTGCACAATCGCGATTACTTACTCTATGGGGCTGTCTGCGTTGAGAACTGATACTTGAGGATTGTAAACGCAACGCGTCGGCCGCTGACATTAACATGATGATGAATAGGCACAAACCTAGGCAGTGTAGTGAGTGTGGCGCGTGCGTGGCGCATCCCGACGCGTTGCCTGTGTACTGACCCGCGCTCCCTGAGTCCACCGTCTCGGGCGGACTATCTTCACTTATCTAGTAAAAAAAAAAATCGTTAGTTCTAAAAATAAAATCAGTCTCTTTCGGAGTCGATGGATGAAAAAAAGAAATACGGTTTCTTTCATGAGATACTTTGATTGATAAATAAGATAAGTACAAATAAGATTCTATTAGATACGCTACAAATTGAAGTCTGGTAGTAAAATAGCGGCTAGCTTAAATAAAATTAATCACATTACATGTTTGTGAACTAAGATTACGAAGTAATACAATTTTAAATAAAATATTCTAAGAATAATGAAGGATTTCAATTAACGTTTTATTAATAGGACTACATCAGGTTGGTCAAATTAACAATTTTCGAAAGTTACGATTTTAATTACAAAATAAATACGCCAAACGAACTTTAAGATTTTACATTTTGTTATAAACATACACTTTTCATCATGGACGTACAAAAAAAGTCTGACGGAACTCTCGCTATGACAAAACTGTGTCCCGTAATGGCGGCGACTATTTATATGTGAATATATTTAGGGTTGCCATGTTAGCTAAATTTACCCATTTATTATCGTTTTATTTTAAGATCAATTCAGGTCGACAGACAAGTTTCTTGGAAATGTAGGCAGAATTATACCGTGCCATTTGAAAAGGTTAATGGTAAGGACCAAATCGCCCCTATGAAAATAATAAATAATCCATTAAAACAGTTCATAATTGAAAATATTTTAACTGTTCAAAATTTTACTGTACCTACTGTCAAACACCCCAAATGCTAAGTATTTTTTTTTAATAGTGTCGTTTACTTTGAGAGGTTCTTGAAATTTTGAGAGGTGGTGTAACCGAAACGTTAACTATTTTTCCGCTATAAATTTAATAAGACTTATTTTGTGTTCTGTTCCGGTGAATGTGTGTTCAGATTCTAAGTTTAAAATAACGTTTTCATTGCCAACAAAAACACAAAACAAATAACGTATTGGAGATGGAAAGTCATTTTAGACTAACGTTTTATTAATGTAACGACACTAATAGGTCTATGTAGATTTGGCAAAAAAAAACGAGGAACAGTTTCAAAAAAGTTTTCAATAAGTTTCAATAAGCATAAGGAAAAGTTTCGAAGTTTCAAAATAAATGCCATGTTGGCTTAGATTGTTAATTAACCTTTTGAGGTACTGCGCCAACACGCCGCGCGCCGGAGTCCTCCTTCAGTTAATCTAATCTAATCAGAATTGTATATAAGTCCTTAGCTTCAAAATGTAAACTGCAAATGATACTATATTTGTTTGGAATCCAATCATTTCTACATACTTCATTTTATTTAAAATATCTAGTAAAAAGACAAAAAAATAAAATACCTAGTAACGAATAACCTAAATAATTTGAATTTAGTAAAAAACTATAAATATCCCATATGTCGGGTAATTTGCACACGTGAATATTGACAACACTGGCCTTGTGATGAATTCTTTTGTTCTGGTGAATGAAAATTGATTTTAATGCATAAAATCGGGAACTATGTGATTGAATTATTCATTTGCCTATTAAACGTGAATCCTGCTCCTTTTTTTTTTTCTTCAGATCGCTACGGTTTTTAAGCCATTTCACCACACAAGACATGGTGTTATTTTTAATTTTTCTCCGCGTAGACGTGTCGACTGCGTTGACGTTTGCGCGCGTAATGGCTGACTAATGTGTGAATGTGTGCGTGTCGGCCTGTAGCTGGCTGACTTTGAGTGACACAGTTTTTTGCTAGCGAGAATCTGTCCGACTTTTTTTGTACGTCCATGCTTTTCATACATTAAACTTTACCGAATTCTTCACTGGTTTTCACCATGATCCAAATATCTATGTCGAACGGAAGGATAAGTTATTGAAGTCATTATTGGCGGACCTAAACAATGGATATTCTTTAAGACAAACATAACATACATAACATAACGTGCATGTTCCCCGAAGATTGGGTGAACTTAGGTGTTAGTATTTTTTTTTGTTCTTTTATTGATATCATACCGTAGGTAAATACACAATAACCTAATTTTATTTAACATGTGATCATACGATAAAATGTTCTTGGTTTAATTTTCAAAACTCGTTACTAAATAATTTGGGTGCACCCTTATGTCTATATATGTATTTAAAATAACTTAAACAAAAAACCGTTGTGCAAACAAATCCTTGACGAATTAGCAAAAACCTTAAAGACACCCGCAGATAAGCGCGACGTGACTCTAGTAGAACAATTTCTATGAAAACTTCATGGAAATTGTTCTACCAGAATCGCGTCGCACCGTCGTGTCGCGCCTCTCTGCGGGAGCCTTGATAGTATAATTTCACTGCAACTCAATTTCCACAAGATGAGTGGATGTACACGAACTAAATTCTTAACATTTTCACTCAGACTCGTCGCGTCGGGTCTTTACGACTATTTGTTCAAGTAAATATCTTTCAATGCACACTAAAGAGAGCAACAATCTCCATAAAGTTTCTCATTTCATCATCGTATCTCGTTTATCAAATAACGTAAAAACTGTATATCTAGTACAAGCTTTTGACCGCGGCCTCGCCCGTGTCGATGTCGGAAAATATCCTACGGGTTCGTACTACCGGTATTAAAAGTACCCTATGTGTTAATCCTGGTTAAAACTATCTGTGTGATAAATTTCATCCAAATCCGTTCAGACGTTTTTGCGCAAATCCGGAACATACATCGAGACAAACCGACAAATAATCTAAAAACTATATTTTCGGCATCAGACTCGTTCCCACACCTCGTAGCAATTAATTTTTATCAAAAATATTCAGTTTACATTTTTGACTTCGTTATTATTAAGCTATTGCATAGCTTTTATCGCGGGCTTTGAGCGCGGCGACCGAATCAAGAAATTCCGTAACGAAAATAAAACCTAACACCCCCCACTCCGCCTACCATGTAGCTCGGCCGAGCGTTCGCTTAACGTGTATGTATATGGTACGACTGTACTTGAATTAATATCAAAGAAAAAAAAATACTGCATAAATAAAAATTAATAAATAATTATAATTGCATAAGTTGATAAGAAATGCTACGCAATAGCTTTACCGCGGCAGTCCCCGAGTGCCACACATGTTTTTATTTTTATTATATGTATAGATTTAAGTCCTTAACCTGTATACCCATACTTACTACTACCTACCTAGACGTAATCGAAAACACTTCAATACGATCCATCCTGAATATACTAGACAAAACAAATATTTTCTTGTTCAAAAATACTAGCTCCACGAACATAAGTTCTTTTTTCAGGGTAAGTACCACCTACGCACTTACATAACACGTATGTGTAAAAACTCATTCTTCTCCCCACTTTAAGTAATTCACTTAGCACTTAGGACACTTCATTATAAATATTTCCCTGTTTAAATATGTTATTTCAAATTAGACCCACTTCCAAAAGAAAACCTTCAAAGCTTTGAACCTCATTAAATCGGCCAATTTCGAGGCTTCAATTTGCTTAAAACAGAATTTTCGTTGTTAAGGAAGAGATAGAAATGCTTCCATTATGCACACCTCGGAGCAATTAGGTACTTTCTTCCAAAATATTCAGCCGAAAGGATTCCTTACTACTTTTTTATAATAATGTATAGATATGAAAGAATTTTAATATAAACAGCCGGTTTTATCGCGAGAATAGGGTGGCAATGTCTTAATGAGTTCAAATTGGTGTTTCTGTAATAGTGTGGGGCAAAAATTTCTGAATCGCGTGAGGTTTTAAGCCTAGATACAACCGCTGCAGTTTTCCTACCTAATAAATAACCTATGGCTATTAATCTTCAAAGTAGAAATAAACCATATCAGCTATAATTTAAGGTTTGTATACTGGCATTAATCATGGACTCGAAGGACCGCGCGTCTCTTTCAAAGATGTCTCAGATCTTTCACCGAATTAATTATTTATTTGACGATATATTATTTAAATTAGAATTCAGTATCCACATTATTTTGAAGACTTTAGAGAGGCTTCTTGTGTTTGAGCAGCTAGATCCTTTTCTAATTTTATTTTGTCTTAGAATCTAATATCCGAGGACCTCTAGAAAGTCTGCGTACGAAGTAATCGGATATTCTAATGATCGAAGACGTGTTTTGTGTACAGTTTTCCCAGAAAAAGGTCGTCATTTATTTGATCTTGCGAAGATAAGCTAAAAATAAATTATCGAATAAGAATCGTTCCCCGTGGGGGGCATTGGGGGCTGTAATTCTGTAAGATACAATGGAGAGGTAGCCTTAGGTAAATGAGCGGAAAATTGTTTTGTGTCATACTAAATAAATTAGTTTATTTTGCACCTTTGTTTTCTAAACCTTATAAAAGTTGACTGTGCGATTCTTGGATACGACATGAAGTATGTGTGTGTTGGTTTTTGTGTTTAGTTTAGTTAGTGATAATCCTGTGTGAGTCCCAATAAATACATTTTCTTTCTATTTTCATTTCTTTTTCTTTATTGTGAGTATCACTGATTTGATTGAACCCCACTTCAGTTAAAAATCTCTTAGCCAATAATTTTCTTTGATAATTAGAATCTTAATCGCCATCATTATCAGCACTAAACCCTTCTGATTTAGGTTGATTTAGTTTTCATGGATAATACTGCATTTTGATGTATTTTATGTTGCTTCATTGCTTATCTCCTTTTTGTTAATCTACATTTTTATTTATTTATTCAAAATCTGTATTAACATTAACACTTACAATAAGTCTGTCAAACTGCATAACAGTTTGTCGGCAGTGGTTCTCGTCTAACATTTTTTTTTAATAAGTGTGTTTTTTAAATAATTTAATTTTGCTAAGTAAATGAACTATAACATACCGCCGAGATTAAAAAACTCACATTTTACAAATAGGCATTTTCGCCAACGTGTGAGGTTTGTTACAAACATATCCATGGAGATATTGAGAGCTAATGTTTTTTTAGAACTCTTTTAAGTTACCCCTTAAATTTGACATGCGAGATCAGTTTTGGGGGTGGCTTATTCACTAACATTGGTACTACATACCCTCTTGTGCGCTTATCAATGTAGTTTGTTAATTTGAGACAGCCAGTGTCTTCTTCTTAGATTAACGAGTTCAGTACATATGCCTACCTTCTACTTTGTGGTTTTGTTTATTAAATTTCTCAGTCAAGATATTTAACTTCCTTTTAAGATGGATCGGCAGTACTTTACGAATTTTGAGCAGTTCTTCATAGCTTTTATTTAAGGTCTTCTTATTTTTTTTGTTTATAAGTATTTTTAATACATCTATCATGTATTTGTGAAGATTTGTGATTTGGCACAAGACTATTAAATTTTAAGTTAGTGATTTTATTTGTCTGCTAATATTCCATGCCATACATAAATAAAAAAAACAAGAAACCCGACTGCAGCTCAAAAGTTCAGAACAAGATCACTTTTAAAGAAGTCTGATGCAGTTGGTGGCAGTTATTTTAGTTCAATATCAGAGTTGATACCACCAACTACAAAGATACATAGATACTTATGGGAGATATAACCCTGCCTTTGCTGTCACGCAGTCGGGTAAAAATTCATTCCCATATATATGCCTACCTATACCTGCTACGATCCTTATATACTCCTTTCGCCTCGTTTACGTTCATACATCTGGTCATACAAACACGCCGGTTGCGAGTACTACGCACCTGACCTTTCTGAAGAACATCACCAATAAGGTCACTATATGTCTTCCTATGGCGTCCCTCCCAGCGTTTCCACTCACATCTGCCTTGTAAATGCCTTTTGTTAGTCACCCTTCATTCTTCCTCTCAACATGACCAAACCATCTAAACATACTCTTTTAATTTTTGTCACTACATCTTGTTTTAAACCGCATCGTTGCCTTATCACATCATTTTTCAGCCTATCATTCGTAATCACACCAGACAGGCTTCGCAAGGAACGCATTTCCACAGCATTTATTCTACTTTCATGCTTCTTTTGCCAGACCCAACACTCACTTCCATCATCTTGGTATTGCTCTATTAATAATAGATCACCAGAACACACGTAGCTGTTGATTTTTGGGAATGAGTGTCAAGGGAACAACAGCCTTCACGCGTCCAATTTCGGTCCTAAACATGACGTGTCTCGGTAAAAGGGAGTTGTCAGCTCCACGTACTGTCATGTCGCCGATGATTGAAGCGTATGACTACATTAATAAATTCTTGGTTTCTGCGTCCTATTCGACGAATAGTTTCATGAACGCAAAACAAGGGGTTCTGGAAATCAGATGGCGGGAATATACTTAAAATATGGATTAGTACCATCTGGTTACCTACTAGGGACAACATAGATAACATGTAGATAAATATAGAGTAACAGGAGGAGAGTAATGCATGACCTCAAACAATTTGTTCGTTAATGTTAAATTCGCAGTCAAATCAATCTGCCTAGCCTTTTCCCAACTACGTTGGGGTCAGCTTTCAGTCTAACCGGAGACAGCAGAATACCAGTATTTTACATGGAGCGTCTGCCTATCTGACCTCCACAACCCAGTTACTGGGTAACACGATACACGTCGGTACGACTAGTTGTCAGATTGTTGGGCTTCTGACTACCAATATCGACTGTCAAAGACCTACAAATGACAGCCAGGACCAATGGCTTAGCGTGCTTTCCAAGGCACGGAGACTCATCCACGAACCGACTGCGGCAAGTGTAGCTTAACATTCGATTAGGTCGTTTCGCAGTATGGTATTTGTCAATAGTACCCTCAAATTTTCGATGCGTTTAAAAGGTTTTTTCGCATCGTTAAATTCGCTTGTTGTCCAATCAACTGATCGTTGTCAAAAATGTAGAAGCAACAGCACTAATTGGCGGATATAATCAACCGTTAAATTAGGCCGATAACACACTGTGCTGCATTAGCAAATCTAACGTTCGCAGCAAGGATACATTAGCCAATTAGTCGAGCTGATGGACAGTCACGGTGCAGAGGATTGACTTAGCCACAAAATGCCTGCTGTGGTTCTGTCTCAAACTAGGGTTCCCATTTCGAAATATGAAAAGTCCTAATGAAAAGCCGGACATTTGCAAATAACTCCGGACTTTTTACTTTTTACTCTTTCTATTTTAGTATTCATTATCATTTTTATATTTATAATTCGTAATAAAAACCCTTAACTCAAAAGGTCCGGACAAATGACAAGGCCCGTCAAAGTCTAGACGGGGGGCCATAAAGCCGGACATTTTCGGACAAATCCAGACGGATGATAACCCTAGTCTCAAAGAATGAATTCGCGTTGAAATTTCCACACCGATCTATACTGTAAAAATGTCGCCGTAAAAATTAGGTGAAGTACGAAGTGAGCTATATGCTAATCCCTAGCATCTGATGTAATGACAACTCATTTTAAGCGCACTTCACCGAAGTTTTACGGTGAGTTTTTTACAAAATAGACCGGCTGTATGCGTGTGGGAGACATCATGGTTGCTTCTTCGGCAAATCGCAATCCTAAGTGGTCAATCAGACTGCACTAGCGGGTGCGGGGGCGGGCGCGGGCGCTCGGGTCTTTGCGTCTGCGTCTGCATGTTCAGTGCCGAACGAGCTACGAGTCTCATTGCGCGTGTGTTTGGTCGTTCTCAAACTTTGCTGCGTAGTTAGAAGACATGGATGACGATTTGATTTTATTAACGGAAAATTCGTACTTGAAATGGAAATTGCAATATATGAAGTTTAAATGTTGCTGATGTTTGCTTTGCCTAATAGGAATGCGACGTTGTACTGCAGATATAAATTCTTCCGTATTTGATATCCATGACGACGCTTCGGCGGGTGAATCATAATGGTTTAGAACCGCACGCGCACTCACCTAACAGATGCTATATCACTGTGAACGATACGGGCGGACTGAGCCATTAGAGACACCCGCGCCACACGCGCCCGCGCCCGCCTCATGCAGACGCGCGGCTCGCGGGAGCATTGTAAACGCAACTGGCGATGGCGTCTACATACATTTTGATTTACACGCGCCCGCGCTAGCACCCGCGCCCGCCTCCACTTTGAAAGAGTACTAACACTTTAGTAGCGAAAACCCTTTTAATTTTGAGTACTCAAAAATTTCTTCTGCGTTATTCTTGTTATCAAGCAGATACATATTATCATTCCCTTTTTTTTTTTTTTTAATTATTTTTGATACGAAGTATTAGTTTATTCATTTATTTATAAGTATAAAAATTATATATTAGGTATGTTGAAACTGTTTGTACTCCTCGTCACTTGTCTCTGGGTTCACTAGAAAACCAGCGTCAGACGGCACCTGTCTGGCATTAAAGCTGAAATGAACCTTTTTGGCGCAGCCGTGAGGGACACACTGTTGTTGTTAAACATTTTTTCACTTTTTTATTTTGTTATTTGTATTTTGTGTTTCACGAACTGTGTCCAAATAAACTTTATTCTTTTTTTCTTTCTAAACAAAATGAAGCAATGTTTTTTTTTGTGTGATTAAATTAAAAATTCTAAAAAATCATTTAAATTGAAACGGTTTTTCATTGAGAGTGTGATACGCAAGCTGCAGGGCACGCATCTGCTATTCTAGGCTTTCTTGTTAGGCATTTAAAAAACGCGAAAGATTGATCCTCCCATTTTGTTATTTTAAAAATGGTGTTTAGCTTAGGCTTTTACGAAATGGTGAAAATAGTGTCTTCGTTTTTGAGGTTAGGCTAATATTAGCCTAACCTAAAAAATGGAGACCCCATTCATACACATTTTCACGCCAATTTATGATCATTGTTATTTTTCGCCATTTCTATAGCGAAAATTTGTATTGTGTTCAGACGTGTCTAAATGCTTTTATTACCGTCTGTACTTTTGTAAAAGACACATTTAGTTCGCGAATAAAATTGTATTTTATTTGATTGTATTGTAAACGATCTGTGATAATGATAACAGTTTGAAGTGTTAAATGATAAATGATTTTATTTCTGTAAGTAGGTTTGTACAAACACTTTTACACGTCAATCATATTTTTTAAACAGATGAGGTCGGGTTTCCTATCTGACTACTCTGAGAAGAAAGGCCGAAACAAACTGAAAGGTCACAGTCTCTTTTAAAGTCCAGACATAATCTTGGTCAGATCATGCGAAGACCATGTAGACTGGTATCTGATATGGTCTTTTGAGGAAATAACCACACAGATTGAGTGGACCTGTCCAGTCAGTGCACGCATTTGTCAGTAACCGTGCAGCTCGACTCAAGAAGTCAGGACTTAAGGAGCTCAACGATATTGTAAAGACATTGTCATTTATTTTTAGTTTAAATACTCTCAGTCCCATATTACGGAATGTCACTCAATACTCAAGCATTAATTAAAACTAGTTTCAACCAATCAAATGACTTGAATCTAGTTTTAAGTAACGCTTGAGTATTGAATGAAGTTCTGTAATACGGGCCTTAAACAGTAAAATAGGGCACTTTATTTTTTATTTCTTGTAATTTACATTAAGCTCAAACCTACGCAGGAAGATACTTCAAATAAGTACCTACAGCCTTATTGTATTTTAAACTAGCTGACCCGACGGACATTGTTGTATCAAAATTTCAATATGGCCTTGAGTTCATACAAAAATCCCATTGAAAAAAGCACTTTCGGTCTTTTCCGAATTTTCCAAATTTTCGGGAAATTTATCCAATATTTATTTCCGTAAAAAACTGATTCGGTATATTACGAACATTTAAAAAAAAACATTGCCAAATCGGTCCAACCTTTCTCAAGAAACGCGCTCACCAACGAACAGCATTTCATTTTAAGGGTTTCGTACCCGAAGGGTGCCAACGGAACCCGGCTTATAATACTAAGACTCCGCTGTCCGTCCGTCTGTCTGTCAGCAGGCTGTATCTCATGAACCGTAATAGGTAGATTGTTGAAATTTTCAGAGTGTGTATTTCTATTGTCGCTATAACAACAAATAATAAAAATAAAACAAAGTTAAAAATTAAAAGGGGTTCCATACAAGAAACGTATTTTTTTATAAATATGTAGTGTTCAATATTGTACGGTGGTAAGGAACCATTCGTGCGTGAGTCCGACTTCGCGCTTGTCCAGTTTTATTTATACATATACATTTCATAGTTATTATAGAATTTCTATTAGATTGAGAGACTGTGACCTCTGAGTTTGTTTCGGCCTTTCTTCTCAGAGTAGTAAGATAGGAAACGCCGTCCTCATCTAGTTTTTAAAATATGATTGACGTGTAAAAATGTTTGTTCAAACCTACTTACAAAAATAAAATAATTTATCATTTATTTTCATTTATATACCGTATTGGGCTTTCATTATAACGGGTGGATAAAGACCTTAACGAAGCAAAGAGTCACTTGTACTCACCGTCATTGTAATATTTTTTATTGTACTGGACTATTCTTGGGAACCTTCAAGTTACGGAAATATTGAAGGTCAAATTTCCAACTTTTACTTTCGTTATGTTACGGAAACAAATTTATGTTAAAACACAATTTTTTAATACCCCAACGACCCCTGTACCGTCGCATGCACCCATAAGCACAATGTATGCGTGTGTTAAATTGCGTACTACCGCAAACAGCAAATTTTCACACCAAAAATAAAAGTCGTTTCCCAGCAATTATTTTTGTGCAATGTTGACGGCTATGTGATGGGTCTTTTTACACCCTGTATACATAATTAAGATTGATCTTAAAATAATAAAGTATTTTTAGCCTTGACTCTTGCTACCAAGCATTCAGTGAACGGAGTTTGTATTTAGCCCATCTAATTTAATCCAATGTTTACACAGTGGCACACAGGTGTTTAAAACAATAATACCACACATCGCCATTGTCTTGTTATTGATATAAGTCCAAATGTTTGAACACGGTATAACAATAATATGAGGACAATGCAGTGTGCCACCATATGAATGGATATAGGTACCTATCTCTACAGTAGGTACCCGATAACAAAGATAAATCCTAATCCTAACTATCCTGTCCTAACTATAATTAATAATATATAATATAATATAATATATATAATTAATATTATAATATTTAATATTTTTTAATATTAATATTATAAATGCGAAAGTAAGTTTGTTTGTTTGTTACCTTTTCACGCCTAAACCACTGAACTGATCATCCTGAAATTTTGCATATACGTTGTCAGGGGTACAGAAACCGGGGTCCGATAGGACCGATGCCTGCCGGGGTCGCGGATTGTTCGAAAAAGTTACCGTGGCCCTGGCGCACGGGCAACTGAAGGAAAACGGGTGGGTTTTAGTCAGTAAGAGTCTGACACGCCCTTCCGCTCCGCCCAGAGCGGGAGAGGTCATTTAATGATTTCCAACACAGAAAAAAAAAAAAAAAGGTACAGAGACGGATATAGGGTACCTTTCATCCCGAAAAAAAGTACTGTTCCCGTTCTTATGATAATAGATGGCGCCACGTGTCTTTCCAATCATGATTGAATAATATTAGTATAGAAACTTTGGTAGTGTGTTAACTCTTTTTTATTTAATTACCTCATACATTTTGTGAGTCTAGAGTGTCGATAGACCGGTTTTTCATCCTCCTAACTATAATTCCCCGAACAACTCGAATTGATTGTCAAATTCTAAAATAACGCGAGTGAAGCCGCGGGCAAAAGCTAGTGGATTATATATTACGATTGTTTTAGATAATATTTTATAATAATTGGTCCTAAGATCCGAATTTCAATAATATCTATCTACTATATTAATTATTTCTCCATTTATACGAATTTGTAATTTCTATATGTGCCGCAAAACACGCTACTGTAGCTCTGAAACAAACTTCGCTTCAATTGTGCACTCAAACAGAAGATACAAAAGCTTTTTTACAAAAAAAAAAACAACCGACTTTCAAAAGAAACCAATATGTGAAACATAACTTTAATTTCGGAAGTCGGTGTCTTTGGTTTTGTATTTTCGTGTTTTGCCACCGACTTCCGAAATTAAAGTTATTTTTCCCTTTTTGTGTTCTTCTTGGAAGTCGGTTGTTTTTATAGTAAAAAAGTTTTTATTGTTCACTTGTTAGTGGTTGTACCTACCCCACACAAATTCGTATATCACTACTTGATATTTAAATAACAGTGATAGGAAATTATTAAAACATCATCAATATAGGCTAAGTGGAAAAAAATACGCAGTATTAAGGATAACTCATAAACTACTGGTCAGAACTTGATCAAATGTATATGGGACTACATGAAAAGCACCATCTTTCACAAAAAAGAATCATCCAAAAAGGTTCACCTAGAAAAAAGTTCTGAGCTAACATATAAAAAAAAAACAGTCGAATTGAGAACCTCCTCCTTTTTTGGAAGTCGGTTACAAATATGATTCAAAGATTTGTTTGCACAGAGTAAACAGCAAAGAGAGAGATCAGACTCACCGTGTGCGAATGCCAGACAAGGGTGAGGTCGTCGTCGAGCGCATTCTGCCGCACTTCCTCCACGGATTCGGCGGGCTCACTCGCTCCACTCCATGACGTCACAGCTCCTCCACCAGATGGTGTCTCTGGAGGTATCAACACCCCGCCCGCTGCCACTCCACCATTCAGTGAGTTCGTCTCAGGAGACGCGTCATACTCTTGAGGAGGCGTTTCCGTACCGTAGAATATCAACTCCCATTGGGTCAGTGGACCCGCTGCAGAAATTATGACATTTTAATAGGGGAAACGAGTTTCAAATCAATTTCAGTACTGATGGAGTTCTACAATTAAAGCTCTAATTGTTGTTATTACGCAGTTACACAAAGCGTGAATACGATAATAGCAAAAAAAAAATTGGTTTGATTGGACACCGGACAGTAACGATTAAACAGTAAAAAAATAAACTCAAACAATAACACAAACGAAATTAACCAATACTGTCTACGTCATAAAAAACACAGTTAATTACTTAATTGAAAACAAAATTCAATTCAAACCCGAAACTGTTTCATTAAACGAAGTTTCGCTACAAAATAAAAATGTAAACAATGCAAAAACACGACATGCAAAGAGCGGCGAAAAGTCTGGAACAAAGGTAATTGACGTGCAGGTTCAAACTAGCGGCGAAAATAATCTGTCGGGGCAAAACACGGACACGACATGCATGGCGGTACCGTGGGCTTGCAGCGGCGCGGGGTATATGCGCTGTATCTTGGGGTACTGCTCGAACAGGCTCGACATCTTGCGCCCGCGCGCGTCCGCCAGCGGGTCGCCCAGGTCCGCGCGCAGGTTCAGACTCAGGTCCGCGGCTGTTGACGTCGTCACCTTCGCCGACGTACTCTCTATCGGCGAACGCGTCGCCGGCCGACTCTGTTTCGACTTCTGTGAATTCCTATTCGGATTCTTCGAATTCTTATTCTTTTTTCGCTTCACCAGCCCCACGGTGTACGTAGGAACGATCGGCACGGGCTTCCCTCTATTGTTTTTTCGGCCCGCCTGCACCACTATGGGTCGCGTGGCGTTGCCCTTGTTACGTATAATTGGATTTCGGAACGGTATGGGATCGTTTTTAGCAGCAGGCGTGCTAGTTCCATATAAAGTTAAAGACCAATCTTGCAACGTTGCTCGCCCTATGACGTGGAATTGAACAAACAGATATTGATTCACATTTTATTTGTGTTTCAGCTACCGAGGATTAGCAAAAATCTTTTCGCTCAATAGAATGATAAGTAGCTGAGCAGAATAAACAAACTCTTCAGCTGCCGTCTTAAGCCTTTCTCGGGCCTTTAAAATTTCCAGACCGCCGACTTTTGTGACAAGCCATTCGTTATAAATGTGGTCATAAAAACTTTGCGGATTAAAGTCAGAGTTTCTGTTATTCAAGATTAATTGGAGTATGTACCTTCTACCTATACAGGACGAATATTTAAATCTATGTTAGGTTAGCAAGATGATTGGGTTAGTACAATAATTCCCCAGTCCAATTTCCTCCCTTTTAAAACATACACCCTGTATAATGTCATTTAGCTTACCCATATATCGTCCCTCGTTGGTGACTTCTAACCGCCAGAAGCCCAGCGGCGACTCGCCCCACATGTGCACGGACATGAAAGGCCACGAGTTGAAGCCGGCGCGGGACGAGTCGTGCGGCCTGCCGGAAAATTAATCGTCTAATTACACCCAGTGCGAGCGCTAGTTAGCGTCTTGTGTCGGCTTTAATAAAGTGAACAACTAACAACACACTGTACATGGTTAATCGTGTAGTTTGATTGTACTTGTTGGGAAGAGAAACGGAATATTTTTGACTAATTGAGCAAATGAAAATAATGACCGTCATTTCCAGTTTACGGGTGCTTGCATAAAGTCGTGGGTTTCTAGTAAAGACATATCGGTACCGATCGGTGCGAGTAAAGTAGCCCGGGTGTCAACTTATGCACTCACACATAAAGAAACAACCGTTTCTTTCCGGAGAAAAATCTCGCTGCTTTATGCAAATACCCTAAAAACAGAAATACTTATTTATATAACACAGAATAAACATTCTAATATTTTTCAGTTAGCTTTAACGTTTTCCACAAATATATAAGGTCGTGTACTGAAAACTAGGAAGGTAAACAATGATGCGACGTAGCTAAACATTATCACATCTATTTTAAGCTGAATAGATGGCGCATTTTGTATTTGCGGTCACGTTGTTCCATGTCACAGCACATCATAGCGTCGTGCATTAGCTTTGAGCATATAGTGCATATTTAAACAGTAGGCTAACTCTGATTTATTTTTGTATTCTTATGTTTTAAAGTTGAAGTTTTATTTGGTAATCTGAATAATTATTTATTAAGGATTCTGTGATCTATCGCTTTTCATATTATTGATTTAAAGTGTTGGTAAGTAGGTACTTATCTATTTAATAAAATAAAAAAGTTATAATGCTCGCCATCATATGGAAAAATGATTTTCGTCCCCAGAAATCACTTGATATTCGAACTACTAAAGCAACATCCAATACAAAAGTCGTTTCATGTTCTGACAAACAATTCCCGGTAGCCATACGATAAACGTTTGTACCAACTTACTTACTTGGTGTATTTCAGCACCAACACTGGCTTCGAAACACATTACAGAGACAGAAAACAGGGTCAAAATCGAAACTAGATAAATAAGAGGTATTGAGAAAACTAGACTACAATTCCTGTGTTTGGAAAACCACCTGGTTTAGCCAGGCAATGAAACTGACCTTTTCGCCAGAAATACCGGTCAGTATTTTTCCACCAAGCGACTTTTCCTTATATATAAGGATTAAATCCTACACATAGTTTTACTGAGATAGTCGAAGGAAATTCCAAATTCCGAGGTTCTTTTATTTAAATACTAGCTTCTGCCCGCGACTTCGTCCGCGTGGAATAGTCACTTTGGGCTAACGCTAACTTTAACCCGCGACTTCGTTTACATAGAGGGTGGAAATGTTTTAAAATAATACGTACGTTAAGGAGCTGTTTTAGGTACCTACATCACGCTTTTATCAGTACACGGAGAAAATATTTCTTAAAATCTTTCTGGGGAGGTTATGAATTTTTACTGGGGCTCCGCAGTAACGCGGGACCATATACGCAAACCTAAGAAAATTTACCGGGTTACCCAATACTAATTGTACGACAATTTTTTTGTAAGGTTTTAGAAATTTTACTGGGTTACCAATTCAATTTTTATTGGGATACTGAACGTCATTTTTGGTATCTCGCAGAGATAACTGGGGCCACCGCCCTTCCCCGTCATGACCTCCCGCCGGCCTTACACCATTATTTTGCTGCGATGTTATTTTAATACTGCGATATCTTCTAAGATATTCATTGAAATCAAATGATGTAAAGGGCAATTTTGTTTTAAATTAAATACTTGTGATTAACAACGTATTTATTTGGATAAGGATTAATATCATGTTTATAAAAATACCTTCGCAAATAATGCATTATTTTAGAACAAATTTGGTTAGCATAAAAAAGTTCATAGTGAGCCAACCTTAAAAGATAGACATAAGCTGTCGCAGACTTTTTTTTAGAACTTTTAAAGGGGAACAATTCTGTAATACATGATTATTGCGAAACTTTAACCGTTTACGCAGCGCACGCAGCGGAAGCTCTCAAAAGGAAAAAAAACCTACTATTTTGAAACATTGCTCATTGGTGCTCCGTCCCCATTGGTCTTAGCGTGATGATATATAGCCTATAGCCTTCCTCGATAAATGAGCTATCTAACACTGAAAGAGTTTTTCAAATCGGACCAGCAGTTCCTGAGATTAGCGCGTTCAAGCAAACAAACAAACAAACAAACAAACAAACAAACTCTTCAGCTTTATTATTAGTATAGATTACCTGTGCTCGCTTCGCGCTCACTTTAGAACGTATTCTTTTGGTACTAAAAGTAAAACGAAACATGAAGTCATCGCATATTCATAAAGAAAATAATCATCCTCCGCAAGTTACTATTTTAACCGACTTCTAAAAAGGAATTCTGTATTCGACCTTTATGTGTGCATTTGTATGTTCGCGCTTCGTAATTGAGCAAAAGGTTCCCTTTGACCGCTTTTATCAATTCTACACTCCTTTTTTGCCACTACCAAACAGTCATCTTGTAAATTCCACATAGACGTGCATAGATATGGCCCGTTCAATGGCCGCTGTAAAGCTGCCAATGTGAGAGCCATTGTGTACTGGAACCATTATACCTCAATTACTGTCGGAGCTACGATCTCTATAGCAACGACACTTATGTGGAACGACGTGGACAAACCGCATGTTGCGATAGTCGTTGAAGATGTTTAGGTACTTTTGTTTGACATTCAGGCACAGCTCGCCGTCCGATAAGGACCAAGCCCGGTTCGAAGGCGCATCGTGTTCCACGAGTGCCTCAAAGAGATGTCAGCATAATTGACGGGGTCCGATAGGGCCGATGCCTGCCGGGGTCGCGTATTGTTCGAAAGAGTTACCGTGGCCCTGGCGCACAGGCAGCTGAAGGAATACGGGTGGGTTTTAGTCAGTAAGAGTCTGACACGCCCTTCCGCACAGCCCAGAGCGGGAGAGGTCAATTGACGATTTCCCACCCAAAAAAAAAAATAAGGCCCGCTTGCACTACGAATCATTAAATAGGTACGTTTTGCACTAAACGCCTTTAAAACATCGTTCTGTCTCCGTCTTCGTCAAACGATTGACGGATACAGGGAATCATTAAATAGGTACGTTTGCACTAAACGCCTTTAAAACATCGTTCTGTCTCCGTCTTCGTCAAACGATTGACGGATACAGGGAATCATTAAATAGGTACGTTTGCACTAAACGCCTTTAAAACATCGTTCTGTCTCCGTCTTCGTCAAACGATTGACGGATACAGGATGATGTTTTAAATATTTTTAGCGCTAAACGTATTTAGTGCTTTGTGGTGCAAGCAGGCCTCAGTGTCATTTGGTAACTTTTTGATAGTTTTAAAGACAGGCTTTTGATGTGCTACTAACTTCAGAAAATGATGGTAAAGGATTTTTATATCATAAGAATTTGTGATATCGAAGAATGGAAGAGATTCGTTTTGTTTCTTTTTATTATTTCCACAAGAAGAAAAGATTCAAAAACCCTTCAAGTCCCTAATTTCACAAGACTGTTTGTGTATGTGAGTTTGAATGTTTGTAAACGCACCCACAATACAGGAGAAATTCCTAGTGTGGCAACGTTTTTATAAAAGAAAAAAACACTATTCACTGGAAAACCCCTACGTTATTATTTCTCAACTGTTTGACGGTAATTGTTTTATTTTAGAGAGTCCATATTGGAAATGGACTTTCATGTTTACCTTCCACAGTTTTTGGAACACAAAGCTTTGTTTGTTTCGACTTTACTTTGACAGCTTTTAAAAGAAAACTGTGTTTTGCCTTGATACGTCCATCAATATACAGCCTGGGAAATTATTCGTTAATCTATTTGCCACCCTTTGTCAATTATAGCCATTACATACAACTATCAAAGAATAACAATTGTGATTTTAATATCATAACTATTTATTTTCCTGGCTTGTAGGCCAAACAAAAAGTTAGTATACCGCGAAGGAGATAGGAAACAAAATTTCTGTCTCGTTTACTCATACTACTAGATTTAATAAGTGTGTCCTTGTCTCATAATAATAATTATTATTTAATGACTTGTCTTTTGCTATATACTCTACGTACAAACCATACCGTATTATACATACCTGGGTGCAAGCAGAGTGACCTTTGTCCCAGCAGGTGAGGTCAGCACGATGCGCAAGTCCCCTCGTCTTGCAGCAGACAGCGACACGCGTGCCTGTACGTGTTCCAAGTAATTCACGCCTGGACACGCTCCCACATCAAGCTGGATAAGAAGAATGGATCGTTATGGGTGGGCAATAGTTTAAGAAGTAAAGGAATGGTGATAAAACTTAACTTGTCCAAAGATGGTGATGCATAAACTTTGTATTTCATGGTTCGAAAGTATGTAGGCTTTTGGTGGGACACTAAGGAGACAATGAAAAATATGATGTTGACTTTGTGTAAAAAGTTTCATTATTTACAATTCAGATATGAAAACGATATTAATTCTCAGCTGGATACGTATTAGTGAGAAAGCACAACAGCTTTAAAAGTTTTAGCGAAAAATGCGGTGTAGGTAAGATTTTTGAATTTATAAAATCCTGCGCTTTCAATATAAGCTGCTCTGTATATTTTGCACATGAAAAACAAACTCCGTTCGCTTGCTCGGTTGTAGACATCACTTCATTCGGGAGATGGGCTAAAATGCAATAAGCTGAAAACACATTTTGCTCCGTGCATACGTACGTATAAACGTACAATGACGTGCAACTGCCGACATCCGAGAATTTCGCTCAAGATTTTGGGACTAAAGTGTCCCAACACTAGTTACGGAATATTAGATATTTTAATGACGCCCATACATTCGTTGATTTACTGAATTTAATATGACAGTGGACTTGGTGTAATGAATGTACCGCACACAGATGCGAATGGTTATGTATGGTATCGTGTGTGAACGCTTTTCCGACTCCATTAGCATAAACTGGCGAACTCCAATAGTGATACTAAAAGGCTTCGTAGTGTAATACCACTTATTTCGAGTTTTCAGTGCAATTGTTAATGGTGGCGAATGTTCAGCGTTTAAAAAGCAATTAAAAATAATTATTACGAAAGTTCCGAGTCTTTAGCGTTCTATTATGACCTTATCGGGCAATTAAACTTCGGAAATGTAGTAAGTTTTGAGTTTATATTAAATTTTCCGGAGTGCCGTATCTTTATGAAGTTTGAATAAAATGGTGTTACACAGGAGTTAATTCGGCTTATCCGTTTGTGTCATTAATTTAAGCGTGTAATATGACAGAGGTTTTTACCCACATTACTCACCGCGGCTTTGGTGTCAGCCACATTTGTGTGCGCGCCATCATTCCAGTCACGAGTTCGCGCCCGATCACTCACCATCGATTATATTTATGCGGTACGACTGCTTTTTAAATGGATATTATGCGCACGTAGATTCACGAGTCTACATAACACCTTTATTATGAATCGTTATATCTAGGTCGAACTGGCAACTATCTAGTATCTACCATTCAGTCGTCTAAAGGTTATTTTGGAATCGGCCTTTGAGAATATCCCTGCATGCTATCGGTATTATACAGACAACCCGGAACATCCTGGATTGTTTGAATTTAACCCTGCATCAAACCTAAAGGATCTTACCTGCAGTATTTTATACAGCGTGTAAAAAGACCCATCACATAGCCGTCAACTACGCCTTCTGTACACCAAACTAAGTAACATAGCACAAAAATAATTGCTGAGACACGAATTTTATTTTTGGTGTGAAAAATCGCTGTTTACGGTAGTGCGCAACGTAACACACGCAAAACATTGTGCTTATGGGTGCACGCAACGGTACAGGGGTCGTGGGGGTATTTAAAAGTGTGTTATAACATTAAAAACATGTTTTCGTAAAAAAACGTCAGTAAAACCTGGAATTTTGACCTTCAATATCTCCATAACCAGAAGGTCCACAGGTATGGTCCAGTACAAAAAAAAATATTACAATGATGGGGAGTAGAAGTGACTCTCGGCTTCGTTTAGTGTCTTTTTACACACCCCGTAAAGGTTACGTTCTTGGCAGTATAGTCCCCCAAGTATTGTCTAGCCACACCATGTATCAAGTAGCCCTTAAACTAACCTGCAGTGTTACAGAAACCCTTGGTAATACTGGTCTTTACGGTCTCGGCACACAAAAGTTCGAACCTCCTCTGTGGCGGCACAGTCCTCCAAGTCTTGGTCAGTCACACCATGCCAGTGGCATTAAGACACCCTTACCTTAAAGTACCAGAACACAGCCTGAAAGAACAAACCTGCAGTGTAACAGAAGCCCTTGGTGGTACTGGTCGTTGCGGTCTCGGCGCCGCAAGTTCGCACCTCCTCTGTGGCGGCACAGTCCGCCAAGTCTTGGCCAGTCGCACCATGCCAGTGGCATCCAGTAGCCCGTAGCCGAAAGAATGCGAGACATTACGGCCGACGCCATTGACTCGCCACTCGCCACCAATGCTGAGGCGTTCGGGGCGAGCTGTGCGAACCACTGTTGAGAAAATTGTTAATTTTATTTATTTATGAAGGTACTATCTGCTTTGGTTACAAATGGGCAATAACTAAAGATTATTGATAAATGATTTTATTTCTGTAAGTAGGTTTGTACAAACACTTTTACACGTCAATCATATTTTTTAAACTAGATGATGTCGGCGTTTTCTATCTGACTACTCTGAGAATTATATTCTCTTTATATATATTATATTAATTTATTATTCTTTAAGCCTGATTCACAAGGTGCGATTTAATTGCTAGTGGCATGCCATAACTCGAAGCAACACTAAAAGTTGCACCGTCTAATTAGTGTTTAGCCGATGTAAGTAGTTCTGTGTTTCAATTTAATTGTATGCCTTATGCAACAAACTTGCACCGTGGAAATGGGGCTAGAGAGCTTAAAAACAATTGCAATGAAACCTTTCTTTATTTCCTGATACCTATCCTTATATGAATATTTAGCACTAAAGCATAAAGGTTCGTGCACACTGGCGCGACGCGACGCCCGACACAAAGGCACCGTACGCGCGACGAGCGGCGCCTTTGTGTAGTGCTGTCACGTCGCGCTTGTCTTTGGGAGCCTTAACACCAAATGAATTTAATACCACATAGCTACAACCTCAAATACGAGTAAATCTTATTTACCAGGATAGAAATTGAACAAAACGATGTATCCAAACAATTCCGAAACTAGATTGGACCTATTCTGGTAACTTGCAAGTCACAGATTCTATTCTAAGTCGCTTTGTTCTATTTGGTTGTTCTATTGGTTTATTATTAGTTGAATACTGTTTCGACTAAGTCTAAGGACCAGATAAGACTGATTATACGCTTCCAAATAGTCTAAGTTTACCAACCAGCTTACTACCCATTGATAAATAGATCATCAAGAGTATACAACTGGTTCTGTGCCGAATGATAACATTATCGATTAACACTAGGTATCCTACATACTACCTAACATTCTTTCTCATAGTTGTGATTAGTTTAAACAATATTTAGTGGGAACTGTTGGTATATTAATGAAAAAGGTACTCAGAATTCTGTCTACAAATTAATTTTGGAGTATTTATCCAGGTACTAGCGACCCGCCCCTGCTTCGCAAAGTTTTTAAGAATTGACAAAACATCGAGATTTATTTATTATATGTTAGTTTAATATTAATGGATTATACATATAAACCTTCCAGAAAAAAATATCTAAATAATGGTGAAAACCACATCAAAATCCGTTGCGTAGTTTAGGAGAACAACCCGGTCACACTGTCAGACACGAAAAGCACCTTTGATTAACTAGTAGATCTGTGAGCTGTAGACCTCGCGAGTATATCTTTGCATAGCTTAAAACTGACCTGACCTGACTGACCTCAAAACAAAAAGCGCGCGCAAAGAGCGCGAAATGGCTGAAATATGTTTTTTTTTTACGTTTTCTAACTAACCCCCATATCTCCGACATTTTGAAAAATTTCAAATAACTGAATCGACAAAGACTCCATATAATTATTGAACCTGCTCACAAAATTTCACCAAAATCGGTTGAGAAATGCGACCTGTAGAGAAGAACATCCGGTCATTCGGACAAACGAAAGCATTTTTGCCCAAGCTGAAACGGAGACACTTCGCGCTCGCTCGGTCAATAATATGTATAGATATAGATAAAGTACTAAGGTAACCGAATGTGTGGGAGCAAAGAGATCTTCACCGAAATAGGATGTCAAATAAAATGTATATGTTAATGCCATTCAGGTGTATAATAAGTTACCTAACTCATTTAAGGAACTTCCTATCTCCATGTTTAGGAAAAAGCTGACAAGTTGGTTATTGGATAATTGCTTTTATGACATTGGCGAATACATGGAATATGGTAAAAAATCCAAGATGAATTGTTCTTAATTTTGACATTGACATTAAAGTAACGATTACCTAATTATAATAATATTAATTCATATTGGACCTATTGTAAATCAGAAATCTTAAAATTAATTGGACTTAGTTATTTAAGAATGACGTTTGGATACCACCACCACACACCACACCACCACCACCACACCACCACCACCACACCACACTACACACCACCACCACCACACCACACTACACACCACACACCACCACACACACACCATGTGGTTGTACATCATATGTTGTGGTAGAATGTATAGAACTTAAAAAAATATTAACACCATACTATGTAAAACTACATTCTTACAAATAAATAAATTCTAATTCTAAAAACAAAAGCAGTTCAGAAACTACGTTATGTAAAATACCCAGCTCCAGTCTAACTTGTCGCGGACATTCGAAAACTTCGTCATTCAATAGGCCTTACGAAACAAAAGTTCTTTTAACACACTTATTGAACGGTTTAGGCAGAATTTCCAAGACAATTTGGCTCTAAACGTGGATGATCCAGATGAACAGAGTATTAAATGGAGTATGTACATTTTGTCAAAGCAACGAAAACAGAAAACGTAGGAATCAGCTTATAAACAAAGCCTCATACATAAATTATTGTGTACCGTTACACAAAGCTTGTGTAAAGGGAGCACATGAAACACATTTACTTTCATGTCTGTGCTAATTTTACATTATAATTAATGGAAAATAATTTGGTTCAGTGATTCCACTTACATGGAATTAAATCTAAATCAATATTATTAAACTTGTGAATGTGCGTTTCAGATATTTATGTACCTACGTTAGGTACTATATTATGCATGCAAGTCAAGTTTCAAATCTATATTTAAATGAAAATGAAATACTGTTCGTAAGTACATCACTTGAGAACAGCTGGACCGATTTGACTATTTTATTATTTTAAAATGTTCCTAATAGTCCGATTAGGTTTATATGGTGTTTAAGCTATTGCATAGCTTTTATCGCGGGCTTTGAGCGCGGCGACCGAATCAAGAAATTCCGTAACGAAAATAAAACCTAACACCCCCCACTCCGCCTACCATGTAGCTCGGCCGAGCGTTCGCTTAACGTGTATGTATATGGTACGACTGTACTTGAATTAATATCAAAGAAAAAAAAATCTGCATAAATAAAAAATTTATAAATAATTATAATTGCATAAGTTGATAAAAAATGCTATGCAATAGCTTTACCGCGGCAGTCCCCGAGTGCCACACGTGTTTTTTTTAATTCCCGAAAGAATTTCAAATTCGGGAAAAACAACGTCCATTTTTCATTTTTCGTGTATGAACTATTGTTTGGTCAGAACGTCTGCCGGCTCAGCTAGTGAAACATAAATATCATTAAATATTTGATGAAACATGTGAATAACTCGCATGACGTCACATTTGAATAGAATTCAGCAATCTCGTAACATAACCTTTTCGTACCTTTCATTTTATAAGGAATCTAATCAAATAACATTAGGGATTTCCTGAACAGATTCCGTCCCTTTTAAGAGATGTGAATTGGCAGCAAACTTTATTATTATAATGTATTTATTTTTAACAAGCATCTCGCCTGTATTCTCCAAGAGGTTCGACAGAGGTGTTGAAATCACACTTTATGTAAGGGGGCGACCCCACTGGCATTACCCGGTCACAACTCCAGACTCTAGCTCACTACTAAGAAAATTCTGATGGAAAAACCTATTATCATTGTTTCCGAAATGGGAATCGAACCAAGGACCTCATGCTCAGCCTGCAGTAGTTCTTGCAATTCCTAGATCAACGACGCAGGCATTATTTTAGACTCCGTCGCTTACATAAAGAGTGATATATTATTTTAGGGGCGTGAAATATTTGATCGTTTCTTATTTAACGATGTCATAATAATAATGACAAGGTTCAGGCTATTTGTCGTGCTTCACTTAAAATCCAAAGCCGAAGGTCGGAAAAAATAGCGCAGAAAGCCGTAAAGAAAATTGCCAACTAAAGGATCGCGAGAATTATTGCTAGGGCGGGTTAGGAATCCGCACAGATCATTGGTTTTTACGTCCACATACTTCATATTTTATTATTTGTACTACAGCACATTATTGGCTTTGCTTGGTTTAATAACAAATCTGTAAAAATGTGAAGAACACGCTCATTGCCTCTTTCGCTTTATTGGCTTTAGAATATGAAATCGGTTGTTAGGTTTAAAGCTGAGAGTCAATATAGCTTGAATAATTCGAGTATAAAGTTTTTATAACTCAATCTGTCGCACTTATCGCAGATTTATTCGTCGTAACCCTCGATTTTATGAACATCAAGTAAATCTACTTTGAAAGTACCATTTAACTTTTCTTCCTGTTTTCCTTTTGAGTTACTAGAATATTGATTGAATAGCTAGCTGTATACGCACACTCGAATATTCGACATAATCTACACAACATTCGCAATTTAGTATCCCAACATGTAAACAAGTAGGTATGTATTTTTGAAAAAATAACTTGAACATGCCTACATATATTTTTTTGATGACTTTTCAAAAATTTGTGTTCTGAAATCAACTTACTTAACATCGGTATAAAGTTGATATTTGTTTATGTGTAAATAACATCAAATGGAAAGAAATATTTGAATAGACCATAAATGGCTGTTACCATAGTTCGTACGTATCAAACAAGATGGCGGCTCCAGAAAATAAATCCAAACTGTCCGTTAGGCATCTAGGTCGGTCTAAGACCTTAGTCAATTCGTGCAACAATAGAATAGTGTTCTATTCATACATAATTGGAACTTTGAAACTATTCCTGGGCAAGGCTTCTGGGGCTTTTGATATTAAAGGCCGAGATCCTAAGTGGGGCTCCCTGAGACAGTACAGAATCTTGGAAGCTCTAGTGCATCTCGTGTATTTCATAACAATCATGCAAGCATTTACCGAGATTGGGTCTGCTTGCTATGGCTACAATATTGGATATAACCAGTGTTCCGTTATAACTAACATGCACTTATTGACCCGAGCGAGCAAAGCGTCTTCGTTTCAGCTTGGGCAAAAATGCTTTCGTATGTCCGGATGTCCGGCAAATGGCTGTTCTCCTCTACAGGTCGTATTTCTGTACCGATTCTCGTGAAATTTTGTGAGCTGGTTCGAAAATTATATGGATATTTTTTTTGTCGATTCAGTTTTTCGAAATGTTTCAAAATGGTGGAGATATGGGGGTTGAAAACGTAAGATAATCATAGTTTAGTCATTTCGCGTTCTTTACGCGCGCTTTTTGTTTTAAGGATTTTGTTTTAAGATGCGCGATGACCATTTATTCAGTTTTAAGTTATGCAAAAACACTCGCGAGGTCTACAGCTCACAGAGCCACTAGTATTTAAATTGATTAAGCTGAATAATTTTCCAGTGTGCTGTAAAATTATAATCCAGATGACTTTGTTCTTATCATTAATATCAAGTTGTGGGTAAACCACTTTTTTTACAATACTTTGGAAAGCCTTTCTGATCTATGTCAATCGTATCCAAGTCTTCTGCGATAACTTTTCATGCCAACCATTTATCGTCACAATTATAAATTAGTAAAAAGCTAAGCGCACATTACAGCCGCACCGGGACGCAACATTGCAAGAAGCAAAATTTTAGGTAATTGACAATAGCGCATCGCGGCCACAATTAATAAGGTTCAAAATAGCGATGCCTTTAATGTTAGTTAAATCGAATGACCACCAAATTTTGCAGTTTTAATGAATTAAAAAAATAAATGCACGGCTCAGTGGAATAATTTTTAGATATTTCTTCAGTTGATTGAATTCCCTTTATTATTTAAAAATATTTTTTCAGCTCTGTTTTACGATTCTTTTACCATGATACTATTTTATTTTTATGAAATATTTTTGAATACTTAAGTATTTTCTTTGAACATTACCAACACACTACTTTTTTTCTGGCTTATAATATGTACCGATACACTTAACTGAGCGTTTTACGGTGTCCTATATTTGAGCAGCGCCTTATACAAAAAAGTGCGGTGTGGCTCGCCTGTAGTGTGCGTATGCGATGGTAGTACATACAAAATGTACGAAAGTGACGCAGGGGGACTTTTGCAATACCCGCCCAAATCTGCGTCGGGCGTAAGGAAGTACAACACTGAAAGAATATAATGAAACTTACCAATATGCTGCATATCCCTCCAAGTCAGGTCCCTGTTGGCTTGCAAGGTTAGTGCACAGATACCGGCGGCAAGCGGCGCAGACGCTGATGTTCCGGTGTGTCCCGCGGTGCAGGAGTGGTGTAAGTCTGTTGTAACCACCTGGACAAAAAGGATGGGCATTAAATGAAGATTTTGTGATGAAATAGTAGATTGTTATACAAGGGTCGAAAGGAATCAATTCCCATACGAGGTATTTAGACGCCCGAGCGTAGCGAGGGCGGCTATAGTCCGAGTAGGAATTGATGACTTTTCACCCGTGGTAAACACTCTACTTTTCATTTCGAATTTAAGGAAAGTAAAAACAGTAGTTTTTCTAAGATGTCTATTAATAATTTAATGCATGAGACTCATTTTTAATCAAATATAAAAAACTGATATTTTGAATTTCGGTACAGAATACAGTTTTTTTTTTTCTTGTGTCTTCGCACTCTTTGTGCATTCAGTCTATGTCACGTTTAGTTTCTTTAGTACGAAGAAAACAAAGTTAGGAAAGATTACAGAGTTAGTATCTCGCCAAAATATATAGTCTTTTTCAAATTTTAAATATGGAACACACCGCGTCACCGCCGTCCCGCTTAAGGTGGATCCACAGTTGTAGCCCGCCATATTCAAATATTATTTGGTTTTTTGCAAATTGCAGCTCTGTGTCAGTTATGTTTTTGGTCACTGCAAAATGCAAAAAACGTAAGTAAATTTGAATTTCGCGGGCTACCTTAGCGCATCCCCCTTAATAGGTATTTTTTTAATTCACACTGGCTATTTATACACTCTTAAAGCCCCCGGCATTTCTTTTAATCGATATTTTACTTAATTATGTAAAAACTTCCGTAGCCGACTACCTAACCAAATTTAGTTCTATTTTTAAAATTCATTCCCGCCCTAGAGAGGGAAGCAATTACTATGAGTTTTTCCCGCCCTAAGACGGGGAGCAGCGTCTTCCACCCGCTACTCGGATCAAACAAACATTACTTTCCGTGTATGAGAAATGAAAAAGTCTTTTTGGACACTTTTATAAATCGTGATACAATTTCAAAAAATGTGTCCCTGTTATTTCATCGGAACGATTGAATCTCAAATTCCATTAGAATTTAAAAAAAAAAACTATTCTTCTTCTTCTTTTATCGTGTCGATAGCAATCTAAATGGACTAGACCCAGAAATCGGCTACGTATTTGACGATTCTATTATTTTGATCTTCTGGTTGTTTAAAGAACAGCTAAATACACAAATTCAATGGTTAAGCCATTTCCCTGAAAGGTACCTACTGTGTTACCTATAAAATATATTCCCGAATCGCTTCCAAGAAAGGTAAATTATGTGCTAAATGAAAAGATCAATCACATCTTCATTGCTATTCTTGGTAAATTCAAACATCACGGTTGCTACAGAAGTTTCCCGTTTCAGTTAGGTACTAAGAAAAAATCAAAACAACCAATCACTATGAACTCCTATACAAGTTCTCAATCTGACCAGAGTCTGTTTTATGTATATTTTTATCAGAATCCTCGTTTACCACAAATCGAATCCTCTTCCCACTTCCGAAAAAAATAAAGCACACCCCATAAATAATAACATAACAATACCTACAAGAGGAATTGAAGGAAAAAGGAAAAAGCAATCTCGTTGTATGTGGAGTATACAGGTTGTTTTAAAAATAATACGAACTTGAATACAAATTTTCTTGCTACCACAAACAGACTGTGTCGTGCTAACTTAGTCCGAATAAAATATTTCCTTTATATACTTTGTTGGCTATACCGTTTTTAGCTGCGAAGTCTGTATGCAAAATAAACACGTTCTGTTTTTTAAACTACATGTTTTTAGATTGAACTGGCAACAAAAGAGGAATATTTTGTTAACCGGCCATTCGGAAACTGGGAAAAGCGTTTTACCTAATACAAAGAACTCACAATGTTTTTCATTGACAACGTTATCATAGCGAATTAGTCATTATTATTTCGGTCTATTCTACTTTGAAATAATAGAAAAGAATTTGCATAGGTACTTGGTATGCCAACCTGAAAAGGTTGGAATTTGAATATGTATATTTTAAACTAATATTCTCAACAATCACTCTCATGAATAGTTTCGAGTTCTTTGATAATAATGTCGGTGAACCTCTAAAGGTACATAAATAACTATATCTTTGTAGGAATTTTATCCATCTTGATATGAGGCCCTAAAATATCGGTTGAATAAGTATCCAACAGCTACTATTCGAACCCAATAGTTCACCTATTCGGAACAATTTCGTTTGACCGAAAACTTTCTGCAACTTTGATTGAGTAGACACGTCCCTTGTATTGTAAATAAGGTACAAACACAAAAGTTCACAGGCTTCATACGCGTAGAATTAACGAAAACAACCCCATAATTTACATTGAAATGACATAATTTTATTTACCTCGCGTCCTGTGTGAAAAGGGATGTTATATAGATATTCTGTATGAAGCCTTGTAGGGACGGACGTAACTACTTTCAGGGTAAGTGGGATCGAGGGCCCAAATACGTAAAAAGGTAAAACCCTCGGTAAAAAGATCATAATAGCGAGTTTCTTTTCGAAATCCGAGGGAGTGAATGAATACATTTCGTGTTGCTGTTAGTAAAAATATTTTTACATCTACTTTTAGGTGTGGTGTAAATAATAGTTAAGCTTTCGGATTACGAATACGAATCAAAGAAAACAAAACACATTTGGCTTGAGATGTGTAGTCATAACAAAGTGGGATAATAAAAACATGCTGAAAATAGAAAATGTGTCATTGATCTTGGACATCCCAAGTTGGATGTCAGTTTTAATAAAGATCAAACGAAATGTTTAACGCTACTCCAACTTTAGGACTTCTTATTTGGTAGAAATTAAATCTTGCAAACGAGAAATGCTATTTCTGGAGATAATTTAATTTTATACGACGAAGTAATTTGTCGTTGTTTTATTCGCTGGTGTATTTCCAGAATCCTAAACTGAATCCCATTGAACATTACTAAGGGCAAAATTCACGGACCACACTTTGATTTTACTTAAGCGTTACATTCGAATGTGAACATTATACACATTATTTTAATGTTCATATTCGTATGAAACGCTTGATCACGTACGCTTAAACGAATATAAACATTACGGCAATAAGGATAATGTTCATTGTTGTATGAAACGCTTACTTTATTTAGCAAAGTGCGTTTAGTTTTGCTATCGAACTAACTTTATTCATAGATTTAGGTACACGAAACCCAAAACTTATGACCTAGCGATCTATTTCTGTTACCTCCTAGACGACTGACCTGATTTTGACAAATGATGCTTGCCATCGATTTGTCTTAATGATACACGTCTGTCCTTAGTTATTAGTCATTTCTAATAATAGCTAGATGAAGCTGGATTATTTATCTTACTCACAAAGGAATGGAATTGGGTAAAATATTTAGACGAATCTCTCAAAATCTGTAAACAAACTGCTCTTGAGATTACTTAAGTCTCTGAAGGGTAGGGAAGCAACTACAATCTTATTTACATGCGATCATTACAGGACAAGGAAAAGATCTCAAAAACCATCCCTTTCTTCCCCGTTTCATTAAAAAACAGGAAAATCCATCCATAATGAGAATAAAACCCGATTTACACGCTGCAAGTTTAATGAAATAATAAATAAATAATTGCCAGTGGCAAAGTTGAAGCTACAATAAAAGTTGTACCATCTAAACAGTGTTCAAACGATGAAAGTAATTTTTTCTTCAATTTTATTGTATGTCACAAGAAACTTGCATCGTGTAAATGGGGCTTAAAGATAGCTTACCTGTTTTTCATTAATAGCCCCGCTGCTGTATGTTGCTGCTAAGGTTGAACTACACATTTCCGAATACCAAGGCACCTCTCCTCGTTCAGTAGCTGAAGATATTGATAGCGTCCATATAGAGTTGGTATAGCCATCGCAATTGCAGTTATCATGCTCTCGTCCGCCATTTCCTGAGGCCCATACGAAAATGGAACCTTTGCCGTTGCGACCCTGTGACGGAAATAGAGGCATTAGTCGAGTCAGATGAGATACTTTTTCTTTTAACGTTGTAATGTACAGTGAGAGAGATTTATCGTAAAGCATATTGACATAATTCTCATAAGACTGTTTAGAAATAATAGTTTCGATTTGAAAACACTGACATTTAAATTTATAGTCAATTTGCTGAACAATCGCTATCTCTGACTGTATGCAGATATTTCTTTCAGAACATTTATTTGAAAAAATAGGGCACTGTGGAAGTATCAATGTAATAATATTTTTCAGTGTATTAAACTCGTTTCTCGTTTCGTTTCGGGGAAATAGGACATTTGGGGAAACGTGACTCATGTCTGGAGCTAGGTAGATTTATCATATTTGTGTTAGTTCATGTCAGAGTTAATAGGTGGCGGTACGTGCCGCTTTTGGCAAGGCATTTCTCTTGAGGTGGTGGGATAGTTGTGAGAGATTAAGATTAACACACAGTCGGTTTGTTGGTTTGACATATGTACCAGATGGGTTTGCTCTTAAATTATAGGCGCAAACGTAGGTTTAAAGAAAATTTAAAATTTTTAGACGCCCATTGATGGGCGTTGGCCCTGAGTAACGATATTATTTTGTAAATATGAACGGAAGAATTATATCTAAATATTTTTAAACACAAAATATGATATTTTTTCTAAGAACAAATATTGGAAAATTACAGACGTGTTATTTAATTACCAACCTAAATACACCAAAACATGAACAAACGAGCTCGACAAATTGAATACGCTATTCCGATGAATTTCACATTCACAAAAGAGGGCTTACACGTTAAAAACTATAATTATTTTTAAATAAAACAAAATGTTATTTTTTGGAATAAAAGGATATAACCGGAAACATCCACCGGCATTTTTATCCCCATGGGGCATCCGCATCGGCTGCCAGTACAGACAATTTTTTCGGTACAATATTCCATCCATATCGCACGAAATAAATCATAGAACAATTTTTGATTCCAATCACTAGGTTTGTATTTATCTGTACACGCATGAATGATTGGTGTGACGTAGTGCGGCACGGCATAAATGAACAAGCATTTTTTTTAAATTGTAACTTCATGAAGCGGAAACGTCACGGGCGTGGCAAACGATGTACGAAATACCATGGTATAATAATATACTTCGCCAGGTATAGCATTCCGAGACACAGTGGTCACGTGGGAGACACAAGCCTTCGTCATCACCGCTGTGTTACCAATATCGTGTTCAAACTCAAACTCAAAGCATTTATTTCAATTAAACCATTTACAGGCACTTTTGAATTGTCAAAGAGTCGGTCAGTTAGTCAGAAAGTTGAAGCTAGTTGCCCATTCCAAAACGTAGATCTCTATGGAGAAGAACGGGCAAGAAACTCCAAAGACACTCTTTTTAAATCAAGATATAAAACATCCTGGGTACATTATTCTTGTTGCTTCTATATGCGAGAACAATGAAAAAAATATAAAGAAACAATTCAAAATATAAGATTAATAATAAAAATAAGCCGTGGCAGTTAAGAGATGACCAGTCTCAACTGACGGCGCCCGTTCACGAACATAACGCGTGGATCAGCACCATCCAGCTCAACCATTTTGTAGGGAACCGAATGATCCAACACACGCGCCACCAACAGTGAGACATTTAAGTGAGCATGACATAGTCTCAAATGCCATGCTGTCAAGTCAACATAGGTAATTATATAATAAACGAATCCATGGTACTCACATTAAAAAAATTGAAAAAATGCTTCTAAATTATACAAACCTATAGTTTGCTATGTATTTAAGTTAGTTTGTAATAATAACTCCCCCACCGCCTGTATTACTTGTGCGAATCCGATAAAACAATTAGGTTTCAACTAACAATTACGTTGGTATATGTTTAAATTGAATTGTTTCGTTTGATTAGAAAAACGAAACGACAATTTAAATCCATTATATATATTTTTTTACAGAATTGTGACTGAAAATGTTTCCATAATTCTTGTTTTGATGCAAGAAAGTGGCAACTGGATAGTGACGTAAGCATGTGTACTCCCGGAGTGCCAGACCTTGCTTTTTTAAACCATGCGAAATACGACCATAGAGCCACCTACAGCTGATCATATTCAAATGTCATGTCATTTGCCATTGCCAAGCTACATGCCTACATGATGGTTTTATAATATTACACCGCTTTACCATAGATTCATTCAACTCATTGAGGGAAAGTTCCCCATCTACAATCTACATACATTTACATGAAGTCGATTTGTGGAAAGGCGCAATTCAACGATCAAAAGAGTCAATTAAAAGTTTTCAAGAATAAAACCGTGTTACAGCTGAAGTCTGGCTTCAGTGTGTTAGAATAAAACCGCAGAACCGAGTAAAAGACACTTGAAAATCCAAGCGTCTTTTTATCCGGTTCACTGGGTCCACATTTTGTTACGACAACTTAGAAATCTTGAAGAGCAGACTGATCGAAATAATGGCTGCACAAATATAGATTTATTCATGGTCTAAAAAAACAAGGACTGGCACTCCGGGAGTGACACATGCTTACGTCACTATCTAGTTGCCACTTTATTGCAACAAAATATGAATTTTGGAAACATTTTCAGTCACCATTCTGTTGAAAAATATATATATAAAGCATTTAAATTACCGTTTCTTTTTTCTAATCAAACGAAACGATTCAATTTAAACATATACCAACGTAATTGTTAATTAAAACCTCATTGTTTTATCGGATTCGCATAGGTAATAAAGGCGGTTGGGGAGTTATTATTACACACTACTGGTAACACAGCGGTGATGACGTAGGCTTGTGTCACCCACGTGACCACTGTGTCTCGGAATGCTATACCTGGCGAAGTATATTATTATACCATGGATTTATTAATACGACTGCCTAGTTATTCTAGTAGTCGCAAGCGCAACTACTGAGAATGAGGTCCTGGATTCGATTCTCGGGTCTGGCAAAGTGTTATTGGGTTTTTCCATCTGGAATTTCTCAGTAGCAGCCCGGGGTTTGTGCCCGGTTGATGGTAATAGACTCGCCCCCTATTACATGGGACTTAAACAATTGGGGAAATGTACTATAGGTACACCTCTGCCTAATCCTTCAGGGAATACAGGCGTGATAAAGTCATGTTTTGTTATTAATACGAGATGTTGGATGTTGAGACGTATCTTGTTAGCGTGTAATTACTTAATTAGCAGCTGTGTCGCGTGATTGGCAGCTAAACAGTCATTGACATCGTTCTGTTTCGTCCCGTGAGCTGCACAATTGAACGTGATTCGTCGGATCAATATTAACGGTTCAGGTATTAACGGTGATGATTTAGATTCGTGGAATGAATGACTTGCTGTGGAGAAATGATTTTTATTTACTTATTGACTGTGTATTATTGGTAACTGTTGACCCAAGTAGATTCTAACAATCAGGCTGAATATTTGATGGAACGTGTTCTTTATTTGTAAAGTAAGAATCTGACCTATCGACCATTTTATATACCTCTTATTAACCTGAAACTTGCCAATTTGTGACATATATTTACGAAGAAAAACAAGTAAGTGATGCGTGATTTTTTATACGCAAGTCTCAATCTCTCTCATGTGCTATTCTCGACCCATTTAACACGATACTAGGCACTCAAAAGTTTAAATAAAAGTCACGTAAAAACTTGCGACGCAGGTGTATAAGGCGCAAAACCAAAGTTTTCTCCTCGACTACATTACTCGTTCTATTTAAATTCGAAACCCGAAAAAACCGCAGGAGGTAATAAAAAAACGTTAGCAAGGAAACTTTTAAACGCACTTCTTTTATACAAACAACAACCTTCAGTCAGTTTAGGGTTAAAAAGGGAAACAACTTTATGTAAATTGTATACTCCGTGAACACTTGACCACATAGTGTGGGAAATAGAGTGAGAGAGAGAAAATAATTGCATCATTACAGAAATTGCTTTAGCAGTGTCGCCTGCCTGCTCGGGTACCCTTCACTAACTAAGTTACAAAATCGACGTGGATTACAAAAGGAGTAAAAATAAACCTTAGGATTGACAAAATAAGTGTCAATGTCACATGTCAGTGAAAATTTACGAATTAAACTTCAGGATTTAACAGAGCTGCTGTTGTGACTTTTCATTACGACTGTACCTATAGCATTGTATATTGTAGGTACAGACGCGCAGAAAATGTGTGAATCTGAAATTTTATTTATACTGTAATTTCGTTTATGTATACCTGAGATTCAGTATTCTGTTCGCGATGACAGGTATATTCGCGAGGGAGTTCATACATAAATATTATGTAAATCAAGTGATGTTGAAGATGTGTAGTTGTATTTGTGCTCTCTTCAAGAAAACGAATATGATAATTATGCGTGAAAAGTAGAATTTTGATCTAGTTACATCGTTTCAGGTGCCTAGGTTTCATTAAAGTTAATATTTTAAGATATATTACGTGGATATTTTGATATATAATTTAAAGTATGGAAACCACATATATGCAATAAATGAAACCGCAAGTAATACTAGTCCACAAAAGTATAGCAAAATTAAATATTAAGTTAAAAACCGTAAATTCAAAAAAGTGAAATTTTCAAACAAAATAAATACAATAAAAATAAACATTTTGGTTAGACAACGTACCTTCGTACCTTGTCGTTTAGGTGTACCGATTTTACATTTCAGGCAAATAAGTAAAACACGTAATCAGCGTTGATAGCTTTCACTGCGTGGCAACGTCGCTTTTCAATGTTCAAGGATTCAAGTTCATTGAATCATTGACCTAGTGATCCAATTCTACAGTGTTCAAATTTGGTCTAAATTAAAAATCTACTTTTTGACCTAATTAATGGATCGATTTCGTTATTTTTTTGTATATCGTTAGCCAAGGCGATAACAATTATGTGGTTTCTTATTTATTGCATACATGTGGTTTCCATACTGTACAATACTAGGTTCAAATTATAAAATAGGACCTGAAATTAGAAACAAAAGTGAAATTAAGAACCAGCGGGGTAATTACGTAACACACTAACAGTAGGAATGGGTTTCATTTTGACAGATCAACAACATTCATTGCGTTATTTACGTTGTTGAGCAGACAAATTTTTCGAACATAAATGATAAATGATAAATGATTTTATTTCTGTAAGTAGGTTTGTACAAACACTTTTACACGTCAATCATGTTTTTTAAACTAGATGAGGTCGGCGTTTCCTATCTGACTACTCTGAGAAGAAAGGCCGAAACAAACTCATACGAAGCAATGGATTAGCAATAGGCTTCAAAATGACTCCGATTGTGATAGAGAGTGTGTTACGTAATTAGAGTGCAGTTCCTTCTGAAATAGATTTTAAAGACAATATAAATATAAAAAATATAACTGATTGATTGATGGTTTTCCTGAAATATAGAACTAAAAATAACAACGTTTTTAATTGTAACACTTTCTATTATAATTAAAACGTTCTTGTTTTATTATTTTATACTAGACTTCGATAAGGAAAATAGAAAAACAATGCTGAGCTTACCTACCTGTAAACGAAAACATTCGTTATGATTAATCATCAAAGTAGTCGTTTGTGTTTTGATAATTTTATTTAATTATAAAAGGAAATTAAAATTATTGTTAAAAACATCAAACTAAATGTTTAAGACTTTTGATCTTAACAAAATACTTTGTATAAATAATTGAAAACAAGCACACTTTTATATTATCAAACTCTGTTGAAAATTGTGAAAGTGAATTTTTATTTTTAAGCACATGGACACAATTTCCATATTTTTTTCTTTAATTAAATTTTTCGTGATTCTATTCTTTTGAGCCCGAATATGAAAAGCCCCTTAAAACTTCAGGAAAACCAAATGTTAGGTATTAAAATGCTTTTAGCTATATATTAATGCTAATTGAAGTGGGTACTACGTGTAGTCACTAGGTTATATAATTCGATTGTCAGTCAATACTCAAGCACGTTTGTGGTCTTTGAGTCCAACACGTTTCCGTAGCTTTGATGTGAATAAGCACGCTGCAGTTAACGTCAGTTACGTTATACTAAGATGTGGCTTCAGGGCTTGCTAAACGTAATTACCATAATATACGGTTCGACCAAATCGAGTCGCTATTGAATCACAAAATCAGGTGCAGACATTAAAGGCCTTTGACCTACTTCAATGAGTTTATGAGTTTAGTGTTGCTTTCTGCACATTTTTAAAGTTTAGTTTTTTAAGTATTAGTCGAAAATTATTTTTCAATTTATCGGGTGTGTGTTTGCAATCCACTATTGTATTGGGGTCATCCTGTAAAGATAGTGTGTGTAAGTTTCATAATAAATCTAATATATAAAATTCTCGTGTCACAGTTTTCGTTGCCATACTCCTCCGAAACGGCTTAACCGATTTTGATGAAATTTTTTGTGCTTATCCGGTATCTATGAGAATCGGCCAACATCTATTTTTTTTTTTTTTTTTTTTTTGGTAGGTAGGGTAGGGAGTTAGGGAGGTAGGTAGGTAGGTAGGGTAGGTAGGTAGGTAGGGTAGGTAGGTAGGTAGGGTAGGTAGGTAGGTAGAGTAGGTAGGTAGGGTAGGTAGGTAGAGTAGGTAGGTAGGGTAGGTAGGTAGGGTAGGTAGGGTAGGTAGGTAGGTAGGGTAGGTAGGTAGGGTATGTAGGTAGGTAGGGTAGGTAGGTAGGGTAGGTAGGTAGGGTAGGTAGGTAGGGTAGGTAGGTAGGGTAGGTAGGTAGGGTAGGTAGGTAGGGTAGGTAGGTAGGGTAGGTAGGTAGGGTAGGTAGGTAGGGTACGCCGTAGATAAGTACCGCAACCCGTGCGAAGCCGGGGCGGGCAGCTAGTCTAATATATAAAATTCTCGTGTCACAGTTTTCGTTGCCATACTCCTCCGAAACGGCTTAACCGATTTTGATGAAATTTTTTGTGCTTATCCGGTATCTATGAGAATCGGCCAACATCTATTTTTTTTTTTTTTGGTAGGTAGGGTAGGGAGTTAGGGAGGTAGGTAGGTAGGTAGGGTAGGTAGGTAGGTAGGGTAGGTAGGTAGGTAGGGTAGGTAGGTAGGTAGAGTAGGTAGGTAGGGTAGGTAGGGTAGGTAGGGTAGGTAGGTAGGGTAGGTAGGTAGGGTAGGTAGGTAGGGTAGGTAGGTAGGTAGGGTAGGTAGGTAGGTAGGGTAGGTAGGTAGGGTAGGTAGGTAGGGTAGGTAGGTAGGGTACGCCGTAGATAAGTACCGCAACCCGTGCGAAGCCGGGGCGGGCAGCTAGTAATATTATATAATTTTAGTGGCGACGTATTTTGCAATGGACTGCAGTTTTACATACAATTTTTTTTAAAGTAAAATTGCTCCATCTCCAGCTAAATTAAACTTGTGTTTGTTAATTTTGTTTTTCTTGTGTTGAATTTTTTTTTTTAATTGGAATTTTACCTAGCCGACTTGAGTATGTGTTTGTGTCACTTTTTAGTTTGTAATTTGCTCTGTACAACGTCTTGGGATTCAATTCTGTAATCTTGTGCATGTAATTTTAAATAAATAAATAAATAATGAATAAATAATGTTAACACGTTTCAATTTGATTGCTTGGTCCCACAGAGCACGGAGACGCCTCGGCAGCCTGCTAAAGACAGCATTGTCAACACTTTCCATACAAACCAAGCGTGTCACCGTTTACTCGCACTATGACCCAAATGACGTATAGAAACTGACAGTTTTGGAGGCAGTCCGTTCCAGAAGTTGTGCGGTCAATGCAGTTTCGGCGCAATTTTATTAGTCTCTAGACGTTGCCGGCGGCGGTGGCGCGGCGATTACATGCTCTGCGCTTCATCCATATTGAAAGGCTATATTGAACCGTGTCTTACTCCCATAAGATTAACTAATTTGGTACAGAGCCACATCGCGATAGTTAGTTCATCAATGTTCATCGTATAGCTTGGGCTTGTAACAACGCTCACAAACTGTTTATTTACTTCAGCTTCATTCCAAGTCTCGAGCTGTTGTCGTCGTTCCGTTAGCTATCGAAATGCCTTGCCAGGAAGACTGGGCGTCTCTTAGCTGCCACGGCTTATTTTAATTTAATTTAATATTTGAAATGTTTTTGTCTTTTTATTACGGACGCTTTTAACGTTTTGCATTGTTCTCATCTGCATAGTATCAACATGAATGATGTAACCAATATTTTGTAACCATATTTTGATTTAAAAGAGTGTCCATGGAGTTTCTTGCCCGTTCTGCTCCATAGGTACCTACTACGCTTTGGAATGAGCAACTAGCTTCGTCTTTCTGACTGACCGACCCCTTGACAATTCAAAAGTGCCTGTAATTGGTTTATTTGAAATAAATGTTCTGTAGACATCGTTTAAACCATCGAGTCTGTTTTCGAAATAAGAACCCAACTGAAATCGAAATACAGTTTCTTTTACAGAACTGACAACTTAGTCCGGTATTAATTTGCCAATTTTGTATTAAGAACTTTACTAAAGTCGGCATTACGTTTGAAATACAAAAACTAGCTCTTAGGTTTAGGGTCGGGCAAGTTAGATCGTGTTTTGTAATAAGACGGTTTGAGTTTGAGTTTGATACTAATTTTGCTTGCCGCATTTATAACCAAATGCTATAGGATAGTTTTATTTTCGATTAAAAAATCGTTCGAATTTAAGTAACGTTTACTTAGCGTGTTTGTTCTAGGACCTCTGGTGGGCCATCTGCTAACTACAAGTTTTAAGATACGTCATAAAATCTTCGTCCTTACCTTAGTTACACCTTCAATGAACGCCCTAGTTGCCAATTCCCCTGGTCCATCGACAGTCTTGCCATCATCATCGGGGCCCCAGGACGCGCTGTAGATGTCCACGTGTTGAGGGTTTAGGCTCAAGGACCGGGCTTCCACTGCATCTGTGACGTCACCATCGAGCATTCGAACTCCTGAGAAAAGATAACCTTGATTAGTAAAGAAGATGATTCTGTAGGTAATATTTGGATGGGTGGGATATGTGAGAATCTAACCAACACCCGAAAATGTATTTGTACGCCGGAAACGGCAGAATATTATGAACTGTAAAAATTATGTAACATCTCTGTAACAATATTCTGACAAATAAATGGACTATTACTATTACATTACATAAGTACTTCTAATCCTTAGCGTATCGATGGCAAAAGCAATGTTAAGAAAGTTCAAATATATTATGCCCAAACTCCGCTCACTTGACACATTCATAAAGTCTTCTAGTGCACAGGTACAGGGCATTTTATTCTACATATTACAAAGGTACCAGAAATATTATAAAACGGTAGGGCAAACTAGCGTTGGTACTATGAAATAAAAACTGACTTTTATTTTTATTTATACATATTTTTGCACGCCGCATTGGAAAACTACAGACCAGATTAATGGGTTATTCAAACTCGAGGCCTAAAAGTTAGCTAGGCACTCGTGTGCTTTTCAAATTCAAAAGGACGTACGTGGGAGAGTATTCGGACAAAAGCGTAATTAGCATAAAATGTAAAAGTCCCTGACTAAAGATAAATGTTAATACCAACAAAAACATGTTTTGTTATCCCGTTTGTAACTGTAATTCGTGTTAATTTAGAGTTCCGGGGATGTCAGCTTGAGTAATTTATTTCAGCTCATCCCCAGGGTGACTGTTTTGAAACATTCAGATGTAAAACTTCTAATGGCATAAAACGTGACACTTCTCGAATAATAAATGATATCAGGAACACAATCTTATCATTTTATTTCGCCTCCGTTCGTGTGATGAACATAAATTCTTTTATAACCATATAAACGCTGCCTGTGTCGATATCAAAACAGCACGCATGAAACTGGGTCTGGGAAATTCCCAGAACTTCGTGTAGCTGCCTTTAAATAAATTAAATAAATAATGTTTATTTATCCAAACTAATACATAGACACAGGTTGATCACAGTGGTAGATATACTAAAATGATACATAATTGTTTGTACAAACGTTAAAGGCTACAAAAATCTACATAAACAAAAATATAAACCCTGTCTCTTAAACTAGGAGGCCTGTATCTTAAGAGTCAGATAGAGAGACACTATTTCAATCATCTAACTTTCATCATCCATCATCAAATCAAATCAAATCATTTATTTTCATAACACAGGTTCAAAAGATGTTACAAACGGTTCATAAGGTACACTGTATTATAACCATGTGAGGTGTGCAAATATATTAGGAACATTATGACACAATAATTCTGAATCGGTTTTCTTATTGAGTCAGTCATTGAAAATATAAATAGATAGTAAATTTCGTACACATTAAATTAAATTTGAACTGATAAATTATAACAGTAATGTCAAGCAAATTAATAATGTCATAGTGATTGTAATTATTGTCATATTGAATTAATTTACAAATATTTGCTATAGTTCAAATACAATATCTTTATCGTCGAAGTAGTAATCAAACAGATTTTTAGAAATTTCACCATGTAATGATAGCATTACATGGTGAAATTTCTAAAAATCTGATTGTACCTAGTGTGCTGTTCGTGTGTGCCGGTGTATGTGTGCGCGTGGGTGGGAGAGTGTTTCAGTGAGCGAGGGTGTGTGTGTGTGTGTGTGTATGTTGGTACGATCTCTCGATCATCTTTGGTGTAATGTTTGACAAATATTACAATTATAGAGTTCTTTACAGTGGATTTTACGTTATTAATACACTCCCGGATTCCTAAATCGAGCCACCCTGATCTTTTTGTATAGAAGTATAACATTTTTTAAATGGTCGTGAATTCAAATTCGGAACAATGACGACATCGAAATGATGGACAGTATGTCGGCTTCAAAAGTGCATAAAAACTTTTTTTTTGACTCATCATCATTTTGATGTGGGCTGGCTTATATTATAGGCTTTAAACCTTCCATGAAAATGCACGATAGCTCGATCCAGGAGTCTGGGAGTGCATAAACAGAGGATGCCACTGTGTAAATATAAAAGATCTAGCAGACTATTCCGATAAATATTCAACTATGAACAGACAACAAAAGGGAGTATTTTGCGATGAAATCTCGAATTTATGCACCGAAACACGTTTGCACTGCAGATGGCAAAGATAAACGCAATATTATCATAATACATGTTTGTGAGTAATGTTTACATTAGGATAGCGATTGTGATAAACTTTCAAGTTATATTGCGTAGAAAGGGAGAAGTTACACAGTGTTTGTAAGCTCCAACGAATAAACATACTTCGCAGCTTCGCAGACTTGGTAATAACTTTATATCCTGAAGCGTTTTCATATCGCTGCACAACACACTGACAAGGAAATGTTCATATTTTCTAATTTGTACAAACATTTTGCTAAAACACATTTAGCAGAACTTTTCAACGCCAGTTTGGTAAAAGATATGGCCGAATATTTAACAAACGTATGCTATGGTTTAAGCAGAATACTTTCGTTGATAAATTATAATGTAAACTAATTTATTTATATTGAAAAATAATAATAAAAAATGTACTCATTCATCCTACGTAGAAGCGAAACCGACTGGTTTTGTATCTGTTATAATTTTCACATTCCTAAAAACATAAAAGGACAGTCAATTATTAGGAAAACCCTCACTTAGCAGTTTTATCATCTTTTACTGTACGTCATTAGTACGTTCTGTGGACTATATAAGAACCCTGTGTCGTCAAGCAGACACAATAGCCCTACAGGAGACCTGCGGTGCTATTCTCTAAGGATACAGCCTTGCGCGCAACACTGCCACAGCGCTGCCGCAGCAGCGAATCAACGTGTTTCGTCCCTGCTGGTTGTTCCCACACGACTTGCCGATCCTTGGAACAGTCGACCAAGACTTTGACTACTATGGCAAATCCGCTATAGACTCGTCTGCGGGCCTAGTACGAGGCAGACCGTATGGCAGTGTTACTCTGCTCTAGCGTAAAAGTGCGTTTAGTTCCATGACAGCGATCCCGGTGCAACAGTGTGCGTCTCACGGCAATTAAGGTAGTTGTATGCGATCGTTCCTTTGTAGTTTTATCTGTGTATATGCCTGTGAACTCCACTGAGAACCTAATCGAATTTACTGACTGAATGTGTACATTTTAGGAGACCTTAATGCTATAATCCTTCTGCGTTATTTTGAAAGGAACTTCTAAAATTCTGTAACGATCAGCAATGGGTATGTACGGATATAGAAAAATTGGAAAGTTCATCGGACACCTTTACTTTCGTTAGGATGCCCACGGCTGCACAAGCTGGCTTGACCATTGTGTGGTAACGGAACGGTGGTGTGTACTTGGTCCTGCAAGTGGACTCATCTATGATAACATGGTGGAGTCTCGACGTCACGGTCGTTCCAAATCTAAGCAAAAATGGTGTCAAAATATCGCCGAGCAAATTAAGATAGATATTGTCGCGTCACACCACGCAGACAAAAATCTCAAAAGCTTTGGAAAGGCACGAGAAAACTAAATCAACACCCTGTGTATATTTTCCGATGCTCGCATTGATGGCTTTCATACCATCCCTCGAAAGAGAGTAGCATTATTACTTAGTTGAGCCTGCGGCAGTAGCAACGGCATTCCTAGCATTGTGGCTGGTAAAATCAACTGCCCAATATTGTGGTATTGTGTGCAATTGCATGTCGATAAAAACTCGATCGAGATCTTTTCTACTGATGAAATAATTATTTATTTATATTTTTAATTATTTTATTTGTTTGTTTTATGAACTTAATGAAGATGTAAATGATTTTAATGAATTTGAAGATGATTGCGATTTAACTTATGAATTTATGTTACAATTTGATTTTAAGTACTTACTACTTCAGTTATTTATTATAGTTATAATAGTATTATTGTGGCATGTATTCTAATCTTTGGTTACTAACATAATTTTTAAGTATACTAACATAAATATGGATCACAGTGTCTGACTTAAATAAAAAAAATAAAAAAATAGAAATAATTAAAATTTCACACTATCAAGAACGTTATAGCAAATATTTTTTTATTCCTGAGTATTCATCACGCCCCAAATACCGAAGGATCGGTTTTTATTTCGCCTAAAATAAAATTATGGTAATGATTTAATATTTTTCAGTTTTATCCGTTGTGTATCTCCGATATTACTAAATTAATATGCGGCACAAAACCGACAGTATCTACCCATTTTATCAGCTTTTTACAACCCACATATACCAGCCGTTTAGGTATATAAAAAAACCTAATAAAAACTCACGAGGAGACATAAAAACATGCATATGGCGTAACAGTAAACTTGAAAATATACTTTTTGTTCCTTCGTCTTTCTTAACACAATGAGCTTTGGTGGCTAATCCAGCGGAGTTTTTCAGTGAAGCGTTTTTATTGGTCGTTTTACGTGACGTAGTGTGCTTGGGTGGAAGTACCTACTCTTGTATATAGTAGAAAAATAATGTACAGAGTTGGTGTAGTACCAAATAATAGCTAATACTCTGAAGTGGGATGCTAACTCGTAGATTAAGGTAAACAAAATATCCTACCGGAAAAACAGTCTACTCTTATTGAATAGAAAATAAATACTTATTTGCAAAGAATATATAGGTACAAAAGTCAATTTTTTACAATTGTGAGGAATCCACGTACTGTCACCAAAAGAGATAAGTAACCAGGGTCGTCGATATAGTTGAAGTTTAGTAAGAAACCGATGTATGTTTTCAAATGAAATTTAATTAGATTAATGAACTGTTTGTTTTCTATTAATTAAGTAAAATTTTATTCGAAAACATCCATCGGTTTTTACTAAACTTCAAATATATCTGACGACCCTGGTTACTTATCACATTTGGTGACCGTACATTCTACATATTTTAGGATCTAAATTTCAGTGATAAAATAGCACTATTACCATACGCAGTTTCAAGTCGTTTTATACGCCCAATTACGCTAATTTGAAGTATTATTCTTGTTTAAGTGTAAAGATATTACAAAAATGTATTCTAATAGAATGTCTAGTGGGCTTTATCACATCGACAACGCTACTCAAATAAAATAAATATTTCGTTAGATTAAACACGGCCGATTGAACATAGTCACATTAACTTCATGGTATAAATAAAAAGTTCAAGCAAGCAAAATCAGAAAACCTCTAATCCATCTATCTTACTTAGTATTTCTTGCGTATCGAATATATTAAGTCAGTCTGAACTATTCTTTATTACGCATAAATAAATTGTCCTACAAAACATCGAAGTTGATCTATCTTCTTTTTTCTTGTAGTCTGTAATCCTTTGGGATATTATTGATGACGTCACGTTTTTTAAACGACACTAAGCTATGAGAATATCAATTGGTGGTAACCTAGAGATGTTTTTATGGACTGAATATTTTGACTCGACAAAATATGCTATGATTCTTTCAGCATTGGGGACATTGATCACAATATTTATAAACATGTCCATCTGTGTCTCTTTTGTAGGGTCACATAATTATCGTGAGGCTATTGCAGATCACTACTGGTCATGCATACCAACCCGCATTGGACCCAACTCACAAAGAGGAGGCCTGTGTCCTAACAGTAGGAACGTTATAGGCTGATTATGCAACTGGTCTTAGACCATTGCAAGTTACTGCGTTGATTTTTCTTTTCTCTCATCCTTCAATCCATTCATCTTATCACCCCGGGAAAACCACTTCTTTACCTAACTTAGGGCATCCTACACTGTCTTTGCCGATTTGTGGGGTCTAAATCCTGGTCCTCCACTAACACTCAAGTAGAGCAGACGTGTGTATAAGCAATATTATTTAACAATTATGTCGTTCAAATATTTCCGAGTGATCTGTGACCTAGAAAACGAATCGCGCATTTTTTTGCTAAGTTAATGATTTACTTTAGTGAATAACAACTAATTATGAGAAACTTTTAAGAATTAAATATGTCAAATAGTGAAAGCAGCCCTCGGAGTATTCGACCACCAAGTAGCCTTGCCAGAAAATCTCAAATTCCTTACCATGCGGCTAAAGGAAAAAATCAGGCAGTGGACACCAGTGAGATTAGTAACTGGTTGATCCCAATTGAATCATGCCTGAATGAAGTCTGTACCATTGGTCCGGAAGGAAAGCTGAACTCCGATCAAAAGCTGAGGATGAATTTCCTATCGCGCAAGGTTGGTCATGGCGTTACACAAATGGCAGTTTACTACCAGGACTTGAAACTAAAGGCCCAATAAATACAAAACTCTAAACTAGTGTTGAGAGGAAAAACTGACCTCACGGATTCTATCGAAAATATAAAAAAAACCATTCAAGAAAACTGCACTAAACCAACAACGGCAGAAAAAGTTTCGTTCGCTTATATGGTAAAAATCAATTAAAATAATTACTTGCGCCCCAATAACGTCAGCTCTATAGCAATTTATCCAACAAATAAATTTAAATCTAGTGACGACGCTAAATCTCTTGTACAAAAAATGATATGCCCTGAACAAATGCAATTGCATGTTAGAGGACTGCGCAAAACAAAAAACGGAGTCGTTATAATCAGCACAGAAACCAAAGATTACATAGAAAAACTTAGGAAAACATCTCAGCGAAGTAGTTCCGGCTTGAAAGTGGAACAACCCCATAAGAGAAGACCAAGTTTGTAGTTATAGGAGTACCGATCGTTTTAAGTGATCAAGAAGTTTATGATTGCATCTATGAGCAGAATATAGCCGACAAGCTGCCTAGTTTGTCCCGTGACTCTTTTTTGGCCTCTATAAATTTAAGTCACAAGTCAGGTAAAAAAGAGGGACCTATGTGCATCTTTATTCTTGAAGTTATTGCTAGTATAAGAAAGGCGCTTATAAACCAAAATCGAATGTTCATTAATTGGACATCCTGCCCAGTGAGGGACTTCACACTTGTGACCAAGTGCTTTAAATTTCAACAGTATGGATATGCTGCAGAGACATGTCCGGTGGCTACCTATACGTGTGGACCTTGAAAACAAGGTCATCAGGCGAATGAGTGCACTAAACATGCTGAACCGTCACATTGTGCAACGTGCTTGCGATTTAAAAAAACCGAGCAAGCACAAAATGCGATCACGAATGCCGTGCATAGAAATTAGCTGAGACAAGATACATAATTCTATAGATTATAATGAGGTCGCGTAAGACCGCCAACGTTTATATAGTCTTTTTTAATTTATGTTATATACCTATTCTAATATTGTCTATTAGTTATCATACGTAAAAATTGTTTTAGTTTTTACAATTCGTATTAGAAATAAACAAGCAATCTTAACATTTTGTTGACACGGCAATTTTTTCCGTATTACAAAGTAAACGCGACCTTGCTAAACATGTAACATTGCAAAAATCATAATAGAGCATGTTTGCAAAAATGTCTGACGATGACGCAAAAAAGTAGCATACTATTTTTCTCAATTTGAATATAACCATAATATATTAGTAGATAAATTATTTATTATTTGTTTTAGGTATTTTAGATAATACTTATGTATAAGCACTGAGTGACATACCAGGATACAAGTTTATTCCTAGTTCAGGTAGAATCCAATTATGTTTACCTACCTCTAATTTAAGGCCCTAATCTGTAAATATTTATGGAAATCAATTATCAATAAACAATTTCAATATCAATTAGGAATATTGTCGTGTCTTATTGTTACACTGGATTGCAATCGAAATGAGTTTTAATCAAGTTATTTATTTATTCCGTGAATAGGATATCGGAACTTTTACACGTCATGCTTTTTTTTAAATAAGCTAGAAGAAATAGCGAAAATGTTAATAAAGGATAAAGTTTTCAATATTCATTTGTCTCGTAAGTGCCATTCTAAGCATGAAAAAACAATACCTAGATACTCCTAGGCAACATTTAGTTTGCACTTAAAACCTAAGGAGACCTAAGACAAATCTTGACAACGCACTCTCAGAACACATCACTCGTGCAAAGTGTAAGTCTTGGAGCACTTGTGCACTCTTGAGGACAATAGGGCGTGTTTGTCACACTTTAACAACCATTAAATGCTATGTATGAAGAGATACTAGACACAGTGGTTGTTAATGCTACAATTTTATGTGAGGACGCACTATGTACAATATGTTTGGAAGTTAAAATATTAGCAGATAAACATTTGAAAAATAAACTACTTAATCATTACACTTACAAGAACAAACAAAAAAAAATTGAAAGAAAAAATCAAAATCAAAATATTTTATTTCACATAAACCGACATGGGCACTTATGAAACGTCAGAAGCTAGGTGCACGGATCCAATTGGTTGCTTCCTATGGAGAAGAGCCGGCAAGAAACTCCACAGTTACTCTTTTAAAAATAAGGGGTTGACAATGACAAGACAATGTTTCAAATTACAGTGTTGATATGTATGGGAGGACAGTGTAGGCACAGTCAACAAGTAACAGGCACTCAACAAAATATAAATAAAAATATAAAAAGGTCTACTAATCTACTAAAAGAAACTATAAGTAGGCACTTATGCATGCTATCCAGACAAAAAGGGACCGTATTGGACACTACACTGATTTTTCGCTCTTTCGTTACCGCGATTGACTAATCCAGAATCATCTACCTATATAGCCTTTCCCCAACTATGTTGGGGTTAGCTGCCAGTCTAACCAGATGCAGATGAATACCAGTATTTTAGTAGCTCAGAGTATCACAAGAGTTATTTTAATAAAGACAGTGAGCACTAAGGAAGAATTTCTGAAAATTGCCGATGGAGTGTACAATCGGGCACAAATTAAAATGTAATTTGCTTACAAGCTTTGTGTTTCTTACCTCCAACACTAGCGCCATACGCGACTCCCACAGCGCACAGCGAGTTGTTAGCAGTAGCGGCCACTTCACCCGCGCATCTTGTGCCATGTCGGTTCGAGTCTATCATGTCGTACCGTGGCTGAGGGTCCGAGTCGTGCGAGTTCACGTCGTATGACGCCATAGGATCCTGGTGGAGAGAAAATAGGTATTAGATATGAATACGTATAGGTAATAATAATTAAAACACGTTGCGTTGACTAGTTACCCCGTTTCAAAGGTATTTTAATGCATCTGGGATCGAAAACACTTATTTAAATAGTATTATTGTGTTATTACTATTATAAGAGATGGTGGTAGGCCTCCAGGTGTAGGTACAAAATGAACTGTGGGCGAATTTACTTGAGGGCAAAACCTAACTACCAGTAGAACGCTTGTTATTAAGCCACGGTCACAAATCTCCGTGACTTCAATGGCGGCCTCTTCAGGAGATTCTTCTTAAGTCTTATTGACCTAATTGTAAATTGAAAAGCTTTAAACGAAGCCTTGTAAAATATCTTGAAGCTAACAGACGAGTTGAAAAGTTTTATACATCCGCGTGAATTAATTGTCGAAACTAATAAGTCCAAGTCCCAGATTAAGTCTCATATAATTTATAAAACGTTTAAGTAATCTCCCAACTTTTCATACAGAACACTTTGTACGCCGATATTAAGGACATGAGCCGTCCGCCGTACGTCTTCAGCAGTCTGAGGTTTCATTCGTAATTATGTATGAAAACAATGCACGTTTCGTTATTAATTCCAGTGTGAGAGTGCAAACATACCTCGGGCGAGCGACGTCGGCCGTTGCCTCAAAAATATCACTTTATTTATAACAGGTAGGTACTGTAATATAATCGTAGATCTATGTCAAAAATTGTGTTTCACAATTTTTTTATATCTTTAAATAATGTTGTCGACTAAATGCAATGTCTTTTTTCCACATACGTCCGGACCGTTGTGGATGGTTTACTGGTATTTGTCCCGCTTGCCAACTTCGAAGCGGACGACGTCGTGGGCAGAAACTAAATAGTATATTCATAAAACTCACACGGCCTGGTTGCTCTCTAAGGCGAGGCCCTTACGTTCCTCGCACATAAATCGCCTTAGTATACCCACGACCCAATTACCCATTTTTTTTTCCGAACGCCAACAGTGGAATTAAAGCCGCACGAGCGAGATGAATCGTGTAATTTGAAACTCCGAAGCTTTTGTTCCGAACACAGATGTCACTCTACGCCCTTTTATTGCGAAAGCGTGGATCCCCCGCGTAATACTCGCACCCGTTCTGATTTCATCGGTGTTTTTCAAACATTTCCCCCTAACATACGTGGAAACTGCGTCTCTTATTTCCCAATGAAGATTTGAGTACAAAGTACAAAAGGAGCAACAAAAGTACCGACGTCATAAAACATACAATGAGACAATTTCAAAGAAATTCATTCGAAATGTCGTGAGACGTAATCTGGAACATGTTGTTTTATGACGTGAACCAATCGAATTCCTACAAGTTTGTGTTTAGATTAGAGCAAGAGGAACAATGAAGAATAGCGTGTACTTACGTAATTAGCGACCAAGTCCGGGTGATCGGTCTCCAGGCCATCGTCGAGGATGGTGACTACTACGCCACGGCCTGTGATGCCTTCCCGCCATGCTGGTATCACGTTCATGTCTAAACCACCTCCTCGGTTCTAAAACAAAAACAAGATTAAAGAAAAAAAGAAAGAAAAGAAAGAAAAATTGTTTATTCTCCACAAACAAAACGACAAATACAGAAGAAATACAGAAGTTTAAGAAGAAGAAGTTAATGTATCCATTTGGCAATGTAAATATTTAGTTAATAACTCCTATTATCATTTAGCACATGATTTATGGAATGGCTTGGCAAAACATCTACAAACAAGAAGTAATAAAATAAAAGCAATGACCCACTTAATCTTCGGCGGTCGTAAAATCATGAAACGTACCACAAAAAAGAAATGTACGAGTAAAACCAATTACTCAACCTCCATCAGCGAAGATTTTTTAATTTAAAATATTGTTACTAAAACGAATTTGCAGAAATATATTTGCAACAGTAGCAGAGCCGAATGAAAATGAAATATCAGTCGCAACACCGGCGCGACCACTGGAAATTTGTATTGACGGATTGTTTCACTGATATCAATACGAAATTGGTTTTTTTATCAACTATTTCGGAACGCTGGAATAATAAAAGTGAAAAAAGGCTAACAACGAATTCTAAATTGGAATTACTTTTGTAGATTGAGTGACGAGCAATATCTATCTTTGTGTGTTTTATATTGACACATATATACAAATTCTGTCTGATATATTGTTAAATAAAACGAAATAATCTGTATACTCCTACTAAATACTACTGTTGTCTGTAAAAGATCGCTTTTAGCGATAAGACCGCCCATTGTGTCACCCTATGTAAAATTTCCACATTTATATCTGTATATTTTATGGTGTACGTACATAATAAGGAGTATTCTATTCTATTCTACTATAAATTAAACCAACGTTTACACAAAACATGTTACACAAATTAATTCACTTGAGCCTCCCTAATAGGCACGGGATGTCTAAAGATATGAAATCAAAAACATCTCAACCCTCGTAACGGTGGTAAAAGCGATTTTATGTAAGAATTAGGCAAATTTCTCGCGATAGCTTAATAAAACTCAAATTTTTGGCTACTTCTACTTGGTCAATATTTAAGAAGAGCGTTATAAACTTCACCCAAAGAAAATTAAACTTCTCTCTCGGTTTGGTTGGATCGTTAAAGAAAAACAAAAACGACGCGAATCGAGTGCTTACACAGTGTAACTTCACAACTTTCTGGTACACTCAACAATATTCTGTTTCTTAATTGAATGACACATTTGCAATTATGTATATTATAATCAATAGCAATTATAAAATGGTTGATACTCGTACCTCGTTGATCATTCTTGTTTCATAATTATACAGTATTTCATCAATATCTTCTTAAGCTGTTGTATTTATAAGTTGGTATTAAACTGTGTTTAAACTAGCGAAAACATAATTACCAAAATATTAGTTCGGGGAAAAAGTTATTTTTTATTTTATATACAAATTCAAGACTAAGAGCTCCTGAGGCATCCAAATATCGAGTGTTTTTGTATACCCAGACTTTTCAATTGGGTCAAAACTATTTTGAGGTCAATCTCTAACTTTTCAGCTATGTCGTAACTGCTAATATGCTGATATTGCTCCACATTTTCAAAAATTACATCTACTTTATTCTTAACAGAGCGAACAGAGCGAGCTGCATCTTTGACATCAAAAATTCCGGACTGAAAACTGCTTGAACCTACTTTGTGCTACTCTTACTGACGCTGCATTAAGTCCATAAACGTCACATATTTTTTTCGCGGCTTGTGTTGCATTGTTCCCTTTTTTGTAATAAAACTTCAAAATGTATCGAATTTCTTCGTTAGATTCACTAATTTTTGCAGACAGAAAAACAATTGAAAAATGGCGGAAAATCGTTTTTACTTTTATGTTTCTTTTTAAAATTTCATCTATTTAATGGTCTCAAAACCAGCCAGATATAAAATGTACAGCCAAAGAGATTTTACTCCAACTTTATATCTATAAAATACGAAAAAACTTTTTCCTTGACTTATTATAAAATCTAGGTAAGCACTCGTTAAATATCTAGTTTTTTTTTTATATGTATATATTAACTTCCCTAGTTTCATATTTAGTCAAACACAAAGTAGTTTAGCTACTTTTATAAAAAAAATACATTTATTTACGTAATAACTTTACTAAAGCTAACTAGAGCTTCCAAACGTTTGCAAACGTTTTCAACTGTGAAAGTGATCCTTTGAGCCTTTGGTACTAAATTTTATTTTTGGTTTTGCCAAAGGGACAGAACTCAGCTCCCATACTAATCGCATTGGCACTCCTCAAAGTCACTCTTTAGATCGGGCACTCAGAGTAAAGTGCCTGGCTTTTACAACTGTGAATATATAGTAATCATATAAAGGAAGTGTTAGATCTAAAGAGCTCTTGCACATCGATTGATTGACGTTGCACCGATGATGGATTCAATCAGTGACCTTATTTTAAAGATAAAGACCTCTTTGTATATCGTAGAGTAAGTGTTGTTCGAGGCGACCATTTATGTCATCATACGACTTTATATATAAACATGCTAGTCTACCCTAGCTGCACCTAAAGATGCGTTACGGAGCCGTATCTTTCCGAGCGTTTTCTGCATCTAGACGCAAAGCCAAAATCAACAACTTAGTAACAGTCTACTACTAGGCATAGGCCTCTCCCAAGCTGCAACATCAAATTCGGTTCTCCCCCTTCTTAATTCAGTCCCAGCTGCCTTTTTCAGGTCACCGGTGCTTTTAGTTGGGGGGGCCAATCTGTCAAAATCACTGCATTTTGGTGTGCTTTTGACAAATCAAAGTTTACGCTTATTTATATCTCTGTATCTTACCATAAGTTCATACTCCGCGAGATTATCCACGACTTGAAAAGTTTCATGAACCTTTCAAGGCCAAAATACTTAAAAAATACTTACTAAATACCACATGTGAGGCCACTTTGGGTCGTTAAGTTGAAACTTGGAGTCTGCAGCTCTTGGCCGTCCCTTCACCCGTGACGGTTGGAGCTCTCGTTTCAAATTAGTGTCGCGCTTCGACGCGGCTGACGGCGCCGGCGCATCCGATGACGTCGTCTCAGCTAAGACAGAAAAAATAAGTCACGACTTGTCGCATGCTTGGTTGGAGTGAGATACCTTCGCTTAAAATCTGGGGTAGTGTGTCGGTATAAACGTTCTGATGGCATAATTTATTGCAAGTAAAATCTTAGCAGTGGTTGAGATTTGGTGTGTAGTTGCTCATTGTCATGTTCTACTATGGGTTAATCATAAAGGATAAGTTTAGTTCATTTAAATCTGATAATTTTTAGGTTATACACCATCGGGTGAATGGTATAAATCGCTAGACAAACAGAAATTAGAGAAAGCAGAAACAAAAGTCATTGTACTCTATTGGAACACGGATGGATGAATCATCAATGATCTTCGATTTTCTTACGGTTAAGTCGACACTCTAATATTCGTCAAACAAACCAACAGCACTCATCTTATCATTCAAGGATGATAAAGATACAGAAACCTAGATAATTATGATACTCGCTTTAACTATGTATGATCAACATTGTAAAGATTTCGTAAAGAAAACATCAAATGTACATCGTTACCTGTAGAATGATATGAATCTGGTATAGCCTGGAAGTCTCTCTTCTTCCTCGAGAGAGCACGCTGCTGCTTCGCCCATCGCACTCTGTTGTCTCCTTCTAGCATGCCGTGGTGATCGTGTGCTGGTGTGATCGACCGCTTCACAATGGCATGGTGGTGAAAGTGATAGTGATTGTCGAAGATCTGGGGAAGATACAAAAGAATATGTTAGAAATGTTGGAGAGGCTGAAGAAAGTTGAGTAGATGAAAGAAGTTCACGAAATGAAGGAAATAATGTCATGAACAGGGGCTTGATATACTGTGAAAACAAACAGTCGATAAAATTGCCTACAATATAATACATTTAGTTTTCTGCGAATGGTAAGTCTATATCTCACAAAAAATATCGTTTAAAAAAATTACCTTTTTTTTTCTTCAGGGATTATTGTGTGCCTTATAACTTGGGTAAAATTTAATGTTCCTTCTTTCACATTTCGCCAGTAATTTAAGTCCATTAGGACTTAGGTACATTGGTACCTAATAGGAGCGAGGCTATCAGTGCCTAGTATTCTGGCATAATCGAGCATACATATTTCTTTAGAGAAAAAAATATTTAAGCCTACTGAGCATCCAAAAGATTTATAATTAAAAACAGTCGGCAAAAATACAAAGCCGTTTATGCCTTCCATAGTCCGGTCTAATGATGCTGCTAAAGATATTCCTTCATTGTAATAAACGTAAATGTATTAATTAAGTTAATTTGCAAGCTTAATTATAATAATAACCCAATTTCAATTCAAAGTGCAGAACGAAATATATATGAAAGCACCACTACGCCTCTACGTGACCGCTTTCAAATTAACTTTGTTTATCTAATTCTTTATCAGGGCCAGCAGTCTCGACATTAGATAGCGACAAAAATCTGTCGCTAAGTCGTATCGATGTCAAATTCCTTTAATAGATTTTCAACTTTAATTCCAAAGCATAAGGTTGAAAATCTATTAAATAAATTTGACAACTATACGACTTAACGACCGATTTTTGTCGCTATCTATGTCGAGACTGCAGGGCCAGGACTACCCTACTTTATGGACGCGGAACTTCAAACTGATTTTATTGGGATGGCTTTGTTGCATTTACCAGTCATTTAATATATTTTGTAACTCTTAAAGCGACTCCAGGTTCTGGATGAAGAGATAAAACATTTGTTTTTAAATTAACATGTTTTGTAAACACCTTTCAATTAAACATGAACCGGCTGAACGGGATTAGCCCGTTGAGCCGAGAACGAATTCTACAATAGAATGACAAGAAAAATATCGACTTTTTATCAATTTCGATGCTAACACAGCCATTCACACGCTTTTTACAACGAAACAGGCTGTCCTGTTCATTAATACATTTTCATTTCAATTCGTATTTTTTGTAACAAATTGCTATGGTTTTTAATTACAAATTTTAATTGCAACTTCCACGATATTGAATCGGTTACAAGAAATTACTTTGCAAATATTAAATTCGTTGCCAAAGCCGATCCAATTAAACGCAGAAATATGTTTTTATGATTCTCAATTAGGAGTTTTAATGTTTTTTCCTCATAATTGCTGGGAAGTCTTTCAGTTCAACTAATGACGTTAATTTACAGTTCAATAGAACCGATTCCAGTCAGCTAGGTTTGAAATGTATTTTGAAATAACCCGGGCTTGAAGTGACCAGTGACCCGGGCGCAGCTGTGTATTTGTGCATATACTAATAGTTGTATGGACCGCCAACTCGATGCTTAGCTTGTATGAATCTAAAAATCCTAAACAAAGAGAAATGCGTGGAAAATTCACTCAATTGTTCAGTGGAGAATGTTTTTAATTTTACACAACACTTCAGTAACGTGTCGCATTATAAAAAAAACATTTCAGTGGATGAATATATCCGCAAAGTTAAATCCCGTTTTAAAGTAATTTAAAGTTGTAATAAATATGCTGAAAAATGTATATAAAATTCCCTCAGTTTCAATACAATTTATAACGCTTTCCATATTTCAGTTTTTCGCCTCGGCATATAAAATTTATGAAAAGACGCTCACAGTCTCTAGAGTATGAGTGGCCTGTTAAATAAAAAAAGACCCTGACGACTGTTCTATTTGTCTAGTTTTAAGTTCTTTTAATTCCAGTTTTAGTAAAAAGTCATATTTATTCTTTCCTATTTTTCGACATGAGTAATGATTTTAAGCTACTAGAAAAATCGAGGCTTGTCGGAAAATTTTGGCAAAGCCGTCGTTCTCCACGACGACGATTGCTGAAATGTTCATATAACTGCCATCTCCGCATTGCGGTGTCGTACTAATGTTATTTGAATTTTATTACATAATTCAGAATAATGCGTAATGATATTTTATTTCGTATTACGAGTGATGTAAGTATGTACGTGAAGATTTCATTACGATCGTTACACGATATTTATGCGATATAAATATATGGTGCTCAAGTTATTAATTTATTGCCAACACGAATTTACTTTACGGTTACAATTTCGAATAAAACATGCTGAAAATATTATTTGGCGCGCTTAGTCGTTCCATTTGAAATTCGAAATGGGGGAAAAGCGTCCTTTCTGGAAACATTCAGCTTTATTTAATTATTCAATTAATTTTAAAGTTTATTTTCCTCGGGTGGTGTGCTGGCGTTTTTTCCACCAGTACCCGCGGGACAGACACGGGGCCATCCTGAGAGGCCATAAATATGTTTGGCTTGCGAATGGGTTTCTGGCGTAGTAACCTTTTTTCGTGGAAAATAAAACATTAGAAAGCAGATAAAAGTTGAATTTGGAATAAGAGTCATTGTTTTTTTTTTTTCATTATTCAGTTTTCTACTAACTGCGAAACATTTAAGCTTACGTGAACATTAAACATTCATGTCTGAGCAAATACTGAAAGAAATCAATAATCATTTTCAATATCTCTTTTCTCATAGATTGTATTGTGAATTTTCGTAAACGATAACTGGTGTTCATTCAAAATGATAATGTTCAATAGTATCTACTCGATTGCTTTGTAGATTAAACACCTGTGAAAAGTACCTACTTTTCTCACGTTTCTCAGAGAACGATTTTTTTATTATAATTACTAACACTACCTACTTATAATAGAACACACACACAGAAACACACTACAGAAAACAAACAACTAGGTACCTATTGGTAGAAAAAGAAATACCTCAAAAGATTTTCTTTTAAAAGTCCTTTGTTTGGATGCTCGCTCATGCCCTTTACAAACTTTACAGTTTGTTTTCTGTTTTCCTTTTATGTAACTCAACACGATGTATTTTAAAGCAGTCTTTACGGTCAACGAGACACGGGTGTATGGCAAGGGATCCTGGGTAAGAGTGCCTTCGGGCGCCGCGCTTGCCGTATTTATGAACTCACGCGGAAAAAGGGATTTCATGCAGCCAACCCGATACAATATGCAGGGAGCGCTCCGGTGTCTTAGGTACTTGAAAATTTGGTCGCTTACCGGCTTTTAACAAAGAATTTTATGCCTCAAACGCGATTTCGAAGACTGCGGGGTAATTACGTAACACACTAACAGTAGGAATGGGTTTAATTTTGACAGTTCAACAACATTCATTGCGTTATTTACGTTGTTGAGAAGACACATTTTTCGAACATATGAAGCAATGGATCAACAATAGGCTTCAAAATGATTCGAATGTGTTACGTAATTAGGGTGCTGGTGTTGGCGGTAATTAATTTTATTGTGTTTTGTCGCAGTAAAAATATTTCAGGCAATATTGAACCTTTTATAGGGTTCCGTACATCAAAAGGAGAAAATGAAACCATTATACAATCACTTCGTTGTGCGTCTGTCTGTCTGTCAAAACCCCTTTCACTGGAACGCGTGGAGGTGTCAAGTTAAAAAGAATATCAAATACGTAGGTCTAAGGTCCCTCGGAGCTCTAAAAAACTCAAGCTACCAAGTCGACGCAATAAAAAAATACGGCCATTTATGTAACATATTTTTATACTCGCAAATAAATTAACACCTATTATAGGGTACCTACTTCCCGTTGGCCAAGAATCATAAAATTTGGCAAGAAGCAGTCTCAAAGCACAAGTAAAGTAAAGAAAAACGTCCGAAAACCGTTAATTTGTAGTATATCCACATCTTTTATTTTTCTTGCGATTACAAACTTACATTTGCATTTGGAGAATTGACCGTAACGTATATCGCTGTATGGGAGAACATTTTTTCAACTACAAAGTTAAGTTTGTTCTTGTGTGCGTGTTCCGACACGCACTTGGCCGGTTTTTATAATGCTTTTGAAGTTCCTATGTTAGTAGGTAAGTAACAACTATTTTTAATCAACTTAGAGAAACGAAAAAAAAAATTTAACCTACAAACGAACCGCTTGAATATTCACAGACACGTACATTTTTATCCAAATCATTCCCAAAAATGTAAAAATCGTGCCAAATCCACCGAGCAGTTTTCAATGTAAGTATATTAGAGCTTTGTACGCATGATTAATTTAACGAATGCAAAGCCGTGGGCAGGCCGCTTGCGTAATAAAAATGTCAAACATTTAACAAAAATGTTCATACAACCTTGAAAATTGATTGAATATTCAAAAAAATACTATTGAATAAATATTTCAAGCTCGATTTTCTACCTGTCATACACAGGTATGACAGGCAGAAAATATGTAAATCACACTCTGATAGCTAAAATGAAGTACATCCAAAATTGAAATCCATAAATATTTGTTGTTACAGCAACTATGTCTACTATCTGCTATTTTAATCCTAATTCTTTTAGCTACTTAAATCTACCAAATTCTCGACATTTTCCATTTTCTTCGTTTGGTATTTCCTTCTCGCTCTTCCACTTTTTTTTCTTTGCCTTTCTTTCCCATCTATTACTAACACCTTTCAAATACCCTCTATTACTTTAAACCAAACGATGTCTAATATTTATTCTCATCCTGCTACTAAATAATGAAAGGACGTTTTTCTGCTACAAATTTTTCGAGGAAAGAAGGGGTAGTTTCGTGTCAGTGCACACCGTCCTTAGAAACCGTTTCGCCCTTAAGGGAGATCGCGACCTGTGCCGACTTAACAGGGGGAGAGGTGACAAATGACACGGACACCTTTGTATGATATTCATCCTTCTTGCTTATCCTTTGAGCGTTAAATTGACGAAAATATGAATTTTTAATGTTCTATTTAGATAACTTTAATGCTTGTCAATTTTCAGTCGATTCACTATGGATTTGATAAAGATAAAGCACGTTCGTTTATTGTCAGGTTTATACATTTTTCTCGTCCCTAAAGAAAACTCTAGATATTGTAAAATATGACGACACAGTTTGCAATATAAGGAGTAGGTTACCAATACTGTACGCATTTTTGACAAACAAAACCTAAGTACCTGACGAAAAAATCTTGCTTGCAAAATAAAACCTAGTCTTTTAATACAAATTCTATACCCCTCAGTTAGGGCTTAGAAGTAATCTTTATTCGCCGTATGGTACAAGCAAGATGTTCTTTTATTAAAGCTGTTGACACTAAGCTGTCTAAGGGCTTACGTAAAGAGTGTGGTGAAAGATTGCGAACATAGGTATATTTATTCGCGATGAAATCCTTACACATTCTATAAATGGGGACTCCTGAAGTAAGCCCGATAGTAACGGGAAAGGGATTAAGTATACAGATTTCAACCCTGTGTAGTAGAAAATGTTGTCATACTTTCAATTTATTATATTTACCTTGTCATTCTTTGTATTCGAATAGAATATCCAGGCCGATATTTTAATTTATAAATTGATATATTTTTCAACAACTTTTTTTTTATCGAAAGTTTATGAGCTTGGTAAAAACCAGTAAAACTACAGTTTTTAGATACACGAAACTATTCACAACGACACTCACTGCTCTCTTTGTATTCGTGCACCAAAAAGGCTTCAGAATTACATTCGTCATGTTCCATCAGTAATTTTTTTTCAATCAGTCCGGTCTTCCCTCAATGTTTTCATTTTTTTTCTCTTTTTTATTGCAATCGGGAACGTGCAAACTCGTGCAAACGGTTGCCACTCAGTTGTGTTTCGGTTTTCGAATGCACACAATAATATTCAGTGAGTATGCGTAGTTTTCCTTTCCGTACTTTTATATAGGCGAATGAAAATCGCGTACCTAATGCCTTTGAGTAAGAACTTTATCTGCCTTTTATCTTGTGGAAAACATTGTTGTGTAAGCGTCCATAGGGGAATACTAGATTTCTTATTTGAAAGTAGCAACTGCCTTCAAAGTATTTTGTATGAATAAAAAGAGTAGGGTGTCTAGTAATCACATTTACAACAACACTGTTGTTTTAAGAGTGTAGAACAATTTTTGTATCGCGTTTTCATGGACAAGAAATCTTGGTACTACCAAGCTTTTGTTTAGCGTAACCTATATATTGATGTCAGAAATACGTTAAATCAATCGTTTGACATTGACTAATCGGGACGCCAGCGCCACCAGGTGGCGCTCGACAGAGTCTATAACATAACTCTTGACCAGAGTAAAAGCAGAGTTGGTTGTTAGCGGTTAAGCAGTGAACACGTTTAGAAACTGTCGCGCTTTCCGTATAGTTGTGTCGTGTACATACCTACAGTGTGCGAATTGCTAGTGTGATTAGTTTGATCGTTAATTATAACTTGATTTGAACTGCAAACCGTTTTACTATTGCGCAATAACCAACAGTTCCCATAGTACGCCCACAGAAGTTAAAATATGGCTAATAATAACGAGAAAGACATATCTTCTCCGTCATATATAAATGAATTGCTGTTCGTTAGTCTCGCTAAAACTCAGAAACGGCTTGACCGATTTGTTTTTTTTTTTTTGTTTTATTTACCTCTTACTGGGGTGATTTAAAAGAAAAAAAATTGAAAAATCCAAAGGAAAAATGTTGACAGGACAACGCCTGACGGGTCAGCTAGGTAGGTAGCTATGTAGAGTAGGTAGGTAGGTAGTGTAGGTAGATAGGTAGGGAAGTAGGTAAGTAGGGTGGTAGGGTAGGTACGTGGGGTAGGTAGGTAGGTTAAATGATAAATGATTTTATTTCTGTAAGTAGGTTTGAACAAACACTTTACACGTCAATCATATTTTAAAAACTAGATGAGGTCGGCGTTTCCTATCTGACTACTCTGAGAAGAAAGTCCGAAACAAACTCAGAGGTCACAGTCTCTTTTAAAGTCCAGACATAATCTTGGTCAGATCATCTGAAGACCATGTAGATTTGTGTCCGAAATGGTCTTTTGAGGAAAAACCACACAGATTGAGTGGACCTGTCCAGTCAGTGCACGCATTTGTCAGTAATAGTGTAGCTCAACTCAGAACTTAAGGAGCACAACTGGTTAGGTAGGTAGGTACGGTAGGTAGGGTAGGTAGGTGTGGTAGGTGTTAGATACTTAGTGCTACCTGTGCGTAGCCAGGCCGGGTAATGATAGTCCGAGATAAGTAAACAAGAACAATTATTGACCGTCGGTTCCTATATCTTGTCGATCATTATTACCATTATGTACTTTATGCTGTGCCCGACAGGGTCCACAATGGTCATATTTTTGTAACCTACCACCTAAGTTCACATGTGGAAGCAATAAATATATTGAGTATTGAGTATGATGACTGATAGCAATTAAATATCATGTTAGTAAATCAGAACAATAATGGGCTACGGCCATTTTAGCTTTATTCATAGGTCACGTAATTACTAAAATATTTCAATTGCATAAAAGAGCAAGACCACCAGCACCCTAATTACGTAACACACGATCTATCACAATCTGAATCATTTTGAAGCCTATTGCTAAACCATTGCTTCATATATTCGAGAAATGTGTCTGCTCAACAACGTCAATAACGCAATGAATGTTGTTGAACTGTCAAAATGAAACCCATTTCTACTGTTAGTGTGTTACGTAATTACCCCGCTGGTTTTTGAGTTAAGTAAAGAATCGGTAGGTAATTACAGGCTATTAAACATAAAAAAATTGTTTCATCTTTATCCTTTATGCTAAAAAGTACCCAGCTAGCAAAAAACAAATTCATGCTGGTTTTTTACTACGTGCAAAGGACATGTTAGCGTTGTCAATTTCCGCACATGCCATGCCCACGTCTTTCACATCTCTTTTGAGGCTAAATTAACCTGTACCCCTGTACTACAAAGTACCAGCAATAACCAAATATGTTTGTATACATATTTCGTTTTGAAGCCGCTTTGAAGTTTTGACAAAAAATATCCGTTTTGAAAAGAGAGCTGTGATTACTTCAAGGGCCCAATTACCATATCGGATTAAATGTCTACTAATAATAGGTTATAATAGAAAAACTTTCTTTAAAGTCATTTTGAAGTCGCATTTATTCGTCTTTAACGTACAAAAATGTGGATTATAGTTACTAGGTATCTAGTCCCAGGTCGAAAATAGGAACGATTTTTAATTAAAAAAGTCAAATTCAAAGACACACTTCGACTTGAAAGAACGAGTCGAGTTTTTGACTTTGAAAGGTTATTTAGAACTTAATAAATCTAGTTTGGAGATCATATTATTCATTAATAGCGTATTTCATTCGTTATATTGACGTAATAAATACCCACTATTTATCAGCTAACTTGAAACATACGAATGCACTGACAATTTCTATGAATCATTAGATAGCAGGTAATTATTACTACAACAGGAAACTATCGTTCGTAGTGAACATATTTATAAATAAGAAACTTCGATACGAACTTAGATGAAACCTGCTTTTATTTTAACTTATGACCTTAGTTACAAAGTACGTAAGTACAGAAATATACAATGTATGAACTGCACATAACCTTACTTTTTAAAGAAGAATGATAATTGAATTTAACCCACAGAGCATATTTAACACGTTTAGTAATCTCTACCTACTAAAAGAGATGGTAGTAAATTCTAACAAAAGTCTGTCCAGTACGAATGTAATTTTGGTTTTTAGGAAATAATAAAATCTACCTAAAACTTTATAGTGTTTTGAAAAGCCCAGGCACAAATCCATCACAAACGCAAACAAACAGGAAAAAGGATTCAGCATGCAAACGTTTTCCAGGAAACGAAAAACGTACTTCAAAGTCAAAAATAAAACCGATACGGGTACATAAGCTTGTTTAACGAATCCTTGTACAGGTAGCGTGCGTCCCGTTTCCATGGAAACCACGGGAAACTAGGGGCAGCTCCACCAAAAACGGATCTGTGAAACTCCCCCGTTCTAACGTAAAATATCCGAGCCCTCCAACTTCTGTAGCGCATAGGGTTGGGAAAAGTCGTTTTTATTTTTGTTTAAAAAGTCACGTTTTTGTTTAAAAATCAAGTTGTTTTTAAATATTTTTAAGTAAGAAGTGTTTTATTAGAAACGTCGTCAATTTTCATTATATATACATAGTGTAAAAAGACCCATCAACTATGCATTCTGTACATCAAACTAAGTAACATTGCACAAAAATAATTGCTAGGAAACGACTTTTATTTTTGGTGTGAAAAATTTCTGTTTGCGGTAGTGCGCAATGTAACACACGCAAAATATTGCGCTTATGGATGCATGCAAGGGCACAGGAGTCGCGGGGATATTTAAAGTGGTGTTATAACATTAAAAACTTATTTTCGTAAAAAAAACCTCAGTAAAAGTTGGAATTTTAACCTTCAATATCTCCGTACCAAGAAGGGTCCCAGGTATGGTCCAGTACAAAAAATAAATAAGTACAGGTGATTCTCGGCTTCGTTAAGTGCCTTTTTAGACCCGTTATTTTCCCTTAAAAACATGTTGACATTTTAAAACTATTTGAAATAGAAAAGTAGGAAATTTAATTGAATTGCATTAATGCATCTATATAGGTTATTTGCATGTGGTCACCATAGAAAATACATAGACGCAGTTTATTTTTTCCTGCTTTTCAAAAAAACAATGGTCACTAAGACTAAAGTGGTATTTTTTTTTGTTTTCTTTCATTTTTCATTAAAATAATGTTTTCCATAAAAAAATAATCATTTGATTTAAATCAGCCAACCCTGGACTAGCGCGTAAAATAAAAGGCGAGCTGAACCGTTGTTAGTTATTAACGTTCGACAAAAGCGACTAGTGCAAAAACTTTACTATGTATCCAACGTGTTCTCATTTATTTACACGTTCAGAAACTTCCGACGTGGATGATGGAGTTCGTTAAATAATTGATGGCTGTTAGTGTCAGAATTCAAAAATAGTTACCTACGTACTGCCAAACCAAAGTAGGTTTTTCATTAGTTTGAAAACAACAAAGACATTTTCGTTCAATGATAACATGGACTGACAAAAATACATACCGTCAAACGGGGTGCATAGGGACGCAGGGGTGAATCGGAACGAAACTTTAAAAAGGCATTTTAACATTGAAATAATAATTTGTTGCCAACAGGGGCACTTAATCGTTCATTATAATACAGTAAACACATTAGAGTCCCTTTTGGCAACAATCTAAATTATTTCAATGTTAAAACCCCTTTTAAAGTTTCATTCCGATTCAGGACTTTTTTTTTTTTTTGGCTGGGTAATCATCAAATTACCTCTCCCGCTCTGGGCGGAGCGCAAGGGCGTGTCAGATTCTTACTGACTAAAACCCACCCGTGTTCCTTCAGTTGCCTGTGCGCCAGGGCCACGGTTTCCGATTCACCCCTGCGTCCCTATTCACCCCATTTGCCCTGCCTATATAAATATTGATCTGACAAAATTAAAGAAGTTGCAGAAGTAAGTAAATAAACTTATGACACTCAACAAAGATATTACTTCAGTTATCTTGAAGAATGGCATACCATATGTTCAAGCAACATTAAAAGTTGTTCAGCCAGAACGGTGTTTAGACGATGCAAGGCATTTGTTGCTTCATTTTATTGTAAGTAGGTATGCCACAGGCAAGAAACTTGCATCGTGTAAATGGGACTTTATACACAAAGGAACTATTTTCAAACTTATTATTACAGTTTCAACAACTCATCTAGAGTCCGTTCACAGTTATTTTAACTCAGATTTTGCATCACTGTCCAAATCACAATGATCTTTATTCTCATTCTAATAAAGTTGTTGTTTGGTTGCTGCCATTGACAAGTCTGTCGAAATCATTGTGACCTTTATTCTCGTTACAATAAGGGTGCTGTTAGGTTGCTGCTGTCAGGGGTATAATAACTGGGAACGGTATGTAGTTCAAATAATATAACTTTATAGAAGTAAAAATAAATACTTAGCTCTTGGTTTGGGTGGCAGCTAAAGGACTAACCACACTTATTCAGCCCTGTTCAGCTTTTGTCCATAGAAAACAACGATTTTGTATGGAGATGCGTACGCATCCGTTCAGCTTTCTTCTTTTATTCAGTTTTCATGGCAAACGGGCATAAAATTAGGACAACTGTGTTTTTATCATGCGCATGCTAACGACAGTGTTTAGACTAACATTAAAATAATTAACATTAATTATTAACATTTCCATTAATTGTGTTCAGTGTGTAGAAATAACGAAAATCGTCCAGCGAACCGCGAATGGAGCTGATTAAATGTAGTTACTCCCTAAGTCGCCATTTGCCACATCTAAAAATTCTGATTTAAATAATAGTCACGTGCGAAATGAAGTTAAGTAAAAATTTTTTGTGTCATAGTTTTAATGAACTTAGTAACTAGTTCATATTTTAAGTCCATTTATATGTGTAGCAGTCTCTCTCTACAAGTTATAAGTACTTAAAAAAAAGATGTTTACATACGTTTCGTCAACGGTTATCCACGTCAAAAATTTGTGCTCTACAATAAAAGGTATGAATGTAAATATTATGTACATAAACCGAAAAAGTAATATTCGTTTATTATTTATAAAGCTGTAGCGGCATCTACAACGCCACATGCGAACAAGGCGTCACACTGACGTCACGCAAAATCCTGCATCGCGCAAGCAGAGTTTACCGCGCAACTAGTATATATACATCTTCCCGACATCAAACGTTGGGAAGTTACCCACCAAACACAACACCCGTCTGCTCGGGGGATCCTCCTTTTTCTATAAAGCTATGAGTGAACTTTACACCCTGTTCCTCATACCTCTATAAAGCTTACACACACACACCTATCATTTCAACTGTGTATTCTCACAAAGACACAAACAAATTCAATATTTATGTAATTTGCCTTTTGCGAGCCTTCTCAGAAATCCTCAAAGATATTGCGTTTCCCAAATATTATCATGAGCGCTCACAAGTGCCTATTTTTCCAATAATGTAACAGAACACTATAAAATCGGTCAAGTGCGAGTCGGACTCGCACACGAAGGGTTTCGTACCACCGTACAATATTTAACACTGCGTTTCTTGTTTGTTTGCTCCAATAGTTATACACGCTCTCTGAAAATTTCAACTGTCTACCTGTTACGGTTCAGGAGATACAGCCCGCTGACAGACAGATGGACTGACAGCGGAGGCTTAGTAATAAGGTTCCGTTGGCACCCTTTGGATACGGAAACCTAAAAAGGAAAACGGGCGGAAATAGTCGCGGCGGTTGTTGTGACAACCAGCGAAGTTATTACACAAAATAAGCAAAACATTTTTAATTTAAACTCACATTCAGCCCTTCCTGCATATTTTATGCAGTAATCAAGTTATTTATATTCCTTCACTTAGGTAAACAGAACGTTCGAAATAACTTCTCATTAAAATCGAATGTCACAAACCAAGTAGGTATTTCTGAAAAAAAAACAATTTGGGCTTTTTATCCATTCTACGCAGCAGACTGGCCGTAATCATAATAAATTAAACCGAGTAAATCACTTTGGGGAAAGACTTAAAACCTGGCTGAATGCTGGGCGACTTGATTTTTTTATATTTTTTATATTTTGATTAATAATTTTAAAACTGGAAAATGCTCCATTCCCGGGTTTTTACGCAACTCGATTGCCCATTTGTTTTTTTTTGTTGCATTGTTAACTGGCACGAGAAACTGCGTAGGTACAGCCTACTTTTTATGTTGTGGTGGAACGGAGGAATATTTCCAGTCATATTTATTCATCAGATTCAATGCATTCGAAAAAACGATGTCATATTTTTTAAATATTGTTTACATACATACTACATATGCTGATTTCATAAATAAACGTAACGAAATATTAATACAATTATCACCACAGAATTAACAACAGATTTTGTAATACGAATCGCATAATATTCTAACAACCAAAGCAACGGAATTTATTAACATTACGGGCTCTAATATTTTCCGCACAATATAGCCGAAGCGAGTCAAAGGTCTTATGTGTGAAACAACGCGTTTTAGCTTTCGAGCGAGAGAATTATATTAGTATTGGTACAGCGTAAACAAAAATATTGTATTTGTCTGCTGGGACAATAAATACCTGATTATTATTTAAATGATCTCATTATTTTGCTGTTATGAGACTTCAAAAAACTAATAGGTCTGTTTATGTTGCATGACAGCAGGGATAACTCTTGATTGCGATGCCATTTATAAAATTGTAATTAACAGGATGATGCCTATCTTTTCCTGTTACACTATAGGGTCAGCTGAAGTCAAGTATCAATGTTATAAGTTTAAAGGCGTACATAAAATATATGATCTTTGCCTTCACAAATATTAATCCAAGAGGTTGTAACGTTACGATGAGCCGGAGGGCTTATTATAAGTCACATTGTATAAAAAATAAGAGAACAATACAAAAGCATAAAGTACTTATAAAAGTCAATTAGGATTAGGAACAGGTCTTCAGCGCGAGACACGCGCAGCAGGGTCAACAGGCATCAGCGCAGGAGCGAGGATGGGACTCGGAACTCCCCGGGCTTCAGCAACCTCACGCCCTGAATTAGGGCCGTTGGGGTCCGGTCTACGGCGTACATGCGCCGAACAGCAGGACTACTCCAGCATAGGAGCACAGATGTCCGAGGGAGGACTTTGAGTTGGTCGCCGGTGCTCACCGGGATAATAAAATTCCTGTTTTGTTTGAAGATCAAAACAAGACTGTAATTATTATTATGCTCTTTGCTAGCCTGCCTTTATTTGGGCTGAGGGCCCGTATTTATAGTAAACAGATGTATCTTATCTCAAAAAATTATTCAACTTAATCATAATTGATTGTCGGCCAGAAACAATAAAGCGGTTTACAGTGAAGACCTGATCTTGTAACACTAGCCTTATGAAAGATTCGTTTACATTACAGAACATAGAAAAAGAAAACGGACAGATGATAATTTTATATGATAAAATGTCAATGAATGAAAATATTTTAATGATTTTATAATAGGAGGAAATTAATAGTATGAAATATAGATTTGAATGTTAAAACAGTCAAAGGTAAACAAAAGGTTTGCTTTTCAGCGGCAATAGTGTAAAGTATGAGTGTCCTGCGATTTCACATCTGAAAACATAAGTTCAGGTACCGAATTATAACAAGAATTATTGGACAATTGCCGTTTCAATGCTAAATATATAAATAGACTAAAGTATGTGGTTTCTGTAAAGCGAAATACCACAAGGTGTTTAACCATAAACCATGCCATAAACTAAACGAATGGCGCAAGAAACATGTTATTGCAAATATTGATCTATGGCCTTAGCTTGCCATATTAATACGAAAGCCAATAGGTACAAATGTCAAACAGATACAGTCAGGGAAATTAATTTATTAAAAAATTGATACACATCAATTTGACGTGTAAATGGCCATTTCATACAACAGTCAATGAATGACAGTCGTAATTTAAATATAGGAATATTTTAAGTTGGCTGTCAATTTGCTAAACAATTCATTTTCCTGACTTTACCTACCCACCAATTAAACGTACCAGAAATACCTTTACAAATACTACATAGAAACCATGGACTAGAAAAAAAAGAAGGACTCCGCGCCACTCATATCGAAAGTGAAGCACCATAGCGATCTATGCGTGCGTGATATGTTATTCCTTGACACTTTCTGGGATGTAGAATTATTTTTACACCATCACAACACAAGAAGGCATTATTTTATTTTATTACTTGACATAAACAGTACCTCCAATGATGCCGTAGTGGCACGTAGTCGGCATCTTATGATGTGAATGTGTGCGTGAGGTATGTTTGTACAATCGTTCCGGCGTACCTACAGTGCTTCACTTTCGATACGCGTGGCACGGAGTCCTTCATTTTTTTCTAGTCCGTGATAGAAACTTACAATTTATCTTACAAGTAAATAACGTTCATTTTTCTCAGATTTCTTTCATTATTTGAAAGAAGCACAATGGAAGTTTCGCAATAAAATAGTACGGAGTTATTTACTCTCTCGAGAACATTTTGCTGCCGTCGGTGCACAATATTGATGTAAGAGTGGTTTCTGAGATTTTCAATTGATACCTGAAGTTTGAACGGAGAAACGATGGTTCGGCGAATGTTCTGTACTTTGTGGTTGTGGCGGTAAATTGATTCCACAATTGCTATCAATAATTTATACACTGGCTGGCACCGGGTTTAAATATAACTTTAGACTGGTAAAGATACAGGTTGCTAATTAAAAATCAATTGGTGCAAAATACTTCACAATTATCTGGGTTAATTTTTAACACGGTGAAAGAAAACGTCATGAGGAGATTCTACTTACAATGGTCTGAATACGCCAAGACACAGTGAGCAAGCGGTGGCAATGGGGGCTATCGTTTTTATGCTCACCAGGTGGCGCCACTGGCAAGTAAGGTTCCGCCGGTATTTTTATTTGATGTTTTGGATATATTTAAAGTTCCCATTAATTCATAATATGTTTATTTTATTACATTTTAAAAGTTCAAATGAATATTTAGATTATGTTTCTCAAATAGGCAAGCAGGAAGCAGACAAATATTATTCTTCCTTAAGTGCTACCAAGTTTGAGCTTAACTTTTTACTTAAAATCTTAAGTCATATTAATCGGGAATAGCACAACCATTACAACAATTATCAATCATTAGTTAAAATCCGTGATCAAAAATCCCGCAAACAATGAACGTCCAGTACATTCGTCATAAATGGAGACCTTACTCTACACTAGCGCCTCTAGCGGCGAACTCAAGCGCGGTAGCCCTCATTACAGATTTTCCACAAGACAAATCACAACGATAACTGTATAAGTAGGTATTGAAATTCCTCTAATACATAATCTTCTGCATATACAATTCTTCTGCAATACAGGAAGAGCTTGGAAAATGGATTGCAATTTTTTTTACTGGCAACACATCCTATTGAAACAAGTTATTAAAAAGATGGAAATAAAAATTGCGCTTGCAGCACCGTACACGTGATATAAGTAAAACTTCTTATAACATAAAGACTAAGAGATTTAGTGTGAGAGACAGAGCGAGAGAGAGATTATATCTTTCTTCTCTCTCATGTAACGAAATGTGCCTAAACGTGACGCGTCCTTGAAATTTCACTCTCAATTCTCGTCCAACTATCGAATCACCGCCTATGAAGTTTCACTTCATTATGCACAGTTTTTCCAGGAAATAATGTCATCATCATAGGCTTGCATAAAGGATTAAGTCAGCGTTTTCAATAACCGCAACATATTACAAGCACAAAGAGCCGTTAGCTGCAGATCCAATATCGACTTAATAAGCTTTTCCCTTCCGCCATCCATTATGAATTTTAAAAGTATGATGAAAACGGCGAGGAACGGCTATTTTTTAATCTAGCCTATTGTAGGAAGATTATCCATCCTTGTTGAGATAAATAACATCAATGGAATGTGGCCCAAGTTAGGTAGGTTACTGTCAGATCGGTCAGTCGCTCCATGTAAAATAATGATAGTCAGCTATATCCGGTTAGACTGGAAGCTGACCCCACCATAGTTGGGAAAAAGATAGGCAGATGTTGAGGTAGCCAGCTGTTACAGAATAGGTAATAATTAGAAGTAGGCTATAAATATTCGTACCTACTACGATTTGAGTGCAATGGAAACACCTGGCTTTCATGTGTAGGTCAAAGACTGAAAAAGTGCAAAATAGCAATAGAGTAAACCTACATAATAGAGTAAATTGTAGATTTATATCCAGAAAACCTTACAAGAGATGCCAGTTCCTCTCTGTACTCCTCAACAGTATCAGTGAACAGCACAATAGCCCAAACGACAATTGTGAATGCATAAAAGTAACAGTTCCGATACGGCACAATAGTCTTCAGCGAGCAGTGAAGATACGGTGGTAGTCAGTCGTGCCGATAGTAACACTGATTTCTGCATCGACTGAAATTCATTGGAAATAAGATCGGAGCAAATGCAATGTAGTGAAAACGTGTGCTATTGTGGGAGGCGAGGCTTCTACGGCTGCACACCCCTCGCCTCCCTTGCTTCGTCTCGGCGGTACCCCCTTTAACTGATCCCCCGCTTTTAGCAGACGGCGTGGCGGTTTATCCCATTGTAAGTATACTTTACTTCGACTTGCATCCGTTTCCTTAATCATCTTTAATTAACAGCACACTATCGTTAACTCCACCGTAGAAATGATTTAATGTTTGTCTTTCAAGTCTTTCTTCGAAACTTTTGTTTGGATAATGGGAAAAGTAGGATACTTATCGTAAATTAGGAAACGTACTTATGGTAACTATCGATTCATTTGTAGATAAAAATGATGGGATGTACTAACATTAATATGAAGAAGTAGTAAAGTGACGACACTTAAAATAATTTAGTGACCATAAAAGGGACGTAAAGATAGAGCAAATATATTCAGTTTATTACTTCAGAGATGTTGATAAAGTGGCTTCTAAAATATCATGCGAATACATTACAATTTACCGTAAAGTTCATTTTATGGATGGGTGATATGACTTGCCTGTAGATGTCTCAATAGACAGGTAACTTAAAGCGAATTTCACCAATGAAACTGAAGCCGCTTAGTTCATCTAAACCACGTTCAAGAGCTGTTAGTGTCATCATTGCTGTGGAACATTAAGAATGACAGCTCTTGAATGCGGTTAAGGTGAGTCTTCAGTTGTAACCCGCCAAATTCAAATTTTCTTTGGTTTTTTGCAAATTGCAGCTCTGTTTTACGTCGTATGTTACAACCGGGATAAAAAGTAACCTACATATTAATCCAGGTTATAAACTATCTGTGTTCCAAATTCCATCCAAATCCGTTCAGTAGTTTTTACGTGAAAGTGTAACAAACTAACATCCATCCATCCATCCATCCATCCTCACAAACTTTCACATTTATAATATTAGTAGGATAGGATAGGATAATCATCAATTTCATATCAATCGTCAAACTTTAGAAATTTGTTCTACCTAAGAATTGTCATATGAAATATTCTGAAAAATTCTTATGTGGAACTTTCCAAAGTTTGACGATTGATATGAAATTGATGATTATTATTCAATAAATATATCATATCTACAGTCGTGAATCGCATTTTGATCAACATACGACGTAAAACATAGCTGCAATTTGCAAAAAACCAAAGAAAATTTGAATTTGGCGGGCTACAACTAAGGATCCCCCTTAAGATGCGCTGATGGCGTTTAGTTTCATTAGTGAAATTCGCCCTAGGTTAGAAATTGTAAATAGTTAGAACCTTGCATACATATGAGGTTCCTTTAAGTAAAAGCTCAGTAGCTTTCAATGAACACGAAACTCGATAAATCATGAATGAGGGAACTAGTTTGCAAATCAACCGCCTTTCCTTCCTCAAAGCCACTAAACACGATCTACTAGATTTAGTTACTAACTTAGGAAGTTCGAGGTTTTGAAACACTAAGAGCAAATGGCAAAACGACCTTGTCTTTGGCAAAATTACCTGGAAGTTCTTGGGATAATGTAGTCATTCATTAATCAAAACGACTAGTCATAAATTACTTCTAGGGACAATTCCGGGGCAGGCAATCACTTTCGTCAACCGCAGTAACCAGGCACACTGCTACATGGATATTTTGGCGGTCGAATGACATTGACAGAGGGCATTGTATTCCACGCGCACCTCAAAGAGATGTCAGCACACACTGACAGGGTCCGCTAGGGCCGACGCCTGCCGGGGTCGCGGGTTTCTTTAAAAGGGTTACCGTGGCCCTGGCATACAGGCAACTGAAGAAACACGGATAGGTTTTAGTCAGTAAAAGTCTGACACGCCCTCCCACTCCGCCCAGAGCGGGAGAAGTTATTTGTCGATTTACCATCCAAAAAAAAGACTGTTCAATATTTCTGCAATTGTTTTGAAAAAACAAGATGGCGGCGATTGTTCCAATTTTGGCCATGCGCTAAAAGAACCTTGTACCGCTATAAGCATTCGATGAGTCCAATATAAGTGACACTATCCATTTAAAAATAGAACACCACTGCAATGCTATTCGAGAAATACAGGATGTTATTTTAAATAACACAGAGGTGAGCGTAAAGTCGGGAAAACGATACAACAAAGAAGGTTTTCTTAAACGTAGGAAAGATAATGTAAAATGTATGAGAGAAATTCAAGCACCGCGCTTGAGGTTGCTAATTATAATGAATTTCAGCTTCCGGGTTGCGATATCGGTTAACAGAGTGTAAACCAACTCCATTTATGATACATATTCATGTTTAATTTTTTTAAAGGCTGTGAGAGCAGAACAACATGTATGAATAGGTACGAATCCCGTTTCGTGGTAGTAGTACGGCGACTACAGGACCTAACGCAAGTTTTATAATGCCTAGAAGTATATTACCGCCGCAGTTAACAAAATCAGAAAAATATATATTTTTCAGGATATATGTTAGTTAGAGTGTTGAAAACATAATACAATTATTTGATACGATGGAAAAAAAAACACGTAGATACTTCTAAAAAATTATTTAACGATTCAAATCTATACTAATTAATATACATGCAATCATACTGAATTTTTGTCAGATTATTCTACAAGCAAGCAACATATTAACGTAATAGTGTTTTAATTTTTTAGTCCAATCAATAGATTTTTTGTAAATAAATAATAATTGCTTCATATTTTGCAATAAATTACCAGCGCTGTGTCATTGCGCTTCTTTTTCTTTTCTATGCAGTCCGACAGTGACCGCGCTCTAGCTGTTGTCAGCCTCTTAATGTTGAAGTAACATTAACTTAACATGTTTGCATGTCGTGACAATCGTTAATAACCCTGCCTTTGCTGTCGCGTAGTCGGGTAATAAGATTTAAAAGCCTTACATGCTCATAACCTAAGCATTTTTGTTTTTATTATTATTCATCTAATCGTATATATTCCATTCTAATATTCCTTCGCCATTCTATAGGATAACATAGTGTGCGTATGAGTTTACAATTCTTCAGTCGGCTCCTTATAAGTTCAATGACCCCATTGTACTGTCATTCCAAAATCTTGCAACAGTGATAAATCATGTATGGAATTTAATGTTATCGCTAATCAAGCCAAGTTACAACAAGATAAGGCATATTCTTACGAAAGGCATATTCTTAATTCCTTGTTACGGGTAAAACCGTTTTAATCCACAAGACGATCTCGGGTTTTCTCTCGACGAGATTATCTTTTACGTGACAAATATTACATGTCTTTAATAAACGGTGTAGGTACCCTTTTATCGTTACTGTATGCTATTTATAGTACAGACAAATAGCACACAGCAATAAATTGTTCTTATTGTTTTAAATTGTAATTTTAGGTAAAATAATAATTGTGATACTTACGTTTGTATTTGCAAGTGACAACAAATAATAGATCTTCTTTTGTTTTTGAATGAATGAATTCATATTTTAACCGTTTTTAATAATACCACGATAAAAGTATAGCGCATTTTACATATTTTTTCAGTTTAATAATGATGTGTATACTCGTAGCAAAAGGTGGGTAGCACTGCCCAGATAAGAAGTTTAACCAGAGATTGAAAACAATTACGAATTTGGGTTCGGTTCTTCATTTCGGTTCATAAAAAGGTTCTTTTCGGTAGGGTTCCAGTTCAGGTTCCGGTTTCGTTCTGGTTCCAACGTACCATTCGATTTAAAGGTTCTCTAAGAAAGAACTACCACATGATCTACCAAAGCAAATATGCCCCTCTCCCCTCACAAAATCTCCCACTTCTCCAAATTCAAAGTCAAATAATTTCTGTCAAATAGGCACATAAAAGGCACTTTTGAACGTCAAAATTTACAAGAATATAGAATTGATTCTAGTTGGCTTCACCCGTCGGCTGCCGCCCGTACCTTTCCGCTATCGTACAAAGCTTCATCCTGCACTGAGCAGTATCGTATGAACTCGTTCGGACTCGCTTTGAAGAAGAACCGGTAAAATAAAGGTTCCAATTTAGGTTCCTGTTCCGGTTCGGGTTCTAGTTACGGAACCACTAAATACTCATACGAAACCGCTTTCACAAAGAAAACCAAGAAAACCTTAAATCTAACCGCAACAATATGTCATATCCTTTCATGAAATTATGAAAACCACAAACTATTTCCCATGTAACCTTTTTCTTCTCCAACCACCTAGTTTTCTTTTACCTGCATACTTTTTAACTAGTTTTTTCGTAATAATTGACTGCATAACTAGTACATTAGTAAACTCAAGACTGGAAAATCTGTTTGGCGTTCAAAGGCAGTCATTTTCCAAGCGGTTGATCATCTATAGCTACTTTATAAATTTACTAGCTGTTGCCCGCGACTTCGTCTGCGATCCAGGATGAAAAGTACCCATGTCCTTACCTAGCTAATGGTCTATCTGTGTGCCAAATTTCATCCAAATCCGTTTAGCCGTTTTAGCGTGAAATGCGTAACAAACAAACAAACTTACTTTTGCATTTATAATATTAGTTAAGACTAGCGTTTTCCCGCGGCTTCGCCTGCGTGGATGTTGGAAATTATCCCACGGGAACGTGCTACCGGGACAAAGTAGCCTATGTCCTTCCACAGGGTGCTCTCTATCTCCTTGGCAAATTTTATCGAAATCCGTGTTTAGGTTTAGGTGTGAAAAGGAGCCATACAGACAGAGTTACTTTCAAATTTATAATATTATAGTATGGATTATAAGACGGTGCTGACATTGATATTGAACTTAAGGTTATATTGAAACTAGTTTACGTAACAGTGTTGTGTCTGACACTTAATAAAATGACTCTTTGTTGGTCTATGTAAAGGCTAAAGTTTCCTAAAAGAGCGATTCCGTAATATAATAATAGCTGTCATGAAAATATGTCATTTTCACCCGTATTTGACATTAAGGTGTCAAAAAACGCTCTGTTTTTTGACAGCCGTTATTGTGACAGTTCACCGCTTTCTTAGAACGTAAGAAAAACACAAAGGAAACCTTGAGTGTCTGATGATACCTTGAAAGTAAACAAAAAAAACAAAATAAAACTTACCTACTCGTTAATTTAGTCCTAAAGCTTAATAATTTAATAATAATAAATCAAAAGAGACAAAATAAATGAGTTTTTGGGTTTAATAATTCAAATTTTGTACTCAATTTACCCCAGAAACAACATCCATCAATAAATTTGAATAATTAAACCATTAATTAAGAATGTTATAATGCAGCTCGGCTTTTAACGCAAGAATATAAACTTGACTGAACTAAAATACGGGTCTCTTACTTTCGGGAACTTTCGATTTAATTTGCTAAAGTTCTGTGCTTGGTGTAAATTCAGTGGTCGGCAACCTTTCAACTATGTAACCGGGATGGTAGCAAGCTGCACAATGCTAAGAGCAGACTTAATATGGAGACAACAAAAGGTCTATTTCCACAAAAGCTGTTCCGAAACAGGAGGCTTCAAAGAGGTTATGGACTTAACAAACTGTTTGCTTAGGTAGGTACCGCAAGGCTAGCGCTTTAGCCGTCACCGTACTGGGTGATTGTTTCTGGTTTGCAATGTGACGTTAGTCCATTGTAGGATAAACCGTGTGTTGTTGACTATTGGAAAATTTTGATGATGTGCACTTTTTGGAAGACTGACATGGAGTTTGAACACCATTTGCGGAGAACAACTTCCATCCCAAGTAACTAAGGGCTCCATAAAAATGAAGTACCCAAGTCAAGTATTTCTTATTTTGGTCCTAAGCGCTTTAAAGGCTCCCGCAGACAGGCCCGACGCGACAGCGTGACACGAACCTAATATAACAATTTCTATGAAAACTTCATGGAAATTGTTTTACCAGAATCGCGTCGCACCGTCGCTCATCGCGTTGCGTCATGCCTGTCTGCAGAAACCTTAAAACGTGGTTTTTCTGTAATACGTTGAGTTGCACTCGCAGTAACTATATTAACACGGTGCATATCCCGGGAGCAAAATTTTCCTTCCACACTACACAGTCCAAAGATTCGTTGTTTGCTAGAAGTTCTATGCAAACATAACTCCCGCCTCTCGCTTTTCGGCGTAATATTTTCCTCTGTGCAGTCTGTGCAAATTGAATGTTTACTCGGCAAATAATACAATTTGTTTTTAGTATGTATCTAATAACGAGTATTCATGTTCATGCTGGTAAACATCAGTGGTTACAAACAGTTGTGAAATTGTATTGAAAAAACAAAATGGCGGCATTCATTCAGATTTGGGCCACGCGCCAAAAGATTTGTGTACACCGACAACTATATTTTTGATTAGATATCCCTGAAAGTACTGTACAATAAAAATAAATGTTATATGAAATTCGTCAGAGCGCGGTAACATGATAGTTTTGGTCGTCGAAAACCAAATAAAATGAACTCGAACCTTTTTCCAGCTGAAATAACCTTTCATATCGTATTTCTGGACGAGTATTATGGGGATACTGATATATTATGCAAGGTTATTTTTATTTAGGTCAACATTCGAGGACCTAATAGCAGAGATTTTCAATATTTCTCTCATTGGTCTAGCGTTCGCAAGCGTGAGTGTTCCCAACCTTTGGTGGACTACCGCCCCCTTTACAAGAAAAAAAAATCCAACGCCCCCCTTTACATAATAGTTAATTATACCAATTTTATATGTCTGTCTCTTATCTATTAATAATCATAAATTAAAAATTAATTATCTCTGTTTTTACCTACCGCACCCACGAAAAGCTCCAGCGCCCACTAGGGGGCGGTGTAGACGGACGCCTTTCCGGGTTCGATACCCAGCTTAGGTCCGGCAATAAGATAATGGGTTTTCCATTAGGAATTTGTCTTGTCTTCGGTTAATGACAAATACTACCCCCAATTATATGGGACTTAAACATAATTGGCGAAATGTGGGTCTATTATACACCTCTGGTTATCTGTTCGGTGAATACAGGCGTTATGTCATTTAATGAAGTGTGAAAAGAAAAAATAGAAAGAAAGAAAATACGTTTATTTACAGTAAACTTGACGCAGAGAAAAACACACAAATACAAAAAAGAACCAGTTGGGGAAAAATATGCGTCACATCCACGCAAAATGGCAATCGCACAGCATAATGCTACAACCCTATGCAAGACAAAGCCCCAGCGCTGTCAATCAAATAGAATTTGACTTCCAAGTGCAATGAACCCCGTTCACTGTACCTACGTAGGCACTAATTATTTGTATAAAACGCGTCTGTCTCTTCTAGTTCCCGTTAGAGCGTGTCGGATTTATATTTTAGCACCTAGGTCCCCTGCGCGTGTTCACTTCGTTAGTAGTCAAGCTCGCCTATTAGAGACCGGCGGATATTTACTGAAAACTTACACTATACTGTACCTACTTAATATAACACTAAATAAACGTGGCATATGTACGAACCCCCTTACCTTCAAAAAGCTTAAAGTTAGGACAAGCTCAAATGTCAAAAATGTATTTTGTTAAACAGACAATAATCATTACTTAACTTTATGATACATTTTTTAACGTAAAATGAGAAATGTTGGACTGAAAAATAGAATAGATGGATTTAAATAAAATATCTCGCATTTAAAGAAAATTTCAACATGTCCGCTAAAGTTAGAGAAGGATTATGAGGACTGCTTTCAACAAGATTCATGTCTGAGCTGGACCTAACTTCGCAAAGACCTCATTTCAATGCAAAATGCGATCGCTACATTACACGTATTACGTATGTCTGTAGTCCGTAGGTACTCCACACAGTTCATTTAAGTCAAGTTGGATTTATTACTCGGACTAACTGAACAGAATTTGTTCGAAAATAAGCCACTTTAGAACAAGAATAAACTTTAGCCATTACCGTTATAATTTTATCAAAGGGCATTAAAAATTATAGGTAGGTAACCTAAAACGAAACCTTCATCATATTTATTTTAAACTCTAAATAGACATTAAGAGTCCATTAATTTAACGGTTCCAAAGTTAATAAAATTCGCGTACTTCGTTCGGTTAAATGTGCACATAAAACATCTGAAAAACAAGCCGGTGCGAAATAACGGCCTCAAAATAAAACATGGTACATTTGTTATGTTAATAGGCATCCCGTCGGTATAAAGGATGTACTAAATACCGTGAATTTACACGAAAAATATTAGCGTACCGACGATAATTGGTCTCTAGGGGCGCTAATAAAGTTGTGGTAGAGAAGACCGGTGAATTGGAATGACAAATATCGACAAATATGGCGAACAAGTCGTTTTGTTGGTGATCTGTCAAGTTGACAGGTGAAGGACCGATCCGTTATGGCCACACCTAACAATGGGTCATGCATGGAATTAGTATGTACTGTATGTTCATGTTAGGGTGACATGTGAACGCGTACTGTTAGACGGATAGTTTCTCGAAATTTAAAAATATTTATGCCACTTAGAAATCCTATAAAACTACAGACAGAAATAGGTAATAACCTCAACTTTGTAGTTTCCTAAACATTATAGAACAATAGTATAAAGACAGCTTAGAACAACGTGTTACAATTCAATTCTAGAAACTGCGACATTTCCATGAAAACATTAAAGAAATAAATCATAACTTTAAACATCAAAGACGAAAACGTAATTTAGAAACTGAGCTTCCTTAAGAAATATAGGTATTATTTAGAAACACGAACAAGACATGTTTTAAAAACAAATATATTATACTTTAATGACATAATATTTACCCAAAATCTGAATAAGTAAGGATTCATTACCATACAAATAAGGACTGGTCTCCCAGCTGCCAAATACGTGACAATTATATAAAATTACGTAGAAGTAATATCTGCCGGTTTATTCTATGAAAATCTCACCATAATTTGGTGAACTAAGCTGTCATTCCACCTGGTGCTAGGGATTGACATTATTGACACTTCACCTAACTTTTCAAGGTGATCGGCAGCACTTAGAGCGATGAAAACGCTATTTAGCAAGGCTAATGAAAATTGAAATTTCGTGAACATACCAAATATTCCTTTGTGGGACCTTTGTAATTGATACGCCCACTGCCACTGAGAAAAGGAAATTACGTTTGAGTTAGCGATTTAAGTACGATTTATGTTCTTGACCCGAATTGTTGATTTATGTTTTTGGTACCTGTATAGCTAAGGGAACGGTATGGATTGATGTTCGTCAATTTTTTTTTGAATTTCAATCACTACCTTAAGGGCCGATTTTTTAATCTTCAAATAACTTTTATCTTAGGAATAAAATTGCGGCCTGACAGCTTTTGTATGGAAAACATGTAAACCGTCATATTTATTCTTCAAACTAAAGTTATCTGGCGATTGAAAAATTGGTCCTTAAATTTAATTCTATCAGCGTTCTGGATACTAGCCAGTATTCCATATTCAATGAAAACTTTCTGCTTGGTAAGTAAAACTCGTCTCTCCTTCAATTGGCATGACTGTATACTCGTATCTTCATCTGCTTCACTTTATCGTCTTCGACAAAACGACAGCAACTTTGTGGGACTCCAAATTAGTACAGCTATAGAGGTATGAGGAACAGGGTGTAAAGCTCACTCATACCTCCATATAAAAAGGAGGATCCTCCGACCAGACGGGTGTCGTGTCTGGTGGGCAACTGCCCAACGATTTGATGTCGGGATGTTTTATATATGCTAGTTGCACGGTAAATTCTGCTTGCGCGATGCAGGATTTTGCGTGACGTCAGTGTGACATGTAGCTCGCATGTGGCGATTTAGATACCGCTACACTGCATCTGTCTATTGTTCCAAGATTATGATGATCTCAGTAAAACCACATTAGACTAGAACGCAAAACGCAGCATATAAAAAAACCGCCCTAGTGCGAGTCGGACTCGCGCGCGGGTCCCGTACCATTATCTACAAAAACGGCAAAAAAATCATGTCTCTTGTATGAGAGCCCCTTAAATATTTATTTAATTCTGTTTTTTTGTATTTGTTTTTATAGCGGCAACAGAAATACACCATCTGTGGAAATTTTAACCGTCTAACTATCACGGTTCATGAGATACAGCCTGGTGATAGACGGACAGATAGATGGACGGACAGCGGAGTCTTAGTAATAGGTTTCCGTTTTACCCTATGGGTACGGAACCCTAAAAAGACTCGAATAACGTTTATACTGCAACTCTTTAATTTCCGTATTTTTCAATACAACTCCGTAAAACAGAACGTTTTTATTTTATTTCTTTTCACTCTCACACCCAGACAGATGGCGATAGACATCTAAATCGATTGTGTGGCTCTCGGAATTAGTTTACACACTCGTGCGGGACTTTATTTATACTGCCAGTGATATACAGGGGCACATTGAAGGCTGACGTGACAGCCCGACTTATTGCACGCTCGACAAGCGCTGTTTTACGGCCGTGAAAAACGACCGATATACATATTGGCTGAATTATAGCGTACAGGTGCCAAATAGATAGTGTTGAGGCGCTTTGTTGGATCGTATTGTTTGGGACTGAGGCAATTTTTAAGGCACGGTTCTTGTAATTCGAAACACGCCATGTCACGCGTCTGATTGATGGTATTAGGCTGCCAATAAGTAGTTGTAGGTGTACAAGGATCTTTTTGGCGTGTGGCAAAAATTGGAACTAATGCCGCCATCTTCTTTTTCCATAGATGCGCAGTTGTTGACAGCCAACTCGATGAGTCGTCCCGACCGTCAAGGGGATTTCACAAAACAATTGCACAAAATAATGTTTACCAACTGCGCCCCCCTGTCAACAGCATTCGAGCGCTAAAAGATAGTTACGTAACAATCGTTTTTTTTTTTCAGTTATGATAGGTACAGGACTGTTTTAAAAGGGGGTTCTTTTTTCAAACCGTATGTATTATGTCACGTTCTTTTAAAAACTACTGAACCAATTTCGATGACTTTTTCTCTAACGTAATAAGAACACATATTTTACTTAAGTCATGTACGGAATCACTAACCAAGCTCAACTTTGAACCTAAAACTTAATATATCTACTTGTACCAAAACATATAATTATTAGCCTAAATTGAAAATGCTTGATGTTCATTCAAGCATTTTAATTTTCATGTACCTATCAATAAATCTAATATGTTACATACAACTTTGAAATATCTCACTTTCTTAGATGAATATCTTACTTAATAGGTACACGTGTACGTAATATCAAAGGACTGCTTTGACGTGTCGTTCATATATGACATTATACAGGGCGTTAATATACAGGGTGATATTATTAAATTGTAATATAGGTCAAAGGTCGAGGTCGAAAAATTCTAATACAGAGTGTTATTAATACCACTATTACATGGTCTACGACAGTTTGGCACGCCATGTATTAATAGTCGCTTTGATCTTGATAGACAAATCACGTAACTACGTATTAGTTAATTAGTGATTATTGTATAGGTAGATAATGATTGTAGATACCTACGTGAGTAATATTTTGGGGAATATCGGATTAATGCTACTTAACGTAATTGGGTCGTAACGTAGAGGTCTTTTTTTTTTTTTTTTGGGTGGGAAATCATCAAATGACGTCTCCCGCTCTGGGCGGAGCGGAAGGGCGTGTCAGACTCTTACTGACTAAAACCCACCCGTGTTCCTTCAGTTGCCTGTGCGCCAGGGCCACGGTAACTCTTTCGAACAATCCGCAGCCCCGGCACTCTACGTTTTGGAATTGGCAACTAACTTCAACTTTCTGTATGTAGTCTCGTGTGAAGAGATTGACTGAATTTCCAAGTAGCTAAATTAAACTAAAAAGTGTACTTCAGCACTGTGTATTATCATAATTCTAAATAAAAATATTTCACAATTTCAGCAAGCTTAACTTTTCACACGTGCGTCTCTCAAAATAATAATTAACAACTTTTCGTTAATTAAACACCTGAAACTTTGTACAATAATCTTTTATGTAGAACTCTAAAGGTCTACCTCTCTTAGAGGTACTGTAAAGTACTTGGGAACTTTACAGCACCTAATTACTTCTTCAGCTGTAATGTAAAGACTTAATTAAAAAGAAAATGCTGAAAGAACATGAAATATACCAGTACCTATTGCAGTAAAAATATGGCTTTTAAATTGAGATAATTAAGTGCATGAGATAAATGAATTTCTGCTCTTTACCTACACACGGTCGTCTAAAACCAATTCACTAAATAAAGGCTCCTACAAACAGACGCGACACGTGACCCGAATTGCGCGCGCCACAAAGGCACCGCTCGTTGGGCGACGAGCGGCACCTCTGTGTCGCGCTGTCGCGTCGTACCTGTCTGTGGGAGCCTTAAAACTACAAAATAAATGGGATACTTCTATAATCTCCAGAGAAATGACTACATACCTACATATATAGGTAAGAAAACTTACTACATGGTTTTGAGAACTCTATATCTTATACTAAAACATTGGTAATAGGACGTGATTCCATTTCCCAGTACTTGATATCCAAAGAATTTTTATTAAGAAGCCTTGGGTCACACTAACTGAAAACATGCATCGAGTTAATGGAATATCTGACTCGATAAGTTTTCCTCGCCTTTTCATAAAATAAAATGGTTCAGCCACAAAGAACTTTACACTGTGTGGGGTGTTTTAAGACGATTTAAATTTATTTTATGTCAACGGAAACTTTTAGGTGAGTTGATACAGTTGAGCTTTAGACAGAGATATTTAAGCTGAAAAGAATCATAAAAAGACTTTTTTATTTCCCTAATTAGAGTCACAAATATATTGAGCTTTAGAGAGCGATATTTAAAGCTGAACAGAATCATAAAAACACTTTTTAGTTCCCTAATTAGAGTCACAAATGTTGAAAAGAAAGCTGAAGTAGGTTCTATACCTATTAAGTTGATTTTAATTAATAAGAGGAAACATTTCTTCCCTTTAACTCGTAGGGATAGCTCAGCTGGTGTTACCTTCTTTATTTTGAATCAGACATTCGTGAAAAATACACCTATTTGACCAAAACCTTACAAATAAAATAGCTACACCACAGCAACCCAAAACAACTCGGTCAAAGAACACATTAAGAACCTTAACATCGCACTATAATAGGCAGAACAATATCCCTTAATACAGCAAGTTACAAAAGTTTGCATGTCGCACTGTAATAAACACAAATACTCACATTTAACTTTTGACTTAACTTACAGACCGGCCCTAAAAGGCACGGTGCGCGGCGCACACTGGATCGAAAATCACGTCTAGAAGACTTAGAGCTTCGAAGTTTTAAGTGTAATTTTTTGGGCTTGAAATGGTTTCTATTTAGTATTACTATGGTCAAATATGTCACATGAAGTAATTTGGCCTGAAAAGTGAGTACTTATAATTTTTTTACGGAAAAAGTTATGGAGCAGGTATGAAAAATCAGAATATCTCTAGAACTGATATATTTACCGTTCTATCCTTACAGAGGGTTATAGTTCTAATTATTTATGATTTTTTGACATACTTCGTATTCCTAAAAAAACTGCTTTTTTTACCGTCGAGGTTTTTTTTTTAACTAACTAGATGTTTCAGAAGATTACAACAAAGTATATCGGAGGATTCGGGAACATCTTTCTTAGAAAAAAAGTAGAGAAGCTTCTAACAAGGATATCAATATCTGATCTGACCAAGATTATGTCTGGACTTTAGAAGAGACTGTGACCTCTGAGTTTGTTTCGGCCTTTCTTCTCAGAGTAGTCAGATAGGAAACGCCGACCTCATCTAGTTTTTAAAATATAATTGACGTGTAAAAGTGTTTGTTCAAACCTACTTTCAGAAATAAAATCATTTATCATTTATCCTCAATATGCTTTTCCTATCTGCCGATGCTCTTATTAGCGCCCAAAGATCTAATATAGATGCCTAAAAATCTTTTTTGCTAAAAAGTAACCGACTTACAAAAAAAAGTGTCGGTGTCGGAACTCGGTCTTTGGTTTTTGTATTTTCGTTTTTTCGTTTTTTTGCCACTGACTTCCGAAATTAAAGTTATTTTACACTTTCTTCTATGTTTTTTTTTTTTTAAGTCGGTCGTTTTTTTTGCAAAAAAGTTTTTAATTTTCACTTTTTAGTTGTGGTAGGTACCTACCCACACAAATTCGTATACCACTACTTGATATCTAAATAACAGTGACAGAAAGTTATTAACACATCATCTACATATATAAGCTTAATGGAATAAAATACGCATTAAGGCTCCCACAGACAGCTGCGACGCGACAACACGGCACAAAGGCCCCGCTCGTCGCACGACAGGCGGTACCTTTATGTCGGGTCGCGTGTCGCGGCTGTGTGTAGGAGCCTTTATTAAGGATAACTCAAAAAGTACGGGTAAGACCTTGACACAATTTATATGGGACCAAATGAGAAGCACCAGCTTTCAAATAAAAAAGAATCATTAAAATCGGTTCACCTAGAAAATACAGTTACAAAAGAAGTCCCTCTTCACGGAAACTTTAGAATTAATTAAGTTTCAGGAAACCCAAATCGAATATTGGGATATGACCAAAATAGAGTCAAATTCGGAATTGGATTCCGATGAAAGCGATAAAGAAAATTAGGCTAGGATAAGTTTTCGCTGTACTAATTGCCATTTATTTTTTGTAAAATATTGATTTTAGTAACTTTTTGTACTTTGTTTTACCAAATATTTATAATATCGCTGTATACAATTATTTTTATTATTAAGTATATTTAAAAGATAGACATTTTAATACCTAGGATTAATATTTACAGTTTTTCAAGAAAAATACATAATTCTTCAAAAAATATTTTTGTAGCCACATTTATATTTATTTTCGAGCTCTAAGCCTTCTAGACGCGATTTTCGATCCAGTGCGCGGCGTTAAGAAACATTGCACGCTTAATGGCTTCTAAGAAACGACAAAGCACTCACAAGTCACATTCGTAGTTTCTCTGTATACAAAATCGGTTCAACGAGCGTCTAAAAGCATAATGTAAATGAGTCATAATATCGTCAGACGAACCCTAGATAATAGTCTTTCGGCGCCTTTATGAAACTAAATAATTGCAGTTACTCGGTTTTGGCAAGTTGAGTAGTTCGCGATGTCAATGAAACTACAAGTGAACGCTCAACTTATGAACTAATGTGCGTCGCACAAAACTTTATTAAGGCGAAAGAGCCAGGGCACCCCGCGAAATTCAAGTTTTCTTAACTTTTTTGCAATTTGCAGGTCAGTATTAGGATGTATGTTGATCAAAATATAATTCGCGTCAGTAAAAAGTATGCATTTACGGAACTATAATCACTGAAATCATCAATACAATTCTCTAAGTTGTGTAATATCAATTTCATGAAATCGTGACATAAGCCAATTCTAAGCACCAATTTTACCTAACTCTGCTGTTACAAAATGCCATGCTAAGCATTTTGACGGACTATTTTTCGTAGTGAGACAATCCATCAAATGGCATAAAGGGACATTTAGAATAAATACAGTATGGTGAAACTGGCCCTAATGATTATAATTTAGAAGATACATATTTGTTACAGGCGCGAATCATATTTTGATCTACATACAACCTGACACGCACCTGCAAATTGCAAAAAACTGAGGAAGAATATGAATTTCGCGGGCAGTTTTGGCGCATCCCCCTTAAACGATAAAATATTAAGTTTGGAAGTTACTTGTAAGACATTAACTTAAATGTGAGGGTACTAGCTGAAACTGTGTTAAAGTATTTTATACTTTCGTAATTAAAACAGATTGTGTTTGGGTTTACTCCCAAATTGTACATGAATACGTGGAATTTTGGAAATATCTGTTTTTCATTTTCATGTCTATTACGTGTCGATTCGAACGTGATGTAAACCCACATTGGCCAATGTTTTAAATGTATTTGCGATTTAAAAGACATTTTAATTGTTGGGACTTTCGAGAGTATTCCTCTTTTTAGTACAAAATTGTTACAACGGTAAATAAATGTGATGTTTATTTTCCCATCTGACGTTCATAATAAATAAAGTATTTTCCGAACTGACGTAAACCTCTTAAATCTACCAATCGTAATTACTGGGCCGCAATCCCATTTTATCTAGGTCATCGAATCTTCTTCGATCGAATATATCCGACCCTCTTCATTCACATCAGACATTCCTGGATAATTTTTGCAAGAAAACACACTTTTCCACTTATGTGAATTTTCGGTTGAGAAAGTTCGCCATCTTGCTCAAAGTGATTGTACAGAAAGTGGTACCTACATATATCTACAGTAACGAATAATATAAAGATTAAAGATTTGATTTTTTGTACGTTTGTTTGCTACGCTTTCACGCTAAAACGGCTGAACGGATTTAGATGAAATTTGACACATAGGTAGACCATGACTTGGATTAGGACATACAAAACTTTTTATCCCGATATTACCACGAGAACGAGACTTTAGCGTGTGAGACCGCGGGACGCAGCTAGTAATATACAGTGTGGCGATTAGGTTATCACATCATTTGAAACCACGTATTCTACATTACGTATTTTAAACATACACAATTAAAATAATTAATAACAATTAACATTCGAGCCGTGGGACCTTTTTTTAGTTTTAGTATTTAACAGCATTAAACTTAATTGGTGATTATTTGGTGACAATACCATGAAGTTTGTGTTGAGTTGTTGATACCAGCGCCCCGCGCGTGTCTATTGCCTTATCATCAAAGGTGGTTTATTTCGTGCCAATTTTTACGCTATTTTGTTTGAAAAATTCAGTTTTTTTTATTTTTAGTAAAATTGCTTATTTAATTATTTTAACAGAATGATAACAACTTGTAATAACCGCTGTACTATTTAATATGATCACCTAATCGCCTCTCTGTATATAATAATATAATAAAACTGAAGAGTTTGTTTGACGGCGCTAATGTCTGGAACTACCAGTCGGATTAGTTTTTTTTTTTTTGCATTTGTTAGTCCAATTCTTGAGGAAGGTTATAGGGTATTAAACATCACGCTACGACCCTGAGGAGCCGAGAAAAAAAATAATCGCGCAAGCGGGCGATGCGATGCGAGCCGATAGGTCGAGGGACCAAGAAATTTCACGCGGACGAAGTCGCCGGCAGAAGCTAACCGAGAAATAAAATTGTATTGAACACTTACGGTTGGCAGAGTAAGTTTAAAGTTAAGAAGTATTTTGATATGAGCGCAGTTGTTTATGGTTTTGGAAAAAATGGCTTTGATTTTTTTGCCTGCCAGTGTCATTTACAAGTTTAAGCTTGCAACAGTGTCCGATATGTTATGCGCTCACTGTAGCGCGCTGCGTCATTAAATATGCACGCCACTTGCATCTACCAGATGATAAATATTGCTCGTCTGTTGCCACTTCACCGGCTGGTACTAAGTATCACGAAAACATTTTCAATATTTGCTGCTAGAAAAATTTTTGCTCCATTTTTAGGAAAAATATTTTTCTACCAAACCTTATGGGTTTTTATAATAATGTTGTTTTTGAGCTTCCCGTTCTACCTACGCACCATTTATTAATTTGACATAACAAACCAATATGAAATAAATAGAACGCGAACGGCCTGTCCCAAAAATATGTTTGGGACTTTTTGACATTAGCATGACAGCGGTTTTCACTTAACCGGTCACTTTCGTCCTAAACCCTGACTAAGGTAGACCCTACGGGTAGACCGTATTTACACATCAAAATATGATTAACCTTTGACATGAAGCCGGCAAATGGATGGGACGCGGCTGTCAAAGGTTTTAGAGCAAGGGACTCAAAAATCACGCATTACTCCCAAAAAGGGTTCCATCAAAAGCTTTTAGCCATCTAGATATTTTCGACATTATGTTACAATAACCGGACCAACCCTGCGGTCATACTTGGGCGGTCGGAGGGATCATTAATAATGAACGGCTTGTGTCCAGCGGTAATATTTTAATTAAATAACATGAAAAGTACCGAGTTTACCTACTGGTAAAGCTCGGTTTTGAAGATTCATTAAAGTAGAAAAACTTTCCAACACCTAGTCAAAGAAAAAAAGTTTTCAGTTTAAATTCAAATAGCCTTTATTTCTGACCAGCTGTTGCCCGCGACTTCGTCTGCGATCCAGGACGATAAGTAGCCTATGTTCTTACCCAGGTCATGGTCTATCTATGTGCACAGTTCATCCAAATCCGTTTAGTTGTTTTTGCGTGAAAGAGTAACAAACAAACAAACATCCATCCATCCATCCATCCATCCTCACAAACGTTCACATTTATAATATTAGTAGGATAGGATACTGTACATGCAATTACATTTCCATCATTTATGAAATACAAATTGTGATTTACTTACATTATTACAAGTTTTATCCAATTTAATTTTTACTTCATTCACATTCTATGCATTTGTTAAGTACATATTATCTAAATTAAGACAAATATTGATATACATTATTTGATTTCCTTCATTATTGTTAAATTATTATTAATCATCGACATCGGCAATTAGTATCAGCTTGCTCTTCGGCAAAGGCCTCCCCTACAGCTCAAATAATTTCCTGTTTGTGGCATTTCTTCTCCATGTTGATCCTGCCGTTTTTCTAAGTTTATCCTCCCATCTCATTCTTTGACGCCCTTTCCTTCTTTTTCCATCTCAAGGGTATCACATGGTAAATTTATTTATCTTGTTTCTTATCATTTGGCCTATCCAGTTCCATTTAAGTTTTTTCACTGTCAATATGACATCTATAACTTCGGTCTTACGTCTTAGATTTGACGTTTAGTTACATTTTCTTTCAAACAAAAAGAGGATCCTCAATGATCCGTATCCTTAAACCTACCCACCCATTAATTCTTCAAAAGAAATTTGCGATAAGAATTTTTAAGTTATAAAACAATTTACAACTCCGAACCATTAAGCAAAAGACACACTTTTTGTTTGTCACACCAGCAGATATAAAAACTCATTATGATATTCTCTGAATTAAGAAAAGTCGAGATGGAGATCGTATTTTTTAAATCAAAGTTTCATTGCGCCCGAATTTGAATTTGAAATATCGCTGTCATACATTTAAGATTAATTCATGAAGTCAGCCTTACTCAAACGGGCACAATTGCTAAACTTTTTGACAAGTAAAGCGTTTCAAATTAACGTTGTGCTAAGTTTTGGCAAAGTTCGTGTGAATTGTTTGCGAATTTGACATCCGCACGAGACAAAGCCTTGACGACAAAAAAACCCGGACACATTTGAATTTGGAATTCGGTGTTGACATAACTCCCGTGCTTATTGTCTCATTGCGTTCAGTAACCGCTTTTTATATTCGTATTCTAATGAGGAATTACCTTATCAAGCCGGTCATCCGTAACAATTTATAAAACCGTGTTTTTAAATCACCATGAATGCCCATTAGCATAATCAGCCTATACTGTTTCCACTGCTGGGACACAGGCCTCCTCTCTTCGAGAGGAGTGGGCTATAATCTACCACGCGGGCCCAGTGCGAGTTGGTAGATGTCACATTTCTTCGAATTTTTGGTTCTAGGACATGCCGGTTTCCTCACGATGTTTTCTTTCACCGTTTTGAGAGTAGCGGTGATAAAATTATTTACACAAAGTAAAGCGCCTACCTGGGTTCGAACGACCTACATCTCGTAAGTCGGGGCCCTTACTTCTGGGCCACCACTGATCTCTATGAATGCCCAATCTCTCAGAATATATGAAACAGTATTATCATCAAGTTTTTTAAATTAAAAGGGCAGTCTTGTGGTTCTAATGACTATCGATTTAATTTCACTGTTTTCTTTTATAGCATTGTAATTTTATTGCTGGTACGGTTAAGATTTGTTAATTATTTTTTTAAGCAGTTTTATAAATATGCTTGATGTCGCGTGATGATTTAGTCAATTTATTGTAACACTTTTTAAAAGTTGTTATCGATTATTTTTACTCTGTGGTTTAGAATTTATTTCTTTAGTGGTATTTTTAACTTAGAGCGGGTAACACCGAATGGGGTTGTGAGTGTCATGTCGGCGATGGCGAGCACTTTGTGATGCAATCGTCACGCGGTGCACACGCACAAATCCATTGGCTCTAAATGCAAGTTTAAAAATTGTTGTGATTAGACTTAATCAGTGATAATCATTGTAATCATTAAATTTTATAGTTAAGTCTCGTTGCGATATTTGAAAGTAAGTTAAGTGTGTTATTTTGCGAGTATTATTTTCCAAACACCTGCACGTACACGCCCATGATGAAGGATCAACAGATGACGAATCAGCAACGACACGTGGTGTCTCAGCCGCTCGAATATTCCGTCATGCTTAAGGTGAACCGTTTAAAAAACCTGATATTACTTATACCTAAAAATTAAAGGTTGGAATAGTAAGTGCTTAAGGTGCAATTAATAATTCGTACCTAGGTAATCAAAATGAAATATATTTGAACGAACTAATCACGATAACCTTTCTTTGAAGTTAAGTAAACTTACTGCGATTATTATAATCATGCGAATCATAATAATTAAACTGTCAACGAAAGCTTTAGTTAGAATAAGCAATTTATTCTGAAAACGATAACATCTATTATCAGACGACTACAACTGTTGAATGCCAAGAACCTGATAACGCCAATGCAAATAGTAAGAGAAATACAAAAATGGAACGAGACATAAACACAAAGTTACAATGTTTTCAGTCCGGGTGGTCAGCTAATGTCATCTATGTAAGAAGGTATAGTAGTAGGTATACAAGGTGGAGACAACGATACAACAATAATTTAAACTCCGTATATCTAATGATGTTCCCAGTCTGCATACGAAAATTCAATCAAATATATCCAATAGTTTAGGTACTATAACTAGTCAAAGATTGGCAAAACCCATAGTCAGCCCATCATTACTATTTAGTTTGTTTGAAAAAAACATTTTTTAATTTCGATGTTAAAATTTATTTGATAGTTTCAAAATACTCTTTAGTATTGCCAGTGTTTTCATTAATTGTCGTATTGTTGTCTCCACATTGTATAGTATTAAAAAACGTATCTTCATAATTAGAAATACAATATAGTTGAAAGCATGACAAGCTCTTTCACACATTTATTTCCAATCGCCCGCAGTTACAACTTTCAATCACACTTAGTAAAATAAAGCGCTGGCAGATTCTCTTAAATGGAACGGATAGGGATCAATTAACAACAGTTTGAAAAGTCATTTAAGGAAGGGTCTTCACTCATTCATCAACTTGCCACCAGTAACTTTGAACCAAGTTTTGGCTCTTTACATTATCACTGTCAATTAGCAATCACATAACATCACAAAACTAATGTAATGATTGTCAAAAGAGAATAAACTACTTCGTGGAAGACCCAGGTTATGATATTGAGATGAGATAATGTAATGAGATGCTTCATGAAGGATTAGATTACTACAGCAAAAAGCAATGAGACGTCGAAATAATAAGAAAAATGTCCAGCAATGGCTCAGCATGGAATCATAAAATAGTAATACAAACTACAAGACAGTTTATATATTTACAAAGATAATAATAAAATGAAATATCGTAACGTTCAGATCTTAAAGGCACGTAAGCGCATAAAATTATACTCCCGACAGACAGTCAACTTTAAATGTTTTGTTTGTACAGAAACAAAATGTCAGTCGTCTCATAATATAACAGACCAAAGATAATAAGGAAAACATGATACAGAAACGGATATTGCTCGATTAAATTATTAACAAAACAAAATAAAAGGGACGCGTTAACGTGTCGGTCTGCCGTGCCGTGACATCTGACATTTAGCAATTTCTCAGTCTTTGATAACAGGGAAAATTATTATAAACAAAGTGTCTTGGAAATCGGGACGTCGACAATGTCTCAAGTTTATATCTTGGCAACATCAACACCTCATTAAATTGTTCTAAAATGTTATAATTGGACGCTCATAATAGATCTTAAATCTGATTATCTTTCTGGCTATATTTGTTATTTTAAAGACTGTCTTTTCTCCTGAATGCTTTCATTTATCTTTTGGAATTCCATTAAAACGAGTAATCGGTACTTTAATAAACATTACCCTTTACAAACTTGCAAACGATTTAAAATCCAACCTAAATTTTATCGTAATCAATAACGAGCCTCATCCAGATCCGTATTTGCTCTTATCTGCAGTACCCTTTTAAATGACCCACTGGGTATGACCTATATAAACGCCGTAAGCTAATGACCAGTGGAGGCGTCGATAAAATATGATCCACATACCAGAAAATGCTCACGTTAAAGCGACCGACTACATAATGCAAGCTGTTATCGGAACCGTGTCCGCATGTAGGATAATGAATGGCCAGTTTTATACGGCCATTGTGCATTTAAATTTAATTCTCTCAATAGAATTAATTCAGAATGGTGCTGCCAAGAAAACTGTTCGTGTAACAAAATCAATTGTTATCTCCTTTATAGTAGAATTTGTAAAGTGCACTGCAAAGGTTCAAAAAAGGTTTAAAAATAACTTTAAAATACTGGCTAAAAGTATACGAGTAATAAACAGGCAAATAAATTAAAGTGTCGACGACGTAGCGCGTCCGCTTGCATACGTTTTTAAAATATGAAGAACCTAATCCCTGTCGCCACATAAGATATTATAAACATATATAGCGGCAATGCAATTTCTCGCACGCTCTCCGTTTAATAATTTTTGTAGAACGACCTTAGGACCCTGGCCTTTTTCCAGCACAGGCGAGCGACTGGCACAGAAACTCCTATGTCATAAACGTTTAGTAACGTAAAAGATGAAAAAGGCGTAGGTATTTTTACAGAGGAAAAATATAGTAACGAAGTTGTTAAAAATACTGAGAAAAAGCTGCGAATAGGAGGTGGTAGAGAAATAGGTGGAGTTATTAAGTACATACCATAATCATTTGATAATCTAGGCATGGAATGGGTCTTTTTGCAAGATGGGATACTTAAGTAATGATCAGCAGAAACAAAAAGTGCTTTGTATCTTCTCCAACACAACTTTTAATCTCAATCTAATCTCTTCAATCTATCAGCCGATCGATTGACGTTCCTTCATACTTTGTACAAAACTGGGTCAAAACCAGTCAACTATTTGGTGTATAATTCTCCTAAAAAAGGACGCAATGTCTTCAAAATCGTCGGGCCGTTGACCGGAATAAAAATGATAATGAAAAGTAAAGTAACTAAGTGCCTATACAAACCAAATCGATAGGCTGTTGTTGATGACAACGGCTACTATTTACTGACTATAAGAAATACGTCAATTAAGCTATCAAAGTAGGTAAACATGAAGACTTTGTGAATATTTCTTTAACACTTGACTTAACAAGATAAAAGTTTAAGTCAACAGTAGACGCACTAATCGATAGTGTGTTTCATTCTTATTGTGTTGCGAAAGAAATATGTACCTCATTTAAATTCATATTTATTCAGGTGACACCAAAAACTCTAGAAGCGGGTAATCGCATACATGAAAAGAAACATAAATATGAAACAAAAAAGATAAAGAATCATAACGCCATGACGTTATAGAGTCTCCTATGGAAAATAACCACGATACGAAAAGGAAAATGTTTTTAGGAAAACCCGAGTTCTATTTAGATACACCGGTAAGTGCAGATGCCCGCAGTGATAGATAGCGTTGTCATGTTGAATAATTTGCCAGTGCCAAGCCGGGTAATTAAGACTGATCTAGCGATTGAACTGAACTCTGATTAACCTTCTGACTTGTGGGAAAATATAGAAGGATATGAATGTATACGTGGATTCAGAGCATGGAATTATTGTTAACCGTTCCAGTGTGCTGTTTTGTATGTCATACTATGTCATGATTATGATCCCCGGTCAGCTTAATTACAATTAGCAACAATGCAGTTGGTGAAGCCATATATGCAATGATATTGTGAAATTGCGATTCATCAGAACCATGGATGACAGAATCAAGAAGATTACTTTTTAGAATATCTACGTGCCCTTCCAAAAGCCTATATTAAAGATCCTGTAATAAATAAGGACCTGACACGTAGAATTTTCTCGAAGTTCCAATTCAGCGAGGAAGTAATTTAGCTCAAAATTGTTAAAAGTAATTTAGGCATATTATAACTTTGTCACGTAAGCGAGAAACTGGCTTGGCTCTTAAGTTTGGCAGAAATGGCGACGGAATCCTCTGGCGTAAGGCCAAGCACATATCGACCGTGCCTCTACTATAATTCCAACGCACTGATTTTGACTGAATGCAATCGGAACGACAAAAAGTAAGTATTTGCTTTGAGATACTGACGTAAGCAAACAAACAAACATACAATGACATTGTGAGTGTTGTTCCAATTTTAGTAATAGATTAGTTGATAATTTGGAAATGGGGGAAAAATTGGCAGTTTTAGCAATGAACTAATTGAGAATATGGGGTCATAGGCTCGGCCCATGGGTTAATATCCAAGGAAATGAAAAAAAAATACATCCATTATTGGATTGGGTGTCGTTGACTTTGGTTTGACGGCCTAGTTTATCGACTATCGAGGCTTTCTCTACATCGTGTATTTTTTTAAAATCATATAGGCCCATGATACTCAAACTGGTCTATATCGACCCCCATGTTAGATATTACACTTTTAAATCTGTGATATCTTCTAAGATATTCATTTTAATGATATTCTGTACTGGGAAATTTTGATCTACATTAAATGCACAGCGTATCTAATGGATTTAGTTGAACAAGGATTAATACTGTATTGTTTAAAATAACTTCGAAAATAACCCATTTTTTTTTAGTAATCTATAAAAGATAAAAATGGTTACTGTGGGTTATTCTTAGGAGATAGACATATACCATTGCGGACCTTTTTAAGATATACAATTCCGTAGTACATTATTTTAATCTATCTCGTAAGGGTTAACCAGCGTTAGCAATTAGCGCCCAAAATTATGTTTTTAGGATATCATTACAAATCTTGGAAATTCTCTGATATAGACTTTTAAGAGAGTGTCAATTATCAATGAGGTCCATGGTATCAGATTTACCTTCAGAATCAAGACTCAAAGAACATGCCTATTTCAAGTATTCTCAATCAACATTGTTCACAATTGAAACTTCAAAAGTTGTTGCAACATTGTCAATACTTTCAACGATGTTATAACTATAAAGTCTTGTTCAAATACTTCGTGTTTTCTCAGTAAAGGCTGCCAAGTTTACTAACTAAACAATACAATAATATCCAATTACAATACAACAGTTTTTAATTTTTAATGTCTTATTTACATTTTAAGTGTACAATATCTCTACTGCTATTGTACACACGGCTATATATCAAGCTATACATTTCCAGTTTTAGTTGACCTCGCATTGTATAGGCTTTTCGTACGATGAGAAGTCAGCTTATACTGGAAATGTTTAGCTTGATATGTAGTCGTGCGTATCAAGTATATTTAATTTAAATAGATACTTTTAGAGTAGGTAGATATCGTTAAAATGTAGGTCATTCGTGGGTATCCTAAAAGGCGACTAAGGGACAAGTATGAAGAGGATAAGCAGAAGTATTTTCAACCCTGGTAATTTTGGAACAAAACCTGATACTATGACCTACCTCTGTAGTGCCAATATGTGTAATTACGCTGCTATATGTGAAACGCAACTTTCATCAAGTTTTTTGAACATTCTTCTTCTTAGCGTGTCGATGGGATTTCAAATTGTGTCATCCCAGAACATATCTATGGGAATTGCGTTGTCAGTAGCATAATCAGCCTATAGTGTTCCCACTGCTGGGACATAGGCCTCCTCTCTATGATAGGGAATGGGCCATTATCCACCACGCGGGCCCAATGCGGGTTGGCGGATGTCACAGATCTTCGGATGTTTGGTTCTAGGACATGCCGGTTTCTTCACGATGTTTTCCTTTACCGTTTTGAGAACAGTGGCGATGAAATAATTTATAGACAAATTAAAGTGCCTGCTTGGGATCGTACCCATTACCTACAACTCTTCAAGTCACGGCCGTTACCACTGGGCCACCACTGCCCATGTCATTTTATGTTTCCCATATTTTGAATATTTGTCAGCAGAAAACGGAGTAAGAGTGAATTGGAGTCTACAGAATCAACTAACTGACCAGGGTAGTGATAATGGCATATATTCCTAAATCATCCTCTGTAGCTCTTTGGAGGCGCACGTTTACCAATGAACATTTATGAGCTGATACGATGAAATTCAAACACCAAATAGCTCCCGACAATGTCTGGAATGTTGCTACTATCGCCGATTTCATTCCAGTAGACGAAACAGCAAACACTGTTGATAATATTTATCTAAGTTCGCAAGTCCTAATTTAGCGTGCGTTTCTACAAAAAAACAAATAATAAACTATTTCAACCATTGTTAAAATTAAATGGCCCGTAGCGAAAACAAATGAAACAATTCTAGCTCAATTTTGTTTTTTTCACGGTAAATAAAATCGAAACCGCATCGGCTCAGACTTCGTCTATTATATAAACGAAGACTGACTCTTTTGGGGGAGATCTAGCACTACATATTATTATAAAACAAAGTCCCCCCCCCGCCGCCGCGCCGCGTCTGTCTGTCTGAACGCGATAAACTCATAAATTCCCGAAGGGATTTTCATACGGTTTTCACCAATGTATAGAGTGATTCATGAGGGTTTTGTGTAAATTGGCTGAAATATGATGATGATTGTTGAAGATATTGGTAAAAATCATGCCTACTGGGAGCTTTACTGGCGTGCGTCGCTTAAACCAATAGAGTTACACGAAAACAATGTATTACGGAATTAATACAGTGTTTACCTGGATTCACACATAGGGTACTTTTAATCCCCGTGGTACATTCCCGTGGCATATTTTCCGACATCCACGCGAAGCCGCGAGCAAAAGCTAGTATTTTATAAATGAGATAAACGTAATCGAATGTTTTCTGTGGATTAACATATTCCTGTAGTAACTTTTATCTGAAAAAAAGGTAAACTACACGTTAATCCGAGTGATTAGTTAGACGCAACATCGATACATCGAGTGTTCACATCGGCACCATCATTGACAATCGATTAATTATCTCGCCCTTGTCTGTTTCACTCGATTGCGTCGCTATTACGATATTAGCGAGATTAAACATTCACGCTTGAGTTCCTAAAGAGATAAGCAGAGCTATATCTATTTTAGTTTTTGTTGATGATGAATTTTGATCCTTAATTATTACGGCCCTTTTTTTTTTTTTTTTGGGTGGGAAATCATCAAATGACGTCTCCCGCTCTGGGCGGAGCGGAAGGGCGTGTCAGACTCTTACTGACTAAAACCCACCCGTGTTCCTTCAGTTGCCTGTGCGCCAGGGCCACGGTAACTCTTTCGAACAATCCGCAGCCCCGGCAGGCATCGGTCCTATGGGACCCCGTCAATTTTGCTGACATCTCTTTGAGGCGCGCGTGGAACACGACGCGCCGTCGCGTCGACTCGGGCCTGGTCCTTACCGGACGGCGAGCTGCCCATTGCCCGCCGTCCGCAAGCCCGCGCCTACGGTGGCCGGGAGTCGGCAATCGACTCCCGACGCCCAGGGTGTCTCCTCCTCCTGCGGCGGCTAGGGGCGCGAGGGCGCAGTGATTGGGAGGTTAATTATTACGGCCCTAACCTCCTCTTCTGTGCTCGTGTGTTTGGTAAAAAAAAAAAACACGAGTTATCTTTTCGCATGCACGTGTTTCTGTAGCAAATAAACCTATTTTTCTTTCTTCCAACAAAAAGGGTCATATCAGAATTACAAGAGTCTGAAAACGACCGACGTTTATTTGTATGATATTTGTTTATTTATTTGTATGATTCTGGCCTTTTTTATACTATGGAGAACAATACCTATAATCTTCATTTACGATTAAAGGGTCCCACAGACAGGCGCGACGCGACAGCGCTACAAAAAGTTGCCGCTCGTCGCGCGTCACACGGTGTCTTTGTGTCGGGCGTCGCGTCGCGCCAGTGTGTACGAGCCTTAAATCTTAAATGACTTATTTACGACTAAACCATGTGACCAGTTGACCTCAATTTTTGATTTTACCCGCAGTCTTTGCCATTTGACACTGGGGAGAGGGAAAATCCTGTTATCGTAGCTAGCTTTGACAAATATTTTTAAACTTGCATCACCTTAGACCCTGATAACGATAACTATCGACTTAAAAATTATAATAATAGATAGGTCCGTGTACTCACTTTTAAGCTATTGCATAGCTTTTATCGCGGGCTTTGAGCGCGGCGACCGAATCAGGAAATTACGTAACGAAAATAAAACCTAACACCCCCCACTCCGCCTACCATGTAGCTCGGCCGAGCGTTCGCTTAACGTGTATGTATATGGTATGACTGTACTTGAATTAATATCAAAGAAAAAAAAAATACTGCATAAATAAAATTAAATAAATAATTATAATTGCATAAGTTGATAAAAAATGCTATGCAATAGCTTTACCGTGGCAGTCCCCGAGTGCCACACGTCTTTTTTTTTTCATTTGGTAATTTGAGATGTTTACTTACAGTAACAACTTTGCTTAAATTAATTATGACTATGTTACATAATAAGTTTTTTTGCATCCACGCTAACATATTGTGTCTTGCCCAGTAAGTAAGTGGCCACGTGAATTTTCTGCTAGTGGCATCAGGCACATATAAAGTCAGCAAAAGAGATAAGTATCCAGAGTCGCCGGATATAGTTGAAGTTTAGCAAGAAACCCATGATTTTTTTAAACGAAATTTAATTTTATGAATGACCAGTTTGTTGTCTATTAATTTAAATTTATTTTATTCGAAAACATCCATTGGTTTCTTACTAAACTTCAACTATATGCAGCGACCCTGGATACTTATCTCTTTTGCTGACTGTACATGGATCTCTCTAGAACAGTGGTTCTTAACCTTTTAGTAACGAGGGACCATTTGAAAAAAATCTGTCTTGCCATGGAATCCAACTGTTTGGAGGTAATACAGTAAATGTAAATGAATAAAAGGTTGTTCTATCTATAAATAAAACACGCATAAAATTGTTCAAAGCCAACAGTATCTTTATTTTATTACCGAAAATTTTACATAACAGTGACAAATATAATTATTTTAATATATTTTGGATGGCTTCGTGGACCACTTCAGGTGCTTCCAGGGACCACCAGTGGTCCGCGGACCACCGCTTCAGAACCATTGCTCTAGAAAGTAGCGACATTGTACGGTCAGAAATGACATCGAAAATTTTCAATTGGTAGGACACAAACCACAGCAATGGTAATAGGACCAGCTAAAACCCTTATTAACCCTTTCACGAGCGTTGGCAAAATATTTGCCACGGCGGTATTTTGAATCTGGCGCGTAATCGATTTGGCAGAATAATATTTTTAATCTACGTACAATAAAAATTACAAAACAAATATATTGCCAACCCCCCTTAAAAGTAAATAGGGGATATCTAGGGGGAGGAATTGTTCAGAAATGTTTTGTAGGGGGCCTCTTACTACGTCAACACTCATTACAACAAAAAAAATCTACGTACTTCGTACTGCCCGTTCAAGGGTTAAGGCTCGTACACACTGGCGCGACGCGACGCCCGACGCAAAGGCAACGCGTGTCGCGCGACGAGCGGCGCCTTTGTGTAGCGCTGTCGCGTCGCGCCTGTTTGTGGGAGCCTTTACACTACGCGATATTCAGGGTCCCTTCCTCTAAATCGGGATGGTTTAATAAGAGAAAGGGAGGAAGAGACCGTATTAAAAAAAAACATCACCTAAATATCGCTCCCTAAATATCGTGTAGTGTACCTAATAGGGATTTTGACATATAAGAAAAATCTAAACCACAATTTTTATTTGTGAGCACCCGTTAATAAATGAGACTTTAAACTTGACTAAACTTGTTCAGACTTGTTCCCAATCCTCCCATTCAATTGCGACTCGGTAGCATTGTATAGCGTTTATTATCTTATCAAATATTTTACTCACAAGCGTGAGTTCAGAGTTATGTCTCTTATCACGAGTTCTCGAACGAATATCGCTTAGCTTGGTCTAATAACATCAATTTGGAATACCTATAAAGTTTAATACGCACGTTTAGTCTCAAGTAAGCCCAGATGAGCCACTTAAACCAGTAAGTGCGTCATTGGCATGCGCAGCTACAGACTGTAAAATTGACAGTTTAGTTAATATATCTTGTACAATAGGTTATTAAGAAACGTTTTAATACTGATTTCGTGGATAATGGAGTTTAAATTACTGTCTTTATATTTTATGTTTTCTACAGTATCGACTCTTCCGACGATATCCATTGCGTCGTATGTTATAATCAGAGATCGGATATTCGGATGCATAATCACCTAAAGTTGACATATTGGCTAATGCGTTTTTGTATCGACAAAATCCCGCTAACGTCAGATTTTAGTGACCAAACCGGGCCAAATCATAGCGACCGAAAGGTATTGATTAAAGTTGTTGTAGCCGAGGTGATATTTACGTCCAATCAGGATATAGTACTTAGTTTAATAAAAATAATTATTTTAATTTATGTTTTATTTTTTGTTTAACCTAACACACACCACCCCTTCTCTTACACAATTTGAATCGGGGGTTAAACATTAACTTTTAATAAATCGACATTTGATGTTTTTCACAAAAAAAAAATGATTAAGAATTCGCTTCCATACTTTTATAGCAAAAATTAACTTTAGGTAAATATGCATCTGAATATCCAATCTCTGGTTATAATGTTCTCGATAACGCAATGACTGTAGTTGACAGTAAAAATGATCGTCATTAGGACTGTGTGTAAATCAGGGCGCTGGCTGCTAAGTACGACGAACTTCAACAAAGGGATTCAAGCAAAAGTAAGGGATCTCGACCATTGGTAATATTTCTGAGTAATTAATAACAGATAGCGCTATCAGGGGTCAACGCCACAGCTACGTCACAAGCGCAACACTAAATGAGACAGAACACTATATTGACTTGCCCTCAACACCTTTGAACATTTAAATATGTACTCGTAACTGTGCTATTTATCTCATATCTTAGGTAGGTATAAAAGCTGTGGATATGCGTTCCTTGCGAAGCATGTGTGGTGTGACTATGAATGATAGGCTGAGGAATGCTATGATAAGGCAACGGTGCGGTATGAAAGAAGATAGAGTGACAACAATTTAAAAGAGTATGTTTAGATGGTTTGGTTATGTTTAGAGGATGAATGGAAGGCGACTAACAAAAGGTATTTATAAGGCAGATGTGAGTGGAAACGCCGGGAGGGAACGCCGTAGGACGACATAGTGACCTTATTGGTGATGTTCTTCAGACAGGTCAGGTGCGTAGTACTCGTAACCGGCGTGCGTGTATGACCAGATGTATGAACGTAAACGAGGCAAAAGGAGTATGTAAGGATCATAGCAGGTGGCGTTCTGTAGTTTCTGCCTTCCCCCATGGGGAGAAGGCGTGAGTTTATGTATGTATGTAGGTATACCTAAACCAAAAATTTATAAGTCACGAGCTTACGACTTTGGTGCCATCGGTTTTCTAGAGTTACCTTAATATCGGTTTTCCGACTTACGAGCTGTAGGTCGTGAGTTCGAACCCATGCAGACACTTTGTGTATTTAATTTCATCACCACTGCTCTCAAAACGGTAAAGGAAAACATCGTGAGGAAACCTGCAGGTCCTGGAACCAAAAGTCCGAAGACATGTGACATCAACCAACTCGCACTGGGCCCGCGTGGTGGAATGGCCCTCTCCCTCTCACAGAGAGAAGGCCTGGGTCCCAGCAATGGGAAGATTATGGGCTGATTATGCCATTATGCTATGGCTATATCTTAACATGCGAGAAAAAAAAAGATAAGCAAGTGTATGCAGTCACGTACTTAACTATAGTCATAATATCATAATGAATTGATTAGGTCCGTCAACGAAGGGATAGTTGCCCAAGCTTGGCTTCAAATCACTTTATATCTGCCGTGACTATCGCAAAACGCATCATCGATACTTCCATACTAATATTATAAAATGTGAAACTAATTCTTGTCTTTCTGTCTGTCCCTCTGTCTATTACCGTGGATTTCAATTCAATTTGGCACACAGGTAGACCATGACGTGGGTTAGGACAAGGGATACTTTTTGTTCTGGTAGTAGGGTCTCGTGGGACAATTTTCGACCTCCACACGGGCTAAGCCGCGGGCGAAAGTCACCAAAAGACATTATGCCAATCCTGACAAAAGAAAGCCAGGTGTCAAACATTATAGAAGATACCGTTAGTACAAAAACACAGCGAGTTAGAAGCACTTGAATTACACGTTAAACATGACAATACAGTACCAATGTGAAGACGGGTCGGGTCGCACAAGCCTTTATCGTGAACACGGCAAACCCCTGGCCCCTTCGCTGACCCTTACAACTGGTGCGGAATAAACGAGGTATACATTCTGTTGCTGCTTATTTATTGATCACTAAATAAAGGTACAAGTAGGTGGGTACAGATAGACATGTTCGTATATCTATTTTATAGATGAGCAGTTGGTACCTTCTATTTCAAAACCGATAACTGAGTTGTCTATTTAGCAGTTGCTGAGCACGAGGTTCTGGGTTCGATTCCCGAGTTGGGCAGTGTTATTGAGTTTTTCCATCTGGAATTCCCCAGTAGCAGCCTGGAGGCTGGATTTGTGCCCAGTTGATGACAATAGGCTTGCTCCCGATTACATGGGACTAAGACTGGGAGAATGTGGGTGTACGGGTACACCTCTGCCCAACCCTTCAAGGATTATAGGCGTGATGTTATGTTTGTTTCAATATTTTTAAGAGTGCTGGTAATTTTTAAGAGCGCTGATAATTTGCGCTATGCTTTATTAGCTTTTCTTCGTAGATTTCTCCAGTGTGATGTAACAATATAGCAATATGTGGGGTGTGACTTCAGTATCTTTCGCTCACCAGTTCTTACGTTCGTAGTTCTTCTTATCTAAACCTAACCAGAGGGCCTAAAGTGACATTCTATCAGCAATAACAATGATGAAAAAGTTGAAAATGTATAGCTACCAAAAACCCGAAACCTTATGTCGATCCTGTTGTAAGTCGTTCTCAAACTCAAACTCAAAGCATTTATTTCAAATAAACAAATTACAGGCACTTTTGAATTGTCAAGGGGTTGGTCAGACAGAAAGATGACGCTAGTTGCTCATTCCAAAGCGTAGTAGGTACCTATGGAGAAAAACAGGCAAGAAACTCCACGGAGTGTCCGTGGAGTTTCTTGCCTGTTTTTCTTCTTCTGCTTTTATATTAAAATATGGTTACAAAATATTGGTTACATCATTCATGTTGAAATTATGCATGTGAGAACGATGCAGAACGTTAAAAGCGTCCGTAATAAATAGACAGAAATAATTCAAATATTAAATTAAATTAAAATAAGCCATGGCAGCTAAGAGATGACCAGTCCCTACTGACGGCGCCCGTTCACGAACAGGACGCATGAATTAGCACCATTCAGCTCAACCATTTTTAAGGGAGCTAAATGATCCAATACATGCGCCACCATCAGCGAGACATTAGAATGAGCATGACATACTCTCAGCCACCAGAGCAGATTCAAGTCAATAAAAAACGTACCCAGTAAATGGTAGCTTTATAGTATGAACATAGTACTCACACACGTTGTCCATAGAAATACGGAACGCTTTGAAAGTGATTGCCGCTGGACTAGGCCCAGGCCCTGCAGTCTCGACATTAGATAGCGACAAAAATCTGTCGCTAAGTCGTATCGATGTTAAATTCCATTAATAGATTTTCAACCTTATGCTTTGGAAATAAAGTTGAAAATCTATTAAAGGAATTTGACATCGATACGACTTAGCGACAGATTTTCGTCGGTATCTATGTCGAGACTGCAGGCCCAGCACTGGTATAGCTAAAACAATCTCAGTATTTTCATTAACATTCGTTTCTAAGCTCACAGTTTTACTAACAAATATGGATGTAATCTTAGGATAATTCTGAAATAAATTATTTTTTATTATTATTCTTATTTCAATGCTGTTGCCAAAATTCCCACTATTTCTTAGATTGAATCCATAGCGTAATTACAAATCCTATTATACTTTCCTACTGCGTACACGTCATTTCTTCTGCAAACGACAACCATAAAACCAACATCACGAAACTTAAAGTGGTGTCCCATTTCAGACATGAAAATGAAGCAGAGTTCTTACTGCAAAAGTTCTCTTGCAAATGTGCCTTACATTTTATTTACTCTGAAGTATGTTGACACTTATGTACCTCCCAACCGGCGTTCGCGTTAAGTGTACTGTGTTCAGAACTAAATTAATAAATAACATTAGGTATTTTTATGTGATTATCTTACAGGGTGTTGATATCATGAGAATAGTTCCTGTTACCGTTACTGTTAGCCAGTGTCATCCCACTGCTGGGCAAAAGCGTCTCTCCGCGACTTCTAGTGCTTGCGATCGAGTGCTAATGTGGACCACTAGTCGTTTGTTTCTACCAGCTCGTCCCGCCATCTCCTACGGGGTCGGCCGCGACGCCTTGTAGCTGTCTCAGGGCTCCACACAGTGGTTATGTTTCATTTCTATCTGAGTAGGCTCCATTAATTCTTATATTTTACGTACTGTATTTTTTTTCTAGTGACGTTTTTCTTATTAGATCTGCGGGGTAATTACGTAACACACTAACAGTAGGAATGGGTTTCATTTTGATAGTTCAACAACATTCATTGCGTTATTTACGTTGTTGAACTGACAAATTGTTCGAACACATGAAGCAATGGATTAGCAATAGGTTTCTAAATGATTCAGATTGTGATAGATAGTGTGTTACATAATTAGGGTGCTGGTTTGTTTCTGTTTCCAAATAGATTACATACCTACTAGACATTTGTAATGTCGGTAGATTGTAGTAAGCAATCTTAAACTCCCATAAAGAAAAAAATTACGCCTTTGAGCGTTCCGATTATTATATTTAAACCGTGGATATAAGATACTGAATGTAATTAGCTTAATTATCGATGTATGAACAATTATAATTATTATACTTAAGTATAATCCCGATAAGAGTAGTACATTCAATGCGTAATTTGTTAACAGTAGCGCAAAGACATAAACGTTTATAGATAACACAAGAATATTATTAGCACCAGTAGGTACAAGGTTGCCAGCAATATAAAGACGTATTACCCCACAAAAATGATAAAAAAACATAATAATATAAAAGAAGAAGAAAAAAACGGGTCAATTGAACTAATTTCTTTGTACAAAATGATTTTACTGATTTATTCAACTTCATATACATAGAATACAATGACAATTGAAAAATATAATGTGTAGAACATTTTTACGAGCCCTGTAACGCCTCAATGTGTATATCTTCAAAATAACAGGAATAAAAATACACTCTCGAAAATTACGGGAAAATTACTTTTATATTGAATGTTGCCAAGTTGACAAAACACATTTGACAAGACGTATGGGGTGCGAATTTACGTTTTATCGCAAGAGATTAAGGTGCATATTGAAGCAATCAAGTGTAGGATGACAAAGTACGCTGGAGTAAGTGACCCGGAAGCTTTTAAATTACACCCGTTGAATATTTTATTTGGCACAAAGCGATACTTCGATATTTCTGAAGCGTGTAAAATATAAAAGTTTTTTTTTAAATATTAGATCGCTTATTCAAGTGTACCTACTTATCGATACAAAAAATAGGCACCAACGTAGGTATTATTTTTCTAATGAAAGGAAATTATCTTAGAAGAGATGATTGAAGATACTGATTGGGTGTTTTCCGAGAAAATTTTGCATAGAAACAACTTAAATTCTCGAGAAAATTTAAGTAGATTTTCTCGTCTTTCAAAGTAATGATCTTTCGTATAAAAAAAGTTACTAAATAATAAGTATATAATTTATGAGAGACTTTGGCGTGACGTTTTTTTTTTTTTTTACTTAGGTACAGTCACCAAAATAGATAAGTAACCAGGGTTGCCGGATATAGTTGAAGTTAAATAAGAAACCGATGGATTTTTTCGAATGAAATTTAATTTGATAAATGAACTGTTTGTTTTGTATTAATTAAATTGATTTTTATTCAAAATCATCCATCGGTTTCTTAATAAACTTTAATTATATCCGACGACCCTGGTTACATATTACCTTTGGTGACCGTACCTACTTAAATAAAATGTTTTTTACTTTTTGACTGCATCATTGGTCTAGTGGTAACAAGTTCAACTGCAGATCATGAGGTCCTGAGTTCGATTCCCGGGTCGGGTAGTGTTATTGAGTATTTCCATCTGGAATTTTAGTAGCAGCCCGGAGTCTGGATTTGTGCCAAGTATATGGCAATAGGCTCGCCCCCTATTACATGGGACTTAAACATAACTGGCGAAATGTGAGTGTACTATAGGTATACCTCTGCCTAATGCTTGGGGAAAAAAATGCGTTGCGTTATGTTAATATTTGTAACTTAAGTATGCTAGCTAGTGAAAGAATATGTTTACTTTACCACAAACACTAACTTCGTAGAACTTTATAACGCAGCGTTCTCAGCATCTTACCTGAAGAGAAAGAAATAAAAATTAATTAAAGAAACAGTCATCTAACTAATTCTCTGAAATAAAACTTATTTTTGCTTTGTTTGTACATCCAAAACAAAGCGTTAAGTTGGAAAATTATTATTTATTAGAGATCCTTACAAAACTCATATTTACAAAGGTGGTATCATAATAAGGGTAGCAAAGACAAGGAACTACGTTTAAGAGGGCCCTTCCCGGTCTGTCTATCGTCAACGCGAGCATGGTTGAAAAGCTTGTTGTTTCGTACAACGCAATGTTTGAAAAAGAACCAAGAGTGAGAACGCGATAACATCGAACGAAAATTGGCGCGCAAAGATTTCACACAACTTGTTCCAGGAAAATAAATTGTCATTTAGAATCTCCATTACATGTGCAAGGTTTCTATGACGATGTTTTCTTTACTTTTACAATTTATGAGTACATTATGAACGGCCAAAGTTCAGGTAAAATTTGTGCAAAAAAGCAGGTCTTTGGAGGCTTATACTGAATTTGTTTCTCCACATTTGGATTTTTTACTTACATAGAAACCTAGATAAAGTGCACTAAATACCTGTTAATTCAAAAATTTCAGTAAAAGATGGGTTACAACGCTATAATCACGTACGAGCGTTTGTATGAAAAGTATGACGGATTGACCGCTCTTAACTGAAAACTAGAAAGTAGTGTTTAAAATATATAGTCCGTTCACAGTTGTTATTTTAGCTCTGAGTTTGCATCACTGTCAAAATCACAATGATCTTTATTGCCGTTGCAATAAGGTTGCTGTTAGGTTGCTGCCAGTGACAAGTCTGTCAAGTTCAAAATGATCTTTATAATCGTCACAATAAGGTTGCTATAGGGTGGCTGGCTGTTAATGGACTGTAGTGTCAGCGATTTTCGATGTTGTATTTTTTTTATTTCGAAAAGAAACTTATTTTTTTTATAAAATTTAAAATTCTGATTAATATACATTAATTTAAAACGCTTAATAAAACATAAACATTTTAGCATAAACATTAAGAAATTAAATCAAAATACTAAGAAACTCCGACTCAACAAGATCAACTCGCACTTGACCGCTTTTCCTCGTGTCTCAAGTCGCGTCTGTTATTATTAAAGGCGTCCATTAAATAATGAAACGCTTCTTAAAAGCCATTACGTAGATTATTGGAAACACGGAAAAGTAGGTATTTACCTTAAGCCCAGGTACGCAAGAGTGTATTTTTATCGTGGCGATATTTTCGGGCACTCTCGCTCTCCTTAGCGTTGACAGTTTGTTTTTTAACCACACTAGGTATTTCTCCTGTATTGTGGGTGCGTTTACAAATATTCAAACTCACATACCTACACAAACAGCCAGACCCGGAACAACTACTTGTAGGTCATACAAATATTTGTTCCGTGCGAGAATCGAATCCGCGACACGCAGCGCAGCAGTCAATCGCTTAACCACTGCGCCAACCGTGCCGTCAATTGTTTTAAGTTGTAATCCAACAAGATTGTTTGGCGCGCTGCGATATTCACTATTGGATTCTCAATACATAATCAGCCTATAATGTTCCCCCTGCTGGGAGACAGGCCTCTTTTGTGAGGGAGTGGGCCGAAATCCACCAGGCGGGCCCAGTGCGAGTTGTTACATGTCACATATCTTAAAATTTGTGGTTTCAGAACGTTTCCTCACGATGTTTTCTTCACCGTTTTGAGAGCAGTCGTGATGAAATTAATTACACAAAGTAACACGCCAGACTGGGTTTGAACCCAAGTCATACAATGCGTAAGTCGGGGCCGTTACTACAGGGCCACCACTGCTCTCCATGCTCGCATTCTCAATACTTGGCTCAATACTGAGAGTTGAAGACCCGTGCGCGAAAAAAATCGCCACGATAAGAAAATCGCCCGTGTGTACCTCTGCTTAGGTAAGCAACAAAAAATAGAGAAACAAAAATGTTAAGACGGCTTTGCAGAAAATTTCGTAGGCACATTAATGTTCGGGGAAAGAGGAACTCAGTAAAGAAACGGGATGTTTCGTTTCTATAATGTATAAGACGTTTAGGAGCTGTTTAGAATTGAATTGTAAGTACTGTCTGCCAGTATACGACAGTTAAAGTGAAAAGTTAAACACTAGTTCTTCAAACTCAACAGCCATCCGTTTTCATCAAATTCAACTACATTCTCGTGTTGGAGCTGACATTTACGCAGAAGTTTGAATAGATAAGACATGTCTAGTCTACTAGTATAAGACACTGTACAACATTAACAATACAGATTTTATTATTTCGAGCACCTACAGCTTTCTAAATTAGTTTGCGCAATGAACAATGAAGATATATAAGCACGTACCTCCATATCAACTAATAGGATATTGGAACAACACCATTCACAGACATCCCCAAGGATTCTTCCTCTACTTGTTTACCCGCCAGTTCTAAATGAACTGGCCTCGCTTATTAGAAACCGGACGTGCTACGCATAATAAAATTTATTTATCGCACATCTGTTTCAACAAGAGTCTTCAAGTTCCAAGAAAACATTGAAACTTTCACCTTCACAACGGTATCTAGACCAAAAAATTCTGTGCCGTTGAAGAGAAACTGTGAGAAAAAAGCTTATAAGACCTTCCAGCAAAAAAATTGAGCCATTCAATTTGCCTTTAAAACAAAGGGGGTATATAAGACTTCGTGGGACAGTCTTAAAACTTCACTCGGATGCGGTTTATTAACGAAGTCTCCGTAGAGAGAAACTGAAACTTCCGAACAGCTTGCATCAGTTTACTCGACGATCGAAATGACTATCCCGTTGAAATGTCCGTCAATTTCAAAACTTTTGAAACTGGCGATCGTGCTAAATCCAAAATTGGAATTTATATTGAAACTTTGGGAGAACGTGTAATTTCAAAGAACGAGGAACTTCATATATTGTTGGAATTTCACATTACTAACATAAACTTGGAATAGAAAGAAAACACCTAGCTGGGAGTTTTCTTTTTGAAAGAAACTGCGAGTCGATCTTTATCAACTTGGGTTAAACGAGCCTTTGCTTTAGCTCCCTAGAAACTCTTTTAACCCAAGTTAGGGGGAATACGAAATAATCAGAAATACATTTTTTTGTTAAAAGCCTGACCTACCTAAAACTAAATAAAAGGAAATATATTCTGCAAGCTTTACATAGTCCGATGGGAAAAATAAGAGCAAACGTATGTAAATTCTGAGCCTAAGCATCCAACGTCATTGATATGCAACAGGAGTACTTTGAGGACGGTTACAGTTGTTGACAATGAATTTTGCGAACACACTGGGGATGAAACGATGTGAAGTTGCAAATTCGCAATCTTGAGGCGATTCGCGATGTCCGGAACTAAACCAAATGAAGGGCCAACTTGGAACTTGAAATCAGGATAACTTTGTCCGGAATGCGAGAGTCGCGGGATGAGCCAAGTTAAATAGGAGGGCATTGAGAGAGCCGAGTCAACGCATTTCGGAGCTAGTAATCAGGACATTTGCCGAGACAAAAGCAGCTTTATTTTTTCACCCCAAAAGATTTGCAAACTTTATCGACGACGCTGATGAGTTCGAACTTCGTAATACGGTTTACATATTGATGTTACATTTTCTGCGATTGGAAAGTTTGATGAATATTTCAGTATCTGGTTCTTCGAATGCCTTCATAAATCAAAACTTGAAGAGAATTGTCTGATGACTAGCTAAATGAAACAAAATGTGGGAACTAAATTAAGCAATCTATTTGCAAGTTTATTAATTATGTTAACTTTGTATCTCGTTGTCGCTGCGAACTATTTTAATTCAGCATTGTGGCTAGAAACTGCTGGTATTTCTGCTTTACCTATTTCCATTATTAAATCGTTTAACAGTCTTCAGCTCTTACATACTTGAATGCTTAAAATAAATCGCTCACCACATGAGGCGACCATGATCTTTGCTTCCAGTTCCAACGTTCATTTTTGTTCGTGAATTACATATTATGGGAGCAAATCTCCATGAAAGGCCGTATTCTGTATTGAATGGTGAGTTGACGTATCGTATAGAAGCAGTGATATCATTACAGACAAGTTAAGTCGAGAGCGACACGATCGCAGATGTTCCTAGGAGGCACCCGGCTAAATTGGGTCACAGTCGAGCTGAACTAAGCGGTGCATAATTAATAGCACCATCCATTCGCAATCTCTTAAGCCTCTCAGATATCGCTTACAACCGCTCACCAGCATAAATTAATAAATGTGTCAACGCTGAAACTGAGCCTGGAGATATTTCTACTGTTCAAATTTCAAGAGATTTACTTGTAAAATACTAGTGATGCGCCCTTGCTGAGACTTGACACAAAATCAAGATTTCTTTAATATATTGTAGTTTCAATACGAATGTATTATATACATAAATCTTCCGATATAGATAGATGGTGAAAATCCCAACAAAATCTATTATGTAGTTTAAAATAACTAAGCGTTCACACAGACAGACACGAAAAGCTTGTTTACTATTTATAGATAAAGATAATTGATTCAATTATCTTCAAAAGACCGGTTAATTAGGCTAACATTATTTACCAGTTTTAATTCTAGTCCCATTTGGCAAATTGCCAAAGTTAATTTAATTCAAAAGTTTTTCAACAATCATTTGGAACTCTGAAACCGCTTAACTGAAAGCCTTACCAATTAGGTCAGCATAGTACATGAGAAAATGAATAAACAATTCTTGAATTTCACTGATACTCTTAAATAATTTAATTGCCACAGATATTTCTGCTTTACACCGTGATTTATTTTACTCATGATAAAGGTACATTTTTAATGTAAAAAAATATTGAAAATCCAGATATTCATGTTATGAGGCATAACATGAATATGGCCTCTATCTATCTCTATAATATCGGCCTCTATGTACTTAGGTCGAACCCACGGGTGGGTTTTAGTCAGTAAGAGTCTGACACGTCCTTCCGCTCCACCCAGAGCGGGAGAAGTCATTTGATGATTTACCACGCAAAAAATAAAAGGCAAGCACTTTACTTTTTGTTAATTTCATCACCAAATCGCTCTCAAAACGGTGTAGGAGGGAACCCCATCGTGAGGGAACCGGCATTTCCTAGAACCAAAAATTCGAAGACATGTGACAAACACCAACCCGCACTGGGGCCACGTGGTGGATTATGGCCCACTCCCTCTCACAGAGAGGGGGCCTGTGTCCCAGCATTGGGAACATTATATGGCTGATTATGCACAACCATACTTGAAGCAAGTACAGTAAGGTGGTCAACCAAGTAAATTCAAGAATCCTTTCCTAATTCGATATCAATATTCCTTAGAATAAAAATATCTCTTCGCATAACGTCACATATTTTACGAAAGTACCCTGCGTTATGGATTCAGAAACTTTTCGAATATTTCAATACACATGACATTTTTACGATATTCGGATTTTTTTCTATAGAAATAGAACCTACGTGAATATGTATATAGAATATCTCGATGATCTCATTGAGCGATTCACTCAAGCGCGGCGGCGTATTCAAACGACGAGGACGAGTAAAAAAAAACATTAAATTCAAATAAATCTCTTACATGCAGAATGGCAGGTAAATCGACGCACAACCTGCTACTATGGATTCAGTCCATGATTCTGAACCCCCCTGCGTTGAAATTTTACTTCGGTTTAAAAAAGAAATTGCTGTTCCATAAATTTTGATCGCGTAGGTATTGCACTTTTCTATGATACAGCAGATTTTTATTTATAAACGGTGAGGAATTTTCTGTGCTAGGGGGTCTAGAATCATGTGCTGAATTCATGGTTACAGTTGGCGCGTCGATGTCCGTGCCATCCTGTATAGTCGAAAAGTCGAAAATTCACATACTATCCCCCGGGTCGCGTAAAGTTTAATTGGGTTTTTCTATTATTTGTATACATGTGCAGTCTGAGGTTCGTTGGCTCCAGTTGTTGTTGCCTTCGCTCATTAAGAGAATTACAAAACAAGTGTTGTTCCTGACAATTTAGTTTATTACACTCTTGACGATTTTAAATGACGATTGATAAAAACGGTTGTGATGGGTCTGATACACCCTGTATGTCGGTTGCTTTAGTACAGATGTGTCAGGGTCGTTCAAACTCAAACTCAAAGCATTTATTTCAATTAAACTATTTACAGGCACTTTTGAATTGTCAAAAAGTCGGTCAGTTAGTCAGAAAGTTGAAGCTAGTTACCCATTCCAAAACGTAGATCTTACGGAGAAAAACGGGCAAGAAACTCCAAGGACACTCTTTTAAATCAAGATTTTACAAAAACCTGGGTACATTATTCTTGTTGCTTCTAAAAAAATATATTAAGAAACAATAAAAAATCTAAGATTAAAAATAAAAATAAGCCGTGGCAGGTAAGAGATGACCAGTCTCAACCGACGGCGCCCGTTCACGAACATGACGCGTGGATCAGCACCACTGAGCTCAACCATTTTGTAGGGAACCGAATGATCCAAAACACGCGCCAACATCAGTGAGACATTTAAGTGAGCATGACATAGTCTTAACTGCAATGCTTTCAAGTCAACATACATAATAATGACTGTATAATAAACGAAGACATGGTGTGTACAAAATTGAAAAATGCCTATAAATTATACAAAACTATAATTTGGTATATATATGAGATATCAATAAAATTTTGCAACCAAAACGAAAAGATAATCGTAAAGCAATAGGTGCCTGAAGACGGTTCAGAAGATGGATTCTTTTTGACTGATTGGCCATAGAAGGCAACAACAACAAAAAAAGAGAAATGAAAAGCTTTAGAAGATACCTTTGCCTAGCATAAGGATAGAAAAAGTTGATTATAACACTAGCTAATATGGGGCATAATATTTGACACAGCTTCTTTCAAAGACCCTACTGTATATCTAGATTTAACATTTGACGCATTGTAAAAATTATTTAAGTATAAGGCGGTTTTTGTAATTGGCATATCAAAGTATAAGTGCTAGTTCAGCTACCGTATACGTTAAAGAAATAAACAATTTTATGGCTTACGGTCACACTACGTAAACTAGAGAGAGAACCGAGGCAGAGATTCGGTTGGCGACTTCACCCTCTGAGCGGCTCATTAGCCGCGTATCGACCGAAACAGTCCCCAGCCGGGAGCCATTTACCGGCCAAAGCTTAAAACCATCATACGCCAGTATCGTCAAATGACGGTATTAGGTGGAATCGTGATTACCCTCCTCGACCCAAAGATTGCAGGGTTAAGGATTATTTATATGCCACCTAATTAAGCTCTACACCATCTGCCTAGCCTTTTCTCAACTGTCTTGGTGTCGGCTTCAAGTCTAACCAGCACAATACCAGTAATTTACATGGAGCGACTGCCTATCTGACCTCCACAACCCATTAACTGGGTAACACGAGACCCCTTAGTAAGACTGGTCGTCAGACTTTCGGGATTCTGACGACCCGTAACGACTGTGAAATATCCACGAATGACAGCGGGGTCCAAAGTCTTAACGTGCTTACCGAGGCTCGAAGGGACCTCGGTATGTGAAGATGATCATCCATCCACGGGCCGACCTTGGCAAGCGTAGCTTAACCTGATCGATCGACCCTTGCAGCTGTTACTTAGCCACGAACCCCTCCAATTAAGCTCTTCATCTCAATTATACTGACGTGTCGGCTAAAATATGTGTGTTCAGCAATTGTCAGTTCTGGAACTAGGTCACAGACGTCCCGAGAGACGCATACTTAATTTCATTGCATGGCTTCAAAACCGTGAGAGAAATTTATTTTTTCTGAAGTTGGTAGTTCAGAATCCTGGTTTTGTTTCGTGAGCATGTTAAACATTAAGGAGTAAGACCCAATGTTGTTTGTTTATTTTGGGTTCTTTGCTGCCCATGTAACTAATTTGGACCTGCTTTGTTTGTTTTTGAAATAATTCGTTATTCATAACTTCTAACGTGTTGCTAGTGGCGTTATTTTGGTTAGCAATAAACATAGCGGTCCTACGTCAGAAATCGCTTCACTGAACTGTAGATTATATTGTCATAATCAATACACCAAAGAGTTGAGAAGAATTTAAATGTTCAAAGCTTTTCATTTTGCAATGCCTTAGGGTGCAAATTCGAGCAAATCTATAGGATTTGCTTGAATTTTACGGTCTTTCGTCAATAATCGAGCAAATATGTGATCAAACAAAATCAAGTAAACGTGTGAGCTACGTCTGTAGATCGACAAGGTATTTTTTCGAACTCCTCTGTGCAGCTGTGCATCGTTTTTATCGATATCGATAAATCATGTATCTATCACATAATTAATTTACCTTCCTTTGCATTATATTTAATTCTTTGTATCTATTGTGGTATAGTAATTTCATTCTAGGTGCATTGTCTTCACATATGATTACATAATTAATGTGAACTTACATAATATTGTAAAACATTTTAAAAGAGTAACGGTGGAGTTTCTTGCCCATTCTTATCCATACGAAACTACCTTTTGGAAGGGGCAACTAGAATCAATTCTATTTTTTTGTAAATTTTGACGTTCAAAAGTGCCTTTTATGTGCCTATTTGAAATAAATGACTTTGACAATAAATGAAGCTCGATATTAACCTTGATATTTATCGATCCTTAACAGGCGACAGTAACGATTGATAACATCGAGCAAATTTGTAAGCACCTTTAATTACCTTCCACCAAATTACAGTCACATTTCAGTGGTCGAGGATAACAATGTCAATTAAGAAGTTGAGAGTGTATCCTTTTTTTTTTTTTTGGTTTGGAAATCATCAAATGACCTCTCCCGCTCTGGGCGGAGCGTACGGGCGTGTCAGACTCTTACTGACTAAAACCTACCCGTGTTCCTTCAGTTGCCTGTGCGCCAGGGCCACGGTAACTCTTTCGAACAATCCGCGACCCCGGCAGGCAATCCGCGACCCCGGCAGGCACCGCGACCCCGGCAGGCATGAAAGTGTATCCTATCACATATTCCACTCTAAATATAAACACCGCGATATTATTCATTTGCAACAAAGCACAGCTTGAAATTTGACAGTAGAACTTTAAATTGAGTTTAACACGGTGATGTCATCCATGTTAGGCAAGGTAGTCTCCCCGGCCAAGTGAAGCAATACAAAGTTTATTCATCAGACTTTGCCAAGTTTACAACGGAAATACAAAAAGAAATTGAGATGTTTTTACCTTTTTACTGCATATTTGAATATATCATTTCTTGTGAATTCAAGGCTTGTGTGTAAGGGTGTGGAATGCCTGTATTTTTTTTAAAGATCTTATTAATTTAATTTCGAAATCTATGAGGTCCCAATGCAGACCCTACCTTAATGATCCTTTGCCGACTTGCAATGAATTAAAAGATCAACCAAACTAAAAGCTACACTTTAGTAGTAGCAAAAAAAAAATGGTGCAAATATTGAAAAAAGCGAAGACATTGGGAATGACGCAATAATCAATTATTACTCAATTTCCATTCAAAGTTACCTTAATAGAAATTATAAACAAAAGAAGAAAGAAAAGAAAACAATAAACCACCAAAATCCTAAGATCTTTTTAAAACACATTAATTTCTTGTTAATCGCAGCAAAAATTGGGGTCACGATCATAAACAGCGACACAGCCGTTCCAGTTCATGTGAAATTGAAAGATTTCGTACGAAGTAGGTCACTATTGGCTTTGAAGCATACTACCGAGCATTGTGAGGAAAAAAGATTTCAACGGAACTGCTATTCGACTTTGAGAAATACTCTAAGGGCTGTGCCCACAGGCAGCACGGCACGTCAAGGATTTTATAACTTAATAGTATGACAATAAAAATTAAATTTCAATGATAATCATCGTAGGTACCAAAACAAAGCTGCGGTATGATTAGGCATGTCGTGTCATTGAAATTTCAATTATACAATTTATCTCTTTTTTTATCGACGTCGCATAAAAATCCCTTGCCGTGCCGTGCCGCCAATGGGTGCAGGCCCTAAGAGAGAGAGAGAGATGCATAAAACATTTATAGTTGCAATGGAGAGAACAGCTAAATGTTTGCTTGAATGAAAAGTTTTGCGACGAAAAGGAGCGATATTGCGGTTCAGTATTTATATAAGCTTTTATTTTTGCTTGACTTTTTTGCAGTTGAAATAAATAACTTATAGGGATGACTTATAAACTGGGATTTATAAATATTATGTTTATATAAGTAAACATTTAGAACTAGGTATTGTGAGTTCATTTTATTTCATATTTGTTTTTTTTAATATTTGTTGAGAGTTGTGTGGTTCTTTCCTCAAAAGACCATTTCAGACACCAATCTACATGGTCTTCAAACATTATGACCAATTTTTTATACACACATTGACGTTGATGAATTTTATATATACAATGACGTGAGTATTTACGTGTAAAGTATTATATTATTTTAATTATTGTGAATATGAGGACTATGTGGGTCATTGCTTTTTTTTTCTCATTTCATTTTAATCATGATCTAGCAGTTTGAGTAATTTATGAGGCCTACCCAAATCTCCTTTCTTTGGTATTGTTCGTCGAATCGTTGAGCTCCTTAAGTCCTGACTTCCTGAGTCGAGCTGCACGATTACTGACAAATACGTGCACCGACTGGACAGGTCCACTCAATCTGTGTGGTTCTTTCCTCAAAAGACCATTTCAGATACCAATCTACATGGTATTCGCATGATCTGACCAAGATTATGTCTGGACTTTAAAAGAGACTGTGACCTATGAGTTTGTTTCGGTCTTTCTTCTCAGAGTAGTCAGATAGGAAACGCCGACTTCATCTGGTTTAAAAAATATGATTGACGTGTAAAAGTGTTTGTACAAACCTACTTATTGAAATAAAATCATTTATCATTTTATATATTCGTATGCTGCACTGGTTAACGTCATCACGGCAATGCCGGCTGTCGGCCGTCAAACCAGCACTGGAGCTAGCTCCAGCGCTGGTTTTCAACGACCCTAGCGAGCCTAGACCCTAGATCCTAGCCCTAGTCTGGGGTCTCGCATAGGGTCGTAGCATTATGCTGAGCGATTGCCGTTTTGCGTGGATGTGATGTGACACATATTTTCCCCCAACTTGTTATTTTTTGCGTTTGTTTTTTTTTTCTCTGCGTCAGGTTTACCGCAAATGATCGTATTTTTTTTTCTTTCTTTGTTTTTTGGATGCAGTTTATACCTAGTTCTCATTTTCAACATCAGCTTACTGCCTTAAGTATCCAACTGCGTCTATTAAGTTTTGTCACTTGCCTCGGTTCCATGCCAATCGCATCCCAGGCCCTGCAGTCTCGACATTAGATAGCGACAAAAATCTGTCGCTAAGTCGTATCGATGTCAAATTCCTTTAATAGATGTTCAACTTTATTTCCAAATCATAAGGTTGAAAATCTATTAAAGTAATTTGACATCGATTGGACTTAACGAGCGATTTTTGTCGGTATCTAATGTCGAGACTGCCGGGCCAGTTTTCTAATTTAAACGATATTGTTTTAAGTATTTCTTTGTAATAAGCTTCAGCACCCCAATCGCATATCACACTTTTTTAGCAAAATCCGAAGGATTTGATGAAAATTTTACTTCCATCTGCTTGTGAACTTAAATAACACAATGAATATTGTTGAGTTATGTTGATCTTCATCCTCTTTCAATTTAGTAATGGATATCTAATATTAACATAGGGATGCAAAATTAGATGTATATTACGCTCCCAAAAATACTGACTCTTTAAAGTAGGCAGAAAATTCAAGCCCCACTGTTTGGTCGGAAATTGAGGCATCAAATATTTATGGTTGTTCATTTATATGAAAAATACACATGTTAATATTCTACTACAGGGCCATAATAATCCTGCTAACATTTCAAGCAGTGTTGTTTATATATTCCCATTTTGAGATAATCGCCTAAGCGTCGTGTGTTTATCTTACGAAGTGGTGCATCTGTTAACTCATACCTACGAATATAAACTCGTATTGAGTATGTTTGTTGATGTTATCTCTTGATTTGTATACTCTACGATGAGGGGAATCCACAGAGTTAAGTTACGTAGCTTTGGTCTTCTTCTTAACGTGACAATGGAAAATATAATTTAAATTTCCTGTTTGGCCCAGAACTCAGAAATGCTAACACCATTCGCTGACGCAGACATAAGGTCTTGACGTGTACAGGTGACAAGGCATGCAGCGCAAGATGAAAGGTGAGCCACTGCCCGCGGGGAGACGCCGCATTTACATTGAGGGTCGGAACCATCCCAGAAACCCCACCTGTGGAGATCAACACACAGAACAGACTCCGCACTCAGGTCGGCCGCCGCAAAGACAATTTCCACAGGTGGGTAGCTTTGGTTAGAAGCGATGATCAGTTAGACAAGTAAATAGTTTATTGATATATATATCTCCATTCATCTGACATATATATCTCTATCCGTTTCCACAATAATATGTAGCTACGACTGCTCGTGTCTCTTTCCGTGCCAGTTACAATTTGCCTTTCTTTCTTTCTTTAGCTACTTCTCATTAAAAGCTTTAGCATTTATTTCGTCTACGTTTCTACTGGCAAAAAAATACGGAAAGTTTTATTCGTTATAAAGTAAAAAACATCTCTTTTGTTTTACAATTTCATTTTATACAATTCCTCCATCTAGATTAGGTTCACCGCTAGCTTCATTGTCGTCTGTAACCCAATTCTCAACAACAGATTTAAGAACAACAAGATTTTAGTCCATTTGTATAATTAAATCTAAATTAAAGACAGCTTCTATATAGGTACCTACTACTTAGAGTGAAGCTTAACTCGAGAGTGGAGGTTTAATAACTTTTAATATGTAACGTAATAGTAATGCAACCCGTATGCACTTTGAAAGTTGATTGTGCTGTTTTGATGTCATTTGCCTTTAAACTTACACAAACATGCATACATACAAAGATAGTTCTACGTACAGACCGGTTCTGTACAGATATCCCAAAAAGCATCCAACAACACTTAGCTTTAGCCTCAATGCTAAAGGCCCCCGCAAACAGGCGCGACCCGACAGCGCGACGCGACTCTAGTAGAACAATTTCTATGAACATTTCATGGAAATGGTTCTACAAGAGTCGCGTCGCGCTGTCGTGTCGCGCCCGTCTACAGGAGCCTTTATTGGAAGATAAACGAAAATATTTCCAACGAAGATGCAAAAATTAATTTGCAAGCACTCCTTTGTTAGCCTGTTGGCAATGTGTAGACCTCGGCAAAAGATAATCCTCCGTCTTTCATTTCGAGTATCATAAAGCACGCCTAAGGGATTATGCCAAGGGGATTGGCAGGCTCCTTCAGAATACTGATCATACTGCTATCGCTAATCTGCCTGCCAAACGTGGTGATTAATAAATGATCCTCCTGAGATTGCTCGAGCCAAAGACGTTTATTCGGACGTTAGGACCAAATTACATCATTATGACGTGTAGTACGTGATTTTTTTCTAATTAGTATTTCGAAATACTGTTTGGCAACCTTTGATCCCGTAATGACGTTTGATGTCCTCCTTTAGTTCGTTTTAATCTTAATTTCCTTCTAAAAGATTATAGGGGACGACAAACAACTGCCCAAATTCGCATTACTTAGGATTACTTAACGTTCTCTCTTAGTTTTAAGAAAATCCTACTGGCGTAGATAATAGTCAATTCAGGGAAATAAAAGGTATCGGTGCCACAAAGGACCGGAGAAATAGAATTAAAAGAACAAATGCTTTAACGGCATCGGGAAGAATAGTCCTATTAACCGCGTTGGTACTTATCCCTCTTTTAATATTATACGATATAATTCTGTGTAAAATGTTATGCAGTTCAATACCGATTTGTGGGTAAAGTTAATAATTGAATATTTCCTTGGCGGTGTTATTGAGAAAGTTTAGCGAGTCGATCCACAATTTCTTGATAGTGAACTCAGAGACGGCAGCCGACTCTGCGTAAATTGGTTTTTGAAATTATGTTTTTATTAAGTTCTTCTCTATATGCCGGTTTTATATTATATCGACTACACGAAACGTAATCTCTCGCTAAGCTATAAGGCGCGGTTTCTTAGAGAATCTTGAAAGGGTTTTATTTTCCCTTTCAAAGTGCCTTGGAGGCCTAGACCTTAATATATTCGTGGAATATATTACCACGTAAGATAAGCGGTTTTTAATTTCTTTCACATATTCCCTACCAGACACTGTATACTGTCTGTGTACCGTTAGTCTCGGGGTCGCAAGCGTGACTGCTGATCGTGGGGTCCGGGGTTCGATTCCTAGGTCGGGCAAAGTTTTATTGGGTTTTTCCATTAGGAATTTCTTGGTAACAACCCGGAGTTTGGAAGTTGGCGGTTTGATACCCCCGTGCCTCAGAAAGCATGTTAAGCCGTTAGTCCTGCGCCTCATTTCTCCCCGGTCGTGTCGGATTGCTGTCCCATCGGACTATGAGAGTGAGGGAAGAGATAGTGCACCTGTGTCTGCGCATACACTTGTGCACTATAATGTCTCCCGCGCCGGAGGCTAGTCTCCGTTGAGATTGGCCGCCATGGCCGAAATTCGGTCTGCAGGACTATAAAATACTCGAAACTAAATGGAATACTTAGAAAAATTGGTACTTCATCCAATTTACCGTCGGCATCTAAGAACTAGCCATTAGTACCTACTCGGACCTTAAAGAAGACATTACCATTAACTAGCTCCATTGTCTATTAGAATAACAATAACGTAGTAAAGGAAAAGACTTAATTAAAAGGCTGGTCTTAAGAAGCTTACTCCGTTCGTATTGAAACACAACTCATTTACGTGCGAAAATGCAAATTCTTGTAAATTCCAAATTGAAATGAACTTTTTGTGGCATTGCTTTTATTTAACTTGATTTATTTCACAGGGTTGCCATGTCAGTGGGGCTGATATTGAGGGGCTTCTGGTCCCTTTTACGTAAGCCCCAGGGACAAAATTACACCTTCGCCGCTCCTCGTCTAAATATACGTAATGTATGTATGTGTTCTTTTCTCCTAGTTCCGGCTGTGTGATAAAGAATTCCTTAAATATTGATGCAGTATAAAGCGAGCAGAGGGAAATGGGAATGAATGACTGAATGATAAATTGCTGTATAATGCTTTGTTTAGGGGAAACGTTTTGTTTGTGTTCATGCATGTGGTCCTTGCAATGTTTTTTTCGTGTTACGAAACGAATTCCAAACGATTATGACGCTACGTAAATATGGCAGTATTTCAACCAAAAAGTAATAAAAATACAATTGTTTAAGGCATGTATTTAATCGAACCTCTAATCATTCTTACTTTGCGCTCCTAAAAATATCATTGAACACTCAAATTTTTTGAAGTGTTCTTTATCATTTTTAGGAAAATAATTATACCTATTAGAGTATAATAGGTCTAATAATTGCACCTCTTTGTGAGACCCCCAAATAATTCCTATTTTGGGGTCTTAGAAATACAGTTACTGTGACCAATTTTCTTCATAGTTCCAACTTAACCTAACCCGTTTGGTCGGGATACCCTAGCTTAGGTACTGCGACAAACTGTGAGAAAAGGCCAGAAAGTTAAAAAGAAGGACAATTATAAAAAAAGCGTGCATCATTAGAAGCGCAAAAAGTTTTCAAAGGTTTATTAATTTTAAAAAGATTCCATCATTAGAAGCGTAAAAAGCTGTAAGAGGATCAGTTAAATATTTCCCATTATTTAATAAAGGCTCCTACAAACAGGCGCGAAACAAAGGCACCGATCGTCGCGCGACACGCGGTGCCTTTGTGTCGCGTGTGATTCGCGTCACATGTCGCGCCTGTTTGAAGGCACCATAAAAAGCAATTCTGCCCGCTTGCACCACAAATCGCTAAATACGTTTACTGCTAAAGGTACATAGTTCTGTTTCTGTCAATCATTTGAAGATGACAGAGACAGAATGATGTTTGTTTGAAATATGTTTAGCTCTACACGCATTTAGTGATATGTGGAGCGAGCGGGCCTTAGAATTGTCAATTTTAATTAAAATCAGCAACCCAAAGTAGCATATTGTGTGTGTTTGAAATAATACAAAGAGAGTGAGTAAAATATTGATTTCACTTTTATTTAAATTAAATGAAAAAACAATGGCGAGTTACACTCAAAGCCGATTACCAAAGGGACAAGAAAAAGTATGTGTTGCCACACTTAAAAAACATTTTAAGGCACATTAATGTTGCACACATAAAAAAACAAAAATATTTAATTTGATTTGATTCTAAATCATTACAAATTTCTGCAATTAAATACATCAATTTATAATATTGTAGAATATCAAAAATGTTTACATTGTATTGAACAATGTGACATAACTAGAATCTAAACTAAACACTTCGGTTACACTGGAAGCCGACCGCAACCCAGTTGGGGTAAAAACTAAGAAAGTTGGGGCACCCTATCGTTTCCCGAGGGTGTCGTAAAAGCAACTAAAGGACTATACTCGTATCAAGGACACTACATCTAATTACAAACTGCGAAAACATAATTTCTCTTGGGACGGTAGTTAAAACAAGGAAGACCTTGGCAAGAAAACTATGGGTTAGAAAAGAGATGGGTGGCTGTGACGTCAGAATCACTAAAAAACCTATTACTGACCCTTAATTAATTGAGGAATGTGAATAAGGTCGGATGACAGATGTGTAAACCGCATTGTATATCTAGATATCCAACCTAGAAAACACAGTAAAATTACATAATATCCCGCCTATATTCCCCGAAGGGTTAGGCAGAGGTGTACCTATAGTACACCCACATTTCGCCAGTTATGTTTAAGTCCCATGTAATTGGGGGCGAGCCTATTGCCATCAACCAGGCACAATTCCAGACTTCGGGCTGCTACTGAGAGATTCCAGATGGAAAAACCCAATAACATCTACCCGACCGGGAATCGAACCCAGACCCCACGCTTAAAATTAAGGCTCTATTCCCATCCAATACCAAGAGCTAATACCATTTGGTATTAGTTTATTTCCGAATTTATTTTCTATTCCCAACGAGTACCACATTTTAAAACCGATACCAAAACAAGTTTGAAGAAATCAGATACAGTCATATTCAGTAAAATTAAAATGCTTTGAGTGATTTTAAGTAATGTTTAACCTACCTACCTACCAAATTAACTTCCAGAGATCGATCTCTGGTTGACTGTAATACTAACAGCTAAGCTGTGTTAAAATGAATTACCGAACTAAGTTTCCGAAAACATAATAAATGTTCCCGAAAATCCTAACCCTAGACGGTCGACGGCAGTGGCATCCCGAGGTTCGGTTGGTTAGGTTCCTTTAAACCCTTTAGACAGAAATAGGAGCCCCGCACAGCGGGGCTCCGTCGACCAGCTTATTAACCCTAACCCTATATTTAGATTACCCTAGATTTCGGTAAAACGCAATTTAAATAAAACTTTGTGACTGAGTGTACAAAAAGTCACGCTTTGGTATTCGTTAGTAACAGATTTTTTATTTAAAAAAATGTGGTACTCGTTGGGAATAGAAAATAAATTCGGAAATAAACTAATACCAAATGGTATTAGCTCTTGGTATTGGATGGGAACAGATCAAATTAAGTGTGTAATAGTCCCATTCCTTACTACCTATCTAATAAACACCGCATGAGGCTAACGTAATACTACGAAAGTAAGTAATTATTCATGGTAAGAAATCTTGAGATAATAACGAAGCGAAAAGAAATAAAAATCCAGATACTTACAAATGACCATTCCATTATTCATAAACTTGAGATAAATCAAACGAAACAACGTCTGAACAATAATCCAATTAAAACCAATCCAACACCTGAAGTTAAGCGAACAGGCGAACACTTGGATTCAATTATTCAGAACGATAAAAATTATTAACGAGCGAATTCAAGCCACAAAGAATATTTCTAAAGGAACGTATTACCTCGATACGTGGCACATTAATCTATCTTTGTTTACATCATTAATAACAAAAAGAACAATAAAATTCCTTCACCCTCTGTAAAATATCTACGAAAAGCAATAATGCTTAAATTGTTGGATCCGTCGAAGACGACGGTCGGAACGCGGGGTCCATACAAACATTTATTTTGTCCTGGCAACACCTCCCGAAACAATATTGAGGCTATAAAGAATGGAGTGCGGGAGAAGACGAGGGTGCCTCGACGAATAATGAGAAATATTCCCCCACACACTTAAAACTTGCACCTGCCTTTAATTTGAAGAACATTCCGCAATGCAAACGGTTTTTTTTTCGGAGCCGTAATTAAACGCTAAATAAATTGTTTTGGTACAAATTGTTTGATTAAAATTCCAACATCTTGGAATGTCCTGATAAAATTTACCTACGTCTTAATTTTATTATTTTTAAGGAAGCATTTATCTTCGTCTACGATTAGCCAAGGGGATCGTCGTGTCGGAGGAAATCATATAAATCAAATTTCCTGTCGCGGTCGTCGTCCCCATATCGACTAAACTTGACAAGGAATTTCAGGATGATTCTAATCAAAAATAAAATCTTGATGCAACAGATTACGACAATATTTTCAGAGGAATTCCTATAAATTAAATGGCAACCCAGTGTTCGGTCAACGCTCCGTAGCCGGTTATTTATATCATGTGCGACATATCTGCATATCATATATCAAACCACTGGACATCCACGATCTCATCACAAAGTATAAAGTAACGAATACTCTAAAGCTGTTTACACACTTTAATTCAATCCCTAATGACGAAATTCCAAAACACGTTAAATAAATAAACTCACGACAGACCATAGACAGCAGCTTCATTAAAGCATATATTTTATGGCCTTATTCCCGGGTTATACGAGGCTAGTTATTCAACCAAGAATAGCAAGATTGTGCTAGTAAGTTAGCAAACTAGTTTTGTCCCTTCCGCTCCGCCCAGAGCGGGAAAGGCCATTTGATGACATCCCAACCAAAAAAAATTAAGTTAGTAAACTAGTCATGCCTCATGTATACCGAACTATCCTTTTTGTAGGCTAGTAAGATGATGAGAAAGATAGTAAGCTAGTGTGATAGTTTAATAGGATGGGCTTCTATTTTTGAGCTAGTGGCGTCCTCCATCACTGATGTTACTATCCTAGCTTGTGTACTAGCCCCGTGTGGCTGGCGAAGCTAGTATCCAACCAGATCATTTTACTGTACGGACTAATTCATTGCAATGCTACTGGCTTAAATTGTCCTAGCACCGTGTAAATAACTCTAGCAAGTACCAAGCCAGGATAATAATACAGGTTATTACTTGCTTGATATGTTTGACGAAATTTACGCACGAATAGAAGCAAGGAAGTGCAAAATTAGACAAGTTTAACCTTAAACGTCAGAACATTCGACATAAAAGTTATCTAATTTACTTTCTTGGTTCTATTTAACACGGTAACGGAACCCAGACTAAAGGAGAAACCCAAACTCCATAGAAGCTTGGGCCTGGCGTTACAGGGTTGAAATTTGGCCATAAATTAGAGCATTTAGGAAGGTTACACGAGCCCAGGTATCACGTCTCCCAGCAATGGCCAAATTGGTAAAATCAGACAATGTTTACATTTTAGGTTATTTTTATTTTTAGAGTAGTTAAATTAAAAAACGATATTTTTGAGGCAGTTTCCTACGTAAATCTGGAACGCACAAGCGCAGCCGCTGTGCTGAAGCGGCTGCAGCTTAGCACGATGAGGTTTTAGGTAGGTACATAATAACCCTTTTTTTTTTTTGGTTGGGAAATCATCAAATGACCTCTTCGCTCTGGGCGGAGCGGAAGGGTGTGTCACATAATAACCGCTTAAGGGTGACTTCAGATCTATCAGATTGATCTTACTGAAACCTCAGCTGAAAACTATGTTTATTAGACAAGACCCACTCACATCAAAACTGGCTTGCATTTATAAATATTGTATCGACTAGGGGGATTTGATGCAATCTCAGATTACAGTAATCTGAGATTGCAATAATACATATATAAAAATAAAAAATCACACATAATTGTGATAACAGGTTTTATTAATCAGCTTGTTCATTAGGATTATCATAATACAATAAGACAGTATCCAGAAATTGTGCAGGAGGCAATTGACTACCCTGGTGCCGTGCCCAACCAAGATACCATATTATGCTCATGGTGTGGGCACAGCAACCAACTGTTCTTTTTCCAACGATGCAAGTGCAATAATATTGGATTATAGCATCCCTTCCACTTAGAGAGCTGTCGACTAGTATATAAACGAAATACATCCTTTTACTAATATGCCTAGACTTTATTTGTCCTCTTAACATCCAGGTTGAGTCCGATGTTGACAGCTCTTGCTGTAGGTCACCATCCACCTCTCTACACACTTCTATGACATATGAGCCATTTTCTCTCACATGCTCCCCATAGTAAGAACGGGCCTGTTTAACTTGGTATGTGCCCAAGGAGACAAGAATAAGCTCACTGTATGTTAACTCAGGAAACTCGCTAACATTATCTCTTCCAACATCTATTGCTTGGAACTGCGCCCTACGTCGATTTATATTGTTGCTAATCACGTAGTTACTTAATCTATTTTCCACATACATATACTGATTAATTTTTTGCAGAATTTCCTCAGCATCACTACGGTTTGCGATAGGAGAGTGGAAAGCATTTATTAAAGCGGCAGCCACTTCAAAGTGTACCATTAAATTCTTTGACGCTCTATTAAAAAAATCTTGGCGAAAAAGCTTAAAATCTCGCTTAAACCTACCATTAACTACTTCTACAACCCATCTACATATTGTAACTGTTCTCGATTTATTGGCTTCAAGGGTTGAAAGTTGAGATTCACCCTGTTGCAAAGAAGATGGTACATATGTTCTATAGCCGCATTCATTGAGTAAGGGCAAGGCATCCCGGAAGCCCCTATCCAATATAAGCGCATCTCCAGATTCAAAGTACTGTCTTAGAACAGATTCGTTTCTAAACTCTTTATTAATTATTTCAGCATCTGAAGTTGTCGCTGGATAGGGGCCCAAAACATCAATTATGTATCCGTCAGTACAAACAATCAAAAATGGTTTTACAAGATTTTGATATTTATGCAAACTGTATGTCTTTTTTTGGTACTTTGAGCTTTTTTGCACATAAACGTATGTGCCATCTAAAACAACTATAGGTTTTATTTCACTATTATGGTTACCAAACAATTCATTTGGAATAAGAAGATTCCTTTCAATTATTTGCTGCTTATTAATATGATTAAGTCCTAAGTGATGGGGCACAAAATAATCATACAAGAGACTTCTAGCTTTACCCAGTAGAGTAGCTAAAGTAGTTTTAGGAATTTTCAGAAGTGTTGACAATCGATCATCCGAGTCCCCAGTCCTAAGTTTAGTTAAATAAGCAGCTAATATAGTAGATCCCCTTTTAAGGTTCAGAAACTGAGGCACTTCATTCAATATCTGTCTGAATTGCTCTTTGTTAAAACCAACCCAGTGGTAAAAAATATGGTCTTCCATAGACTCAACATTTTCAAAATCCAAAAAATTACAATCGGACTCTTTTAATGAAAACATATCTACAATTTGATTTGCACTAAATGTGTTGATAATATTATCACTAATATCATTGAGAAAGTCCCATGATGTGCATGTTAAATGGATATCACATAAGCGATTATTTGGAGGTACATAATAGTTATACATTTTAAGCAACTGTTTTCGCATTGTAATTGTTATTCGGTTTCTTTCATGTCTCCGACATCCTTCCACAAAACATCTACTTTCTGTTTCAACAGCTCTGTAATAATCAGGTAAAATAATAAGAGTTCCAACTGTAGGTGCCCTTGGTGCAGAATAAGTTTCTTGCCTTGTTGGAGGTTCTTCTAAATGAGGAATGTCCTGACTATTTGGCTCATTGACAGCTGATGAAGATGCACCAGATGTTGAGGGGCCTGAATGGAAATGCCGAGATGCTCTATTTGCTCGCACCCAACAAGAATGACAGACAACACTTGAAGCACCCACCTGAAAATAATTTATCTATATTAAAGGTTGCCTTTACACCAGAGATGAGTGATGTGTAATTGCCCATTTTGTAAAAGACTGATCTAAAGAAATCCTGCGAATGAGAAATCCTGATGTAGGAGCTTGACCTTTATCACATCTTTCTAATTCACTTAAATGTTTCAGTATACCAAATAACATTTTTTAATAACCTTGTTATCAAAACTGAATTAAAGAATGTTACTAATAAACCATGAATAAAACTAATAAACTAACCGTGCGTGGTAAGATCCATTCTCTTATAACTTCGTTTATTCTGCGTTCTTGCACTGTACCAGTCCTAAGTTGATGGCAACGAACTCTTCTAAGAAGAGAATGTCCACAGTGAATACACACTCGTCGGTGTCCTATAGGTGTCTGTTCATCTTCTGGTCTATTTCCATCAAGAGATACATGATTGGCATGATTCCAGCAAGCTTGGCAGATAAAGTCATTTTCATTTACCTGAAGCAAACATTTATATTTTGACTATTAGGTCTAGCACTAGCATTTAGCAATAAACATCTGAGTGGCACATTTGGGTAAACATAAGCAGCCTTATTACATTCCCACTGCAGGGACATAGACCTCTTCTCTGAGAGAGGGAATAGTCCGTAATTAACCATGCAGGGTCAGTCCGGATTAGTGATGTCACATGTCTGCGAATATGAATTTGTTGCACATTCTGGTATCATTTTATAAAATACAACTATTAACAGACAACTGAACATAAGCGATAACACTATTTAGTTTGATGACATTAAATAATTACATAGTACAAAAATGTTAATATATAGAAATATCGGATACTAACCGTTTGAGGCGCGACCCATTCCTGAACAATTGAAAGAATCATTTCATCTTCCAATCATCGCCTTCCTATTGTATTGCAGCGGTCCGTCGCTATTCCGCAATTAATGCACAGGCTCATGATGTCGTATATCGATGTATTATCCAATCGTCAAAACAGCAATATACAAATCCGGTTTGCCAGCAAAGGTCAGCGGGGGTGGCAGGGTACGGTGTCCAATGTTCAAGCGAGAGTCAGTCAGAAGGCAATCAATTTCGGAGTCCAGGTATTCGAGCAGAGGTCTTATGAAATAATAAATCCTTAGAAATACTGAAAAACACATTCACTCGCGCATAAATACGAAAAGCGAATGACAATTATGACATTAATGACAAATGACATGACATTACAACCATGGTAATTGACAGCCGTTTACATTGACATTTGCCGTTTACTAGTGCAATCCGAGGTGCCATCGATTTTATCGATTTTTCTTTCTTTCAATGATTTTTTAATGGTGGTTACGTTAAAAATAAATTAAATTCCATATTTTTATATTTTACTTTGATTTTATTACCTAATAAAACAATTATACTAAAACACTGGAATATAATTTAATTATTTGTAACAGTATCGATTTCCACTTTATCGATCATATTCTTAGGGTACGCTCTATTGATATAATGTCAACGTTTGTGAAGTTAGTGACGTATAGTGAAATAAGTGTTTTAACGGTTTACAAAGGTAGTTTAAAGCAAAAAAATAGAAATCTACATATTTTCTACACTTGGCCATTGTTATTGAGGCTAAGATTTAAATGGGTTAATTAAGCAAAATAGACGATTTTTTTGGTACATATCTGATTCGTGTAACGGTAGGCCCAGAAACGGGTTTCTCCTTTAGCTGAGGCGACAGTAAAAATATCCTCCCAAATAAACTCGCGTGAGATTTCGTTCTTAAATTCCAAACTCTTCGGTTGGGTTACAACTCTAGGAAGTCATGCGTTTAAATTGCAGTCTTCTACAATTTGTATCCGTGAATAAAATCTGGCGATGGTTAATGTTGCCATTTTCCTTATCATACGTGACGTGAACCGATACCACATAATGTACTAACACATTGTGCAGGGTCCGCGCAGTAAACCGGCGTGACTTGCATTTCACGCTTGACTGACAGCGTGACATCATATTAATAAATTGCATTAACTTTTGCTGTTTTGTCAGCGTCTGAGAATATACGATTATAGCTGCAACTCTGCAAGTTTATGTTGTCTCGTCCATATAAAACCATTACACCCACTCTAAAAGGATCCCTGCAGACATAGGCAGAGCCACTATCGCCATATTGGTCCCAAGGTGACAAGGGGCAAGCCTATCTCCATTTATCAGGCATAGTTTTAATCCCGGGCTGTAGTAACACATCTTCTTGGTGAAAAAACCAATTACATTTCAGTCGAAATCGAACCGAAGGACCAAAAGCCTGTGTCCCAAAAGACCGAGCTAAGTTTGTGACTGTAAAGGGCTGAAGAATACCTAAAGAAATCTTTATTATCTATACTATCTATCTATACTTATATTATATATATATTTCTATTTATATCTGTATACTAATAATAAAGCTGAAGTTTGTTTTTTTGTTTGTTTGAACGTTCTAATCATCTCTGGAACTACTAGTCGGGTTTGAAAAAATCTTTTTGCAATTAATAACCCAATTCTGGAGGAAGGTTATATGCTATTTAACATCACGCTTCAACCTTTAGGAGCCGAGCAAAAAGAAAAAAAGTCGCAAAGAACTCCAAGCAAAAACGAAGTAATGGCGCGGGCGGGCGACGGGATGCGACGCGTTGGGTCGAGGGCCGAAATTTCACGCGGACGAAGGCACGGGCTAAGCTAGTAGACTAATAAACTGTTAGCTCTCTACAATTAAGACGTAGGTAATCATGAAGCCCGACCAAACACTGTTTACACTCGCTTTTGTTTGCCCTGAATCTATTTAGACAAAGTTGTATTAGACTCAAACTGAACCTGTGTGTAGTGCACTGTTTGTGCAAACAAAACTTTGACCTAGGCATCCGGGTGCACAGTTTCATGCTGATTTCTGTTAGCTGTCCTATTAAAACTAGATGCAAAACAGGTCATCATCATTCTGATGGTTTTCTAACTTGCCGTGTGACTACTTTGTCTCAATTATTTGGGAGATACTGGGTTTTTGGAACGAAGTTCCTTATCGCACGGTACGGACTTGGCGGATGGGGCTAAGCGAAAAAAGTATAAGAATTTTCCGTCACAGGTTTCCGTCACGACCCTTTCTTTATTTGTCTCTTTGGTTGAACGCGCTAATCTCAGGAACTACTGGTTGGTATTGAAAAATTATTTTTGTGTTGGATAGTCCATTTATCGAAGAAGACTTTTGGCTATATAACATCACGCTACGACTAATAGGAGCGGAGCATAAATGAAAAATGTTGCAAAAACGGGAAAAAAATATTCCTTTTGAGAGCTTCCGTTGCGTGCGCTGCATAAACGGTTGAAGTTACGCAAAAATCATGTATGACTGAATTGTTCCCCTTTAAAAATTCTAAAAAAAGTCTGCGACAACATATGTCTATCTTTTAAGATTGACTCAGTATAACCCTTTTTATGGTAACTAAATTTGTTCTATGGATGTTCTAAATACACTACGAAAGGAACTTCGTTCCAACCGAGTGTCCCACGACACTCACGCATTTTTTTCATCAAGAATGTCTTTGTAGCCCCGAGTCAGCGACCCTAGTCCCTAAGCACGATGTCCGTAGTTTCGGCCGAGGTTCGTGGATATTTCCTATTCCGTATCACTTTCAGACATAACATTAGCCGGGGCCCGAACTAAAAATTAATGACGAAACGATTTGACAGTTTTCTTTACTCCCGATATGTTTTCGCCCTTCCGAAGAAGTTAAATAATCGGGAGTAGAGTTCACTTCTAAGTATCGAACTAGTTTCGAAGGGCCCCTATTTTCGTTGACGGTCTTAGAGAGAAGACCCCCTGTATTTGTGCCCGGTTGATGGCAATAGGCTCGCCCTCTTTTACATGGGACTTAAACATAAGCCCTCGTGTCCACGGGCGAGTTTTATCACGCACTAGATTTTCAACGCACTGCTTGCTTAGTGCCGAGGGTTGAAAATCCAACAGTATATTTTTTTGACGCGCTGGGATGCTCTCAGTTGGATTCTCAATGTTCGGCTTAAGAGGGACCTTCCTGGTCCGTCTATCGTCAACGCGAGCATGATTGAAAAGCTTGTTGTTTCATCCAACGAAATGTTTGAAAAAGAGAGCGACAACATCAAACGAAAATTGGCGCGCGGAGATTTAACAAAACTTGTACCAGGCAATACGTGTTTTTGAAAAAGTCTTACTAGTTTTTGGAAAAAATGTTTATCATTTAGAATCTCTATTACATGTGCAAGGTTTTTATATTGATGTTTTCGTTACATTTTGTATGAGTACATTATGAACGGCCAAAGTTCAGATAACATTTGTGCAAAAAAGCTGATTTTAAGACGTCATAATTGAATTTGTTTCTCAATTTTTTTTTTGTTTCTTTTACTAAATAGAAACCTAGATATAAACCACAAGATATCTGTGTGTTCAAAATATATGTAGGAAAATTTGTTATAATGCCATAATCACGTACGAGCGTTTGTATGGAAATTATGACGGGTTGGGAGCTCTTAACACCGAGAGTTGAAAATACAGTGTGGTGCGAGAAAAAATCGCCCGTGCGTAACTGGGCTAACTGGCGAAATGTGGGTGAGTTTTAGGTACACCTCTGCGAACCCTTCGAGGACAACAGGCGTGATGTTATCTGTTTATGTGATAGCCCTAATGATACATTCATTTTAAGAAACGCACCTACTTATAGGCTCAGTCCATTATACAGGGTGTCGAGACACTATACTCGTGTTATAGCTAAACCGATACTGCTGTACCACGCCTTAGGTATTTGCGCGGTGAGACGGGGGGCAGTGCAGGCCGCTCATTCGTCCACGCTCATGGCGTCCTGCCCCCCGCCTCGCCGCGCATACTTAAGGCGCGGTACAGAGGTATCGGTCAGGTTATAACATGAAATAATGCCAATAGGTTTACTCAAGTTGATCCATAAAATAAAACTGCCGTTTATAAAAAATTAACTACAACGAAGTTCGATTATTTTTTAGAAATTGAAAATAAATATAACGCTCAAAAACCAATACAATTAAAAGAATTAGATACATTAGGTTTTTTACGCCTTTTTATATTATAACAGGCTGTTTATTTAGTTTCCAACCTACGAATTTCTTTGAAACGGATCGCAAATAATTCCCAATAGATTTAAACAAAGGCTTTTTTTTTCTTTTTACCAAGTCTGGAGTATAATTGCAAACATTTTCGAACATTGGGGGAATTAAAGAAAACATTACTATACTGTTTAAAGTACTTATATTATAGGTAAACGCCAACGTTCATGGCAGCCGCGGTCATGAAACGAGGGAGCGAGACCATTACTCGAGAATCTGTATGGAGTTTTAAAATAACCCGAACTCTGTATTCACCGTCCTTCTCATACGTTTTATGACCACGACTGCCATGAGTCTTTCTTCAGTATCGAATTAAAGTTGCATGGTGTTTGTGACAGCAAAGTAATTGATCTTAGTTTGTTTGCTGTTAATTGTTTTTGTATAATGTGGTGGAACACGCAACGCATTATCGGAGCTAGTATTAGGGTCAGTCCTTGAAACAGTCAGTTATTATCGCTTATTACCCTGTAATACGTAAGGATAGGTACCTATGTAAACGTCAACGGTCATGGCAACCGCGGTCATAAAACGAGAGAGCGAGACAATACGAGACATTGTATAGACATTTTAGAAATTCTATGCACTATGTTCCCCGTCCTACTCCCATATTTATGACCGCAGCTACCAAAAGTCTTGATGCTTAGGATAGGGTAAAAGTTTTTGTTGTTTAGTTAAAAGTAACATGGTGTTTGTACAGGAAAGTAATTCATTTTAGTAAGTTTGTTGTTAAATTGTTTCCTTATACTTAATGTGTTAGAACACGCAACGCATTATCGGATCGAATATTAGGGTCAGTCCTTGAAACGGTTGGTTATTATCGGCTACACCCTGTATTTTGTAAGGGTACCTTAGCTTTATGTTTGATACATGGCGTAATACCCTTCTTACTTTTTAAATTAGAAATATGCCGTGAGTTTTAAAACTCTCGCCAATCATTCTAATTTATACTTTATAACAATGATATAAGAGTAACATTGCAATGACTGAATAATGGATTTAAGTAAGGAAAAAAATATCGTAAATATGCTCCTCTAAAGAGAAATAATTTCGTCTATTTGTGGAAACAACAAGGACCAATATCTGGTTCTGATTTTCTAACTCTTTCACTATCATTCCGTTCTTAATTGAGGTAGGTATATACATACATTGGAACTCTTAGATAGTCACCCATTAACTGGTCCTTTTCATTTCCCTATTATGTGTTAGTACACAAGATTCTCATTTGCCAACTATTGTCCGCTAAGTCATTGCAGTAGACAGTTAGACACATCCTTTAAACGACCGCCTGTACATGACAATGGCATCGTGACTCCGATATATCGTCGGAATAACTTCGACCATAGAATATGAAAACCATACAGAAACGAAACTCATGTAAAATCGAGCAAATTAGTTGTTGGTCAAATGGACAGGGATACCCTACTTCAATTCGCCGTGTTAAAGCAATTATTTATGCAACTATCAAAGAATGACAGTTGTGATTTTAATGCACGGACAATAAAGGTTAATAGTAATTTTTGCTCCACTATTTATTTGCTTGACTTTTTGTTCGTGATTTTTCTTCGTGCGTGTGCCGAAATAATCACCGCCCTTTATGACCCACGCTCGCCCAAGCCAATACAGGGTTGTCAAATTCGATGGAATGAGCAGAGAGCGTGTAACGTGTGCACTCTACTAGCAATGAATGATACAACCCTGACGGTTCTGAACGTCATCTACGCCCTGAAACTAGCCATCTAGAACTGGGTCCTGTTTAATAAAACCGGCTGGCGATTGGCAACTTTGCAAGTTTCTTTCATTTCTACTAGATTAAACAGCACCTGACGTGATAAGTGTCAATTTTGTAACTTTTAGACAAATATGTCGCATTGTCAGTTACATTAAATAGGGTCCATCGGGGTAATTGCGTAACACACTAACAGTAGGCATGGCTTTCATTTTGACAGTTCAACTACATTCATTGCGTTATGTACGGTGTTGAGCAGACAAATTTTTCAAACATATGAAGCACTGGATTAGCAATAGGCTTCAAAATTATTCAGATTGATAGTGCGTTATGCAATTATGGTGCAGGTGGTTCATTTCTACACATTCTTATTCTATGCTTCGACATAGTTATGGTTAGCAGCTCATATGAATAGGCAAACCTAATCAACGATATAATAGAGAAAGGTGGGGGAATGACGACGAAATATCCAAGTTAGCCAAGTTAAGTTCTAACTATGGACGGTTTAGTAATTAATGTATTTGGCCTATGACCGCAGAGCATTAAACAATCTTGACACACATACCTTCTGAGTAGACTGAAGTTTGGTCTTGGTGAACGGTGATTCGATGTTTACAAGTTTTTGTTATTCAATTTGTAGTTAGGAACAAGACTGGACGATTTATTAAACTTGTAAACATATCACATAAAAACGAAGTATACATACATACATTCATAATTTCAAGCCTTCTTCCCATGGAGGTAGGCAGAAACTACAGAACGCCACCTGCTACGATCCTTAGATATTCCTTTTGCTTCGACTGGTACCGATACAAAAATAATTAGTTTTTATGTTTTCTACGACTTGATAGTAGTTGTTAGGCGTAACGGTACATTTAAGTTGATTATTATCTGAAAAAGTTATTTATTTCAACAGATTCGAGCTATCATTCGGAAAACTTTCAGAGATTGTTTTCGAGAATTTTCCAATAATATCGAAACGGTTATTATTTCTAAAACTAATGAATCCACAAAAAGTTTCAGAACTTCTAATTATTGTTGAAAAAGTCAACAGACAACTTATCAAGTTATTTGGAATAATTTCATTTTATTATGAAAACGATACTGTAGCGGTATCTGATCTACATCGCCACATGCGAGCTAAACGTCACACTGCCGTCACGCAAAATCCTGCATCGCGCAAGCAGAGTTTACCGCGCATTTAGCATAATTATATACAACATCCCGACATCAAACGTCGGGCAGTTGCCCACCAGACACGCCACCCGTCTGGTCGGAGGATCCTCTCTTTTCTGTGGAGGTGTGAGTGAACTTTACACCCTGTTCCTCATACCTCTATAATACTAACAAAAGTTTATTTTACGGAAACACGTGTATTTAATTGAATGATGTATTAATGAATTTATTATTGTTGATAACATATTTTACGTTGAAAACACAGCCACAAATTTCACTTCGTGAAAACAAAACCAAACAGAGTGGTTTCTGTAGCATGGCATTTTGGTAACAAAATAAATTCTGCATACAATTTCGTTCATGTACTGCAAATGCGGCTTTAAATGCATTAACGTTAGCTTTTGTCGTTGATAAAAGAATTTAAACCGAATAACGTAAAAATTCTGCTTCGGAACGAACCCGCAATTATGAACAGACCGACATTTTATACCTACGTATGTATTTTGATGTTTGACAGCTGAAAGAAAGCTGGAAATATATTGAAGTGCACATGACTTATAATAATAATAAAAAACACGTGTGGCACTTGGAGACTGCCGCGGTAAAGCTATTGCATAGAATTTTTTATCAACTTATGCAATTATAATTATTTATTTATGCAGTATTTATGCAGTATTTTTTTTTCTTTGATATTAATTCAAGTACAGTCGTACCATATACATACACGTTAAGCGAACGCTCGGCCGAGCCACATGGTAGGCGGAGTGGGGGGTGTTAGGTTTTATTTTCGTTACGGAATTTCTTGATTCGGTCGTCGCGCTCAAAGCCCGCGATAAAAGCTATGCAATAGCTTAATAATTGTTTATTTATCTGGTTGGTTTGTCTGGTTTACTTTTCATCCATTGATAATTAAAATAAACGTTTATGATAGTACATACAAATATGGAATTCCATGACATATATGACAATAATGAGACTAAATTAAATTTCAAGCCGCCTGTTTTGGGCCTAGATCTTTCTTGATTTAACCCGCGGTCGGTCGCGCTTATTTTTGTAACCTCGTCGCTCATTGTGGTCTTTGAAAGCCCTATTTACAATGCTATGTATCTTGTAAACTTATTATGTAAATTGTTATTTTTTATTTACTTATTGATTATGTAAACAACCAGTAAAAGTCATAATTATCTTCAAAGTATTTTTTATTTCACAAAAATACTAATCAAAACATAAAATTAGAAATTTGGGGCCTTTACTGCCATGTTTTGCTTAAATTTTATACATAAAAACAAAAAAAAAATATTTTCTTTGAAATTAAACTAAACCTAACAAAAGATGAGAGAAGTTTTTATTTTTCACTTTTTAGTTGTGGTACCTATCTCACACAAATTCATATACCATTACTTGATAATTTATTATGTTAATAACAGTGATAGAATAACATTAAAACATCATCAATATAAACTAAGTGGAACAATACGCAGTATTAAGGATAACTCAAAAAGTCCCGGTCAGAACTTGATCAAATGTATAAGGGACCATATGAGAAGCACCAGCTTTCAAATAAAAAAAGAATCATTCAATTTGTTTCACCTAGAAAAAAGTTCTCAGCTAACACACATAACAAAAAAAAAACAGTCTAATTGAAAACCTCCTCCTTTTTTTGACGTCGGTTAAAAAATAGGTCAGCCCTCTGGTCACGTGAAGAGATGACCAACCGCTTGGCGATGTCTCGAAAACAAGTGGGCACTCGAACCCCATGGCCCTAATGGTTCAATTCCAAACGGCTCGAACATATAACTCCCAATAAGATTGTAATATTTCGCCATTTGAGGTTTCGCGCACCTGTAGCAGCCGCCCCAGCATCGCCCACCGTACTAGGAAGGAAGATGGGATGGCGCAAGGGTGTCGACATATGTTGTATACCACACCAAAGACCTGCCTAACTTCCAGCGCATTGTGATCATTCCGTCTGGTCTCTTCCCATCGTCGCGTGCCAAGCCGTTGGGTTCTAAAACAGCTGGCACTCTGTGGTGATAAGAGCACGACGGATGATGTCATTAATGCTGGCGTCCAGTGCTATCCGGCCTGCGCTCTTACTGCAAGATAGGCCATGGTGTCCGAGGCAGTCCACAGCTTCACCGCACTGGCAGCGATAATAATTTCCTATCACGGTTATTTACATATCAAGTAGTGGTGTTCGAATGTGTGTGGGGTAGGTACCACAACTAAAAAGTGAAAAACAAAAACTTTTTTACACAAAAACAACCGACTTCCAAATAAAACACTAAAAAACGTGAAAAATTACTTTAATTTCGGAAGTCGGTGTCTTTGGTTGTGTATTTTCGTTTTTGGCCACCGACTTCCGAAATTAAAGTTATTTTTCACGTTTTTTAGTGTTTTATTTGGAAGTCGGTTGTTTTTTAGTAAAAAAGTTTTTTTGCCCAAAAAATCAGCATCGCCATACAACGTGGCAATTCTGCCAGTCTTTTGGGCGCCCTTTGATTCTTTTTTATATACATGTACATATTATTAATATTATTTTAAGTCTTTTAGCTTATATATTATACAAATATTATAGTCTTTAATACCAGTAATAAAATTCTACTGATTATTGAGATTAAACTTACGTAATCGAGTAGGTAGGTACGCCTACTACTACTTAATGTACCTATCTAAGATTATATTCAGAACAAAGAACAAACAAAGACTAACTTACTTGAAATTCCGTTTACAAACAACAATAGCAGCGAAACAATATAAAGATAATGTCATGGCAACATATTTTCCGAAGAGCTATCTAGTCTTATTTCAAGCACGATTCTTTGTACAAAGTGGCTAATATTGCACGGTAACACCCCCGGGGGAGTTATCAAATGGGGTGTAAGCGACAACACACCTGGGGGACATTCGGGGTAATCACCGGTTTTAAAAAGAACGGTTTTACTGGTACAGTTAGATGCAAAAATATTATTAAATTTAAGTAAATATTTCACGATAGCTTTCCGAAATTATGAGGTGTTGTTGTGTTGTACATTTCAAGTCGACATAAAACAGAGGCAGAGAGGCAGTCCACTGCTGGACAAAGAACTCCCTAAGTTACGCCATAACATGCAACACTCGATTTTATGCCGATTGGTGAAATGTAACTTAAGTAAAATGTAACACAAATTAGGCGTTCTAATGTATGCAATGAAACATGAAATTTAACACAACTGGGTGAATTTGTTTCAAAGTATGTCACATTTCACGTTACGTTTCACCAATCTCTGCCAAATATAATGCATCCCTGCACATTCCAGCAGTATCTACATATTATAGCATCTTCGAACATTTCAAATGAACTGTTTCATATTTTAACATTTAAATGATAAATGATTTTATTTCTGTAAGTAGGTTTGTTCAAACACTTTTACACGTCAATCATATTCTTTAAACTAGATGAGGTCGGCGTTTCCTATCTGATCTGACTACTCTGAGAAGAAATTCCGAAACAAACTCAGCGGTCACAGTCTCTTTTAAAGTCTAGACATAATCTTGGTCAGATCATGTGAAGTCCATGTAGATTAGTATCAGAAATAGTCTTTTGAAGAAAGTACCACACAGATTAAGCGGACCTGTCCAGTTAGTGCACGCATTTGTCAGTAATCGTGCAGCTCAACTCGGAACTTAAGGAGCTCAACGATTCGACGAACAATACCAAAGAAAGGACATTTGGACCTTTGAATCAGCACTGTGAAAGAAAATCACTTTTTACCTGTGACTGTACCGACATGTTTTAAAACACACATCGTAAAAATAAAATGCAATTACCTTCAGTAAGGTCTTCGGTGATCATAAATTATTGTCAAGAATGAAATTTCGGGTGACACATGAAATGTGGTTGCAAATGAGCGTTTTTGTCACCATTGGAATGAGCAAGATTAGTTGCCCGTTCTGTGGACGTTTTTTATGAAAATAATCGTCGCTTTTTTAAGGGTAAGCACAAGCAATATCAACGTGCGTTTATTTTTATCACCCCCATTATAAAGACACCCCTGTGCAAACATTACGTAAATGTTTTATTTAATACAACAATAACCTGGTGTGGTTGCTCAATGTTATCTACGAGGATAACTGCCGGCTTCTGATATCCAATTAAAATCTTATGCGAGTAATTCGATTGGCTGTTGTCATTTCAATCAACCAATCACAGCAGTTGAGAAATACTTGTGACTAACCTTTCAGAAACGTGGTACTATAGCCGAGTACCTATATAAGGTTAAATGATCTAACTTAGGGTATTGTCATCTCTTACGTCGACGGAACGGCGGCAGGATGTGGATGTGGAGCTGTATCGCAAACTATGCTCCACTTTCTATCCTGCCCTCTGTGTCCCAAAACATGCAGTCAAAGTGACCTCTGCGCTGCCACCGACGAAGCCATTGAAGTGGCGAAGTTTTGAGTCAACAAGGTTTCAGATGCTATCGTGCCAGCGACACGAAGAAGAAGATGGAGAAGCAGAATCTCCTTAGGTAGTAGAAACTCAACCTCTCCCTTTTTAGCAGAGCTGAATTCACCTATATCCATTTGTAACGCTAAGAAGATTTAAATTCAATCCAATTTAGATTCTTCATTAGACATTAGGTTCAAATTCTTTGGCACTAACATCTTGCTGACAGTTTAAGATGCAGATTGTGAAACACAAAAATCTATTTATCACCAAGATCTCGTTGAGAGACGAAGAATAATACATCGAACTGCACTTTAGCGATAAATTCTAAACTTGTTCAATACACTTAGTGCGACAACTGGCAACTGTCACGTCAGCGTGGAGAACTGGCATGAATAGTGGGCTGAACATTTATCACGTTGAGTCACGCTAGATTTTGTACCGATAACCTTAGGACATACCAACACGCCTGTATTTCCCGACGAAGAAGAGTGAAATACACCTTCATTTCGCCAGGGGGGCGAGAGTTATTGTCATCCATCAACGAGTGCTATTGGCTTTTTAATTCAGAATTTCCTAATGAAAAACCCTATAATACCGCCCGATCTGGGTGCGAAACCAGCACCCCAATTGCGTACTATTGAAGTAAATTCATTATCTATTACTTCTTATGTTTGAAAAATGCATTTGCTCAACATCGTAAATAACGCAGTGGATATGGTTGAATTGTCAAAACGAAAGGCCTTTACATTGCACGTGTGTTACGCAATTGCCCTGGAGGACCCCATGCTTATTAGTCGTGCATGTGACTACAAGACCAATGAAGCCGTCAACAAGTCCGATAACCTTAGGAACTTAACTTAAAATAGCACTAACTCATGATGCAAGCGTGAGTAACACGCAATCAATTTCGTACGTCATTCATTTATGCTAATAGGTACATTTGTGGTTATAGCTGAAACACGTTCCGATTTTAATGGCTTTGACAAATGACCCTTTAATGTGTTTGATAATATGAACCCTTTGTATGAACCTTATCAGAATTAAAATCTAAGTATCAAAGTTATTTGACACCAGTGTAAGGATTTGTAGATATACTACAATTGATAAAGCCTCTACGAGTAGCAACTATACATTAAAACGTCCGGCACACCCTGTGCATTCAGTCGTGCTATAAAACTTGCTAACTGGCTAATCTATTTACTAATAGAACCCTGCTTTGAGCTATATCAGAGTTATAGGAGAAAACGAAGCAGAACTGTTAATAGCACATTATTTAAAAACACGAATAAGTAGGTGCTAAGCCTATATAAAACCATAATACCCTTATAAAAGTATACACTCCGCCACGGCGTGTTTCGGCTCAAATTTTACAAGGAAATAAGAATTTCCACAAGGAAATTGATGCTCAGATCAGTGTCGAGATTCTTGGAAAATTGTAAATAAAATTGTACTGATTTTTATTACTGATAAAATATGTTGCGCTAATAAAATGACACTACAAAACAATCACGATGACGTTTATGACGCAAAGGATTTCTCTGTGTATGTGACAAATAACAAACTGTACGTTGAAAATGAAGCAGTATTTAGATACTGCTTCATTTTCAACCTACAGTTTTTGAGTATGTTCATTAATACTTTCAACACAGTTAGCCGTGCTGAAAGTATTAATGAACATACTCACGCCTTCTTCACATGGGGGCAGGCAGACACTACAGAACGCCACCTGCTACGATCCTTACATACTCATTTTGCCTCGTTTACGTTCATACATCTGGTCATACACACACGCCGGTTGCGAGTACTACGCACCAGTCCTTTCTGAAGAACATCACCAATAAGGTCACTGTAATGAACTTCTATGTTTTATGTCTAGATGCACTCCAGATAAAGGCATTCATCCAGTACCGTTCACAATGGCAGCATAAATAATGCTTTAGTGTTTGGTAAAGATTATTTTCAACATTGTACTGCAATAGCTTTCTTGCTAACTTTAAAAATCTTCTAACCGTCGTTCTGAAACAGAATCTGATACAAACATTCAAGTTCATGCACCCATCATCAAAATCCCTAATCTCCTCATACATAATTTCGATCACCACCTTTATTTCCGCAAATCCGTTGCACCAGCTAAAGGAAATAGCCGAGACGAGTTCGATATTTATCCAGTTACGTTGAAAATACGATTGAAGCTCCGATTTCTTAGCCGAGATTAAGGACTGTTGTAGTGAACGAATCGGGTTTCTAATAAGTCTGCTATTTGTTGCTGGATTAATGTTTTCATGAGAATGGATGAATATCAACCCTGGGCTTTAATCTGTTTGAATTGAAAAGTAATAAAAGTGTAGGTTTTCTTCGTCCTTAGCATTATCTCTTCCTTTTGGGAATCTGAGGCCTTATTAGGACTAGCTCTAGTTCAAAGTGCTTCTATATTGTCCCATTTTTCAAGTACGTTAAAATATTAGCTTATCGGGCCTTACTTATACCTGTATTTCCATGTTAGAAGACTCCCATAGCATTATCAACGTATAATGTTGCCACTGTTGGGATACAGGCCTTCTCACTGTGAGAGGTATGATTTGTGATCCACCAGGCGGGCCCAGTGCAGGTTGACAGATGTCACATGTCTTAAAAAATTTCACTCTAGGAAATGCCGGTTTCCTCACGATAATTTCCTTCACCGTTTTGAGAGCATTGATGTGATAAATTGCACGAAGTAAAGTAGGTACCATCCTACAGTAAAACGCCGATTTTTGCCTCTCATGTACAAGTTGGTATCACTGTTTTGGATTTCTTACATCAAGATTATGTTCAGCAAAGAAAGTTATAGCAAGACTAACGGTCATAAGGGCCGTGCTCAGTAATGAAATATTTATCATGATTTATTCCTCTCTCTAAGTGAGAATTGCAAACCAATCAAGCGTTAATGGTTGCGTGCATATCTGTGCAAATTATTACAAGCCATGGAGAAGATAAATTGCAGTAATAAATAGTAAATATGAATTAGATATCTGTTACTTTACTGTAACTACACACGATATGCATATCTCGGTACGATATGGACCGGCTTATTTCAATAGTAAAACTTTTAGGACTTGAAGGCTGAAGAATTTAGGAAAGAACACATATCAATCCCGCTAGTTGTTATGGAATCACACTTCTATATCTACTCTACGAAGAATAGACATACAACGCTACAAGGTTCTTTGACGCGTGGTCAACATCGGAACTAACGCCGCCATCTTGTTTTGTCAATACAATTTCTGTGACAATTTGATAAATGTTTACCAACATCGCCCCCCTGTCAATGTCTTTCAGGTTCCAAAAGATCAATCTTTACCTCTATCTTTTTCTGTATAATAAAATATATTTTCTTCATTTTTGACATCGCGCCGTAGGAATCCTTCTAGAATTTGTTATTTTGTGTCTCGTTTCTATAGTGGTCATGGTGAGCGTGTACAAGGACATCGTCATTGCGTCTTGTGGAAGAGTCAGTGATCATTTAGCACCGAAATTTCGCTAAGGCCTTACAGCAACTTCATGACGATCCCAATTTTTTCGTTAATAGATTCGAGTTCAACTATTAGTAGGTACCTATTGCTAATGGGGTACCGAAAGTAATGTTTAACATTATAATTATCAGTTCCACAGTACTGGGGAGAAATTAATAAAAGCAAATTGAAGGATCAGTCAATTATTATGAAATTCATCATTTAAGTACAGAATTCTACGAGACTAAAACTACAGGTAAAAAAGCTAGTTTACTTGAAGTTATTAATATTTCCCAGAAGTTTTTACTTGTAATTGTTCAGGAGAACATATTATATTACAGCCTTCTCTAAGTTTCCGTTTGAAACTAGTGGTGAAACTACTCATATGAGGCTTTATTTTACGTATATACGTGCGTAAAATAAAGCCTTATATGAGTAAAGTTTCGCTTTTGAAGGCACAAGAAGTGTATGCTTACTTCTTGTGCCTTCAAAAGCGAAACTTTAGATTAAGACCTAGGCCACACATGGTTCAGTAAATCAATCCTGACAAATTCACAATCGGGTCTGCTGGTCATCGGGTCGGGTCTGGTCTGTCATTTATATCTGTAATTTTTATGGTGTACATAATAAAGAATATTCTATTCTATTATATTCTGAAACTTAGCTATCTCTATTTAAATGTTTCTAAGTTTCTATGTTTGTTACAGAATCACGCTTTACTAAATTAATGAATGTAAATTAAATTTTGCAAGCAGTAGACTATGGTCAGGATTAAAATATAGGGTAGGTAATAGTAATACGGGTACAGTAGCAATTTTGCTAGGATGTGAGTGAACGGTTTCGGTATGTGAGTGCATTGAATACTCATTTTATGTCCATCATCATGTCAAACAAAAGTATGAACTTAATAATCCCTTTCATATTAATAGGGTACAGAACAATAATATGAAAAATTGAACATCAAAATCGTACCCGTTATCATAATATATAACAAAAAGTAATCTAAAATCCGTTATAATGAAGGTTTTTTATCGCTCAATTTTCACGGTTTTGTTATAGAATATAGGCCGCGGAACGTGACGTCTGAATTGAGTAATATTCTAGAAATACGTTAACTTAATACTGATAACAGGATCACTGAATGCAATTAGTACTCATGTATCATTTCTATTTTAGGTAATGATTGAAAACTTACGCAAGAAGTGTCGATAATGTCAGTTATTGACCTTTATTAATACGTTATCAACTGTACAGTGCCATTCTTTCAGTGTTTTGTTAATTCAGCTACACTCAAATGTAGCCTAGACCTAAATTATAAATTGACGATCGTGAATACGGGCGCGATTGAAAAAAGGTCATTTTTAATTTAACCAATTTAACCTTTCGTTTCAATTAACTCACACTACAGTAAAGTTGATTTATTCTCTCGTAAATAATTAACATGAAATATTTTGCGTTTGAGAACAGCTGCAAAGACGTAATGACCACAGGATATTTAACTAAAAACTGAAGACAAAATCGCCACGATCACCGAGCCTGCGCCCGCGTCTTGGGCGTGAATAAGTACTAACACAAGGCAAACTCGTTAATACGTAAATTAGCTCAGAATAAGTACTGGATGCACATTAAAGAGATTGATTTTCCTTTGTTCTTGCTTATCGGAATCCATACTTAATATTATAAATGCGAAAATAACTCCGTCTGTCCGTCTGAACGGATTTTTATGGAATCTAATACACAGGTAGAAGATCACCGGGGTTAGGACATAGGATACTTTTTATCCATATATATATATATTTATAGATATAATATTCGACCTTCACGCGGGCGAAGCTGCGGGCAAAACGTAATATTTCTCTATGTTAGAGCTTGCCAACCGTTCAACAGTCGAAAAACTTTGTTGATCTGGAGATGAGCATACCTTACTAAGAACTACGAACTGTAAAGAACTTGGGTGTATCAAGAAATTTCACACAGCAGGTGCATAGGTAGATAGAATGAATTATTTGTAAGGTTGGGGGTCCGGCTAAGGGTTGTTCGTACACAAAGCGATACGAATATTCGACTTATTAGTCGATTCGCACGAATTTACTCGCCCGAAACGGGCGAATCGACACTTTCAAATAATTTATTATTTTCTGTAGGCGATTCGCACGAAGTTAATTTATTTGTGAGCGAATCGACAAGTTCAGAAATACGTATTAGGCATTTAGCACATTTTAAATTTATGTATTAAGTTTAAAAAAGTACACAAGCGCATAGAATTGATAGATGTAAAATATTTTGAAATAAAATGAAACAAGTAAATTAATCAAACACATCTATATTAAAATATAATTTTAAGATAACAATTTCTAAATTGTACATCTCGCTCAAACACTTATAGATGACAATTTTAATACGCATAAATCAAGATAGTTGAATGTACTTAGATAATTGGTAAATAAATAAAAAATAACATATGACGGCGTCACCATTGTAAACAGCACGTGCAGCGGGCCGAGTTACGCAGTGCTATGCGTCACTTACGCCTCCCCACTCTCCCCACTACTCAAGCCGCTCTACATAAGCGAGCGCGCAGCGAGGAGGGGATCATTCTTGTCGCAGGCTCGGCCCGGTGCACATGTTGTAGCGCTTAGAATTATTCTAGTATTTATTTAATCAATAATTAACAAGCTGTTGGAATAAAAGTTGATTACTGCGATATTTCTGAATTTCATTTAAGATGTCAGACCCTTTGCGACATCAGAAGTGGGATTGGATGCACCGTCCACTAATGATAGTAAAAAGGGTATAGACTGATTTTGGCGCTTACACATACCCTGAAGGGCCGTGCCGCTGTGTATCTTACTAAGATACAACCTGACAAGATCTCATGGGCAACAATCAAGTTCATGCTGTTTTCCAAGTTCTCCCAACCCGTGATGAAGAAACTGCAGCTGAAGCAGATATTCGTCTGTGGCAACTCATTGAGAAGATACCAAAAGCAAATTGGCCAGAAAAGCAGTTCGCTGTTAGCGGGGACATACGGCCAAAGCCTGCCCCAAGCGCTGGAAGAAGGAAGAGTACATACCGAGCACCAGCACCAAGGACATGAACTTCTGCGCTCCAGAGCAGCTCGTGGAGTATGATAGCTAAGTAGTACAGATATCCCTATTGTAATTTGAGTCTGGCTCAGAAGCTCAAGTAGCCTTGTAAAGTATAGTAATTGAAATCTCGTTAGTATTGAGTAATTTCATGAACAAGTGATCCTAAAAGGTATAGGTGTGAATAAAAGTAGTGCGCCTATTACAATTTAAATGTCCAACCATGGTACATAACCACTTGCTTAAAATAATTCACGTTGTATGGCCGGTTGATTGACTTAGTAGAAAAATTTGGTCGTGATATTTTAGAACACGGAATTTGAGTTAAAGTCACATAATTTATTGGTTTAGCTACTCGTACATACGTTCGAAAATGTATTTCCAATTCCTCAAAATTCAAACTCTAATCATTATCATCTCATTTATTTCAAATAAACCAATTACAGGCACTTTTGAATTGTCAAGGGGTTGATCGGTCAGAAAAAATGAAGCTAGTTGCCCATTTCAAAGCGTAGTAGGTACCTATGGTGAAAAACGGGCAAGAAATTCCACGGACACTCTTTTAAATCAACTCACACATGTGCTATGCAATTATACAATACTAAAGGATTGAATTTATACAATGCAATGACAGTTTTAAAATTCTTCAGCAGCTCCAACAGTAGTTTCAAATGCTAATCAATTAGTTTATGCGCCCTTCTGGAGCAGGACCAGCGTTGAGCCAAGCATTTTTATCAGCGATGTAATCCCCCAACTTATAATATGCTTGACTGCATAGTGTGCGTTTTATACAAAATTTAAATTTTGTTTCATTCAGTTGAAATATTACGGGAGGTATTTTATTGTAACATTTTAAACAGTACCCCATGAAAGATGAGTCTACTGTTGCCAGCCTGAAACCTGGTTGATATAATTGGTCCCTGTTCCTAGTGATGTAATTGTGTCTTTCACCTTTTTTTTACTAAAAAGATGTAGATTTTTCCTTACGTACAAGATGTTTTCATAGATGTATTGACAAGTTACCGTCATGATGCTAATATCTTTAAACAGTTCTCTTAGAGAGTCGCGCCTGCGGAGGCCATATATAACTGTGGTGGCTCTTTTCTGCAGAAAAAAAAAAAATTACTCGACGTCTGCAGCCCGTCCCCAAAGTAAAATACCGTAAGACATGATAGTATGAAAGTATCTAAAATAGACTAGCCTCGCGGTACCTACTTCAGTACTACCTACCTAATTGACGGATTTTTCTCACAACATATGCTGCTGAACTTAGCCGTCCTGCAGGGGATGTTAAATAAGGACCCCATTGAAGCCTTTGGTCGAGCGTGATCCCCAAGAAAACACTTTTATCGACAAATTCTAGTTTCTTTTGATTCAATACTATCTCACAATTAGTACTTTTGACATTTAGTAAAGTAAATCCTATACAGTTCGTTTTTTTTTTTTCCCATTTAATACTAAATTACTAGCTGTGAACCAATTTTGGATCTGCAGTAGGGCGTTATTTACGTCGTCAAGATTTGATGCACGTCTATTAATTTAAATAAGTTTCGTCAGCAAATAACACCATTTGTGGTTGGGTTATAATTAATGAAACCACTATTACTTGGCGTCATAAGCGATCATATTGGCTAAATTCATGTTGGTGGTCGCGTTAGTATACTGTGCCTGTTTAAGGTAAACGCGTTCATAAGGGATCATTCATACAATAGCTTTGATAAAATCGACCGTAAAGTTAGACTAGTCTGGTGGTTACAAGCGCTGTACAAATTTCGTTTCTGCCCTCATCATTTGCATAGCCTTTTCCAAACTATGTTGGGGTCGGCTTCCAGTCTAACCAAATTCAGCTGAAGACCAGTATTTTACATGGAGCGAGTGCCTATGTGACCCCTCAACCCAATGACTGGGTAACACGATACCCCTTGGTAAGACTGGTTGTCAGACTTTTGGGCTTCTTACTATCCGTAACGACTGTCAAAGATCTACGAATGACTGCCGGTCCCAACGGCTTAACGTGCATTCCGATGCACGGAGGGGTTTCGATATGTAATGGATAGTCACCCATCCACGATCCGACCGCCGCAAGCGTAGCTTAACCTTCGATTCACCCGTACGGCTGTTATCATTTAGTCATGCATTAGTTTTGCCCTAAGGCTTAAAGCAGTTAAAATCCAGTTCATTTGTTTGGCGCGCCGAAACGAGTAATTGCTGAGCACGGGCGTTCATATGATAATACAGATTGTAAGTTTTTTTTTATTACCCTCGTGTTAGGAAGTGACCGAAACGAGTTGAGACATTAATGGGGCTAATAGGGTCTATAAAGATTCTCACAAAAATTTACGTGAAGTAAAGATGATGATGAAGATGTTCAAAATGTTCTGGTAGATATCGTGGAAAATTATGATGACGTGACGGCGGGTAGTGATGATGACGGTACCCTGATACTCAAGACAAGCCACGAGAACCATGCCTAACAGCAATATAACTTTGGCAAATAAAGATACCATGTCCGTGAATAGTGATACTATATCGATTGATAGTGATACAATGTCTGCTGACTCATGTTTAACACCTACTAGTGAAAGTGTTAAACATCTTGGTTAACATTTTGTATCAACAGTCTTTTAATCCAGATTCAATTACTATTGTTACTAAAGCAGCCGTAATAATTAGCAAAAGAGGTCAGCAATAACTGGTCCTGGGGATAATAGTTTTGCAGGGTCATTAAGTAATATATGGTTGGAATAAAAAAATATAAAAAAGAGAGGAATAAAAAATAAAATAAAAAGGAGAGGAATAAAATAAATAAAAAGTAGAGGAATAAAAAAGAGGGAAATCAAAAATTAAAAAGGAAAGAAATAAAAAAGAGAAATAAAAAAAGAGAGTATAAAAAAAATAAAAAAATAAGACAAGTTCTGAAGGCTCAATAACGAGCGGTCCAGAATTTAAATGTTACTCTGAAGGGGTGAACCGGACCAGGTAGCTAAAGTCCTGAAGGCTCAATAACGAGCGATCCAGAGTTAAAAGCTTATTCTGAAGGGGTTAACCGGACCAGAAAGCTAAAGTCTTGAAGGCTCAATAACGAGCGGTCCAGAATTAAAAGCTTACTTTGAAGGGGTTAACCGGACCAGGTAGCTAAAGGCCTGAATGCTCAATAACGAGCGGTCCAGAGTTAAAAGCTTATTCTGAAGGGGTTAACCGGACCAGATAGCTAAAGTCTTGAAGGCTCAATAACGAGCGGTCCAAAATTAAAAGCTTACTTTGAAGGGGGTAACCGGACCAGATTGCTTAAGTCCTGAAGGCACAATAACGCGCGGTCCTGAATTAAAAGCGTTCTCTGAATGAGTGAAGCGGCCCAGATTGCTAGTCAGGATGAACGAACATGAATAATATCGTTCTGTCTTTTTAGATACTGCTTGATGAGATTACGCGCACGAGGACGTCCGCACGTCAGTATGGCCGTGACGGCGTCACCATTGTAAACAGCACGTGCAGCGGGCCGAGTTACGCAGTGCTATGCGTCACTTACGCCTCCCCACTCTCCCCACTACTCAAGCCGCTCTACATAAGCGAGCGCGCAGCGAGGAGGGGATCATTCTTGTCGCAGGCTCGGCCCGGTGCACATGTTGTAGCGCTTAGAATTATTCTAGTATTTATTTAATCAATAATTAACAAGCTGTTGGAATAAAAGTTGATTACTGCGATATTTCTGAATTTCATTTAAGATGTCAGACCCTTTGCGACACATACAAAGTAACAATAACGTTAGTTCGATTGTCTCCAATTATCTAGTACAATAAATACAAGTTTTTCCTAGGTTACTACTACTTATTTATTTAAAAAAAAACACGTGTGGCACTCGGGGACTGCCGCGGTAAAACTATTGCATAGCATTTTTTATCAACTTATGCAATTATAATTATTTATTTATGCAGTATTTATGCAGTATTTTTTTTTCTTTGTTATTAATTCAAGTACAGTCGTACCATATACATACACGTTAAGCGAACGCTCGGCCGAGCTACAAGGTAGGCGGAGTGGGGGGTGTTAGGTTTTATTTTCGTTACGGAATTTCTTGATTCGGTCGCCGCGCTCAAAGCCCGCAATAAAAGCTATGCAATAGCTTAAAAATAAGTTTATACTCTTACACATTTGCTGAATAAAATATAAACTGGTAGAAAAATAATTAGTAAATGAAACATTAATAACATCATTAATTACTCTACATAATATCACCAACAAATTACAGCAATGTGTAAATACCGTAGATCTATATGTCATGATCACTTCTGTGCGCTAGTGTACTTTTTCTTACCTTTAATGCATAAAATGCAAAACGTGCCAATTGCCTAACACGTATTTCTCGACTTTTCGATTCGCCTACAAATAAATTAAATTCGTGCGAATCGCCTACAGAAAACAAATTATTATTTAAAAGTGTGCGATTCGCCCGTTTTGGGCGAGTAAATTCGTGCGAATCGACTAATAAGTCGAATATTCGATAATTTGTTGAAAATAAAAAGATAATTTTTATGTTAAGTATAACCTAGCTATAAGTTAAATGTGGGCCCTGATAAGTTTAGCCTATTAATAGCCTGTAACTTTGTGTACATTGTGCAATATGTGAATAAATAAATAATAAGTACATATATCAGACATTGCGTTGAAGCTTGACAAGGGATGAACGCCTACTTGTCTAAAAGGTCTTCGCTAGCAATCTATGACAAGATGCCAGTCGCATAAACTCTTTCGCCTTGTCGTAGGTATAAGCCCTATCCCGCATTCGACAAACCGAAATTATAAATGTATGCATTTAAAATTGCTGTAATCCTTCGACACTTATATCTTAATTTTAAGTAACAGTTAGGTCTTTTCATATAGTAATTCCATTTTCATTGACTTAACTTATTCAAATAACTTAACCCCTTTGCACAAAGCGCAGGATTTCCTCCATACCGAAAGATGTGACGTTGCCAAAGAATATTTCTCAGTGATTTAAAGTGGGTATACAAGTTTTGCCACTTCCGCGTTCTGTGCTCCAAATTGCAGTTGTGAATGTGCAATGGAAACTTTAACTGTACGCTCACGATCTAAACTCGTTAATTCTAATTAAAGCTGCGACATTAGAAGCCCAAAAGCAGGGTAATAACAGCTGCTAATTATTGTGCTTCGGGAATTAGGAACTGGTATCGGAGAATGTCTTGTTCGGAGTATATTGGGGAAGTAAGGACTAGGGGGGTAGAAGCGTAGGAAGTGGTTTTTGGGACTTGGTGTATGGTTTCTGGGATAGATCTACTTCAGTTCTGGGATGTTTCGGCCTACCAAGTAGAAATAGAAATTCTCAAAAAATCAATAATAAAATTAAAGACAAAATAATACAAATTTATTTTTAATAAAAATAGCGAAAATTTTACCTCCACAGAAAGTCGTTGTTCAAATGGGCGTTAACCAAACACAAACTTAAAAAAATCAAGGTGCAAATTGCAACTTTTGTATCTTACACGTATTGAGTTATTTAGTGAACAGCATTGTCATTATCTACGTTTGAAATAATATGCGTTTAAATCTCAAAACATTTTTCTACAACAACTCGAGGATAAATCATGAAACTACCAACCGACTTTAAAATAAAACGGAACGTAAATAGTCCCATTAAAAGGCATTGTTTCACAATCTCCGCATCAATTGGTCGCTGGCGATAGGAAAAATCGGCTTACAGAGGATTGCACGTCACCGATCGTTTCTTATTTATTGTTCCATTAAAAAATAGTTAAACTGCCTTATTTCCAGGCGCTTCATCGGCTTCCTGCGACTAGTCGAGCTACTAAATCTCATTTGCTCGGTTTCACCGCTGCGCGCCGCCGGTGTGATAAATTTCCTGTAATTTATCTGTAACATAATTCCGTATAAAATGTTTTACAAGTACTTTTAATATACGAGGATACTTTACATTTTAAGGTACACTAGCGGACAAAGAAGGTGAAAGAAGTTGTTTATTGAGATTGACAGGATTTTAATTCAGACCTGTTACAATTGTAATGGCAATCATATCATTCGGTTTAAATAGGCTTTTTTTTCTTTTATACAGATTCTTCTACATTTTGTGAATGTGAGAACGTTGTAAGCCTAACTTGTAGACTGTAGATTTGTAGACCTTTTTCTGTTTTGTTGAATACCTGTTACTTTTTGAGAGGCCTAAGTACACTGTCCTCCCATACCTGTTAACGCTGTAATTTGAAAGCCCCTTATTTTTAAAATAATAACCGTGGAGATTCTTGCCGGCTCTTCTCCATAGGAAACGACCAATTGGAACCCGTGCACCCAGCTTCTGACGTTTCATAAGTGCCCAGTAGGTTTATGTGAAATAAAATATTTTAATTGTGATTTTGAGTATCTAAGTAAAACTGTTGACTTTCATTCTTAATTCCACTAAGAAGTCTGCTCCTTCAATAGTGGAAAGTATTAGGTACATAAAAATATTAACATTTTCCTCCGTGAGTATTTCCACAAGATTGGAAAGAAAAAGCAGCAGAGACGGGTTTTCAAATTAAAAATCAGGTGGTGTTGTGACGGGCTCACTAACGACCCTCGTGCAAGCGAGAGCACTTGCGGGAATAACCGGGAATTACCGCCTTTAGCTCTAAACAACGCACACCCCCGTGTTAGAGCGAATCAACTAGCTTGTTTTCATAATAATGCAATATATATGTACATGTTTTCATTCATTTCCATTCATTCAACGCATATACGTCGCGGTGAAAGGTTCGCTGTTGTTTCTTTCATGCGCCCTACTTTTACACAGCCTTTCCAATTATTCACTGTTTATTATGTACCTATTAATAAAATTTGCAGTTAAAACTATTATCCCGTTCAATGAATGTTAATTGCAATTTACATATTTAAGGTTAACGCTTTCAACACTCACACTAGAAATTGTTTTCACATGAACTAATAGGGGATAAATCCCAATTGTTAATATCCGACGTAAGGTACGTTTATTTTCATTAGGAACGCTTTCGCAGTTCACATCTCCGCAGGGGAAACACGAATTACGAGTTCATCGATTTCCCACAAATTGTAATTAGACCCTAACTTCGAGTATATTTACCGAACAGCATAAATATTCATTGATACCGCACCTAATTCATGTGGAATGTGAATATACTACCAAAATAGCTGCCCTATATTATGCAAAGAACCATTAAGAAAATGGGGGAAATGGAGTCGTCAAAATTTATCGATGTCGTTAGTTCGTTACAAGCCAACACGCTACCACAGGAACTAATAAAGATCCAGTCACCTCGAATGTAACTAATTAATTGTTCAGAGGAAACAATCACCAAGAAGAGCTAACGAAGTTACTTGATGGAGCAAGACAAATGAAAGTTGCAAAGGTCAAACCAACCGGCGGGAAATTATAAACAGTACCGCCGGGGAGCGGAAGAACTTAGTCTGAACTTCATAACTTTCTGCATTATTACATGTTAACTACAGACTACGTATCTATACATAGAGAAGTTTAACACAACTGCCGTAATACAAGAAGTACGCAACATAGAAGAACCTTCCAAAACAATGATTCCGAACGAATTTTTAGCAGCAAATTCCAATTCTTTTACATTTCGCGATGCGAAAAGAGATTCATTGTCAGCAAAAGTATTATGGACAGAAGTAGCGTAAACTCCCTCTGAATTGACTTAATCGGATTATCTACTCCGACTAGATTATACGACACTGAAGTTTTCATCGGTTCTGCAGTAGTTAGTGATTTTTCTGTTACGTCACCAACTTGACAAAGACAATTGCAATAAAACTTGGAAAGAAGAACTGACTATATTCGCACTATACCCAGGCTTTGTTACGTAATCTGATTTTCAAGAAACCGAATATCCAGACATAAATAGGTCTACTTAGGACGAAGTTGAAGTAAGGTCATAACTTTTATTGTCCTCCGCTCTTAGTCACGTCGTAAGTTTTATTCAGGCTTTATGTAATGCTGACCCTGATCTTGACATAAATTAAGAGGGCGATGTCGTACCTACTGATACACAAATAAAAGTGTCATGATATTTGGAATTGTTTCCATCTTTAACAGACTTTCGTTCTGTTTGTACGAAAACGGCATCACAATGTATGTATGTAACATGTTCTATATTTATAATTACAACATTTATGCATACATATTGCATCAATTAATCAATTGTGGTTCCGTAATTAGTGAGTACTGCGCAGGTAACTAATATATTAGTACAATTAAACGTATCCTGGTCATCGGCCAGGTCATAACGAGCGTAATTGTGGCGAATTAAGCTCATCAGTTTGTTACCCAGCTAAACGTTCTCGTCAATTGGCTGAGTGGAATATTAAATGACACCTACACGAAATACTAATCAAACGTCTAGCGAGACGCGTCTAGGTTGTCGCAACAGAATTTATCCAATTTATGTGGCAGCCGTCTGATGCGGTTGTCGCTTTGTCTTTATTGATTTTTGTACACAACAAAAAAACACTCGTCGTCTATAATCTTTGAAATACAGTCAAAACCGTCACAGTCAGACCGTCCAAATGCCAACGTTATAGCCGATAGTCCTTTTAATCATACATATTTGTACATAGGTACTTATCGCAAGATTTATACATTCCGTCGTAACACCCGGTACGTCGTTCTAAGCGAAGTCATTATAAACGGTTTTGACTGTATTCATAAATAAAATTTTATTTACGAACCGCAAATTAACGATTCAACCTCAAAGTTCAAAGTCAAAGATGTTATTAAAAACTAAATCCCTGTTTTTCCTTCTATTTAAAACAGAGGCCTTAATGCCGAGCCACCCTTAAAAATATAGTCAGCAAAATTATAAGGAAAAACAAATCGAATACCCGCTGACAAAAATATTCATCCTCAATATTTTTCTTCAAGACAAACGAATGGTCCCCAGTTACTCTTAAATACAATATTCACGTCAGATATGAAACATAAATAATTTGTATTTCCTTGGGAATTACAACCAAAGGGATGAAATGTGATACAAAAAAAAAACAAAAGATCAAGCGTCGTAGAAGGAAATTCGCCTATATCACTGAAAATAAGTCAAGGGTGCAATTACCCTTTGGAAACAATCACTCAAATTGGGTCAAGTATGTAGGTGAACATTTTACACCCGCTGTGTTTGATGCCAAGATTATAATTATTACGATGTAACCTAATTTTGCCATTTGGCATGACGAGGGACAAAAGACATGGCTCTTGAGTCGAAACGGCGTCCTAATTTGGTCGAGATCACACAGATCGGATTATATTAAACAGACTTCAATGCCAGATAGCAAATTGACGAGAAAGATGGGATAGAATTTGAATTATGAATGTCTCTGTTTGGAAAAGTTGTGTAACGGAACAACCAATCAAGTACGGCATAGTCTTTTTTCAGAGACCCAAACAGAGAGCGATGCCAAAACGGCAAAACCTCCTTTATTTGTAGGCATAATTACAGTTAACCTAAAGCCGATATCTTGCAGAAGCTTCAGACAATCGAAAGCCCAACGAAATGCTTGCGGCCACCCCGAACTCACGAGAGAGGTATAAAGCCACTCAGTGCTTCTAATATCTCGAACCGGGGTGGCTGAACACATAGTCGTTTCGAGCGAACTATGTTTACCACAGCTTCAGTAGGGAAATGGAATATAAAATGGCCGATCCAATATAATAAGATGATTCTGCGAATTAAAAAATGTTGAGTGCTGTTGGAAAGATTTTTCAAACGATTTTTTGAATGGGTGTGGTTTTATCAACAACGTTCTGTGTGTTTTAGTGCATTGAAAACAAACCTTATATGAAAAGTAAATATGCAAACATAATAACTTGGAAATAAACAATTAATCTAGTCATTAGTATCGTCATTATTTACTCCAATCAAACAGGATTAAATTCTGATATGAAAACTACTCCGTAAATACTTATCACATAGACAAATATTGGTTATCTATTTTGAAACACAACTAACTGTAGTACGGTTCGTCTTAAATCATATTGGTGAGATCTTTTTGTTGAGCCTGTCGATATCAAACTTGGCGTAGTGCCAACATCAGCGGTTACATCTCATTGGAGTTGAACTGTTACCCTTTAAACGACGTTGAAAAGTGTCGAGCTTCAAGTCAGGCTTTATCCACAAACAGATGCTTCTCAGCGGATTTTTCGAAACAAAAAAAGTCCCGTTTCTTTGTAAATCCGTGGCCATTCTACATATCTGTGAAGAGTTGAGGCAGGCTTGAGTGCTCTCTGGATCGCCCGCGTAGGATTTAACGATGTCAGGCTTATCGATAAGCTCTATACGAGGACTTCCAACAGAGTTTTAACTATAGATACGAGTATATCGCCTACCTGCGTGAAGTTTCAAATCCTTTTAGTTTAGCGAACTTTACAGACAACATTATCGGTTTAGGTAACCTACCGATAATCGATACCGTTACCGATATTTGTACCTACTTACAAGGAAGAAAGTTAATTTTCAGTATTCATATTATAATTATGTCATATATTAACATGATTGTTTCTCATCATCAAACATCTATTTTCAATTAATGGAACATTAAACTGTGCTCTAATTTTGTGTTCAGTGTCCTTTGTATTCAATTTACACTGTGATGAACAGTAAAATTAAGTTGGTAAAATTGCACATCTGAATTGGAACAAAGTTGCGGTTTATAAATCGATAACACATTTACATTGTTAATGTTAATAGAATATGAACCAATAGTGAGACGCGAAAAAACCGAACGCTATTTCGTCTTTTGTTTTTTTTTTTTTTTTTACCCTCTGTTATTTAATGTTCAAGTAAGAATTCAGTTTTATACTTTAATAGTCTGAAGCGAAATAAGGGAAACATTGACCAGTTTTGACAACACGCCCAAAGTAATCATACACTTTTGATTGTTGAAGACATATTTGGTATTTGGTGGAACTTTTTTGGTATTCTATTCTATTTTCGGAACCACTTTACTAGCAGAGAAGAACTTTTGATCTTACGAACCTGACTGATGTGTTTTGTTTTCACTTTGTTTCTATTTTCTTTGTTCTTGTTTCGCATTAAGTAGATACAGAATGGGACTGATATTTCTACCCAATATCACCAAAGCCATTTTGAAGGTTCATTTTAGTTTACTTCTCTCAAACAGATTTAGTTGCCAGAGGCATACAATAAATGTCACACAAAACAAAACTGCTCCGAATATACCGTTGTTCATATGTTTTACAAATTAATCAAACTTGTAAACGATACTTTAATTTGAAAGATTGTTTTAAATTTGATCTCATTTTAATGGTCCTCTTTTAGGAATGCAGCCTGGCAACACTGGCCGTTAAGTGTGTACAGTGGGCCACAAGGCCACGCGGAACTGGTCGATTTGCAAGTGACATTAAACAGCCGATTGCCTTCGGATCACTTACACTCACAGCGATCAGGAAGATTAATACCAACTTGCTATGATGCCCTTTGCAAAACTCGTACGTACCTGGAACAAATAAGATCTTTGTTATTTAAATGTTAAAAAAAAGATAAAGGTTGTGTTATTTTTTTTGCGAATGTTGTAAAAACAAGACGTTTATCGACTATTTCTTTCCTGTTGGCTTACGAGGAAAATACAGGGTGGGGATTTAGTAACCAGCATCCGTCAAAGGGGTGATTCTACACGTCATTCTAAACAACTTTCGCTATGAAACTCATTTCATACTTGTGTCGAAATAGTCTGTCTACTGTTATATAGGAATTTGTTTTTTTTTAAATCATGAATCGGATAACAGTTTCGTAGAAAAAGTTGTTTAAATTGACAGGTAGAATCACCCCCTTGACGCATGTAGGTGCCCTAACCTAACCTAACATAATATACTTTTAGAATGCACCTTGCCAACAATTGTACGGTATTTATTCCTCGATAAACTTGACCCATGTTACCTCAAGTTACGATTAAAATACCAGACACATTAAAAAACTAGGTCAAACCCATAAACGTTGAAAGCCAACAATTTATCATTTAGAATACCTGTGAAGTTATAAACAGGACTGGAATTCTATTGTTTAAATCTTAGCTGAATGATACAACGTCTGTTTTTTTTAAATTACTTACAGTCTCCAAAAGAGATAAGTAACCAGGGTCGTCGATATAGTTGACGTTTAGTAAGAAACCGATGAATGTTTTCGAATAAAATTAAATTTAATGAATAGAAAACAAACAGGTAATTTATCAAATTTAATTTAATTCGAATAAATCCATCAGTTTCTAACTAAACTTCAGCTATATCGGACGACCCCGGTTACTTATCACATTTGGTGACCATACCTAAGCGCCTCTCATGCACGAGGTTGAGGGTTTAAATCCGGGCAAATACCAATGTGACTTTTTTCATTGATATTTAAGTTTATCTTGGACATCACTGACATCGGTGAAGTTCTCTAAGTTTTTAAGGTTACGAAGTCCAGGTTTCCTCATAATAAAACATCATGAGGGAACCTGGCCTTATAAGTAGTGAATCTAACCCGTTTTAAGCTAGTGTGGTGGCTCGTGCCTTCTGTGTATGAGAAGAGGCCTTTGTCCTGGAGTGGGACAGTAATAGGCTGGTAGTATTAATCAGGCACCTTTTTTTTTTGTTTTCCGGTGTAACCTTCAAAAGGCACCCGACCGGTCGGAGAGTGTGGGATTTTTACCTCACTAAAACCACCCCGCTGATTACCAGCACATAGACCCTCCCGGTTCTTCTTAAAAGACCAATTCCGGAACCCCCCCTGTGCAACGCCTGTAAGGCACATCACTGGGGAGACTGTAAAGGGGCCTCCCCTAAGTAGGTACCTATTTCATCTGTTCTGGCTGCCCTAGTTTGGCCTAGAAGTAACCTATTTACTTGAGACAGGAAATCTCCCAGGTTTTCTGGGTGCTGGACTCCTTGTCAACACGGATAACTAACTATAAAAACTTTTGTTAAAGATAAATTGTAACTTTGTTTGCTTAACTTAAACTGAAAACGTACTCGCTAGCCAGTTAAATCTTTTTGTCCTGTAAAACGTATTTACAACTCTATTTAGAAGTCAACTTAAATGGACTTTAGTAGGAAATTTAAAGTCCAATGCATTTTACTTCGATACAATGAAAATAACGTCGATAGGAATTTGCATTGTAACTTCACCAAGCAATACTTTAACAAAGTTTTTATTTTTGCAAGTTTACCGATATCAGTGGCGAAGATTCCATACACTTCGATTCCTACCGGCTTCCCTTTGAAAAATGGCACAGTCGGTATTTTATAGACAAACAATATAATCACATTAAAGATAGGTACTCCGGCTTACGTCTTCAAAAAAATTACCCTTCGCTAATGACCGATATAGCACGGAAGAATGTATTGAAGGGTGTCAGAGTACGAAATAAATATTTGTAATTGAAATGTAAGAGTACTAGAGAAAACTAGATCTAGTCGGTGCAGCATGTCTTTTCCTTCCATTAGACGTCACGCTCTCCCTCTATTTAGCCATATTAACTTTCACACTATCTACCCATCGCTACTTTAGTCACCATACTCTTCCCCTACTCTTATGGCTATCACTATTCAAACTCAAAACTTACGTCATGAAATGACCTTACGATTCCTCCTCATTGCACACAACTTTATGTATATCCAAATTTTAATACCCCAGTACAATTGCTAGCATAAAAACCATTCCAACAAATTCATCTCTTCAATCTTTTCTTCAAATCTCAGAAACAACAGTGAACAACAAACAATGCATATACCACAAATACCAACAATTCACACGGGAACACGACTAGAGCAATCAATCAATGAACCAATGAAAGGTAAAACTCCAAAGTTCTGCTTTACCGCGGCAACAGGAACTTTTAAATTGAACTTGTTGTTTTATAAGGAACCAATACATTGTTTTCTGATGCCGAGACCTTCAATCGGTCGGAAGTTTGCTAATCACTAACTACCTACTGTGCAGGAAGTTTTTGAGATCTGACTTTTAACATGGAAACAGTGACTGAGAAAAATTTATTTACCACATACTCAACACACAACTTTCCCAGTTTTATCTTTATGCCGTATCACACTATTGTTTGGTTTGATAACACAGGCTTTATTTGTAATGATTAGGTTTGATAACTGGCTCAAGCAGGATCTTTTACAAAAAACTAAAACTGCAGATAATCTCACACTGCTTTGATTCGAGATCTTCTTCTCACAGAGTTGAATTTCGTCCAAAAGCAGACTGAAGAGAAAAATGCACAGCCTGCTATTCGCCCTAACGCTGCTAGTCGTGTCTGCACTACAAGGGATTATGTCAGGGTCAGGCGAATGGTCTGCAGTGTCAACAAATTACTGTTTACTGTATTGTTAATTGGGCTCAATTGGTAATTAGCTCGCTGGACGTTTGCAGGGACAATCGGAACTGCGAAATAGCTACCCATCACTTAATGAATGAAAGCCCAACGAATTGATCAATCAAACCTGATAAAAGTTGGCCTCCACGATTGGTCTATCGAAATGTGATCTAAATTAGAAATGCACGTCTGGCGCACCCTGACCAGCACCCAAATTTCGTAACACACTATCAATCACAATCCGAGGGTTTTGAAATCTATTGCTTCATAGGTTTCAAAAATTCGTCTGCTCAATAATGTCCATAACGCAATGAACTGGGAAAATGAAACCGCTTGCGATCAATTGTCATTTTATGTGTGCTACGGAATTACCCCGCCGTCAAACTCTCAAATGTCTCGATACAATCTTGCTGACTAGAAAATCTTACAACAGCATGAGCTATACATATATAGTTTGTACTGATAAGTCTGGGGTTTTAACTACATCAAAGGAAACATATATAGATGGAATTACGTAATTATTATTATCGATCAACCTACTTATTTTACTTCATGACGCGCTCTGCCAGCTCTCCGAGCTGATCCTCTATTCTTTTCTAATCTTCTAAATATGAAATAGTATTTATCTCATAAACATGCCATCAACTTATAAAATATTCGCGGAGGTCGGTTGTCAAAGCGTCTACAGTACCGATACGAGAGAAGAATCAAAAAGTGACGTTACATCGCATAGGCAACATTAAATAATGTGGTTTATTTTTAACACACAGGTACCGCACGCAATTAAAACCCACATTAGTGTCAAACGATGATGTCATACAATTCAATGGCACTGTTGCAACTCATGATACACAGAACAAAAAACAAGTGACACACAATTACTGAGAAACTATCTAAATTAAGAATGAATTGCTAATTTTAACACGCCGTGATGCAGTACGCAGTAATGGCCCAGATAAATAGCTCTGTGGCCATTATAGAGGCAGCACGAGATAAGACTGACAAGACATACGTCGCGAACATTAAAGATTATTCTACGGAAATTTTTACAAAATCCACGACATCTCTTTATGGCCACAGGATCATCATCATCATCAGCCTACAGCAAGCCTCAACAATTGCACGCCATTCAACTCGATTTTCGGCAACGCTCATCCAGCTGCTACTAGCCACCCTGCGAAGATCGTCGCTCCACCTAGCCCGAGAGCGTCCTAATTTACGTTTGCCTAGTCGCGGTCTCTACTCAAGAACACGTCTACCCCAATGGTCATCGATTCTACGGCTATTATGGCCGGCCCATTGTCACTTCAGTTACTTATTCTGTGAGCTATGTCGACAATTTTGGTTCTCAGCCGGATCAACTTGTTCCAGAGTCGATCCCTCAGAGACATTCCAAGCATAGCTACCATATCGAAGTGTCACAAATACTCCAACATAAAATACAGGAATATCAACTTCAGAATAAGAAGTAATATCATTGTTTCTGACACGTTCTTATTGTGTTAAACCTTTCCCTTTTCTACAAGTATTTGCTTTCTGAATGTCTCGAGGCGATACTTGCCACAAGGTCAGATATATGTTATTGTTGGCACTCGTTCGGTTTTGACGATATTTGCCCTTAGGATACAGAAGACTGGGTTGATATAACATTTTGATCTAAGGAAGTTCCGATTCATATTAATTATATTTATATTACTATGTTGATATGAGGATTAAGAAGCCGCTGCTACTGACTTGCCTCTCGACAGAATCCCGCCACCGGGACATAAAAGATTGCTTATTGTCTTTACCATACGTTCATAATGTAAAGTACCTCGTTTACTCTGTCAACATGCATTGAGGCTCCCACAGACAGGCGCGACGCGACAGTGCTACACAAAGGCGCCGCTCGTCGCGCGACACGCGGTGCTTTTGTATCGGGCGTCGCGTCGCGAAAGTGTGTAAGAGCCTTGATTCTTTAAATTAATTCATTAATTTCTTAAAATAATATTTAAATACCTATGTAAAATTTGCACGCCGACATTAATGACACAATAAGTTATCGATGTTATTATCTTAAGAACTTTTTATACCTACCTTATTTATACAAATAAATGTTTTTTTTTTTTTTTAACAATAACCTGAAGTAGTCTGTCTGAGCCTTTAAGAGCTTAATCAGTTACAAAATAATACTTTTGGTATCGCCGGGAAATTATGTTTTCCTTTCTAAAAAGTGTGAGCATAAAAATCTTGAATAGTCGTAAGAAAATCTATATTTAGAATCAAGATATTGTTATCCTCATCAGGCTTTGCTATATTTATCATAAGGGTGAACGAACGAATAATATACTGAAAAAAATACGGATTGCCGGATTTTTGTCAATAGGCAGCAAACGAGATTACAATTTTGACTGACGAACCAAAGGTCCTTCAACTTTACTCGTATATCTAATTTAACGTATCATGCTATAGTACTGTTCAATATGTTAGATTCACATATTCACATAAATATCCTATTTCAATTTAGCGTGATTGGAAAGAACGCCCAATTTACGTGGGAAGATATACCTTATTTGATATATTTTTACAAACATCGAAGCAACGCCATCGAGTTCACATGATCGTATACAGGAACGATCGATCATTTTATAAATTTAGTCCGAGACACTCTCTCAGAGTGTTTAAAGAGATCAATGTAATGACTGTGCCATGTCTGTAATCGTTGAGCTGCTTAAGTTTGGAGTTGAGCTGCACGATTACTGACAAATGCGTGCACTGACTGGACATGTCCACTCATTCTGTATGGTTTTTCCTCAAAAGACCATTTCAGACTCAAATCAAAAAATTTCTTCTCAGAGTAGTCAGATAAAAAACGCTGAGCTCATCTAGTTTTTCAAATATGATAGACGTGTGTGTGTTTTTGTACAAACCTGCTTACTGAAATAAAATAATTTATCATTTATCGAAAATAACAAATATTTAAATTTAGCTTGATTCGAAAGAACGTAAAATTTACATGGGAAGATATACCTTTTTATTTATTTTTATAAACATCGTAGCAACGCCTTCACCTTCACATGATAACAAATTATGAATATGAAAGATCTGAAGATCATTCGTAACTTTTTTTTGAAATATGAACAGAATACTCTCATTATATATGAATCTTTTCTAAAATATAAATCTTATTTATTTATTAAACACTATATTTCACACCACATAAAACATAAATGACAAACATATTTAAAACTAGTGTACAATGGGCGGTCTTATAGCCCAATGTGATCTCTTATAGACCACCTTTGGAAGGACTGAAATAAGGAGATACATTTTGAGCCGTCAGTGTAGAGTGTAAAAAACTTTTCATATTTGTAGAACCAGTACCTACAAATTAAATGATAAAAGATTTTATTTCTGTAAGTAGGTTTGTACAAACACTTTTACACGTCAATCATATTTTTTAAACTAGATGAGGTCGGCGTTTCCTATCTGACTACTCTGAGAAGAAAGGCCGAAACAAACTGATAGGTCACAGTCTCTTTTAAAGTCCAGATATAATCTTGGTCAGATCATGTGAAGACCAATCGGAAATGGTATTTTGAAGAAAGAACCACACAGATTGAGTTGACCTGTCCAGTCGCACTCATTTGTCAGTAATCGTGCAGCTCAACTCGGAACTTAAGGAGCTCAACGAGTACTTGATAATTGCCTTGATACTTTCCCTAGTAACATAAAACACAGCGTTCTAGACAAGAACGATAATAGGAAACCAGAAACTACATTTATAAACACGCTACAGAATAATAGGAGCTTTGATAAAAACCGAGACAGTCGTAAGATGGATTTCTCTAAAAACAAAAACTAAAGAACCCACATCTAGATCTGCGCGGTTTAAAAATAAACTGCATCTAAAGCCTTCAAATAGAAACTCACGTAGATTTTCTTTCCCGCAATATTCAACATATGCGGTGAATATATCGAGAGCAAAGCTTCCAAATGCTTCGAAATACTGGAAGATATTATTGGTTTTACTATGGGCAGATTAGAGATAACATTCGGTTCGAATCTGACACCTCACATATCGGTATAGACGAGACGATGAAATTTACACATACATAACATCACGCGTGTATTCCCCGAAGGATTAGGCAGATATGTATATCTACAGTACACTCAATTTTGCCAGTTATATATTGCCATCAATTGTACACAAACCCATACACCGGGCTGCTACAGAGGAAAAACATGGTGATATTTATTGATTGAAAAGTCTTAGGCAGATTACCACCTCTTTAGTCGAGATAAATCAAGAATTGTCATGAGTGCCAAGCATTAAAGTAGGCTCCACAAATATTGTGGTGATCATAAATGGACGTCGATTGCGTTAAAAGTCAGTCCCGCTACAACTTTGTTGACTGACTAAAATTTTAACTACGGCATGAGAACAAAATTTATCAATAGACCCAGCTTTAAACCACTGAGCCATTTTTTCAATTTCGAACTTTATTCTGACAAAGTTTAAGTTCTTAATATAAAAAATGACTTTTAACGCGTATCTAAGTTATGAATTTTGTATCAAAAACTTTACCTCCATCGGAATAAGGTTCGAAATACAAAATCTGGCTCGAAGGTCTGAGCAGAGAGTCAGAGTAAGAGAAAAAGTGGTAAGCTAGCTACACATTCTACTGAAGAACTATTGTGTTCACCAAAAGGAGTCAAGCCTCATGAGCAAAAAACAAGATGGATAGTTTCCTTATAACATCAACTAATAAAAAGTAAGCGAAGCCTGAATAATTCACACTTTTCCCTTTGAGGAAAACGATACTTACAGGAAAACTGCGATGAAAATGGTGTGTTTGATACTAGTTTAACACGCATAGGGACATAGGTATTACTTGTACTAGAAGGAATGAAAAGCGACTAACAAAACGTATTTACAAGGTAGATATGAGTAGAAACGCTGGGGAGGGACGCCCTAGAACATAGGTTCTCAACGTGGGCGATAACACGCCCATGTGGGCGTTTGAGTCTTTCGGGGGGCAGTAGAAGACCCAAAGAAAATTAGGGCGCGTTGAAATGTGATCTTTCGACTATATAATATTACACGTATAAATATAATCGTGGCAATAGCTGTTTCAAATTCGCGACATAAGGTAAATAAAAAAAAAAATGTGGTTCTAGAAAAGCGGTTCTAAAAAAATTTTGCGGTGAGCAAAATAAAGTTGAGAACCTATGCCCTAGAAGGACATATAAACCTTATTGGTGATGTTCTTCAGGAAGGTCAAGTGCGTAGTACTCGCAACCGGCGTGCGTGTATGACCAGTAAATGAAGCAAAAGAAACTACAGAGCTCCACTTGCTACGATCCTTACATACCAAGGGATCGTAGCAGGTGGTGTTCTGTAGTTTCTGCATACCCCCATGTGAAGAGTCGTGAGTTTATATATGTATATAATCGCACTAATATTGTTTTCTGCAGAGAATCGTATGAGTTTAAGCTTTTAAACGAATTATGAAGATTTTACTAATCTATCGGCTCTATATACATATCGATGATTGTGAAGTATCAATATCTAATAACTACCATTTTAGCGATTTTCACTTTATTGCATATTTGTAGGTAAAATATGAAAGACCTCGTATTGGCAAGGACATAATTATCACCATCACAAGCGTTTCCTATTTTTTTTTAATATAAATAACTTTTTAATTCAAATGTTAAAACCTATAGAAATTAAACGTTTTTTTGCGCCTCTTGTAAAATCATGGTTTTGCAGTCATTAGATATTAATACTACACCGTCGATATGTAGGATTATAATTTGTTATACTAATATTGCTTTTTTTACTACCCTGTGGTGCTGCGGCCAATGCTCAAGCGATTTACTTCCGATCTACATATACAAGCAGTATCTCTCTCCTTCGACCTACAAATATGTTCCAGGTCTAGGTGTTTAGCTTTATCAGCCTATAATGTTCCCACTGCTGGGTCACAGGCGGCCAAAGTGCGGGTTGGCGGATGTCACATGTCTTATAATTTTTGGTTCTAGGACATGCCGGTTTTCTCACGTTATTTTCCTTCACCGTGTTGAGAGGAGTGGTGATGAAATCAAATACACAAAGAAAAGTGCCTACCTGGGTAGCACGTGTCGTGAGTTCTGGGTGTTGGAGCACGAAAAATTCAAATGGGAGAATTTTTGTTACGAAGAAAACTTCAATCCTACTATATATATAATATATATTATATATATATTCTACTATTCTACTATCCTAATCCTAACTAATATTATAAATGCGAAAGTAAGTTTGTTTGTTGTTTGTTACCTTTTCACGCCTAAACTACTGAACCGATCATCCTGAAATTTTGCATATACGTTGTCAGGAGTACAGAAACGGACATAGGGTACCTTTCATCCCGCAAAAAAGTATTGTTCCCGAGGAAAACAACAATAATGTCCTTATGATAATAGATGGCGCCACGTGTCTTTCGAATCATGATTGAATTATAACCCGAATTGATAGTCAAAGTCTAAATTAACGTGAGCGAAGCCGCGGGCAAAAGCTAGTAATATTATAAATGTGAAAGTGTGGATGTTTGGATGTTTGTTACTCAATCACGCTAAAACGGCTAAACGGATTTGGATAAAATTTGGCACATGTGTAGAATATGACCTGGATTAGGACATAGGATACTTTTTATCCCGATATTTCCACGGGATCGAGATTTCTGCGGGTTAAACCGCGGGGCGCAGCTAGTATATATATCCTACTAATATTATAAATGTGAAAGTGTGGATGTTTGGATGTTTGTTACTCAATCACGCTAAAACGGCTGAACGGATTTGGATAAAATTTGGCACAGGGGTAGACTATGACCTGGATTAGGACATAGGATACTTTTTATCCCGATATTCCCACGGGATCGAGATTTCTGCGGGTGAAACCGCTGGGCGCAGCTAGTATATATATATCCTACTAATATTATAAATGTGAAAGTGTGGATGTTTGGATGTTTGTTACTCAATCACGCTAAAACTGCTGAACGGATTTGGATAAAATTTGACACATGGGTAGACTATGACCTGGATTAGGACATAGGATACTTTTTATCCCGATATTCCCACAGGATCGAGATTTCTGCGGGTGAAACCGCGGGGCGCAGCTAGTATTATACAAAAGAACAGTTATTATTAAATCTACTTCTTCTTCTTCGTATATATAAAAATCAATGTTTGTTTGTTCGTATTTTTTGCGGTGCCATACCGTTAATCCGATTGCGATAAAACTTTGTCAACTCATTGCTTGCGCACGAAGGTTATAGGCTCTCTTTAAAATTTCAAACGATATTTACACAATGATTTCTTCTGAGGTTGAGCTAGTAGGTTATACAGGGTCCGGACGGGGCCCGCAGAGGCGGGCCGGCACCGGCCGGGGGTTGCGGAAGATTTGTACGTACCCGCGACCCCCGGCGTAGGTGTGAGACGAAACACCGGGGTGGTTTTTAGTCAGTAAGAGTCTGACAGACCCCTCCGCCCCCCCAGGGCAGAGGACATCCATGAGGATTTTCCAACCCGGAACAAAAAAAAAAAAAAAAGTAGCTTATACAGGGTGGTAGGGATATCGACGCGCAACATGTTACCATGGATTGAGTACATGATTTTTAACTCCTCTGAAATCTTTCGTCAGATTTTTTTCGTCGGTTATAAAAAAAACAGCTGTTTCATAGAAAAGTGCAATACCTACGCGATCAAAGTGTATGGAACAGCTGATTACTTTAATAACCGACGAAAAATTTCAACGCTAAGGGGTCAAAAATCATGTGCCGAATTATGAGGTTACATTTTGCGCATCGATGTCCCTCCCACCCTGTATAATATCCATATAGGTAACTCGATAAAATAATGTTTTCTTCCCCAATCTTTCCCAATACATTGTTACCATTTCCATTGTTAGACGACAAGCAAAAATATTTGATAACAGACATCGTTGAATTATATCTACAGGATAAATGTTTAACCAGTGCGCAAATTGTAACCATGAAATCAGCACATGATTCTAGACCATCCAGAGCAGAAATTTCTCGCCGATTAACAAAAAAAAACTCTGCTGTTTCATAGAAAAGTGCAATACCTACGCGGTCAAAATGTATGGAAAAACTAATAAAAAAAAATATAACCGAAAAATTTCTACGCTAGGGGGTATAGAATCATATGCTGAATTCATGGTTACAGTTTGCGCACTGGTTAAAAATTTATCCTGTATACATAACGAACAGAACGATTAGAATTTGAAGGTTGAATAGCAAATCGTATTACGTATAAGAAATACCAAATTATTTCTGTTTGTTGTCTGTCTTATTGGGTCTTTTCAGAATGTTTCATGTACTTATATTTTGATTATTTTGGTTTAGTAAATAAATTGTTTTTTTTATTCATAATATTTTCAATTACATGAAGTTATTGGTTTTTTGTCAGTCAACTTTGTCTGAGCAAATAAAATGGGAAATATTTAATGGATACTCTAAAAACTTATTGATCCTCCAATGAAGGACATTTTTTTTTAATTTTAGGACCTCTAAATATATTTTTCGCTTCTAAAGATGCATATTTTAAATAATTGAGCCCCTTTTTAACTTTCTCGCCTTTTCTCACAGTTGGTCGCAGTACCTAAGCTAGGGCACCCCGACCATGGGCACGCCATAATTGCGGCGGTTAGTCCCCTCTTTGAGCAGTGGATTGAGAAGCGCCACGGCTTCTCACCTTCTGCCTGACGCAAGTCCTCACCGGACATGGTTGTTTCGAGATCGCTCCTGTTCCGAATAAGGCGGGAGGAAACGCCCGGGTGTTACCATTGTGTGGATAGCCCGGACGACACGGTGGAGCATACGATGGAGGTCTCCCCGCCTTGGGCGGAGCACCGCTTTGTCCTCGCGGAGGCGAGCAGCGGCGGCGATCTCTCGCGTTCGTGCCTGGTCCAGGCCATGGTACGGAGCGAGGGGCATGGGAAGCCGTCACCTCCTTCTGCGAAGCAATAATGCTCGCGAAGGAGGAGGCGGAGCGCGTGAGGGAGAGGCAATCGTTGCGCCCTCATGCCCCTAGTCACCGCAGGAGACGCCCGGGAGTCGGGAGTCGATAGCCGATTCCTGGCAACCGTAGGCGCGGGCTTGCGGACGGCGAGCAATAGGTAAGGACCAGGCCCGGGTCGAAGCGACGGCGCGGTGTGTTCCACGCGCGCCTCAAAGAGATGTCGGCACGCATTAACGGGGTCCTTCAGAACCGATGGCTGCCGAGGTCAGGGGTTTGTCCAAAAGGGTTTTAGTCAGTAAAAGTCTGACACGCCCTCCCGCTCCGCCCAGAGCGGGAGAAGTTATTTGAAGATTTCCCACCCAAAAAAATAAAAAGGTCACTCCGACCAAATCGGTTAGGTTAGATTAGAACTGTGACCAACCACTACATCCAAGTTGGTCGCATTTCGCAAAATCGAGATTATTTGAGGTTCACAAAAACAGGCGTAATTATTAAATTAGACTATTCAATAATATTTCAGGAGCGCAAAATGGGAATGATTCGATCAAATACATGCCAAATAAAATTATTGAAGAAGTAGATACAACTTAGAAATTAAATTTCTAAGAGACTCTTTTCATATAATGTCTTGTTAGGAACTAAATATCTCGAACTAAATACACAATTTACTTTTGTGAAACTTTTCAAGTACCTACGAATGATTGTTAACAAGAGAAAGTTCCATTGAAGTTTCGAATAAATTAGACCGATAAATATGCGTAACAACTTTCAATTTCAATGCGTTCAGTAAAAATAAAATTTTTGCTTGTTTCGTATTTCGGATTTTTAAAGGACAAAACTCTAATAGGCTACAAAGGTTTATATAATCATTACATAACATAATCTACACTTACAGAAACTCACGCCTTCTTTCCATGGTGGTAGGCAGAAATTACAGAACGCCACATGCAACGAGCCTTACATACTCCTTTTGCTTCATTTACATTCATACATCCAATCCATACTAGTACCAAGTATATATTTATTTACCTAAAAATGCGAAAGCAACTCAGATATAAAGGTGAGAAAAGAAAAGAGTGTCCATGGAGTTCCTTGTCCATTCTTCTCCATAGGAACCTACTACGCTTAGGAATGAGCAACTAGCTTCATCTTTCTGACTAAGCGACCCCTTGACAATTCAGTAGTGCCTTAATTGTTTTATCTATCTATCTTCTATCTATATATATAAAAATGAATCCCTATTTCCCTTGGTCACGCCATAACTTGAGAACGACGTTACCGATTTCATCCATCTTTTTTTGAATAGTTTCTAATACTTTGTAGAAGGTTCTTACGGATTTTTTTTTAAAGAAAGTTGCGAGGTTTATGCGGGTGAAACGGCTGGGCTAGCTAGTTTGAAATAAATGCTTTGAAGTTTAAGTTTGATAAACGCTAGCAAATTAATATCAAACACTACTTATATACCTATAGTCTTTTAGACAATGGTACCAACTATGTCTTCAATTAGTTATTGTATAAAATGATTGTTCTTTTGTTACAAAATCAAATTAAGTACTTCATCATTGTATAACAATAATAAATCAAGCATAGAAAGATTTTGTTTTTCAAACAAACGACATTATTTTGTAACGCGTACTCGAAGACGTCCTACACGCACGTCCGGGTCGTCATGATTCGGAACAGACGAGCAGCAAAATTGGATATACAATATGAAGACAACAATAGGACAATAAATAAAAACACCGGTAACACTCATGCATAAGAGTATTTTGGGACTATCAAATAAATCTAAAAACGAGATTTTTTTGAAACAAACTACGAGTATAAATAGTAGTGATGCATGGACCAACTATGGTTTTGCACATCTTCGCCTAGCTATAGTGACTAAACTATTGGATATCTTTCCAATTTTAATACTGAATAAATATTTATTATTATTATTTTTATATTTGAAAATCCCGGGACCATGGTCCTTTGGAAGGCGTACGAGGAGCCGAAGCCAACTCGCATAGGCCCGTTAGACGTTTTGCATGAAAAGAGGCACCAACCGACGATAATCCCTGTATGCACTATGCAAGTGCACTCAAGGACAACCCCCGGTTGGTGCACGATTATTGCAGAACACTGAAACAAAACATATTGGCTATGGGTTTGAGTGGCTATAGTGGATTGGTTACCTTGAATTATGGAAGAACTATGTCCCCTGCCTGACCAATGTTTTATGATATACACGGATAAAATGGCAGGAAGTGACTTGCACACTCAATAATGGGCCCCCGGAAACTGTCGCTTGCAAGTGACGTAGCGACAAAGGGGCAACATGTCCTGAAGTGCTTGAGGAGTGGAGAGGTATTCCACGGCTATCAGAACAATGCTAGAGCCCGGAAGATGGTCAAGATCCCTACCAGCACTTACTGGAATACTTCTTTCCTCCGACCACGTTTGCTCTTGCAAATCTCCACTCAAGCTGACCAATAAAGACAAGAAAAAGGTGGGAGCTCTGTTCCTCATCAATTTTCAGTCCAGGCGAGCAATAAAGGCAAGCCAGAGGTGAGGAACAAGACTACTTCCGGATGATATGCCGTCTGACCGTGGCGTCGCTACTGCGCAACAGCTCGCCACATGCTGCCCTGCAGGTTTCTGTATCTCTCATGGTCTGGCTCCTCCTTCTAGACTAGTTCCGATAAAGTAAACTCTACCGGCACAGATCTAGAGTTCAGAGTGCGCAAGCCCCACCACGATACCTACGCAGTTTAATTTATTGTCGTCTCCACCATTTATGTTGCTTCGGGTCGGCTAAGTTAAGTTAAAAACTACTGCCGAATCGAATGTACCGACCCGACCAAGTATGTAGCACGCTTAACAATCTAACAAACGGGAGACTCTCCAAAGTTTTGATTCAAAACTGCCGTCCAAACGTAAAGTGCTCTTATTTCAAAAAATGCAATTTTATCTCAAGTAAACGCAGACAAAGTAAGAAAGTCTAGAGCAACAACTCATGTTTAAAGTATCAATGGAGCCTTTACACTTCAATAAACTGAAAATGGCTTTAGCACGACTCCATTCACCCGTAACGATGTTACTGTAATTGATTTTAAAGGCTTCATGTTATACTTTCTATACCCTTCTCCCCTATCAATAAAGTCTATTCTTGTTTAGCACGAAAGTTAAAACACTTTTCAATCAAATTATACATTATGTTTCCTTCAAAACACGTAGTATTGGTTGAAGATGCCGTCTAAGATTTCGCCTCATATACGTCATTGTACAAACCTCAATCCCCTTTACGTTACCTGTGAGATTTCACTATGGCAGAACTCGCGGTGATCTATGGTTACAGCGTGCTGGATCTGTCACTTGTCAAGTGTCATTCATAGAAGTCTTCAAAACCTGTGTTCAAAACTCAACAGCAAGTGCCTTGCTCCAATGCTATGTGTTTTTCATAACATAATAATAACTATTTTGTTTTAATGCAAAACAGCTCTAATATTGTAAGTGCATGTTGTAGTTTAGAACTTTAGAATAGTAAACTCTTTGGCACGTAATGTATGCTACCTGAGTATGTATACCTTTGTTTCCATGTCAAAAAACATTTGGATTGCTATAAGTAAAATTTGTGGTGCTGCATATTATTTAATACTCGATAAGATGTCATCATTCAAGTCATTTCAAGAAACTTCTAAACACTGAGAAACAATAAACTAAGAACACAACACTAACTCAAATACCGAATTATACTTACAGCCAAGACCTATTATGAAAATGAATAGCCACTTACGCATTGGTGGCATAAACATTTAATTTATATTATAATGCAAACGACACACAGCAGACACGACCGTATTTCTCATAACGCTCCCGCTGCGATTCAGGACAGCACAAAATGAAGTAAGTCTGGACGTGGAATCCACTATAAAACCCTAGAGAGTTAATACCACTATGCTAGAAAGAGACAACACTATTCGAAACCACTAATCATATCTCATTCACAAAGTCGATTATACTTATCTTCGACACTACAAAAGATGAACTTAAGGTCGCCAAATAGGCAATATGCAAGCGGAACGCTGCAGATATTGCGACGTATGATACGCAAACGGTTAGATAACCCAGTCGCTTCGTTACGTCCTAGCAGATCTCATAATAGTAAATTATAACCTGGTTCCCTTTCACATAGGTACGAGCAGTAACGTGAAACTGTTCCGGGATAGATATATCTGTCGAACATTCAAGTTCGCGTGATTCCCACCACTATTCCGTGGTAAAAGAAGATGGCTCAATTTATCGGTTGACTTCGACCGGCCGTTCGCACCCACTGCGATACGGATTCGGAACACGATACATTTATAGCTTTGTTATTTAAAGGTAGCCTTTGGATAAATTTATTTTTTTGTCTGTTTGGAGACGGTTGGACGTAAGACAGTGGCGATGTTGAACAAAAGACTTTAGGCGCGGTAAAAAGTAAATTTTACAATAGCGCATCGCGGCAACAAATAAGGTTCAAAACAGCGATGCGTTTAACCAAAATAAAAGTAATTTTGCAGTCATAATTAAATTAAAAAATAAATGCACGGCTCAGTGGAATAATTTTAGGTATATCTTCAGTTGATTGAATTCCCTTCATTATCATTACATAAAACATGATAACTTTACGCTCAAATGTTTGAGAATTATGCGACGAAAAATATTTTTTGAGCTCTGTTTTACGATTGTTTTATCATGATACCATTTTATTTTTATGAAATACTAGCTTTTGCCCGCGGCTTCGCTCGCGTTAATTTAGCCTTTGACTATAAATTCGGGTTATAATTCAATCACGATTCGAAAGGCACGTGGCGCCATCTATTATCATAAGAACGTTATTGTTGTTTTCCTTGGGAACAGTACTTTTTTTCGGGGTGAAAGGTACCCTATGTCCGTTTCTGTACACCTGACAACGTATATGGAAAATTTCAGGATGATCGGTTCAGTGGTTTAAGCGTGAAAAGGTAACAAACAAACAAACAAGCTTACTTTCGCATTTATAATATTAATAAGTTAGGATAGGATAGTTAGGAAGTTAGGAAGGATTGTTGTATTAGTCTTTTCTTTGAACATTTGACAATACACTCAATCTTTTTCTGGCTTGTAAAGCTGTAGTACGCCATTACGCCTAACTGTGCGACAGTAAACTGATCGTTTTACGGTGTCCTACATTTGGGCAGCGCCTTAAAGCAAATAGAAAATAATTTAGGCTTCCGAGGTCCGTACCGACTTAGCGTGTAGTCGCTTGGTTTTTAAGTTTTAAGACACTACAGAAAAGTCCAGGTTTAAATGCCGACAACTTCACTGGGTGATCTGCTAGATGTCATACCTAAAAATAATAATCAGGCTTCATGAATTTTGTAGCGTAGATACTCAAAAACGAAAGTGTTGTTCAACAAAATTATAAGCTAAATTACATAAGCGGTAGGCACTAGGCAGTAACCGTTTCATAACCAATTAACTATTAAAACTAATAAACTACACAAAAAAAACTATTAAAACTATTTTTCTTTTTTTCTTTCTTTTCTTTCTATATTGTTGGATGAAACTATCCAGCTTTTTTCTAAACTGTCAACCGTAGCCAAAGATGCTGCAAACTAACAGAGACACACACAAGACTTGACCGTGACGCTGCATGACCCTACCCTAATCGGTTACCCTAAACGGTCGACCTTTATGATAGTAATCATTTGTTGTCCACACAAGTGACCGTACTCTGCCGACACGTCAAGTTATATAAAGAGACTAGTCAGCGATGAACTAATTTCAAGCAGAACAGCTTTCTTAGAGCGGTCTGAAGACACCCTCGTATAGGGCTAATCACTTCTTACTTCGGGATCAGTACCTATTTTAGTTAAGTACCTGGTTGTTGACAGGCCTATACTGTCATCCCATACCAATTAACACTTATTTGAAAACATTGTTAAAGCCAATATTGTTTTTAAAAGAGTAACCGTGGAGTTTCTTGCCAGCTCTTCTCGATAGGAAATTATCAATTGGAATCGTGTACCTAGCTTTTGACGTTTCATAAGTGCCCATGTCAATTTATCCATAATCCTAACTTCCTAACTTTAATATTATAAATGCGAAAGTAAGTTTGTTTGTTTGTTTGTTACCTTTTCACGCCTAAACCACTGAACCGATCATCCTGAAATTTTGCATATACGTTGTCAGGTGTACAGAAACGGACATAGGCTACCTTTTATCCCGAAAAAAATTACTGTTCCCGAGGAAAACAACAATAACGTTCTTACGATAATAGATGGCGCCACGTGTCTTTCGAATCATGATTCAATTATAACCCGAATTGATAGTCGAAAGTCTAAATTAACGCGAGCGAAGCCGCGGGTAAAAGCTAGTAATATTATAAATTCGAAAATAACTCTGTATGTTACCTTATCAGGCCTAAACCACTGAACGGATTTCGATAAAATTTGGCGAGGAGATAGATGGCATCCTGGGGAAGGACATAGGCTACTGTTGGTCCAGATAACACGTTGTGGTGGAATAATTTCCGACATCCACACGGGCGAAGCCGCGGACAGAAGCTAGTATGAAATAAAATATTTTGATTTTGATTACACACAGTCAATTGAAATCAACTTGGTTAAATCGTGTGAGTTGTCTAGCACTATCGTGATTACCCATAATGATCTTGATTATCATGGGAGAGGAGCTTAAAAACTTGTAAAAAAAAAAGCATAAAAATACGGTTATTGTTATTAAGACTTGATTGACGACATTATCAGCCATAGCTTATTGTTACAACGGCATCTCTGAACCGATGCAGCATGGCAATAATACTGATTTGCATATAAATTGAAAAATCCCATTGGTTTTACGTTCCAAAGCCCGTAATCCGCATAAAAGAAAAACATTTTGATTTCTGTTTACACTAGGAATCGATTAGTTTGCGTGCGCGATGCTGATATGGCCGCCATGTTTGTTTTCCGTTTTAGGGCTCCCGCAAACAGGCGCGACGGGACTCTAGTAGAACGATTTCTGTGAAAACGTCATGGAAATTGTTCTACAAGAGTCACGCTTCGCCGTCGCGTCGCGCCTGTCTGCGGGAGCCGTTAACGGTACAGCTTATTTTAATAACTAGAGTAATGAAGGGAGAGTCATAAAAATAACATCGTTCAGTAGCTAACTCATAAAGTTGATCAATCTACAGATATGTACGTTTGTCAGTTTTAATGGCCGCGTTAACAGCATATCGCATTACATTATCTTTTAATTTATTCTGTACATCAATTATGTAAATGACATAACATAAAGCAAATATTTATTTTTCTTTTCGGAATATAATTGGTGCTTATTATACAATCACGAGAGTTTATACTTGGCAGGAAAGTTTAAGCAAGTGACCTTGACATTCCACCTTCGGAGTTTAAATCAACATACGATAGAATAATTTCCTGCATAGAACCGTTAAGTATTCGTGCTAATCTGAAGAAGCTATACGACCGCTACGATTAGTATTCACACATGAGCGAAGGCCTCAGAGGAAAAGCTAGCAATGTTGCCCGTGGGAAATACAGCCGCAACGTCTCATAATTTCGCTCAACATTTTACATCTCACAATTTATAATTCAATCTTGTTCTTCATTCGTTTTCTCGGCCTATCGTAAAAGTTCGGTCTACTTCAAGGAATCATCCGAGACATGGCACGTTTTTAGTATCTGCGGCATGATTGGGGTTTGACCTCTTCGACATTTAGGAAAAACTGATTTAAGGCTTCTACAAACAGGCGCGATACAAAGGCACCGCTCATCGCGCGACACGCGGTGCCTTTGTGTGGTGTGTCGCGCCTGTTTAAAGGAGCCTTTACACTGCATGTATGGGTTTATGGGTGGATTTGAGAATAGTAATAGCAGACATGACAGAGGATCCATATTTTATTCTCCGTCCACAAAACTTCAAGTCGGTAGAATAGGCTGCCAGACAGTTTTGTATAATTTACAGACAGATGATAAAACATTGTTAATTAAGATTCCGAAATTAATATAACATCCCAAGAATATGACATAAGTAATTACAGTTTACAGCTGGTTCATAACAGCCCATGTTTTCCGTTAAAGATAATAGCAGAAATTCGAGTGAAACGCAAACTGCCGAACATTGTGACCTACTTTTGGGTGTCGCGCCAAAAACTAATCACAAGAATACATCCTGCTGCTTTTATGTGTCCTTCATTATTATACTCTGTTCACTTCGTGATCAAATTGAGACGTTATTTGATATTGTTAATTCACTTTACTTGCTCTTTACGTAAAATAAGGAATAATTTTATGAGCTGTCACCGCTCTGATAGATGAAATTGTGTGCGTCAAATTTTGTGAGGTTGCCTTAGAAAATAATGTTGCCAGCAATTACGGCGGGCGAGTCCTAGATGAGTTTTTCAGTCCCCCCTAGAATGTCCCCTGGACAATTTTAAATGGGTGTGCTTAAAATTTGACGGGTGGAAGGGAGTTTTCAATTTTTCCGCCCCATTGGGAACCCTAAATTGTAGCAAGTTTATGTTATTAAATTAAATTGAAACCGACGCGTTAATTATGTGGAATGCAACCCTCTGTTCTCTCCCAATAAAGTTTTATAAGCATATAAAAGCGAGACGATACGAACTTAGTCAATCCCCGACCGTTGGTCTATTATAAAAAACCCCAATGAAAATAATAATAAATGATATTCTCAGAACTTATATCTATTATTCATACTTTAGTAAACACAGAAATAAGTACCTATTTGTATAGATAATAATTATGAGTTGAACACAAGTTTACACAAGTTAATTTTTATGTGCTGGAGCTACTATTATTGATACGTCGTATTCATATAACTTGTAGGTACCTACATTATGTACACAAGTCAAAGGCATTCTAATCTCGTCAAAGTCTGCGAATTTCTACCACATACTCGAGCCGCCAAGGCGTTTAATGATAATATTAAACGGTAACATTGAGGTTACAAACATAACTCTCAAATCGTCAAAGGATTACACCGTTACTAACATAAATAGCACGACAATCTAAACTGAGACATTAAAATAAATATACTTAATTAATATTATTAATTTGCATATTTTCTACGACTCATCTCCAGACATTACCAGATAAGATACCTACTAACAAGTACCATTAATAGGTCGAAGACCTTTCGTTTGCCGGAGCTGAAGGTGAAAACGGTATTATGAAACAACCAAAGATCATGGCTATAATGAATGTTAGACACTTGGTTCGGTCCGGCAACATTTGTTGAACAACAAAGCCAACCTAAAGCAATTACTACACATATTCCGCTTTCATTCGGCTCTTGCCGATCAACAAAGTCCGTTCGGCATCTCATCATCATCATCAGCCTACAGCAGTCCACTGCTGGACATAGGCCTCATCAATTGCACACCATTTAGCTCGATTCTCGGCAACTGTCATCCAGCTGCTACCAGCCACCCTGCGAAGATCGTCGCTCCACCTAGCCTGAGGGCGTCCTACCTTACGTTTGCCGATTCGCAGTCTCCATTCAAGAAGGCGTAAACCCCAACGGTCATCGGTTCTACGGCTAATAAGGCCGGTCCATTGCCACTTCAGCTTGCTTATTCTGTGAGCTACGTCGACAACTTTAGTTCCCAACCGGATCACCTCATTCCGGATTCTACAGCTCAGAGAGACTCCAAGCATAGCTCCAGCCATACCGTGAGTTTCCACGTTACGGCTCCGTAAGTCATAACAGGCAGGACTCTCGGCATCTACCCTCGCTGAATCATATGCGGGACGCTCAGTATAATTCGAACAAAGCTGAGAGGATTTTTCCGAAAATATCTCTACATACAGTCGACTTGGCCGCCCGGCTGTACCGAATAATGCCGAGCCGAACAAGAGTATACACGTCTAAGAGATATGAAATCAAATAAACTGAACAAATTGTTCGATGCTTACTCGCCAAGAACGGACGCCTATTAAAAATTCCAATCATTGTAATTTGCGCTTTGCCGACAGGACATAAATCCGATATTGTCTGCGAAATTAATGAAGTTCGGTGCCGAAGCTGACAAAGCGCGAAAAGGGTATTAGGACTTTTTCCTTTTTGCGTTAATACAAGTTAGCTCTGATGTATGAGGGAGATGACAGATTTTCGGAGGGTACTGAAGTCGTGAAGCTGCTTCATTAAAAGACAAAGGACTACTGTGTCCATGCTTTTTGCTCTTATTGAATTCATATTTTGTTTTGAATTACCTTTATAATCCCAGATACGGTAGCTGCATTAACTGTTAAATTATTATTAAGTATTGTGTAGATAATAACTTTCTTATGATAACACAAGGTTAAAGATTTTTAATCATTGTTCATATTGCAGTTTTACTTTTTGTCCCAGGCAACGTTTAACCCCAATATATTAATATTTTAGATTTCTGAATTTAGGCTATTGCGTTTCCTAGATTTCCATTAGATCTTTTTTCTTAACATATGACTAGGGATTAAATGGCATACCTAAACCTTAAGTTGTGGAATCATGAATAGGATTACCTGCGCTCTAAATCGTATTTAGATTTAATTTCTTCTTATAGTATTTTTATCTCACGAAGCGACGCGTGCTTTACTTATGGTTACCAAGTGTACAAACACGCTATAAATTTGTGTGTAAGCGCAGGAGCTCTCGGTACCGTATGAGACACTGGCGAAGTCGGAAGTGTGTGTGTGCGTGTGTGTGTTATGAGCTGACGTTACTCGTCTTCACGCACACATTCACAGCGTCTTTGTACACTTGGTTACCACAAGTAAAGCGCGCGTCGCTTCGTGAGATGACCATACTGTACACAATAGTAGAACATGCTCATGATAAGCAATATTAGCCAGTCATCAAGGTTAATAGCGGGGTTAATGACCCCGGGTACTCCGAACATTTAAGTATATTCACTCGAGAAATCCTTTATTCGCTGATTAGTTATAATTAATTAGCGAAAGAAAAGACAGTGCCTCCCTACAGTAATTAGTTTAGGATTATATAAAGCTTTTCATTTAGAGTATTTAGAAGTAACCCCACGTATAATCAATCACAGAAGAAATTTTTGGTAATTAATTTTGCAGTATTCATGCTCAAGTTTAGTTAAAGCCAGGGCTTAAAAGTTTAGAATCCTCTTGTACCAATTTTCCGGACCTATCCGCCGAGAGAGATGTCAACGTAATCCCGTCAAATTAAAGTATAAACAACACGTTACCCTTTTGACTGTTAAAAGGTTTAACCCCAAAAAAGCTAGACTTTTGGACGTTGGACTGCTGGACCTTTCACCTTTGATCTAAGCGGACAAGCCTTTCGTTATTCGTTCTAGTTGTGCACGAAATTTTTAATAAACAGGGTTTGGCAGCCGAAAATACAGTTTCGGAGACTCACTGCGTTTTTTGGTTTACATTGGATTTAGAATCTCCTATCTACCCACATGAAAGATTATCTAAATTTAAACGATGTAATAATTGTTATCTATTTTGTATTTTCAATAAAAATACATATGATATATATATATATATATGACGGAGAAGGTACGTCTCTCTCGTTATTATCAGCCATATTTTAACTACTGTGGGAATACTATGGGAAGTGTTGGTTATTGCGCAAAAGAAAAACCGTTTGCAGTTCAAATCAAATTATAATTTACGAACAAATTAATCACACTAGCGAATCACACACTGTAGGTACACGACATAACTATACGGAACGCGCGACAGTTTCTAAACGTGTTCACTGCTTATCCGCCAACAACAAACTCTGCTTTACTCTGGTCAAGCAGACTATCGTTATAGACTCTGTCGAGCGCCACCTGGTGGCGCTGGCGTCCCGATTAGTCAAAGTCAAACGATTGATTTAACGTATTTCCGACATATATATATATATATATATATATTTCAATCTTCAGTCATTTAGCTATCAAAAAGTATGGATGGCACGAAACTAAGGCAGCTAAAAACTACGAACTATAAAGGATATGTAGATAATAAAAGTAACAGTGCTAATCGAATTAATCACATAGGAAACGGGAAAAGTTATTTAAACTAATTTATAGGTATATGAATTACCATACTTCACCAAACTTTTAATAATATAAAAACAGAAAAACGAACGAAACTAATTAAAACTTCATATAAGTATTACCCATTATTATTCATGAACGTGTATGGACGTAGTTACAATCCATACGATTGTACCTAACAGATTCCCTTTCTGCATACCCCTATAGGAAAAGAGGCGTGAGTATAATTGAGGGTAGGTACATCAATTATTTATTACATCAATTTATCAATCACTGAGCTTATTCCAATAAAATTAATGAATCGAAGCATTTAATCATGCCCGTTAATAATAAAGGGTATTGACATTGTAAATACGAGCTTAGTAAAGCTTAATTATGTGCAATAAATTATTCGAAAACACGTCAACTCTAATACATAGGCAATAAGAACTAAATTCGATGTAACTGACACATTTGCTTTCTCCATGTATGACTCAAATCTATGCGCTTGCCTCATAAATGGTATGTATTTGCATTTGTCAAGTACATATGTAATTACTGAGTGATATGTACACTTACAAAGTAATTATAGAACTGTATCTGAAATCCGTACATTATCCAAGCTGAAGCTGAGCTGAGCTTGGATAATGTACGGATTTCAGATAAAGTTCAAGACAAGATAAAATGGTCACATTATTAAAAATATTTAATTCCCTAGCATAACTATAGAGGGCAACTACCTAATGCCTACAGATTTGCTCGATTTTTGACGATCGACACGTGTGATCAAATAAAATCGAGCAAATGTGTAAGCAACAGATGATCGACATCGTTTTTTTGTCATTCGGCCCGTTGGATCGTTTTTATTGATCGATAAATCAACAAGGTATGCTCGATTTAAAATCGAGTAAATCTGTAGGAATCTAACAGATGCTATTGATCGTCAAAACACAGCATATCCAGCAAATCTGCAGGCGTAGCATGACGCTTTATATTTCTTGGAACACAAGACATAGCTATTTCTACACAAAATGACATTTCGTTTCTCTATTTTTGACATCGCACCGTAAAATCCTTCTACAATCCGTCATTTTGTCTTTCGTTTCTGCCGATCGCTGTCTAGGTCCTTTTATATGTAGACTATTTCAGAAGAAAGTTTTCTATCCCAAACGTCAAAATCACTCTGACAACTGACAGTTGTCTAAGGTAGTGAAGACAATTTGATTTTGTAATCGCCATGCTAAAGACAGTAGAAAACTTTTTACTCGACGGCCCCAAAGTATAAAAATGGAATGGAAAAATAGAATTTTTCTTTTGTATAGAAAGTGTGAAAAATTATTACCTACATGTTTAGTTTTAGGGTTTTAAGAGTTCCATAAAGGGGGTCGAAATTTTCATTATTTTTGCACCATTTTTGAGATGTAAGCTGAATAAAACAAAAACGTGAATAAACTACTACTGAATTTCGTAAAAAGTGCAGTTGACTCTTTCTACTTCGCTGCCGTCGTACTGTCTTCACGGAACGTCATTTTTGGCTATTCTTCCGTCGACAAAACTCGTTTCTATAATGGCCATGCTACGCGTGCTGTAGGCACCTAAACGAATGCCCAAACATTGTGATGACAAGAAACTATTGTAAGGCAGAGACCACACTATATCAGTTTTATTTTGACAGCTCTTATTTTTATAAAAAAAAATTAACCCGCACCCATTTTTAGAAAACTTAATGATAAGCTGTGACCATGAACGCTGAAAGATTTTGTCGTTCATTTCAATGTTCAATGTTCACGGAAATAAACACTTACGGAGGCACAATAGTTTCCTGAATACATTTACACCCGGTTAGAGAATATCAACCGTAAAATTTAAAACGATATATTACAATCAAAGCCAACGCAATGTCGGAACTGTTTATATTAACGCTACAAAATCCGCAGAAGAAACAAAACACAAAGAATTTCAAAGGAATTTATCTTTTACGCTCTAAAATTCCTATTTTATTCCGCTATCTGAAAGGCCAAACTATTAAAATACCTACACTAATTCACCTCATTAATTTGTCACCCTTTATTTGTACGGCAGCAATTTGATAGGCACTCACAAACAGACTGCGCATACTTCGATAACGTTACAATAATAATACATGTTGGAAATATTTTCCTTAATCAAACCACGTTACTTACTGAAATATTTTGTTAAGTATTAATATTAATTAATATTCACATGTTAATATTTCAGCCTGTATAAATTGACGGACTTTCCACCACAATATTGGAAAATATCCACGGTATATCTATCTATATAAATAAAAATGTATGTACGCGCATAACTTTCGAACGACTGCACTAAATTGGACGATTCTTTTTTTTGTCTTCTTTATTGTTAGGACAGGGTTTGTATAAACGATTTTTTTTTTTATCGAAGTGATTTTGTTTCTAATCTCATAATATGAAAAGTGAGTGAGTGAATGAGTCAGAAGACGTAGGTAGGTAGGTAGGGTAGGGTAGGTACTTAGGGTAGGTAGGTAGGGTAGGGTAGGTAGGTAGGGTAGGGTAGGTAGGATAGGTGTTAGATACTTAGTACTCCCTGTGCGAAGCCCGGCCGGGTAGTTGCTAATAAAGCCTGTACATGATGAGACAGTTATTTTTTTATAAATTCCTGATATTAGATATTCCACTTTGTTATCGTCTGTACTTACACGAAGATCAAACAGTAAACACGTTATTATGTATTATTACTCTAACGTTCGCTAAATGCCACTTAATTATTCAAGTGTTCGGTGTCGAAGATACATAAATTAGCTCATCTATTCTCGTATTATATAGGCCATCATGTCATAACATATTGCTCTGTAATAAGTTACAGTGAACTCATGCACAAAACTGTACTATTATTGTTCAGAATCTCGAATGAAACAGTTTCCACCCATTCCGGAATATTAGATTATGCTTCAGCTAGATAAATTTCATTGTGATTTGTAGGGTTGGCATAGGGAAGGTTTACACATTGTGACATATTTTATTTGACTGTAAACAAAACATGGCAAAATAAACAATTTTTTGAAATACTAGCTTCTGCCCGCTACTTCGTCCGCGTGAAATTTCTTGTTCCCGACCTACCCCGTCACATCGCATCACCTGCCCGCGCTATCACTTCGTTTTCGTTTTCATGTTTACCGCAAATAAATGTATTTTCTTTCTTTTTCTTTCTTAGCGTTCTTTCTGACTTTTTTTCGTTTTGCGCGGCTCCTACGGCTCATAGCATGATGTTAAATAGCCTATAGCCTTCCTCAAAAATTAGGCTATCAATTGCAAAACATTTTTTTTAATCCGATCGGTAGTTCCAGAGATAACCCACTACATACAAACAAACAAACTTTTACTTCTTTATAATATTAAGTAAATATAGATTCAATGGTTAGTTTTTGATATATAATTGGACTATTTACGCAATTTATTGTGATCAAAGTTTTAATGTAATTTTTTTTTTGGATTGGATTAATTGTAATCGACTAATTATGCTGGCAACACCGACACGTTTTTCTCTTAGGAAAGGCTGTCAAAAAAAAGTAATGGCGGGAGCGCGGGTCTAAAAAGTTGGGTTGTTCGGTTGTGGCGTCTGTCGTCGCGTCGAGGTCGGACGCACAATTGGTCTTTTACATTTTTGGTTTCCATCTGCATTTATACAGAGTTGTTAATTTGTAATAGGTAGGTCAATAATTATATGTATACAACCTTTACCGATCGCTACGTTTTTCCTTAAACCGTTAACAGAATTTAATGGCGATTTTCTGAATACCTAAACTAACATACATATGTAACTACTAGTATTAAACCAAATTATTCTAATATTCATTTGAACCTAATCCGCTGACTCACCAAAATGATTATTGAATCACCTGTATATAAAATGTTACGCTAAATCACGGATCGAGAAGAATTCACTGCATGTTTGGCTACAGTTATTTGGTTTTCACTGATAAAGTAAAACAACAAACCTCCGAAGCGAAAACGTAATTAATTGGGAAAACTTTGCAAATACGACGTCGATATTCCATTGAACGAAGGGAATCAGATTAAAGTTAATTTGTGGGCTTTGAATGGCAAGCTGGCAACCCTAGGTAGTAAAGTATTCGGTGTGTTATACGAGCGATCGTGTGCTGGCGTGCATTGTGCGAGGGCGCGAGATTGAAGCGTGCGGTTTGCATCCGGACTAACACAATAGCCATTTCGATTAGTATCACGATGCGATCTGTGGACGGCACAGCGACGGCCATTACACATCCTGGAAACGGTGTTAGCCTACCTGTGCCCGCTACCCGCCTGCCTGCTCGACGCGCCGATCATTCAAATTTCTATTTAGCAACATCCGATAACGCCGCCATTCAATTTATACGTTCCCTGTTTCACGAATCTGTCATTTTATTCCTGTTATAACGCTGTCAAATTGTTTTCGCATTTTTCAAACCAAAAATGTTTTTCCCATTTCATCCAAAACTTATTTATGGTCCAATTCGTAACTTGTAAAAGCAATCAAGTCGTAGAGATAGTAAATTACAGAAAGCAAATCAAGAAAGAGACATTTTTTTTAAACAAACGGTCGTCGTAAAGCAAGTTCGCAGACGCCGCGGAGAAGGTGATATAGGGAGGAAAGTTTAAATTTGTATCAAGATCACGTGGTTCGTAGCTCGAGCTCGAGATGTCTCACTCTATCGCGTACTGCTATAAACTCGAGCCATCTCCAATAAAACTTTGACTCGTTTGCACTTACAAGAAAATAATACTGCTTGCTTAGGTACTTACTTTTCGATTCGATTCGCCGACGTGAACGTGAAGACTGAAATGTTTTGGTGCTATTAAATTTACAGAACTTTCTTCTACGACTTTAGACTTGAGAGGAAACTTGGTATGAATTTTCAGGAACGATTTCAAGATAAGTTAAACATCACAATAAAGCACATGATTAATATACACGTTTCCTATAATTATCTTTGGCTATATTCTAAAGCTAAGTTTTAAGGCTCCCGCAGATAGGCGCGACGCGACGGTGCGATTCTGGTAGAACAATTTCCATGAAGTTTTCATAGAAATTGTGTCGCGTCGCGCCTGCCTGCGGGAGCCTTTATTGTCATCGTCTTCTACTTATCTACATTAGAGATCGAGGTTCTACTCTCTTTTGCCAAGCAATTTTAGCCAATATGAGATTTTTGTTAGTTTATTTTTGATAGAAAACTATGTTAGAAAAATATCCGTTTCCACATGTAGAAGCTAATAATACATGTTCCATTAAGCGACAATAATTACTTACATTAGTCTCTAGGCGGTGGTCTAATGGCAAAATAATCAATTAATATGCTTCGTTAAACCATACCTGAAATAAATACACACGTATACTTCCATAAGAAATTCTGACTACAGCAATTTTGCCAAAATAATTACTTTCGTCTTAATAAAAATAATAATAATTTGATACCCGAAATGTATATGAAAAGAAGGGGAATATTTTAGAAATAAAAGAAAGAAACATCATGTTGTTTCCCGTGGGTTGAACAAAACTCCTTCTAGCAGAAAATTAAAAAAGATTCACTGTATCTTAGCAGCGTTTAAGACTGAAGCTACAAAGGAATTTTATCATACTTGCAATAATTTCTTTAATAATCTAAACAAAAATTGCATTCGTTTTAATTTTTTTTTAAAGTATCTCAACATTCTGTGATCACAACTTATGAGTTGCACCAACCAACCACCACAACCGACTCACATTTTAGATTTACTATAATAAGAAATTGTGGTTAAGCATCGAGCATCCCTAATGTAATTAATATTTCATATATTCCCCACCACCTCATCACTCTGCTGCATTTGAGGTCGGCTCAAGTTGTCTTTTTCTTCTATACTTCTTCTATTAGTCTACATCTCGGTAGTCACTCACTTTCTAACTTTCTAACAATAAGTATCATCTTCCACACAGTCCATCCATCTTTTCTTTGATTTTCTCCTACTCGTATAGCCATCCACATTCATGCTCAAAAGTTTCCTGACGACATTTGCCTCGTTCCTCCGCATCAAATGCCCCTACCATGACAACCGATTTCTACGCCACGTAATATTTCAAATCACATAAAGAAAGATAATAATATCCCAGTTTTCACGTGCAGCCTAGTATTTAATTTAATTCAGCTTCGTCTGTGGGCGACTCCACTGGGCCTAGTTGGCACCCCGTCAACTGCACTCGCATTCCGACGCGACTGTTTGTTTATACACAACCGTATTTCAACGAGCTAAAATCTGGATAAAACAGCGTTTTTAATGCGAAAATCTTACATTAAAACAAAGAAAGAATAAGATAAGATAAGAATAAAATAAGATTTAAAACCACATAAATCAACAGCTTTAGGGAGCTTAAATTCAAAATGTAACATTACATTACTCGTAAATGCACAAGTTTCGCCGTAAGAGGACATTGAACCGATTTCCGTCATTAATTTGTAAATAAACGTATAAAGCGGTCAAACCAGTTCACTGGCGAATTCTGCTGTTGCTAAGGAGAAGTACAATCTGCGTGTAATTTCATTCAACCTAATTGTTTGAATCAACAATAGTTTGGAGGCGCCTATTTGCATACGCTAAGTATTGTTCGAGTAGGTACTCGCTAATATGAGGGACATAGTTCTATTGTTATTTAGGAATACATAGGAACTAATGTTTCTAAAGAGTAGCTCTATCAATACCCCATTTACTTATGAATACAGGGAAATTTTTTGAGATTGGGCTATCACCCCCGATTTCGCCACTACCCTCCATCAGGAGAGTAGGAAGGCCCCCACTACCATAAATAAATACAAAAACAGACCACCGTTCTTCCGTCCACGCCGGCGAGGTTCGCCGCGACGCCCCAATCCACGTCCACCCCGACCCTTGCTCGAGCTAGCTCGCGCCGCTGAGCCTGTAGCTTTAAATTCGTCCCTTAATAATAATAATTCCGATCCAACCTGTCCCTTGCTGCCTTCCCACACCGACGCCTTACGCCGAGGTCCGTACCCCACAGGAGGTGCCCTTAGCGTGTAGTCGCCTAGTTTGTTAGTTGTTTAAGCCCTGGTCGGGGCTTTAATTTATTAAGACAACCACAGGCATGTCCGGTTATGCAGCCGACAACCTCTTAGGTTGACCTGCGAGAAGCCAATAAAAAAAAAGAGATTTGACTACAGGATAAAAACTGTCACTACATATTTCTACGAGCAAAGTGATCAAAGGAACCACGACCTCGATTTAGGAGAACTTTGTCAGTGTAAGCTAGAAGCTACGAATACATAGTTTGTTTCACTAAGACAGGCAGCATCCTCCTATGTTCTAACAATAACATATTCCTGTCAATCCGTTTATAGAGGGTGGTAATTGTGGCAATATTTCTTCTTGTAATTTTATAGTAACCATCCATTGAGTTCTTGGTTAACAGGGGACTCTCATCTTCTAACGTATGATTAGAGCTAGACCTAGAGTCAGTTAAATAATTTGCTCAATGGTATAATAAGTAATGTCTGTATAATGAATATTTTACTGTATTGTAATTATTACTTAAAATATAATAACAGCTTCTTACCATAATAATCCGCACTGTTAGTTATTATTTTTAATTTTAATACCTTCATCATAACCATAAAAAGTCGAGAGATGTCGTGGGACATCCGGTTGGAACGAGGTTCCTTTCGCTGTATAATAATTAGCCTATAATGTTCCCACTGCTGGGACACAGGCCTTCGCTCATTCAGAGGGAATGTGCCGTAATCCACGATGCGGACCCCGAGCGCAGTGCGGGTTGGTAGAAGTCACATGTCTTAGATTTTTTTGTTCTAAAACATGCCGTTTCCTCACGATGTTTTCCTTCACCGTTTGGAGAGCAGTAGTGATGAAATAATTTACACAAAGTAAAGCGCCTGTCTGGGTTCGAACCTATGAACTACAACTCGATATGTCACGACCACTGGATCACCACTGCTCGCTACGTATTATGTATTAAATAACAGACACAATTAACATTTGAGAGTAACTAAATGAAAAAACAAAAGTGTCGTGACGTCAAAATGTGTCCCTTTTTCAGTTTAACTCTCATTCGCCAGTGTGCAGAGATATGCGATAAGGAACTGCCAAAAATCTGTACTTAACTGCATATTATTTATACCACGTCGAACAACACTTTTTCATGCCTATAGTAACAATTCCCCTTAATTACTTCTTTGAATGTAATCTCAAATCTTTATTCTATGTATTGTCTCGTTGGTTCAATGATAAGACGGTTACGTAAACTTATTGTTGGCAAATATTATCGCTTTTTATGTTGACCGTTACATAGTAAAAGGGTTTTGGTAAATAGCTTATAATCTTAGCGCCATGTGCCAGACAGGACAATGATCGCTTGGCTAAAGTATAAAGAGTCCCATGTTTGTGGCGTCCCATAGTTTGTAAGAGATATTTTTGGATGATGCTATTAGCATAATCAGTGTATAATGTCCTCAATGCTGGGACACAGACCTCCTCTTCGTGGGAGGAGGTGGGCAGTAATACACCCATGCACCACGCGGGCCCTGTGCGGGTTGCTGGATGTGACATGTCTTCGAATGTTTGCTTCTAGTACATGCTTTCCTCACCATGTTTTCCTTCACCGTTTCGCGAGCTAAACAACGGTAGTATTGTAAAGCTTTCAAAGAGTGTAATACAAGGAGTTGTATTTTGATTGATTAAAAGAACAAGGTGATCAAAGGAACCACGACGTCGATTTCAAAGAACTTTGTCAAAGTACAATCGTAACCTTTCTCTTAATTAACCTTCAGGACTTCTCTTGATATTTAGTTAGGTACTTACGAGCTTTTAGTAAAGACAAAACAGATGCTGAAACTAAACGTAAAACAACAGTAGATAATTGTTACTGTCTTTCGCATCGCTTCTTATTAGAAACAGTACCTTAGATACAAGCAAGCACACAAAGTTTTTATTTATTGCAAAACTTACCCGACTCTAGATTACAGCTGTTTTCACATTGTTCCAAGATTTCTATAGACTATGTAGTACTTAGATTCGTTCTGGAGGGGCTAAATTATAACAGTCGCACGGCTCGATCGAAAGTTAAGCTACGCTTGCCGCGGTTAGTTCGTGGATGGGTGACTATTCATTACATATCGATGCCAGTCCAGGCCTCGCAAAGTACGTCAAGCCGTTGGTCCCGGCAGTCATTCGTAGATCTTTGGGTCATCAGAAGCCCAAAAGTCCGACACCCAGTCTTACCAAGGGGTATCGTACTATCCAGTAACTAGGTGCGGAGGTCAGGTCAGGTCCCCTTTAGAGTCTCCCCAGGGATGTGCTTTTCAGGCGTTGCACAGGGGGGGTTCCGGAATTGGTCTTTTAAGAGGAACCGGGACCCCCTCTATGTGCTGATGGTGATCACCGGGGTGGTTTTAGTGAGGTAAAAATCCCACACTCCCCGACCTCCATCCCCAGAGGTCGGGTGCCTTTTGAAGGTTCCCCCGAAAACAAAAAAAAAAAAAAAAAGGTGCGGAGGTCAGATAGGCAGCTACTGGTATTACTGGTATCCATCTGGCCCATCGTGCTGCTCGACGAGGTGGGCAAGCTCTTTGAAAGAGTTATTGCAGACCGCCTCGTCGGGCAGCTGGTGCGGGTGGGGCCGTATTTGGCGGAGAGCCAGTTTGGTTTCCGCAGGGGGCGCTCCACGGTGGACGCCATCATGCGCGTGCGAGCCCTCACGACGGGGGATGCTGTGGCCCGGGGTGGGGTCGTCTTGGCAGTGTCTCTAGACATCGCCAACGCCTTCAATACCCTGCCCTGGAGTTGCATCAGGGAGGCACTCCGGTATCACCGGATGCCGACCTACCTCTGTCGTGTAGTCGAGGCCTATTTGACGGATAGGGCGGTGATCTACCCCGGTCACCAAGGAGAATGGAACCGGCGAGAGATGTCGTGCGGTGTCCCACAGGGATCGGTCCTGGGGCCGCATCTGTGGGACATCGGTTACGACTGGGTGCTGCGCGCCGACCTCCCTAGCGGCGTCAGCGTAGTGTGCTACGCTGACGACACGCTGGTCCTGGCGCAGGGGAGGTCGCACCAGGCGGCGGCCGAACTAATGACACGCGGGGTTGCGACAGTCGTTGAGAGGATCCGGCAGTTGGGACTCGAGGTGGCCTTGCACAAGTCCGAGGCCATGTGTTTTCATGGTCCTCGGAACGCGCCACTGTCGGGTTCCCAAATAACGGTAGGAGGTGTTCTCATCGGCGTCGAGTCGACGATGAAGTACCTGGGACTCGTCCTCGACAGCCGGTGGAACTTCGTCGAGCACTTCCGACGTTTGGCTCCCAGACTGCAGCGGGCCGGGGCTGCTTTGAAGCGGCTCTTGCCCAATCTAGGGGGGCCAAACGCCTCCTGCCGGAGGCTCTACGCGGGGGTCGTGCGGTCCATGGCCCTTTACGGGGCACCGGTGTGGGCGCTTTCGCTAAGGCTCCGGCCAGCCCGCCGGTTGAAAGCGTCCCAAAGGGTCATGGCCATCCGGATGGTACGGGGATACCGCACGGTCTCCTGCGAGGCGGCGAGCCTCCTTGCCGGATTGCCGCCGTGGGATCTGGAGGCAAAGGTCCTCGCGCACGTTTGGGAGTGGCGCGAGGAGGCGAAACGCCGGGGCGTAACTCCGCTGCCGCGAGTAATCGCGGCACAGCGGACAGAGCTCCGGCGGGATCTCATGGCGGCATGGAGAGTGCGACTGTCGCAACCCAGCGCAGGGCACGCCACAATTGCGGCGGTAAGACCCCTCTTTGAGGAGTGGCTTGAGAGGCGCCACGGCGTCCTCACCTTCCGCCTTACGCAGGTCCTCACCGGAGATGGCTGTTTCGGGAGGTTCCTGTTTCGAATAAGGCGGGAGGAAACGCCCGGGTGTTACCATTGTGTGGATCGACCGGAGGACACGGTGGAGCATACGGTGGAGGTCTGCCCGGCTTGGGCGGAGCACCGCCGTGTCCTCGTGGCGGCGATCGGCGGCGGCGACCTCTCGCGTCCGGCCCTGGTTCAGGCCATGGTACGGAGCGAGAGGGAATGGGAAGCCGTCACCTCCTTCTGCGAAGCAGTAATGCTCGCGAAGGAGGAGGCGGAGCGCGAAAGGGAGAGGCAATCTCTGCGCCCTCGCGCCCCTAGCCGCCGCAGGAGGAGGAGACACCCTGGGCGTCGGGAGTCAATTGCCGACTCCCGGCCACCGTAGGCGCGGGCTTGCGGACGGCGAGCAATGGGCAGCTCGCCGTCCGGTAAGGACCAGGCCCGGGTCGACGGCGCGTCGTGTTCCACGCGCGCCTCAAAGAGATGTCAGCAAAATTGACGGGGTCCGATAGGACCGATGCCTGCCGGGGCTGCGGATTGTTCGAAAGAGTTACCGTGGCCCTGGCGCACAGGCAACTGAAGGAACACGGGTGGGTTTTAGTCAGTAAGAGCCTGACACGCCCTTCCGCTCCGCCCAGAGCGGGAGACGTCATTTGATGATTACACACCCAAAAAAAAAAAAAAAAAGGGATGTGCTTTTCAGGCGTTGCACAGGGGGGGTTCCGGAATTGGTCTTTTAAGAGGAACCGGGACCCCCTCTATGTGCTGATGGTGATCACCGGGGTGGTTTTAGTGAGGTAAAAATCCCACACTCCCCGACCTCCATCCCCAGAGGTCGGGTGCCTTTTGAAGGTTCCCCCGAAAACAAAAAAAAAAAAAAAAAGGTGCGGAGGTCAGATAGGCAGCTACTGGTATTACTGGTATTCAGCTGAGTCTGGTTATACTGGAAACCGAGCACAGTATAGTTGGAAGCACCAGCCAAGTGCGCGTCGGACCACGCACAATGAAGGGTTCCGTAGTTGGGATGAATTTATCCCAAGAACAAACTTAACATTGTAGTTGAAAAACATGTTCTCCCATACGTTCCAACTTGTAAGTTGGTCGACTATTATTCGTTAACTTGTAAATCCTACTAAGCTGTGATAGTTTTCCTTTTAACATCGTTATGTATATTACTACCGTGAATTTCTTCATATATCCAAAAACAACCATTTAGCTGGCAAGGGACACACTTGATTCTAACAAAAACATGCCTTAAAGCTTAATATTTCACATACGGATCCCTTAATCGAAAAATTGTTTGCACAAACCCGCAATATTTTTGAAAGACCTATCTAACAATATCCCTCACCATGGGGAAAACGAGAAAAAAAAACAGATCTCCACTCACACACTCACACACGTGTAGAGGAAGTAACCAATTTTTTTTTTCATAATTTTATTTTACCACTTTATCGGCGTGACTAATATGTATATCCATGCCAAATTACAGCTTTCTAGTACTAAGAGTCTATGAGCTAAGCTGCGGACAGACGGACGGACGGACATGGCATGGTATAAGGGTTCCTTGTTGACTACGGAACCCTAAAAAGGCTAGGCAGATTGATTGTAATACTTAGATTCAAGTTCTTTTCCAGCATGACTGAAACATAAGTATCCATCAACCGAAATGAGTAACGAGCTCATAAAAAAACTCTATTTCTTCAAGCAACAACGTTATTACGTAAAACTTTATACTGCCTGATATTACATAAAAATTATGCTGTGTAAACAAATATAAAAACATCATTTACTTTATGGCTATCGTTACTCGTGTCTTGGTTATATTAGATTTTTTAAGACTCAATTATATTTTTCATTTCGTTCTAATTCTAATACGAGTAGATTGCTAATAAAAATATGGCAGCAATTAATTTAATTTTTTAATAAGTGTAGTAAAACCTAGTGTAGTTTAAGTAGTGTAATTGAAAATGCCGAGACGCCCTAGGAAGACATATAGTGACTTTATTGGTGATGTTCTTCAGAAAGGCCAGGTGCGTAGTACTCGCAACCGGCGTGCGTGTATGACCAGATGTATGAACGTAAACGAGGCGAAAGGAGTATGTAAGGATCGTAGTAGGCACCCTAGGAAGACATATAGTGACCTTATTGGTGATGTTCTTCAGAAAGGTCAGAATTTTTTTTAAGCTAGTGGGTCTAGAATATTGTGCTGAATTCATGGTTTAAGTTTGCGCGTCGATGTTCCTGCCACCCTGTATATAATTATTTACCTACTTATTATTAAGATTTGTTCTAAGTTTTTCTTGATCGGAAGATTTTTACAGTCGCATACTACAACAGGACTTTCAGATTATGATAATAAATAAGCCTATGAAATAAATAACTTTGATTATGATCACTGATAGCTTCCAATAAAAAAAAAACTGTACCTAATTTCACATCCGATCTATGGAATGATCATAAAAGTCACTAAAAGTAATTCATTTAAAGTTAGTATCACGGCAAACCCAAGAACTTTTATCAAAGTACATGTCGTACTAATGAATTTGATACCACGAGACAAAAGAGAATGTAGGTATTTAGTGTAAGATCGTCAGACCACATAAGCCTTCTGTCTGCGACGGCTAATGAAACCCTCAAAGTCAGATCCATCACTTTTCACCTTTTGCCCTACAGGTCAATAACTTATTAGTCTTATCGAGTTAAATAAATAGAGAACATGATAACATTTTTTTTTGCTTTTATATCATTTTGGCAAATTATTATTTCTCTTCAGTATTTTTGGACTCAGATTATTCTTTCTCAAAGTAACTCAATACAAATAGTTTTATTCAAAGTGAAAATCTTGGGGTACATACGATTAATCGAGTCTGGTCATACCACGCTGCTTTCGGTGCATTTCGTTCATCATTCATTCAAGTAATATGAGCTTACGCCATAAACGATAAAAAACCTACGCGAAGCCTACAAATAGAATTTGCATTAAACTAATTAATTACGTTTTATGTGAACAAGGGTTATTCGGGAATGATCCACGAGGCCACATTATAGTAAGAACAGCAGGTCGACTTCATACAACGAGCGAAAATGCACACAAACATAGACACGCTTCACGTTCAGTATTTGTATCACTCACATTCACAGCGTGTTTGTACACTTGGTAACCACAAGTAAAGCGCGCGTCACTTTGTGAAATAGAAATACTATACAGCAAGTGCAAGCGCAGTCGCGACTGGCATTTGGCTGAGATAGACTGAGCTTTGTTGATGCACCAGCACTGTTCGTTTAGTCTATCTCACCGTCTATGGGCAAGATTCACAAATCGCAGTTTGACTTTCCTACTTTACCCAGTAGTTACCTGAAGTAAGCGTCTCATACGAATGTGAACTGTATTCCTATAACTTTAATGTTAATATTCATACGAAACACTTGGTCACATTCGCTTATACAAATAGATAAATCTCATGCATAAAAATAAGATTCATCTTTATGAGGCTATACTAATACTAATCTTAAAGAGATGTCAGCACCATTGACGGGGTCCGATAGGGCCGATGCCTGCCGGGGTCGCGGATTGTTCGAAAGAGTTAGCGTGGCCCTGGCGCACAGGCAACTGAAGGAACACGGGTGGGTTTTAGTTTTCTTTGATAGCCTAATTCTTGAGGAAGGTTATAGGCTATTTAACATTACGCTACCACCCTTAGGAGCCGAGTAAAAAGAAAAAAGTCAGAAAACGAAGTAATAGCGGGCGAGCGATAGGATGCGACTCGGTGGGTCGGGGACATAAACTTCACGCTGAGGAAGTCGCGGGCAGAAGGTTATTATTTGTATAATACGCTTATTTTACCTGGCAAATTGAAGTCAAGGTGCGATATTTCAATCTTGTCCTATGCGTGCTTGTGCCTATTTTTGCCGGTTGTATGAAACCGACCGCGTCGTGAGGAAAGTAAACATTATGAATGTGGATGGCTTTAAGTGTAGGGTTATACCAAAAAAACGATGGATGGACTATGTGAAAGATAATATGGTTATAAAGGGGGTGCCTACCGAGATGTCGACTAATGGAGAAGTATGGACGAAAAATACATGTTTCGCAGACACCAAATAAATTGTGATGGCAGAAGAATGATGATAAAATGTATGAAGCTTGGAACTGACCTTCTGTACAATTCTGTGATTGAGCTAAGCGCCATCAACCGTAATCCTTTAAATAAACGCCGCCCGCTTCAAACAACAGCCCAGAGTGATGAAAGAAAATAACAGGCCTAAATTACATAAATTAATTTGGGCTACAAATCGCCCCCAACCTAATTCATTGCACTAATTATAAGAGATTGAATTGCCTTACTTGGCAACAAAAATTAATTATAATCACAAGTGTTGTTTTAACAATATCATGTCGTTTATGACGTTAAGTGAAATAAGAGGAAACAATTGGTTGGAATATTTCTTCGTAATATATGAAAGCTATACAGGAATTTGTGTTACTTGAAACAAATAAGGTGTATTTGTAACGTTAGAGACTCAATTGAATAATAATAATGATAAAATATTTGAGTAATAAGAAATACACATAACACGTGTATTCCCCGCAGGGTTAGGCAGAGGTGGACCTTTTTTTTTTGTTTTCTTTGGAAAGCCTTTAAAAAGCACCCGACCTTGGGGAGAAAAGTCGGAGAGTGTGGGATTTTTACCTCACCAAAACCACCCCAGTGATCACCACTACACCACCAGCACATAGAGGGGGTCCCGGTTCCTCTTAAAAGACTAATTCCGGAACCCCACCTGTGCAACGCCTGTAAGGCACATCCCTGGGGAGACTGTAAAGGGGCCTCCCCTGAGCCTCGCTATGCACGGAAGCACATGACCACTGTACAGACAGAGGTGTACTTATAGTACACCGTCATTTCGCCAGTTATTTGTAAGCCCCCAAATAACAGGGGGCGAGCCTATTGCCATCAACTAGGCACACATCCAGACTCCAGGCTGCTACTGAGAAATTCTAGATAGAAAAATCCAATAATGCTTTGCCCGACCGGGGAATCGAACCCAGGACCTCCTGCTCAGGAGTAGCATTTGCGACCACTAGACCAAAGATAATATAAGAAATAATGTTAGAATAATTATAATTGACAAATGTTTCGAAAGAACGGAGGAAAAAACCACTTCAAATGCTATTGTATTACGCAAACAATGTATAGGAAACTGGGGGTCTACTCTGTAAGTCCGTCAACAGAGATATGGGCCCGTCCGAAGTAGTTTAATACTTTAGAAAGAACCCTACTCTCGATTAATTAACCTTTTTGGACGGCCAAAAACACATCGGCAGTAAAGGCTCCCACAGACAGGCTCGACGCGACAGCGCTACACAAAGGCGCCGCCGCCGCTCGTCGCGCGACACGCAGTGCCTTTGTGTCGGGCGTCCCGTCGCGCCAGTGTGTACGAGCCTTAAGGACAACTGTCAAATGGTGTTGTCATTCATTCTTAGTTCGGGCTTCGAAGAAATCTTGTCATTCTTCTCCATACGAAACTAACTTTTGGAAGGGGCAACTAAAGTCAATTCTATTATCTTGTAAATTATGACGTTCAAAAGTACCTTTTATGTGCTTATGTGGAATAAATGATTTGACTTTGACTTTGATTCGGAGTCTCAAACGCCCGTAACTTCGGCCGAATCTACGGATTTCGTGCTTACAGAGTAGACCCCCTGATTCAAACAAAACGGACAACAGTACAGCTAAATTACAGCCTCGTCGAATGTCTAACGCAGTTGACCACGCATGCAAGCTATCAAACACATTATCTACCTTATATTTCATCCTAGCCATCACACGAACATAATTAATAGCTACAACTCCAGTAGCAAGTATTTGCAACCATAAGGATATTTATCTATATTACTCTCTACTCAGGTTATTTTACGCCCCTCATAATAAAACAAGAATTATTAAAGTTATCGGTCCCATAACAACGGACAAGAAGCCCATTCATTTCGACAAGCACATAACTATAAAACGCGCCATCACGGTGAAAATACAAGTTGGGTAAGTTAAAGTTTCTACTTTTACTGCCACATACGTTCCAACTACTTACCTATTAAGTGTAGCTAGTCATACGTGGGCACATCACGAGACCCTTAAAACTAGCCGATCCGATATGTACACAATCTCTTGTTCCGGATAAAAGTACTCCCGATCTCAAAATCTCCGATTCCGGAATATGTAGGGAACGTTGTAAAACCACCTATTTGTGGTTGCAGCAAATCGTTGTTTAACTCTTTCGTACAGTTTACGACCGCCATAAAAGGAGTAAATTTACCGTGCCACTATTAAAATCTATTCTCGTAGGTGCAAACGTTAGGGCCGAGTGCGGAGGTATCTTTGGCTATATAGGGCGGTGCTATCGTAGTAAATCACCATTGCCTTCGTGAAACAGGTCTTTACGTCAGCCAACTTGGATAATTAAAGTACGTTTGAGAAACAACGTAAACAAACAAGTTTATGTGACTTCTTTATAGATGTTCCAGTGAGGTCTAGCGAGGCGAATTATGACGGACGTTAATGACCATGTTGCAGTTCGTTTTAGCCTATTCTATCTTAATTATCTTCAAGGCATGAAACATGTCTAAAACGAGAGAGTGACGCTTGCACAGATGGCTAGAATAAGAGCCAATAAAGGCAATTTGATTCGAACATATTACTTAGAACTCTTGGAAGAGCTCTGTTTGTGTTGAGCTTATGGGCTGAGGAAACTAACTCAGTTTCAATACAATAATAAAGCTCCTAGGAAACTAAGCTACGTACTAGGATATGAGTTTGGTTCGGTTTATCTTACTAGTTCCTAATACCTTTCTTTACGAGGAATATAAACTCAAATGACATGTATGTGAAGTAAGTCCCTGGAGGATGGTCCAGAACGAAATCGTATCGAGATTGGATTAAAATGCAATTTTTAGTACTGCAGAAGATGGTCTATGCGGTTCGGAGGTAGTCGGTTGATTCGTTCAACCATTTTTACACGGTTGTCTTGAAATTTAAATAAAAGATTACGAGAAAAGGTTGTATCTTTTTCTGCGCCTCCACCCGCTCAGTACCCACTACCAAGCGAGCATCTTCCCGGAGGTTCTAACCTTCCGTGGCCCACTTGGAAGTCTCTAAACCATCTCCGAACCCTAGCGGGAAGATGCAACTACAACCTCGCAAAGTGGCTATTTCGACGGTACGGTATCAGGATGTGGATGTGGAGCTGTCGCGCTAACTGTGTCCTACCTCCTATTCTGCCCTCTGTGCCCCAAAAATAGCAGTAGCGACCTCTGCGCTGTACCGACGATGCAGTGGAAGTGACGGAGTTTTGGGCCAAAATTTAATACACTATCGTGCCATCGACACGACGAAGAAGAATGCGAAAAAGTTCCCAAAGCATGTACGATGTAATGCACATGCAAAATAGGTACAGTCACGAGCATAATATGGTACACTTATACACTTGGCTAAATTCAAAAGCGATTTTCTCCTTAATTTTTTCAATGAAATGTTATGTTGTTACGAACATAGTATTTTCGAACCCATAGGTTTATGTAACATGTCGTATTTTAACGTTGCATGCATTATTTCACAAAAAAATCGCTATTGAAAGTTGCCAAGTGTTGACATATTAAGTGCTCGTGACTGTACAGGATGATAAAGGATGACGGATGTAGGATGCTAAGGTAAATGTACCAATACTCGGCGTTTAAAGGCCTGCTGTGTGAAAAGTATATAATTTACAATAAAACTTTTTGTATAACGAAATATACCTAAACATCCATTATTCTAAGTACGTAGTTCATTACTATAATTTCGAGTAGTAATAAATACTTATATAAGCAAATGTAAAAAAGGGCGATTTATGCCAATAGTCGTCAGATTTGTACTATTATTCATCAAAAGGACCCAGCAGTAGTACATTTTGTATGCTAATAATTATGAATGTGAGTGTCTTTGATCTGAGTGGCGAGTCTAAGAAACAAAAGGTTGTAAGCTATTAGCAGAGCAGGTAGCTAATAAAAAACAGCAAGATAACTTGAATACTAATATATTTGCTTAAATAATTAAGAGATCAGAATCAAATTGGTGACGTTCTTCAGAAAGGTCAGGTGCGTAGTACTCAGAACCGGCGTGCGTGTATGACCAGATGTATGAACGTAAACGAGGCAAAAGGAGTATGTAAGGATCGTAGCTGGTGGCGTTCTGTAGTTTCTGCCTACCCCCATGGGAAGAAGGCGTGAGTTTATGTATGTATGAATAAAAAAAACAGTTTTTATCTCAATAAATTTTGACGTGAATACGTCTTTTCGCTCGGTTTACTGGTGGTAACCTCAATATTTCTGAACGACAAAAACACGTAAGAATTCAACCACTAATAACTACAAGAATTTGAATGTTTATGTAATGGTTTAGTATTCAAAAGATAGGTCATAGTTGAGATGAGGTCCTGGATTCAATTCTCAGGTCGGGCAAAGCGTTATTGGGGTTTTCCTTTAGGAATTTCTCAGTAGCAGCCTGGAGTCTGGATTTGTACCCGGTTGATGGCAATAGGCTCGCTCCTTATTACATGGGTCTTAAACAAAACTGGCGAAATGTGGGTGTACTAATATAGGTACACCTCTGCCTATAGCTTCGGGGAAACTGGCGTGATGTTATGTGAAAGTTCACTAAGAATATATTAGAAATAGCATAGGATAGCTGAAACTATCCTATATGTATAACTGTCGCATAAACAATTAGATTTTGTATCTGTCATCTTTGACCTAGGCAAAAGACAAGGGCAAACCCAGCTCAAAAAAAAAATACTACAAGTCATTTTATGTTGTGCAAGTGACATTCAACGTTAGGATGGTAAAGCGATTACGAGGTTGACATTTGATTAGACACTAATTTTATTTTATTTTTCTTTAATTTTACCGAAAGCTTACAGACTAAATAATACAATAAAAAAACAATCGTTAGTAAGAAAATATACTAATTACAAGCTTCCAAATGTGTACATCTAGTTACAAGTACTTTTCGCTGACTAAATGTACGTTAACAGCGATTAGCAAACGAAGAAAAATAAATATTAAATAAATAAAACAATTTTATTTTGGTGATTGCCTATGGAGAATTAGTCGAGTCGTGAATTATCAAAAAAAAAAAACACGTGTGGCACTCGGAGACTGCCGCGGTAAAGCTATTGCATAGCATTTTTTATCAACTTATGCAATTATAATTATTTATTTATTTTTTATTTATGCAGTATTTTTATTTCTTTGATATTAATTCAAGTACAGTCGTACCATATACATACACGTTAAGCGATCGCTCGGCCGAGCTACATGGTAGGCGGAGTGGGGGGCGTTAGGTTTTATTTTCGTTACGAAATTTCTTGATTCGGTCGCCGCGCTCAAAGCCCGCGATAAAAGCTTTGCAATAGCTTAAAACATTTTCAGTGACCCTGACTCATCTACCTGTCGAGAAATTATAGCCAAAGGGTTAAGGAAGAGTAAGAAGTTCAACATCCTATGACAACAAAGGAATATGTTCCTTTATGTTGTCATAGGATGGTGAACTATCATATCGACAATATTATTGCAGGTGTAGCATCGCTTGCCATATTGCCCTTCTTGACACAGAGTATATCCCATGGAACTTTATTGCTAAACGTGTTACTGCATTTATCAGCAACGTATGAATATTCATACTAATATTATTAATGCGAAAGTAACTCTGTGTGTCTGTCTCTTACTTTTACACTAACATATAATATATTATATTATATATATCATAAATGCGAAAGTAAGTTTCTTTGTTTGTTACGCTTTCACGACGAAACGGCTAAACGGATATGGATGAAATTTGGCACAAGGGTATATAGTTGAAATAATATAGTATGTTCCTTAATTATAATACACTAAACACATTAAAGTCATTTTTGCCAACAAATTGTATTATTTCAAGGTTAAAATCCCTTTTAAAGTTTCGTCTTGATTCATCCTAGCATTCCTATTCACCCCGTTTGACGGTATTAAATATAGCTTGCTAAAAATAATGCGCACAAAATGTTTTCATTCGTTTTTAGGGTTCCGTACCCAAAGGGTAAAAACGGGACCCGATTACTAAGACTTCGCTGTCTGTCCGTCCGTCTGTCTGTCACCAGGCTGTATCTCAAGAACCGCGATAGCTAGACAGTTGAAATTTTCACATATTATGTATTTCTGTTGCCGCTATAACGACAAATACTAAAAAAAAAACTAAAATAAATATTTAAGGGGGACTCCCATACAACAGACATGATTTTTTTGCCGTTTTTATAGGTAATGGTACGGAACCCTTCGTGCGCGTTTTATGGATTATTTGAACTTGCACCCCACATTATCACTAAAACATTGAAAGATTACTATCTTTTACTTCTGACCAGGAGGTTTGAGTATAATATAAACTGATTAGGTACCTGCTTACTATTATTGTTATCAACAGGTGTTGCAATAATTGTTCAACGTTATTATGCATAGGTAGATAATACTGTTTAATCATAACAAATTATCTTCTAGTTACATACTATTTGTAAACATTGCTTTGGAAAACATTACACCTCAGCGAGATTTTGTAAAAATACATACATAAGTACATAAACTCACGCCTTCTTCCCATGGGGGTAGGCAGAAACTACAGAACGCAACCTGTTAGGATCCTTACATACTCCGTTTGCCTCGTTTACGTTCAAACATCTGGTGATACACGGATGCCGGTTGCGAGTACTACGCACCTGACCTTTCTGAAGAACATCACAAATAAGGTCACTATATGTCCTCCTAGGGCGTCCCCTCTCGGGCGGCGTTTCCACTCACATCTGCCTTGTAAATACCTTTTGTTAGGTCGCCTTTCATTCATCCTCTCAACATGACCAAACCATCTAAGCATACTCTTTGTCACAGTCATTTGTATATTTGTTTTGTTAATAAAAATATAACCAACAAAAGAACTGTTCAGTCGCAAATCCACAATATGAAAACGAATTTATAACAGTTCCAAAAAAACTCAAAGAACGACGTAACACGATAACTGGCAGCGTGACGCAACACGGAATCGCATCGGTCTTTTATCACGGCACTATCCGATTCAGCATGAATTTCGATCATTTGCCGTTTGTTTGCTATAGAAGAACAGGTGTTCCGGCCCTCTGAGTTATTGCTCACTCCATACGTGAATAATAGCGGAACTGTTACAGCGAACATTTGCACCTTTTTTCTGTACCTACGAGTATAGCGTGGTAGCGTCCATTCGATAACTTGAAATTGGTCCCTAGAACGTTCGGGTAACGTGTAGCTGTGACACTCATTTTTATTACCTGCCATTGAATGGACTGTGTTGCGAATTTAGTTCTATCCTATTTTTTAGGTCTTCGTTACATTGTTTTCCACCTAACGCTAAAAGGATTTTGGTGTGAAGCAAAAGAACCAGCATACAAAAAAAGGAATTCAACAGAATCCACAATTGAAAATATCTTCACAAAAGAAAACTGATACAGTTAAAAGGTGTTTGGTCGCGGTAATTAACGTCTGAAGAGCAAACAAAACATTCTAAAGAATGTTGTTGATGGAAAAATTAGAAAACCAAAACAAAATTGATTAGCACACGCTTCCAAAACAATACAAATGCACAAATTTTGTAAAGAGACCGTGTTTTTAACTAAAAACTAATTATTATCAGTAGCAAGGTGACTGAAATTACCTACGTGATTTTCTAAAGGTACGGTCAACACAGCGTCACTGGTCGATCGAAGGTTAAGCTACTCTTGTCGCGGTCGGTTCATGGATGGGTGACCATCCATTACATATCGAGACCCCTTTGTCCCGACTGTCATTCGTAGATCTTTGACAGTCGTTACGGGTAGTCAGAAGCCCAAAAGTGTCACAACCAGTCTTACCAAGGGTATTGTGTTACCCAGTAACTGGGTTGTAGAGGTCAGATAGGCAGTCGCTTCTTGTAAACTACTGGTATTCAGCTGCATGTGGTTAGACCGGAAGCCGACCCCAACATAGTGGGGAAAAGGGTAGGTAGATTGATTGAAGCTCATTTGGTTCAATAAAGGCTTCCGCAAACAGGCGAGATGCGACGGCGCGACACAAAGGCACCGCTCGTCACACGACACGCGTTGCCTTTGTGTCGTGCTGTCGCGTCGCGCCAGTGTGCACGAGTCTTAATACTGCAAGAGTTAAAATATTATTACTTTTAAGGCATATTTAGCTAATTGGAGTGCTATGTCGACTACTTACGACTTACTACTACTTACTGTACGACTACTTATCAAGCTATACAGTTCCAGTATAAGCTGACTACTTATTGTACGAAAAGCCTATACAATGCGAGGTCAGCTAAAACTGGAAATGTATAGCTTGATATGTCACCGTGTGTACTTATCTAGACACAGTAGAACTATTTACTTATTCAGTTTGTATTATACAGTAAGGCAAATATGCTTGACTTTAACCAAGCTTGGTCTTCGAATTAAGATTAGGAGCTTACCAATCCTAACTAATCGTCAGATGTACTGCTAATCTAGCCTACTAATCTTGTTTAATCGGTCAGCTATACAGAAGTATATCGCATTAATTTCTACTAGCATAATTGTTATTGCCTTATGATAACCGTGTAGGTAGATTAAAACTTAATTTAATTTATACCAATTGAATGGTTCAAAAATGAATGTGAGAGATTTTTGGAAGACAGTGCGTTCAACTGTTCGTCCATGTAGGTACCATAAAGTAAAATAGCTTCAAATTCGATACACTGCTTTGGAAAGTCCTAATGAAGGCTCGAACATACTGGCGCGACGCGACAGCGCAACACAAAGGCACCGCGTGTCGCGCGACGAGCGACGCCTATGTGTCGCACTGTCGCGTCGCGCCTGTTTGTAGGAGCCTTTAATGTTTTGATTGCAAAACAAGATTTGTAACTCCTTAACGTTAGGTACGTACCGTCAGCTGGAAAACTTTCATATAAATATACTTGTAACCCGCCATCTGCAAGTGACGTTACAGAACGAACATATTTTACAAATCGCGAGTATTCCCGACGCCATTCTGAATCCTGACCTGAACACGATCAAACGAAATTGAATTTTACATATAATACATTATTGCATTGACTATAAAGTATATATCTGAAAGATGTGGTCATATCTAAGGTACACTATGTGGTACAGACCATCAAAGTGGACAACTTTCTCCATGATACCAACATTGTAATAGCGAAAAACCTTTTTTCACGATTTTTTGTGTTTTTGTTTTTTGGAAGTCGGTTGTTTTTTTGTAAAAAAGTTTTTATTTTTCACTTTTTAGTTGTGGTACCTACCCCACATACATTCGTATACCACTACTTGATATGTAAATAACCGTGACAGGAAATTATTATAACATCATCAACATAAACCAAGTGGAAAAAAAACGCATTAGGGAGAACTCAAAACCTACTGGTCAGTTTAAATTGATCAAATTTAAATGGGACCACATGTGAAGCACCAGCTTTCAAATAAAAAAAAAGAATAATCCAAATTGGTTCACCCAGAAAAAAGATTTTAGCTAACACACATAAAAAAAAGTAAAAATACAGTCGAATTGAGAACCTCCTCCTTTTTTTGAAGCCGGTTAAAAAATAATCAGCAGTCCCATACAATTGGGTGAAGGAAAATATCGTGAGGAAACCTGCATGTCCTAGAACCAAAAATTCGAAGACATGTGACATCTACCAACCCGCACTGGCCCCGAGTGGTAGATTACAGCCCATTCCCTCTCAAAGAGAGGAGGCCTGTGTCCCAGCAGTGAGAAAATTATAGGCTGATTATGCATACAATTGGGTTGAGTAAGTGTTGAAGTTTTGTATAGGACAGTTGATAATTTTTTCGCGACTTCCATGGCATCGTCAGTGGCAGCGCAGAGGTTGCTATGGTTACATTTTTGGGGCACGGAAGGCAGAATAGGTAGTGGGACTGCGAAACAAAGTTTGCGTACAGCTTTTTTTTTTATCTGGGAAATCATCAAATGACCTCTCCCGCTCTGGGCGGAGCGGAAGGGCGTGTCAGACTTACTGACTAAAACCCACCCGTGTTCCTTCAGTTGCCTGTGCGCCAGGGCCAAGGTAACTCTTTCGAACAATCCGCGACCCCGGCAGGAGTTTGCGTACAGCTGGGCCACTAAAATTGTATACACTGTCCTGCCATCGACAGAATGAAGAAGGAGACTGGCATATGAGACCTGTAGATGAGGACCTGGTCTGGGCCAAAAATTCATGTCATTATGCCACCAAGCGTCAATTATTCGCAGCTCGTTACTAACATCAATACTGTTGATTTCGATAGGTAATTACAAAGAAGACCACAAAACTTATTTAACGTGGCGATATTTTACATTATGAGCTACATCATTAATTTAGGTTCATCATCATTAGTTTAAGTTTACAGTTATGAGTAATTCTGAACAAAGGCTATGCTTGATCAAATTATGTACGACCGCTGACAGTTCACACAAATAATTATGAAAAACTCACCTGTATAGCTATTCACAACCACTCGACAGGCTTCCGAATGTAAAATTACGCGTTTCCGTTTAGGAATTGCCTTGTCCCCGACTGCAAATAGCTGTCGGAAGAATAGCGGTCGTCTTTTTGGTTTAGACTGTAAATATTCGGATTTGTGAACAGCGTTTAGAGTACTCCTTTGATAACATGGATTGATGTTCGACTCGGCACGGAAGCGTATCAAATGTATATGAGTAGCTATGCTGGCCTCTCCCGATTCCAGTGTGACCAACTTTATTGATAAAACCTTGTTAAAACTGACGATCCTTCTCTGGTTTCTATTCCTGAGTCGCACCAAGTGTTATTGAAATTTTCAATTACAAAATTGATTCTTTGTAGTAGCCCCGTACTACGAATTTATGCTTCATTAATTACAATGAGCCTGGCCCCTATTTCTTAGAACTTCAAAACAGGCAAAACGGTAAAATGTAACGTTGGTATACTTATACACCTCTGACGACCTCTTCAAAGAATATCGAATATAGTAGCATATATTATTATTAATAATATCATATTCGTCAGTATCGACGCTGGTAAACTACTCTTATAAATGAACATTTTTTTCGTAAACGTTAGGTTTACTAACAAAATTCTCAATAGTCCCAATTTTCACAGCTTATCCTTACGCAATACTGACGCAAGAACAACGCTCAATGAATCCTTGAGCTGATCATCATCCACCTGCCCTTATCCCAAATTATTTGGAGCGTTGCAGTATGTCTTCTTCTTTCCTACATCTCTTATCAGCCGCCATCTTAGCATTCACTCTCTCTCCTACCATAATCTTCCACAAAATCCACCCAACGTACAGGCCCAGCCATTGTACCTTCCCAAAGCACAAGAGACGTTAATTTTCTTTCAAAATCTTTATCAGCCATCATTTCCGTCACTCCCTTTCCGATCATATCATCTTTCACACAATCCTTCCACAAAACTAGAATTGTACCTCTCAAATCACCAAAGATGTTAATAAAATCAATGTAAAAGAAGCCGCCTTCTTCGCGAATTGCAAAACATACTTTGCAAAACGGCAACAATAATAGCGGCGCGTGCCGCGACACACAGCGCGATTGTTTGTTGGTCAATGTGCTCATCACAATGATTGGGAGCATTGTTTCCAATTACGTAATACAAACGAGACCAGTTGAAGTGATCTTATTGGGACATAGTGTTACCAGTAATGAGATTTGATCTCAAAACTCTATCTCCCGAATGCTCAAATGACACATTTAGTAGTTCTTAAAATTAGTTTTTTGGTATTTCTGGCGCACTTGAAGGATCAAGAACTGCTTGACACAAATCGGTGACTTAGAATAGAGTGGCGTTTTAGCCTTCGACCGTAATCTACTTAAATTAATCTTAGGATATCGGAATTCCTAATTGGCTTTCCGAGGTCTGAGACAATCCATCCGTGTATCACCTACAAGTCTTAATAGTCTTTAGGTATTTAGTTAGCCTAGAAGCCGATCCCAAGATATTTGGACAATAACTAGATATTTAGTTTCTAAACTTACATGAACTCGAAGAGACAGAAAATCGTTTCTTTCTATTTTTTGTAGCAACTCGATAAAATCTTCTTTTCGAACCGTTAACATACCTGAAACAAAAAAACAAAACAATTGTATAAACTAGCACTTAGTGGTAAGTTATAACTGTGGTTATATTTTATCTTTCTTTTGTATAAATTAACTACCCTGCCACCCCTATTTCAGACGTTATAATTCAGAAAACAACAGATACATAAATTCAGTTCCAGACAAAATAAGGAAAACATGGGAAAGAAAAAGATATTTATGATGTATGGCGAAATAACCTAGTTGAGTTTAACACACAAGAAAGTAATACTGCATTCTGTAAGACTATGTGATCGAAATAAAATTCTTTAATTCAGGACGTAGGTACCTACACCTACTCATTTCAAATTGATGGGTCAGCACATTCTATAAAAATATTAGCTAAGGCTTGTTCGGTTATTTTTATTTGTAAATTAAGTTTCATAAATAAAAACTGCTTGCTAAAACATTCGCAACAAAACTATTTTGACACAATACAAAACTGTCTTGTCTATGGCAGACAAAACTAATTTTGTTCAAAACCGTTCGACTGTGTTGTTCGTACCCACACGATTCAACTGAAGTTAGTTTGACAGATCAAACGTCACAATATGGCGTCAAAACTATTCTTATTTTGAAGCTCTTGACATGATCAATCAAGTTTTTCGAACGGTAGCGTCTTTGTTTGCTTTTTTCTTTTCTTTTCTCTTTCTGAGGGTAATATTAGAATTTGTTCTTTGCCCAAAACAGTTTTCACTCAAGATTACTTATGGCCAACTATAGCTTTATTAAGACAGGGATGGCGAAAACATTCGCAACAAAACTGTTTTGACCCAAAACAAAACTGTAGCATCTTTGTTTTCTGTGTCTCCCTTTCAGAAAGCAATATGTTTGTATTCTGTAAAAAAAATAAAAATTCTCTGCCACCACTCATAAGAGATAGAATGTAAACTGGAGTCACGGACCAGAAAAAATAGAATCTTTTTTTTCTAGTCCGTGACTGGAGCATCAGAAATTCTCGCACGTGTTATTTTTGGCCGTCTTGCGACAACATCTTGTATTTGCACCTACAAACGTGTTAAGTCTTAGTTTTAAGTTAAAGTAGAATATGTCTCTTCCATTCAAGTAGCGATCGCATAAATTCTAAAACAATATATATATCTAGAGGGCTGCCATTTGTGAGTCTCAAAGCGTTCCGTTCACCGTCCTCATGACAATGATCTCTTTTAAAGTCGTTTTTATTCAAACGATGCTAAGCTCTGACTCACTTCCTTAGAATTTTGCCAATGATTCATAGTTGCTTAGCTTTACGTATAAATACATTATTTCTAGTATTTATACAGCAGTTTCAGAAAGAGCATTATTACTCAGTGGAAGCCTAGGGTCCTAAGATGTGGATAATTAATGTAAAATTAATAAATACTTACGTTGGTTTTAAGCACCTTTGTGAACACATTTTATATTACAAACTATTCTTATTTAACTTGGAAAATATTCTGTTCAGAGTTCCAGATCAGCCATTTTTCATGCGAGAGCAGAAGCTAAAAAACAAAATGGCGGGCATAGTTGTAACTCACTGTTTTAACGACAAAAATAACTTGCCTGCTTTAGTCATTATTTAACCTAACTGCTCTATGCTGTGTGGGAAAATTATTATGATTTTAATATTTTTTAATCTTTTAAATGCAATGCTCCTGTTGGTTGGACCAATAGATTATTGCTACAATTATATTTTGTCAGTAGATAAAAACCCAACATAAAAAGCCAGTAACTTCGCTACCTAAAACATCAAAAATAATATTTACACTTACTCAAACAAACAAAGATGAAAAAAGATTATCTGATATTGACTCTCAAATCCTTTTGAAGTTTCAATAGAGGAACGCTTACAAGCATTTTTTCAACAATCTGAATAACAATAATAAAATGACTGAGTCATAAAAAGGCGATCAAAGGATCACGGAAGGTGGCCTCGAGTTGAACGCTACACAAAGGGAGTAAAAAGTACCTACTGCGAGACTGCGAGCATCCAGCGAGGACATCATTCATCATCTCACGACAATCGCTCCACAATCGAGGTCGACATCTGTGTCGACAACAAGACAAAATAGAATGAAAAACGAAATAGAAAATATCACGTTTTCGCATCAAAAATAACTTACCGAGCGTCCTGATGGGGTCTTCCCTAAAAATAAGCATAGCGTCTTTATTAATATGCAAATGAACGGAAGAAAACTATCGTCTGAGACGCACCTGTTTAGTCAGCCTGTACGCACTTTTTTACCTTTTTGTCCGACTCCTTGATATTGCAGGGGTAACGAGTATCTGGAGAGAAAATGACGATGTCCATTTTACACAGATGGCCACCCGAAATTATACTCGTTCGATGTTATCGTCCATTCAGCCCTGCGGTCATTTACTTTTATTAGTCTAAATATTATTCGCATCAATGAAATCTCGTATTATGGAACTGTTATATAAGATGTCTAGTACATGTAAGTATCTATAGCCAAATGGTTGTTCCTATTTGGCTATAATACATGTACTAGACATCTTTACTAATATAATAGCTGAAGGGTTTGTTTGTTTGACCACGCTAATCTCTGGAACTTTCAATCGGATTTGAAAAATTCTTTTTGCATTTGTTAGCCCAATTCTTGAGAAGGAAGGAAGGTTAAGTATAGGCTATTTCACTTCGCGCTACGACCCTTAGGAGCCGAGCAAAAAGAAAAAAGTCAGAAAAAACGTTAAGCGAAAACGAAGTAATAGCGCAGGCAAGCGATACGATGCTATGGAATATATTGTAGTTTAAAACAAGAAATTTCTCTCGGACGAGTCACGGGTATAATCTAGTTACCAATATGGCTGCACTTAAATCTAAATAGTTATAACTATTCGATTTCATGTGTGTCATAGGCACACGCCACAATTTCTCGGAAGGATGAAAATAAAAAAACGCATAAAACGCAAATGCAGGCCATGCCTATTGTCTCATAATATCAGTTCCCCTCACTAAGTATTACATCGCACAGGTGGTTGCGTAAATCCTCAGTAATCCACGTACATTGCCGTGTCACGACACGCTACACGAAAATTCTGTCATATCAACGGCGTTATAGAATATTGCGTTCGCGGCGCCCGCCGCGTCGTCGTGAATTCTTCCCACCTCTGATTTTCGATTTGTTCGCTGGGATTATCATATCCATGTGTCAAACCGTGGAGTGGGAATAAGTCTACCATATTGGGAAAACAGCGAACTATAACATCTCCTGCGAGTTTATTGAAAGTTTTGTATTCGAATATCGAATATTCTGCTCTCAGTGTTTCAAAATTTTATATAATATCAAATATCGCTCCGGTCGAAAGGACAGACAAACGTTTATTTTTGTGACCGCCTCTCCTGGAACATTTATTTTATTGAAATGGAAAAATATCAACATTACTATCACAATAGTCAGTTATTAGGTTGTATTGAAGAGTTTTACACACTAATTTGCTATGGAACCAATTGCCCAATTTACATAACAAGAATACTGTAAACTAAATGACCAAATAATCACGAGTATGTTGCATGCATACGTTAGAACAGTTAAAGTGGCAGAATTATCCATTACTCGAGCAGATATTCAACACAAGATAGCATTTATCTTCGTAACACACATGACCTATTAACCCAAGAGTCAACAAATTGTGGAGCAATATAGCCACAATATACATAGATGCATGGGCTATAAATATAATGTATGGGCAATGATATAGATGCATAGACAATGATATAGATGCATCGGTTCACAGAATACTCTCTGGTGGTCTATTAAGGGGGAAGCGCAAGCATAGCCCGAGGAATTCAAATTTTCTAACGTTTTTTGCAATTTGAAGGTCAATGTGAGATTGTATTTTGATTAAAATATGATTCGCAACCGTAACAAATATGGCTTTACAGAATTATAATCATTAGAATCAGCAATACAAACTCCTATTTAGAATTGGCGTCAAATGTCATGATTTCATGAAATAGTCATTCAATACAGTAATATGAACTTAGAGACATGTATTGCTGATTCTAATGATTATAATTCTGTACAACCATATTTATTACGGTCGCGAATCATATTTTAATCAAAATACAACCTGACAGTGACCTGCAAATTGCAAAAAACGTAAGAAAATTTGAATTTCGCGGGCTACCCTGAAGGTTCCGCCTTAAGGACGTGCCGTCCGGGATTAATTGGGCTCGTAAAGCTACGGAGACCCTAAATCCGGCATGGCGGTGAAAGCCGAAACTAGGCAACTGATGTACTGCAATGTTGAGCTTTAATAAACTCTGGCAAAATTGCTTGATGAGTCCCTAACGAACCAGATTTATAGGTCGGCTTGAATAATTTAAAATGCTATAGCATACCTAATACCTCGTTATATCTGTCCTCTAAAGCTGTGTATGCAAGAAAATAACATGCTGTGCTGACCCAAAATACATTTGATTAAAGGTAGGAGAATGATGGTAATATATCTATTCTCCGAGAATATACATATACAGGGTTATTGGTTAAATGTCGGCAATCCGTTAAAGGGATGTAGGAGAGGTCATTTGCAACCGAATGACCCGTGATGACCCTATGCAACTGTCAACCATTTTCGAGTAATTTGACATTTTATATTTTTTTGAAGATATCTGGTATCTTAAACTTATCTCGTTGGATAGCTGAGAAGCTGTACATGTTTTTGGAATGTTCTGCCGATAAAGTACTTATGTGTTTCTTTTTTGTAGAAATCGACTATTTAAGTCAAATAACCTGCTCAAATTGATAAAAAATTGTAACGATTTGTAAAACTATTAAAGATAATTGTCATTTTATGGTTGATTATTATGTATTGAAGTGGAAGTAGATAATAATAATTTAAAAAAACATGCATTGCTTTTTTTAAATCAATTTTCAAAGTCGTGTACTGCTAAAAAAATATAAAATGTCAAGTCACGTCATGTCAAGTCATCAGAGGTCATTTTGTTACAAATGACCTCTCCTACATCCCCTTAATGGATTGCCGACATATAACCAATAACCCTGTATAGTATCCTATTCTTCAAGTAAATAATGTTTCGTAACGATCACGAAGATATAAAAGTAGAACAAAAACACTTCTGATTAAACAAAATATTCACTTATCTCCTTAGCAAATTACTCCCTCGACGCTCATGATAAAAATGAGTGTTTTAATTGAATGGTCGTCGACTAATTATTTTAATTACTGTTGCCAATTTAGACAGCAAATTAACCAATGTTTTGTCTGATACGAGCGAACAGCGGCCATGACGTTATCTTTAGAGGTGATAAAATGTAAAACCGCCATCGTCTACTTGGACCTTGTCAGTTTTTTCTACCTCATCTGCCCAAATTACCATTGTGCCCAAGTAATCCCAGACGCTATTACAAAAATAGAACTCGAATTGAATAATTAAAGTTTTTGTTGTTTCTTTTTTTAAACCTCAGAACACCGTCATTTATAAACCGATTTGAAAAATTCTGCTTTTGTTTCAAAGGGTATACTTATAGGGTAGTTCCATATAAATTTGGTCAAGTTCTGATGAGTGATTTTTAAGTTAGCTTCAATAACACATATTTTTCCACTTAGTGTATTTTGATGATGTCATTATAACTTCCTGTCACGGTTATTTACTTAGCAAGTGAAGGTATACGAATTTGTGTGGCGTAGCTACCACAACTTAAAAGTGAAAATTAAAAACTTTATTACAAAAAAAAACCGACTTTCAAAAAAAACACTACGATGTGAAAACTAACTACTTCCAGTGGCAAAAAGTGAAAATATAAAACCAAAGACACCTACTTCTGAAATTAAAGTAATTTTTCACTTTTTAGTGTTTTTTTGGAAGACAGTTACTTTTTTTCTATTTTGCTGAGAACGTTCGCATTTCGCCATACATATGGAAATAGCTTCGGTAGTACATAGTTGATTGCGCTCTAGTACAACTAACACAAAACTGCACCAATATCAAAAGCTTTCAATTTACAAGCTCCGAAAACGATTCCAATCAACGTTCGAAGCATTTTTAACACCAACATTTTCAGTGAGTCATCATTACTTTCATCTCTCAAAGTTTTCACTAATATTTTCTTAGCATGACTACGTTAAAGGTCTGACGCGATCTCGGATGTTCAGCGAGCTGTAAAGCTTCTATTTCAGCTAAAAAGATTTTCTTTGGTGTTTCCCGAATCTCGACAATGCTGTCCTTTCTATCAAAGGTTTAAAAATCTATGCAGAGACGACAAGCCACGACAAGGCTGAATCACAGTTCGTGATTCGAAATTCAGAGGCGGGTTTCAAATAAGTTGTGAATCTAAAGCAACATTTGTATACAGTGCGTTCTTGCGAAGGAGCTCGTTGCTGGGGAGTGCCCTCTACGGGACCGTTTGAAAGGCCACGTTACCCTACCATGGCTGGGTTGGCGTCCTTTGACGACACTTCAGAGCACTTCGTTAGTTCACCGCAATAGGTAACAGTGTTATGATCCCGCACGTCTCAGGTTCGCTTCAAGTGCTCTTTTAAGAAATAAAAAAAAAGCGACCGAGACGGACGAAATGGATGCATATGGCGTGTTCTTACGATACAAGTGTGCATTTTTATCAAACCGTAATAAGAAAAAGTCAGCTGCAGTCTGCATTTAAGGAGTATATATACAGGGTGACTGGATATGAACCTGCCATAGCAAATTCGCAAATATAGAGGAGGTCATTTGCTAATTATTAGACCTTACTTTCCCTAGCTTTTTGTGGTATTTTTTATTAAAAGCGTGCTATCTTATTCTTTAACCCTAGTTTGAGGGAAATTCAGAGTTATTTTAATCACCAATGTTTATGACTACCACGAAATAATAAAAAAAACTACTAAAATAATGCAAAAATAAAGTTATGATTTTTTTAAGTTTACCTGTAAAAATTCATAACTTTATTTTTTGCATTATTTTAGTAGTTTTTTTTTTGGAAATATCTCATTAAAGTATAAAAATTGACATAGCTCCCAAACTATAAAACTTTAGTTGGGGAAAGTAAGGTTCAATAATTAGTAAATGACCTCCTCTATATGCGAATTTGCTATGGCGAGTCCAGATCCAGTCACCCTGTATATGTGACATTTTCCTCATAATTTCGATGACTCAGTTCAGTTACTAACAATGAAGTAAATTTGCTGCCGTTGTTATTGTATCGTATTGTTGCCGTTTTATAAGAATCGTGGAAATTACTCTTTTGCTTATTTTATTGCAGTAAACACGCAATTAAACTCTATGATTATTATAATTAACTAATTAACGATCGTGACCTAAAAAGCTGATAAAGGCGGAATTTTAGAGGTCACAGTGATGAAACGGTTTGAAACATGAAACATATTAGTTTATGTCCTCATTTATAAATTCTCTAGTACAAAACAATTAAATACCCAACTATATTTTTGTGCTACTACACACCGAAGGTATAATCCTACTATCCTACTATAATATCTAAACTATAATATCCATTCCATACTAATTTTATAAATTCGAAAGTAACTATGTCTATCTTTCTGTCTGTCTGTATGTATGTTACCTTTTCTCGCCTAAACCACTGAACGGATTTCTATAAAATTTGGCAAGGAGATAGATGGCATCCTGAGGAAGGACATAGGCTACTTTTGGTCTCAAAAATAATCCAAAAGGGGGTCATATTCGGGATGAAAATTTGTATGGGAAACCCAGCATTTCTTAAGTTAGGGATATTAACATTTAATACCAGATTAAATACATATATGTCGAAAATACGTTAAATAAATCGTTTGAATTTGACTAATCGGGACGCCAGCGCCGCCAGGTGGCGGTCGACAGAGTCTATAACATAACGCTTGACCAGATTTACAGTAGATATTTTTGGTGGTGGTTAAGCAGTGAACACGTTTATACGTATACTTAGTTGTGTTGAGTACCTACAGTGTGTGATTCGCTAGTATGATTAATTTGTTCCTAAATTATAATTTGATTTGAACTGCAAACGGTTTTTCTATTGCGCAATAACCAACATTTCCCATAGTACGTCCACAGTAGTTAAAATATAGCTTATGATAACGAGAGAGAGATACCTTCTCCGTTATATACATTTATGTACTAAGTACCTTACCGTACCGTACCTACATGCTAATGACAACGTCTACAAATATCTGCTATCTTGCCATTATTTATATAAGTAGGTACATTTCTATTTTTACATTAATACACACAAACATTTTATCTCATTCTAAAACCAATGCTAAGAAAGCAGGTTAGTATGTTAATTAGATTATATTCATTTATACGTTGCACTTACATACACTTAGGCTTTAGAACAAAAACTGAATACCGAATTATCTAGGTAGATACCAAAAATAACTAAATGCATTAGGATGTTCTTTTTCAGTTTCCTAAAAGTCACTCGGAGTCACGGAGTTATGAAAACCATAATATTCGTGGTTCGATTATAACCTCAAAATCTTGATACTTTTTTTGAAATATATCTATTCTGCAGCTAGTCCGCTATAAAAATAACATCATATAACAATTTACTAATGATCGACAATACAACACATAATTTTCCGATGCTCTTGGTTCCAGGGCTAACAATGTTTGGGCGCAGAGCAATGACCTTTTATGCTTTTCGTACTTCGATCAACTATATACAGTTGATCGAAGTTTTCGTAAGAAATAAAGAATTACATGTTTCTGCGTTTTTGTAAAATAATCTGTCAAGGGGGTAAAATAGGGGATGATTTTATAATTAACTGTATGTCATGTTGAATTTTTTGTGTACTTCTTTTCAAGATATTTAAGGGATTGGAAATAAAGTCATAGTCCGTATCTTGAAGTAACATTTAGTCTTTATTTCATTAAAATCGGCCCACTCGGTCAAAGTAATTACAATTTTAAAGTGATAAAATAACCTTACTAGGTATTAAAAATTATTGGTTCTGTATACTTATTATTTTAAGAGGGCGCAGCAATCATTTAGAATTATAAAATAAATAATTATAATTCATTTGACATTTAGAATCATAAAAAGCGTGTTTTTTTACACCGAACTTTGTATGAATAGGACTCGCGCCCTGAGGGTTCCGCCTCAAATCTGTGCTCGCTCGGCTGCCTGAATTTCCAATTCCGGATTGAAGGGCAAACTTAACTTTTCAGTTGAAAAAGAACTTTCAGTAGAGTGAAGTGGACCGATTTGAATAAAATATAGACTAAATTCAAGTTCAAATAGTTCAAAACATAGGAGAACAAACTTAACTTTGTAGTTGATATACATTTAACAATAAATTACCAATTTTCGGATTTTTCTCATTACTTGAACTGTAAGACCTTACTTCTCGCCAAAATTCATGCTGCTAGGTCAACGGTAAGTACCATATAAGCATTAGTATATTTGCGAGTGTTGACATATGCGACATAAATGGCCGTATTTTTTAATTGCGTTAACTTGGAAAATTGATTTTCATTACAACTCCAAGGGACCGTAGATTTAAGCTTTTCATATTTATTTCAACTTGATATCTCCACGCGTTCCTGAGAAAAAGGGTCTTGACAACGAAGTTATCCTATAAGGGTTCCAATTTTTCAAATCTTGTGGACGAAACCCTAAAAAATATTATTTGAATTTATTGTCTGCCTGTCTATCTGTTACCTTTTCATGCCGTAACGGCTGAACAGATTTAGATGAAAGGCATACGGATTGGCTATGACCCGGGTTAGGACATAGTGTACTCATAGTGGTCTCTGGCATCAAGCAATAGACAAAATTATGAAACTTTTGTATCATGAATACGAGGCTTTTGGCTATTTTGTATGTCTCTAAATGAATGTCGTTCATTTGTTAGGTGCGTTTTGTTTGTGCAGAATAAACTATTTTTCTTTTTTTTTTTTTTTTACTATGAATCCCAGTAGTACATTGCTGTAGAATAATTTCCGACCTTTACGCGGGCGAAGTTATGGGCAAAAGCAAGTAATATTATAAAGAGAAAAGATTCGATATTTTTGTATGTTTGTTTGTTACGCTTTCATGCTAAAACGGCTCATCAGATTTGGTTGAAATTTGGCACATGGGTAGACCATAACCTGGGTTAGGACATAGGACTTTTTATTCCGATATTCCCACGGGATCGAAGCTTTGTGAGTAAAACCGCAGGGCGCAGCTAGTATAATATTGTAAATGAGAAAGTTTCTATGTTTGTTACACAATCACGCAAAAACGGCTGAGTAGATTTAGATGAAATTTGGCATACAGATAGTTTATAGCCTGGATGAAAACATAGGACACTGTTTATACCGGTAGTAAGGTCCCGGGGATAAATTCCAACATCTACGCAAGAAAAGCCGCGGGTTTAAAAATATATCTGAAGACAGACGAGACAGGCAGACGGGATTACTGGACGGAATCACTCACTTCAAAAAAGACTACGGTTTAATCTAATTAAGTGTTTCGAGTTTGAATTTGGAACAAGCCTTTGTGATCCTTTTCCTTCCAGTAAGTAAACTTTATCTTGTTTGACTTACAAACTGTCAGGAGCTCGTTAGAGAGCGGTCGTGCATGAAGTAACTACACTCGCGGACAAACAATACGGGTCAGTATAAAAAACTAAAATTACTCTTAAAATAATAGAGCTAGTGGCATGAATGAAACTGTATGTTGTAGATAATTTACCAGTTAATAAAACACCAAATGTTGGAAACAATATTACTTTAATTATCAAAATTACATTTAAAAAAATATATACAAAAAAATTTTACGTTGAAAATATAGTGGTAGTACATACAACACAAAAACGTACTTTAAAACAAAATTAATACTTTGTATCGCCTGCTAGGGCTCTTCTCACAGTTACCAGGCGATTGGACATGCTGTTTATTAAGTTTCTTATGCGATGTTGCGGGATATTGGTCCATTCTTCTAATAACGCTTATTTCAGGTCTCAAAGTATAGCTGGGACGGTTTCGATTTCTTACACACCTCCCAAGCTCGTCCCAAGCTTGTTCAATTATATTCAGGTCCGGGCTTCTCGCGGGCCAGTCCATGCGATTGATGCCAAACGTCTTGAAAATACTCATTTACAATTTGAGCTGTATGTACTCTGGCATTGTCATGCATGAATATTGAATTTTCACCCATATTAATTAAATATGGGACGACATGCTCATTAAGAAGTTCTTCGACATATCTTGCACTGTAAGCGTACTATTTTATATAAGCACTAATTCCGTGCGAGTCTCTGAAGAGATTACAGCCCAAAACATAACAGATCCACCGCCGAACGGCAGTTTTTCCCCAAAACAAGCTGGAATTAAACATTCCCCTAGCCATCGGTAGACTCTTCGCCGCCCATCATGTGCTTACCTACAGCACAAATCTGGATTCATCAGAAAACATTACTCTTGCCCATTCTTGCTCTCCATTGTGCGTGTTCACGAGCGTAACGTATTCTTGCTACCCTATGTTCCCTTTCAAGTTTTGGACCATTAGCGGGTCTATGTGGGGTCAAATTAGCTTCAAGGAGCCGCCGCCTTACAGTCCATTCGTTTATGTCGTCTCTACGGGTCTCCAGAAGTTGATTTGTTATTTCAACAGCCGTGAGGTGCCGATTTCGAAGCATGGTCGTAACAATAAATTGATTCGCTCGAGACGTAGTACATCTTGGTCTGCCGGTTTCTGGTCTTTTTATGTTCTGCCCAGTTTCTCGGAAACGTTGGACGACTCGCTGCACTGTGGAAAGTGACACGCCTATTGTTCTTGCTGTACTTCGCTGACTTCTGCCTTCTTCTAACATAGTGACGATACGTGTACAGTCTTCTAGTGTTGGCGTCATGATAGTAATTCAATAATGATGGTACAAGACGACAATGATCGCCTTTTATCATTTTGATTTAACAGATTCAAAAAAAAATTAGAAAACAAACAAAAGCAAAATAAATTTTTAAATTTTAACTGTTACTAATTACGTTGTTGTTGTAGTTGGTTTTCTTTCATACGATATTAAAATACTCTGTAATATAAACTTAGTTTCATGCATGTACCATTATAAATTTGCAAGTTACAGGGATTTTCGTCATCGACCCGTATTATTTGACCGCGAGTGTAAAACCAGGTATTAAAATAATTTAATTATCACAGAAACTTTCCATTGAACCCTAGTGAAAACTTCAACTAGATCTAATAATGATGTTAGATCGCGCAGATGTCTATTTCAATTAAACTTTCGAAATAGGAAAAGGTTCAATTGAAATTAGGATCTGTTTCAATTTAACCTCCTTCAAGTTAGATTTACATCGGAAAAAAATTTAAGGGAAAACTTTTTAGGGAAATAATTGGACCCTTTATGTACAATAATATTAGGTTAGGTTAGAAGCAGATCTACAAAGGTTTTCGATATCGGAAAACGAGTTATGGAACTCAAATGAAGTTGAGCAGGACACCTGGCAAGGCGCAGCGATGGCAGGTGGAGTAAGGCAGTGACCGAGTGGCGTCCACCAGCGCTGGGGCTCCGACTCGCATAGGGTCTTAGCATTATGCTAAGCAATTGCCGTTTTGCGTGAATGTGACGCATATTTTCCCCCAACTCGTTCTTTTTTGTGTTTGTGTGTTTTTTCTTTGCGTCATGTTTACCGCAAATAAAGGTATTTTCTTTCTTTTATCTTTTGCTTTCCATGTACTGGGAGACGAAGTGTCGGTCGTCCGGTGGCGAGATGGGCGGACGATATTGTTACCATCGCGGATAGAATCTGGATGAGGCTGGCACTGGAGCATGGGGATCGGCATAGGAAAATAGAGGCCTATGACCAGCAGTTGGTAAAGTGGGGCTGTGGATGATGATGACGGTGATTCTTTAGAAATATTGGTTTAAAACGAAATACTTTAAAATGTTTATAAGTAGAAAACATAGGTACCTACATACCTCATCAAAGTAAATAACCACATAGGTAGGCACATACTATGTATGTAGGTACAGTTATAACACATATACGTTATCGGAAAGCGTTGTATTAATTGCTAACATACATAAACGGAAGAAGTAATTATCAGTTTCAAGCATTAAAGAGCTGTTACAAGCTATCAAAATAATAATGTGACTGCAAAAACCGTCAACTTGTAATGTTTCATATCTCTAGCATGAATTAACATGATAAATACACATATTACTCGTAACTCTGGCAATGGTCATATAAGGAAAATTATGCGTTTTTCCTTGAAATTTATCAGCGACCTTATCGTTTGGTGCATTGATCCTATATTATCTACAATATATACATTACCTAAATGACTGTTTTGTGTTTGGTACTATATACTAGATAGCACGAATACCTTTATGTCGCGAGGAAAGTTTCAAATATGAATTCTAATGACTGTAAGAAAAGGGGAAGAACAAAGAAACCATGGAGGCATTGTGTAAAAGAAGATTTATGACCAGAAAGGAGGTGACTACAGAGATCACGGTTGTTACAGATTTTCTGGAGGAAGAAGACATATAAATTGGGATAAGGGCATGAAGAAGAACGATGACCTACCTACTTGTTCTACGGTCTCCTGTAGGACTCTAAGTAGATTTACTTTTAAATATGATGACGAGCATGACGACAACATGATAAAGGAGGATGAAAATGATACAGAATGACGCTAGATATAGCTTGACCTATACCGCTGTACCGCGCCTTAGGTATGTGCGCGGCGAGACGGGGGGGCAGTGCAGGCCCCTCATTTGTCAACGCTCACGGCACGATTACCGTGCTCACGGCGTCCCGCCCCCCGGCTCGCCGCGCATACCTTAGGCGCGGTACAGCGGTATCGGTCAAGATATATCTAGCATCATTCTGTATCATCTTCATCCACCTTCATTATGTTCTCGTCATGCTTGTTATCATATTTAAAAGTAGCGCGGACTACTAGCGGATGACTAACTTGTCTGCTTTTTTCTACAGACCACATCAATATCAAGAAGTTAAGTTTATTCGAATCTAGCTTCTGTTCACGACTTCATTCGCGTGGAAGTCGTAAGACACCAGAATATACTAAAGTAAACCCACATTTTTATACAACTTCCCTGTATACTACGTTTGTAGTTTTGGTCTCAGCGGCCAAAATATAAAGAGAGTCCGGACTTGTGCTGCAGGAGCAAGCGACGTACAGTTGTCCGTATGAGAAGCAGCTCGTCCTAAGGTCGACACCCGGAGCCTTTAGTAGCATTCCCCATTGCTTGTGAAGTTTTTCGTTGTTAGTGAATAAATGAACGCCTGCGTTCCTGCATGTACCTGTGTACTATCTAATGGCACAACACTGACTTTTGTATTCTTATAGATTATTCCTGACGAACAGCTATCACTAAACTAATATAACAGTAGATTGTAAACACACGGAATACCTCATGAACAGTCACCAAACCATAGATATTTACTTTTATTATAACCATAGATAACAGAAGAGGCATTAAACTTAATGTTTTCTGCGTACGTTCTACGAACTATGACATAATACTTTTACAAAATGTAAAAAAAGAAGCACAAAATGATACTATTGTTGGGAATCGAACATAGGTTTGCAAAATAGTCGCTGAACTGCTAACCTATTTGCTTTGTTGAAAGTTGACTAAAATGGCCGTTCTTATATATTTCATGATTGACTGCTTAGCTCCATAAAGGTGAAAGGTTCAATCTGCAACCATCTGCTATATTCGTTCCCTATTCAGCCCAATGCATCTAATTTTTCTTGTACTCAAACCTCAGTTGGTCCGATAGAGATTTTTGATCCTTTTATGAAACATGATCGACTGGCATCAAAAAAGTTTGTGTGTAAATTGACCATTTTCTTTCCGACTGTATTTTTTTTCAAAATCTATGAATGCTGACCAAAATGTTTTATAAAGTTAAGGACAGTCTCTTAAGACCGTTTTCTTGTAGCGATAACGGTTAAGATACCTGCCCTATCTCAAAAAATATGTCATGATTGACTGCTTAGCTCCATTAAGGTACAGTGTGATGATTATCATTTAAGAGGTTAGTTATGTAACTATCTGCATTATTCTTACCTTTAGGCTCGTCTTTTTACAATTAGCGATAAACTATAGAAGAATACGAATAAATTGCAATATTGCTCATACTCCATAGCCAATAGAGTGATAATTTGTAGTCTGCAGACTGACCAGCACCCTAATTACGTAACACACTATCCATCAAAATCTGAACCATTTTGAAGCCTATTGCTAATCCATCGCTTCATATGTTCGAAAAAAAATCTGCTCAACAACATAAATAACGCAATGAATGTTGTTGAACTGTCAAAATGAAACCCATATCTACTGTTAGTGTTTTACGTAATTACCCCGCAGACTAATATGGCAATATTTATGCAAAATTTGAACAAAATCTATCCGGTAGTTTTTGTTTAATGCTGGAACATACATTCAAACAACCAGACATTAATTCAAAAAAATATACTTTCGGCATTACAATCGTTCCCAGACCTCGCAAAAATTACAAAAAAGAAAGTATTTACGCTGTTGACTTCGCTACGATTTTATTATAACGGCCTATTTATTTTGTTTTCAAAGAAATGTATTAAAGGCTCTGTTGATTCTTCGACGCATTTCTGTGATTTCCCGCGGGTTTTTACTATAAAAATCTTTCGGGAATTCGTCGGATTATATCGGTAAAGACTTTTTGTTAGGACATCGAATGCCACTTAAATAATAAAAGCTATAGTTTTCTCTTGGATTTCGTATTAATCTGATGTTAACAATGATGCTTGCTCGTACGAAATTTCCGTGATTTTATAACGACAGAAAAATAGTAAAATTTTATATTCCAAATGTTGAACAAAAATTTGTGTTGTAACGCTAAGAAACATCTTAACGCTTAAAGGAGCACAATAATCATAATCATAATTATCATAATCAATCATAATCATATTATCATAATTATTATTATTTTAGTATCATAATTGATGTAGTGACGATTGTGACGAACTTAATATTAAAATTTAGCTTAAAAAAAATTGTTTTCTTGTAGGTGACTGGTTCTTTTTCATAATAAATATCATTTAACAAATATATTTTTTTATTTTTTCTAATTACATTTTTTTCGGTACACCGGCAAACTGAAACAGGTACCCTCTTTTGAAAGTATATTTCGTAATAGTTTTTTACCGATTCCAATCTAGAATCAGGCCTCCTTTGTAGTTCGCATTGTGCACGTACCTAACACAATCTATTGCATCCGCCCCGGTAAGTTTATTGAATCTCATATCGGTTTTTACAACATCCCGCCAGCTGTGTGGGACTGGGGACTAGCTTCCATAATAGGTGCCTACCTACTGAGTCATATGTGTTCTGCTATGAGATCAAGGCTTATATACTTCCTGGGTCCCTGTATTGCGGCCCTATTCTAGATTTAGACGTTTAAGTATCGTTCGTACAATTATATAGAGGTATGAGGAACAGGGTGTAAAGTTCACTCATACTCTACTTATGGAAAAGGGAGGATCCTCCGACCAGACGGGTGTCATGTCTGGTGTGCAACTGCCCGACGTTTGATGTTGGGACATCCTAACTATCCTAACTATAATATTATAAAAGCGAAAGTAAGTTTGTTTGTTTGTTTGTGTGTTACCTTCTCACGCCTAAACCACTAAACCGATCATCCTGAAATTTTGCATATACGTTGTCAGGTCTACAGAAACGGACATAGGGTACCTTTTATCCCGAAAAAAGTACTGTTCCCGAGGAAAACAACAATAACGTTCTTACGATAATAGATGGCGCCACGTGTCATTCGAGTCATGATTGAATTATATTATTGTAGAAACTTTAGTTAAGTATCTGATACATTTTGTGAGTCTAGAGTGTCGATAGACCAGTTTTTCATCCTCCTAACTATAATTCCTCGAACAACCCGAATTGATTGTCAAATTCTAAATTAACGCTAGCGAAGCCGCGGGCAAAAGCTAGTTGTACATAAATGCTAGTTGCGCGGTAAACTCTGCTTGCGCGATGCAGGATTTTTCATGACGTCAGCTTGAAGCGTAGCTCGCATGTGGCGTTGTAGATACCGCTACAAGTACTCTCATCGTGAATCGTACGTAAAGTTAGTTTCATATTTGATGGAGGTTGTATAAAATTTAGTCTCATTACAGCTATTCCAAAAAAAATGTTGTGCCTAGTATCAGATGATTATAAAAAAGACTTCCTCGGTGGTCGAGTAGTCGCAAGCGCTACTGCTGAGCTTGAAGTCCTGGGTTCGATTCCCAGGTTAGCAAAGTGTTATTGGGGTTTTCCGGGAATTTCTTAGTAGGAGCCCGGAGTCTGGATTTGTGCCAGGTAGATGGCAATAAGCTCGCCCCATAACATAGCCCCATACACAACATCGCCCCATAGACATAAGTAGTCAGATAGGAAACGCCGACCTCATCTAGTTTTTAAAATATGATTGACGTGTAAAAGTGTTTGTACAAACCTACTTACAGAAATAAAATCCTTTATACTTTACCCATTACATGGGACTTAAACGTAACTGGCGAAATGTGGGTGTACTACAGTTACACGTCTGTATAACCCTACAGGAATTACAGCCTTGATGTCGTGTTATGTGTGTAAAAATAAAAAGTTTTCTTATCAACTCAAAACATACACTAATCTCAACTCATTAGATAAATCATAATCCGACTATGAATATCATTATATTCATTACGAAGATTATGCTCACAAAATAGTTCTGGGATATTAATTAACTCTCAACACGCGTCGCAGATATGATTACTAATTAAAATGTAAATGAAAGTCAACCCACACCGCCTGTATTTGGGTACTTGAAATAAAATTAAGGATTAACGGCTTTCTCAGATAAGAAAGCAATAAGCAATGTTTCTTTAATAATTGTACTTGATTGTATGTGTAAGTAATGAACAACGATGCTAATAATTTTGCCGACATTCGATATTATTAATACTTACTAATTAATATATTGATTCTACGATTTCTCAGAGTCCGATTTGCCCAGAGTCTGGATTTGTTGTTGGTTGATGGCAAAGACTAAGCAAGCTGAAGTGGCAATGGGTTGGTCAGCTCTCGCAGAACCGACAATCTTTGAAAAAAACGAGTTCTAGAGTGGAGACCGCGTTTAGGTAAACGTAGTGTGGGACACCCGCCAGCCTGGTGGAGTGACGACTTGCGAAAGGCGGCTGGTAGAGACTGGATGAGGAGAGTCGAAGATCGGGCTCAGTGGTGTTCACTAGGAGAGGCCTACGTCCAGCAGTGGAAGAATACGGCTACGATGATGATGATGATGACAATAGGCTCACCCTCTATTACATGGGACTTAAACATAACTAGCGAAACCCTTGCCTAACCCTTCGGAGAATCGGTACAGATGTGATGTTAGTTTATGTTATGTCATCCTTCGATTGTTTTTGGCGCCCATGTGATAGTAACCTCAATACTCCGATAGGGCTAAAATATCGCAATGCAATGCAATCATGCAATAACAATTTTTTCACTCCTCTTGCTCAAAAAGTCCGTCATTGTAGCGTACCAGAGCGGGGATAAAAAAGCAGATTTTCCTCTAGGAGAAAAAGTTTTTCTTTTTGTCTTTTACCAACGAGCCGACAAAAACGAAAAAGTCTTTATTCATAAGTAGAACAATCATAAATAAAGACTCGACTTTTTACTGTTTCATAAAAAGAAGAACATTTTATTTTTGAAAATGGAACTAAAAGCGGCGATCTCTTCGGTAGAATGCGTGCATGGCGTTGAGATAGAGAAAAAAAAAACTGTTCAATATTGTATTGGATTATTTTATTTTATTTTAAGGGGCTAAAATTACCCATTACAACTCGGTTTCTATTTACTCCCTCGCTAAAGCGCGGGAGTAAAACTACCTCGTATATAATGGGTAATTTTAGTCCCTTGTATAACAATCTACTATCATAAATATTTAGTAAAACAGCGATTTTTCATAAAACACTTATTGATTTTTGGAAAGGTTGTAGAGCAAATGTAATGCTTATGACTAGAAAGGTTGTATGAATACTGACATAAGGCTTATAGAGATTTGGAAAAACAAGACATTCTGCGCCCGCCGAACGACTAAATTGGGCTACGGGGACTTTAAAACAAACAATTTTATAGGATGCTCGTAGAATATCCAATAAACATACGCGACGCTCCGAAATATCATAAGTACATACTAGCAGTAGCATATTGCAATTCCGTACTCACAGATGTACGGAACAGCCTTGAAAGTCTTAAAACATTGTATTCACAAGTGGTTGAATAATTAAAACATAAAGCCATTGCAAGGACAAAATAAACGACATTAATTAATTTTGTTGTTGATTTAAGAGACAAGTGGGACCACTTATTATGTGCAGCAGAATTGCAAGCAGTAATGTTCAAGGGTAGTCATATTCTCTCTTCCTCAGAAATGCTAATTTAATTTGCAAATAGTCTGCAGGTTGACTTTATATTTCAAAACTTGTAGGCTGTACCTTTCAAAAATTTATCCTACGCTATCTTTTTTATCTTAAGACTGTCGTTGCAAAGAGCATATATGATTGGGTTTGTCAGAAATCTTCAGCTTGAATAACTTACTTTGCCAAAAAGTCTACATTAAGAGGGATGCACCAAGGTAGCCCGCGAAATTCAAATTTTCTTACGTTTTTTGCGATTTGCAGGTCAGTATCAGGTTGTATGTTGATCTAAATATGATTCGCGGCCGTATCAAATATGGCTTTACAGAATTATAATCATTAGAATCAGCAATACAACTCCTTAAGTTAGAATTGCCCTCAAATGTCGTGATTTCATTAAATAGTCATTCAATAGGGTAATATGAACGTAGAGAGATGTATCGATGATTTTTATGATTATAATTCTATGTATAAATTAATATTTGATACGGGCGCGAATCATATTTAAATCGACATACAACCTGATTAGTGACCTGCAAATTACAAAAACGTAAGAAAATTTGAATTTCGCGGGCTACCTTGGCACATCCCCCTTAACGTAAACAGGAATACTTCTTAATATATTCCTTGAATGACTGTGTATTATTTATATGTTGGCTTCAGACCGCAAAGATGCAATAAAAAGGATATATATGAATAAAAATTAACCTATATTAAAAATAGGATAATCTACCGCCGTCCGTCGGAAATGTCCGTAGTATACAAAGTCGTGGCTCCCAGCGGCATATTAACCAAACCCAGACCAATACCTAATCATTTATTGATGGAATTTAGGCCAGTAACATACATGATTACGGCCACTGAACTGTGATGTTGCTTAGCAACTGCGGGACTCAATTACGTGTGAATGTAAGGATGAATACTGATGAAGAATAATGATTTCTAACCGAATTTCAGCAGTGTGAAAAATATTGTACTTATCTACTTTAACGCTGATATTTCGAGATTCGATTACTTAGAAGCCTTGGCACGTCACAAGATCATAATAAATGTGTGAGATGTCACGGATTTTATCAAATTGAATAAGAGCCTTGATAAAATCCGATAGGTTAAGGAGTTCTTGGGTATGTACTATGTAGGTACATAGCAACTGTATGAGTCGATCGATCACTTCTTCGTTGTTCCCTCAATGCTGAGGATCTCTCACATACGACGCGTCTGCAAGCTATGCGGTCTTCTGCAGTGTGGAACGCTCGGTACACGGTGCGTCCAACATCCTTCTTCGATCGATCAGCGCGGTATAACACTTAAAATCAACGTTTGTCAGGGTCATACTGCATAGTGAACATGTGCTCTTTACAGATGAACACCGACGTGCTTCGAAAAATATGACCATGCCTCGAACCCGTCTCCGTTGTCATTCAATTATGTTCGAACTCTGTCGTTTCGAGCAGTCAGAATCTCGACACCTATCCACCCAGGGCCGCATAGTCTGACTTTAGGATCATTCGCAATTAAATGAGTGCTCCATGCAGTCCATTTTGATGATGAAATAACAGCCGTATTGGCACGAGCTGTACAGGAAAGATAGAAAATAAGAAGAAAAGACAAGAAGAAGAATAAGAAGATAAGCAGTAAGAAGATTAGATAGTAAGCAATGATGTAGCGAAGCTAAAATTCCGGACTTTGCCAGACGTGCTTTAGCATCTCAGCTCTCAGCCGCTGGATGCCTACAGCAGAAGACCTCAACTGAAAGCTTGTATTTCCCGTTGGTAAACAGAGTTGTAAAAAAATCGGAAAATTATGCAAGTGAATCACACGCTCCCGACTCATGGCAGCAGAAGCAAAATCATTGGGTTAAATAGGCTTTTATTTTTATTATTTTACTTATCTTTATATTTTGTGAATGTGAGAATGTTGTAGGCCAACTTGATCTTGTTACGTACTTACCTGGTAATTGTTAACAGGCCTACACTGTAATTTGAAAACAATATAAAAGCCAATTATTTTTAAAAGAGTAACCGACAATCGTGGAGTTTCTTGCCGGCTCTTCTCCATAGAAAACGATAAATTGGAATCGTCCACCTAGCTTCTGTCGTTTCATAAGTGTCCATGTAGGTTTATGTGAAATAAAATATTTTTATTTTGATTATGAACATCATGACGTTTTACCGATAGGATTCCAACATAACCCTGCTTTCTCTCCAGACAGAGGGCATCCATGAGGATGGGAAAATTGACAGAGTTGTTTGTTGTTGTTGCTGTTGTTGGTTGTGTGTTGGAGTTGTTGTTGTGTTGTGATCCCAATTTGTTTGGGGTCAGCGCAACGTGTCTTCTTCTTCTATATTTCTCTATTAGTCGTCATTTCGGTAGTCAGCCCTTTTCCGATTGTAGTTCCATCAGACTATAAGAGCGAGGGAAGAGAGAGTGCACCTGTGTCTGCGCGCAAATATCTCTCGCGTCGATGACTAGTCTCTGCTGAGATTGGCTGCCATGGCCAAAATTCGGTCTGGGCGACTCAAAATCAAAATATTTTATTTCACATAAACCAACATGGGCACTTATGAAACGTCAGAAGCTAGGTACACGGTTCCAATTGGTTGTTTCCTATGGACAAGAGCCGGCAAGAAACTCCACGGTTACTCTTTTAAAAATAAGGGGCTTTTACAATGTTTCAAATTACAGTGTTGATAATGGGAGGACAGTGTAGGCCTGACAACAAGTAACAGGCACTCAACAAAGTATAAAAATAAAAAATATATAAAAAGGTCTACTAATCTAGTCTACAAGTTAGGCCTACAACGTTCTCACATTCACAAAATATAGAAGATTCTATATAAAATAAAAGACTATTTAAAACAAATGACATGATTGCCATTACAACTGTAACAAATCAGAATTAAAATCCTGTTTACAAAAGCCATAAAGAGTTGAAATAAGAATTAGAGGTATATAATTTCAAATAATGTGAAGATTATGTCAAAGAAGAAATTAAAAAAAACAAAAAAACATTTTTTTTTTCAAATAAATTTCGTAATTTGGGAGCAGTTAATAGACCCTTACATAGTGGTGCCGTTAATGAAGTACCAGGGAAGCCACATGTGGAGAAGGAATTATTGCCAAACGTCCTTGTCTTCAACGAAGTCTTTAATTTATTACTAGTCAGACTATAAGAACAGAATATAATAAGACTATTATTGATTTGTGACCTAGACACACTATCACACACTCTCAAACACCCACACACTCACACACCCGCACATCACCCACACTACACATCTACTAACATTCGTCTCGCATACTTAGATATTGATCATATTATAAAAAACTATAAAATGTCGTATGATTCTTTACTACATTCTGTCAGCGCGCTTAGTACATAATTTATAAAATGAAAATGTAACCCTTTACATTTTCATTTTATATCCTGGTGGGATCCTGGTGTCCTGAAACACAGGCCACGAGCCTAGCTTAGGCACCAGTCTCCCACAATATATACTTACCTGAATTGTGTAACAATGTCGAATCTGACCAATGTAAAATAACTCATGTATATTGTGGTGAGAAAAATAAAGTTGATTGATTGATTATTAGTCAGCCCTTTTATCGTCTTTCACACATATATCAGCGCTGCAGTACAATTTTTTTTTAAATTTCGCAGCATTATGCTCATAGAAGTCTTTTTGGCCTCGCACGGGTCTTTAATTTTTTTACTTGTTTATTGTTGGTTTTATTGTTAATTTTGTTAGTTTTAAATTTTCCTTATTTTTTTACTCTTTGCATTTCCTGTGCGTGTCCCAAATAAAATATATTTCTTTCTTTCATTCATTATTTCTTTCTTTCTATATAAAACTCCTCAACATAGTCAAGAAACGGGCTAAAGACGGAGTTCGCATCAAACCAACTCACTTCATCATTCATTGTCGCGTTAGTGCGTGCTCGCGAACTCTAATAAGTTCTGCAATGCGTAACGTATTGTTCGCTCGTAGAAAATTAACAATAGCGTCGCCGTTAACACGTGCTATTTTCGCACAGATTCACAATACGTACAGTTTTATACTTTACACTGTTATTGCATTGCAATGAATGTGATGAAAATGGGTCTCGTACTCGATACTTTCTTTCAATGAGAAAATGCGTTTTAGCAAACGTATTGAAAGAATCAAATACATATATGTATATGTATCGTAGGTAATAAAAAACCGGCCAAGTGCGAGTCGGACTTGCGTACGAAAGTCATGACTGTTGTATGTGAGCCCCGTTAAATATTTATGTTAGTCTGTTTTTTAGTATTTGTTGTCATAACGGCAACAGAAATACATCATCTGTGAAAATTTCAACTGTCTAACTATCACGGTTCATGAGATACAGCCTGGTGACAGACGGGCAGCTAGACGGACGGACAGATAGACGGACGGACAGATAGACGGACGGACAGCGGAGTCTTAGTAATAGGGTCCCGTTTTACCCTGTGAGTTCAGAAAAATATTTCCTAAAAATATTTCGCAGTAACATTACCTATGTCGTACTGTCATTAAAAAGATAGATGGAAAAAGTCTTTATGATTTTGCTGGTGAAAACTTCAGGACAGAAGGACAGGCTAAAGCAGTTAAGGTAGTACTCCTCTCACTTATAAAACTAAGTAAGTACGTAGGTAGAGGGAAAGCTCTATCAAATTGTATCCAGAAATGGTCATTAAAATTAATAATCTAAAACCCTTTAGATAATGGTCACCTACACTGAGTCCTCCTGCCCGCAGGGAATAATGTAATAACCTAGATTACATCTTTGTTGTAAATGACAAACGGTAACCATAAGTGAATTGAAATGTCAACAACGTAAGTTACGAAGCAATTAATCTAATTAAGCTCAGAACAATCAAACATAATCATCATTTGTTTGCATCTAATCAAGTGAAGTTATTGGTTTACTGTTCCGAGAGTATTCAATAGAAATGACAGTACGGACCAACTTGCTGCCGTTACCGATACAATAAATTACTCTAACCGCTAGAATTAATCTATTTATCACAGTTACCGGATATGACAATGCGTTGAAAGAGCTATTTATCAGGAATCTGAATAACTGAGCGATATATCAGTAGACCTAGATAAAACCGATTAATCTGATGCGTACGAGCAACTTGTGGTAACTGTGATTACTTACTTGGCGATAAATTATACTGCAGGTGACGTGATACTACTAATTATTCTTGGTAGTATCAATTTGCAACTAGAAACTCATTGATAACTATCGCTTTTGTATGGCGATACTCGCACATTGATTCATTTATCAGATTCGATGATAGATTAGTACGAATAGTCCAATATACACGTGCAAAATAGACTCGCATTAAATCATTCATGTTTTCCCAGTAGGTTAGGTAGAAGTTCAACCTTTGGGTGTTCAATTTGGGTGTTTGAGTCGCATAAATTGGAAGCGATGCTATTGCCATCAACCGGCCACAAATCCACATTCCGGGCTGCTACTGAGAAATTCCAATAAAGTTTTTCTAACTGAACAGACAGCTGTACTGCTGCGGAGTTTGTTGCACCACTTCTTCTTCCCAACTAAAGCACTAGGAAGTGTTTAAGGGTGAGCGTTTTGGGGGACTGTCTTATGTAATTTTGACGTTCGAAAAGTACTGATTCTTCAGCTAATTTGAATAAATGACTTTTGATTTTGATTTTGTTTTTGATCAAATAGAAAACCTATTAATACTGGCCTGACTTATGGGAAATCAAATCCAGAACCACACACAAAGTAGAGGCGTTTGTGACCACAACCAACTTGAAGAGACTCAAATTCCACAAATTTTAATGCGGACATTATTCAAGCAAGACGACATGCATATGTAAACGCCAGATTCTAAGTACGAATGTCGCTAACAGTATAATTCATTAGATGACAAACGGACTCGCAAAGTAATTACATAGGTAGGTACATCCCGCAGTCCCGTTGAACCACTAGATAAAACCTTTGGCACACGAGTGGAGACTCTGGGCATGGCATTGATTGTACAGTACCGTAAAAATGGAAAATCGAGTTTTAAAAAACTGTGCGGTTTATTGTGTATCTCTGTCACTTATCGGCTGTGCTGTGAGTCTCGTAAAGTTAACGTTTCGTGTTAACAGTTTTCACAATATAATAATATATATTATTCTTTCGTAAGATAGATCTTCAGAGATATTTCGATTTAAGTCTTTTGTGGTTGTATTATTTTTATTCTAATTTTGCCATTCTTTTCTCAGAAACACAACGGTACTGCTTGAACACTGCTACACGGATCTTTTGGCGTTCGAATGACGTTGACAGGGGGGCGCTGTCGGTAAACATTTGTGCAATTGTTTTGTGAAATGTCACTTGAAATGTATTCAAAAAACAAGATGGCGGGGTTAGTTCCGATTTTGGTCATGCGCCAAAATGACCTTGAAGCGCTATAAAATAGCTCTCCTATTCAAAAAGGTTCGCCATCCCTGAACTAAAGTCGCGAGCATACTGCAGAGCACAGATAATGAATTAGCGGTACCACAGGTTCATAGACAACGGGTCTGTCGCACGCACGTGCCGATGTTAAGCTTTATATTAAAACTCCAACACAAACGGAACCACAATGTAGTTATTGAAGAAATTGTAAAGCGAGAATAACAAAAGCATGGATCGGTATTGTATTGAATAAATTCTATAGTGAAGTTTTAATTAGGTACGATCGTTTTAAGTACCTATAGATAGTAATTGAAAAACCAATCGTTACTGAAACTATGAAATATTGATTTCTGAAGAACCTGTCTGCTAAGGATTGTTTGAAACCTATACATTAGTCAGTTACGTACTGTCCTCTCAAGTTATCTATTCAAAAGGTAAAATCAAACATTTAAGATTAAATAGCAACTAAAACTAATCACTTCCATAGAAATTGTTAATCACCTTGGCTTATCGTTTTGTCTCTAATAAAACAAATCTCTGCACACTATCCGAACAAAAGATACAATTTTAGAGATAAATGTGACACTTCACGAGCCATGTCTTCGTGAATAATTCTGGATTTAAAGTTAAGGCCTGAACAAACGTTTCGCAGGATATTCGCAGCTGAAAATGCATCCATATCTAAAGCCTCCGCTTTTCTTGCTACTTCACTGTCCGTTCTGACAGTGAGATGAGCATTATCTGCTCAGTAACCTGACTATCTAACGCTCTCTGACGTCACACTGTATTTCACATTAAGGAAATCCAATTTAACTTGAATAAGGTTAATACTTCATTATTTTGTTTGTTCCGTCGCTCGGGACTTACTCAATTTATCAAAATCATCTTGTAATAAGGCCCTTGGCTTATAGATAATTTGGGCGTGGGAGTTACTGAAGTTACTTTATACTTAATCAAAAATACGCTATCTACTATAATAATTAATTTAAAAACTGCCTGTCCAATTACGTTTAATTTTTTTACCATTATATAAAAGTCTAGCCCACCTACTCCGGAAATTAATCCGTAGCTAGATAATATGTTATTGTATAAATACTTCAGTACCTACTTACTGATTTTTAAGATGAATATTTTAGTTTTGAACCATTTTTCACTTTATGAGCAAATTGACCACGAATATTCATCGGCTTAACTTCCTACACCTTTATAATTACTCTCAATGATAGTTGCCTTAATCAAAAACACAATCCCCAAAGCCACGGCACAATCCGTCCTTTGTGATTGTGATGGAACCCACTTTTAATTTTCATCAAAAGTTTATCTAATTTCCTATCTGAAAATATGCAAACTACGCGTTTTAATTAATGCTTCGTACTTGTTTATAATGAGGAGTGAGCTGGCTGAATGGATTTAAAATCTAGCGTTGGTACATAACTACGTGCCGATCCAATTAAAATTATTTCATAGATTCCTAGAATTCAATTAAGTATTGTTTACTAATAAATTGCGAAAGAGTATGATAGCGTCAGATATAATAATAAAGATACAGATAAACAGACGGTAGACTGACCGCACTATAGTACCTATATAAAGTAAATTGATGGAGTTACTGAACATAAGTGGGTTACTGAACGCATAGAACATTAAAATTAATGACTTTGAGCTAATTGGTACAAAAAATCTACTAAACACAGGTGAAATACCAAAATAAACAAATATAAAACAAAGACAGCCGCATCGAGCAAAATTAAACCAGCTGGACGTAGTGCATCTACAGATAAAAATCGTATAAAATAAAAGGCAGGAGGCGGCCAAAAAGAAGAAAAAGAACGAGATGGGTACAACGGACTAAAGCAAATAAAAGAGATGGAGGCAGATTGTTTCAAATGGACTTATTATTAGTAAGACCTACCGCGAACGCATGGGCCGAGACCACGTAACGACCACTAATCCTTTTTCAAAACAAAAAAGAACTCCTTAGATAATTAATTACCTTATTTCATGCACGACGACGAAGCAACAATATTAATGCTTTGAAAGAGCAAGAAAGGGTTGGTTGTATTGATAATAATGCTATAACAGAAATTCTAGACCATGTTAAAATAGTTAGAAAAGAAGATACCCAAGACTTAATTTCATTCAATTCTTATTCAACACAAGAAGCTTTTAAAACGAAAAACGAAGAATATATTGCAAAACTTGATAGCTTATTCAGCTAGAACCATTTTGCAGAAGACACAAAAAAGGGAATAGTTCTCAAATGGCCCGCCATTTACTGATTACCTTTGTAATGTATGACTCAACATCCGGCGAAGGTAATAATTTGTCTGCTCCCAACATCGACCTTCATTAGGACAACGGCAGGTACAAGTTTTTTTCATCCCGACCCAATGTCGGACCACCTTATTATCGACTCGTAATCGCTCCTCTAACATACTGACAACACGACTGGCCTTTTTATTACTTCCTTTTCGTTCCTTTCGATTATTGTTTTGTTTTAGTTTCGATGAAATACGATGATGATTCTATACCTTCAGAAAGCCTACAGAAGAACAACAATTTTTGATGTATAACCATATATATATTATTAGTATATCAATGTGTAGAACCGATACAAGATGTAACAGCCAACCAATCGTGTACGAACTATAAACTTTCAGTAATGAGATAGCTGATGAAAAACTATCTCCTTTTTGAGAAAGTATTGTGTTCATTGTTTGAGCAGTTGGTTACTATGCATATACATAACTATAGCACGTATTTGGTAAGCAACTACTGTCTGACCTTCAAAATGGTGATCCCAAACCAGTTCTTTTTACAATATGAAGTTATTCGTGTTGGACAGGCCACGAATCAAACAGCGTATAATAATGATATATGTACCTATAGGTACGTACAACGAGATACAAATCTAAAATCCGTAGTTTTGGCTATAGAACAAACCTATGACCCCAATGACAAACAAGAGTTTATCGGTACAAGTAACACCCGATGATTTGAGATCTTCTATACAAAAAACAGATCCTCCCAGCTTGAATAACGTTTGTATGAAATCTATAGAACAATACGCTAGTCTCATAGCAGACAGTATATCACTTTATGCGACAACAGTTTGACTTAATCCGAAAATACTCAGAAAGGAATATGAAAAAGCTTTATTGAACCCCTTTGATTCGACTTCTTTGTGAGATTTGCTGGAAGGTTTCCATTTTCGTCCCAAATCCAGAGACCGAATGAAAACTCGTTTGCATAATATAAGACAAGCCTAGTATCGAGACTAAACGCAAATAAATGGTTCCCTCAAGTTAAGACGACAATTTACCGGGTCAACGGAGCCAAGATAAATTTGAGACCAGACCTTCCCGAATACAAAATCTGTCTCTTACTCTTTTTTGATAAAAGACTACATAATAAAGAATTGTTTTTGTCAAAAGATTTGTAGGCTTACCTTAGGCTTGTCTACCTGCTTTGTCAACCTAATTTTAAGTACAGTACCTTTATTTGGAAAATGTTTTCCAAATATTCTACCTACCGCAAGAAGACATCATTATTTATTTTTTTATTTGCTGTTTCCTACGTCTAATTAAAAAAATATTAAACATGCGTGCAGTTTACCCGTAATAGAAGTGAAACCTTCAAAAATGTGAACTTCAAGACTGTATAATGTATTCTATTTCATTCTCTCGCACGTTAAATCCTGTAGATGTATGTGTTTGATTATTTTTAATGTCGGTTTTTCATTTCATTGAGTTTCAAATTACAACGTGGCTAAAGAAGTTTTCCCTTCAAGCATGAGTAAGTACTTATTTTTGAAAGAAAGAAACGAAAAAGTATTTATTGGGACTCACACAGGTTTATCACAAACTAAACTAAACACACTCTTAAAACACAATGAAGATGAATCTCGTACCCATGCAGAAGAAGTTTTCTTCCACGTAAATTGGTCAACAGGGGTATAGTCAGCATCCGAAATTCCGAATTCAAACTATTTTCTATCTGCCTTTCTAGCCATAGTCCAGTTTAGTGATTCGAGTCATAGTCGACCATCTAGTCGAGTTGTGTCGAGTGTCGTCTTCTCTCTTGCGGTTTTTTTTCTCATGTCTTTGTTGATTACATCCTAATCATTGCAGTAGGCACGAGTATAATCGACATCGCAAATTTTAGTTTGCCACTTAAAAAATAACTCACCGTAAATTCAAACTTCACTAAGGTTGAAACTGTCTAACTATCACGTTGTCGTTGATCTTAAAGCAAAAATAGACTTTGACGTTTTAGGACGTGCCAGTGACATTCAAACTTAAGGTGATGAAGCAATGAAGAGAAGAACTAAACCTAGACAAAAGGTCCAGATCCACTGCATTGGACTTAATTTTATAGAAATTCAGAAAGTTTATGATAGAAAAAAGCGATAGTATATGAAAGATTCAAAGGATATTCTAGCCCAATAAAACTTTGACAAATACGATAGTAGGTAATAAATTGCAAAAGTTAAAGTTCTCACTGATTTCATCTATTTAACGATAAATTTGTTTGTTTCGTAAGCACTTAGGAGAGATAAAACTGAAACAAGCAAAGAGGCGAGACATCTAATAAAGCAATCAATGGATACGTTCATTAGTGAAGCCGTGTGTTTGTGATTGTTAAAAAGCCACAGTTTTAGTGGCCAATTCCGCCATTTGCAAAATGCTGAAAAAAAAAACGGCATATATTTGACTGATCCTCTAACCACCTATTGACCTTCTAATGATGGACACTTTTTTAAATTAATGAAGCTCTAAAAACTTTTTGCTTTTCTAATGATTCACACTTTCTTTTCATAACCGAGCCTCTTTCTAACCTTTTGGCCCTTTCTCACAGTTGGTCACGGTAACTAAACTAGGGTACCCCGACCAAGTGGGCTAGATTAGATTAGGTTAGAACTGTGACCAACCGCGTTGGTCTATATCCCAGTTGGTTGCAATTACTTGGCTATTAGTATTATTTTTAGGACCCCAAAATCGGAACTATATGAGGTTCACCAATAGAGGCGCAATAATTGTACCAGAGTGTTCAATAATATTTGTAGAAGCGTAAAATGGAAATTATTAGAGGTTCGATCAAATACATGCAGAAAAAAACTCATTAACAGATCAAAAAATACTCTGTGGTCCGTAACTCTAAAGTTACAAATTCGTAGCCGACTGCAGGCGCCAGCAGCAGGCGACGTGTCGCCGCGACACTACTGGTTTCTATGTATTTCTATGAAATACCTACCATTCATATTCGTGTTCCGTTACGTATTTCATAGAAATACATAGAAACCAGTAGTGTCGCGGCGACACGTCGCCTGCTACTGCTGCCTGCAGTCGCCTACGAACTTGTACCTTTAAGGTCTATTTGCTATCAAATTAACCACAACCAATACTTAAGTACGTACGTTAATCTTTGTAAGTACGTAATTACTTAGGAACATCTAATAATCAGTTAATTAGCTCCAAAACCTATCTAATCTTCGTCCAGTCTCTTACTTGGATAAATTATTCAATTGTAAAAGGAAGATTCGAATGGCGTGACTCTGTTCTATCTTAATTAAATTTTAACACCATTAATCTATCTAAATTGAAAGCCTAGCCCATCTGATTGAATGTGCGAACCCATATCAACGTTAGACGGAAATGGATTCATTGAAGTACCTAATAATTAATTAAACTGTATTCACTCAAACGTTTTTCTTTATATGTAGAAAAGGATGGTCGAACAAGTAAAGTCGGACGGGACTCCGCTAAGACAAAACTGAGTCTCGTTTATGTGTGAATATATATATGTGCGAGTGTTGCCGTTCGCGCGCGTAAAGGCTCCCGCAGACAGGCACGACGCGACAGCACGACGCGACTCTTGTAGAACAATTTCCATGAAGTTTTCATTGAAATTTTTCTACTAGAGTCGCGTCGCGCCTGTTTACGGGAGCCGGCTTGCTTCGGCGTCCCGTCGGCCGACTAATGTGTGAATGTATGCGTACAGCGGCCTGTACGTACAGCGAGCTAGCCGACTTGAGTGACACAGTTTTTTGCTAGCGAGAATCTGTCCGACTTTTTTTGATCGTCCATAGGAAGAAGGCAGTTTTTTCTTTGTGTCATTGTCTCATACCCCGAATCTAAAACTCAATCTGCCCAGCTATTTCCCAACTATGTTGGGGTTAGCTTCCAGTCTAACCACATGCAGCTGAATACCAGTATTTTACAGGGAACGAGTGCTTATCTGACCTTCACAACCCAATTACTGGATAACACGATACCCCTTGGTAAGAGAGGTTGTCAGACTTTCAGGCTTTTAACTACCCGATACGACAGTCAAAGATCTACGAATGGCAGCCGGGACTAACGGCTTAAGGCTCCCACAAACAGGCTCGACACGACAGCGCGACAGGCAGTGCCTTTGTGTCGCGCTGTCGTGTCGCGCCAGTGTGGACGTGCCTTTAACAATCTTTCCGAAGCACAGAGGGGTCTCGTATAAGTAATGGATGGTCACCCATCCTTGAACCAACCGCGGCAAGCGTAGCTTAACCTTCGATCGACGCTTGCGGCTGTTACCATTTAGCCACTCATTTAAACTTGAATTGATATTAATTTCTTAATTGTTAATTATAAGTCTTACTGCAACAACTCCCAACAAAGGGTACGGTTCATAATTGAATTAAATGTTGCTTTTGTTAAAAACAAAGCTATTTCCAGTTTTCAAAATCCAACGAACTTGTTTTCTACTTAAGTTTGGTCCTAACGATGAATGATTCGTTTTAAATTCAATTAGCCTCACTGATTCTGATGGAAAGCAAAATAAACTTTTGGTTTGTCGCAATATCTTTTGTGATTCGTCGTTGCGGGGCAGTTATTTCTTAGTAGAGTTAATGCAATCGGTTTAGCGGAGGCTGGGGCCGGGTATTGTAAACTGTGTTTGTAGCTGCTTGGAGATAAAGCCGCAGACACACAAAAGCAGATGCCCCTCGTGCCTCCCCCTCTACCCTCCAGCTAGGGAGAACGTTTAAGGCAACGACGATTGCCCCTTACAAAAGGCAGTAGTGACACCCGCCCGTCCTCACCCCGCATTCGACTGCAGAATGGATTCGAAAGAAAACCAAATCTCATTCCGTACCGGCGCTCATTGTTTGAGAATCTTTCACAATTGCTTTTGAATTTTACAATCTTCTTGAAGTATTCCTTGTTAGTTTGGCGATTTATCAACCGTCTCAATTGTATCGTACCTCAGTGTATTGTTCGAATTTTACCCATTAAACTATTAGGTGCTTGTAGACTTCATTAATATTAGTCGCGTGCGTGCCTCGTGGTTTGGTGACGCTAATCACGCAATCAGCACGATTTGTGAATTATATTTTAGTAGACCCGTCTACCTATTGCATCATATAGGTACCTCTATAAATGATGTTTTAATAGTGTGATGATAATATCATAACAACAAATCTGCTATGATTTCTGCGCTATTGTTTCTAGCTTACAAAGTCACAGACGGTTCACAAAACACCGCTAAAGAAACAATGTGTGTTTCTATAACAGCTACTCGAAACATAAAATTGATGAGAGCGTTGACATTCACATCCTAATTACCTAAAAAGTATTTAAAAGCGTTGGAGTGAATGACTCGCACAATAAAGGCGCTGGTCCATTTCCGCGGCTTGCGCTGAACATGTCGCCGTCTGTCGGCGCCAACGCATTTTGGCAACCGGCCGACAGTTTGATGAGTGCACGTTCCGGCTTGTGTACGAACGGAAGCGGGCGACGATGATACAAACAATAATGAACTCTAACATAAAGAAAACATTTGGAGCTCAAGGTAATTTCCTCCGCAGACTTGTAGAGTAGTTTTTTCTTTAATTATTAGGTAGATATATGTACTATACTAGCGACCCGCCCGTGCTTTGCACGGTTTTGATTTGACAAAGCATCGAGATTTTTTTCATATATAAGTAGGTATAATATTAATGTTTTATACACATAAACCTCCTGGAATAAATCCTCTAAATTATGGCGAAAACCGCGTCAAGATATTGCGGAGTTTAGAAGAACAACGCGACTTTAATTTCCTCCTCGCACAATAATATGTTCTATTGTGAAGTAGGTACGAAGGTATGTACACCGTACACTCATACAGAGTTTTGATGTATTCATTTTGGAAAGATCCCTGAATGTAAAAGGGTGTGGTCCTCTCGTACCCCTCTGCTATCGTTGGTGAGCACGTGGCATTCCTTACAGCTGTAAGCCCCATTCTTTGATATGGTACCCACGGTTGAATGGCAAAACTAATGTAGGACGTGTTTCTTATTAATGAATGAGATGTTACTAAGTAAACTACTTCCTGTTGAAAGTTACGTTTGCTTTCGTGTAAACATAACAAGAGGCGGTGTTTCTTCGGCAATTTATAAGAAAAGGTAAAGAAATAAAATAAAAATCCAGTACATATTTGTTTGATTTGTTTTGAGAATATCATATTTTGACAAAAGCATATTTTCTTAAAATTAAAAACATATTTTGAGAACATTACATTCTTTAGTATGGTGCATTGGGGCAACAACGATAATGGGTATATTCTGATTGATGATAATTTCTACCAAACGCAGTGGCATTTTTATATTGGCAACATAATGAGTAGACGCCATTTTATCGCCCGTTTATTTAAAAGCTTATTTGAGGATTTCGATTATTATGAGAACGAAGGAAAAATCAAAGTTTCTAACCGCTGTCGCAGACACCTCTATTGTGAACACTAAAGAGACACCTCCTAGTCTACACGAAATAATAGCGAAGTATTGCGATTAATGTAAACAGTCCGCATGCGACACTAGACCGATTAATACCAACGTCTCAAAACTTGGGATACACTCGAATCTTTCTCACCAACTACTCGCATTAATCTTCTACACATCTTCACAAATAGTTTTCAGCCAACCCGTTATGAATATCTCACAAATGTCGACATACATTTTACTCACAAGAATTTACCATTACCGAAGTATTCCTTTATTGCTAATGAAACACTCTAAATAATTAAAGGAAGAAATATATTGCCATTTAGTGTGAATTTTCAAATGCGTTAACTTGCAGATGCATTTTATTAACCAGACGCCATTAACAAATCTACAGACAGAGGTACATTAAACCAAATAGCATAATGACCAGTAAAAATTTCCGTCCAACAAAAATTATTTACTTTGGTTGTCAACAATATATGGGTGCCTAAGTACACAGAGACATTTGGAGTATTTTACAGCGGTTGTAAAACGCAAATAGTAGCACAAAATGATAAACATACATACGTATGTACACAGAGTCTGTCTGTCGCATCTCCTCTACCAGCTGAACAATGCCACACGGCAGCATCAGAGATGTATAGCTTCCGTGTGATTCTATCAGATAGTCCGTTCCTAGAAAACATTATTTGAATGTAACCGACTGTTGGGTAAAATAATAGGAATTGAAAATAATAGGACTTGGTTTCGCAGTGGAAATGTAATTTAGCAAAACAACAGTTAGGAATTTATCCTGAAAAGCTTAATTGGAAAGATAATATGGAAAAACTTGTTTATGAGAAGCTAAGTTTAAATTAAGCAGCTATAAAATATAACTGAATGATATTTATTGAAGTACCGAAAGCAAAAGCATTCAATGTAAACAACTTTAATGTAACACATTCTAGATAACGTTAAGAAAATAAAACTATTAATTATTATGTCAGTACTTTTCTGCAACTTATTTGCGTGTATGTGATAAAACTATAAATAAATCTAAACGTATTATAAAACTTTATGACTAAGTTCACCTTTGTGTTAAAACATGAGAAAGTATCTTTATCGACAAGAATTTCTCAGAAAACTGTAAATAAAGCAGGAACTTGTGTATGCAGAACACGGTTTATTATGCACGATGGACGAAAATATAATCACGAAATTACTACAAAGGTTACTGGTCCAATGTCGGAAAAAATAGGACATAGCTGTAAAGAAAGCATGAATAATGTAATAAAATACATGATTTTATATAGATTGACATCCCAAAACTGCTTTGGTTATGTATTTTTATCATAAAACGATGTCCCAAATCTTACGTATGAGGCACATGAACTCGCTAACGATCTCCGCTTGATCGCCCAAGCAAGGCAAGCCAAACAAAGACCAACATCCTGCACCAACACGGTGCTTTATTACAGAAAATTCGGCTGACGTTGTCGTTAAGCATAAGACCCATTTTCGCGAACATTGTCAATACATTCCATGACGTCAGATCTGCCAGTATTGTATCTGTGAACGTGTGACGTCACCCAGGTCTGGCACCAACGACAGTATTTTGTTATCGGATACATGAAAGCGATGGCTCGAGTGACAGCCCCCTTTTGTTCTCAGCTCAGTGTGCCTCAAAGCTCCTATTCTTCCCTCTGGCATCGCACAAATGTTATTTCACTTACAATAACACTAGGACAGTATTATCAGCCTTTTGTTTAAATTTTATTAAATAAATACAGTCAAATCTTAAGAAACCACAACAAGGTATTTTAAGACACGCAATCCTTTCAATTTCTTCAGAATTTCGTATCAATTTTGTGACTTAATATTGTAATTAGAGTGACGACTTATGTTTGGCTTCTTCAATGTCTTTAGATAATTCGGAGGAACAGCTCCAGCATATAAAAATAGACATCCATAAGTAGAAGAAATTCCAAATGAAGATGTCGCTTTAAATAAATAACTGTGCTCACTTAAATTTCCTGTTTATTTTTGTCCCCCCACTTCGCACACGAGTGCTTTCTAAACGTGGAGTTGGATGTTTTGGGAGATTTAAGATTCAATATTTTAAAGTATCTCTAAGCATCTCGTTCAATCATTATGTTATCTTATCTTTAAGGGCATACAATTAATAAGATCACTCGATCACTTGTATGGCTTGCCGGTACTTATCAGCTTTGTAATGACTCATAAATTCCCCCTCCCTAAATTCCTTACATAATTATCGATATTTTGGAAAACACTTTTACCTTCCAAGACATCCATTAAGATGTCCCAGTAAATTCTTCTATTGGTGATTTTGGAGCTTATCACAGAATTTTTTAGAGCGTCTGTCATTTGTCGAGCCAAGGGAAGGTACGTTCAGAATAAGAACTGAGTTCCAAAATGTTTTCTCGTCCCATAGAGGCCATGCAAAATATTTGGATTTTGCACGTAGTTATTTAACAACTAATCTGCATGTTTAAACAAAGTGTTTATGAAGATGTTGAAAGCTCGTGAATTGTGGTAAAGTGGGCGGCGATGCTAAATGGAACATTTCCTGAAATCTGTTGTTATAACGCATGAGTTTGCAGCATTTGCCTCGAAATAACAAACTAATTTTATCTCAGTGCAGTGTTAACGATGCGGTTCACTTGTTACATGATCCGCAACTTACTTCCAGCAATTTTTTACGCACACCTTGCTAATAGTTTCACTGTTTCATACAAAATCCTGTCCAACTCCCTGAAATAAATAATTGGATACCGTTTTCGCGATACGATAGAAGATTAATGGAAAGGGTCAATGCCATATTCTGAATGGGTTTTATTGGCTATTGTTATTTTTCACACCGTACAAGTACGTCATGGCGAATATAGAAAACAATACCTAATTGAAGAAGTTTTGTAAGTTTATTTGCAATTCATTAATTAGGTACTCGGTCAATGTCAAAAACTAGTAATTAAGTTGTTGACACCAAACATTAACGCAGTTTTAATTGTTTTGTAAAACAATAGCAGAATACTTAACACCATTGATTTGGGATTTTAAATGAACCACTCAAGGTGAGATCAGTAAACTTGTAACCTGGCAATGACCGTTTTAACTACGGAGTACGGAATAGTGGGGCTCGAATCCGGTTCTGTTTCATTGACATGAAAACGCACACTTTATGTATTACCAATTATACCATTATTCTCTAGCAGGGCATATTTCCCGTAATAGATAGGAAAACAGCCGAATTTGGTTAAATTAGAAGCTCACCCAAATTCCATATTCTTGTAGAAAAGTTGGGAATGTTGGATCTTGATAACTAGGTACGACCCAGTCAACAGTACATAGAAGCGTCTCAACTAATGCAAATCTTAACAGCGTGGTGAATCCCGAAAAATGAAATTTGGCGCCGAGTTAATGGGTTTAAAATTTAGACCCACTGGATTAACGACACCTTTCAAGTCAAAACCATAAACGAATGTAGCATAGAAACAAGCGTAATTGTTTCTATTTCCGGGTAAGACCACCCAAGTGCGGATTTCCTTGATTAGAATAGCAACAAATGCTAATGCCATGCTAAGATGTTCTGGAATTTGAGTCTTTTGTATTCTTGCAAAAGCGAGTCTTGGCAACATCGAGAGGTTGCTATTGAAGAAAGGGTTTAATGAGAACGAAAGCCTAATTCAATAAGTTGTTATGAAAATGACTTAACATATTCCAAAATAAAATAAAACAAACGTTATGTACGTTATGTAGGTTTGTACAGGAGCATCATGCAATAATAATTCGAGTATCTTACCTCTCCTAAGTTGACGAACCCATGGTCGTTGGCCACAGCATCGGCAGCGTCCTTCCCCCCCGGTATGTGGACGGCCCATGTAGGCGTGTAGTGCGCAAACGTTGTCTCCAATAATGATAAAATTGACACCAAGATGGTCGACGATAACACGGCACCCCGCGCCATCGCACGCACTCTCACACACTCACCGGCTAGTACTTGTCAGCATTTCACTCACACTTTCCAAAGAGTTTCTTGTTTCAACCAAGTCTCGAATTAAATATTACTTGTAATTGTAACGTAGGGATTGTTGCTATCTTTGATCATGCGACTCCGCACATGGCTATCTACTGGAAATTAATGTTTTAGTAATTTAGACTTCTTGGTCATGAGAAGACTTGCTAATGAAGCTAGATACATCTGTTATCTCAAATTAAGCTTCAAAAGCGAATTCTGATTAGATATCTTCGACGTGGGCTACATTAAAAAAGTTCCAGCTGGAGGTCATAAAACCGATAGAAGAAACTTGATTGAACCCGCAATCCACATCCATTAAAATCCGACATAAAATGTGGCAAGACTACGTTAGCCAATCACAATAGGTAGGGTATTTATTTGATGACCGCACCTAGGGACTAGAATTTCCTAACATGTCTGTGCAAGAAAATTAGCAATCAATCGGAAATTGGTTTCCGCCAAATTAAAACTTGGACGGGCGTACGGCCTTTGGCAATACTTCCACGTTAAGTGGGTCAAGTATACATGAAGGGCAAAAGTATTGGCCCCGACAGAGTTCCCTGTTATGCTGTTCTTTATTACCGTATCACCATACAACCATTAATCACAATGCGTTTCATCGGGTCTGCTTCAACCTACTTTGGCGAGAGCATTGTTATATCTGACGTTTGCCTTTTCTGGATAAACAAGACATAGATCATTTCCGCGAGTCTGGACGGGTTTCCTATTCTCTTTTTAAAAGTAAATAATTTAGTACATAACTTGATTCATGTTCTGTTTGCTGCTTGTTTTTTCTTTTGTAAGCCGTGCATGGAATGGAATTGTGGTTTATATCAGCGCTTTTGTTGGCCCATACAAAGAGGATTGGTTATTTTGTTTATTTATTAACATCGCGTATGGAGTTCAAGGTAGATATTTTGCAACCAACAGTAGTAAGCATTAAAAATTGGTGTTTAATTACTTCTTTTTCTAACAATAATATAATAATTATAATTACATTTTCCTGTTCGGTAATTTGGTCAGGTACCTTACTGACTTTTTGTCTGATTTTACTTTACACAACACGAATTTTAATTGGAACTAAAGCAGGAAATATATTCCTTTAAAGGTATCTCACAAAAAAATTATTAACGTCGACTAATTTGAAAAATGTCACGCATTTTACCTGCATTGTTACAAGGCTTACATTCCAGTTTGTAACGCACAAACGAGAATTCATTAAATCATAGGAAATGTTTATTAGTTACATTGGAAGATAACCTCCTTGAAGTACAATAGATATTTCATACAAATGCTTGTTATTGTATGCTTGTTGTGAGATGATGTCAGTTATTCCTTGTTGGTTATTTGTGTTATGTTTATCGTATTATCTCTATGCACCTTGTCTATTATGTAATCCATTATGTTTACATCTTTGTTACTTGGTAGGTTTATCATATGTTGTTGATAACTGTGGTCATTACCAATATACAGGGTAATAAAATTTATAAATATTTAACCAGTATTAGGTACAAATACCTTAACAGAAGGTCAAGACATAATAAAAGAACGTAATTTTAAAACTACCGATCAGGTTGGTGGAAATAATTGTAATGGTATTGTGCTACAAACCTAGAAAGTAAATAAACCAGAAAATGCCACTATCGAAAATAATCTACATGTTATTCAAAATATAGTAGGTAAGATAAAAGTAGCTGAGCAACAACTATACGTACGTTTGTCGTCAATAATTAGCTCGTTTTAATATTTGCATTTTTTTTTAAGTAGGCCACTCATACCTCTAGCTTACGCGTTTACCTGACTGAGTTATTTTCAGTTACCATCGACAATAATTTATCAAGCAAATGCATGCCAAACTGGCTTGTAATTTCCATAGCTATTTGGACTCAAAAACATTCGGACCACTAAAGACAATATACTATCAAAAGTCAAGTTTTTATCTTATCTGTTTCCATTGGATCGCTATGTAAACATTCGGTTTTTGTGACTAATCGCCGACGTAAGTATTTCGCGTGCAGCCCACGTCGAAAGGCGGATGCTTCATCGATGGAATCCGATGGGAAGGACCAAGATTCCGTGGCACTTAGACAATAGTAGCCGGTGAGAGTCGGCGCCGCTGTGACGAGCGTTCACCTCTCGCATCCCGCCTCCCTGTTATCACTTTACGCTTTTCTAAATGCGTTTTTATGACAAATTCCTCACATGTTTATTAGCAGCAACGATCACTACGTTACACTGTGATGCACTATAGTCATTACAGGACACGGCATAACTGTCAAATGGCGCGTGAATAATCCGTCGGATCGGCACAAAACACGGCCGTCACGTCCGCGCACGTGATGCTGACTGGTTGGTTTGCTACTTTGCTCTCGGGCGCTCGCCGCGATTGGAGCCCGAGACGACCGCTACCTTGCCACACTCGGGGAATTTACCCAGTAATGGGGAAAATGATTCAACAACTGATAAATGAGTGTAAATAATTTTAGTCGCCAAAATATTTAGAATTGACGGGTTTTTGGTTTGGAGTTGGCCTAATTAGCACTAGTTCCATAATAATCGAATATCGATAAAACTGTTCGAGTGTCCGGTTCAGTGAACCGTGCTAAGTTTTTCTATTCAAAGGTAAATAACACGCACCTACAATGTATGAATAGAATACAGTTACTCGCGTCTCGTATTTGTTTACTTCTATTCTGTAACTATAATATTTTTATAGGCGCTTTAAATGTCGATATTTCTGTAATAAATCTTTATGTATTTGTGTGGAGCCCCAGTGGTATATCTATACCCATTGTACGTACGTACGCGAACAAAATAATTTATTGAAAGTATTGGTCAAGGCCGCACTGTGGCACACAAAAAATATTTTAGGCATTATTTTGTTACATAAATAAAAACTCATTTATTCGACCCATAGAAAAAGTGACTTACTTACTAATTTATCGATGTAGGTATAGGTACCTATTTTTAATTTTGTTCTTTGTATAAAAAAATAACGTGAATATATTGATGTTAGATGTTAGTCTAGGTAGGTAGTGTAGGTATTAAAACGAACAGAATTCTTTCAAAAATTACGTACCTATTATAGGGGTCCGAAAATAAACATTGTGTCCACAAAAGCTACTTCGGACCGTAGTTAAGTTAATTCCTCTAAGGTTGGGGACAAAATAGTAGGGTGAAATAATCAATAGCCGATCATTAATCTTAATTTGTGGCAAATTGGGTACTTTACCTTCTAAAAGCTACTTACAAGGAAGGACACATGATTTTCATTTTATTAATACCTATATTGTTAGATGACTCTTTTATTTTAGAAAACCATAGAGTAAGTAATATAATAAGAAACCAGACTAAAATAGAATATCAGTATAGAGGGTCAAATTAAATTAGCTAGCGAAACTCCGCAGACGTGATGGGAATCAATATTTACACATGATAAAACAAAAAGAAAATGATTTTATGACATATTTTTGGGGTCAACGAGTGCAGATAGTGTACCTAGTTACTTGAAACATCAGTTTAAAAAATCGTTTATTTTTTGTGGAAACTTCACAGACGTATGGTTATCGATATCTAAACAAGATAAAATCTAACAAAATACTGATTTCGTCAACTCATATATGAAGTAACTAAACTACGAGCGGTCGATGACCCCAGAAAAAAATCATAAATTTTTGTTTTGTTTGTTTTGTACTTCAGTACCTGAACCTAAGTATATTTTTACATTATTTAATCAGACTTATTTAAATACGGTGACTCTTCTAGACTAGATTTGAGCAGTCTATTAAAAGCCTGAGTAAAAATAAAATTAATTCGGAATTTTTACTTCTGCTGCTAATATAATATTAAGATATAAATTTTTAGTTTTAATATTGTAGGTACTTACTTACAAAATAAAAATATTTACAAAAAAGGTTAATTTGAAAAAAGAATATAAGTAGGTACACGACGGGGCATACATGTAAGGCCGTTGGTTTTTATTTTATTCCTGGCAAATATTAATTTGCTGTGCGTGCAATTTCTTTTTCAAACTTCTATTCACACATACCTATCAGGTCCGTGCCCGGGACGTGGACGGACCGCGCTCAAAAAACCAGGGTGACAGAAACATCGACGCGGAAACTTTAACCATAAATTCAGCACATGATTCTAAACCCCTAAGTGTAGAAATTTTTTGTCGGTTATTAAAAAAAAACTGCTGTTTCATTGAAAAGTGCAATACCTACGCGGTCAAAATGTATAGAACAGCAAGTTTAAAAAAAAAAATCGACAAAAATTTTAACGCATTCGTTTTCAGAATCACGTAAAAGGTACTAAATCGTCAGATTAATTTGCTGCGTTTTCCAAAGTAAGCCAAGCCTTCATTTTACCCACAACTAAATTCAAATACCTTCTAAAGAAAAGAAGAAAAACACAAACTACTTATGAGGATTTTCCAGCTCAACTACGGAGCCCAAAGATAAATAAAGTTCGGGTTAGATTTGTGAAATAGAATATTTCTGCCTAACTTCCCTTTGAAAGCCCTTAAACATTCAAGTAACTCATTCTTACATAACGCAAAAAGGTTGTCCTGTCTCAGAACAAAAAAAAGTAAAACCGTATTTTGCCCTATAAATATTAAAACTTTGGACACATTGCCCAGGGCCTGCAGTCTCGACATTAGATAGCGACAAAAATCTGTCGCTAAGTCGTATCGATGTCAAATTTCTTTAATAGATTTTCAACGTTATACTTTGGAAATAAAGTTGAAAATCTATTAAAGGAATTTGACACCGATACGACTTAGCGACAGATTTTTGTCGCTATCTAATGTCGAGACTGCAGGGCCTGGGATCTGTATGAGAAGAACTCGTTAGTATAGAAAGTTGAATAGAAGAGTTGTGACGAATTTGAGTACCTACTACTGTTTATTGTAAGAGTTCCAGACGAAATTAATAAACGGTGAAGTATTGTTGGAACTTTTTGCTTTACAATATTAACATTGTTCCGCACGACACACGATGAAAAGACACGCCTCAAAAGATCTATTGAAAACGAATTTCTTTTGTAACTTAGGAGCCCAACAATCGTTACATAAGCATAATCAGCCTATAATGTATCCAATGCTGGGACACAGGCCTCCTCTCTGTGAGGGGAGTGGACTGTAATCCACCACGCGGGCCCAATGCGGGTTGGTCGCGGGCCCAGTGCGGGGTGGTATCCTAGTATTCTACCCTATCCTACTATCCTACTTAATATTATAAAGAAGCTGTTCGTGCCCGGCGTCGTCGCCCGGGGTGAATTTCATACAAAAATAGCATCCATGTTTCCGACATTCCCGGTGGATTTTCCAAAAAAAATATTTCATACAAACCTTGTCCTGTCAATTACTAACACAACAAAAAAGAATTAGCCAAATCGGTGCAGCCGCTTTGAAGTGATGCGCGGATTGGATGTTTCTTACTCAATCACGCAAAAACGGCTGAACGGATTTGCATAAAATTTGGCACACAAATTGTTTATAACCTGAATTAATACATAAGTATAATACTTTTTATCCCGGTAATATGTTCCCGTGGGTTAATTTACGACCTCCACGCGGCCGAAGCCGCTGGCAAAAGTTAGTTTCATCTGCCCGATTGGATTAATAATTATTGAGTGTATTTGTAGATAGGAGCCATAGGGAAAACTAGGAAGACCTATGTTCTTAAACTTTGAATACTATTAGGTTTATTTTGAGTACATCAAACCACAATATTCTGAAATACTATTTAAGCTGAAGTAATAAGAATTACAAATTGAAACAAAACATGCCTACGTATACAAAAGTCGAGATAGTACTTAATGAGTACTATCTCGACTTTGTATCTTTGTAACTTTGACTTTGTACTGTCAATTCTAATGGAATTGACAGTACAAAGTCAAAGTTTATTTTAATTAATTCTAGTATATGTATATATATAAATGTGAAAATTTGTATGTTTGGATGTTTGTTACTCAATCACGCAAAAACGGCTGAACGGATTTGGATGAAATTTCGCAAACAGATAGTTTATAACCTGGATTAACACATAGGATAATTTTAATCCCGGTACTACGCTTCCGTGAAACAATTTGCCACAGCCACGCGGGCGAAGCCGCGGGCAAAAGCTAGCTCGTTATATGCCTACATTTAAGTGGATCATTTTCACAATATTAGATATGAACTTACGCAACATTAGACATTAATTTGCCAACACAAAGAAAACCGGAAATCTACCCACACATAAATAATAAATTCTAAGCATGTATCGCCTTGAGCATATTGTAGTAGATAATTTCATATATCATATAGGGCATGAATACAGTAGCAATGTGGTTAAACAGCGTGCCAAGTTGTGGCCACGATGACCAAAATTTAATTAAACACATACTTCTGTGCTTACTTGATACAATAGAAACCTACTACCTATGTATAGAGCTCTTGCGGTTTTACAAACCTAACTAACTCACAAATTACGTAAGTATGTTCTTGTCATGCACGTCATCATAATAACACCAGCACCCTAATTGCGTAACACACTATCTATCACAATCTGAATCATTTTGAAGCCTATTGCTAATCCATTGCTTCATATGTTCGAAAAAAACTTTTTTACAAAAAACACAGCCGACTTCCAAATAAAACACAAAAAAACGTGAAAAGGTGTCTTTGGTTGTGTATTTTCGTTTTTGGCCACCGACTTCCGAAATTAAAGTTATTTTTCACATTTTTAGTGTTTTATTTGGAAGTCGGTTGTTTTTTTTTGTATATTATTTTTTTGTTTATTTTTCACTTTTTAGTTGTGGTACCTACCCCACATACATTCGTATAACACTACTTGATATGTAAATAACCGTGATAGCAAATTATTATAACATCATCAATATAAACTAAGTGGAAAAAATACGCATTATTAAGCATAACTCAAAAACTACTGGCCAGTACTTGTTCAAATTTAAATGGGACCACATGTGAAGCATCAGCTTTCAAACAAAAAAAAGAATCATCCAAATCGGTTCACCCAGAAAAAAGTTCTGAGCTAACAAACATTTAAAAAAAAAACAGTCGAATTGAGAACCTCCTCCTTTTTTTGAAGTCGGTTATTAAAAATCTGCTCAACAACGTAAATAACGTAATGAATGATGTTGAACTGTCAAAATGAAAGGTATTCCTACTGTTAGTGTGTTACGCAATATTACTCCGCTGCTGATTATTATCCCACTGCAGGCCCTGCAGTCTCGACATAGATACCGACAAAAATCGGTATAAGTCCAATCGATGTCAAATTTCTTTAATAGGTTTTCAACCTTATGCTTTGGAAATAAAGTTGAAAATCTATTAAAGGAATTTGACATCGATACGACTTAGCGACAGATTTTTGTCGCTATCCAATGTCGAGACTGCCGGCCCAGGGCAAAGGCCTCTTCTCATGCAGACTTACAGAGACGGCACGAGCATTGATCACCAGCTTGCTCAAGACGGGTTGGCGATTTCAGACTTATAGATAAGAACTATAACTCCAACACCCTAATTGCGTAACTCACTATCAATCACAATCTTGAATCATTTTAAAACGTATCGCTTACCCATTCATTCATATACCTATTCGAAAAATGTATCCCCTCACAACGAAAATGACGCAATGGATGTTGTTGAACTGTCAAAATGTAAGCCATTCCTACTGTTAGTGTGTCACGCAATTACCCCGCAGGTTTCCTCGCGACATTTTTCCTTCACCGATGTAAAGTAATATCCAAGATAAACTCAACAACTCAACTCAACTCTTTCTTTCTTTCTTTCTAAGGTGTATAGGTATGAATTGAAAAACTCATATTGGTACTTGCCCGGATTTGAACTCACAACCTCGTCATAATACTTGAAAGTAAAAGCACGCAATGCAAGTGTGTAAAGGCTCCTACAAACAGGCGCAACACGCGACGCGAATCGCGTGCGACACAAAGGCACCGCTCGTCGCGCGACGAGCGGCGCCTTTGAGTCACGCTGTCACGTTGCGCCTGTCTGTGGGAGCCTTAATCAGCCTTAGAAGATAGCCGAAACATCCCAGCGTTGATTTGCTCGATTCGTTTTTAGGGCTCCGTACCCAAAGGGTAAAAACGGGACCCTATTACTAAGACTTCGCTGTCTGTCCGTCCGTCTGTCTGTCACCAGGCTGTATCTCAAGAACCGCGATAGCTAGACAGTTGAAATTTTCACAAATTATGTATTTCTGTTGCCGCTATAACAACAAATACTAAAATCAAAATAAAATGAATATTTAAGGGGGGCTCCTATACAACAAATGCGATTTTCTTGCCGTTTTTATAGTTAATGGTACGGAACCCTTCGTGCGCGAGTCCATCTCGCACTTGGCCGGTTTTTATTTCTTCTACCGATCGTTATTTCTCCTGACAAAATTCACTTTGTTTATATGTATGTATGTATTAGTATTTATTCTTGTAGTTTATAGTTATTTCCGAACTATCTATCCCGTATATCGCACCTGCCATGTTTAGTCTCTGCATCACACTAAGGTTGCTGGTAGAAAATGCTTCAGGCATTAAGTCCGCCTTTGTACAGTATTTTTTTTACTTGTGCATAAAGTTTTAATAAATAAATTAATAAATCTACCTAGAGTCCTACAACAAACCGTAGAACAAGTAGGTAGGTACCAAACCACGGAATAGATAAAAGTACTTACTAAAAATAACATAACAATATCACGCCTGTAATCTCCAAAGGGACAAGCAGACGTGTACCAAATACACCCACATTTCGCCAGTTATGTTTAAGTCCCACGTAATAGGGGCGAGCCTATTGCCATCGACTAGGTACAATCCAGACGGGGCTACTACTGAGAAATTCCCAATGGAAAAACCCAATTCCACTTTGCCCGACCTTGGAATCGAACCCAGGCCCTCATGCTCAGCAGTAATCCTTACTACCACGAGATCGACGAGGCAGTACCAAAACAGTATCATGAAATTAAAAACATTACGGATACTTCCTCATTTAATTGCTATTTTATTGTACATTTTCTATAATGACTTGATTAGTATATTTTAATGTTTATGTTCTAATTTGTACTGCTTTGAATAATGGATAAATTTGTAATTATTTGATGTTTACCTATGTATATTTGTACGCCGTTGAGGCAAAACATGACGGTGATAAATTTAAAATGTAACATCTTGCATGACAGGTTATTGTGTGTATACTCATGTTTTGGACAAATAAATTATCTTATCTTAGTTGTTAACTAATTTTGTGCTAGCGTGTGGTCCCTACCTACCCAGTCTACCCACACATTACACGATTTTCCGAAAATCAGGGTAACGAAAGTTTAAAACGCATTCGATAACTTTCAGTTTCCCGATTTATGTTTTAACTCTCGGGAAATGCATTTTGTATTTTATCTTTATCACGAATCGTTCCGTGCTTCCATGTGAAACATTAGGTATCGACAAACGGGGTGAATAGGAATGCAGGAGTGAATCGGAACGAACTTTTAAAAGGGATTTTAACATTGATATAATATAGTTTGTTGCCAACAAGGGCATTTAATTTTTTATTATAATACAGTAAACACATTAGAGTCCTTTTTGGCAACAAACTAAATCATTTCAATGTTAAAATCCCTTTTGAAGGTTTGTCTCGATTCACCCCTGCTTATTTTCACCCCGTTTGACGGTACCTATATTTATTTCCGTTTCTAAAATCAAAATCATGTCATTTATGTCAGGCTGAGTAAACTTTTTGAACGTCAAAATTACATAAAGGCTCCTACAAACAAGCGCGACACGCGACGCGACAGAAATTCATCGCTCGTCGCGCGACAGACGGTCCCGTAGTGTCGCGTCGCGTGTCGCGCCTATTTGAAGGAGCCTTAAGACAGTACTCCAAAACGCCCGCCCTTCAGCACTTCCTAGTGATTTAGCTGGGAAGAAGTAGTGTAACAAACTCCCCAGACGTGATGTAGGTAAGCACCTACAATGCTTGCATACCACATGAAGGCAACGACCTCAGCACGTCAATTCCTTCAAAAATGCTTGCAAAAAACGTACATAAAAACCAACCACAGTCGAGATACACAGCGATATATATCTATTTTTGTTTTACAAACCGTTAACACCGTTATGTAGACCACTTGAGGCAAGAGTTAGGTTACTTACCTACTGCAGCGTGACCTCTGCGGTTTCAACCTATTATGTATTTTTTTCTAGTTCGTATGACTGGTCATAAACTTTTTGTTCTTATTTTTTTTTTTACGTCAACTAGGCTCATTTTAATTATTGAAAAAAAACTTAATTTCTTGAAATACATGAATTGAATCCAGGCGAGTTTTATAAATCTTTCTTCTCTTAATTTTAAACTGAGTCAAGTAAATTTTATTGATTATACCTACCTTAATTCGTCATTATGTTTCAAGTTTGTTTCGAATTTATAATATTAGTATGGATGGATATGGATATTCATTTGAAAGTTTACGTAATTTTGTGGTCACGAACTTAAAACCGATTGCAATCGATTCCCTAGTTCGGAAACTAAATACGTAACAAAGATTTGTTATCCTATATGTACCCAAATTTTCTCGTAATCTCTTTAATTTGCCTAGGCCAAATTACCTGTTCCGCAATGGTTTTAATGTTATTTAATTTAATTTATTTTTATTTTTTGTATGCGATTCTTTTATAAATTTAAATAAATTAGATGGTGAATTTTCATTTTTAGGGTTCCGTACCCAAAGGGTAAAAACGGGACCCTATTACTAAGACTTCGCTGTCTGTCCGTCCGTCTGTCTGTCACCAGGCTGTATCTCAAGAACCGCGATAGCTAGACAGTTGAAATTTTCACAAATTATGTATTTCTGTTGTCGCTATAACAACAAATACTAAAAACAAAATAAAATAAATATTTAAGGGGGGCTCCCATACAAAAAACGCCATTTTATGCCTATTTTTGCTCGATATCAATAAATGGTAACAGGTAGGCACCTAATTTGTGTACCTTCTGTTGTTTACCTAGTCAATGGCACGGAACCCTTCGTGCGCGAGTCCAACTCGCACTTGGCCGGTTTTATTATTTCGCACCACTACGCAAGTTGGATATTTCAAGACATTTTTTTAAAAGCGCATGCGGTTAGGAATACAGTACTGGAACTGGAACTTTTTGAACCAATTATTATTTTTACAAAAGACTAGATTTTTTTTAAACATGTCAAGACCTCTCCGAAAATATGCTTCAAGCATGTCCAGCTATCAACGCATACACTAAACCTAGTTAAAATTAGTATCTATTAAAAACTATGTTTAACGACCGACAGATGTCAATAATTCATACAATAATCCCAAACATACAAAAAAGCACTTTAAATATTTCCCGAATTTTTTAATTTCCTAGGCAACTTTTAAATTGTTTCTTGAATTAAAAATCTTATTCTTATTTTGTCTCTAGGATTTTCTCAACATTTTCCAGAACACTTCAATCATTACCGAACGGTTTTATCACATATCCACTATGTCCAAGCTTTAGATCCGCTAAAGGCGAAAATATGCAAGACGAATGCGAATTTCAATGTTTAGTTTTCAGATACACAGAAGTTTTCTTGTTTTGTTCCAGTCAGCTCTTTTCAACCTTTTATTATTCAACACAATCTCAAAGTTGTATTGGTTTTGGGCTTCATTAGTCCTCTTGAGTTACATATTCAAAAATATATAATTATACACAAACATGACCTTATAGAGAGCAGTGGTGGCCCAGTGGTATCGGCCCCGACTTACGAGTTGTAGGTCGTGAGTTCGAACCCAGGCAAGCACTTTACTTTGTATAATTTATTTAATCATCCCTGCTCTCAAAACGGTGAAGGAAAACATCGTGACCTATGTCCTTTTTTTTTTCGGGTGGGAAATCAAAAACCCACCCGTGTTCCTTCAGTTGCCTGTGCGCCAGGGCCACGGTAACTCTTTCGAACAATCCGCAGCCCCATCAGGCATCGGTCCTATCGGACCCCGTCAATTGTGACCTATGTCCTAGAACCAAAAAATCGAAGACATGACATCTACCAACCCGCACTTGGCCCGCGTGGTGGATTACGGCCCACTCCCTTTCACCGAGAGGAGGCCTGTGTCCCAGCGGTGGGAACATTATAGGCTGATTATGCTATGACCTTATAGCGATTACTGCTGCTATAGGCAGGTGCACGATAGCTTATGGAAATAAGCTCGTTACGTACATGGGACTTAAACATAACTGGCGGAATGCTGGTGTTCTACTATAGGTACACCTCTGCCTAACCCCTCGGGGAATACAGGCGTAATGTTATGCCATTATGACAACTTAGATAAGATTTACTCTACCAGAATTCACAACGCAATCCATTTATGTGCGCTAGATCATTACAATTTCTTCTTTGATATCTAATTTGGTTGCGTTTACAAAAACTAACCACACAAACACGCAGTGGAACAACTTCAATATCTTATATCTATACATATTACAAACTAAGAAAAAATAAGTCGCTTTTTGTGTCTGTCTGTTTCTGTTAAAGAGTTATCAGGTCTAATGTAGAGCCAAGCCCCTAACTCGACGAGTCCTAATTCTACAAACCTTACATCTTGGTCAAAATATATGACTTGGCCGTTGCATTCAACTATTGCATGACACAACATTAAAGACCGAGTGTTTCTTACCATATGCCCATAGAAGTGTCAGTGCGACGGCCGCAAAACGGCGAAGCCGTACGTACATTTTGACCAAGACGTAAGTTTTGTAGAGTTAAGCCTTCTAGAGCTAGAGGCTTGGCTCTACATTAGATCTGATAGCTTTTTAACAGTGAAAGCGTTATGTAGGTCTTGGCAACTTACTTTTCATAAAATGTTTTTGGTGGGTAAAATATTTATCGTACGGAACCCTGTCCACGGGAGTTCAACTCGCACTTGTCAGATTTTTCTTCATCATTTCGAGAATTTATTCCAAAGGGTTATGCTTACTTAAAATGAAGTAATCTCCATGTTTTGTCAAGCCGTAAAGACCGTGCGAAGCAGGGCTCTACTTTCTAAGTCCGTCAACTAAGATATGGGCCCGTCCGAATGTACCACTATACTTCGCAATGAACTCTACTCCCGATTTATTAACTTTTTCGGACGGGAAAGCATACATCGGGAGTAAGGGCAGCTGGCAAATCGTGTTGTCATTCGTTCTTAGTTCGGACCCTAAATTATTCGTATGTCCGAAGGCGTTACCGAGTATGAAACGCCCGTAACTTCGGTCAAAGCTACGGATTTCGTGCTTAGAAAGTAGAACCGTAGGGGCGGGCGGGTCGCTAGTTTATTTATCAATATTCAATTTGGGCGTAAAGGCGCGACGCGACTATAGTAGAATAATTTCTATGAAAACTTCATAGAAATTGTTCTACAAGAGTTGCGTCGCGCTGTCGCGACGCGTCTGTCTGCGGGAACCTTTAATCAAACCTAGCAATCCTATGGCTACATAGCCATGAGACATCCTTCTCGAGATAGGCCATATCTAACTACTTATAGGAGCTAGATATCCATTTGTACATTCGCAAACAATACCAATCCAAGACTTAAACCCTACGCTGTACCTCACCACGTGCCACACAATATCCTCAGTATGATTTATTATATTATTTTACACATGACCCGATTTCCCAGTTTACAAAACGCATTTCACTTAAGAAATATACTTCGTCATAGTGGTTTGCCCGGTCTATTGTCAGGGTTCGCATCGCATAAAGGAAACTGGTCGTGTAAATAAACTTCTTAAATACGAGTATAAAGTGTGCTACACTCACGACTATCTTTTCATCGTGTCTGCCACTAATGGAACCTGTTACTTTGGCATAAGAGGACGCACAAAAGACCCCTTCAAGATTCAGAGAAAAATTGGACACAGGATTCTTCAATAGTGAGGGGATAAAAAAAAATACAATTTTGGCACTCGACATTTGAAATACGTATACCTCTATTATACCTAAGTACTTACTTATTGTTATAAGCCTGATGTGTGTCCCACTGCAGGCTTGCTTTTGCTCGATATCAATAATAGCAACAGGTAGGCACTTGAAATATTCACAAAATACTCAGTTGTATTTTTAGTTTAATAATAAATAATTAAACTAAAATAAAATAAATATTTAAGGGGGGCTCCCATACAAAAACGTCATTTTTTGCCTATTTTTGCTCGATATCAATAAATGGTAACAGGTAGGCACCTAATTTGTGTACCTACTGTTGTTTACCTAGTCAATGGTACGGAACCCTTCGTGCGCGAGTCCGACTCGCACTTGGCCTGTTTTTCTCTCTCTTTTGCAATTAGAGCCCAATCCTTTAGGTAGAAACTCACCAACATAACGTACCATAAAAGAAAAGGAAATTGGAACGAATGGTGATGGTCAGATAAAATAAAGTTTATAAGTAAAATTTATACCTAGGTACCAAGTACTTTTTAGAGACATAGGTACATCTACGTACGATAGCAGACAAGAGTTTACTTAAATAAATTCTCGACGGCAAAGAGCTCTAATATTATTAACTTGTGATAATGATAGGTAAAATTAAAAAACACCCGACATATATAAGAGCTGATGACCTTGAAACGGCTTAACAGATTTTGATAAAAACATGTATAAGAACCACCGCTAGAAAACCTGCTTTCAAATAAAAATGAACCGCATCCAAATCAGTTCACCCGTTTAAGAGCTACGGTGCCACAGACAGACACACACACATAGCGGTCAAACTTATAATACCCCTCTTTTTGCGTCGGGCGTTAAAAAGGGACTCAGGTAACACCTCAGATTTCAATTATTTGATGGTAACACCTGAATGGCTACGAGGTCATCATCATTCTCCTGCCCTTATACCAATTTATTTGGGGTCAGCGCAACATGGTTTCAATTTCTATTATAGCTTGACCGATACCGCTGTACCGCGCCTTAGGTATGTGCGCGGCGAGACGGGGGGGCAGTGCAGGCCGCTCATTCGTCAACGCTCACGGCGTCCCGCCCCCCGCCTCGCCGCGCATACCTAAGGCGCGGTACAGCGGTATCGGTCAGGCTATAGTCCTCATCTCGGTAGTTACCCTTCTTCCAGCCATAATATTTGACACAGTCTATCCATCTCTTCTTTGGTCTTTCCCTAGTCTTACAACCATCTACATTCATACTCAACACTTTCCTCACGACATTTTCCTCATTCTTCCGCGTGCCCCTTATCATGGAAACCGATATCCACACAACTTTTCAGTTACCATTGCCATTTTCAGACTTCCTCTTATGTACGCATTTCTTTTTCTATCCATTCGCGTACCACCACACATCTCGCTCAGCATTATCACCTCAGCTGCATGCAATTGCAATGCTTTCATTCATCCCATTAGTGGCCCAACATTCTGATCCATACAAGACAGTACTAGGAAAATACGCAAAATGAGCCGCCTTTTCTTGGAAAGTGACCAATGTAAGTAGGTGCATTTGTCGCGAATGATTGTCCTTTTTTCTCAGCCGTTCTTTTATGGATGAATGGATGATTCCCACCAAACGGCTCGCATCGCATCTGATCGGAAAGGATACGAACGGATGCGGCGACAGCCGACCCCGTCCGATCGGCGCCGTACCGTCGCTTGCGAACGTATCCGTTTCTGCGCCTAGTCGAATAGTTTAATTCCTACCGTGCTGACGTGTTCTAATTTTTGAAAATGGTTGAAGTTGAAGTAGTATTGTTGGCTATTGCGTTTGAAGAGGAAAATAATTATAAAACATAAAAAAGAGGAAAAGAAAGATACGACGACAGGCGAACGGAACCGACCGCGCGTCGCAGCATACTTTCGGCTATGAACGCGTGTCGCGGAAGACACCCGCGGTCAGGCTGCTGTGCGCGGCTTGGTAATATAGACTTTAAATACTGTGTACACGATTTAATATCGTTTAAAGGTTGTAAAATCTGTTCCGATCCGATGCGATGCGAGCCGTTTGGTGGAAATCATCTTTTAGGCCATCAGAAGGACAACAATCTACATTGTTTGCTATAATAGGTACTTATCCTATATTGAAAGCTACCTGTACGAAATTGGTAGCAAAGTCATAGTCAAAGTCAAAGTCAAATCATTTATTTCAAATAGGCACATAAAAGGCACTTTTGAACGTCAAAATTTACAAAAATTCCAAAAGGTAGTTTCGTATGGAGAAGAATGGGGAAGAAACTCCACCGTTACTCTTTTAAAATGTCTTACAATATTATGTAAGTTCACATTAATTATGTAATCATATGTGAAGACGGTGCACCTAGAATAAAATTACTATACCACAATAGGTAAAAAGAATTAAATATAATGCAAAGGCAGGTAAATTAATTATGTGATAGATACATGGTGCTCACATATTTACAAATATTGAAAAGTATATGATGTTTTCAAAATTTTAACAAGTAATAATTTAGTGTGTGAGTTAAAGTAGTTAAGCACATAATGTAACAATCCATGTCATAAAAATTATAAATTATACAATTAAATTAGCAACCAGTTTGATTTTGTCTACACTCTAGATTGTCCCATGGAGCAGGACCAGCATGTTTCCAAGCATTCTTATCTAGGATATAATCCTCTAATTTGTAATATGCTTGTTTACAAAGTGTACTTTTTATATGAGTTTTAAATTTTCTTTCATTTAATTGCAATATATCACAAGGTATTTTGTTGTAACATTTGACACAGTACCCCATAAAAGATATATGTACTTTAGATAATCTAAAAAATGGTTGATCTATTCTATCTTTATTTCTAGTATTAAAATTATGTCTATCACTTATTTTACTAAAAAGATGTAGATTTTTACTTACATACATAATATTTTCATAAATGAATTGACAAGGTACCGTCATTTTAAATAGTTCCCTAAGAGATTCGCGACGACATAGATTGTAAATGGCCCTAACAGCTCTCTTTTGCAAAATGAAAATGGATTCAATGTCAGCAGCCCGACCCCACAGTAAAATGCCATATGACATAATGCTGTGGAAGTAGCTAAAATAGACCAAACGCGCGGTTTCTACATCTGTTACCTGTCTTATCTTCCTAACAGCATAAGCAGCCGAGCTTAACCGCCCCGCAAAAGATGTTATAATGGGGTCCCCATTGTAATTTCTCGTCTAGCGTGATTCCCAGGAAAACCGTCTGATTAATAAATTCTAGTTTTTCTCCATTCAATATGATAGCGAATTAGCTAATGTCGTGTTAAGGCTTCTACGAACAGGCGCAACACGCGACGCGTATCGGCGGTAAAGCCGGGCAGACCTCCACCGTGTCCTCTGGTCAATCCACACAATGATAACACCCGGCGCACCTGTCTAAGGGAGCCTTGAATTTGAAGTGAAACTTAAAATAGTCGGAAATACACAAGTCAGTAGTAGTAGTAGCAGTTATCGCTCTTCGATTTCGTATTTCAGGTTAAAACAAACTTACGCCTACTTCCCATGGGGGTAGGCAGAAACTACAGAACGCCACCTGCTACAATCCTTACATACTCCTTTTGCTTCAGGCTTAATGTTCCCGTATGGACACAGGTTTAGGTAAATGAGTCTGTAGGACAGCTTTCCACGCCGCCGCGGCCGTGGGGCACGCGGTATCGGTGACGAAGACGCATCGACTCACCCTTCACACAGGAAGGCCTTCAATATTGACCTGTGTGCGTGTGCTTGTCCGACTTTTCCGTGTCTGGGTAGAATAGCTTGCTATACCTACAAGTCCTACAACGTATGCTGCTCCGACAGTGGTATTCCATAGCTCACTACCGAGTTTGGGAATATGTTTGAGGGAAAAAGGTGTAAGGTTATGTGTGTATGTGTCATCACCATCAGTCATCACCACTAGTAAAGTTGGAGTCGTATTGAGTCTAATCAGATTTGGACAAGCGTCTCTATCAGCAGGTAGGATTCTACTTAGTATAATAGATTGGTTTCTAGAACGAATGACATACTTACTTATTCATAAAGCCTGCTACAGAAAGGCGCGACACGCGACGAGCGGCGCCTTTGTATCGCGCTGTCGCGTCGCGCCTGTTTGTGGGGGCCTTAATTCATAAGTAGGTATGATACCTGAGGATGGACGGTACTGCCGCCGAGGTCCGCCCAGAAAAAGGTGGCGAGTGGCAAAACGCCCTAGACGCATACCGCGTGAGCTGATTCGAGGTGGTGAGGGATAAACGTTCCTAGAAAGACTTGAAACAGGCCTTTGGAACAAAGGCAAGGAATGGGCTAGAAAAAAAAAAGGAAGGTATGAACTTTTGAACCTGTGACCTGTGGTGGGAGACGTTTGTTAATCTTAAATAAATATAAGTAGCTACCTACTTATATTTATTTAAGATTAACAAAGTAGGTGGCAAATAAATATTTATATACCTACGTATATAAATATTTATTTGCCACCTACTTTTGACATTTTTAACCCACTTCAAAAAAAAAGGAGGAATATGTACACACATAAAAAGAAAAAAAGAAAAGAACAGAAAAATAAGTAGGTACAAATACCTAGAAAGGTGATGATTATTTCTGACTAAATCTCTTTTAGCATACCTGCGATAGGAAACTAGGTAGACATCAAACATATAAAACATAGGTACGAGCATAAAAAGTGGTAGGGACACCGACGTCCAACCTGTTACCATGGATTCAGTTCATGATTCTGAACCCCCCTAGGAACGTTGAAATTTTTCGTCGGTTATTTAAAAAACAATTCGCTGTTCCATACATTATGACTGTGTAGATAGTAGGTATTGCACGTTTTTTATGAAACAGCAGATTTTTGTTGAAAACCGTCGAAAAAGTTCTACGTTAGGGGGTCTAGAATCATGTGCTGAATTCATGGTTTTAGTTTGCACGTCGATGTCCCTGCCACCCTGTATTATTACGAGAATATACTTTTGGTAATGGTCGCAAGCGCTACAGTTGAGCGTGAGGTGCTCGGTTCGATTCTCTGGTCGGTCAGTGTTATTGGACTCCATCGGAAATGTCTCAGTCGCAGCCTGGATTCTGAATTTGTGTCCGGTTGATGGCAATAGGCTCGCCACCTCTGTCTGCTTAACCCTTCGGGGATTATAAGCGTAACGTTATGATGATAAATTAGAATATAAATAATTATAATGTAATTTAAAAATACTAAATACGCAACTATAACGTAGTCAGAAGATAGTGGAAGATGTATACAATTATACACGCATTTCTTATTTTGCATTTGCCGCCATGTTTTGTATCAAAACGTTATGTTATTCATCGATGACAATAAATTACACTTTTTATTATTTTCGTACAATGAGAAAATACTACTTTTTTTTTGTATACGCTTTGACCTAAATAGCAACATCACTTTTTTTGTTTTAGCTGTATTGGATATTCAAAAGAGATAATTAACCCTAAAACAATAAATACGAACGTAGCGTGTAAGAGCAGTAAACTAAACGTTTCACTAGTGTTGAAATTGTTTAATAGATGGTGCTGTACACTATGTGTACTGTTTTATCTTATGAGCGACCAATCAAATAATGATAAGTGTCCCACTTTCATGACGTCATTATTTCCACGTTGGAAGTTGGGTCGAAATGTCATGTCGCTTTATATTTTGTAAACTGATGTTTGTAAATTAAAAAATTAACAAAATGTTGTAAATGCAAAACATAGTCTTCTCAATTCCACAGTGTGTAATGAACTAAATAAATTTGTGCCGGTAATAGCATCAGTTCGTAACGATGACCTCAATGTGGATCTTGTCAGATCAAAATGACTCTCCACAATGACGAAGTGAACAGGATCCTGGATTATCTTACTAGAAATGACCACGAGCTTGACGAAGTGAAAAAGAAGTCAAATAAAATGGATAACTTTCAGCAGGACGGTCTAATGGTACGTATCTTACACTTTTAGTCGGTAATCTTTATGCTGAATACTGATAAGCTATCGCTCCGTGCAGATATTGTGATGAACCGGGTCGCTAGAATGTACGCGCGGTGTCGTAGACGTGCGGTGAAGTAATAGTGATCGCCCGGCGATTGTCGAACCTCGTTGAACAGCTTTCGTGAACTCACGCTCCCACTTTTACCGTTATACGTTCATTTGGTTTCGTGAACGGACGTAGCTCACTCGCGGTCTCACCAACTTAACATTCCCGTGTCTTCCTTATCTAATTAGTTAATTCCCGCTAATTGGAGCGAGGGTTTCCCCTAACGAGCGTGTTGTGTTGTGGTAATCTTTAGTTAGGGCAGTGCGTCACGGAGTTGCGACGCGCCGGTCGTACGCCGCGTAAACAAGTTGTACTTTGCCAGCTAGGCACCATGCGGTTGCTATCACTTCCATATGCCGCCTAAGTTTTAATAAATATTCACTGGTGGACATCAAAACTTCATGGTTACCAATTACAGGAATAAACAGTGTATTATTTAAAGTGCTCTGAAACAATCTTCAGTGATATTTTTCCTCAAAAGAACAGTTTTCTGTGAATCACCAATGTTAATAGTGTTGATGTAACATCCATGCAAACGAGAAGTGTTTAAAATGGAAAGAAAACTAGACTTGATGTCTCTTTTTGAGGTAATTTCCATTTTTAATAATTAATCGAATAAAATTGTTATTTGTTTTGAGGGTAGTTTAATAATATTTATTATTATTTGGCAAGGCCATTGAGAAACAATTATCTGTCCTGGCAATATAAATCATCTTTCCTATCAGTATTAACTACCTGTGCTAATATCTAAATCTAAATAAAGTAAAAGATAATAGGTATACAGGAACTGAATGTACAATACTTACTTAAAAACCTGATAAGAAGTACTTGTTTTGTTCATTTCCACCAGCCGTATAGTATGAAGATAAAAAGTATGTAACATGTATGAAACTTTTGAATGAGAAATTCAATTCCTTTCACTAAAGAAGGCTTCAGTGAATCGAGAAAATGAAAGTAGTAATATCAAGTTAAATGCTAAGTGTAAAACTGGTTCACACTTTGTATTGGGCCTTGGGGATTCTTGTATGACTAATTCTTTTAGGATGTAAGATTTAGAACTGAAATTTTCTCACAAGGACAACTTAATGGGAATCAAGTATTTTGTTGAGTTTAGAATGATAGCCAAATAAAGTAGTCACACGTTATCCAGACAGAATGTTTGTCAAAAATTGCTTTAATTAAAAATTATGCAAAAAGAAAGTATGTTAATGGTTACCTGTAACATCGAAACAAATTAGTCATTTTTTATCATGGAAATTAACTCAAATTAAATCCTCATTAATATCAGTAATATTTGCATGCATTGCATCAGTCAAAGGGTAGTTTGTTTAACATTGCATAATGATATCTTTGGATTACAACATTCACATATCCTGCAATGTTTTTGTTTAAGTTACGCTATCTCTGGATTTATTAAAGCCACATGAAGGCTCCGATTATAATGTATTCTGTTCAATCTTATAGATACCTGTTATTATTGATTACAAACTCAAAAGCATTTATTTCTATTAAACCATTTACAGGCTCTTTTGAATTACCAAAGGAGTTGGTCACTCTGAAAGATGAAGCTAGTTGCCCATTCCAAAGCGTAGTAGGTTCCTATGGAGAAGAACGGGCAAGAAACTCCATTCACCAGAATAACAATAACTAGTCAGGTTGATAATACTGAGATTTGACAACTAGATTTGTTGAAAAACCATTACTTTATAGACATCTTAAGAACTTAATAATGAAATGGTGCATTATCTGAAATAAGATTTTCTTTCAGTTGCCCATTATTAATACTTAAGATATCCTAATGTTAACACATACGTACATAAACTCACACCTTCTTCCCATGGGGTTAGGCAGAAACTACAGAACGCCACCTGTTACAATCCTTACATACTCCTTTTGTTTCGTTTACATTCATACACCTGGTCATACCCACACGCTGGTTGCAAGTACTACCCACCTGAACTTTTTGAAGAACTTCACCAATAAGGTGACTATAATGTCGCGTATGCGTTTATTATATGAATTGTATTTTGTAATGGAGAATTGTAGCTGGTTAGGCTTTGTTTACCTTACAACGAATGTAGGCTTCCATTACACAACATTTCTGATCCACATTTTCACTGTTATTTTAACAATGTCATCAGCCCACTGAGCCAATTTTTTTTTATTATTAACTCAATACAAAAGATACTGAATATTTTGAATAAAATAAGTAATCACCTGCACCTTAGAACTAATTAGTAAATTAAACTTAAATTAGTTCACTAAATGCATAATTTATAGATTTAATACAACATTCCAGTTAAATACAAATCCCTATTGATACTGAGAAACTATTCTCCAATAAGAAGTCATTATCATTAACTACACAATTGTTACTATTCAATAATATTTCCAGTAATATACTTACAAAGACAAATATGCATAATATTGGAAGAGTGAATAAGTGGAATTTATTATTTACCTACTTTACCTATATACTCAGGTTCCTATACTAGCTTTTGTTGGTGATTTGGTTTATTTAGGTTTTGGTTTCGCCCCGTTTTATTACAATATATCTGGTAGGAATGCAAATTAAAATAATTTAGTAACTTTTAAATTTCTCACTTATGCCATGCATGACAGACAGCAATGAATCAGTGAGTTTCATTAAAATTTGTTGATGAAACTTCACAGATGGGGCAACCCTTTATAATTATACATATAGGGATCTTTATCACAGTTCTGATGAACACCTTTCTTTGCAGTCGGACTCCTGGCCGACGTCAGACGACCTGCTGGAGAACATATTCTCCTTGGAGCAAGGTTCCCTCAACTTCCTTGAGGATGCTATGCCCGACTTCAATCTCTGCGAAAACGTTTCGCAACCCTCGGAAGCTATTAGCAGCTCTTGCTCCGACAGTGGACTGTCAAGCGACCAGGCCGAATTGTAAGTAATTTTTTAATGTTTTTGGGCAGCAAATAAGAAAGGGCTGACTTCTGAGACGACAGCTAATAGAGATGTATGGAAAAAAAAGACATGCTGCACCGTCCAAAAATAAACCGGGTTAACCGCAGGACGATTCTTGTGCTCGATGGTAAACTAGCAAGCAGCCTACCTGGAGCGGGGCAGCGCCACCTATAAACATTAACAATGAGTTGCCACCCAGATTGCTGCTACACCAGCAACCTTACCCTTCAATCTACCGCGTGACGAACTTACTACGTTAATGTTACTCCTACTTAGCAACTATTGCATACAAGCACTCAACATGATGAACCAGCATCTGTTTAATCAATTTTCGTTGCTGCCTTTCAAATTACTGCAACAGATGGTACTGATTAGTGTTAACTGCCAAGGACTCGTTATCGCACGAATTGTTGCAATTTTAAAAGAATTTAATTTTGAAATGTATGTTGCTTGATAACTTGATAAGTGTTCACGATGTTACGTAACATCATTAAACTGCTCGCAGAGAGAATTGTATCTAAAGACTTATATAACAAACCGGCATACAGTTTCTGCATTTGTACCTTGGACTCTGCCATTGAACACTGAACTGTATAAATTGCTAGGAATTATCTTACAACAATAAGGGTCCACCTACACAGCAGATTCAGGGCTTTTTTAGTTATAACAATCTATTACGTTAACAAATAAATAAGAGTTAAATTGCATATTAGTCTGTTAGCGGGAGGTTCCTGTTTCGGATAAGGCTGGAGGAAACGCCCGGGTGTTATCATTGTGTGGATCGACCTGAGGACACGGTGGAGGTCTGCCCGGCTTGGCGGAGCATCGCCGTGTCCTCGTGGCGGCGACCGGCGGCGGCGATCTCTCGCGTCCGGCCCTGGTACAGGCCATGGTACGGAGTGAGAGGGAATGTGAAGCCGTCACCTCCTTCTGCAAAGCATTAATGTTCGCGAAGAGTCGTCGGGAGTTGATTGCCGACTCCCGGCCACCATAGGCGCGGGCTTGCGGACAGCGAGCAATGGACAGCTCGCCGTCCGGTAAGGACCAGGCCCGGGTCGACGGTTCCACGTGCGCCCCAAAGCGATGTCAGCAACATTGACGGGGTCCGCTAGGGCCAATGCCTGCCGAGGTCGCGGATTGTTCGAAAGAGTTACCGTGGCCATGGCGCACTGGTAACTGAAGGAACACGGGTGGGTTTTAGTCAGTAAGAGTCTGACACGCCCTTCCGCTCCGCCCAGAGCGGGAGAGGTCATTTGATGATTTCCCACCCAAAAAAAAAAGGCTTCCACACCTTGCTTTGATGTAAATAACCCTGACGCCCCCTAAGATAAGTTGATGATGCTACCAAGAACACGTCTAGCAATCAGAGAGTGAATGCTCCTCACCAAACCTCGGATATAAATCGTGAAATTGTTACCTCTGGCTTGGAAGAGGGTTTGCTATTTTGATTACAGTCGACAGTCTAGACTAGCATAAAAATACCATTACGAAATTAAACCTCGCGTGTGAACAACTAAAATAAATTAGTTGACTTAAACAACGAGTTTTAAATGCGATTACCTGATGGTATTACCTACTGAAAAAACTAGCCTTGTGGACTGTTGAAAACAATGATACATAACCAGCTAGAATTATCCTTGTGCATAAATGCAGAATTAAAGTTTGCAATTTGCACTTACAAAGCTTTATTCTGTATTTACGACACGAACGAACACGTTACGACAGATCTTCGGGGAATACAAGCATGATGTTATGTTTTGTTATCGTGTCGTCTGCAATGCAAAAAAAAACAAATCACCAAACAATTCTGCGACCCTACTTGCAATATCCCTTAGCCCGGATTTGGCCCACGCAAAAGGCCAAAGGCGTGGCAGGATCTGAATTGGGCCAAGTTTAAAATTCAATTAGTGTAACGCGCTTAACTACTACTTGATTGGATTACATAACATAAACATCACGCCTGTAATCCGCGAAGGGTTTGGCAGAGGTGTAGGTACCCTATTGTACACCCACATTTCGCCGGTTATGTTTCAGTCCCATATAACAGGGGGCGAGCCTATTGTTAATTGGATTATTACAAAATATTTGTAATAGTCACGTAGCCCCATGATGTAAGAAAAAAAAATATAGATTTATTTTTGTAGTAAAAGATTTATAGTGAATCTCGCCAAACAGATTAATATTCGTCGTAAGAGCCGCTATGTCAAGTTCAAGGAACTTTATTGCTGTATGATAAAGGCCATTTTAGCGCGACGCTAATGACTATTATCAAATCGTGAAGTCGTCAGACAAGTCCACCCTATACTCAGGTTAATGAACAAGGTTTTGAATACCTGTGAGACGACTTTACGTTTGATAAACATGTTAGTTTTGAGTTTTTGAATATTGCAAAGGATGTCATCATTGTGTAGGCGGGTAGCCTATTGCGTTTGAGAAACCGTTTCGTATGACTCAAATACCTATTTCTTTAATTTCTTTTAAAGGAATGTCGCCACAAATGAGAACTCTAGTGATGTGACTAATCAGCATAGGAATTCTAATAAACTTCCTCAAAGATACTTAACGTTAATCAAAAGATCTTCTTAAATTACAATAAGATTGTGCAGCTTCAATAAACGCCGGCCATGTTGTTAATTGGCATAATTTGCACGAAACAAGAAACTTTAACGATAGTAGATACATTTTATCTATTACTTCCAATCATAGGTCCGTTATGAAGGCAATGACTCAAGTCTTGATGCAATTGGAACGCGTGTGACCAATTTATTTTTGTAAAGCGTAAAATGTTAGTGACACTTGGTGTTTAGTATTCTAATCAGTGCCGACGACGAATCGGCACGCGATAAGAATTTATTTTTTATAATAGTAAAGGTCAGACAGGACAGATCATACTGTGTGAGGATGCATGCCGATAAAATGGTGTTATGGTGGTTTCTTGTAGTTTTTAATCAGTTTTGCTGTTACCAGCCAGCATTTGTTTAATGACTCAATGGGGACATGGCTTTGGATTATTATTTTAATAGGCTTCGTGTATCATTAAAGTAGGGTTTTGTTAAGTTTATGAATCGTAGGTACAATGTCAAGTTTACGATCGATTCGTGTAGGACTTTTATGGTTTTAAATAAAACTTCTAGCCTGTGTGGTATACTCAACTGTTAGGTGTGTTTCTACCTTTACATCGCAATCTTGTAGCTGGGTTCATTTACTCAAACCCAATAATGAGTAAGAAACTGAGGATGTATAAAATAATGTACTTCGTTTTGCTGTTACTATCCATTATTTGTATAATGTCTTCGTCATATAAGGGGGTTTTAACTGTCTTCATGTATTGAACATAAATACCTTGTGGGGTTTATTTCTGATAGTGATATGTATCGAATTATAATAATATTTTTCCTGTTCTGCATTTTATGTTTAAGTATGTATATTTATTTTTGTCTGGGTGTTTTTCCAGGTAGTATTATTCTGTCAGATTCCAAACAGGTGATCCAACAAGCTACATGCAATGTTTTGGTGAAGTTAATATGAAGTTGAGCAGATTTTATAAATGTTGTCCTATTCTATGTTCAGTTACTGTCAAAGCCTTTTAGACTGAACTGTACTCACTTATCAGAATCTTATCAATACAGGAAGAAATTTTAATCAGTGCGCAAACTGTAAACATGAATTCAGCATATGATTCTAGCTAGACCCCCTAGCATATAAATTTTACGTAGGTTATAAAAAAAAAAATCTGTGGTTTCATAGAAAAGTGCACTGCCTACGCGGTCAAAAAGTATGGAATAGCATATTTTTTTTATAACCGGTATTTCGTCAGTTATCAAAAAAAAAATCTGTCGTTTCATAAAAATTGCACTGCCTATGCGGTCAAAATGTATGGAACAGCATTTTTTTTTTTTGTAACTGACGAATAACTCCTACGTCTAGAATCATTATAATCATGCTGAATTCGTCGTTAGAGTTTGCGTACTATTTAAAATTTATTTCTGTATAAAAATGTACACACGTTTATATTAAACTGATACAATAATCACCTGCTCTCATATACTTACATATTAAATAGAAAACAAAGTAAAAAGGTTGAACTACATTAGTAGCATTGAGGTCAACACGTGTGGCTGCCTATCTACGTAAATAAGTAAATACTAGATGTACTATATCAATAACTATACAATAGCCCGTGTAAACGGTTCAAGACACGCCACTGAAATACGCCGAGGTGGTTAAACAACGATAAAGGTTGACTAAGGACATATCTAGGTTAAATAACATTTTATATTTGTGTTAAAATGGCGCATTTTTCCCGTGATCGGGAAAGTGATGAGTTTTTATTGAAATATCCAGCACCCTAATTGCGTAATACACTATCAATCACAATCTGATTGATTCATTTTGAAGGTTATTGCTAACCCATTGCTTCATGTGTTTGAAAAATTCGTCTGCTCAGCAACGTAAATAACGCAATGAATGCTGTTGAACTGTCAAAATGCAAGCCATACCTACTGTTAGTGTGCTACGCAATTATCCCGCAGGTTGTTAAGAGGAAAATGTTTATTATTTTGCAAAATGATTCTGGTTGATCATTCTGAATATTTTTTAATATGGACAACATAACCCGTGATCATCATAATTCTCTTGCGTTTATCGCAATTTATTTGAGGTCGCAACATTTTGACTTCTTCCATTCTTCTCCATCAGCCGTCACCCCCTTTCCAGCCATATCATCTTTCATACAGTCCATCCATCGTTTCTTTGGTTTTCCTCATGCCCGGTGATAATGTAAAAAAAATTGTCAACACCTCGCATTTTATTTCATCAGTCGTCTTTTGTGACATTACGAATTGGAAAGGGGTTACATTTTACCAGATTATGTCGCAATAAAAAGCTATGTGAGGTCCACTCAATCTGTGCGGTTCTTTCCTCAAAATACCATTTCAGACTCCGATCACTCTGGGGTAATATAAAATAAAAAATTGCCAACACTTCGCATTATATTTCATCAGTCGTTTTTTGTGACATTACGAATAGGAAAGAGGTGATATTTTACCAGATTATGTCGCAACAAAGAAATATTTGAGGTCCACTCAATGTGTGTGGTTCTTTCCTCAAAATACGTTTTCAAACACCAATCCACATGGCCTTTACATGATCTGACCAAGAATATTTCTGGACTTTAAAAGAGACTGTGACCTCTAAGTTTGTTCAGGCCTTTCTTCTCAGAGTAGTCAGATAGGAAACGCCGATCTTATCTATATAGTTCTTAAAATATGATTGACGTGTAAAAGTGTTTGTACAAACTTGCTTACAGAAATAAAATCATTTATCACTATTTTATAGTATTAAAATTTTACTGTCGTGATGGCCCACCTCGTCAGGAAAGTAAAACTTTAATACCGAATATTACCTACATAAATGGAATCGATACCAAGGTTTACATTTACGTAGGAGGACAAGGTATTTCTACTTTTATAATAACAGCATCGACTGTGTCACCTTAAGTAATTACTTATATTTTTCTTTTTATAGTAGCAACAACACATAACGTGAGATTTACTGCGACACTTATCATTTAGGTACCTACCCGTTGATATAAATTTCACGATTGTTTGCGCACTCTAAAGATGGTATGAAGAAAAAAGTTGCATCGCCCTTTACTTGACCTTTGTATAGGTTGATGTCCTTTACTCAGGGTTAACCAATATACTACTTAAGTAGGTGGTAATCATGGGTAGATTACCTACCATTTATCATTACTTCGCAGGCAATCCTTGGATAGATAAACATGGCAATATATTTTATTTTTGCGGTTAATATGAAATCGTAGCAGATTAAATGTATATCATTGTACTTCGTTAATCTCAAAGCGAAAATAACAGCTATCAACGCAATACTTTTGATAACCTAAATACGCAGAAAGTGCATTCGTCGCTTGTTCCAAATTATCGCGTTACATGCATAATATCTAAATGAAAGCATGTGGGATACAGACGTAAATTGCTGATCCACACTGTCGTGACTATTCTGGAAAGCAATATAGCCTTTGAACGTGCCTACGTGTACCTGAAATGTTATATTTATTTGCCTTTCACTTACTGACAGGCCTGTCAAAATTCGAGAGCGCACCCAGACACCAACGAACGATTAAGTATCAAGTTTTTTGCCGACAGTGAACGGTGAATGGATATTTCATTTAAATATAATAATAGATAATAAACCTGTATCTTAGTACTTTTTTTATTGTGTTCGATTATTACCCAGCTCAATACCGTGCGTAATTCGCTGATAAGCAGGAAAAAATGTTATTGAAACACGCACATTTTTCATCATTAGTCACGGTTTATTATAGTAAAATTTTCTTAGAAGAGTAAGTTTAGAAACTTCATGGTTACAAAGAAACATTAGGTATAGTTACTTTTGTACAAATCGTTATTATTTTCTTGAAGAAAAAAGAAAAACTAGTTACAAGTCGGTATTTATTTATAAGTATGTACATATAAGAAATAACCAGGTTTTCATTTCGTATTCTTCCGGACATGTTTTTTTACATAATTTATGTTGTGCCATTAAAATACTATCATGTCATCTACATAATTATGTAGTTCACCTAGTATTTTCGTAGGTAGATATAGACCCCAACAATAGTTCGTTACATCGGCCGTACGCCACACCCCTTGAAATCCCCATTTGAAGGAGACATCGTAACCTACATCTTTCTATCGATACTTATCTCACAAGGGTGACATTCATCTGTTATTTCCCTTTATTTTCTTACTTTCTCCTCTCGAATAAGTAAGGAATTGATTTTAATACCTGGCAATCTTCCAGATCAATTTTCTTACCTCTTATATTTAAGGCTGATTGCATCGTGCAGCATACTGAATTATTGTCATGCTCATAACCGTTTTGGCTAAAATAGGTCGCCAAATCTCCTTCAAAACGTGTCAATAAAGGGATTACAAAGGAGATTATACCAGATTCATAAACAGGAATCCACCTGTACACAGTTTTGGTCAAATCAATTGTTTGTTTGAGTCAATTAACTCTCTTATATGTATAAATATCCATAAAACCATTGACTGATCAAAATACAGCCTATTTTCAATAACCAAACTCATTATCTCATTCATTTCCATCGATTGGCAGGAATCGTTTGAATTTGGCACAAAGGGCGCGGCATAAGCCCTAAATGTATGTCAAGTGCATAGGAAATCGATAGTCATCATAAACAACTTCTCCGTTTATTCAAGACGGAAATACCCAGTATCAGTTGCCAAAGCAATATGGCTACCAAAATATTGTCTGGTTTTGTCATTATCTTTTTTAAAGCGATTAAAGATAAATGATAAGGATGTAGAAATGCGTAAGTCTGCGTAACACGTTCATGTAGGTGTATCACGTTCCATGTCATAGGTCTCTGTAATATTTTCCACGTAATCTCGATACTAAGAACGACCGTTTCAAAGTAGGTAAGTCTCTTGGGCTTAGCGTGTGTTTGACCATTATTTTCATGCGTGGAAATTCTAGGTAAAGGCCTACTTTGGTAATTGTTTTTTCAATTTAATAACTTAATATTACGTGTAATGTAAAACCCCTTTTTTGTACCCATTCGTTAGGTGTATTCGTACTTTGTTGGAACTCATCTCGCTAACCATGCCATCGATTTAAATTTGTGTTGATACGGTCTTTAATTTTTGACCTTGTGGCGAAAAGCAAGGTCATGGGCGTCTATAATGCGCATTAAACTGGTGTGACTGATAAGTGATAACACAGTTCTCTATAGTATTATAATTTTAAAACTGGAAATAGTCTTTTACTGGGAGTAGAACTAGTTGTGAAAGGGCTTTTCCGGATATAACATCGCTGTGTTCCGGTTTCCAAGGTCTCATATAATGTCATCATGAGTCATTTTATCCTTATCTCTAAGAATGGCAACGTGTTGGGAAACCCAATGGGATATCGGAATCGCAGTAACCACTTCTCATCAGGTAGATTTCAATTGGCCAGTTCTCAACCTATCCTATAAGAAAAAAAAAACTCAAGCAACACAGCTAATTTTCTACTATCTTTACAGCGACTTCGAGCAACAACTTTCTCCATTCCTGATACAAAACTCTTGCGATGAAGATGCTGGCGCTTCCCCCGTGGGTCTGGAGCCGACCAGCCCCGGCAACGTCCAAGATGTCATCATCCAAGACCACAGTGATGGATCCAACTCCTCGAGCGAAGTCGTCGACGATACCTTTGACATGTTGAACTTTGAGCAGAATGTTGTCCCTGGATTCCTTAATAAAAATACATTCCAAAGCCCTGGTGAGTTATTTTTCATATTTTTTTTTTCTGATGATCCTTAGTACAGCTTACAGCTGTCTAAATGGTCATATGGTTTTTATGCTGCTTGAAAAAAAAAAAATTATGAATATAAAATTTGTTAAAAAAACCTTTGAAGATGTTTTCATTCATAAATGTGTAGGGCCTCTAATTAGTCCTAACATAACAGAATAATTTTATTTCACGGGTGACATTGAATTAAATTATGATGTCTTTCACATTGTGTGGCGTTTCCAAAACGTAAAAATAAACGCTGAAGTATTGAATATTTGTACCTACGTTTTATAAATGGCATTCACGGTTAGCAACACGTGAACACCTACTGAAAGAATTCATAAAGCCTTTAGCCACCGCCGTAGCCAATGTAGGTATGTTAATACGTGCTAGCATGTCGGTAATAAATATTTTATAGCAGTTGGAAAAAGGACTTATTGAAGGTGACCTTTTTGTAAAAAAAACTTCCTATATGATACTTACTTTTGTGTTCATTATAGCAAACAATACTAAAAATGCTTCCATAAAAAATACCCAGCTTAAAAACCAGTTTATTACGCAGATATACTAGTACGAAGTTAGCTCGATTTATGTAAATATCCAATAACACGTGGCCCAGCCACTTCTCGCGAATCGGAATAACAAGTCCATTATACAAGAACTAGGCATTCTTATCTAAGACTTCACATCAAGCTTATTACATTATTTCAATATAAAATATACCTAAGTATTATATTATCTGTATTTCGTTTATCGAATTTCAACTGCGACCTTCAAATATTAATATTTTGTTACTTTTGTCCTCCCCGTTTTCAAAACGACAGTTGAGTCAATATATTTATGTCATGAAGAATTTTTCGTAATTGTATCACAAAAAGAAATATAAAAGATAATTTATTGAATTCAAATTCCGATATTTGTAATACGTAGGAAACAATGGTCAATGCCCTCGAAACTGAGCACTTATAATATGTCTAAAACACTGAGTCACATGACTGATGCAATTACTAGGTACTAATGATACTGACATAACTTATCATAATTAAACACATCTATTCATAAACAAGACATCTCTTCCTAGGTAAAGGCAACAGAAAACGGCGTCTATCGCAAACACCACAAGTGGCTGTGCAACCAAAACTACAGAAACCCACGATCAGGATTCCAGCAACTACAAGTAGCACCCCGAAACCGCAACTGGTTGTAAAAGCACAGCCACAGAAACCTGTCAAAGTGGCTAACATACAAGTCTTGAACCCACAAACCAAGGTCTACTCCAAGCCGGTTGAAAGCGTCGCCCCGCAAAGACGAGTGATCCGTGTAGCCCCCATGGCTGGCAACCCTCGTTCCATCCTCCTTCCAGTTACGATAAAAGACATGAAAGATCTCAAATCTATTAAGATCATCAATGCGGCGGATTTCAAAAATGCTTCGAACATCAAGCTGGCGGCCGCGAACTTGCTGTCGCAGAGCAAACTGCACGATTTGAAGGTGGAAGCTAGGGACTACGATTATGATCACAGCGGAAATAACGGTGAGCTGTGTTTAATTGTAACATCTAATAATTATTTTAATTTATTTTGAAACGACCTTGTTAAGCCTACTTAAAACGTATAGAGTCGCCAATGACCTCGCGCACCTGGGCGGAGCTAAATGAAAACTCCCGCGCGACCAACAAGGTGCTTTCTAAATTAATGAAAAAGCACAACTGCCTTTCCTTGCCTTTTTCTTAGATTATAAAGACCACCTTGTTTAGGGAAAATTAAGGCATCTCTAATTATACTGTGGTGTCTTATATATCAAATAAACCAAGAAATCCAATGAATTCATTGAGTTTCAAGTACGCTGTTCCCTTTTAGACAAGCCATATTTTTTTTTTTTCAAAATTTTCTTATTTACTACGTGCGCCATGCTATAATGTCTGCCTATCCACATGGGAAAATTGGCGTGAGTTAGTGCATATTGTATCATATTTAATTCAGAAAGTCTGGCTAAATTATCATTTATGAACCATTGTATAAAATTTGTCTGAAATTGAGGATCATTTGTGAAGATTTCGCAAACGAAATTGCGACCAAATATCGTTCATTATAATGTTCAGTAAATTTTCGGTCACCTCGTTGTAGTTGATTGGAAGCAATTGTACGAACTTATTGTCATAACGTAACCAACCGGGTGGCCTGGTCATTGGACTCATTCAATATTTACTTTCTTTAAAAACGAACATAAGAACGGTCGCCTTAACTCACCAAACCCGTAGATTATTCAATAAATTGAACGTTTATTCTTCAATAGCTTAGACAAACATAACTTTGAAATGAGGCCAAGGCTAATTCCAAATAAGATCCATTCATGAAATACCATTGTTTAAACCTCATTTACGTAAAGCCTTATTGATGATAATGACTGGTTAGTCTTTTTTTACTACATCGTAAATGGCAGTAGCATTGCCTTCTATTATTGTGATTCCAACCAATATACGTCTTCATTATGGGAATATACTTCGACGTCCATTAATATAAAAGCATCCTGTTAGGTTCCATGTAGTTTCCTCTAGTTAATTGAACCCTTTATCCCTATACGATACAAAACTAGCTTTATTCCCCATACAGATGACTCAGGCAGTGAACGCAGCGATGACGATGACGATCACAAAGACGTGGTTCCTGACGGCAAGAACGGCTATCCCCGTCTCGTTCTAACAGCCGAGGAAAGGCGACTGCTAGCGAAGGAAGGCATCACACTACCCACCAGCTATCCTCTCACTAAGCACGAGGAGAGAGAACTGAAGAGGATCCGACGCAAAATCAGAAATAAGATCTCAGCTCAAGATTCCCGTAAAAGGAAGAAGGAGTATGTTGACGGGCTTGAGGACAGGTAATTATCAATTTGTGCAAATTACAGGACAAGTTATAAGTTAAGAATCACCATTGCACCGTAATCAAAATTGCATCAATGATTATTATTTTAACGCCTGTCGAGCCCTGACGCCCACTGATCGTAAGCGACATTTTTACGAAAATGCGATTTTTCTCCTAAACTATATTTTCCGGTAAAAAGTGTCTTTCAGTTTTTCGGTGGTGGTTTGACGCTAAGCAACAGCCGCACGAGTCGATCGATCAGGTTATGCTACTCTTGCAGCGGTTGGTCCGTGGATGGGTGACCATCTTTACATACCAAGACCCCTCGTGCCTCGGAAAGCACGTTAAGCCGTTGGTCCCGGCTGTCATTCGTGGATCTTTGACAGTTGTCTTACCAAGGGGTATAGTGTTACCAAGTAATTGGGTTGTGAAGGTCAGATAGGCAGTCGCTCCATGTAAAATACTGGTATTCAGCTGCATCCGATTAGACTGGAAGCTGACCCCAACATAGTTAGGAAAAGACTAGGCAGATGGTGATGATCTTTTTTGGTAAAAATCGCATTTACGTAAAAATATTACCTATTGAAAAATTTAAGATTGTGTAGGAAAAGTGTACTTGGAAAAACTTGGGTGAGTTCTATACCCTGCAGTGGGGCAGTATAGATTAAATAAAAAATAGATTATTTATTTAATTTAACTAAACATTTTTGTTTTCTGTAGTTATTTAGTCTTTTCTAGTAGTCTACAAGACATAGCCATTACTAATTAACTCGATAAGATTAGATAAAATTTGAAGGCCTATTTATTATTATTTTTCATAAATATATACAAATCCGTGGAAGATACAAATCTATAAATAAAAAATATCAAACCAATTTTAATTTCTGTGAAGCAATGCGCCGCACGCTATTACTGTAGTAAACTGCAACGGAAAATTGCGAAAAATCATGCAACTGTGCCACACGGAAGCCAGCAGTTACCAGATACCTAAAGTATATAAAAAGTCATTTTAGGCTGCTAACAACGAACATTCAACAGTATTGCAAATGTCCTTGAAAAGTACATTCTGGATAATGCACTCATTGCTTATTCAGATGCAAAATTTACAATATGTTACCGGTTACTGAATTTTACAATATTTCTGTCTTTAGTATGCACCCCGTATAAATAAAAACTTGATATTTATACAAGCTTAAAAAATTATACATATCCTTGTCATTTTGGTACCAGTAAAGTGAGAGAGCAATAGTATAACCCCGCGTTTACACTAAGGTATGGAATATGTATTCTACATGTTTTTTACTGTTTTCGTTTACACCTAAAATAAATTTTAAATCCTAAACTTGTCAAAACGGTGAACAATATATTTAATAAGTTTTATACACATGTTTTTACAAGTCTTTTAAATGACTTAGAAAACAGTTATAGTATGTTTATCTCACGAAGTGATGCGCGCTTTACTTGTGGTTACCAAGTGTACAAACACGCTGTGAATGTGTGTGTGTGCGCAGGAGCTCTCGGTACCGTCCGAGGCAATGGTAAAGTCGGAAGTGTGTGTGTGTGTGTGTGTGTTATGTGCTGACGCTACTCGTCTTCACGCACACATTCACAGCATGTTTGTACACATGGTTACCGCAAAAAAACGCGCGCCGATTTGTGAGATAAAAATACTGTATCAAAACTTGTATATGGATTAAACGTTGGGTAAGACAATTGTAAATAAGACTAAAGTACATTCAATAACTACAAACCTCGTCACTACCTTTGTCGCTTAAGGAAATAACACAATTTAATTCATTGTTGCAGAGTAAAACAGTGCACAGTGGAAAACCAGACTCTTATAAGGAGGATAAAGATTCTGCAATCGCAGAACCAATCTCTGACTGCTCAACTGAAGAGATTACAGGTAATTGTTGTTATTTATAGCTATTATATTACTTTATACTTAAGACTAGCCACTCGCCCCTGCTTCGTACGAGTGCAATGTAATAATAGTCCTCCAGACTGAATTTCGGCCATGGTGGTCAATCTCAGCGGAGACTAGCCATCGACGCGGGAGATATTATAGTGCACAAGGGTGTGCGCAGACACGGGTGCACTTTCGTAGTCCAATGGGACAGCTATTCGACACAACCAGAAAGAGATCAGGCGCAGGACTAACGCGACACGTGAGCGCCGAGCTACAGGGGTAGCACACCGCCAATTTTGAAAGTCCGCTCTGCTACTGAGAAATTCCTAATGGAAACACCCAATAACACTTGTGCCAATGTACAAATGAGACGACATGTCAAATAATCGAGATTTTTTGCGCTTTATATACGTTAATTGTTAATGTTTTATACGCATATACCTTCCGGAATAAATGCCCTCTAAATGATAATGAAAACCTCATCAAAATCCATTGTGAGAGACTCGAAAAGCGACCTTGTTGTATACCATGTGGTCAAGTCATTATTGAAAGTTATGCTGCCCTATCTCGTTAAAACCGTACTATGGTCATGGTTGTAGGTTTCCCGACAATAAATGGAGCATTTCTTCCCTACCTATGTCGTAAAGGTGACGTGGTAGTAGCGCCATGAAGATAACCGCAGGGCTTTCGTGTCTCCTAATCTGGCTCCACAAGTTAGGTTATTATAACAATTTGCGACGTGTAAGTTATTAAATAAAGCCGTAATTGGCTGAAAGGAGAGCCTTAATTTATATACTGGAAATTATCTACTAGTAAGATACTTGTAGGCTTATGTTGTCTGCTAGTTAGTTGTAAATACTGAATTTCAGTAAAGAGAACGTAGCGAAAGCAAAAACGTCTAATTGTTACGAATTTCAGACAATAGCCTGACGAAAAATTCAACACACATATGGTAATGGGCAATGATCACCTTTCACTTTCAGATCATGTGTGGGAGTGAGAGGCAAATATCGATAACAATAGTCGCGCCGCCATTTTTAATCCCAAATTTCGTTGACCGATTACTATTTTAATTGCATAACTAGTTCGCCGAAAGTTCTTTATGATTGTCATTTGTCAATCTAAGTGACAAGTAAAATGTTGCTCCAGTGAAATACAGTAGATCTATAAGGTCAGCTTAAACTGGTTTCTAATGTAATGGTGACTTTTATGTTGCTAATTTCACTTTAATAATTGCTGTACAAATTATCTTGGCTTTATTATGCGCGAAATATTATAGTACCTATTTGTCACTATATAGGGTGTAAAAACACCCTTAAGGAAGCCGAGAGTTAGTGTTTTTTCCGGTTATTATGATCTCTTTTTTTTCTGGTTACGGAGATATTGAAGGTTTCAATTTTTTTAAATGTTTTTACGAAAACAAGTTTTAAATGTTCAAAATAGTCGCACGATCCCTGTACTGTTGCATGCACCCATAAGCAAAAATTGAAGTTATTAAGTTATTTTTGCACAAAGGTCATGATGGGTGAGTGGTGAGTATATATCATGCCGTACTATGTTGGCCATTCAAAAAGGTGATAAATGGGGGCAAGTACCCAGGATGTACCAGACTTAGATTTAAGTTTCGCCTCACATGTAGACTATTTTATATAGTTTGTATTGTAATGCAATATCAAAATCGAGACCCTTTAAAGACCAATAAATATTAATAGATGAACTAATTAGTTCATATTTCCATAATATTTTGTCAGGTACTATTTCACTGTGTATCAATTACTAGCTTTTACCCGCGGCTTCGCCCGCGTCGTGGTCGGAAATTATCCCACGGAAACATACTACCGGGATAAAAAGTATCCTATGTGGTAATCCACGTTATAAACTATCTGTGTTCCAAATTCCATCCAAATCCGTTCAGTAGTTTTTGCGTGAAAGAGTAACAAACATCCATCTATCCATCCTCACAAACTTTCACATTTATAATATTAGTAGGATTATCAGTAGTTCAATAATGACTATTAATAGCCAATTGCCTGCAATCATGATCTTGTTCTACTAATTATTGCAATATTGACAATCAATGGCTCGCTGTATGAGAGAATCCTTCAATACCGAACTGGGTTTATGCGATAGAATCGCGTATCAATGTTTCTGTGTTGCTCTTTATTAAATACTGATTTATTGTATCATTGACCGTTTTCAACTTTCTAAGAACATTGCTCTAATCGTCCTACGAATCAACACAGATGAAATCTGTATGATGATAATTCTTAATTTATGTTATGTTTTAAATACCCATTATTATAATCGTACGGACACTACAAAATCTCACATTTTTATTTCTGTGTCACTCTTTATAAAATACAGAATTACAGTATCATTGACTATCGTTCTCAATATTCAAACTTTTTAATAAAGTGCCAAGTGGCTATTTTGACGATGACTAACAATATTTCGCTGTCATCATTTTTTATAGCTCCTTCCTATAATGATTTATTATCTTCGATAGTTCATTGACTGCTCTCTCCGTTATATAGTGAGAAATTGTTACTTCTAATAAACTCATTCTTCTATTCTATAACAGCGATGCTTTACTGCTCAGATAGTCACTTGGTCAGATATACAGGGTGGTAGGGACATCGACAAGCTGTTAACATAAATGATAATTGATTTTATTTCTGTAAGTAGGTTTGTACAAACACTTTTACACGTCAATCATGTTCTACTCTGAGAAGAAAGGCCGAAACAAACTCATAGATTCAGTACATAATTCTGAAACCCCTTGGGTTGACATTTTTTGTCTGTTATTAAAAAAATAAATTGTTCTGCCAGACATTGTGAGCGCGTAGATATTGCACTTTTCTATAACCGTATTTTTATTTTTTGATAACCGACAAAAAATTCTGGACAGGGTCTAGAATCATGTGTTGAATTCACGGTTTCAGATTGCGCGTCGATGTTCCTGCCACTCTGTATTGTAAAAATTATTAATAGACATTCTCATGTTGTTTGGTGTCATGAGAGCACCCTACATTTTCTAATGTTTTGTGTTTTCTTTTCCTCTGTTTGGTGTACAGAATTTTCGATCGATCTACCTGAAAGCCAACTCTGAAGCTGTCAATTATTTGTAGATTGATACCTCAATATAGTTTCCCATTTTCGGTCTCCTATAACAAACCAGCATTAGGATCTTTTCACTCTCTGTTACATGTATTTGAAGCCGCGATTCTATTATTGATCTTACCTAAAATAACATTTTCTATCTTTCTTTACAGAACGTCCTAACAGGCGTCACAGGCGGGTCCACAAACAAGTCAGCACAGCCAGCCACCTGCCTGCTGGTCCTACTGCTTTCAGTCGCGTTGGTGGCGCTCCCGTCTATGCGCGAAGAGATCAGGCCACGCGCGTCTGACACGCCGGCTAACTCGCCCGCTGTTACTAGAGCGTTGCTCTCAGCTTCCAATAGTGAGTACAGAATCGTATGATAGTTCATTCTTTCGAATACCTCATGTCATAATAGTCAGAGAAATTCATTGTTAAGCAAATGTACTACCAACTTGATTTATGCGTCTCATTCAAATCACAACTGTCATTCTTTGACAGCTGTATGAAATGGCTATAACACGGCAGATTGACGAAGTGTGTCAATTTGTTTAAAAAAATATTTCCCTGACTATAATTATTAGTCTGAGTACAGTTAATTGTTACCAATGCATAGGAATGAAGGGTGCATTACTGTTCTATTTATGCTTTACTACATTTATGAATTAATATAAAGACTACCTTAAAGTGTTGCAAAAAATGACTGGAGAAAGTCAGAAAGTGTCGGCCATTGTTCGAGTCAGACATTTCTTGACTTTACCCCAAATTTTCAGTTAGTTGCATAGTTACGAAATGAATTAATTAAATAATTTCAAACTCAAATGTAATTGAGATGTAACTACTCGTTAGTTGAAAAACACATTAAAAAAAACGTGAAATTGTATCATAATAATATTTTCGGACTACCCGAAAGATACGGCACATAAGCGGTCGTGAACTTTGTTAATAAGTAGCGATAGTTCATTAATTTTGATTACATAATAAGTATTGCGTTTTATAATAACTGAACTCAATACGCAATGGTCTAATTTATCTCAAATCTCATATCTCATTAGCAGGTCAAGTTGTTTAACAAACAATTTCACGATTACAAATAGGATTTCAGAACATACAATACAAAATTAGTTAACCTATAAACTAAAAATAGTTTTGACGGCCAGTCAGTCACTAAATCCTCTGCAAATAATATGTTACGTGTCTATAAAAAGAAATTGATCACCTTGTTTTTATAATTGGACCGCGGCCGAAAGATAACAAATTATCGCTTTCTATGCCATATAGATAACAGCATAAAACATATCCCAATCGTGACTAAGGTCAAACAATATGATACATTTCGTGCGACTCGAAAGTACTATTTTTTCCGTGCATGACAACTGTTTATTACAAGTTATGTAACGTTTTTATTTTACGTAAATTTTGATGTTCGTTATGGTCGAATTCACGAATCAACTTTCTCATTACATCGTTTCGAAATCCATGTATAATCGACTGCACTACTTTTGGGTTTAAATTAAATATTTATGTAACGCGATGCACTTTGGAAAGCTACATAGCAAAAAAATTGTTTCAACTTCTTGTATTGAATAATCGTTTTATAGACTGATGTCTTTTCACCTTGTAGCAACAGAAAAGTTTCTAAATGTTTCCGTTTTTTTAACAGAAATGGCGCTCGACGAGACAGTAATAGACGATGGGGAGTTCAACATGGATGAACTGATCACGTTCAACCGCCCACACTCCGACCATGACTACCAGGTCGTGAAGAGCACGGAGACGCACAAAGTGCTCGCCGGCGGCTACGTGGACCTGCCCATCGATGAGGACTGGCCCCCCAACCTCAAGAAACGCATGAAAAAGCATGAGCTCGACTACAATGACGGCGCTTACATGCCGCCCGTCGTCAAAGAAGAGAACTACGAACACTTCTACAAAAAGTTCAAAACAGAAGACGACAGTGACATGAACATCAACGACAAAGGCTTCCTCACCAACACACTGATTTCTACGGGCCGCAAACTTGGAGAACTACTCGATCTGCTACCCCCTATTCCCGTAAAGACCGACGATTTAGTCATTGAGGAGATATCCGACTATGACTCCAGAAATACCACTGAAGTAAAGAGTTTCGTAGTCAACGGCACCCTAAATGAGTTCTAGTTTAGCACAGATTCTATATTTAATATTCCTTTATAATTCCTTGTTTCCTTTCAGATAACTATTTTACTATTATTTTACACAGAATGTATTTTTTACGATTATAGTTTCAATGAAATTATTCCTCGCGCGTAGTTGGTACGGAATTTGACTGTGTGTGTTATTTCAACTTTTGAGCGTGATGTGCTGACTCGATGTTTGGAGTCATGCTAACTACCCTTGGAATTAGCCTCTAGTTTATACATAATAATTGTGTTTATGTTAGTGAGAACGCTATGAATGATTTTATTTAGTTTTAAGTATTATTCAAACGTAAAGTACGGTAATATGTCACGTTTCTGGGAATGAAAGTTGTTGAATATTCATTTGAGAAAATCAAAATTAATATATTATTAAATCAAGATATATTTTTATTTACGAATCATACTGTAGGACTTGAGTATAAGTTATTTACTAAGCATTTTCTCTGTTACGACTTGGTGCAATTATATTAGTAACTGATGTATCAGTTTTAGCTAGAATTTTATTTTAAGTACTTCATTTGCATTAGTTATAGCTCGTTTTACCTACTTACCATATAAGAGTTTAAACAAAATGGACTACAATGAGAATGCTGGTTCGAATAAATTGTGTAAGAATATTCGTTTTTAATTGTTAACCCTACTAAGCTTCTGAATTTAACGAGATATGGAAACTGCTTTCCGATGCGCACGGCATGCGGCACAGCGCGCTGCTGTTTTATTAGTAGATCACAGAACACTCAATACCCTAGGCGGGATAAATATTGATTATATATTTTGAAGCAAGGGTTCAGACGATGTGAACTGAATTTTTGACAAAGGTCACGGTCAAGGTTAATTAATTCGCCCATTAATCTGTAGACAAATATCTGAAAGATGAAGGGAGATGAAAATTTCATTATTTTTTACCTAAGACGTCTAGTTTTTGAGGTATTTGCGAAAAACAAAAAATAGGATTCCAAGTTTTCCGTTTTACCATGCAACTTGCGACCAAAGTCAAAGTCAAAGTCAAATCATTTATTTCAAATAGGCACATAAAAGGCACTTTTGAACGTCAAAATTTACAAAAAAATAGAATTGATTCTAGTTGCCCCTTCCAAAAGGTAGTTTCGTATGGAGAAGAATGGGCAAGAAACTCCATCGTTACTCTTTTAAAATATTTTACAATATTATGTAAGTTCACATTAATTATGTAATCATATGTGAAGACGATGCACCTAGAATAAAATTACTATACCACAATAGGTAAAAAGAATTAAATATAATGCAAAGGCAGGTTAATTATGTGATAGATACATGGTGCTCACATATTTACAAATATTGAAAAGTAGATGATGTTTCCAAAATTTCAACAAGTAATAATTTAGTGTGTGAGTTTAAGTAGTTAAGTACATAATGTAACAATCAATGTCATAAAAATTATAAATTATACAATCAAATTAGCAACCAGTTTGATTTTGTCTAGACTCTAGATTGTCCTATGGAGCAGGACCAGCATGTTTCCAAGCATTCTTATCTAGGATATAATCCTCTAATTTGTAATATGCTTGTTTACAAAGTGTACTTTTTATATGAGTTTTAAATTTTCTTTCAGTTGACCCGTACCCCGTAACCCGTACTGTCGGAATTTCATCTTTAGGCGAAAAAAATTAGCCGGTGGGAATATCGCTTGAAAGATTCTCATATTTTCAAAAATTCTTATTGTCGAATGAACTTGCAACAATGGATAAGGTTAACAGCTTCATAATGGTCATTAATCTGTAAATAAACCGTAAACTGTATAGTTTTGTGAAAACAAAACAAGGTTTATTTAAACTAAGCAGTGTTTAATTGACGCAAACTGAACACGGTTCTGATAGGGATGTTCCGCGCTACGAAGGCGTGGCGATTTTACGCAACCAGTGTTCCGGATTGAACACGGGAAGGGAAATACGCCTCCCACTCAAGCTGCTCACAAATCACAAAACTGCGACCAGTAAGCAAATAGAAAAACCATCAGACAGGCAGCGTAAAGAGAGATAGTAGCTGTCGATTTAGAAAAAACAAAAAAATATGCTGTAACGTATTGCCATGCCACCAGGACTTAAAATACTGGTATTTTTGGGAAACGGTATCAGACTTAGTACCTGTATTATTGGTATTTCTAATCAGTCACTGAGCCCGCGTGGTAGGTTACAGCCCTCTCCCTCTCGAAGAGAGGAGGCCTTTCCCAGCAGTGGGAACATTATAGGCTGATTATGATTATGATGATCGGTACTGTACCAGTACCAAACAAATATTTCCATAGAGAGAAAACATAGTAAGTAAAACTGGAAAAATAACTTCCAAGGTTGCCAACCGCACGAGATTCCTCGTACAAATATGAGATTTTTGGTACGCGCCGGGTGTCTAAATTTGGTACCGGTACTTGTTAAGTGGAGTACCGGTACCTGTCTAGAATCGGTGCCCAGGTACTAAAATGACAAGAACCGCTAAGTACCAGTACAGAACCTGTACTTTTGGTACCGGTTCTAAGCCCTGCATGCTACTAGTTACGAGGACAATAAAATTAAACAATAGCAGAAACGGTGAACAGAAAAAAATAAAACGATTATCTTATAATAAGCTTTATTTAATTATGAATTAACAAATATTTTCGTAATTTCGAACAAGGTTTGTGACAATAACTGAATACATATCCCATATTTACCATCTTACAGAAAAATAAACACAGAATCGTTTCTATGAATATGATTTTTATTTTTTATACTTACTTTTACAGTCAATTCTGTTGGAAAAGCATGTATAATACATAAAAGTTATTAACTACAATTCATATATCTTCCTCGTGCGTCCACAAGCCGACTGAACATGACTTACTTAGTAAGCGAAATTTTAAAATTAAATTAACTACAAAGTGATTATCCACGAGAGCTGAAGGACGAGGCGCGCGCGGCACAGATCGCATCGCTGACACACCTATCTACTTTTTTGGTGCAGCCTTCATAATAAATAATCATGTTATGTTTATTTTTACATAGCAGAAATTTAAGTCGAAGAATGCAATAAAATAAAAATAAATGTGCATTATAACGTAGTTATTTATTATTTTCGAATACATTTTAGTCACGATAGTAATTGTGAATGTTCAAGTAGTCGACAGTTCACACTTCACACCTCGACGTACCAATACATGATAATTTACAATGCTCCCAGCAATGATACGGCGACATGAAGCGTCGTCCGCAACTGTCCACCTCGAGGTGCACTAAAATACTTCTGTTTATTCAACAATTTAGTTACTTATAACATTCACTATACACACGAAGAGCTCGTTCATTCACCTCTGCAGATCACACATCTCCGCTTCGATTTTAATACCCAATCTAATTTGATTATTCTATCTAGCAAATAGAAAGTAACAATTAGGTACAATTATGGTATTAATCATGTAAGACTTACAAGGTTTATTACACTCGATTATACTGCAATGGTTGTACGATAAGTATTAACGATCCATTTAACGAGAAGAATACTTCAATTTGTTTACAATAATTTATCAAAAACCATTATTTAAAGAATTGATTTAAAAATTTCCTTTTACATATCGACAATATTCGCATTATCTATACTTTTCTAAAAAATATGAAAACGACACAACAAGATGTTTAGTTTTTTTTTATGTTATAAAACACTTCAACGTACTTAGCCAAATGAATAACTTCTAATGCATTGGATACAATTTTGTGATGACTACATATCCGTGACTAATTCAAAATACCTTACGACGATGTCGGTGTGATCAGCGCAAAGCCACAACTTACTTTTGTTATAAAATATGTACCTATAGTAATATATCAGAACATACGATTACATGAAAACAATTCGGTATATTGTTGCGGCGTTGCGCTGGTGACAATGACACCTACAATATCTTACTCCTATGCAAATCACGCTTGTCGAAACCTTGCCGCTTCCAGTCCAAGCAAAAATATACAAATGTTTATTTTTTTAAAGCTGTACAATTTATACACCATCATCTTAGCGACCGCCCTAGTCGTGTGGCCACATATCTCGTGACGTAGACATCGTATATAATATTTAACAAGTGATCGTCTGTCGGCTCCACGTGGCGGCGGTAAGGACGCGCGCTACCCATGATCTCAGTCTCGTCGCATTTCGACTCCTAAAAATAAATCACCGTGTGATCGGTACAGTGAACCTGTTCAGGCCTGCAGCCCCGGCCGCCGAGTGCGCGAACTACAACAAATGACTAACATATCCCACATGTGTGCTGTGTACCGAACCGACGAATACTTTGGAATGCCACCCGCGACCGCGACTGCAGCGTCATGACCGATAACTCTCCCGCTGACTATTTATTACAAGTATCAATTAGTCTATTCAAAAATGATATACTTCCGTCGTACGACTAACAATCAAACAAAAGTGAATCGCAATAATACAAATTGACATGAGCCCAGAGCCACGTGTGTTTGTACACAAGGTGAAATCTTTCATTCAGTCTTGTAGAAATATAGAGCCAGCTCACTCGGGACTCAACGGGGTACACCGATTGAAACAAATTACGTTTTAACACTATTGTATTGATTTTCTATATAAATTATTGCACACTTAATAATAACATTTATCGAATTAACCAATCGTCAATATGGTCATGTTTGTCACAAAAGCATGTATTGAAAAAGTAAATAGTTACTTACATTTTTTTATCTCTTATTTTAATAAATTTCTGGTTATCTCTTAAAAAACTATAATAATAGATATAAATAAAGATAGGAAATGATGTGGCGTCACTATAGGAACGGAGCCAATTTAAATATTATTATATTCGTTTCCATACAAATCGAACTTAGGTAAACAATGACTAAATAAAGTTATAATCTAAAGTACTCATACAAGCAGTTGGTTGAATGAACCCCACTCAGGCCTTACATGACGGATGAGACAGTTTAACAGCCCTTAGCTGTAGCAATAGATAAAATTAAAACTAGGAAGATATTATTGTATTTTAAGAAAAACTAACGGTTCCGAACCATTTCCTTGCACCATTAGTATCAATCACTCTGCAACGTAGCCGCAACATTTAATACTTCATCAATACACACTTATTGATCATCGAGTCAAATCAAGAATCACAACCTGCGCAAGACAGAAGGCCGAGAGTGCGCAACATTCAACCCACAGCGGACGAAAGACGAACTTCATCAACACAAACTTATTATAAACTCACAATATTGGCTGTATATGCAGTACTCATGTATCAAGACAACCACAATAGTAATGAACGCAAACAACGTACAAAAAATTATATTTCACTGCTTCTTGAATAACGGAACAAAGCGATATACAACTACTCGGTAAGTATTTGTTAATCTACGGGTGTTGAATGAATCATGAACGAACGACCTAATGTACAAATCTGTGGATTTGTTCGAAGTATGTGCTGGAATGGACATCATCGATGCGCGTGAGTGGCCATGAACATAATGCAAGTGATGTCGATGAGGTAAAGTAAATCTCACGTCTCAGAGAGACAACATACAATTTACAAGTTTTGGTGAAAATTAAACGTAATTCACTACGGACGGGAACACAAAAATAAACATTCTGCCAACCGCACATGGCTTAGACTTCAAACTAATTTATTGCTAATATTAAACGCCCGTTTTCACTGTATGATCAAATTGGGACCTAATGTTGTTACATGTGATCGGTATGAACCGTGGATCAATAACTATTAAATTGACATCAGTTTTAACAACCTGACCGAAAGGCGCTCGAATCTTAGTTGGAAACTACAGGAAAAAAAAAACAACATCAAAAATTCAGTGACATTTCAACAGAATGCCCACCATGGACATCCGTTAGAATGTATGATTTACCTAAGTTTCAGAATAACTAACACAAACTATGCATTTCCTAGTAATGTCATATGACCGCATTTATTTTATACTCTGTTGACGAGTACTATTTCTAGTACAACGTCATTAGTAGTGACGACAGAAAATTGTAATGTTTGCAATGCATCGAGTATCTAAACGGAAGTGTTCTGTATTTATTAACAATTAACGTAATAAAGGTATATAACTGGTACATAGGGCTATAACGTTTTGTATAGGTACTATATTCTGAAATATATGAATGCCAACCACTCATTTTTAATGCACCTTTGTTACGCGTAAGGTCAAAATGAAACTAAAACTTATGATAGGTTCGTATAATGAGTTAGCATTATGGATTACTCAAAATTACAAAAACTAAATTATATTGAATAAAAATTCTGATAATTGAGGATCGGGTAGCATACGATTGTTAAAATAAATCGGCAATATATTTTTCATACATTTAAACCCAGTTGCTCGATATATTTCGGTAAAATTATAGTGGGACGCAAGTATATACCTATTAACTTTACAACTAATAACAACGCATCAACTATCTCTCTTTTTATTGCCTTAAAACTTCTGTTAACAATTACACTATATAACAAAAATATGTCAATCACCAAAGAATGTTCTAGATTATTTTAATCACTCTCTTCGCATCGTCACTATAATTTTTGAACCATCAATAACATGAGTCTTAATCTCAATTTATGGCTCATTATTTAGCCTTTAAAAGTTTTCCCTTGAAAATTCAATAACTTATCTTAGTCTAGCGTGTTACTTACCGCGTTAGAAGAAATGCGCCTAGCGTGTACCGGCCGCACACGCTAGGCGCATTGTAGGCATTCAACGTAACGTATTTAGGAGTTAAATTTAACTGTCACTAAATTCCATACCATCAAAAAACGGTCCTGAAACGAATGACCTAGCCACCTAGGTAAGTACATTGCTGTATAATACAGGTACGTATAGACAATGTATGTGGGAGCAACTGGGTGTAATGTGTGGAGGGACATGCGGCTATATGCGGGCGTATGTTCTTTGCGTGCGGGCTGCGGGCGGGCGTGCGGCGGGCGGGGAGGGGGCGGGTCACGTGCACTCGCGTCACTTGCCGGCCCGGGCCGCACACTTCTTCTTTTTGCGCTTGAAGAAACAACAGCATCTGGAATACACAGATTGCCTGCATGACGATTTACAGAGTCTGTCAGGTAACTAGCTGATATGATGGAATACATTCGCTGCGAAAGGGACGCTCAGGACTGCTCCTACTAGGGGACGCTGATAAAAGTTGTAAAACCTTTTAAAAAGAATACCTATGGAGTTTCTTGCCCATTCTTCTCTATACGAAACTACCTTTTGGAAGGTACCCTGTGAATTCAATGTGCCTAATTGAAATAAATTATTTAACTTTGACTATAAATAAACAATGACAATTTTAAATTAGAAGGCTAGGTCGTACTTTCTATTAGATAAAGTATGCGAGTTTTTTATCTTTGAAAGTACCGTGAGCGTATTTGCATTAGAATGGGTTATTTCGTAAGATCCCTTTCGCAGCGAAAGTGTAAAGATGTTTGTGAATATGATGTTTTGAGTGTGATTTGAAATAACATTACAACATCGAAAGTGGGGATCACAATAAAGGGGACGTGTTTGTAACAGTGAACAATTAATGGAGCCTTTTAGGATGAAATGTTTCACGGTAATGAAAATGTATGAAGATGGGCTGAAATCTTTTCCAAATTTTGTTGACTAACGTCGAAACATTATTTGACCTCGTTGCTGTTCGTTATTTCTACAGTGTGTAATTTGTCATATATTGGTTTTTAGACATAGCCCAATGCAGGCCCCGTATTGAATTTGTAGTTAAAACAAATATTTGATCCGTGCGGGAATCTAACCCCCAACAGATAGAGTAGCAGTCAATTGGTTAACGGCAACAACCGTGCCGCCATATTACTGACCAACATCAGCGCAACGTTATATTATATAATGATATTTTTGTGATGATGGTGACATGATGACACAAATATGTATCGGCAATTTGTAGTGGTACAAGGATTTTTTGACGCTTGAATGTCATTGGCAGGGGGGCGTTGTTGGTAAAACAAAATGGCGGCGTTAAAAGAGTATCTATGGCTATGGAGTTTCTTGCCCATTCTACTCCTTTTGGAAGTGGCAACTAGAATCAATTCTATTCTCTTGCAAATTTGGCCGTTCAAAAGTGCCTTTAATGTGCCTAATTGAAATAAATGGTTAGGGTTTGACTTGACTTTGAGTTCCGATTTTGGACATGCGCAAAAATATCCTGGTACAACTTTAGATGATGATGTAATGCCAACCACCAAGCATGTTAAACTAAAAATAGGTAAAAATAAAATAAAAAGGAATGCATACAGTTGGAACACTGACTTGGTGTCGTCAACCACGTCAACCTCGTGATGTGGCTGTGTTATCGGCGTGTTGCTGTGCCCGGCCGTCGGGTCGTCCGCCCCTAACTCGCCGTTCGTTGAACTAACCACCTGGAGAGTAATATGGATAATTGCTTGATAAGTTAAAATTGACTTGGTGTTTATATCATAACTGCATTTACCTACTACAAATAAGTAGGGATTTTTACCAAAAAAAAAAAAAGAAAGTATTTTAATGATAACTGACTTATCAAGATTTCTATTTTGAGAGAATATTCTGCGAGGTATTTGTATGTAGTCTCTATGTAGTTCTGCGGACTCGGTTAACTTTAATTATTAACTCAAGCTTTTATAATTAAGTTTTTTTTATTTCAGGGAGATTATTGTTCTTCTTAATATTAAAAAAATTGCTGGTGTTACTTGGAGGAGGATAACCCATAATCGGAGAGGGTGGGAAGCTTTAGGGGAGGCCTTTGCGCAAACGCAAGACAATCGCGGTACTTGTGTCAAACAATGATTATTTTAAGTTTAATCAGTTAATTTAGACCGTAGTTTAGTTTACTCTCATTAATGTTTTATAAGATTGTTGAATAAAAACTATTATTGTTTTAATGTCTTTTACATATCTCGGGACCTTAGGGTCCCGCCTGGACCTTTGGAAGGCGTATAAGGAGCCAAAGTATTATTATTTTTATTATATTGTTCTTCTATTCAAAATAATAATTATAACAGTGTTGCATTCCAATCTAGAATGACATACACTGACCAAGGTCTCACCTCTGCAACCCAATTTTATTCCGATTATAGAATTATTTTTAGGATTTCCGATACGTTATAAAAACTACTTAAATATACCTACTATTAATGGATATTTACAAACTTACGGACATCTTTCCCACAATATAGAACACATTCCTATCTACAATAGCCCTTTTCTAACATTTAGTCCTAACTAATATGGGATGTGTGGTTTATTAACTACCTATAGTTTATGGTTTTAAGGTTATGTGAGTTCCAAATTCACATTTAATAAAAAGATAAAATATAAAACATTGCTTTCTATTGGATTAAGTAAGAAGCTGTCAGTCGCCTGATAATGCAAGTGTCTACAGTATGAGAGAATTAGGAAGATCAAAAATATTATAAATATAATTTTTTGGGGTAAATATCAATATTATCTTTTATAACTTTATTCTAAATAGGCGAGCGGTGAGCGGAGTCAAACCGCAGAGCGAGCCCCACTCAAGGAGCAAAACCAACCAAAATGTGAGTACATTTAGGATATCTCTTCCTAATCAAAAATTGAAGAATCTTACATTATCCAGGGGACAGAATATTTACAAGAAAAAATAAAAGCAAACTTCTGTGATAACGAAAAAATACTGGTTGCAAAGAAATGCGTGCAGTGTCACGGAAACATAAAATAAAATAAAATTAGCGTCCTAATTAGAAGCTCAATCGTGTTCAATACTTTATGAATGAATATTGGCAGTGCTTGGTTTAAAGCTTTTACAGTTTGGCCAGGCTACATGGAGTAAAATATTTTCCTCTCAGGCACCAACTCGCTTATAAACTCAAAAGGACACAATAGTAACCAAAAAATTGTGCAACGTTTGCAGATACCTCTGTATTGAAGAAAAAAAAATTATGTACAGCGTGGAAAAATATTTAATCTTCTGTACAAAATCACGTATCATTAAGTCGACTTTCCTTTGCATAACTTCCGAAACTTTACAATTCGTTTCCTTTGCATATTTACGAGTAAGATTATATTATTTTATTTTACTAATTATCACCACAATTTTCCGTAACATAAGAGGAAAATATTCAATTACTGTAGAGGCCTCACTCAGCACATTATAAGCGACATGCAGACAGTCACACAAGGATTGCCGCAAATATGTTTTAAAACTGACCGTGGAAACCGATCCGGGAAATTTCACATACCGAAAATGTTTATTCTTCAATAGCTAAAAAATAAATACACCAATATACATTCACAATTCAAGTTTAAAATTAAAATAATGCAAAAATAAAATAGTAAAGACATGCAATAGTGTGGTTGTGTATTTTATTTGTGTCTACAGTTATTGACTTTAGTGGGTACTAAATACATTGTGAATACTTGGGTGGGCACACTTTAGAAACACTTAAATGTCTAAAAAATATTTAAAATATTTCAGTAAATAAATACTAAAGTTATAAAGAAAATAATATATGAAAATAGCCCTGTGATCTCCTGTTGTTCCAAGATACGAGGAAAATTATTTGTCTTAAAATATTGCTTCTCATTTTCTATAGAAACTCCAGATAGATTAATGATATTCTCAATGGCTATATCAGAATATAAAATTGTTTTAAGTCCATCGATGAACATGAAAACTGATAACTTCTCTATGGTGGCTCTTGTAATGAGTTATTAATTCGCCATACACTTAACAACAAAAAATTAAATCTTCCAACGCTTTATTCATTTAAATTACTGAACAAAAAAGTACAGAAAAAAAAGTCATTAAAAGAAGCCGCCATATTGAAACCATTTTTTTTTTTTTCATTTCTGACCTGCACAGATCCATGTCTGTCTGCGGGCGTAAGGTGTCCGGTATTTAGCGGCGTAGCCTTCCCGCTATGAGGCCAATTACCGCCCGTGTTCGCCGTTCCGCCGGTACCGAAATCCTTCGACTTTGCCAACGCTGCCATCTAGGGAGATAGGCGGAAAATGAGCTTAGAAACTACGTGGGGTAAGTCACACATTAGCTTGTTAGACAGATACTTGACTTGGCGTGTAAAAGGCTGGCCTACGCGTTTAGCGGATGGAGTGTAGCTCGAGAAAAAAAGAGGCAAGAACAAAGAATTACTAAAAGCCACATTGCACATAGAGGGCATTACAGAAACAGGGTTTCAATAAATATTTACACGTCAAAAACAACTGACTAGGGCGAGGGTGAAAGGGGCGTTAGGTAAAGAATATACGTAGTCAAGTATCTGTTTAGAAAGTAATCTGTGGTTTTGATGTTCTCAAAAATTACAGGTAAATAAATACTTAAGAAAAGTTTTGTCTATGATGTAAATACATATAAATATATATTTTTTTAATACACTAGTAGAAAGCGTTAGTGTAGGAAACTACATATTTAGTCGGTTGAGCGAACTTTTAATAATATGAATAAAAATATTAATATAACGAAAATCAATCAACAAATCCTATAATATCCTGGGATTAGGAGCTATCAGCCGGTTTTAGCCAAACTTCGGGATCACAAACAAACACATGGAAAATCACAAGATTCAGTGAAGGATAGGTCAAAAGAAAAATGAGTTTTCACTCGTTTCAAACGGTACACATAAAACAAAGAATTAAGTAATTCAGGAGACTACCACAAATACACTGGTATCAAATAATTTATTATCTTTATCTCAGAAAAATATTGAGTAAAAAGCACGCCCCCGGTTACTAAAAGTACCGTTTTCGGAAGCCGGGCAGCACTGTAATGTCATTAATTTTGGATTCGAAAAATTCACAGTATAACGCCGATATCGATACGTTTTTGTTATTTTGCGCTTTGTATTTTCTCTAAATGCTGCTTCGGTGCTGCGAATATTTTAACGAAACGTACAAGTGTCGATAATGTAGCAATATTGGTACTATAATGTGAATTTGATTTTCAATCAATAATACGGTTGTAGTAGACCTCCTGAAAAGGGTAAAACTATCAATGCTATCAGTTGTCGTATATAACCATTTTGAATGATAGCATTCTCGGATATCCACACGAAAACACAGTCTTGTCTGTTAGAAGGAATCTAGCGATGAAAACCCTAAAGCACTAAGCAAATGAAATACCGGGAGAATGAACAACGAATTTAGTTTTATTTCTACATTTATTGCGAGCCCAATCATCAAAGATTGAGCTATCGTGACATCAGGAAAAAACAATAAGGATTTTAATTTAACAGTACGCAGGAATAAAATATCAACCAGGGGCCGTATTATAGTCTTAACCTCCGTTTGCACGGACGTAAAAATATCGTGACAGGATTTTATCGCTCACTGGATTTTGAACTCTCGGTGTTAAGCAGAGCATTAAGAATCTAACAGAGTGCGCCTTGGCGCGTAAAAAGAACACGCTGTTGAATTTTCAACCCTCGGCGTTATGCAGTGCGTTGAAAATCCAGTACGCGAAACAAATCGCCGCGGCCTTAAAGCCGTCATTGCTCTATTGCTTAAAAGAGATGGCACTGTCCTGTTTAGCTCCATTTCCCTTTCGCATTGGAACAAAGATGGTTTTACCACTTCATACTACGGCCCCTGTAGGACAAAAGATGTAAAAATAAAACATTTAATGGAGACAAACATCACAGGGTCACAAACAAAATACTTTTCAGACGGAACTTGGGTAACTGAAAAATTCTGCGGAATATTTTGATGGAGATAATTGAGGCGAGCGTCAAGGGCAGCGGGTATTAAAAAAAAAACGATTGTGAAAGCGGACCAAACCTCTCCAGATATAAGCGCCGCCTCATCGTCCTCAACCAAACCAACCATATAATCACACAAATCATCCTGCACCGACAAAAAAGCTGTATCAGAGGCCGTACAGCGAAGTGTCAAAGCAATCATTATTTTGTTTCGCAAATGAGATGGTACTATTCGCCCTGCCTGGCTATCATGCGAAGGGCGAAAAATGACAATGGGCAAAAGTGGCCCAAGTATCCACCACTAACGAAACCTATGTAACTAAATAGTCTATTAAATAAAGAGTAAGTTTTACTAAGACACCAATAAACTGTCGGTACACAGTTTTAATCAAATAAAAGTTATTGTTTTTTTTTTTGCTTTTATAATTGAACAAACGAACTATAATTATATTTTTCTTGACACCATAAGGTGTCAATGGCTACATGGATTTTGTAAAAACCAACATGGCGGATTTTAGGCACCATTAAGTAGGTAATTATGTACTCATTATTTAATAGACCTTGTTAGTGGTGGACATTCTGGACGAACGTTTTGCTCGCGCCGAAACGAGACATGACTATGCGAAAACATAATATCGTTTCGACGCAAAGACTTAGTCGCGCTGTACATGTTAGCCCGGCTAGTAGATCCATTTCTTTCTCGTACTATATAAAAGATGGCTCTAACACTTAGTACGGCCCTAGTTAAGTCCTATGAGCACTGTTCATGCAATCCAATGCGCACCAGAATATTTCCCCCGTTATTTCAAAAATGAGATTAAAAGTGGCGCTCGCACACAAAGCCAGAAACAAATAGTGAATTCCAATAGTAGTCTATTCCCATTATATTAAGTAAGTAAAGTTCCCATTTCAAAAATAATAAATTATTTATAAAATGTTAAATTAATTTAAATTTTAAAAAGCTCATTTTAAGATTTCAGATAAGAATGATGGGAAGTATACAGGGTGGCAGGGGCATCGAAGCGCAACCTGTTACCATGGATGGAGTACATGGTTCTAGACCCCCGAGCATAGAAAAGATCATGCGACAGGATGTCCCCACTGACCAATAACGATCGGACGAATGTTTTTGAAAAACTGTTTTCATGACTGGCACTTGTTACTATGGCGGTCAATTCAAATCATTGTGGGGAAAAAAGTTACAGCTAAAACAAAAACCTGCGTCATTGTGGCCAAAAAATCATTCGTTACAGTAAAACATACATAAAACATTACGTTTTACTCTACGAATAACAAAACAAACTAATTATCATAATAATTATAACTGATAATGCAAGCATAATGCATCACATCAATTGTGCCGTTTTTTAGAGGGACCGCCCCAAAGTAACAACTATTGTTACTCCGCATACCTCTGGCCGATGATAAGCGACGACGTCCGAAGAACTGGGGGAGGGAGCTGTAAACGTATTCTCATCTTAAAGCATATCACACGTGAGAAGCCTTACGAACACTTCCTCCTCTGTAAAAATACAAGAACAAAATGTTCTAGTACGTTTATAAAAACTACTCCGTCCGAGATAACAGCATCGCATTCGACGACTCTGATATCACCGAATGGCTAGCCAACAGCCTAGAGTCCCAATGTTCTCCCAGCTCTCAACCAGTAGGCCAAGCGCACTTTGGCAAGGTTCACGCTGAAGTCGAACGTAGAACTTCCCTCCCACCCGTTGATGACCCAGATGATCCTCTGCCTTCCATCACTCAAGACGAAATGCACGACATCATTAAAAAAGCTTCACTCTTAGAAAGCTTCCGGCTCGGACGGTATCACCAATAAGGTATACAAATTCCTCCTTGCTCGTCTTATAATCCTAATGACCGCCATCTTCAATGGCACCTTGAGCAACAACATCTTTCCGCAAGCGTGGAAAGATGTTGTCGCTCCGATACCGACAACGGTGGCCTTATCGGTATCCCTATGCCAGACAAGCCCAAGTCTGATCCCACGAGTTACCGTCCCATCAGTCTCCTCAATGTTCTTGCAAAATCTACGAGAGGCTTATTTATAAGCGTCTCAAAGGCTATGCCGAAGAAACGAGGCTCATCCCCAACGAGCAGTTTGGTTTCCGAACCGAACACTTGCATCCAACAAGTCTACCGCATCGTCGAGTACTTAAGCGCTGGTTTCCAGACCAACGAGATGACGGGCGTGTTATTCTTCAACATAGCGAAAGCATTCGACAAAGTCTGGCAAAACGGCTTTTTATATCGGACCTTCGGTGCAACAAAGTCACAACAGCTCATTTTTAAATTTTACAGGAGAGGACTTTTAAGATTTTTTTCGCATTTATTGCCTTATTACTGGATTACTATTTGTAGTAGGTTGGAAATCTTTATAAAATTTATTGTTTATTGCTTTTGCTATAGTTTCACGTAAAAAGCTTATTTTGAACTATTAAAAAAATCCTAATAAAAGACAACAAAAAAAAGTGTCCTGAATTGTGACTTTGTTGCACCGAAGGTGCGATATAAGCTTTATAAACTCGAGAGTGCCAGACCGCCTCCTGCTCATCTTATGAGACGTTTTGTCGGATCGCACCTTCCGCTATCGCATCGAGGGTTCACTTTCCTCCCCTCACCCAAATCACGCGGGAATCCCTCAGGGCTCCGTGCTATGTTCCCTCATCTTCACGTTGTACATTCGACATTCCCAAGAGTAAGACTCGGACGGCACGCACCAACAGCAGAGGCAACTGCAGCCGTCGACAGTGGTCGGCGGCAGCAGTAGATGCGTCGGTGGCTGCCGTCGATGAGTGTCGACGGCTGCAGTTGCCTCTGCCATTGACGTGTGCCGCTCGTGTATATAAGCGCTAAAAAGGCTCAGTTGGCTCTGTTTGCCGACGACACGGCCGTTTACTACACTGGTCGCTGTCAGGACTCAATCGCTCGCACTCACCAAACCTCTGCGAACGTCTTAAGCGCTTGGTTCCGGAAATAGAGAATCGAGGTTTACCACGATAAGAGCCAAACGTTTGAGAAAACATTACTGTTATATTTTAATTGACTGAGATCAGATCCGCATAAATGCAATATAACATTATTATTGCACTTGTTTAACTGGACGACCGACGGAGAGCGGGAAACTGTGCACATGTAACATCTATAATATGGCACATCGGTTTTGCAATACGATTGATTAACGATGTTTTACTCTTAAACGATTTTCAAAAATACAATGACATAGGTTTTTCTTTTAGCTGTAACTTTTTTCCCATGATGAATTGAGACTGACTGCCGTAGTATAAGTGACAGTTATGAAAATAGCTATTCAACAACAGGTCTGGTTATTATTTGTCGCTGGGGACGCGTCCCATACATTTTTATTCATCGTCTATTTTCGTCGGATATCAAAGAAAAAACATGTTTCATAGAAAAGTGCAATACCAACGCGGTCAAAATCTATGGAACAGCGAATTCTTTTTTAATAACTGACGAAAAATTTTAACGTAGGGGGTTCTGAATCATGTACCGAATCCATGGCAACAGGTTGCGCGTCGATGTCCCTGCTAGCCTGCATTATATAGTACCTACATTATTTTATAACATAAGTAAAAGTGTTTTAGATATGCTACGACGCTTGTGATAAAAAATAAACATTTCAAAATGTAACTGAAATAAACAAAATTTGAACATAAAATATTAGCATTCAGATGGCAGTAGCTTCTCCTTTTAGAATTCTCATATATTTTAGAGTTTATATTTGAACACAGACAAGATTGAACGACTAATTATCCTCCCCCGATCAAGACACATTTTGGAATCGTCTCAATTTGACATCAATAGCATTTTTGCTGTTATTTTTTAAAGTTAATTTTCGTGCAATACGATTGCACGAAAATTAACTTTTCACTTCTGTAGTTTATGCCAACAGCACTAAACACTGCTGTGACTTTTCTTAACTTGCAACGAATCTTTTGTGAATGAAAAGTTCCAGGCAACTTTCATTCAGTATTTTTTTTACGGGGCCATCAAAAAAATATTTCGTTGACCGTGCTTGTGTTCAAATATAAACCCAGTTTATGTAACAAATAAAGAAACTTTAAATAAAGTGCTGTTTACCTTGTGGAAGGGCTGATGGCTGTCACGATTAGGAGAGACAACGATTTCCTGTCCAGTCTGGATCGAACCCACCGGGGTAGACTGAAATCATACCGACATCACAATCAAAATAATACGTAAATTACTACATAACCTCCATTTCTTCTAACAAAATGTAACAACATGATAAAGTTTTATACAGATACAGAACACCAAGATACCGATAGCCCATTTTACTACTGCGACCATGGTCGCTAACACCAGTATTTTACACTTTATTAAAACTTAAAGCATTTATTTTCAAACTCAAAACTCAAACTCAAAGCAATTATTGCAATTAAACCATTCACAGGCACTTTTGAATTGTCAAAGAGTCGGTCAGTTAGTCAGAAAGTTGAAGCTAGTTGCCCATTCCAAAACGTAGATCTCTATGGAGAAGAACGGGCAAGAAACTCCAAGGACACTCTTTTTAAATCAAGATATTACAAACTCCTGGGTACATTATTCGTGTTGCTTCTATATGCGAGAACAATGAAAAAAAAAATATATATATAAAAACAATTCAAAATAAGTATAAGATTAATAATAAAAATAAGCCGTGGCAGTTAAGAGATGACCAGTCTCAACTGACGGCGCGGAAATTTCAATTTATCCTTGAATTGTCAAGGGGTCAGTCAGAAATATGCAGGTAGTTGCCCATTCCAAAGCGTAGTAGGTACCTATGCAGAAGAACGGGCGAGAAACTCCATGAGCACTCTTTAATCAGAAATATTGTTTAGGTACATCATCCATGTTGCAATTATACATGTAAATAGGTATTGTATTAAACATGCCGACCAGTGGGTCGTGGCTGGTAGTCGCAATAATATATGCGGTGTTTATACAATATAGTATGATAACCAGGTGGTAGCGACCATGGTCGCAGTCGCCAATTGGGTTTTAAAGTTTCAAATGTAGATTTTAGAAGACATTCTTGTGCATTCGTGTTAGTACAATATAGAGAAGATTGAATTACGAAGTATTAACAAAGATATCCGCATCCCAAAAGCAATTAACACACTCATGCACATACAACATGCCAAAACATTGTAATTATTAAAACAGTTCAAAAATGGGGTATCATTTATGTCCCTAATATTTCACCGTAATAGTAAGCCGTCACCACTAACCTTGTCGGACTTATTCCTAACCACATTGGAGGGCGGTGCGTTGCGCAAGATTCGCATCACGTGAATGTTCGTAGGCTGTCCACCAGCAACGAACAAAAGCGGTAAGCATGCATGCAACACCAACGTTAATGACCGAATGACGACAGACCTCGCTAATGTAAGAAGAACTTCGTTTTTGGTTTCATCCAGTGGTTAAAGAGATTTCAACTTAGTTACAAAGACGTAAAGCCCAAAATAAGAAGTTCTTTAGTAATGACATTTGTTGATGTGGCGAAGAGTTGCAACAAAAAAAAGTCGTTTGAGATTTAGTCACTCAACCATGCTCAAAAAAAGCAAAAATTCAATGAAAAAAATCTATACAATCTCTACACAAAAACACACTGATGAGGGCATAAAATTTTTATTTTATTAAACAAATATAATAAATTATGCAACTTCTATCATTAGCGATGTTATCTAAGGAAATATAATTCAAACAATTATTTTAATTCATTAATTATTTAGACCATCATCCATTAAGGTACGATAGAAAAAGAAAAAAATATTAACAAACATTAAAGTCCAAAGAACAAATTGTGAATAAATATGATGCCTTTTGATGATGACGAGGCACGTAACGATATTAAACACAGTTCAAGAAATTAAGCAGACAAAGAGAAAGCAGTACAAAAACTTAGAGATCTAAGAATCAGTTTTATTTTTTTGCAAAAGTTGACATGTACAGAACCATGATTTTTCTATTTACATCGCACTTCCTTTGGCAGTAAATGAAGATCACAATTGGCGCATGCGTTTTGACTTGTCTGAAGCACTTGCAGGTTTAAATGGCGAAACGAAGTGTATGTCAACTTTTGCAGGAGGAAAAAGCCAGTAAATACAAAATATTCAAGCCAGTGAATACGAAACATTCAAGCTAGTGTTACGATTAATACAGTTTGTGCGTTATAGCATAGAATCAAGGGAACAGTTGAATCTCAAGTGTATCATGCCGTTTCGCGCCCCAGTGTATTGCCAGGAGCATGGAACTTTAAACATTATGGGGCTCATAACAAAATGCTTGTAGAATTTGGAAACTGTTTTCGAGAAACGTTTCTAAAGGGCGCGATATGGCAAATAGGTTTAACTTGAGCTTTTACGTGGCATGATAAAGAGTGTTATACCACGTAAAAGACCAAGTATTTGACAACATTGAGTAACTAAGCATCAGGACTAGGCAGAAAACTAGAGATGCAAAAATAGATTAAAAATACTGGAATACGTTGTTAGCTACTAAAAATATGAAGAATACAGTGCATTTCCGTGCATGCTCTTTGTGCGTGCATGAAATGTACTTCTTAAAGTGAATAAGTACAGATGGCCGCAACTCAGTGGTTACACTCCACATTGAGCTGGCCTAGCGTAGTCCGGGATTAGAATTTCTATTAAAATCCCAAAAGAAACCAGCTCATACTAGTTTTGTAACCACTGACGTGCCGCCTACAGTACTATTGCGTCTCTAATTTCTGCCAATTATGCTTGGAAATAGTCTTGAAAAAGCATTGTTATTACGCCAATTATTAACAAAAAATATTCTACAAAACGGCTTAAAATCTGGATTTTAAAATATGTAATTTTACATTAATTGTACTCAAAAAGCTTAAATTTAAGAAGCCATTAAGTAGAATGTTCTTTATAAGGTGGCTTTAAACAGTGTACAAATATAGGCTCTTAAAAGCATAGCTCGTACAAAAACAATTCTTGTAGAAATACGGGTATTTATAAACTAAGTTTCTGGATAGCTTAACATCGGATATCGCGATGAAAATACGACAATATTATTTTTGCTATCAAGAATCCTAGTCAGTTCAAAGTAGCGTCCTCATTCAAGTAAGTATAAAACTTAATTGAAAGCTGAATATTGTTACAAGCTAGATTAACCAGACTGAGCACAGTTAATGAAGCGATACACACATTACAATTAATAAAACATAACCCGTCTTCTTTGAAGTCGGGTGTGAAAATAACTCATACAGGCGATTCTTGTGTGTGGTGTAATTTCTATAATTCTAATTTCATTATCCAAAAAGCTCCCAAATTGCAAAAAAAATCCTTAGAATATCGGAATTATTTATCGATATTATGCATTGCAGCTCTATGCTGCAATGCACAATATCGATAAATAATTCCGACCCAGACTAACATGGAATTTTTCACCTACACTGAAATGGCTTAGCATTTTCGACCATTAAAAACAGTCTGTGATTCCATGACTACGGAAGAAAATAAGTATTGGAAATAATACTATCTCGGTAACTAAATTTGGAATGTGTGTTGAACAAACGATATCAGTTTCAAGTTGAATGAGATTTAGACCGATACGTCTTAATATCAAGATAACATTGCAATTGTAGTCGGATTATGTCGACACTAGGAAAAATCTTGCTTTTATATTAAAGGACCTAAACAGGTGATTGATATCTGGATATCAGTAGGTACGCCGCTACTGTACTAAGGAGTTCCTAATTCTGAAAACTTAGGAAGACATTGAAAAGCTTTTGAAGCTTTTGACATGGGAGGTATTTAAAGGGAAGTAATGGGTTGACTCTGATTTATGGCCGATTCCAATAATTTACGGACCGTTATTGGCTAAAATTAAGACTCTGGTATCTTTACCAATAATTAATCAAAGACCGCATAGCTTTGCATAGTAGACCCTCCCATATGGAAGTAGCATCACAGGTAAAATTTGCTTACAAATCTATGCCCAGTTTGGCAATCAAAAATTCTACCAGTGGTAAGCAAAACGATTCGTTTTTGTTTATAGGAACCGTGCATTAGTGGAGGGAAATATGAAGTTTTTAAGAGTTCATTCAAGTCAATTTATTTTAAGATTCATTTATTGTGTAATGTACAAAATGCAAGAAGAATTTAAAATATAGATAATATATTTTATGTTCTGTAAAACTGTCAAATTGCTTATCTTTTAGACTGACAGGAACTGTTTTAAATTTACCGTAAACGATAAAATCGCTACTTACGATTTAATTCTCATTTCTGATACCAAGAATCGCGTGTATGATTGTCAAGGAGCGCGTCCACTTATCGGCAAGAATGCAAATACTTCACATATCGATACTATCAAGGACGCGGCATGAGCGTGACTCTCGAGCCACGGATTTTGCCTATAAGTGAACGAAAGCAGGGCCGTAGCCCGATATGTAAAAACTATAAAATCAAGTCAAGACTAAGTTGACCGGATTTTTTCTTCGTCATGCCAGGTTATGACGTTAACGGTTTGGTTGCTAACGTTAACATTTGCGACGGTCCCGGATTTGCCTGTGAAAATTCCTTATTATTACCCTAAAGGCTATATTCCCCATCCAAATTCGAGTTAGCAACCCTAGCCTCTACGCCCAAAAACGCATAATATAATGAAAGGAGCATACAAGTGAGGGTTTTCATGCTACAGAATTGTTTACCATGGTCTTGCCGGTCCAGTCGAACTCGCCGTCGTCTACGTAACCGCGGCGCTCGAACAGGTCGCGGAACATCCGCCGCAGCTGGTCGTAGTCCGGCGTCTCGAAGAAATCGAGCCGGCGTACGTAGCGTAAGTACGTCGCTAGCTCTTCGGGGTGGCCTTCGCATAGCACCTGAGGATAAGCAGAACATTAGCAAGAGACGAAAGGTCATCATTCTCTCGTCCTTCCTTATCCTAATTTATTTGACAACATGTACTTTTCTTTCACATTTCTCTATCAGTCGTCATCTCGGTAGTCACCCTCTTTCTATCCATATCATCTTTCACACAGTCCATCCATCCATTCTTTGGTATTCTTCTAGTCTTATAGCCAATCACTCAAAACTTTCCTCACGGCATTTTGCTCATTCCTACAATTCACATGCCCATACCATGACAACTGATTAACCGAGCAGAGATCGGTTGATTTTTAAGATTGTAGGGTTATCATTATTTTTACGATTTAGGTTTGTTCGAAAGAGTTACCGTGGCCTTGGCGCACAGGCAACTGCAGGAACGCGGTTAGATAAACCGCAAAAAGAATGGATTATTGCTGTGTATGTATTTAGTTAGTAAGCCTTTATATACATAGAACAATAAACCTCTCAATTAAGGACGATTTTTATACACATGAAACAGAGAACATTGACAGTGGCCTTTACTACTTCACCATATATGGAGAAAAGCCTTGTAAATAACACATTATTTCATCCAGATTCATAAACGAACTCAATAAAGTGCTTGACGAGTATTTCAACTAACTCTAAGATATTCTATTTCACGAGCAACACTACAAATTAATCCTCGTCATAAATATCAGTAGCTTAGCTACATCGACCTGCGGAGTCATTGCGTAACACACTAACAGTAGGAATGGCTTTAATTTTGACAGTTCTCTAACATTCATTGTGTTATTTATGTTGTTGAACAGACAAATTTTTCGAACATATGAAGCAATGGATTAGCAATAGGCTTCAAAATTATTCAGATTGTGATTGATAATGTATTACGCAATTAGGGTGCTGGTCTTGCAATAATCGAACTTACGTCCTTCAGAAAGTATTTCTGTAGAACAAAAATTGTTCGGCAGAAATTGATTACGTCGAACAATTCTCACTCATCACTGCTGATAATTGTATGCATATCTTTCTGTTTTTTAATGATTCAATAAATATGTTTATAGGTCTAATCTCTGATAAGATAGGCAGTTTTAATATTTTACTGCAGGAAGTCAGACTTCGTCAGTATAATCGTCATGTTAGCCCTTGAAAATTTGAATAGGTTCCACGAGTAGCGATACTTGGAACGCTGCTCACTTGTTCGATTCGGTAGTGTTTGTTGAACAATAACGCTGTCCTGAAGAAATTACTACACATATTCGGCTTGCACTCGGGTCGTACCGATCGGCAAACTCATTTTCGGTATCTAACCTCGCTGAATCATGTATCGGGTCGGCACGGCCCAATAAGAGTTAAGCTGAGCGTCTTTTTCCCGAACATTATTCGATTTTTAAGCTCGGCTGTGCCGAATCATGCCGACCCAGACAAGGCCGCCGCACGCCTTAGAAATACGCTTGGCGCACCCTGGGTTGTCAGCCCCATTACCATCTTGTTATCTGTAGACCATTTTTTTAATACGCCTGACCTTTTTTATTCACACAAAAATGACATTTACTATTTATTACTTAGAAGGATGCGGCTTGTTATACTCCTACTTATTTATTTCGCGCCAACACAAGGTAAATCAGAACAAAAACCTCTTCAGACACTTAAAAAAAATCATATTCGGCACTCAAGGAAGGATGTTGTTCTAATTTTCCTCATTCCATCAGGAAAGTAGCACAAAACTAGATTACTGTCTTAACATTTCTAAAACCGAGCAAGGACGGAGCGACAGAGTGCCCTAAAAACCTAATCTTGACCTCAATGTAAGAACGATGTAAATAAATGAATTCGCCTTAATAATTTAGTGGCGATTCATTTTGCTACCGTTAGTGTGAGTGGCTAATGTATCGTGACGTCAGATAGTGAGTGTAAAAAGGAGCTGCTCACATGTACTCTCGAGGAAAAACAAGGTCAAGCAATTTTCTAACACATTTTTTTAAAAAATTGGCACTTCGTAATCGAAAAAATTAATAAGGCTCAAGCACAGCGCAAGTATGAGTTTACCCACTAATCTACATGGTCCTCACATGATCTGACCTACTAATCTACATGGTCCTCACATGATCTGACCTGGTCCTCACATAATCTGACCAAAAAAATGTTTAGACTTTAAAAAAGACCATGACCTCTAAGTTTGTTTCGGTCTTTCTTCTCAGAGTAGTTGGATAGGAAACACCGACCTCATCTAGTTGTGTGACGAAACCTTATTAAAGAAATAAAATCATTTATCATTTACCCAAAGCTGCTCAACCTGTTCTTTCCTCGAATGTACGACGGCACAATAAACTATTCGTGTGCGATATTTATAGAGCGGTTTTAAATTTTCCTTATTATTTTCCGAAGAACCCAGTGGGACCAGCTAGGTACGAAGGTGTTCGTCGACAAAATCATAACGACACATTGAAAAGGGTGATGTTAAGGTGAATCCTTCCTCAGCTGTAGCCCGCCAAGTTCAAATTTTCTTTGGTTTTTTGCAAATTGCAGCTCTGTTTTATTTACGTCGTATGTTGATCAAAATGTGGTTCGCGACTGCAGGAATGATATATTTAATGAATAATAATCATCAATTTCATATCAATCGTGAAACTTTGAAAGTTTGTTCCACCTAAGAAATTATCATGATAAAACAGAGCTACAATTGGCAAAAAAAAACCAAAGAAAATTTGAATTTGGCGGGCTACAACTGGGGATTAACCTTAAGCTTTGCTCCTATGTGTAGGTCAATCAAAATGTAATAGGTATTATCCGTCGTGTGATCGTGTTGATAAATACCGATAAGTTCATACAAGCTTGATACCATCACCAGCTAACTATGGATGTATAACAATAATATTCCTCGTATTTATAGTGGGATAGAGATATAATTATCTCAATAATATTAAATGTATTTATCGGTTCGTAACGGCTTAATAGATTGGGGGACTTTTTCTATAGATATAGGATTTACCTAAAAATGCACACAAACACCCAGTTTTCCCGATAGTGTTGTGGTGACAAACGAAGCAAAGGGAGTAGGATCGTAGCACGTGGCGTTCTATAGTTTCTGCCCATCCCCATGAGAAGAAGGCGTGAGTTTATATATGTAGTGAATCATCTACTAGAATTCGTATTTTCGATAACGAACCGAATCGATTGACCATGGTAAGATAATTATTCATACTTTAACCATGCCAATGATTCGTAATCTTATGGCATGACGTCAAAGTCGATTCGTCGCTAATAAAACTTCGTCAAGTCGACAGAAGGTGAAACTATAATAATATAGAGGTATGAGGAACAGGGTGTAAAGTTCACTCAAACCTCCATAGAAAAGGGAGGATCCTCCGACCAGACGGGTGTCGTGTCTGGTGGGCAACTGCCCGACGATTGATGTCGGGATGTTGTATATATGCTAGTTGCGCGGTAAACTCTGCTTGCGCGATGCAGGATTTTGCGTGACGTCAGTCTGACGCGTAGCTCGCATGTGGCGTTGTAGATGCCGCTACAATAAAAGTACGGTATCGAATCGAACAACAGGTGACTAGTCATGTTACAGAGGGCAAGTCTAATATTGTCTAATGGAATCATCACCCCAATTTATTTGAGGTTGGCACAACATGTCTTTTTCATCCATATTTCTCTAACAATCATCATCTCGGTAATGACCCCCTTTCTAGCCATATCATCTTTCACACAGTCCATCAATCGTTTCTTTAGTCTTTTCCCCTACTCTTATAGCTCTCCACATCAACAGCAACAACATCCAACTGTAATATAGGCAACAATCAACTCAGTGCATCTCTGTCTACTGGATATAAGTCTCTCCCAAAGTCCCAAGTTGCCTGAATACCCGGTTTTCGGGCTACCATTTCAAGTCTGTGCCAGCCGTATTTTCTTTTTTCTCTGTCTTTTGTTTTTTTCTCTTTCAAGCCAGTCACAATAACGCAACTTAGAATGCTGGCAGAGTCGTGTACCTATCTAGTTAATATCATACACTAGCTGTTGCTCCCAACGTCTACATATTATTTGTAACAGCTTCTGCCCGCGGCGTCGCTCGCGTAGATGTTGCCTATGTCCTTCCCCAGGATGTCATCTATCTCTTTGCCAAATTTTATCGAAATCCGTTCAGTGGTTTAGGCGTGCAAAGGTAACATACAGACAAAGTTACTTTCGAATTTTTAACACTAATATTCAGGATGAAGCCTATGTCCTTCTCCAGGTCCCAGGCTACCTATTTGTCGAATTTCATAACGGTCGGTTTAGATGAGAAAAGGTAACAGACAAACTGTAACTTTCGAATCTATATAATAATAAAGCTGAAGAGTTTTTGTTTGTTTGAACGTTGTTTGACGTTCAAAAGTGCCTTTTATGTGCCTATTTGCAATAAATGATTTGACTTTGACTTTGAACGGGCTTATCTCTGGAACTACCAGGAGGATTTTAAAAAAAATCGCATTTGGTAGCCCAATTCTTGAGGAAGGTTGTAGGCTTTAACATCACGCTACGACGTTAGGAGCCGAGCAAAAAGAAAAATAATCAGAAAGAAAGCTAAGTGAAAACGAAGTATCGGGGCATAGCTATAGGATATATTTTTATGTTAAAACAAGAAACTTCACGCGGACGAAGTAGCGGGCAGAAGTTAACATACACAGTGTTCTTCACGTTATCCATAAACTTTGGCAAACGCTTCGATAGCTTTGACAAATCAAATCTAACACAGGAAGTACTACTTAAAAAGGCTTCGTTACAAATATATTTATAATTTAATTTAATTAACTTTAATTGAGCTATGCAGTAAGAAAGGGTCTTAATTTGGCCTATGTTGCCGCTTAGTGCAATTAAAATGATAAATTTATCAAATGCTATTTGCTTTTCATTTGCACGTTCAAATTTTTTGTCATTTGTCAAAAATTTGACAAGTTTTGACAAATTTCAGCCCGCCAAATCTTATGAATCAAAATACGACGTTGCCAATGCGGATAAAGAGGCATGCATATCGGGTGATTTACGTCAAGGTATTTAGTTTGTATCAAAATTAACAAAAAATAAGAATTAATTAATGTGTCCATAATGAAAAATGTTTTCCATGGTCTGAACATCTAAACGAAGTTTATGTATATCGTCCGGAACACGGTGTATAGTGGTGTGGTGTGTGTGTGTGTGTGGAGTGATGTGTTTTATGTAGTGTTAGTTAGTGATAATAGTGTGGATGTATGAATACGTACCTCTATAGGTGTCGCTCGTTTGGTGTCACCAATTTTTTGGTATCGCTCTTTAAGTGTATCAGCTTTTAAACCCTGCCAGGGTAAGGAACCACGTAAAAAATACATAAACATATGCCCAAGAGCTTCTAGGTCGTCGCGTCTAGATTGTTCTGAAAAATATAAACAGACATGTTAGTTTAAGTATGAACTATTGTATGAAGTTGCATGTTGAATACAAATTAGAGCATATTCCACGAACTATTTGAATGTACAGAATGTACTTACTAAACAATGTTTAAATGTCATTAAACTTTACCAAGGTTAAAAGTATGATTTACACATCCTTGTATCCGTTTATAATATTACGGGTTTTACTGTCTTTAATGTTTCCTCTGCTGGGACACAGGCTTCTTCTCTACTAGAAGGAGGGGGCTGTGATTCCACCACGCGAGCCCAGTGCGTGATGGTAGATGTCACATGCCTTGGAAATTTTTGCTTCTAGAACATTTCAGTTTCCTCACGATGTTTTCCATCACCGTTTTTAGAGCATACGGTATAAGATGATACATTACCTTTTCCTAAATGTGTGTTTATTGACATGTATCTTGCAGTCCCAGTAAGTGACTTGTGTTCCCGATATGGAATATGTTTGTTTGTCTCTAAGTCTATATATTCTTTGGCCAAACCAAAATCTGAAATACAACAGAAATATCGATTAACTTAATTATTTATCGACAGAAAAAGATAGGTACAAAACGTGAACTAAAACTATACAAAAAAGGTGGCTATAAATAATTGCCACTACTGCAAAGACCGCTAAATCCATTGACCTCGTAGTAACGTTCATTTTATCAATTTAAGAATATGTATTCAATACATCAACGGTAGGATCGATGACTGTTCAGTTTTCATTGTAAGATTTGTAATCAAATCACACGATTTAAACTTACATAGTAAGTACTGATATACTTCTAAAAATTGATTCATAAATATTTAAATCCAGAAATATTATACAGGGAAAAAGAAGCGAATGCCATCTAGGGAAATTACCTAACTTAAATAATGCAGATAGCTCTTTTAATTCAAGGGCGCCTTCATTTTGTTTTTTGTGAGTAAAAATACCAGCATTCCAATTTTTTTTAGAAAACCTAACTTGATCTGTCAGTCGAAATACATAGTTCCTCCCTTTTTTTTTTTTTTTGGTTGGGAAATCGTCAAATGACCTCTCCCGCTCTGGGCGGAGCGGAAGGGCGTGTCAGACTCTTACTGACTAAAACCCACCCGTGTTCCTTCAGTTGCCTGTGCGCCAGGGCCTGAATGTTGCTTTATTCCACTCGATGCATGTGGCGTAGAAAAAACTGTACAATTCTTACTTAGAACACGAGTAGTAAACCACAGACCTGATCCTAAGATAGTGTTACTTCACTATTGTTATATCTCATTACCTAATCATTCTGACGTGATCATGAATGAGACCTTATCACTTAGCAAAACGAGCCGATGTCTCTGGTAATACTTCATTACACAAATGACTCTCGTTGACACTGCCCATTATAATTGGCGTGACTTCTTTATTAACACCGGCGTGGGTTTTACCGCCGGCCATCATTATTCTTGTGTGTAATAAAATTCGTTTCTAGTTTATGAGGAGTTTGAGGTCAAATTTTGGACTTGGCTAATGTATATCAGTTTACTATTGTATCCAGTTATTTCTGGTCTAGATCAAGGATTAATTATGTTTAGAGACAGTTTCAGATCAAAAGGGACACCTTAAGGGGAAAGCGCCAGGTTGCCCGCGAAATTCGAATTTTCTAACGTTTTTTTGCAATTTGTTGGTCAGTGTCAGGTTGTATGTTGAACAAAATATGATTCGCGACCGTTACAAATATGTATTTTCAGAATTATAATCATTAAAATTTCATGAAACATCAATCAATAGGAGTATTGATGATTTTAATGATTATAATTCTGGAAATACATATTTGTAACGGTCGCGCATCATATTTTGTTCAACATACAACCTGACACTACCAGCAAATTGCAAGAAAAAAACGTTAAATAATTCGAATTTCGCGGGCAACCTGGCGCTTCCCCCTTAAAAGGAGCTAATATGTAGTAATTACTTACTTCAAGTACAAATTTACATTTTCATCAGTAAATATTTCCCAATTTTCATATTATAATTACAACACAAAATATTGAAACTATTGTGATTTAATTGTATTTATGACTACGGGCTTAATACAGTAAGGTAAAGCCTTTCTAATCTCTTCAAAGATCATATCGGTGCGTGAATACCGTCATATTAATGTAGACAGCCAGTATCTAGAATTATCGTGTTATCAACAATCATAATCACGCCATGAACGAACTAACATACTGAATAGTCTACTAGTATAATATTGTCGTTCCAAGAACTGCTAATATTGTAACTAACCACGGCTCGCGGTAGCTTTTAGTGAAATTGCACACATTAAAAAGAATTGAAGTTTCAATGGCAGAATTCAAGCACTTCGCTTGTTTTTTTTTTGTTTTTTTAGGCCTATTCTGTAGCAGTGTGTGTGCCATGCCACATATAAAAATGTTGCGTATAGTACAGTCAATCTGGGTAACTTAAACCTTCAATATAACATTATCCCAAAATTCTTTTTACAAAATTTTTATTTTACAAACTTTGTAAACAATATGTAGGAGGTATGTATCTTCTACATATAGTTTAAAAAGTTTGTTGCAAATAAATAAGGCATACGCTAAAAAAAAACCGGCCAATTGCGTGTCGGACTCGCGCACGAAGGGTTCCGTACCATTATCTATAAAAACGACAAAAAAATCATGTCTGTTGTATGGGAGCCCCCTTAAATATTTATTTTATTCTGTTTTTTTAGTATTTGTTGTTGTAGCGGCAACAGAAAACATCATCTGTGAAAATTTCAACTGCCTACCTATCACGGTTCATGAGATACAGCCTGGTGACAGACGGACGGACAGCGGAGAAAGGAAGTCTCAAATAGAATTTTGGGCTAATGTTTTATTTAAGGTTTAAGTTAAGTACCCGGATTTACTGTACTAAATATTAGCAAAATCAAGCAATGGACTATAGCAGATTTTATATCTCATGCGAAATTCTCGTCAAAAAGAAGGAAATCGTAATTAAACGGGCCAGTTAACAAACGGCCGTTGTACGCAAACTTTCATTTTTAAATACTCATGACTCAATCCGATAATCATGACAACGTAATTTGAATAATCAATTAAGCGTGTAATTACATGAAACTAAATTATGACAAATATGGTACAGTTGCGAATGTAAACATTGGTACAGTTTCTTTTCTAATAGGCTCGTGAAAAATATGACTATTTTCATTATACTTTATCCTCGCCCTTTAATTCAAATTCTGACAAGCTTAAGCATAGGCAACAGTACTAAAGAAAATGATTTTCCAGAGTAACGCTGTATCAGGCGTTATAGGCTTAGGAAATCATAACAGCGGATCAAAAAGCCTTAAAAAATCACACATTTGTGGCTTTACGACCAAATTTTGGTAAAATAGTTAATATTTGACACATAAATGTGATACATACAGCTGTAGTAACAGTCAATATTTACTACGAGGTGAGTCATTGACCTCTTTACAACATACATTGCTGAGTAATAAAGATTTTCAGTCCGAGGTGTTTTCTTCCAATTTTACTTGAGTGCTAGGTTTGACCTGATTTGGATACAATACAATTTAGCACTAAAAATATAAATATTTGTAATTCGTGACTTACCAATGATGTGAATGATTTTTTCCCGTTTAGTTGCAGTTCTACCTATTAAAAAATTCTCCGGTTTAACATCTCTGTATATAAGGTGTCTCGTATGGACATACTCGATACGATGTAACTGAAACAGACATGGAACAGAATTAGTTTATGCCGTCACTTGTCATTATCAATTGACGACGGCACAAATCATTTCATTGAAGGGCATATCATTAAATAATTGAATATTGAAGCATCAAATCAGTTTAGTATCAATAAGTGGTCAATCGATACTTGAGGTAAATGTTTTTAAATTGTTGAGTATTCACTTAAATATGGATTTATTTTTGCAGAATTTTGATGTTTGTGTTTATTTCGATTATCAGATATCAACCATAAGAGTACATGAACAGTCCTTCAGTCGACTGACTTAAACATCGAGATTTAATCAACTGATATACGCTTTTCTTGCCAATTATATGTAAGTAGAGTATTTTGCCGCCAAGTAAAATATATTTCTGCGATATGAATCTACTCGTCCCACTTTTACAGTCTTTCCTTACCCCAGGGATCGAGTTACAGGATCGCTTGAAGAGCTCGCATTTCATTAAAAGCGTAGGCACGGGACATTTTTTCCTCAAATTGCGTACGATATTGCCAATTTAACATACATCTCTAAGCTCTAATTCGCCCATTACTGATTTGCCTATCAATGCAAGCGTTTGTTCGTCGCATTGCATCAGTTACGTCACAATAGTCTGCGTTAAAGCGCTCTCTACAATCATATTTCTTGAACGCTCTTGCAAGTCAATGCTGTTATTTAAGTTCAATGACACATAGAAATTGATTTCAGCCAAAGTAATGGCTGAGAGATAAAAAAAGATATAAATACGTACGAAAATCTGAGATTTGATTTCAATATAATGCTTGAGTGTGCAAAATATATATAATAGAAAACGCATATTGACTTACCAACTGCATAGCGATCATTAACACAGTCTTTAGAGAGAATCGACGGCCACAGAGATCGAACAGATCCTCCAGCGATGGGCCCAGCAGTTCCATCACCAGTGCGTTGTATTTACCGCAAGGGCCGAAGTAATACACCTCCGGTATGCCCTCCGCAGTCGACGGCGCTACAGGAGCCACGGGAATTAAGGGGAAGGAGGGGGAGGAGACAGACCGAACACCATTAAGTACTTACTCACATTTCAAGACACGAGCATTGCTCTCGCACGCACCTGTACGACACAACACTGTAGCCGATATTTAAAAATTACATCATCAAACACGACAGGACACGCGAGAGCATTGCTACGTGTGTTAGCCTAATACAGTAAAATAATAAAATAAAAATAAAACACATTTAGACGGGCCATTACAACGACCATGATCACGGCGGGCGTGCGAACCCTCGGATGAATGACAAAGATTTGGATATCGGTTACGGTGTTGTGCCAAGAGACAATCACCTATCTACCGGAGAATTGACACGAGACTTACGAGCTGCATAGCAATTATAAGAACCGTCTTGAGTCTGAACCTTCGGCCGCAATGTACGAACAGGTCTTCGAGCGAGGGCCCTAACAACTCCATGACCATGGCGTTGAAGCGGCCGCCACATGTTCCCAAGTAGTACACTTTTGGTACGCCCTCTGGGTAAATTTTATATCGTGTCAGCTAGATTATGTTTTAACTAAACTACGCTATGATACGTCCAAATGATGCTAAAATTTATCGAGTTAATGAGACAATGATTGTATGGGAACAGCTTACTGTTGGTGCCGACAGTTATTTAGATAGTCCCGCTATTCAATATAATATGGGTACAAGTTACAAGGCTACTTAATTGTTCATCAAAACCGTTTCGAGCATGAAACTTAGGTTACAAATTGGTGCACATAATATTACTCGTAGATTAGTCACATCTCTTCGTTTTGCAATGATCGTTATTCACCATTTAAAAATTGTTGGTGGACCGATATTAAGCTTAAATCAGTACTACCGCTGTGTCCGACTCTGTAAAGAATTTTCGTAACATCATGCTGTATATAATTATTTATGCAATTAGGGTAAAACTCACCATGCGTGCCTAATAACTTGTAAAATCGGTATTCTAGATGCAATTGTGGAGCCTTTGACTTCATAGGCTCCATCTTAATCGCTACATGTTCATTGTTGTAGAGATTTTTTCCTGCAAGAGAAAATTTAATTTTAGTAAAGTTAAGTGCAATAAATATGATTCAAAACAAAGTGTAATTAATGTCGAACGTCCGTATTTCTTAAAAGTCTTATTTTCCTGACACAGTTACGTTTGGACAATCTTTTGTAAACACTTTAAAAATAAAAACATCTCTGAGTTTATTGAATTCAGTATATTCTGTAAACTGTGCTCCATTAAAACATTTCAAAGTTATTGACAACGTCACCAACTTGAGTTATCGGTGTTATCATCGATCATAAAGATCGTCATAGTTTCGTATCAACATAGAATTAGATCTCAATAATCAATATCTTATCGGGCGGACAAATTAAATGGAACAACAATGTTCGCTGTTGTTCTAAACCTTGAGTAAGTCGGTGACACAGAAATTAAATTAGGTAACGCAAATGACTACCTCGCGTTCGGTAATAACAAAGTCGGGAGCCGGGACTAATGACATCTTAAAGACTGAAATCCTGATTATGTTCGATACATTATCTTCCATAATTTGCTGTTATATAAGCGAGTAGTTCTATAAAATGAGATCCAGGCAAAACTTATGAACGATATCAGGTCTATCAAAATTACCTCGTAACAACCGACTCCAAATGTCTGATGATACACACTGCAACAACAACGATCTACCCCGAAAATAGAAAAATGAAGTAAAATCTTTCAAAGGACGTGACAAACAAAATCAATGAAGATTTTTTATTGTTTCTGAAAATCTTCGGGAAAAACCAGTTAAGTACTAAAACAATCGATTCTGTAATGAGTACGAATATAAGCACTAATGGCCTAACAAGATGCTATTAATTCTAATTGCTCTTTAGATAACAATCGTTACGGTAAAATGTTAAATGGAGGAAACAATTAAATAACCCACACAGGAAACTAACCAGGAGTAACCAGTTACTTTTTATTCGTGGGATTTTTAGCTTGATTAATTCTACCATGAGTGTTACATTTTTAAAAACACTGTTCGGTAAGTAAATAATGTATGTATTGGCTTAATCACCGCACGCACGTGTCCGCAATAATGTTATTTTCAGTGACGCGAGGTTGAATCCAATTCTCATCCGCACGCAGCCATATAATCTCTCAGACAACACCCATATGAAACCTTACTGCCTAGAAAATAAGGCTCACCACCTCACCTGTAAAACCCTGACATTTCAAAAAAGTATAGATTTCGTGGTCGTTGTAGTGATCATATTGTATGGCACGTGTGAACGGTGGCTGAGGTTCATTTGAAAGAGCGTTTTCGAATACTGACAGCGAAAGAATGAGTCATAAGTCTTCCATTATTAGAGGTCCTTTGTTACGTTGCTTGCCTTCTACCTGCTGGATGAATATTTTAAGTTTATAGGCTGTGCGAGATATAACGATATACTGAAGTATAGATAGCATGCCAATCACAGCCATGTCAATGCTTAGCCGTGTAAACAGTTATTTTCTTCTTCTCAAAACATTGATTGAATGATTCCCTCTTATCTCTAAGCCACCTAGAACATAAATTAAGTTTCCCACTAAAAACAAGTCTCAATGAAAGCATTGATCGAGGGTTTTATTTTTGCCTCAGTTTCTACGACATCGCAAAATATTTCCGTAAGCAATATACTTACTTACAGTTTGCAAACATTAGTTTCGCTTTCTCCGCCTGAAGATAACGGATCTTCAGACACCATCAAAATAAAAATGTTTTTGTATCGCTTATAGCAAGCAACGTGCAACAATAATATTTATGTGTATACTGTGATGGAAAGCTTGCTAGCCTTTCGAATACAGACAGCATAGTGACCTATTTTCCCTCAGCTGGCTCTTACAATAGGGACATTTACATTCGATTCACTCTGTTTCCTATCAGTTCAAGATCTTCATGACAATGATAAGTTGACCTCACTAAAAGTATTTTGCCGATATCGTGCAAAGATTTGTTTCCACTATCAATGACATTCACAAAATGATATCAAGCTAACAATATTCATTCTTACAGAAAAATCTCATTTCCGTCGTCTCCACGCAATCAGTTCAATAAATGAGCAGCTAGGTACTTATTACAGTCAGGGCTGGCCATAATAAATATCGCATCTTTACGCATGACGAAATTATATACGGAGAAACTGTACAGCAAAATGTGCCGGTTGTAAAATCCAGATGTTTAACTTCCACATAAATCTAACAAACTTTTCGGAAAGAGACTATTACTTCTTGCTAAAAATGAGTGCAACAGCGAAAAGAATGTATTTGTTTTCACTATGGCAATTCTGAAGACTGACAAACACATTACTGGATTCATAGTTGGAATTGGAACATAGGGTGTGTCTAAAATAGTTACTATTAATAGCTTTACATATTTCAGTAAGCGTGCAAGGTCGGCAAGACGCGTTGTTTTGAGCATGTCATTGAGTGACTTAAGTACATTAGCTGGTAGCCAATGTTAAAATGAGAAGGATAATGTAAAAAGGCATGGCGTCTCCTTTTAAATATAACTACTTATTACTAACAGCCAACAGGATAAGATGCTTCGTTTTTTTGTGGTCCAATCTTTCATCCTATGCGTCATCACTCAACGCAATTTCGAAGGAGTAGAAAACCAATCACTTATGATTCATCGTATCAAAGTTCGTTGATTAGAATCACGTTGTGAGTTCTTGTTTTTATAATTTGGGGTTAAAAATAGATTGTTTTCCAAACCTAGTGATAGACACGTGCCAATTTAAACGAAAACCCTTTAGATACCGATCTACCTGTAGGGTTATCCACTGACCGACTAACACAAAAACCCTTCTCGATTCGAGATTAGACGTCTGCATAAATATTACATTCAAAACATTTCCATAGAACCCACTCGAGGTATCCACAAGCATATCTCGAAAAGGGCAACATTCCCAGAAAGCAGAAATCCTTTTTTCGCAAACGTACTAAAAATAGGAAACTCCTTTGTTTGCGGAATGAAGAGTTTCACACAAAAGCTTTATATGATCGAGGACGTTGATTTCAAAAGAAGATTTCATAAAGACCAGTTGCCAGACTGCTCTTCAACGAATAGTAAATACATTGGTTCACTTACCGAGTCTAAGTTCACCGAAGTTACCGCAGCCGATCTTCTTGCCGACGCGGAAGTTAGGCCCCACCATAAGAACGCCCGAAGACGAGGTGACGGAGTGCCTCGAGGTATGCATCGCGCTGCTGCCGCCCACACCACGCCCGCCCACCGCACCGGCTGCGCTGCAATAGTGTAAACACAGCTTGAAATCATGTAGGATACAGGATAACAGGAGACACGGGGGATAGGGTTTTCCAAAGCAGATTGTCTGTCTGAACTTTATGTAAGTAAAATTTATGAAGAGTGACGGAATTGGTAGGTGCTATGAACACAGGGGCAATTCTCGTAGTTTTACGAACGTTCCCAGTCAATCTCAATTAGTGAAAAATAACTATACTTTCATACATTTTCGAAAAGTTTTGACACTGGTGCTCAGATGAGATTGCGACCAGTTTTTGAACGTTTCTAATTAGGGCAATTGGGCTTAAACCCATCAAAAACAGTTCTATGATACATTAAGCACCCGGATTCATGGACAATATAGCGATATTTGTATAGCAATGCAGTATCGACGTTCATTGATCATATTATAAGAATGGCACAATGTTATCTCTTGTATTGACACAACTTTTACCATTTCATCCGATATCTTAGTACTAAGTTCAGATAAGGATGGTTGACTTAAATTCAGCAAATATCTAGGTATCATTTTTATTCGAAAATCGTCATTTAAGTTGTAAAAATGCCTCCATATCGATCGACGGATACGATGTCGGTAAAAATCATTAGTCAGTGTCATGAGACAAATTTTTCACGACCTTTAATTGCAGCTAGGGAGCAGGGAGCTAGAATTAATATTGGCCAATGTTCAACAGTCAGCTTAACATTTTATATAATTTTGATAAAGTAAGTAGTGCATACTGATAGTTAATCACAACTTTTATACACGGTGGCAGGGACATCGAAGCGCAACCTGTTACCATGGGTTCAGTACATAATTCTGAACACGCCGGGTGTTGAAATTTTTCATCAGTTATTAAAAAGACACTTTTCTATGAAACAGCTGTTTTTTTTTTGATAGCCGGTGCATAATGTCTGCGCTAGCGGGTCTAGAATCATGTTCTGAATTCACGGTTACAATTTGTGCATCGATGTCCCTGCCACCCTGTATATCGGCTTCCGGGCTGGCCCTTCTGTATTACAGCTATAGTGTCTTCCCACGATTATGAAGTATCATCGGGAAATTCATATTATTATTTGGACAATGAATGACGTAGACTTTCGGCCGAGTTTAAGGGCCCGTTTACAGAAAGCAATTTCAAATTGCCTGTTTAATGAATAAGGTAGAAGTCGAGTGTTTTACGAGTTTCAATAAATATAATAAATTAATAAAAAAGCGATAAAATATCACGGCTATCTGATAAAGGTAGTGGTTAATAGTAACTACCGGTAATTATAAATTAATAACCCTCATTCTAGAAATTACAATTATTAAAGCTAAATTATTAAAGCTAAATTATTAAAGCTAGATTATTACATTTACCGGCATTTATATAAATGGGTTATTGGATGCAATAAAAATCAGCTCATCACGCGACTGTAAACACTGAAAGGTACTCGATTACGAGGAAAATAATCAAATATTTAGGTTAATTCAGTCACCTTCTATTTTTGTAGTATTTGGTGAAGAACCACCGTTTGGTTGGGTCCCATTGCACACTAGGCAACTCCGTGGTAGACCAAGGTGAAGATGGCAGAACGACTGCTACCGAGAGGACCAGATTCGAACAACCTGAAGCGAATCAACCTAAATAGTAGCTGAAGAAGCATCCAGCTTTAATAGCGAACAGAACAACAGAAGTGGAAAATGGAGAGTGAGACTCATGCCCTAAAGTGGCACAATACAGGCTAGATAAGTAGATTAAAAAGAAATGTGTACGTTCTTGACGGCGGAATAGATTTTGTACTGCGATATAATTTGGATTTCTGATGCCGACTCTTCAAAACAAATGCAGCGAAATACCCGCCGATGTGGATAGCTACTGGAAAACTTTCGACCTCAGAAACTTGGGTACTTAATTCTGGCTTGCAAAGTTTACGCCATGATTATCGGTTCATTTCCACGAGCGGAAAATAGTGCGTGATATCTTTAGAAAACCATTGAAGCACATCTTTTCGACGCAGCGCTGGGCAGAGTGATCCTTTATGATGAGAACAATAATCTTGATCGCTTACGATGGGGACCGAGTGTCGTGACGCAACTTGGGACCCATCCTCAGCATTTTGTTATGATTAAATGAGTACATCCTTGCATCTTGTTTGCTTTTTCGATGACATTCGTCTTTTACGGAAAGCTGCAATGCCTTTACTGTACGAGACCAATAATCTTGTCCAACGCACAAGTGGTGCTGAAACAAGTCAACAATGAGGCGTCCGAGCCAAAGAAGTTTGGCAAGAATATGTCACGAGCATTTTTTATTAATTGATGGGTCCGCTCTTGACCTCGATTACGCCTAGTAGAAAGGGCAGGATGGGGTATACGAAAGATTTAGTTTAGAAGGCCCTTAGAGAATGAAACAGATACAAATTAATCGACTGCATACTTGGAGTTTCTTTAAAATGAATGAAGAGATGATCCGAAAAATCTACATTTTAGTGACAAAACTCTTTGAATAGCTCGAGCAGGAGAACAAACCTGTTTACGGTTTTATAGTAGAGATAATATAAAACAATAGATACTACACAACACATTGCAATATTTAGTTCTGCAAGCCTACAACAATGCAATAGGAAAATCAGATTTGCATTTATGTTATGAAATATGTAAGTAATGACAAGAAGATAAACATTGTCTCTTATTTGAAATACTGTTTATCATAGAGGTGTGACAAAATACTGTTATTATGGGAAGTAATCAAGAGGACTGGTCTTTGTGAAGTTTGAAAAAAATTGTAGCTTACCAACATTTTGCTTTTCTTCACAAATTACTTAAAGTATATGTTCGGGCGTTTGTTTTTAATTGCGTAATAAGCAGTTCCACATCCCTAGTAGTTAAGGCTTTAAGTACCATTGTGGTAATCGGGGAACCGGGTGCTGTAGTACGAACGCGACAGATTGCAAGGCCAAACTCCTCCAGGACTGCATTCCTTTCGTAAAAATTATTACTAGCGAAAAGCATCTGCTTTGTGATGGGACACGCATTACGCAGCTTTGGATTGGATTTAGCTGTTAATAAGTTCTCTCTTGCAAGGTTGCAAGACTTGAAAATAGAAGGCTAGTACTATGAAGTAAGAGTTACTTCGTGGCATAGACTTATCATAGCCAGTAAGGGCCATACTAGCTATGATAAGTCATCTCTTATTTTATTTTCGCATGGAAAAAATTACTCATGATTGATTAGAACCGACTACAATTTGTGAACTTGGATGAACCTTACTTTTACGTACAATGTCAATTGAATAGTAATTGTATACAAAACAAAACCACAAATGATAGCAGCATCTATTCTAGCAAGGTATTGAGGAAATAGGATGCAGGTATGTTTGAGTGTTTACCATTAGTGAGTTGTGTATAATTTTAATTAGGTGCTTCCTAAGTTTATATTTTTTTATGTAAGTACTTCCTTTACTAGGAAAACATTTGCAATGTTTACAAAATACATATTACTCATTAAATTTTTCCTAATGTATGGAAACCATTCAAGAGAAGCTAGCCCTAGATGAAACTAGCACAATATAAGGCCAAGGTAGCCAAAACAGCATGCCAAAAAAGTCACCTTGTGTCTTGAACTAGTTAATAATTGTTAGAAAAAAATTGCACCAATATCCAGCCAAACAAATCTTAGTAAATTGACTGAAGAAGCTCACCAATTCTTAAGCTCTTTAAAGAAATGTACTTAAGGAGTTAAATACTTAATCTGAACCATAATCCTGTTAGTTTATCACATGTTACCTCTTTATCTTATTAGTTGTTTGTATACACCATGTTCTTCACGTTATCCATAAACTTTGGCAAACGCTTCTATAGCTTTTACAAATCAAATCTAAAAAAGGAAGTATTACTTATAAAGGCTTTGTTACAAAGATATTTGTAATTTCATTTAATTAAATCTAATTGAGCTATGCAGTAAGAAAGGGTCTTAATTTGGCCTACGTTGCCGCTAAGTGCAATTAAAATAATAAATCTATCAAATGCTATTTGCATGTTTAAATTTTTTGTCAACTGTCAAAAATTTGACAAGTTTTGACAAGTTTCAGCTGGCCAAATCTTATGAATGAAAATACGAAATTGCCAATTCGGATAAAGAGGCATGCATATCGGGTGATTTACGTCAAAGTATTTAGTTTGTATGAAAATTAATTTAAAAAAAAATAGGAATTCATTAATGTGTCCATACTGAAAAATACTTATTACCATGGTCTGAACATCTGGTCGAAGTTTATGTATATCGTCCTGAACACAGTGTATGTACTGAAAAATATTGTAATATTTTTTATGGGTATCAGTATTATTATTATGATTGGTGAAAATAAAGTTTACTTACTTTGCCATAGTGTTCAAAAATTGGTAAAAGTTGGTAACAACACCGGAATGAAGAATCCTTGATTGGATTTGTCAATAAATACATATTGGAGTAATTTTCTGTTGGTAGGTCAATCTTAAAAACAATACAGGTTCGATACGTTTGGCCGGATGGCGATTAGATGGCGCCGGCTTTTCCCGACTGACATCTCTGAGAAAAATTGCAGAAAAAATAAAACTTGATCTCTTTTGAAGTCTACATTGTGGTAGAATAATTAGTCGGAGTGTACTGTAATAATCACAGAGGTGGCTGTATTCTATTCCCATGATGATTCTGTGGCCAAATCGCTCAGCAACCATAGATACCTACCTCCTACCAAATGGGAATGTATGGTCATATTGGTCATAAATATTAAATAGTTATGACCAGTTTACACAGAATAAAAGATTGATGTTTCTAGTGTTCAATTTAAAATGATAATAAATTATTATCTGGTTGTAACTAAATAACCTGCATAATTAGTAATTATGCAGGTTATCAATTGATATGCAGATAAAAACTAGATACTTTTGATTAAAAAAGATACTTTAATTACTTACAATGATCATTAAATTCTTTGGTGCTACTAAGTGTTTTTTTTAAGAAATTGAAAACATCAGTGTTTCAATGTCAATAATTAAAATATTTTGATTTAAATTAATAGGTAATATTAAAGCATGATTTTTATATTTAGCTTACAAAACAAACTAAGATTTGGCCTTCACATTTTTTTTTGTATTTTTGCAAGCACATAACTTTAAATCAATTCTCAAAGTAAACATTTAAGGAAGCGACTCTTTTATTTCCTTAAAGTTGAAAATAAATCAATTAACAATTTATAAGATGCTTCATATGCTACATCAAAAAGTACAGCAGCTATAGTGAATCATACCAACCGTTATTGGCATTGAGTCTAAAAGTGAAAGTTACAATGCACTTCCAACCACCGAAAGCATGGAAGGAGACAATTATCTAGCCGTGCAAGCCACCATTGGGTAACATGCAGACACTTTTTAATCCAAAAATGCATTTTCAATTCAAATTGGTCCATAATTTTCATACTATTTATGTCAAACCATTTTAAGTTCAATTTACTTTGCAGTTTTATTGGCATGAAATGTTACAAGACAATAGGTAGAAATCTGTGTTTTATAGCCAGTGGATAGAGCCATAATATAACGTGAACCTCTGGAATAAACACACAAGATGCAATATTATTGCTTAATTATTCTTCAATTTGCTACTATGCGCAAACAACTATAGAATTGATTCATCAATACCAATTCATGTGAAAACCCCAGTATTTTTACTTTTATTCAGTTTTCACAGAAATAAATTAGTGATTTTATAAATTAAACAATTCTTCCTGCATACTCACTATTTCCTATGCATTATGGCATGTAAATACAATAAGAGTCGCTTTGAATATTCATAATTAATATAAAAAATATTAGTCACTATACTGCAGACAGTTCACTTGTCAATTTTGAGTGACATACCACCAAAGCACTCTTGATTTCTATAGAAAACTGACTAAGTTGGTCAAGTCAGTAAATAGTTAGTTACGAAATGTCACTGTTTTAACAATGTTAGTTATTGTAACCAATAAAAGATAAAAGTTCTTCAAGAAAACAGCACAAGATTTACATATTTTTTATGAGACCTAAATGAAGGTTTTACTGAATCAATTCAAACAATAAACAATGCATAACTGGACACAGATTGTGGCAGTAATGTTTGATAAGCTAATGTTTTTATTAAGAACTTGTTATCACTGTAAGTATTGTGTGAGATATATACCAAGATGTTTATGGTTCATGATTCATCAGTTCTTCAGCAATACTTAGGTATTGTGATAGCTAATGTTTGTGACATAATAAAGCTCAGTTACTTAAGCAATTAATTTCCTGACAGACAGGTTGTTATCCTTTTTATATGTTAATGTAAATTAATTTATGTAAGATTTTGCCTATGGCTACAACCTATTGAATTTCTCTTGGCATCTGTGTTCTATTAACCTTGTTTTTGGATAGTATTTCAGTTTACAAACATGTTATGTTTACTATAACCTCTACTGTAGAAAAGCAGATTCTCTAAGTCAGTGTGTTTTTCACCTTTGTAGCCTACAGGTATTTGAAGTCATTATGGTGACTGAACATCAAAGTGAATTTAAAGTTTTCATTACTCTGAATCTTGATTGTTTTCAAGGAGATAAGATAATACAATGGATGGCCCTTACAGCACAATAGATATTTACTAAAGTATTTTATGTAATGTTGGCTATTGAGTTTCCTGTAATTAAGAACTCCTACAGTTCTATATTTTAAACTGGTTACCCACAGACTACTTTGATTAAAGAACTCTAAATTAAAAGTCTGCAGTTATTCATAGATACATATAGCAACAATGGGCTGAATTAGATGATAACTAAACAATTGTTTCAATTTAAGATAAGATCAAGATTATGAAATTGTTAAATTCTGTATCCTAAAGTTCAGTTTATTTTCAAAAACACCAGTCAATTTTCATGATATATGATATTTATTTCTGTAGATTGGTTTTAACAAACACTTATACACATCAAAAAAATTAGATGGTGTTTGTAATTTGCTTCCTTCAGTCAAATTGAAACATTTAATGTAAATTATATTTCTCTGAATGGGTAAATGAATGCTACAATATCCAGAGTAATAAAATTGTGACTGAACCACAAAAACTGTGTTTACATTCACATAGAAACTGTTAGATCATTGACTTAGTATTAGCAATTGAGTTTTTCTCCTTTTTTGCTTGAGTTTTAGAAGATACTACATTGAGTCCAAACTAGATTTTCTATTTCACAAGTACTTGTATAGATAGTAAATTATCTTTTTAAGGTTATATGGCATTATTTTGTTTAAAATTATCTGACCTTGTGAGTCATAATTTTATTGACTGTGTAAATCACCTAAATATCTAGTTGGACAATATATTTAGGTTTACATGAATATATACAATTATACCTAAATTAATTGCCACAAGTTTCTACATGAAGGTAAATGAATAGTGGCTGAGTACCTACATTGAAGAATGTTTATTAATTTAAAAGTATTTTTATTTTATTAAGTTAGACAAGTATGTGGTCAGACAGAAAGGTTCATTAGCTTCTAGTCAGGCCCGAGGTGGCCCGCTAGAGGGCCAAAACAATAGATAATCAATTGTGTCTCATTAACGATGCTTGATGAGTTAAACTTTATTCATTGAACTGCAACTTATAAAATGATGTCATGTTCAAATAAGTTGGGTTAAATGTTTATTAAACTTGTGCAATATGCTTACAAGTTACTAGCCCAACATTATTATTATAAGCCCTTTATACTCCAGTGTAGGAACATATGCACCTTAACCTCTTCGCTTTCTGAATGTATGGCATGCAGGGCCAGACCTTACTAGAAGAACAATTTCATATTTTAACCTCTGCAGTTTGCCAAAAATTTGCAATGCTAAGTTTAAGTCATGATTTTCTTTATCTTACAGTTCAGCTGTGCATGATTTAAGCATGACACTAATGTACAAACGGAAGGATTGTGGAACTACAACCGACAGCATGGCGCCATGACATGAAACAGTTAACCAAATAGTACCATACTGATGGTGTTGGCAGCTTGAAGAGCAAGAAGAATAGTAATTCAAGGTGCTTACGATGCTCTTTTTTCTTCGGTCTGTCGTTCTTTGTCCTTGCTATTATCACGCTTATTCATAATACAAGACTTGTTGTGCAGGCGCAATGCCCAGCACTCAGCTTACTCCCTGTGTCCAGCGTCTGTCGGGGCCACAGCGCAGCCCATGTCACCACAGCTTCCACGACACCAGCCAGCGACGCGTCGCCATAACACAATCCAACACAACAACACTTTTGTCACTTCTTTTTAAAATTATTATTGCAAATTTTTTCTTCACTGCGATACTATTACCACTGCACTATTATACAATTTATCTCAAAATCATTTTTGTTACACTGCAAACACAATTTGAACGTGAAGACGGAATGTTTCGGCGACACCTGACGAATCGTATCCGAAATCTCAAAATGATAACCGTCCTTTCTCTAGCAGTGTTAATTGATTAAATTATAGGATTTTACTCGGAAAGGGAACGAGAGTGAATAGAGGTCGCCGTGCCAATGTTATGTTCATTGAAGAGTAACAACAAGCGATGTGGGTGTCCAACTTATACAAATTACCAAAATCACCACGCAGTCACCAATCTTCTAGCAATTAACGTTAAATGTGTATAGCTAATTAATATTTATTGATAAAAGAAATGAATGTATCGAAAAAATGTAACAATTGACAGTTCCTTGTGAGAAGTCAACCCCAATAATTGTCGGTCGGCACAAAACGTTTTGAAATAATTTACAACAAGGATTCTCAATACTGGAGTTTAGAGCACTGTGAGAAACTTAACTGTAAGAAATAGAAGCACAATTCGTGATTTTTAGTTAGCTTTCCGTAGGATTAGTCACAACGTCGCCGAAACATCAAATGGACATTTGTTCTGATAAAAAAGTTTAGGTTTTGTAATGGCCACCAATGTTACACTTTTAACACTTCATAAATTGCGATAAAAGAGATGTATTACTAAAAGTTTTAATCTAAATTAATTTATAAATTACACGTTTATATAAATATATTACCAACTAACGATAAAATTTCTTATTTATAAAATATCTAACTCAAAGAATAGTCACTGATTCGCCATTCGGCGCATGCGCAAACTTGCAGCAATTTGTGTTGTCAGAGTAGTTAAATATTTTTTGATAATCAAAGTCCTATTCAATAGTGATTTCAATTTTTTTATTTTAGTTCAATTTAATCACATCACTGATATAACTATCATTGCCCACATTTTAAATATTATACTCAAGGATAATTCGTTATACAATGCAAAAGTCAATTCTGTAAATACTTATTTTTTCTTTGGCAATATAAATATTAAAAAAAAATAAAATAAACATAGATTGCGTTCATAAAGAATGGTTTTTGGTCAAATGTGCTACAAAGCAAAATAATTTTTGAAAAAATAAATAAAAAATTGATGGTTGATTGGTAATTCGTGCACTAGATTTTTTTATTTTGTATTTTTTTTTTAAATCGTGTCGCATGTTAGTCTTTTCATAATGGTCATAATTTTGGAATATATGACACATTCTAATTGGTTAAGTTTTGACGTTTGAAACATGTGTGAAATTGGCGCCAGTTTTGAATAACTGAATTTGTGTAGCGACGACGGTGAGACGGGTGTTGTATAAAGTTATCGCAAAACTCAGGTGACTATACTTACATTTATGATTTTATAACAAAAGAACAGAACGAACGAAGAACAGGTGAGAAAAGACAAAAAAATGAGGGCCTGTAAAATGGGTACCTATGTAAACAATCTCGACGTTATTACGTATGTAGCTTTCTGTCCTGTGTTCCTGTCTGTTCATAAGTGGTTGTTTCTGGTATTGGACCTACTTTAGGACACTTCAAGCAGTTTGAGATAGAAGATATAAGTCATATAGCATGTAATGAGCATGTTATTTCTTTTTTGGGAGACTTAATATCCTTTAAAATGGTTCGAACTGTAATTTTATTGTCGTTCTTCCTTTTCAGGGAAACTCTTCTCACTTGATTCGGTTGCAGTTAGGGTTCTGCCTGGATTAGTTGGCACGTGTCCGCCTTTTTGGCCCTCCGTCCGGACTTGTCCGTAATATTCTACTTGAGAGGATTATTTTTTTCGAAAAATGAAGAGTTCAATGTCCACTGAAAAAACAAAGATTAAAAAGTAAAATGTCCGGGCTTTTTTGCGAATGTCCAGCTTTTTGTCAGGACTCAGGACTATTCATATTTCAAAATCGTAACCCTAGCTGCAGTAGCATAAGTAGGTGATATGAATTTTAATAGATTGTATTATGTGGGTACTAAATTCAAACTCAACTGAAACTAAGCATTTATTTCAATTAAACCATTTACAGGAACTTTGGAATTGTCAAAGAGTCGGTCAGTGAGTCAGAAAGTTGAAGCTAGTTGCCCATTCCAAAACGTAGATCTCTATGGAGAAGAACGGGCAAGAAACTCCAAGGACACTCTTTTTAAATCGAGATATTACAAAATCCTGGGTACATTATTCTTGTTGCTTCTATATGCGAGAACAATGAAAAAAAAATTAAGAAACAATTCAAAATATAAGATTAATAATAAAAATAAGCCGTGGTAGTTAAGAGATGACCAGTCTCAACTGACGGCGCTCATTCACGAACATGACTAAAATAAAACCTTTTTAGGTTTAAGTAGGTAGGTACATAACGTTATCGCTACCTATGGTTTTTTATGACCTATATGGTAATAAAAAAAACTGAGTTAACATACAAATTCATAACATAAAATAAAAATGCATACTGAATTTTGTTGACCTTACGCTTCCATGATAAAAAAAATTGGTTAGGTTGAGCCGGATCTAGTTACACGTAGCAAAAAAAGTTGCAAGGCGCAGAAACCAGCTTCTTCAAGCGTCACACTGGCCTTCACCTGTAGAAATCTGTATTCGGATAGCTCAACGACCATGTTGTTACCTTATTTAGCCAAGCAAAGGACTAAAACAAACTGCTAATCATCAACGTTACCCAAATGAATAATTCTCTTGATATGAGAAGGGGGTAACAATTTAACATGTTTATGGAGAAGAGCTCTAAATAACTTCAAATACAATAGCTACGGAAGTTTGTCTGATTTTGATTGACATTGTAGAGTACATAGTTGGGTTTTTACGAACTAAGTATATTAGACTCTTGCATGCGTAGCATGACCATTTCTATCTCAACTCTACGAAAAGAAGACAGATCACTTTCTGGACAAAGAGTCATTATTTTCTTGAATTTTGAGATCGCGCCATAGAAATCTTTCTACATAAGTCTGTCATTTTGTCTTTCGTTTCTTCCGTTTCTATGGTGCTATGCTACGCATGCTGGGTCAGATTTTAGTAAATGTGTTCAACATTTTTGCGGTGCATACTGCAGATTAGGTAGGGGCTAGGGCACACAGTGGCGTAGGCAATCCTAAAGGGGTACTGTATAAAAAAAATTGTTGGGGCTTTACGCCCTATTACACACTATTCGCACTGTGGTCTTCTTGTCTTGTAACAGCACGAATATATTATGTATACCTAAGCTTCAGCTTATAGCCTTAGGTTTTATTCAGCTGCGGACCGGTAGCTTGATGATGGCGACCATTACTCAATTGAACTTCCTGTTGGAATCTCATCGTCAGGAGGAATGTGTTATGTGTAAAGGATTTCTGGACAATGGAAATCCTGTAGCTGTAATTCTATTACGTACTATTGTACGTAATAGAATTACAGCTTAATTGATATTTCAACAAGAATAGATCATTGTTACTTCAAATCTGTTTTAATAAAGACCGTCTGTTGACCTATGAGAGTTGACGGTGACTCTGTCTCGATAGTAATAAATTGGTGCTATTATGATATTTTCCTTGATACAGTTTTTGGTCAACATCCTCTTGAAAGTTTGAGGGGTCTATAAAGACGAAAACCAATTCTTGGAGCCATACCTTATTCTGTTACAAATAGGAATTAGAGGCTGAACAAATGTGATTCAAACTTAGGAATCCTACAAAATCAGTTTAGTGCCCCATTTATGTTTACAGTGCACGCAATAAACATTAACGAAAAGATATGGACCGTGCTATCTATATTTAGCCAGGCATTGACCGGTAAGTGAAGCTAGAGAAGTATAGGTAGTGGATTGGATTACGAGGGTCATTCAATAAATACTTAGCCTACAAAAAGTAAACGAAAATTTTGGAAAAGTGGCAATTTATTTTTCAACATAGTCTCCTTTTAGTTCGATACACTTAGCCCAGCGATGCTCCAACTTTTTTAACCCGTCCGAAAAATAGTTTTTGTCAAACTCTGCAAAATAGGCCTCCGTGGCGGCGATGACCTCCTCATTCGATCCATATCTATTCCCGGCGAGTGATTTTTTCAGATTAGGAAACAGAAAGAAGTCACAAGGGGCCAAATCTGGAGAATACGGTGGATGGGGCAGCAATTCGTAGCGTAATTCGACCAATTTGGCCATGGCAACGGCAGACGTGTGAACCGGTGCGTTGTCGTGGTGAAACAGCACTTTTTTCTTCGCCAGATGGGGTCGTTTTTTCTTTAATTCGGCGTCGAATCGGCCTAATAAATCGGCATAGTAAAGCCCTGTAATTGTTTTACCCTTCTCGAGGTAATCGATGTAGATCACACCTTGTGAATCCCAGAAAACGGTGGCCATAACTTTTCCGGCCGATTTTACAGTTTTCGCCTTCTTTGGAGCAGGTTCCCCGGTCTGGATCCATTGTTTTGATTGCTCCTTGGTCTCTGGTGTGTACCAGTGGATCCAGGTTTCATCGACGGTCACAAAACGACGCAAAAACTCCGCTGGATTCATCTTAAACAGCGCCAAACACGTCTCCGATGTGGTCTCACGGTTGCGCTTGTTTTCTGGTGTGAGTAAACGCGGCACCCATCGCGCCGACAGCTTTCTCATGCCGAGTTCCTCGTGAAGAATATGATGCACTGTTCCTTCTGAAATGCCTACAGTCTCAGCTAGCTCCCGAACCTTCAATCGGCGATCTGCCAATACGAGATCATGGATTTTTTTAATGTTTTCCTCCGTAGCAGCTGTTTTCGGTGCACCTGGACGTGGTTCATCAAAAACCGACGTACGGCCACGTGCAAACTCGTTGAACCAATTCTTGACGGTGGCCATCGATGGAGAAGAGTCACCGTACACAGCATCCAAGCGCTCTTTGATTTCGATGCGCGTTTTCCCTTCCAAAAATAGGAATCGAATCACCGAACGATATTGCTCTTTTTCCATTTTTGTAAAACCGATCGACACGTTCGCTTCCATAAGTTGTCAAATTAAAACAAATGAAGGGATTGGAATGAAAATTTGAAAAAAGAATTAAAAAAGAATGTGCTACACTGTGGTAAAACTCTTTTGAAACTACAGCGCCCTCTGGCGATGAGGCTAGGTACTTATTGAATGCACCTCGTATTTACGTACGGCAAAAATCAAGAGCACTGCAGCTTTTATATGGATCCAATAATTATTTATTGGCATTGATGATGCATTTCTCCTTGCTACGAGTATATACGCCAAAGAACCTTGTTAACTCCGGAAATGAGAGCAAAGATGGCATAACCAAATTGCACATGTTTGATTGATAGTTGCGGGAGTCGGCCTGCATTGCACCGACATACTGCACTGGACCGACCTGCATTCATATCATGTGCATAATGCTCTTGCGCCGGTTGTGAAGTGATCGTTCATTTGACAGTTTGCATTTCGCGTATCAACGCTCATGGTTGTTCCGTTTCTAAAGGCCAACACTTCTCAGTTCTCCAGTGTATAAGCGTGCGCGCTGCTATCGTGACGTGTTTTAGTAACTGCCAGTCTGCTATTATTATACGGTGACAAACTGATAATCCTTGGGAGTTGACAGCCGAGTTATTAAAAGTAAGTTTCATTTGCTACTTATTTCTAAGGGTCGCGTTGCCTTGTGTTCTGATGGACTGTTTTGGGTCAAAACAGTCGTGTTTTTGACCGTCCGTATTCAGTTTAGATCGTCTAATGGGTTCGTTTGAAAATATTTCTATACAAATTGTGTTATGGTATGTTTTGAGTTACCTATAACGTCTTCGTTGTCATAAATAGGACAGGCTGGTTATTTTATTTTTGTGGAGACTTCACAACATTTAATATTATTTAGATTGGTCCCAAACCTTGTATTAAAATTTTTGGGATCTTAAAAAATAATTTATGAAGGTGTGGCTACTTATGAATGTACCTACGTAGATTGCCTTTGAATAATAAATTAATAACTAAAATAAATTAATACATACTAAGGAAGATTGACATAAGCAGAGAGATGCAGTGGGTAACGTAAGGCTCTTGATGATGAAGATGATGTTGATATAAACGGCTGCAATAATTTGTATCCCAAGTTTATTTATACCTACTTACCTAGGTAATGATTGATCATCACTAAACGATTACCTACTACCAGTTTTAATAATTACCTACTAAACAACATCAAAATATGTTCAATAAGCGATGAGAAGGTAGGTACCTGAATAGACGATAGGGAATTTCCCATTTCGTGATTTTTTCCCCCTGTAGTCCAATGATTAGGCAAACAAAGAAACAACATAAAAACACATAAAAAAACAAAGGTGTAGCAGGTGGCGTTCTTTAGTTTCTGCCTACCCCCATGGGAAAAAGGCGTGAGTTTATGTATATGTACGAATGTAAAACAAACCTATTAAAAAAAATACAACCGGTTTCCAACAGGCCTGCGGACGGCGAGCAATGGGTAGCTCGCCGTCTGGTAAGGATCAGATCCGGGTCGCCGGTGCGTTGTGTTCCACGCGCGCCTCAAAGAGATGTCAGCACCATTGATGGGGTCCGATAGGGCCGATGCCTGCCAGGGTCGCGGATTGTTCGGAAGAGTTACCGTGGCCCTGGCGCACAGGCAACTGAAGGAACAAGGGTGGGTTTTAATCAGTAAGAATCTGACAGGCCCTCCCGCTCCGCCCAGAGCGGAAGAAGTTATTTGATGATTTCCCAACCAAAAAAAAAAGTCCCCGGGTCTAGAATCATGTGCTGAATTCAAAGCCACAGTTTACGCATTGGTATGATTTCATCCTGTATTTTTCACTTTGTAGCGTTTTTTTTGCCTTAGGTACCTGATAAGTTAGAAGTTGACAAAAAAAAGGATTGTTGACTTAATTTGGATTTTGCCAACACAAAAGGTAGTGTTGGTAATATTGTGCTTTGATTAGTCGTTTTTCAATCATGATTATTTATTTGAAGTAGACAACATAACATCATGCCTGTATTCCCCGAAGGATTGGGCAGAGGTGTACCTATAGTACCTACACCCACATTTCGCCAGTTATGTTTAAGTCCCATGTATTAGGGGGCAAGTCTAATGCCATCAACCGGGCACAAATCTAAACTCCGGGCAGTAGCCCGGCCGGGCGGGAAGTAGTAACTTCGAAGTTCAAGATGGAAAATCTAGTAACACTTTACCCGACCCGGGAATCGAACCCACGACCTCGTGCTAAACAGTAGCGCTTGCGATCTAGTGGCCGCCAAAAAATCTACTAGGTAGTCTTTTGAAGATTACCCATCTGCACTCTAATTACGTAACCCATTATCAATCACAATCTGAATCATGTTTTATCAGCCAATCAGCCTATTGCTAATCTGTTGCTTCTTATGTTCGAATAATTTGTCTGCTCAACAACGTAAATAACGCAATGAATGTTGTTGAACTGTCAAAATGGAAGCCATTCCTACTGTTAGTGTGTTACGCAATTACCCCGCTGGGTATCATTGCTATCGCTTATGTGTGGTTATTAATGATAATGAGCTAATACTTATACCCATAATTTTAATTCTAATGATTTCGGAAATTCTAAGCAATTAATGCCTACGTAAGAAATCTCTTATCTTTTTAACCCGGCGAGCATGTGGTGAGAAAAGTGTCAATTAGGTATGTGGCAAGGTATGCCATACCCAGACTTTAAATTCCTCTTTTATAACGTTTTATTTAGAATTATTCATTTTTAAGTTTTAAAATATTACATTATAATATCATACAAGTTTTTTTTAAATATTAAGCGAAAAATAAAACAATGATAATTAGGTAAACAGTATTTACTTATGATTTTTTTTTAAACTGAAATTTATACAAAAAACATATTAACTTTTCAAAAATCGACAAAACTACCGAACATTATTTTTCTTCTAAACAACTTTTAGCTGTAACTTGGAAAACTAAAATTAAAAACAAAAAATAACCTTTAGCTGGCGTATAACAATATCAGGAACTTGAAAAGAGATCAATGCAATTTTGGCAACGAAATACCCGTTTACCACATGTGATGCACGAGTATTTTGTTTTACTATCTTTTATATACGGGCAGTCGCCACATCTCACATAACGACATTTCAGCAGTCGTAGGTGGACACCTGGGTCATAGGCTTCCTGTCCAGTGACAGAATTCACATCGTGCTCGTCCGTTCCGGTCCGTTTCCTCTCTGGGCTTGATTTATCTGAAGAACCAACTGCCAGCTCCTTCAACATGGCCTTGATAGGTTCTTTATGACTTTCCATAATTACTTATGTGCCGAAGTTAAAATAAATGCAAATTATAAAAACAACGAATGTCACAAAACCACAAAAAATAGTTGCATGATAATAGCTACTAAAAGTGTGTGGGTATGACGTACCCGAGACAACAGACAGGTTTAGCCTTGTAGGTATTCCTCGTTCCGCGCGTCGCGCAGCACTACGATCACGCCATTATACTTTACTTATATTTTATACTAAAACTTTAAATTCTTCACCCACTGTTGCCGAGTCCCTATTGAAACAAAATGTTGATATTCGTATTTGTAACCATGTATTTAATTTCGACTATGTTAGTGCTCGAGATATTATTAAAACTTTCAATACACTTAGTGTTAAAAAAAATGCTGATCTATGGGGAAATTCCGTAGAGGTTATAAAATGTATTATCGACACTACCATCGACGCCTGAATTGGCAATTATTTTTAATAAATGTATTGACTGTGGTGTAATTCCTGACTTAATGAAGAGTAGTAAAAAAATAACTTTGTTTAAATCGGACAGCAAATCAGACCCCATGAACTTTAGACCAGTTTCTGTGCTACCCACCTTAAGTAAAATATTTGAGAAATAGATGCTAGATCAATTGCAAAGACATTTTAATATACATAAATTATTAAACAGTAAACAATTCGGTTTCACAAGGGGTCGCTCTACTACCGTCGCTGTCGTTGAGCTTCTTGCACATATCTTTGAGGCTTGGGAGAAGTCGCATGATGCCCTAGGTATTTTTTGTGACTTGTCTAAGGCTTTCGATTATGTTTCTCATGATATATTGGTCAGGAAATTGCATCACTATGGTGTTAAAAACGCTGCCTTGGATCTTCTTTTTTCTTATTTGGATAATAGGATCCAAAGAGTGGACGTTAACGGCAAGCGATCCCCGGGTTCTATTGTCACTATGGGAGTTCCGCAGGGCTCAATTCTTGGCCCATTTTTATTTCTCGTATATATTAATGACCTACCTTGCCTTGTAAAGAATAGTCATGAATTTGCAGATGACACATCACTTTTATTTACGCTTAAACGACAACAGATAGTTACAAACGATGTAAATAATACTATCGCTAAAATAGTGCATTGGTTTAGTGTTAATAATTTACTTTTAAAAGAGAAAAAGACTAAATGTATTAGATTTCTGACGCCTAACGTTAAGCAGGTGAAAACCAATGTACTAGTAAATGGGGCGGAATTGGGCCTCGTGGACACCACTGTGTTCTAAGGTATCACTTTGGACTCGAAGCTACAGTGGGGCCCACATATAACCAAATTGTCGAAGCGGCTAAGCTCTGCAGTCTACGCGATCTATAAAATCCGTCATTTGACTGATGTCGAAACAGCTCGATTAGTATATTTTAGTTATTTCCATAGTGTAATGTCGTACGGCATTTTGTTGTGGGGAAATGCAGCCGACATTCAGGCTATATTTGTGCTGCAGAAACGAGCCATTCGAGCAATTTATAACCTTAGTTGTAGGCATTCACTGAGGGATCAATTTAAGGAAATAAACATAATGACAGTCGCATCTCAGTATGTATATGAGAACCTGATTTATGTAAAAAAGAATATTAATCTATATTCTAAACACAGCGACGTTCATAACATAAATACTTGAAACAAAGATTTACTTATTGTGCCCTCGACTAGGCTCCAAAAAATTAGTGATTCATTTAAGTGCCAAAGTATACGTTTTTACAACAAACTCCCAAATCTTGTTAAAGAACTGAGCCTCAATAAATTTAAATAATTTATTAAATATAAACTCTGTCAAAAAGGTTTCTATAAAGTTAAAGATTACTTAGATGACAAAAAGGCTTGGAATTAATTAAGCTACTTCAATGTACCCCCAAGCAACAATCCATTTAATACCATTTTTATACTGTGAATAATGTTTTAGAACTGTTAATGTCATTTTTATTGATTTACATGACATAACTTATTATATTTTTGATGATGTTTAAAGAGAAAACTGTATGTCAATATGAGTAGCATGCAGGCTACATTGAATAGTTACATGATTATTATTTTAATATTGTGAATGTGAAGACTATGTGGGTCATTGTTGCTTTTTTTCTCTCGTTCTCAGTTAATTTTAATCAAGGTCTGGCAATTTGAGTAATTTTTGAAGCCTACCCAAATATCCTGTCTTTGGTATTGTTCGTAGAATCGTTGAGCCCCTTAAGTTCTGAGTTGAGATGCACGATTACTGACAAATGCGTGTACTGACTGGACAGGTCCACTCAATCTGTGTGGTTTTTCCTCAAAAGACCATTTCATACACAAATCTACATGGTCTTCACGTGATCTGACCAAGATTATGTCTGGACTTTAAAAGAGTCTGTGACCTCTAAGTTTGTTTCGGCCTTTCTTCTCAGAGTAGTCAGATAGGAAACGCCGACCTCATCTAGTTATTTAAATATGATTGACGTGTAAAAGTGTTTGTTCAAACCTACTTACAGAAATAAAATCATTTATCATTTATACTCGCCCCACTCTCTCAGCTCCAGCTACTCAGCGCGCCTATGTTGAAACTTGCATAGTTTAAAAAATACCTATACTTTTGTGAGCCCCTGGGTATGTCATAACCAATTTTATTTTTTGGGGTCTGAATTCTTCAAATAACTTCTCCCGCTCTGGGCGGAGCGGGAGGGCGTCAGACTTTTACTGACTACAACCCACCCGTGTTCCTTCAGCTGCAGGAAGCGGCACGCCACATGCTCGTTGGGTTAAATTCTGAATTAATTGCCTATCCAAGATAAAACATTTCCAACTACGTTGCACATGAGCAATTAAACCTAGAAACGGTAGTCACGTCCGCAATACCTTGATATCTGTAATAAAAGATTATAATTTGAGATGAAGGTCGCTCTATGCAGTTTCTTTATCCTTATTGAATTACTAGGTTACTTGCAACTTTAAGTAAGTACCTGCCTAGGTACTTAGGTAGCCAGGTAACTAAGAGCAAAAACGCAACGCAATCATGCGATCTTTATGAAATCAGAGATTAATCCGTTCTTAGTAATATTATAAATGGCACACGGGCACCATGACCTGTGTTAGAAAATAATATACTTTTTATCCCAATAGGAATAGGTACTAAAAGGGCTCCGCGCCTTTATATTAAGTAAAGACGTATTTAGGGCTGATTTTACCAAAGTTAGATATCTTTTAACCGTGGAATAAAATTGACGTCTGACAGTTCTAGTATGGAAAAACTGTCAAAAATTCAAAATTTATTCTCAGGATAAGACTTATTCTAGGTATAAAAGTTGGGTGAAATTCGCTCTTAGTAATATAAATAATTATTTCTAAAATAATTAATGCTACTCATTTTACATCATGACACGTACTGTCAGCTCTTCAAGCTGGGTACGATGAGTACCTACCTATCTTTTTTTACGAAATAGTTTTATCTCGGTAAGGCTCCCCGTAAACTGGTGTGACGCGACGTAGCGGGACGACGCGACTCCAGTAAAACAATTTCTATGAAAACTTCATGGAAATTGTTCTACAAGAGTCGCGTCGCGCCTGTCTGCAGGAGCCTTTGTACATGCCATCAATTTATTAAATAATCGTCGAGGTCGGGAACCGGACAAAACCTCTACAGTACTTAGTACGTTTACGTTCCCGCGGGACAATTTCCGATAACCACGCGAGCGAAACTGCGGGCAAAAGCTAGTCGATCAATACAAAACAAGTTTGTCAATGGATAGTTCTAAAATAAGTAACTTGCGAAATCAAGTGTCTCTATGTTATCCTCTGTGCGGATGCTTAGCCCTACCCCTTCGGTAAATACAGGTGCGATTTTATGCATTGCGTGTAACTTAAAAATATAGTGGCATGTTATATTTATTAAACAAGCATTAAGAGGGCGCAGCAAGACAGAAAAAAAACAAGTTTCACCCGCGCCTCTTTGCCTACCCCTCTCATTAAACACGACAAAAACAAAACACAATCGCTTCCCGCCAGCAGAAACTTTTCGCCCGGCGTATATTTAAGCATTTGAATTTGAATCTGGTGTGTAGTGTGTATACGCAAAATAATCAGATGAAACTGTTTTATTCAATTTACCTATGTGTACAAGTAGGTATATTATTAAATATTATTGTATGTCCGTGAATCTGTTACCGATGCTGGTGGAGACTAGGCTGAGATTAGACTGACTTAAATTAAATAAAGACTAAATGTTACTTCAAGATATGGCCTATAAATTTTCAATTTCGAATTGAAAGACAAACCTAACGTAGTTGAAAAAATATTGTTCCACACATTATGTAACATAACTACGATTGAACAATTTTCAGATACTTTCCTGTACCTATTCCTGTACCTTGCTTCTTGTCAAATTTCATGATTCTAGGTCAACGACATGTATCTTATGGGTTTTCATTTATTTGCGAGTGTCAAGATATGCGAAATGAATGGCAATTTATGCCAAGATACAAAGTCAACGTCTTAGAAGCTCGTTTTTTTTTTACAGCTCCAAAGGACCGTTTATCTAAGTATTTGATATCAATTTCAACTTGATACCCCCACGCATTCCTGAGATAAGCGGTCAGATAGATGGATAACAAAGTGATCCCATAAGGGTTTCGATTTTTTCTTTTGAGGTACCGAACTCTAAAAAGCAAAGCACTTCCATCAAAGTACTATAATACTACATACTCATGATACTACCTACATGATAGTGAAAACAATTTCGATAAAATTGCTTTTTTGATGATATAAAAGCGTATAATTATAATCGCATCACTTACTTTGAGAAAATGAAATCAATTGAACAAAAATGTCAATAAAATAAGAAAATAAACATTCGCAAATAAATTAAAATCCATACGATACATCCCGTTGACCTAGAATCATGAAATTTGGCAAGAAGCAAGGTCTCACAGCACAAATAGGTACCTCGAATGGTTTTTCAATTAAAATATTTAAACGAAGTATGACCATTGTCCACTCCCTTTATTTTCAATTAAATTCTTCAGTAGGTAAAAGATCTGTTTATTTTGCCTATACTATACGCTAAGCTTGAATTCATAATCTGAGATATAGTCATGTTTTGGAACTAGAAACTCAATGCTGGCGTGACAAAGTTCAAATTCCAATGTAACCAAATTTTCACGACACTGTGACAATTGTCACGACGTCTTCGTGGAAACCAGTGTTAACCAAGTAAAAAAATATAATGGTATATCGTGGATAATGCATTGCAGGATCGTGCAAATTCAATTAGCAACAGTGTTACCAAGTAAAAAATTATATTGGTTTGATGGATTTTGCACTGTATTGTGCAAAGTCAAATGGCATGTGTCATGAAAACCTATCCTGCGCGGAGCGCGAGTAGAAAAAAGTCCTCGCCGAAAACATTTGTGAAAAACAGGCCAATTTCGGAACAAATAACTAGGGTACATTAGTCGGCTTTACCGACAAAATAATTGGTATCTATTTATATGGGTACCAAAGAAAGTCGAAAGTTTATTAGGTTCCTCTTTTGTAACTGATGAAACTTTAGCTTTGAAAAGCAAGCCGACAGTCCCAAACATTGTGATCCGTCACAATCTTTACTCATCCTCACCATACGAAGGGATCTAGTCACGAGAACACTATCCGTATGAAAACTGTCATGTCCCGTGCACACCGTTTCGTGCTTGTGTCCGCAATAAACCCTATTTTAGTTTTCCGATTTATTTATTTTTTAAACTCCAATAATATTATTATACCAATAACCTACCCATATGTTAAATTTTGAGTTTCAACTTGATTCGGGGGTTTTGGTCAAAAGTCGCTCGAAATGGGTCGTCTAAGGTTACCCTTACCCGAAGTTTGTCAACGAAAGTAGGAGTAAACGAATTTGGTTCTTTACTTAATAGTAATAAGATCTAAAATCTCCAGCACGAACTCTATGTTGTAAATTTTCTCCGCAAGAAAATTTACCGAAGTGCAGAACAATGGCGCTAGTTGTACTATACCAGTCAAAAATCTGTCAAATAATTGTAGGTATGTCATCTTGAGTTTTCAAATATCAACATTGAATTATTATAATATTTTTATTTTAAGTTTAGCCGTGGTATTTATTTAGTTTATCAATTCTTAACGATTTTAATAATCGTTTCGGAAGTGGTTTTAGTGATGTTTTCATGTTTTGTATTTCACAGTTTCGTTCCAACAATGTGATAAATTACGAAAATATTATTTACGCAAATAAATTAAATCGCACAGCAGCAGAAAATTCAAGCGCAGTCCTCTCGTCTCAACAGAGCGACGGCGACTGATTTGTGAAACAAAAATATGCTTGAAGTTCCCGCAACGTGCGACGGAAGATGACTTCTTCCACGAACTAAAAACGTCGTAAGTGCTTAAAGCTTGTAGTCGTAATAATACCAAAACTAAAAGGAATTTCAAAAAATGCCTGCACAATTTTTTTCGCCTTTTCTTGATACAGATAATCATTAAAAAATTATCCTATTAGTCATTAGCATATTAAGTACAAATTGAAAAAACGTAAAAATTAGGGGTAACTTAGTGATGTTATTTTATCGAGAAAATTTTAACGTATTGTGTTTCTGTTGCACAAAAAGTTTCAAAATATCATGTAGTTACTCATATTATTTTTATTTTATACCTAAGTCTTATGAATTTCATGAAAAATTAAATTGAAGATAGGCAATTTCGGTTACTACCCGCTCTTAAGGCTCCCGCAAACAGGCGCGACGCGACTCTAGCAGAACAATTTCTATGAAAACTTCATGGAAATTGTTCTACAAGAGTTGCGACGCGCTGTCGCGTCGCGCCTGTCTGTGGGAGCCTTTAGGCTCTTTGTACACACACGTTTTTCTAGCCGTGAAAAACTATGATTTATTCGCCGTGTCTAGACACGGTGATCAGTGTCGTATGGATCATTATGGAAGCTTGTTGACAGACACGGTTTTTCTACGGCCGGCTCCCTAATTACGTAACACACTATCTATCACAATCTGAATCATTTTGAAGCCTATTGCTAATCCATTGCTTCATATGTTCGAAAAATTATTTTGCTCAATAACGTAAATAACGCCATGAATGTTGTTGAACTGTCAAAATGAAACCCATTCCTAATGTTAGTGTGTTACGTAATTACCCCGCCGGTTTATACGCCGTACTCTAAAGAAACCGTGCCCTGTTCAAAGGGCCTTATCCATCCTCATTGAGTCATAGATAATAATATTTGTATTGCAGTAAGAATGGACATTGATAGATTTATGCGCCAGGTATTTACACTTTGGCGTCCTTCTTGGTCTAGAGTTTAGAGGTATCAAGCGCTGCTTCTGAGCATGAGGTCCTAGGTTCGATTCCAAGGTCGGGCAAAGCGTTATTAGGTTTTTCCATCAGGAGGTTGATGGTTCGTGCCCCCTATTACATGGGACTTAAACATAAGTGGTGAAATGTGGGTGTACTATAGGCACACCTCTGCCTAAGCTTTCGGGGATTACAGGCGTCATGTTATGTTATCTTAGCTATCTAGAAGCATGATTTCTAATTAAATTGTTAATTAGGTACTTACGATAAATCAGCTCTATCAATCATGTTCCGATCATTTTCTGATCTTAGTTGACTTCATTGAAAGGTGAACAAAACTCTTTGTTGAAGAAAGTTAAATTCCAACATAAAGGTTTTTGTTAATCTTTATACAGCATGTATTAAAAAGGTTTGGTCCTAGTTAAGGTTCTGGTACCGACCATAAAATTGAACAACTTTCTCCATGGGACCATAATCGAAATCGCGAAAAAAATATCAGTCATCCCATACATTTGGGTCGAGTAGGATGTTGGTTTGGGATCTGTGATCCCTTATATATGACCACACCTTTCTTATACATTGCGGTTTATTCATAAACGTTGCTTAAAGTTAAGTAATGATTAGCGACTGTATAACCATACATTTTTGACGTTTAAACGTCATTTAACTTTAAGCAACGTTTATAAATAAACCCCATTGAGTTTACTCGATAATCGCTACGTTACCCATCTTCCTCCCTACTTTGAGTCCCCCTCAAAGAGGACAGACAGGTACTTACATAACTTGTACCTAGATTTCAAAAATGGCGTGTGCTAGCTAACACTTGAGAAATTATTTAATTTATTTATTTATTAAAAAATAACTCTTTGTTTTGTAATGTCAATTACAACGCCTACCCAGACGACAGACTGATGTGATGCCGGGGAGTATTTTTGCGCCACTTCCAGCTAAAATACTAGGAAGTGTTGAAGGGCGGGCATTTTGAGGGACTGTCTTATGTTATTTGACGTTCAAACTGCAATGATTCTCAGCCTAATTTCCATAAGTGATTTTTGGTCTTAAACCTAACCGGTCAACCATAATGCAAAATCTAAAATCAGTCAAACGTTTTAGACTTCAGTGATTTTGATGGCTGCTTAGTAGGCCCGTTGTTCACAGCACGGTTTCTTAACGGTAGGTACGGCGTGCTAGCCGCATCGCAGAATAATCCTGTGAGCTTGTATACAGGAAGAATAATTAACCAGTGCGCAAACTGTAACCATGAATTCAGCATATGATTCTAGACCGCCCTCCTAGAGTAACCACCCTTCTACCCCCTAGAGTAGAAATAATACGAAGTTTATAAAAAAAAAATCTGCTGTTCCATAGAAAACTGCAATACCTACGCGGTAAATGTATGGAAGAACAATTTTTTTTAAAGAATCTAGAATAGTCTAAAATCATATGCTAAATTCAGGGGTCCAGCGGGGTAATTACGTAACACACTAACAGTAGGAATGGGTTTCATTTTGACAGTTCAACAACATTCATTGCGTTATTTACGTTGTTGAGCAGACAAATTTTTCGAACATATGAAGCAATGGTTTAGCAATAGGCTTCCAAATGATTCAGATTGTGATAGATGGTGTGTTACGTAATTAAGGTGCTGTTTAGCACTGGTTAAAAAGAAAAACCTGTATGACACGGCAATCCACCGGTTGTATGGTATACGGCGACGGCCCCGTGCCGTAGTGCTGCCGTGTCTGTCAACAAACTTCCATAATGAACCACACAATACAACACCAACGACCGTGCCTACACGCGGCAAATCAACCATAGTTTTTCACGGCAAAAAGAACGTGTGAGCAGTGTGTATAACGTTATTTGCGGACTGAGGAGACTATGGTTTTCAAAGCGAAAACACGGACATCTTATGAGACATACCCAAGTCATCTCAATCATCTTTGACCGCGGAATGCTTTGTAATATATTATCATGCTCAATGCTGATCAATTATTCTTATATTATCATTTAGTCCCTATTATGCATATTATATACTAGTAAACAAATTACTCATGATTTGCAACGTAGTTAAGTACCTTCATAATCATGTATTCTTTTATAGCTGGGAAAATGTTTAAAGTTTACGACACATGACTGAAGATTGTTTTGTCAATATTATCGTAAAAAGTTGCAGCAATCAATATGATAAACACAATTGAAATGATAATACTTCAGTTCCTTTCTGCCTCCCCGTGTCAGTAACTCATGATAACTCATTTTGTCGGTCTATAGAAACCCGTACCCTAATTGGGTAACACACTATCAATCACAATCTGAATAATTTTGAAGCCTATTGCTAATCCATTGCCTCATATGTTCGTGAAATTTGTCTGCTCAACAACGTAAATAACGCAATGAATGTTGTTGAACTGTCAAAGTGAAAGCCATTCCTACTGTTAGTGTGTTACGCAATTACCCAGCCGGATCTATGTAACTTATCTAGTATTTTATTGATACGTTAACATAACATCACGCTTAGTGTCTGTTCCCCACAGTAGGCAAAGGTCGTACAGTACAGTCACCACCATATCACACCGTAGTAGGTAAGAATTTCAAATCTGTGATTAAAAAAAAGTAATTTTTCATGGAAATTATTTGAAAGAAAAGAAAGAAAATGTGTTTATTTGCGGTAAACAAAATGCCGAGAAAAAAAACACAAACACAAAAAAGAACAAGTTGGGGGAAAATATGCGTCACATCCACGCAAAACGGCCATCGCTCAGCATAATGCTACGACCCTATGCGAGAGATATTGTCAGACCCCATGCGGGCTTAATTGATTCGTTTCGTTATCAAAAAGTTATGATTAGACAACCAACGTATTTTTTATATTTTTCACAGATATTTTAATGTTGCCCTTTGGTGGTGAGTAGGTATTGTAGGTAATCTCAATTTATTTAGCTTTAAATGTCTCATGATGTTCAGTATTTAGGTTAGGTTAGGTTCTTCTTAAAATTTCTGTGATGGTGGCTGTCCCAGTCGTTGCTTGTGCAGGATTAAATTTATCTAAAATTAAGTAAATATCTACATGTAATACTACCCTATTATATCATATATATAAGTATAGGTATATAATAATTACTGTAAGTAAACATTTTATTTACATCATGACGCGGGCTGACTATATATTCTTTTCTAATCTTCTATATATGAATATAGGTACATGCCCTGAACTTATAAAGTTCCCATGGAGGTTGCATGGGAAGCCATGCAGGCTAAAATCTCTACAGTACCTACGACAATGAAGACGATTGGCATAGCTTTTTCAATTTTTTTTAAGAGTAGGTATTCTACGAGAGATTGATCAATAGTGACCTATATCTACATCGTTGACAATAAGAATCATACGTGTTGTGGTGAAGAAGTGTTTGATTTTTACGACATTACGTCGGGGTTTGAACCCCCAGCGTACTAGACTACATAGCCGCTGCAATAAACCCCGGCGTACTAGTCAACATCGCCACTGCAATAACCCCCGTCGTACTAGCCTACATCGCCGCTGCAATAACCCCCAGCATATTAGCCTACATCGCCGCTGCAATAACCCCCGGCGTACTAGCTTACATCACTGCTGCAATAACCCCCGGCGTACTAGCTTACATCGCTGTTGCAATAACCCCCGGCGTACTAGCTTACATCGCTGCTGCAATAACCCCCGGCGTACTAGCTTACATCGCTGCTGCAATAACCCCCGGCGTACTAGCCTACATCGCCGCAGCAATAACCCCCGGCGTATTAGCCTACATCGCCGCAGCAATAACCCCCGGCGTACTAGCCTACATCGCCGCTGCAATAACACCCGGCATACTAGCCTACATTGCCGCTGCATTAGCCCCCGGCGTACTAGCCTACGTCATCGCCGCGCCGCTGCAATCTGGCTGTCCTACCTACGCTTTTCACTAGAGTATGTAGTTAGCGACAAAGAGCAATGTTAGGTGGCACCATTACAAACTAACAACCCATTTCCTTCATCTGAGTTCACTATACAGACGGAAATACGTATCGTAGCTAGTTGAATTACGAGTAGGTAGGTACACACGACTGATACCATCTATTCTCAATTCTCATGGTTTTGTTTTTTATTGAATTATATTCTACCAGGTGAAAAAATTTGCAGTTTATTAATAGTTTTAATGAGTGTGCAGGAAGGTACTTACTTCTTTGCAGACAATTATAAAAATAATCTAGGCACTTATGAATAATATACGATTTGGCATTACTTTGTTAATTGTGGAGGAAAATACAGATATTTGGAAAATTCTAAAATTGGTACCTACTTATTAAGAGGTAAATTACATAAATAACATTTTAAAACATAATGATGTGGACTGTGGTAAACTAATCGAACAGATAACAACAGCTGTGGCTGTTATATGGTTAAATGTTAAATTTACTTCCTCGTAACGTTACACTATGTAAAATATTCGCTTTTCATAATTATGAAAAGCTGAAAATAATGTATAATACATAATCTAATGAAAGTTAATCTTTGTTTATATAATTCAGTACCTATTTACCCAAATGTACAAAGAAGTTCTGGATTAGTTGTAAGTACCGTAACTACCTAACCTAGGTTGTTGGTAGCTGTAGGTACTTAACTATTTCATAATAATCATAATCTTATGTATTGATTTCCTTTATTATCAAAGAACAAAGAATGTGTTGAAATACCTAATGGAACAGGTGTAGGAATAGGTATTTATTAGAAATATAAGTATTTAAAAAAAAAACAGGTAATACGGTAAGCAGGTTCAAGGCTTCCGCAGACAGGCGTGACGCGACAGCGGGACGCGGCTCATGTAGAACAATTTCCATGAAGTTTTCATAGAAATTGTTATACTAGAGTCGCGTCGTGCTGTCTCGTCACGCCCGTCTGCGGGAGTTGAGACGACATGAGTAGCTTTAAATATTACCTGCAGCTAGGTGTACAATATATAATTTGCCAGTGAGCCCCAAACTAGACAGTTAATCTGTATCTTGGGGCTCGGGGTACGAATTCCAGAGTGGAGACTAGAGAGGTGATTTCAGGTATGGTATGTGTGGCGTGTGCGTGGTGTCTGTTTGTGTGTAGTGTGTGTGTGTGTGTGTGTGTGTAGTGTGTGTGTGTGTGTGTAGTGTGTGTGTGTGTGTGTGTGTGTGTAGTGTGTGTGTGTGTGTGTAGTGTGTGTGTAGTGTGTGTTTGTGTGTGTGTGGCGTGTGTGTGGAGCGGTGTGTGTAAGTGTGTATGTTCATTCCCATTGTGCTTCGTTTGATTCGCTGTCAGGTCAGGGTCTTTATTAGATTCATCATAACTAGTATTTCGCAACATTTTCTTTAATATTAATTTGCAACTGAATTAGGTAGTATTTTAATTTCGCAGAGTTTGTAGACTTTATTGTACGTATAATAATGAGAGAGCAGGCCGGGGAGCGTCTAGCTAGCAATGAGGTACTGTCAGGGCTTGGGATTCTATAATTTATTTTGCTTATGATTGATGTATAATCGGGTCTGCTTTAATATTTTTGTGCGTTTTAGTGCAGGCAGAAAGAACGTCAAGCTGGCGGATTCTGAGAACTCTCGTTTCGGGATAGAGTAAATCAGTAAAGAACTTGTATGGACTTCTTAAAAGTTACTGTGTGGTCTTTCAGCTTCAATCAAGTAGTTGTTTCCAACACTACCCCAAACGCTGATGCAATACTGAATTATCGATTGGCATAGCGCTAGGTAAACTTGTTGTAGTGTTTCTGTGGGTAGACGACATGCTTGTAGTCTACGCATGGTGTGAATAAGTTTTCTGATTCTGCCAGAAATTTTGAATATACACATATTCACACACAATTTTGAATATGTGTTGCTTAAATGTTAGGTGGTCATCGATAAGAATATCGAGATATTTCATGGAAGACGTACGTTCAAGAGGAGGACAGTCACAACGGAAAGTAGAAATGTAAGAAGAGCAGAGATATAGTTTGGGTTTCAGGTGATCCGGTGGGTTTGAAGGGGTGGTCTTGGAGAAACAAAACATTTCGTTTTACTGTCATTTAGCGTTAGGTTTCTGCCCAGTTTATTCGCGATTATTGACAATCCCTCTGCTGCTAGACAGTGTGCATGTTCCCATGAATAATACATTAAGTTATTGCATGATCAGGTAAAAATAGTAGACATAACAGATATTACCTAAATACAAGGTTGCATGTACTGGTAGCACGGTTTAATTAATATTCAAAGGGTGGTACTAACTAAACCATTGTTTTCATGGCCTCTTGGATACTTAGGCATTTTATTTCTAACTAGCGACCTGCCCCTGCGTCGCACGACTTTTACGACTTGAAAAATATCGAGATTTCGATATTTATGTAAGTTTAATAATAGATCCTCTAATTGATGGTGATAGTACGGGAGCCCACGAATAAAACCATGTCGCATCGTTTTACGGCCAAAACCGTATAAAATCGTTAGCTTAGATGATTTTAAACCCGACTCGGTAAAAAATAAATTGGCAGGTGGTTTTATCACAATATATCTGATATTAAAAATGTACATTGGTTTCGTCCATTAATTACGAAAAAAATTGTTTTTCAGAAATTTTTCGCGTTACATGGTGATCCCCTCGGTGTTCAAGGGGCATCAAAATTGTTCTGTTTAGTGCATTTTGTACGTCTTTTTATACTGGCAGTCTGCGAATGGGTTATACGCAGAAACGTACAGCGCTCTACGCGTCCACTACTACAACGCGTTCAGGGTGCTCTTGAGGCTGCCTCGCTTCTGTAGCGCGTCGGGGCTATTTGCCGAGGCGCGTGTGGTTTGTTTCTACCTACACAATCTTGCGCAAGCGGTGCACATCCCTGTTGTGTAGGGTGTGGGCCAGTACAGTATCGCAACAGTATCCTGAACGCTTTTGCTGAACGTTTCGACTTTCAGTACGTGACCACTGCTGCATGGTTCACGTACTGACTAATGTTAAGATAATATTTTGATTTTAATTTTGTTTATATTGATGTATAATTTTCAATTTAAATATCGTTAATTCTATAATTTGATTAATTATTTTAAATTTTGTTTAATTGTATGATCCAAAGTTGATTGAAATAAATAAATAATAATAATAATTAAAATAACACGTTGCCTGAGCGCATTTTTAAAAATGTCATTAAATTTAACCGAACTGTTTCTTAACAAACTAGTTTAAAAAAAAAACAATTATTTTTTTGAATGGCTGCTGAGCTTACCACAAATAGTTTTCAGATATTTTAAATGTCACCTATAATTCCAAAAACGAAAAGAACGTTTCCGAGTCGCCCGGCAAACGCGCCGTGCTTGTTAGGCTCCTATCCTTCACGAGTCACGACAACGATGATGAGTCCGACGATGATTACAAATTATGTTTTTTTTTTTCAATAAACAGTATTGTTCCGACGTTATCCCAGTTTCGTTTGGTCCAATTTATTAAAAAAGTCCTTCAATTTCAGTTCGATGGTTTCGGGTACTTAAGCTCTTTATCAATCGTTAGTACGTAAATATGCCGGAATACGATTTTTTTATAATTTGGGATTATCGAAAAGTTTGTCTGATTAGTAAGGTGCTACACTAAATTTGTTTGATACAATGTTTTTCTACAATATCAAGGCAACTTTTTCATCATGCCCATCAGTTTTCAGACAGAATGCTATGTTACCGATCGGTAAAATTATTCAACACGTTCAAAATGGTTTCAACACTGTAGATGCTCACACTTGGAAAATGATTTATTCGCATCAACTGTCCAATTTTCACTTGGAAACAAGATTTTCAGACGGTTTGCTATGGATTTTATTTTTGCCTCATTTTTTATTTTCTCAAATGTCTCCTAAGTACCTGCGTGCGACACTACTAGTGTCTCAAAATTGTGTTTTCGGTATCGGAATCTATCGTTCAACTACATTCTGAAAATCAGACAAATTGCTATGAAACAGTTCGGGTTTTTTTTGACACATTTGAAAATTCGGTCAGGTGAGACTGATGCGGACAATTTCTAAAATTTGCATTTTTGCATTCAGAATAACCAAATCCATCGGTTTTTTTACCGTTTTGGTCGTAAAACGATAAGGCAAACATTTTCGTCATGGGCTCTCGTACTATGAAAACCGCATCAATACTTATCTGTTGCGTAGTATAGAAGAACAACGCGGTCACACAGACAGACACTAAAAGCGACTTTATTTTATAATACCTATGTAGATTCTGTCCTGTGCATGTCGCAGCCGAGAGCTGCTTACTTATCTACACAAATTGTTCACCATGATCAGCAGCACAACAGGAAAATTATGTTCAAACATTTCAATTGCATTATTTAACATACTTGAATGATTTTATTAAACACAATTAAAGGCTCCCGCAAACAGGCACGACGCGAATCTAGTAGAACAATTTCTATGAAAACTTCATGGAAATAGTTCTACAAGAGTTGCGTCGCGCTGTCGCGTCGCACCTGTCTGTGGGTGCCTTAACGCAAATAAATGATCAGACATCAGAAATATTTACTGCTTCATAGAAAACTTTTTTTGCGCCGTCGAAATACCTTGCCCTCTTGCCCCATAATACATTGACCCTTATTAGTTTCTCGGTACAATGACTGCTCCAATTTAGCTGGGCCCTCTGTCCGTACTCATAGTAAATCAAACAATTGTAGTAGGTACTGTAGCGGGAACAAATAATGAAAGTAATTATTTCTACTGACGATGCTATTTATTTTACATCATGACGCACTCCATCAACCCTCCAAGCAGGATCCTCTATTATTTTCTAATCTTCTAAATATGAAATAGTGTTAAGTATGTCATTTACATGTCATCATGCCAACTTATAAAATACTAGCTGTGCCCGCGAATTCGTCTGCGACCCAAAATGAAAAGTATTCTATGCCCTAACCCAGGCCATGGTCTACCCATGTACCAAATTTCATCCAAATCCGTCGAGCCGTTTTAGTGTGGATGCGTAACAAACAAACTTACTTTCGCATTTATATAGTTATAATAATTTTTGAAGGTCGGCTATCAAAGCCAACCGGACAAACCCTTTAGGTACCTACGCTATACGTGCAAAATCTGAATCGCATTAAGTACATAGTGTAGTGACCAAACTTTCGGAAATGCATTGCTTAACAACATTTATAAATGATTATACTACCATCTACTGCTATGGCTATCAAGATCCAGCACCCCAATTACGTAACACATGATCCATCACAATCTGAATTATTTTGAAGGATACTGCTAATCCTTTGCTTCATGTGTTCGAAAAATTTGTCTGCTCAACAACGTAAAAAACGCAATGAATGTTGTTGAACTGTCAAAATGAAAGCCTTTCCTACTGTTAGTGTGTTACGCAATGACCCAGCAGATGTACCTAAGATACTGAATTTGGTAGTATTTTCCAAATAAAATTAGGTACTTTAATTGTTAACACGTGTAAGATAAGGCCCAGAGATTTTGATTTTATCACAAAGACTACAAAATCAAAATCAATTGACTTGATTCGAATGAACGAACACGTTCCTGAAAATGTTCTCCGTACGAGACTCATCTTTATTTCTCATTTTCATGTTTCATTATCATTTGCGTGGGTGATGTTGGGAAGTGGAAGTAATACAGCGGGGTAAAAATTACGTAACACAGTAACAGTAGGAATGGGTTTCATTTTGACAGTTCAACAACATTCATTGCGTTATTTACGTTATTGAGTCGAATTTTTTTTCGAACACGTGGAGCAATGGATTAGCAATAGGCTTCAAAATGATTCAGATTGTGATAAGTAGTGTGTTACGTAATTAGGGTGCTACTCTGTACAGTTTTATGCTGACCGAATTCCACAGACTTAAATTATCAGAATGAAAAGTCGTTTTTTTAGGCAAGGAAATATATAACCATTTGATCTTTATCCTCACTCGATTGAACTCACGTTCTTGAACAAATAAGTACCTAGGTAGGTATGACAGAATACAGGAAAAACTGTAGAAAACACTAGTTAAGTAGTTAGTTCATATCAGCTGCAAACTGCCATTGAGGTGAACATAATTTAAGTATAATGCAGGTACTGTCACGATCATAAATTTATTACTATGGATAGCTCGGCAATAATATCTGATTACATGATTCATCCATTAATATTTGTTGTCAAGATGACGACAAATACAGGGTGGCCGGAACATTGACGTCCAAAAATAAAATTTAGGTCCCTCGTATCGTGGGGTATCCGAATCACCCCCATGTATGTTCCGCGACTTTTCATAGTTTTCGAGTTACGAATTTTTTTCTGATTTTTTGAGAATGATCGACCTGACCAATCTAAAAAAAAATTAAAAAAAAAGTACACGGCTTTGTCGAGATTTTTTTTTTTGCAACTGAATCTTCGTGAGTAGTACTTTTATGCATAAAATAATCAGCTTCGTAACTGTGATGAAAGTTATGAAAAAGTTGGTCTAAAGTGAAAAAATTACGTTCGGTAAATTATGGCTTAGCATTTCAACTTTAAATATTATTTTTTTTTTCATTTTTCATTCTTGAAGCCTACTTAGGAACCATGAAGTCAACTGTTTTAATTTTTTATTTAAAGTTGAAAAGCTAAGTCATAATTTACCGAACGTAATTTTTTCACTTTAGACCGACTTTTTCATAACTTTCATCACAGTTACGAAGCTGATTATTTTATGCATAAAAGTACTACTCACGAAGATTCAATTGCAAAAAAAAAAATCTCGACAAAGCCATGTACTTTTTATTTTTATTTTTTTTAGATTGGTCAGGTCGATCATTCTCAAAAAATCAGAAAAAAATTCGTAACTCGAAAACTATGAAAAGTCGCGGAACATACATGGGGGTGATTCGGATACCCCACGATACGAGGGACCTAAATTTAATTTTTGGACGTCAATGTTCCGGCCACCCTGTTTATGTGATCATTTGTGGAAGATTATACAAGTTGCAGCACAAATATGTGACATCGAAGAAACAACAAACTATCTGACGAGTCAAGATGCTGCATCGGGTTCAAAAATATGTCACGTTGCCAGTGGGATGACATTATATTTGCCGTCATCTTGACGACAGATATTAATGGATGAATCATGAAATTAGATATTATTGCCGAGCTGTCCATAGTAATATATTTACGCTTGTGGTTGTACACACGGCAACACATCAAGCTATACATTTCCAGTTTACGCTGACCTCGCATTTTACGGAAATCCTATACAATGGGAGATTAGCTTATACTGGAAATGTATAGCTTGATGTGTAGCCGTGTGTACGATATTGCGTAATATTTATCCATGTAATGTGCAAATTGTAAACCAGAGAACATAATAGAATGGGATTATAGTACTACGATGGGATGGGCTGTGGTAAAGAATGAGCGGGGGCTGATGACGTCACCGTGTCGTCACTCATGCCAACATTTTTACCGACGCTCTCGTTGAGCACATGACAGACGATATCTAGTATCGGACTAGCGCTAATGTCTTAAAAAATTCTATAAAGGAAAATAAATTCTGCCGATAAATTGGAAAATAGCTACTGAAATCGGTGATAACTTCGACTTCTCGACAGTTTTAAACTTTAATAATTCCAGCTGTAACAGTTCCACTGCAGGGCACCTGCCTTCTCATTCAGAGAAGACAAGTCCATTACCCGCCACGCTTGCTCATGGCGAATTGGCGATTTCAGCCCTAAATAAGTCCAGGTTTCCTCAGGTGGGGTATCTTTTTAAACCCTTGATTAATTAAAAATTGTAACATTACTAATAAAATGTTCACATAATTTCAGGTGATCCTCAACATGGATAACAAGAGCTCACAAGACGCACATAACGCGCAGGTGGAGCAGCTTCGGGACTGGATAAACAAGCAGCCTCATTTACCCAAAGATTTAGGTAAGCAAATCTTTATACTCCTACTGGCTTCTGGCCGCGGCTTCGCCCGCGTGGATATCGGAAACTATGTATTCCACGGGAACGTGCTGGCAGAACAAAAAGTAGCCTATGTCCTTTCCCAGGATGCCATCTATCTCCTTGCCAAATTTTATCGAAATCCGTTCAGTGGTTTAAGCGTGAAAGGTAACATACAGACAGAGTTACTTTCGAATTCATAATATTAGTGTGGATTTACTACTATCTATATATTTTACGACCTTCAACGAAACGTATTGATGTTCCTTTTTTACGTGGGGAAATCCCCACGTCCTCAGAATAGTCACACATAATGGAGGATTATGTCTGACTCCTACCTTCATTTGGAAGTCCCGGGTATACTCGCACAATCATGTTCCACATGGTATTGGTGTTCCCTTCAAATCATCAGATCCCTGACTAGGTACTATCAAGTCTTTACAACAGCTGTGTCTTTTGAAAGCATTCGTTCACATTCAGTTTTCAGTAGGTAATCGAATGGTGCAAATAGTGAGAGGACGAAATACCTACAGATTCACGAAGTTTCTGAAGTAACATACGAAGTCTGACAATTATAATATCTCTACCTGTTCAAATTCTCATAGACAAAGAAACCATGATTAATTTTACATAATAGTATGCTTAAATTTTATACTAATTGTCTGTTCCCATCATAACACAAGACGTAAAGACATAATTAATATAATTAATTGGATACTAAAGTTTAGTGCCTACTCGTACACATATTCCAAGTTTAAAAACTTGAATAAGTTGATGACATTGAAACGAATACTCGTAAGCATAGAGTAACCAGTTTTATAAGAAAAATTGAATCCGGTTTTTTTATTCAGGAAACATTCGAAACATTTTTGATTTGAATTTGAACGATTAAGTAATAAACCATCATTAGACTGACATCGTCTGTTGATAATAACCGGTTATCGCAGTTTCGGGCTTCTGACTTGTTCGCATGACCAATGACGGGTTATCAAACTCTCTGAGGCATGAAATAGGAACAAATATAGTAGGTATCTATGGTATCAGTAGTGACATTTTATGTCCCCAAGTCCCTGTTATTGATTCGTCCGAATCGCACAAAGAATAATTGCCACCCGATAGGCCATTCAGCGAGCATCGTTGAACGTACAATGAATGGGAATCCGTTGTTACTTACATGCCTACATACAACTTGTACACCAAGTTTCCCACAATATTGATACACATTTTGATTCAACATTTAACTTTATCTCTTCTACAATAAGGTGCAGATTCTAAATTACGCATTTTCCTTTGAATTGTTTTCAAGTGAACGTCCTATAGAATCTTATGTGCAACTTATCGATGTTCTGCTATCTCAAAACAGTATGTACCTCCCTTTGTACTTACCTACTTCTGTTCAGCGATGGTGTAAGCATCAATGTCGCTTATAAGAAAAACACATGAATGTTTATTTTCATATAATCACAATGATAATCATTTTCAACTCGTCAAAGAGTTAGATGACTTGCTAAAAGCTCAAGATTATGATCAATTACACGTAGAATGATAGTTCCTACAATGTTTCCTACATTTTAAAAGCTCAATTTGTTACACTGTTTCATTAGTCATTTCAACTAACAATGGTCTATGTGATATCAACAAAAAGCATGTTAAACATATTTCCTGTTCGATACCTTGCGTGGGTAACAAACAAAACAAGTTTTATAAAAATAACCATTGTGTGTTGTCTACAAGTTAGCAAAAAAGTCAAGTTTCGAATAGTTATTCGGAACAGGCGTGACGCGACAGGGCGACACAAAGGCGCCGCGTGTCACGCGACGAGCGGTGGCTTTTTGTCGCGCTGTCGCGTCACGCCTGTTTGCGGGAGCCTTTAAACTGCCTCTATTGGTCACAAGTGTTACTGCTGAGCACGAGGTCCTGGGTTCAATTCCCAGGTCGAGCAATGTGTTATTGAGTTTTTCCAGTAGCAGTTTCTTAGTAGCAGCCCGGGCTCTGGATTTGTGCCCGGTTGGTGGCAATAGGCTTGCCCTCTATTACATGGGACTTCAAATAACTGGCGAAATGCGCGGGTGCTATAGGTATACCTCTGCCTAGTCCTTCGGGGATTACAGGCGTGATGTAATGATGTAGTTATTCGCTGATTCATTTGTGAACAATGGTTTTACTAACCTGCATTCGAGAACTAAGATTCAAATTCCTCAAGCAAGTCGCAACACACCATTTATAACCGACCCCAAAAAAGGAGGAAGTTATGCATTCGGCGAGTTTTCAAGGACTATGTTTGTTCCCTGTACATTACTTTACATACCAAGCTATGGAGAAATCTTCGAAGGCAATGTTTTGTGACCATCCATGCATAAAGGTACATAGGTATTTGTAACTAGTGGATGTTCCGTAGAAGGGCCGGCAGTCTCGATATAGATAGCGACAAAAATCGGTCGTTAAGTCTAATCGATGTCAAATTTCTTTAATAGATTTTCAACCTTATGCTTTCGACATAAAGTTGAAAATCTATTAAAGGAATTTGATAACGATACGACTTAGCGACCGATTTTTGTCGCTGTCTAATGTCGAGACTGCCGGCCCAGATGTGAAGCCAACCGACGATAGTGACACCAAGATTATACAGAGATAGGTTCTTAGTTGTTACATCATGGTATTGCACACCCATACCTACCCTAATAATCCCAAGTAATTATTTGATCAAGTGCAGAACTCTAGTATATTATTATAAGAAAGAAGACAATATTATGTTATAAACGGTAAAGCCGTCAGACTTCCAGAACAAAGCATTTTCAACCAGCGCGGTAATTGCGTTAAGGCTCCTGCTCCTCCTCCTCCTGATGCGAACCGCGCGCTACGCGCGACGCGACGCCCGACACAAAGGCGTCGCTCGTCGCGCGACACGCGGTGCCTTTGTGTCGGGCGTCGCGTCGCGCCAGTGTGTACGAGCCTTTACACACTAAAAGTAGCAATGGCTTTAATTTTGACAGTTCAACAACATTCATCGTTATTTACGTTGCTGAGCAGACAAATTTGTCGAACATATGAATCAATGGATTAGCAATATATTTCAAAATGATTCAGATTGTGCTTGAAAGTGTGTTATGCAATTAGGGTTCTGTATTGTCCCACTGTTGGCACAGGACTTTTCCATGGATTTCCACTGTTCGCTGTGTTTTGCGTTCTCTGTCCAACCTTCCATTGATTGTCTGTCAAATCATCACGCAAGTGTTTTCTAGGTCTCCCTCAGCGACAACATCACTCACTTACTCAAAGCATTTATTTCAAAAACTACAAACTTTTGAATTGTCAAGGTGTCGGTCAGTCAGAAAGACGAAGCTAGTTGCCCATTCAAAAGCGTAGTAGGTACCTATGGAGAAGAACGGGCAAGAAACTCCATCCGTCTTCTACACCCACTTATCCACTACTCTGTACTATCTATCCCAATCCATTCTACATAATTTGTATAAATACAAGCCAGTATGGGATTTTCCATTAGCAAAAATTACGAACTTCCATGCATTCCCTATTTAACTCCTTTAGAGTATGAATTTTGAAAAATCCATCCAAGTGCTCACTTTCGTTATAAAATGTCATATTTTATAACGAAAGGGAGTACTTAAGAAGGATTTTTCAAGGATCTCTTTCTAAAACTTTTATGCTTTTAAACCCAGCGGTTTAAGCTGTGAGTTATCTTCAGTGAATGAAGGAATTGAAGATTTTTATTATAAAAAAATATTATCCAATACCACTTCAGCGTAGCAGACTATTGACCTGCGCCCTAATTGCGTAACACGCTATCAACCACAATCTGAATCATTTTGAAGCTTATTGCTGATCCATTGCCTCATGTGTTCGAAAAATTTGTCTGCTCAACAACGTAAATAACGCAATGAATGTTGTTGAACTGTCAAAATGAAAGCCATTCCTACTGTTAGTGTGTTACGCTGTCTGATTAATGTGCGCAGCTTTGTCGATTTTGGAAACAAATAATAACAATGACTCATTTTCACGTTTCAGAGGATAGAATCATCCTGAGGTTTCTTCACAGCTGCTACTATGACGTAGAGAAAACAAAGCACACCATAGAGCTGTTCTTCAAAATCAGAGAAAATTCACCAGAGCTGGTCAACCACAGGGATCCACTGTCACCAGCTATGCAGAAGGCTCTTAAAATCTCGTGAGTATATGTGCCCTATGTACTTTGATTGAAAACATGATCATTCAAAAACCTAACATAATAGATTCCTGCAGAACTTAGATTCTGACAGTTAGTTTATTGAGAGTTAAGAATAATTCGTATATTTATCAGTTTCTTGCTTTGTCTAAACGTTTTCTACTACCTCTTCTTTCATAATTTCCTATGTTCCGTCACCCAAACTCGGCGTGCTCGGATGCGTTTACAAATCGTGTTTGAAAGGAAAGTCTTCAATCAACCCACTCGGTCTATCGCAGTCCACTACTGGACATAAGTCTCTCCCAGGCTGCGCCACAACACCCTATCCTCCGCCTGCCGCATCCAGTCTGTCTCAGCCACCTTTTTAAGGTTATCGGTATATCAAGCTGGGGGCGTCCCACACTACGTCTTTTCTCCAGGCCCTGCAGTCTCGACATTAGACAGCGACAAAAATCGGTCGCTAACTCGTATCGTTGTCAAATTCCTTTAATAGATTTTCAACTTTATGTCGAAAGCATAAGCTTGAAAATCTATGAAAGAAATTTGACATCGGTTAGACTTAGCGACCGATTTTTGTCGTTATATTGGTCGAGACTGCCGGCCCTGGCCCTGCAGTCTCGACATGAATAGCGACAAAAATCGGTCGTTAAGTCCAATCGTTGTCAAATTTCTGTAATAGATTTTCAACCTTATGCTTTAGAAATAAGGTTGAAAATCTATTAAAGGAATTTGACATCGATACGACTTAGCGACAGATTTTTGTCGCTATCTAATGTCGAGACTGCAGGGCCAGGACTCATCTGCTCCATCGTCTATCGGTCCTTCAACACACATGGCCAGCCCACCGCCACTTCAGTTTGCTTACTCTGCAAGCTATGTCGGTAACTCCGATTCTTTCGGTTTGATAGAAAAGTCTTAGTTTAATAAAATGATTCTGTTATTGTCTCTGGCAACACTTTGCGGATGGTCGTGATCGTGACTACACTAATCTAGGCCAAGCTTATGGCTGTTAGTAATTCGTTCTAATCTCGGCTATAAATCGCAGAGCCAAATAGCACAGTGGAATTAAAACTGTGTATATAATTCAGTATCTTTAGGATAGTTGGTAGATAGGTAGGTAGAATACTCTATACTGTACACTGTACAGCGTATGAACCATACTTGGTAACTAAAAAGTTACCAAAGTTATTTCAAAATTGAACGGCCTTTCGTCTCCTATGGACCAACAACAACCGATTCTTCTTAGCTTGTCGATGGCAATCAAAAAAGAGTCAGCCTAGAATTTGGCCACGAGTTTGGCACCTTCAGTACCGTCCATCTTTTCCCGAAACGTGCCGGCAATAGGACAGGCTGGACACGATATTAATTGCCCCATTGTTTGTGGGACAGCACCACATTTACACTACAGGACGGAGTCATCTGTGAATCTCAACCTAAGCAGGTTTTCTTTGCTTCGGCCTACGTAACTTTTAACCTATTGATAGTCGGTTAGATTTAAATACCTCCTACTATCCTATAATTTTATTAAAATCTACGTTCACACGAAACCAGAAAGAGTGTGAGGTATTGGAATGATACCGAGAATGTTTGATAGAAATACAAAATAATGACACAAAGTGGATCTAACCATGAGAGCGAAAGATGTCCCGTTAGTGAAAGACCGTCATAAAGATAAAATCGTCTAATTACTATTTCTAACCTTCGTCATACCTACCAGAAAATAATTAACAGTTCATCAGTTAATAATAAAAATAAATCATTATCACATAAGATAGAGGAAACGAATGTTTTATTACACCGGTTAAGAGAGCAATCAGCACTAATTATAATAAGACAACAGGTCACGCTCCACTGCAGTGTCCTTGGTTCCACTAATTTGTTAGATATTTCATAGACAAGTTTTATGACGGTTTTGCTTAGGAATCATACCGACAATACTTCGTTGTAAACTAGATCTAGTTTTGCCAACGGCTTCACAACCGTGATATATCTAAAAAAAAAACACGTGTGGCACTCGGGGACTGCCGCGGTAAACCTATTGCATAGCATTTTTTATCAATTTATTTATCAACTTATGCAATCTGCTTACGTATTCGTCCGATTTCGGAGCAACTCGTCTAGATCCGTGCGAGCTTCGTACAGTCGTACCATATACATACACGTTAAGCGAACGCTCGGCCGAGCTACATGGTAAGCGGAGTGGGGGGTGTTAGGTTTTATTTTCGTTACGGAATTTCTTGATTCGGTCGCCGCGCTCAAAGCCCGCGATAAAAGCTATGCAATAGCTTAAAAAACTGCTGTTACATACATTTTGACCGTGTAGAATCATGTGCTGAATCATGGTAACGGGTTGCGCCCCTTACACCTGTACAGATGTTTATTTTTTTATGTCTGGAGCAGCCGATTTTCTTTCCGGGATTTCAAGCTTGGTCCCACAACACAACACAATTGCAATGACTTTCAGTTATCTAAATTACACCCTGTATAGATCCCATCGCATTTTTTTCCGCCTAGGTATTTACTTAGCACGTACCTACATTGAACAAGTTTTTGGAACAAGACTTATGGCATCATTTTATAAAAAAATTACGAGTTCATAATAATATTTGGATTTGTTCAAATGCTCGCCTGTTTTTGTTTTAAATATTTATTAAAACTCACATAAGTAACTGCATATTACATAACATCACGCGTGTAATCCCGAAGCTTCACAGAGAGAGGCAGGGTTTAGGCAGAGGTGTACAGGATATACACTACCAGTTATGTTTAAGTCCCATGTAATAGGGAGGCGAGCCTATTGCTATTCACCGGGCATAAATCCAGATTCCGAGCTGCTACTGAGAAATTCCAGATGGAAAAACCTAATAACACTTTGCCCGACCTGGGAATCGAACCCAGGTCCTCATACTCAGCAGTACTGCTTACGACCACTAGACCAAAGAGGCAGTTACATATTATTATGGCACAGTTGCGAAAAAGCCGAAAACAAAGTTCTGAAAACGCCAAAAGTTTCTAGATGCGGGCCGGTTGCTACGGCCGATGACCTATCAATAAACTGATAGTAATAATATACGTACGTATTTTGTTTGTCAATGCCAAGAGCAATGGCCTCTCCGCTCTTATGTAAGCGTACCTATGTAAGATTCTTATCTGAACAAAGCTGAACAAATAAGAGTATTATTTTGCCATGATTGCCATGAGCAGCGTTTTTGAACAATCGTAGTCAGCACGATTAGTAAGTAAACAAGTTTAGCTAAAGTATTTTTCGAAATGAAGGCAAAACCTTTACTTAAACTGGCGCAAGCAAACCAGTTTTTGATAAAAATAAACAAAGTAGCAAAAATCTATATCTAAGGCCTAGTTCCATTATAATCGCAAAATTTTCCATTTTCGCTTTTATTATTTCTGGATGCAGGCCAAAACCGCGAAACTAATTTTCAGTAACAGAAAATTCACATAATTAACCCATTTTTTTTCCTTATTCTCAGCAAAATGGCGCAGTACCAAATATCGGGGGATAGGAATATTTGGTTTTGGCAACTTAATGACCCGGGTCTCGAGCAATATGACTATATCCAAGATGCTAGAATGTTCTTCATGTCTTGCGACGCGTGGATGCTGGGCAATAACTATTTAGCTGAAGAAGACATAGTGGTCATGGACGCTAAGGATATCACGCTCAAGTTTATCACGAAGTTCAATATCTCAGTTGCGAGGAAGCTGTCTAAATATCAAGAGGTAAGTAGCATATCACATGTTAAACCGACGAAAAAAAGGAGGAGTTGGAATGCCACATCAGTTCAGGTGGATTGGCCTCTTATACTAATTTTAGTTGATAGATTCGATTGTCGCAGTGGCTATTGCCCCGTTTTAGTGGAAATCCTAGTAGCTAAACTTTGCACAAACGATGACATAAGATAATTAAGTATCTCCTAGTTCTGGCAATGTTGTACCTCAGTACAACATCCCCCGCCCCGCTTAGTTTTCTACTCCGATGAATAGAAACAGAGACAATTTATCACAGATATTTCCAACCTTTTTTGTTCTGTAACAATTGATTTTTGTGGCACTCTCTTCGCCTGTTTATAGCAGCTGTGCTAATAAACTTTTATTTGCATTGTAATTCAAATAACGTTTATTATATTAATGCTTCTTCAATATAAAGAATTCGTTACACATTTTAATTTAGATTAAACATTGTATGTTATATCCATAATCCGGCGACGATCTTTGCCCATCTGTCAAGGTTCGTTCATGTCATGTGCCCACTTTTTCTCCAACATCCACTAATTGAGTTATCGAGCGTGTTTTGAACGTGTTCTATGAGTTTAACACCTAATAAGGTGCGCTAGTTAATGAAAATATCGCAAGAAAACCGTCATGTACTAGAGCCAAGAATTCAAAGACAGTGACGTGCATCAACCCGCACTAGGCCCGCGTGGTAGATTGCGGCCCGTGTGATGTATTGCGGCCTGTGTGGTGTATTGCGGCCGGCGTGGTTTATTGCGGCCTATGTGGTGGATGCCGCCCGCGTGGTGGATTGCGCCCCGCGTGGTGGATAACGACCCGCGTACTGGATTGCAGCCCGCGTGGTGGATAACGGCCCGCGTACTGGACTGCGGCCTGAGTGGTGGATAACGACCCGCGTGCTGGATTACGGCCCGCGTGGTGGATAACGGCCCGCGTACTGGATTGCGGCCCGCGTGGTGGATAACGACCCGCGTGCTGGATTGCCGCCCGCGTGGTGGATAATGGCCCGCGTTCTAGATCGCGGCCCGCGTGGTGGATAACGACCCGCGTGCTGGATTGCGGCTCGCATGGTGGATAACGACCCGCGTGCTGTATTGCGGCCCGCGTGGTGATTGCGGCCCACTCCCTCTCACAGAGAGGAGGCCTGTGTCCCAGTAGTGGGAACGTTTTATGTAGGCTGATTATGTATGCTGCACCCGATTGCTTATTGGCAAATCTTGATTTTTCCAAGAATTAATGTTCTCTTTTTTTAACCCCCAGGAAGCCATGCCGATTAGAATAAAGCAGATCCACGTGATAAACGCGCCACCCTTCGTAGACAAACTCTTCGCGCTTATGAAGCCGTTCCTTAAACAGGAAATCACTGATATGGTATGTCTTTTTCCCTACATTTAATATTTCGTTTTATAAACCTCGCCTCTGTCTGTGGTTCGTCAATGCTTGGCATCTGTGAAAAGTATGCTGAAGAACATAGTTTGTTTTACAACACGAACAAGAGCGAGTGCATGGTCTTTCGGGCCGGGGGGGGGGGGTGTCCTGATTACTTACCGACAATCAATCCGGACATTGAAAGGAAACGTAGGGCGCTGTATGTTCGTGCGAATATGATAGCTCGCAGCTTTGCTCGGTGTTCGAGGGGCGTCAAAATAGCCCTATTTAGGGCATTTTGTACGTCCTTTTATACTAGCAGTCTGTGGATGGGTTATACGCAGAAACGTACAGCGCTCTAGGCGTCCAATACAACAACGCGTTCTTGCTTCTGCTTCTTCTTGCTTCTGTAGCGCGTCGGGGCTATTTGCCGAGGCGCGTGTGGATTGTTTCTACACAATCATGTGCAAGCGGTGCACATCCCTGGTTTGTAGGGTGTGGGCCAGCCGCAATAATATCCTGAACGCTTTTGCTGAACGTTTCGACTGTCAGTACGTGAACCACTGCTGCATGGTTCACGTACTGACTAAAGTTAAGATATTATTTTAATTTTATTTATAGTTATGTATAATTTTCAATTTAAATGTATTGTAACAGATTAATAATTTTTAATTTTGTTTAATTGTATGATACAAAGTTGATTGACATAAATAAATAAGAAAGATAGCCGAATCAAATTCACTTATTTTACGTGGAAGGCTGTTAAACTTTGGTGGGATTGGGTCGGTGATACATAATTACGGGAAGCCGCTTAATTTAAGTCTCACATGCATTTCTGTCGCATGTCAGATGAGGTTTTGGTTAAAAGAACAACCGAGTGGGTGTCATTGAACGCTAGGTGATTAGATTACAGCGCGATAGACTAAGACTGAGATGGGACAAGCTTGACTTCTACCAAAAGGACCTGGTCCAGGTTGGCAGAGAACGGAAGTGTATAGAAAAGTGTAAGGGAAGCCTGTACCCGCGTAAAAATTGGTAGGAACTTGGTGCTTGAACTTGTGTTTAGGGGGCCTACTCCCTAAGCACGAAGTCCGTAGTTTCAGCCGAAGTTACGGATGTTCCCAGCTCCGTATCTCTTTCGGACATAACATTAGTCCGGCGCCCGAACATTAAATTAATGATAAAACGATTTGACAGTTGTCCTTACCCCCGATGTATTTATTCCCGTCCGAAAAAGTTAGTTAATCGGGAGTAGGGTTTAGTTCTACGTATCGAACGACTTTCGGACGGGTCCGGATCTTCGTTGACGGACTTAGTGAGTAGGCCCCCAGTATCGGGAAGACCGAAAGCTTTTCTCCATGCATTGTGAAACCAGTTCCTTGAATTCTTTGGCATCCGTAGTACCAAACTCAGTATCATCTGCCTAGTCTTTTCCTAACTTTCTTGGAGTCCACCACCGGTATTTTACACGGAGCGACTGCCTTTCTGACTTCCAAACCCCAGTTACTGAGCAACACGATACTCCTTGTGACTAGAGAGCCTTGACTTGAAGACTTGTGCCAAACGCTTTATTCAAAATGTAGTTAACCACCACCCTAATTACGTAACACACTATCTATCACAATCAGAATAATTTTGAAGCCTATTACTAATCCATTGCTTCACATGTTCGAAAAATTTGTTTGCTCAACAACGTAATAATCGCAATGAATGTATTGGAACTGTCAAAATGAAACCCATTCCTACTGTTAGTGTGTTACGTAATTACCCCGCTGATATAAAAAAAACTATTATTATTCATTACAGATCCATTTCCACGTGCCAAAATCCGAGACGATATACGAATTTATCAGCAAGGAAGATTTGCCAGAAGACTACGGCGGCACCAAACCTACTATGGACGAAATGAACAAGAAGGTCATGGAAATTGTCATGCAACAACGGTAACTATAGTCTCACAATTTTTGCAGTGAATACTAAGAGCGGTGGTGGCCCAGTCCTAATGGCTGCGGCTTACGAGTTCTAGGTCGCGGGTCCGGACTCTATTTTTTTTTTTGGCTCGGATATCATCAAATGACCTCTCCCGCTCTGGGCGGAGCGGAAGGGAGTGTCAGACTCTTACTGACCAAAACCCACACGTGTTCCTTCAGTTTCCTGTGCGCCAGGGCCACGGTAACTCTTTCGAACAATCCGCGACCCCGGCAGGCATCGGTCCTATCGGACCCCGTCAATGGTGCTGACATCTCTTTGAGGCGCGCGTGGAACACAATGCGCCGTCGACCCGGGCCTGGTCCTTACCGGACGGCGAGCTGATGGGTCCGGACCCTGACAGTCACTTTAGCATAATCAGCCTATAATGTTCTCACTGCTGGGACACAGGCCTCCTCTCTTTGAGAGGGAATGGGCTGTAATATACCACGCGGGCCCAGTGCGAGTTGGTTGATGTCACATGTCTTAAAATTTTTGGTTCTAGGACATGCCGGTTTCCTCACGATGTTTTTCCTTCACCGTTTTGAGAGCAGTGGTGATGACATTATTTACACAAAGTCACTGTCACAGTCACTATAATTTGTGTAAATTATTTTATCAACGCTGCTCTCCTATTTTACCTATTGTGGTATAGTAATTTTATTTTAGGTGCATCGTCTTCACATATATATACCTATATAATATTGTAACACGTTTTAAAAGAGTAACGGTGGAGTTTCTGGCCCATTCTTCTCAATACGAAACTACCTTTTGGAAAGGGCAACTAGAATGAATTCTATTTTATTGTAAATTTTGACGTTCAAAAGTGCCTTTTATGTGCCTATTTTAAATAAATGATTTGACTTTGACTTTTGACTTCTCAAAACAGTGAAGGAAAACATCGTGAGGAAACCAGCATGTCCTTGAACCAAAAATTCGCAAACATGTGACATCCACCAACCCGCACGTAGTGAATTGCGGCCTACGTCTCACGAAGAGGAGGCCTGTGTCCCAGCAGTGGGAACATTATAGGCTGATTATGCTACAAAGGCCCTCTTGTACCGACAGACCGTTTAACTCTAAACGTAATATATTTAAAACATCATTTTATGTATCTCTGCCAACATTAAACGATTGACAGAAACAGAACCAGGCGCGGATTTAGGTTTTCGTTCCATGGAGGGGGGGTGAATGTCTGAAGCCATTTTAAAGCCCTTTTAAAAAAAACCATCGGCACCTATTTTCTGAAAACTTAACAATGTGCCCCCCTTTTCGAGGATGACTACGATTTATATATGGCTTGTGTTTAAACGCCTACCAGAAAAGTACCTATTACCTACTACCAAAAAATTCGAAATACTCATCAAATTGTGTTTCATAAAGTATTGTAGAAATGAACCTATTTTCCTTTTTTATTTATAAGTCGTAGTCCACGGAGCCCTGCTTAGCGGGGCTCCTACTTCTGGGTGGTTTCAAAAAATATACAACGTAATCCATCCCCCACCAAGCCATCAAACCATCCCCTTCTAACCAAACCTGTCCGAGTCGTGGTGCTCCAAGTCCCGAGCTCGCTTTGCTCTCGCATCCTATCCCACCCTTGCATTTTGAAGCAAACTTATTTTTGATGAGCAACTTAAACAAGATTTGGTGAGCATTTACCCATTTTGGTAGGCAAAAAGAATAGAAATACAACACGTGCAATTATTCTAATGAGTGTATAATTATTTAGGAACTTAAAACGTTGTTCTTTAGGCGCCACGGTATAGATTGGGTTTATTTTATTTGTTGTTAACATATTTTACTTGGTACTTACTAAAAAATATTTTGGTGAGCATTTAAATTGTAGCCTTTAAAATACCTATAAAAAGTAAGAATACAGGTTATAAAACTATGTATATGTCCAGTTTAGAGTTTTAGACTCAGTGTGGTCGAACCCCAGGGGATGAAAGTGCACCTGTTGCCCCCCCTCAAGTATCTGCGCCCGGTTGTATTTTTCAACTTTCCATTAAATCGGTCTCAACACTCCGTTAAGTATTTTTTGCTATTTCTTTTAGGGCCATCTTCCACAAATTGTCAAGCGCGCGTACTGCTGTGATTCGAGAAACTGGCCCAAAGTTTCGGATTAGGGCGAAACTATGGGCCAGAAATTCATGCTTGGAAAAATCACCCTGTATATAACACACAGTTTTCTGATATTCCAGAGAAACATTTTTGGACGAAAACTTTTGGAAGACGTCGAAGAAGGGGAAGAAAACAAAAGAAGCCACTTTCAGATCTTTAGACATAGACTAATGTTAGATAGTTTAAATACGAGTAGACATGACAATATTCTGCTTTACTTATAAACGAATATTATACTTACAAGTTATAATAAACGTGTGTGATCCTATAATTTTTGTATAAGTGTTAGTTACGTAGGTAAGGAAAATAATAACCAATTTTTTTTTTAGTTTTTCTTGGATTTCTAGTTATACTAGTAGGTACAGTCAGCATCATAAGTGATTGGTTTAGAAATAGTAAAAACAAAAAACTATTTTCTATGAGGACTTGAGAAGTATTAAAATTACATAATTGTTCTGTAAAAATACATCCAGATCATTTATAACTAGGTAATTAATTGTGATAATTAATAAGACCAATTATGATTCAAAATTTTACAATCAGCATGAATTTTAGTACTCACTGAGTCAGTTCATTGATTTATTATAATTGACTGTCATCGCCTTAAGCCACTTTACACGGAGCCATTTAATTGCCTGTGTCATACCATAAGTTGAAGCAACTATGTTGCTTCGTCTCGTAGGTTCTCAACGTGGGTGATAACGCCCCCTCGTGGGCGTTTGAGACTTTCAGGGGGCAGTAGAAGACCCAGTGACAATTAGGGGGCGTTGAGATGGGAATATTCCACGTTTAAATATAATCGTGGCGTTAGCAGTTTCAAATTCGTGACAGATGGTAAGTAAAAAAAATTGCGGGCGCTAGAAAAAAAAAATCAAAGTGGGACCTATGGTCTAAACAGTTTAGACAGTACAATTCATTTGTTGCTTGAATTATATTGGAACTGGCAAGAAAATTGGACCGTGTAAATGGGGCTTAAATTTGAAACAGTACCTACAATTAAGAAAAAAACGTTTTTTTGTTTAATTATTTAAAAATACCCAATCGCTTACTGATGATGCTGATTTATATTAAAAGATTTATAATGCACAATTTTTACAATTATGTGAGCATACAAATAGCTGGCTGTGTTATTATGTTTGCGTCTAATTCTTTATATATTTATTTAGTATTAATTAAATTAGTTAAAACAACGTGTGCCTCGCCATTTGCCAGGATCTTGCGAATTTAAGATATAAATAAAAGTTTAAGGTGTGGTTTTACTCTAGATATCTATTAGGAGAACTTTAATAATTAAGGAACACAGGTATAGTCACGTGTAAAAAGATGCAAGAAAGTTAGTGTAAGAAGCACGGCCTTTTCCCCAAAGGGGGAAACCGACCTATACACTAAAATCAACAAAATTAAGAAAAATGAAAATTTTATCAGCCTGGGGTACCTAATTTAGGAATTATCATATGTGTAGGTATATCTCTACACATTCTACACCTATTTACTAAATGCGGTTTGTAAACTATGAGTCGGACTCGCACACGAAGGGTTCCGTACCACCATACAATATTTAACACTACATGTTTTAGCGCTGAAAAAAAAACACGTGTATTGTATGGCCCTTTAATTTTTAAATTTATATTATTTTTTGTTAGAGCGGCCATTGTAGTAAGTACACACTGTGAATTTAAAGTGTCTACCTATTACTGTTCAAAAGATATAGCCCTGTGACAGGCAGACGGACAGCGGAACCTTATAGTACGGACGGTTGGTTTGAAAAAGTAATTTTATACATGTTTAAAATCATACCATTAATAATTTTTCCGCGAGATTGTGCGTCAGCTGCTCCAGAAGTGGGGGGTCCAAAGTTAGAGCATGTCAAAGTTGTAAAAAAAACTTAATTTCATACCACGCCAAAACCTTATGGGATTAGCTTCTACCCAAAAAAAATTGTCAGCTCCATGAAACTGGGGGGAATACGAGTATTGTCAGTCGCGTTAATGAACTTGGTTGTTGCGATACCCATAGTACCCATAGTTTCGCATTTAGCCTGATGTGCCATTGCAAGAATTATGTTCATTTATGCGACTGACGTTTATATGTCCCCCACTTACATGCAGGTGACCATTTTTTTTGTGTAGAGGAAGATCTCAAATATCGCCCATAATATTTTGGCGTGATATGAAATTCCTTTTTTTTTAAGTTTTTTTACAATTTTGACATGCTTTTGGATTCCCTCTTGGGTGCGGCGGCTGACTCTAACATTCATGATTATGAATACTAAGTTTTGCCCACGGTTTCGTCCGCGTGGAGGTCGGAAATTATCCCACGGGAACGTACTACCGGGATAAAAAGTACCCTATGTCCTAACCCTGGTCATGGTCTACCCATGTGCCAAATTTAGTTTATTAGGTATAAAATTGGTCGCAAAAATCGAGTAGCACCTCCCCTACTATTAGTAATAGGGTCCCGTTGGCACGCTTTGGGTACGGAACCCTAGAAAGAAATAGCTTGGCCATAATTTTTTGACTTTTTTACGTGATTGTACCAAGTACCAACATAATTCGTTTTCTGTGAATTTCTCTGTGACAAAAATATTACTGATATTTTATTAACCTTTTTGGGTATAATGTATTAGGATACCATTAAGCAGGTATTTAATAGGTACACAAATAAGAATTATTATAAGTATACAAAGTCCAACACTCACTGAAAATTTAAAATTATTCAAGAGTGAGAACTTTTTAAAATATAATAAATGGGTACAATATTTGTACCTATTTATTATATTTAAAAAATAAAACATTCCATTAGTAATGGGCTGGAGTACTCTGTACAAAAATTGTGTTATATTTAAAAATACCAATTGATTTAAAATAAAAAATATCATATAAGTGTTTTTACGTGTTTTAATTATTAAAAATATGATACCTTAAGAGCCCATATACACGAGCGGCAGGTTGCCAACGGTAGAGGCAACGGCAGCCATCGACGCTCATCGGCGGCAGCCGGAGACGCGTCGACGGCAGCCGCCGACAGAGGCAGCTGCAGCCGTCAACGCGCGTCGGCGACAACGTGCCGCTCGTGTATTTGAGCACTTGTGAAGCATATGACGAATAATAACTCAGAGACTTAACTCATTGACTCTTTACCTATTCTAAGGTCGATTATAGATGATGTACTGGATGAAAAACTTATTGAGTACCAGTCATTCAGTCTATTGCAAATATAAAATGATAAAGGAGACTGGGCACGGTTAGAAAGAAAAGAAAGAAAAATAGTTTATTCTGCACAAACAAAACGCACCTAACAAATGAACGACATTAATGATACCTGTTTAAGGATACCTCATCTATATCCTTGATCCTTGTGCAAAAGGGGCATCAAAATCTGAGCCGACAATTTTTCAGAAAAATATACTTTTAAAGTACCTATACAGGGTGGATATAATTACATGCCAGATAATTTAATAGCTACCTATTTAATTATCTGGCAAGTAATTATATCCACCCTGTATAGGAATTGATTCTGTAATATTTTTTTAATTAATTCGGTGAATAGTGGCTATTGGAACATCATCATGTGAAATAGGCCAAAAACCATCCCTGTAACATTCCAGCTAGAAATTCTAATAATATAGATTTTTATTACACTTTCTAACAGGTTTATGACATGTCACACTAATAGTGAGAAGATAGACTTGTCATACTTATTTTATTTATTTATTTTATTATTTATGTACCTACACACAGTAAAATAGATACAGAATTACAAATAAGACATAATGGTATTGAGTTCAAAGGTACTGCTTATTTCTTAAGAAATTTCTTCCAGCAGACCTGCGGAAGGAGAAATGAAAAAGAAATGTAGACAATGGTGTGTAAGAACTAGTAGAGAAGAATTTGATTTTGTGACGTCTTAAACTAAAATATTAATTATACCTGCATACAATTAAAAAAAAAAATACATATAATCAGGTAACTAAATAAATACATAATGCTAAAATAAATAAACATATTTAGAAAAATATATAAATTCTCACAGTAAAGAGGAAAGATAATGGTCTTTTACTGGATATTTGAATTGAGAAATAGATTTTAAATCTCGAATTCTAGGCGGAAGTGAGTTCTACAATCTTGCAGCATGAATGGAGAAGGAATAAGAACAGTAGCTTGTTTTATGAAGATGTACTTACTACAGGTTTTTCTGCAGACTATCTCGTTGTGCCTGTTGGAAGCCAGCAATTTTTTTTTTTAAGATGTATTTACCACAACTCAGAAGGTGATTACCGTGCGGTTTTGTCGAGGTTAGAGGTGTATTTAGGGCATGAGGTCATTCTATAGAATTATAAATGATCAAAATGCCTCATAAACGCATCACTGGTCGAGATATCTATATACCATATTTACCAGACATACATACACATGGCTAGTACATAGACATTTTTATTAAAAACAAACTGTCCGTGGCCGGCGTCACCTGGGGCGAATTTCATACAAAAATAGCATCCAAATTTCTGACTTTCCCGGTGGATTTTCCAAAACTTTTTTTTCATACAATCTTGCACTGACAAAATTACAAACACAAAAAAAAGAATTAGCCAAATAGGTGTGCATCCGCTTTGAAGTGATGCGTGGACAAACATTTTTACCCGACTGCAAGGAAAGCCTTATGTTTTTCGTGCGTATCTTGTATACAGGGTTATTGGTAAAACACCAGCAACCTTTTAAGGGGTCATTGTACTCATCATTATAAACAACTTTTACTATGGAGCAAACCTGAAATCGCGAAAAAAATATCAGCTGTTCCCTACGTTTTGAAGTGTTATGCGAATATAAATGTAGGGAAAATCTGTTTTTTTTTTTCGCGATTTCCGGTTTGGTCCATAGTAAAAGTTGTTTATAATGATGAGTACAATGACCCCTTAAGAGGTTGCTGGTGTTTTACCAATAACCCTGTATATGAAATATTCTTCATTACCTCATATCTTTCAAACCACTAGACGGATTTATATAACAAAGACGTCGTTAGATAGACGGAGTCGCACGGCCGCTACGCGTAACGTCCGTTTATGGCCCTATTGTATTTGGAAGATGTTTCTTTTTTAGATCGATTGCATTACGGCCGTTGACCTTCATTATTTACGATTAGTCGCTCTACGTCCGTCAGTCCAGAACAGTCAAAACGAAAAGTATCATTTGAAAAATAATAATACTATGAATGCAACATGTGGTTTGCGTTCAGTCCTTGAGACACTCATAATACCGTTATTTGATATTTTTAAACGTAATTATATTATACTTAAGAAATATAATTTTCAAGATTTTGTGAAGCATGGTACTAGACGAGCAGATTTATCAGGAGATACTTTTTCTCGCCAACACACACATTATTGCGTGTGTGTTGGCGACAAAAAGTATCTCCTGATAAGTCTGCTCGCCTAGTACCACGCTTCACAAAGCGTTAATTTAATCTGTGTGATTCTTTTCTCATCATAGGCACATCTAACGTTGATTGTACTTAAGTAGAACGGCTGTAACGCGACTGATCCGAGAAAAAGTGCACCGTCAAGAATACAATAGGACCATAAACGGACGTTACGCGTGGCGGCCGTAGTGCGACTACACCGGTTAGATACGTCTTGATCGCCCAAGTGTTCTTAGATAAGTTAAAAAAAAAGACAAACATTGCGGCTGTGAGATGCCATTTGGAGTAAAAAAAAAGTTGCTTCGAATACTGTAATATGGGTAAGTATCAAATTAAAGGGCTCATCGTAAGCATTTAAAAAAGTATATCATGATCATGACCGTAATACTAAATAAAAAAAGAAATCAATAAAAAAGTATTAAAAAAAACAAAAGAACCCGCCTGCATAAAAATACAATCAATGTAAAATCAACTAAAAGGACCGAAACATGATCAAAAATTCAATAATAATAAAAAGCCAACGAAAGAAATCGAAACAAGATCAAACATTAACGGCAAATTTAAAAAAGATCGATGGTACCTAGGTCCTATAAAATGTTATGCAGCATGATACTCGTAACATACAGTTGGGGGCATAGAATAGAACGATAAGTTAATTCATTTAATGTCACTATCAGTATGCCTCCGACTGTGTGTTATCATTACTTATCATGCTGCATTCAATTTTGAAGGACTACCATCGATATGTTTTAAAGGACAATGGCAACCGCCCAAACAAAATTTTGTTGACATTTTTTTTTGCGTCTGCCTTTGAAAAAATTGTAAAAATACAGAGTTCGAATCCCTAAACAGTTTTGTCTTCAGACATACTTTTATAGGAAGTCAGGAATTAAAGATATTCCAGTTTGAAGTTATAGAGGTTATGTCTAGTCAACAACAGACCCTAATCGAAAAAGAAATATAGAAATACTACTTACCACTTAAAATATAATTCATAGAAATGCATTTTTTTTGCAAAATAAACTACGGACTACGGCTTCAGAATTATAAGTCTAGCCGATCGCGACGTGCGAAGGTCTGCCACATAGCCCACATGCGACGTAGGTACTTTACTTTGACTAATCGGGACGCCAACGCCACCAGGCAGTGCTCGACAGAGTCTACAATATAATGCTCGAGTAAAGAGGGTAAAAGCAGACCAGTCCGATCAATATGTATGGCTAGCCGATCCCTTAGGAGAAGCGAGCTAAATACCTAGATGTGGTCCTCGACCACCACCTTACCTTCAGTGAGCACATAAGGATGGCTCGCCCGCGCGCCGCCTTCGCTCTCGGTAGACTTCAATCCCTATTAACCGCCCGCAGTAAATTGTCTCTCAAATCCAAATTGCGCATCTACACCGCAGTCCTCCGTCCCATCATGATCTATGCCTGCGATGTATTTGCACACGCAAAGCCCCACCATCTTCATAGGATGTAGACCCTACAGAACCGTTTCCTCAGAAAGGTTACGGGAGCCCCCGTCTATGTCCGAAGTGTGAATCTTCATTTAGACCTCCGAATTCCCACCATCCAACAGTTCATGAAACGCCTTTCAAAGCGTTTCTTTGACTGCGGCATAAAACACCCCAACCCCCTAATTAAAGCAGCCGCCTGCTACACTCCCTCTCGCATTAGTAAAATTCGCCGCCCGAGGCATAACTTAGTCGACCCCGACGACGCCACTACCCTCCTCCAGGACAGTAGTAAGGCCACCAGTACTTTAAAGATACACAAACACAGACCGTCGTCCTTCCGTCCTCGCCACCGAGGCCCGCCGCGACGTTCCAATCCACGTCCGCCCCGACCCTTGCTAGAGCCAGCCCGCGCCGCTGAGCCTGTAGCTTTAAATTCGTCCCCTAATAATAATTCCGATCCAGCCTGTCTCTTGCTGCCCTCTCCCAGCGTAGCCCTAAACCGAGGCTCGTACCCCGCAGCTGGTGCCCTTAGCGTGTTGTCGCCTAGTTTGTAAGTCTTCTATGGCAACCACAGACATGTCCAGTTAAGCAGTCGACAACCTCCTAGGTTGACCTGCGAGAAGCCAATCACAAAAAAAAAAGAGTAAAAGCAGAGTTGATCGGTGGCGGTCAAGCAGTGAACACGTTTAGAAACCGTCGCGTGTTCTGCACAGAACACTATTACTCCTTGGCGTTGTGTACTTATAGTTGTGTCGTGTACCTGCAGTGTGTGATTCGGTAGTGTGATTAATTTGTTCGTAAATTATAATTTGGTTTGAACAGCAAACGGTCTTTTTATTGCGCAATAACCAACACTTCCCATAGTACGCCCATAGTACGCCCACAGTAGTTAAAATATGGCTAATGACAACGAGAGAGACGTACCTTCTCCGTCATATATATATGATTCATTATATGGTACGGGTTAGGGGAGAGATTAAAAAAACAAACTATGTATATTTTCTAATAAATATTGCTCATCATTCACAACATCATCAAGAAAACCTGCAGGTGCTAATTTATTTGGGTAATGTCTGGCCCATCCTAGATACCATAATTACAGTGATTGTAAAAGTGCAACATCCAACAGTTCGTCTTGCAACAAAACAACTACCACAGTACTCTATTATTCCTGCTCGACCCCCTTGTACTTGGTTCAGCTTCTTCTCTCCCAGAAACTTCTCTTTGTAAGTTATTATTAACTGCAGCCATTGCAAGATCTCTGCATGCCTCGTAGACATAGTCATCTTCCAAAATCTAAAAAACATAAACGATAATACTCTTAATAAGTTAGAATGATCTATTAATATTTCTAGACCAATGTCATAGACTTACTTAGTAATTAAAGACTTGTCAATTGTAGTTCAAGATATTTATGGTAAAAGCAAAATACGGTACTCGTATTAAAAAAAAAACACTCCTTTGACCTTTATTTATTACAAAGCTTTAAACGGCTACATATTTCATTTAAAATCATGATTTTTAATAGTTGGCCACTAACAGAAATCAAACTATGTTTTCAGCTAGGGTAAATAGTCTTGTACTATACTTGTTACACAGTTTTATGCAATGTAGATAATCACTATCCTGTAACGACTAGTCGCCAGAAATACTTACAATTTGAGGGTATACCCAGCTGCAGATTAAAGCAGCGACTATCGTGTAAGTGCCAATGTCGGGTATCGGCGCAATTTATTTACACATGATGTTGCAGTAGACATACATGATGCATGTAAGCTTGTAGGCCTTACACGGCTTCCCATCGTGGTAAACAAATAGTTAACAAATGGTAAACAAAATCCAAGATATCAGGCAGAATCGTAATCCAGAGCCACAGAAAAATGTCGTCGTATAGGCAAATAATCAGAATCCTTAGGCAAGCACTAGTTAACAGTAAATCTCAGAGTCCATAACCAGAAGCAGTCGATAAAGTAGAAAATCACGGCAAATCGATGGGAAACACAAAATAACGAGAAACACGCGCAAGCAACAAACGACAAGTTGTCAGAAAATTGTACTCTGTGGTTGTCAGTAGGTCGGCCGGTTGATTGACAGAAGAAATGTCATCTGTTTTTTGTTGGCGATGTTGCCATACTCGAATTACACTCATTTCCGTGATGTCAAATGATGTCAAGTCAAATGATGACCGCTTTATTCTAAGCACAAACAATTATATTTATCTTCATATTTATATTCTGATGCAGAAATGTATTTCCTAAGTATATTAATGCAATACGTAAAGCAAAGCATTTTATATAACTTGCCAAGATTTTTATTACATGGCAACATTAAAAGTTCAGCTTAGCCAAAAGTCATGAAGTCAAGCCAGAAAAAGAAAACTAAGCCATGATTATTTTTATCATTAAGAAACTAGTCAACTAAGTATTCATTAATGACGACTTTTTTGCCAGACTTCGATAGGCCAAAAGCTTGATTTGATAAAACTTAGTAAATTATTTCGTCGGTATCTATCACGGTCACATAAGTAGACGCTTACTAATTCTATCAACAATTTCCTCGCCATTGTTCTTTGTCGTTAATGTTTGATCTTGTTTCAATTTCTTTCGTTGGATTTTATTATTATTGAATTTTTGATCTTGTTTCGGTCATCATCATCATCATCAGCCTACAGCAGTCCACTGCTGGACATAGGCCTCTCCAATTGCACGCCATTTAGCTCTATTTCCGGCAACTCTCATCCAGCTGCTACCAGCCACCCTGCGAAGATCGTCGCTCCACTTAGCCTGAGGGCATCCTACCTTAAGTTTGCCGATTCGCGGTCTCCACTCAAGAACACGTCTACCCCAACGGTCATCGGTTCTACGGCTAATATGGCCGGCTCACTGCCACTTCAGCTTGCTTATTCTGTGAGCTATGTCAACAACTTTGGTTCTCTGCCGGATCACCTCATTCCGGATTCTATCCCTCAGAGAGATTCCAAGCATAGCTCGTTCCATAGCTCGCTGAGTGACCTTGAATTTATGGACCAGCCGTATCGTGAGTGTCCACGTTTCGGCTCCGTAAGTCATAACAAGCAGGAGGCACTGATTGAAGACCTTAGTCTTTAGGCTCTGCAGGATACGTGACGAGAAGACTCGACGAAGCTTCCCAAACGCTGCTCAGCCCAGCCGAATTCTACTGTTAGCCTCCTTCTCAAAGTTGTTCTTACCTAACTGCAGAGTTTGCCCGAGGTAAACGTATTCTCGAACCACTTTCAGAGCACCGCCATTGATCGCAATTGATCCCAGAGTGACGTGTTCGTTGAACATAACCTGGGTTTTGTCCAATTTCATCTGTAGACCAATGCGTACAGAAGAATCAACTAAGCCGTCCAGCATCTGCTGCAAGTCATGTTGCGATTCAGCCAATATGACAATGTCATCTGCAAATCTCAAGTGTGAGATTTACTCGCCGTTGATGTTAATGCCGCGTCCTTCCCAGTTCAGCGTCTTAAACACATCCTCCAATGCGTTAGAGAACAATTTCGGGGAAATAACGTCGTCTTGTCTCACACCTCGATGCAGGGGGATATGTTCAGTTTGCTGGTCCTGAGTTTGGACGGTCATTGTCGCGTTTTCATAAAGACATCTTAGTCACTTGGATGTATCGCCAGTCGACTTGGCAACACTGCAGAGACTCCAAAACAGACCAGGTCTCGATAACGTCAAAAGCCTTCCACTAACGCAAGACACAGGGGTCGATTATACTCTTCGGACTTCTGTATAATTTGCCGCACTGTGTGGATGTGGTCTGTGGTGCTGTATCCTCCTCGAAATCCGGCCTGCTCCGGTGACTGAAACTCGTCGAGTCTTCGCGCTAGACGATTCGTGACGACTCTTGAAAACAGCTTATATACGTGGCTAAGGAGCGAAATGGGTCTGTAATTCTTTAAAAGGGTCTTATCACCCTTTTTAAAGAAAAGAACGACCACGCTCCTTCGCCACGCTTCTGGAGTTCTCCCAGAGAACAAGATAGAGTTGAAGAGCTCCCGAAGCTCTTTCAATATAGAATTTCCTCCCGCTTTTAGGAGTTCGGTCGTAATCCCGTCCTCACCAGGGGCTTTTCCATTTTTAAGCTGTTTAAGAGCCGCCTCAATTTCGTCTTGGCTAACTTCTGGCAGGTCTTCTGTGAAATGGCGGGTCAAGGTGGCTCTAGAATCCTCATTTTCGGGATCAGGTCGAGATGCATGCGATGCGTACAATCGGCCGTAGAAGTTTTCGACTTCTAAAAGGATTTCCGGCTTCGAAACGACGATATCCCCACTCGATTTGGTCAACTTCGTCAGGTGGCTCCTCCCAAGGGATTGCACGAACACTTTCGACTCCCGATTTTGCTCAATCGGTCCCTCTATAGAGCGTATATTGGAGCGTCGGAGGTGGCGTTGTACCAATTTTCTAATATTTTTGTTGAGTGCTCGTTGTTCTGACAAAGTGATAGGTGGGTTTCCATGTCGTTCTGTCATAAGCTCCAGAGTCTCTTCCGAAAGTTTGCACTTCTTGCCCGTACGCCGCATTTCACAAAATCGCGCACCTTCCGTCCTGAGGATTTCCACCATTTGGTCGAGCGCTTGGTCGACGTCATTTGTAGTTTCCACGGTAGCGAATCAGTTCTCCAGGTCTGACTGGAATGCTTCAGACCCTAGCATAGAGTTTGGAGCATATTTGGACGGAGCCGAGACTTCATCAAACGAGTTCGCTCAAGCTTGAAGTTGATATTCAGAGAGCCTCTAACAAGCCTGTGATCACTGCTGGTATTGGGTTATAGTGTCGGGACTTAGCCACGTCCACTTCCTTTGAGGCTGTTTCTTAAAGAAGAAATTCATCAAGAAAAGCCCCTTCTTTTCAAGGAAGTTGACTAGCATTTGCTCCCTATGATTTCTGCTGCCAAACCCGTAGTATCCTACTACCGATTGGTGGCAATCCTGTACTCGCACTTTAGCGTTAAAATCCCCCATGAGACCGTTGTAGTGGGCCTTAGTGGTGAAATGCAAGGCCTTGGAGATGTCCTCGAACATTTCCTCCACTTCGTCATCCGAGTGTGCCGAGGTCGGTACTAGGGCATGAATCTCGGAATCTCGGAATATCGCAATATCGGAATCTCGGATCGCAAGTTCCGATATTACAATTCCGATACTGAGTGATCCAATATCGGAATCAGAAAAACAAAAAATTGAGTTTTAAACTAAACCTATATTTTAGCTCCTTGTGTAGCGCCGAGCGCGATAGCGAGCTTAACCGTATTCCTGTTGCCAGGCCCTGCAGTCTCGACATAGATAGCGACAAAATCGGTCGTTAAGTCGTATCCTTGTCAAATTCCTTTAATAGATTTTCAACCTTATGCTTTGGAAATAAAGTTGAAAATCTATTAAAGGAATTTGACATCGATACGACTTAGCGACAGATTTTTGTCGCTATCTAATGTCGAGACTGTCAGCCCAGGCCCTGCAGTCTCGACATGAATACCGACAAAAAACTGTCGCTAAGCCGTATCGATGTCAAATTCCTTTAATAGATTTTCAACCTTATACTTTGGAAATAAAGTTGAAAATCTATTAACAGAATTTGACATCGCTACGACTTAGCGACAGATTTTTGTCGCTATCTAATGTCGAGACTGCAGGCCCAGCTCGCTAATCATGCGATACAAGAGCTTTAATAGTGTTAGTTGTCTGTCTCGCTCACTCATTACCTGCGCGTGTACGTCTTGCTTATTCGCACAAACGAACAAAATATCCTGTCAATCAGTTGCGCTCGTGGACTGTATAAGTTAAGACGTGTTTGTATTTTATGTGGCTACATGCAATGTCGCTTTAAAATATGTAAGTACAAATTATTATCTAATTGTTGTTTTCCAATTCAATAGAAATATCAGTGTTTAAATGATTTTATAATTGTGCTAGGTGCTAGCTCAAAATAAAACAAAAACCGCCGAAAGTGATTCTTTCGTTCGTAGACTTTTAGGTTCCTAGTTTGTATTGGATCGTACAAAGCTGGTTTCTCCATTTACATTTCGTGAAATAAAATTGTAAAAAGATAACTTCTGTTTACAATTTTATTTCACGAATTAACACGAATAATAATTTATTAAATAAACCGGAAAACTAAGGCCAAACCGCGAAGTGCCAAATATGTATAAAAGAACTAAAAACTACTGGTGGGTTTACTACGGGCTTGCACACACGTTTACGAACTGTGCACTCAAACACTGCAGTTGGACCCCCTTCATCGGAGAGTATTCCAAGCACATCCACATCACAAGAGCAGACGACAAAGCTCAAGAAACGGAAGCTAATGACTGAATACTTCAGGTCTTCAGAATCAGTGGAAGCTGTTGTTTCTCGAATGACCGCTTTAAATGGTGCTAGTTTCAGATTATTTTCTGAAAGTCAAGATCTCCGGCAACTCTTCAAAAAAGTGGATCGACTTACCGAAAACGCCAAATACTATTGCGAAACTGGTTCTTGAACATGCCGAAGTCAAATGTGAAACAGTGAAAACCATAACGCTCATGAATTATAAGAAGTTTTGTTAATTCTGAGTTCGGTACCTAGTTTAATTAGTAATAAGCATAGTATAATAATGAGATATATGATAAACAAATATTTCTAGTAATTATTGTTCCTAATTGTTGATTTTGCTTGCATGTTTTAAATTATAAGAAGTTTTGTTGATTCTGAGTCAGGTAGTTTAATTAGTAATAAGTATAGGAAAATAATGAGAAATATGTGATTTAATAAATACAGTAGACATACTTAATAAACAACCAATTTTTGAACCAAATTAAAGAATACTATTTAAAAATGTTTTTTATTGTACCAAATCCAACCTCATACCGAATTTGTGCAATTTATAAATAAAATGTGCAATTTCTAACGAAATAACGAAATTCCGATATTAATATCGGAATTCCGATATTGAGATCTAATATCGGAAATCAGTATCGGAGTTGAAAACCTTCCGATATTACATGCCCTAGTCGGTACGTACATCTGAACACCCTTGAGGCTATACCTCTCGGTTAGCTTCACTATGAGGTACGCTACCCTGTTCGAGACACTGGAGACTTCCATAACGCTGTCACAAAGGGATTTGTTTACCAGGAACCCGACTCCGCCTTGGGATAGCTGGTCTCCCTTGCGAAAATGCAAAAGGTGGCCCGATTCAAGGGTTATTGTGCCCTCCTCCTCTCTTCGGACTTCACTCAACCCAAGAATGTGCCTCTTTATTTTTCCGAGCTCTTCTTCTAGCTGTACTAGGTTTTCGTCGAGCTTTAACGTGCTTCCGTTATACGTCGCCAAGGTCAGTCGGGTTTGGTGGCCTTTCGTAACCCGGGGATTCTTCGCACCCCCTACCTTGCCGTTACCGTGACCGCCGCCAAAATCAGGAATAGCAAGGCGGCCGGGAACTGGTTTATTTTTGCTTGCCATTAAAGGTTTTGCCCATAATCGCCACGCTGGGCATGCGGGTTGGCGATCGCAGATCATAGCTTCTCGCACTAGTGACGCTGCTGCCCGTCACTAGTCTGAGCCATTTAACTGCGAAGTTTTATTTTGAAATGGTTATACCGCCATTTGTCGGTTGTCAGAAACTCGTTTGTTATTCAACAGGGTGCACCACGAGCAGGTGAGGTTGACTTGGGGCACTGAGATGGTAAGTGTGCCCCCTTACACCCCTCGTTTCGGTCCTTTTAGTTGATTTTACTTTGATTGTCTTTTTGTGCAGGCGGGTTTTTTTTTTTGTTTTAATTAATTTTTTTGCAATCGATTTTGATTTATATAGATTGTTTCATATGAGTATCTACTTACCGAGTATACCTAATGGTCGAAGATGACAGAATTGTATTGATAGATAACCTTCCCAAACTAATATTCTAATTGGTAACGTAACTATTAAATAATCCGAATCAAGTATTACCAATAATTTCATAGCCATTGAACTTTGTTCCGCTGATCATTAACTCCAAAACATTTTCGCCAATTAGCTCATTTCCAAGCAGGACACACTTCCTGAACAGTACTTAAAATCCATACAGTAATACAATGAATAATTTCTTGACAATGTATGACGTAGGTTCCTACCTATGTTTGAATAAAGTGTTCTAGAATTTAATTTGAAGTTTGAACCGATGACTGTTCGTGTATAGGTACCTACTGTTAACTTCGGAGGGATGCTAACGGTACCCGGATAAATAAAACGCCTGCTTATAGTAGGTATAACGCGTAATTATTGGAATCTTTAAATTCATTTTTAAAAGTTAATATCACATCATAATATATCATTGATATTCATATTAATTTTTTTCATTTTCATTTTTTTTTTCATAAATTTTGCCTTTCGCTTGTCAGCTAAACTGACCCCTACTTGTTTTTCTTCTATTCTAAATCCAAATCAATGTTGGTCTCGTAATTTTGCCGTCAACTTATAACAGACTCGCGGAAGTCGCATGCTAAAACCATGGCTGGTTAAAGCCTTTACAGTTCCTACGTTTTCTTGAGAAGAGACCTGAATCAGCTAACGTAAGGTAGGATGTCCTCACGCTAGGTGTCGCAATGATAAGGGTGACTGTGGCTGGTAGCAGAATAACCATGAAGTTTCTTGTCGGCTCTTCTCCATAGGAAACGACCAATTGTAACCGTGCACATAGCTTCTGACGTTTCATAAGTGCTCATGTAAGATGTCCGTAGGTGTGTCCGTGGCATCACAGCGGGCCCTATCAGAATACCAGCGCTGCGGTACTTATTTTTTTAAATACCGCAGTATTAGGCTGAGATAGGACCCTTTTTGGTCTCGCACAGGACGTTTTTTACTTGTTTATTGTTGTTTTTATTTTTATTGTTGTTAATTTTGTTAGTTTTAAATGCTCCTTTTTTATTATTATTTTTACCCTTTGTATTTCCTGTGCATGTCCCAAATAAAATATTTTTCTTTCTTTCTTTTCTTTCTTTCATGTAGGTTAATGTGAAATAAAATATTTTGATTAAGAAAAAGCAAGCTGGATAAGAGAAACCGAGGATGGTGACCGATAAAAGAGTCCGAAGTCCAGGAGGCAGCAATGGAATGCTGGCTGATGACAACGATTATTCACTGCTCAATAATTAAAAAGAAGTACGTTTTTAATTTGTAGGTAGGTAGGTATAGTCGGAACAAAAACGTTTTTACAAAAAAAAAAACAACCGACTTCCAAAAAAACACTACAATATGAAAAATAACTCTAATTGCGGAAGTCGGTGTATTTGGGTTTGTATTTTGAATAAGAATCATCCAAATCGGTTCACGTAGAAAAAAGTTCCTAGGTAAAACACATTAAATAAAAATACGGTCGAATTGAGAACCTCCTCCTTTTTTGAAGTCGGTTTAGAAAATCCAATTTGAATAGAGAAAAACAAAGCGGGGTCGTTATTTAATTAATATTAACGGTCATTGGTAGTTTTAAATCTCAGGCAAGATGATAATAACTTTGATAGCGAATTAAGCTTGATTGATGTTTTTTTTTTTGCATACTTAATAAATTATCTCACTTTTGATGGTTTGAGAATACAAGACGAAATCTCCAAAAATATCTGAGATAAAAATAAGAAAATAATTAGGTGACAACAGACATTCGGGTAGTCGGACAACGCGGCAATCCCAATCCCACTATGAGTTTCTATAATAAATTTTAAAAAATTGTAAGGAACGCTATACCTTGACGATAGATTGCAAAAAGTTAATTGCTGTCATTATTTCGGTTTATAGCAGCTAAACATACCGGTGAACAAGTTATTGTGTGGGAATAATTTCTAGAAGGTATCTATTAAAAACTTGAATCTAACAATGTCGCTAGGCGGTACCTACTTTGTAGGGCAAATAAATACCTATATTTATGGGGCAACCTGTTCCTCAACATTGTTATGAAATAATATTATTTATTTAAATGATAAAATGATAAATGATTTTATTTCTGTGAATAGGTTTGAACAAACACTTTTACACGTCAATCATATTTTAAAAACTAGATGACGTCGGCGTTTCCTATCTGACTACTCTGAGAAGAAAGGCCGAAACAAACTCAGAGGTCACAGTCTCTTTTAAAGTCCAGACATAATCTTGGACAGATCATGTGAAGACCATGTAGATTTGTGTCTGAAATGGTCTTTTGTGGAAAAACCATACAGATTGAGTGGACCTGTACAGTCAGTGCACGCATTTGTCAGTAATCGTGCAGCTCAACTCAGAACTAAGGAGCTCAACGATTCGACGAACAATACCAAAGAAAAGACGTTTGGGTAGGCCACAAAAATTACTCAAACTGCCAGACCATGAATAAAATAACTGAGGAGAAAAAAAAAGCAACAATGACCCACATAGTCTTCACATTCAAATATTAAAATAATAATCATATATTCAATGTAGCCTGCATGCTACTCACATTCACAGACAGTTTTCTCTTTAAATGTCATCAAAAATACCATATGGATTGTTGCTTGGGCCACATTGAAGTAGCTTAGTTAATCCCAAGCCTTTTTGTCATCCAAGTAATCTTTAACTTTATAGAGACATTTTTGACAGAGTTTCTGTTTAATATGATTTAAATTTATTGAGGCTCAGTTCTTTAACAAGACTTGGGAGTTCGTTGTAAAAACATATACTTTGGCACTTAAATGAATTACTAATTTTTTGGAGCCTAGTCGTGGTTTGATTCAGTACCTCCTATAACCTTTCAGTACTTATAACTAATCAGTAAAATTCATATAAATCATGTTTGTTAATAGATAGAAGAAAATTATTCGAACTTATTATCATTTGTTGTTTATGCCGACTGTATCTACTTTAGGCGCTAAGCAGACGATGAACCATTTGTCTGTGGATAATTTGTCCGCGACGATACAACGACGACGTATGGAAGTTCGAGAAGTCTATTGTCCTTGGTGTGTGTTGTTGCATAGATTTCCATACGCTCTATCGTCGCGGACAAATTGCCCGTGGACAAACTGTCCATAGTCTGCTGAAGTGTAGCTGGGGCGGGTTACGATTTCCTCCACACCTCCCAAGCTCGTCCCAAGCGTGTTCAATTGGATTCAGGTCCAGGCTTCTTGTGGGCCAGTCCATGCGATTGATGCCAACGTCCTGAAAATACTCATTTACAAATTGAACCGTATGTGTCCTGGCATTGCCATGCATGAATATTGAATTTTCACCCATATTAATTAAAAATGCGCACATGGTCATTAAGAATTTCTTCCACATATCTTGCACTAGTTAGCGTACCGTTTTCTACCAGCACTAATTCCGAGCGACTTTCTGAACAGATTCCAGCCCAAACTATAACAGATCCACTGCCGTACGGCACTTTTTCCTCAAAACAAGCTGGAATAAAACGATCCCCTGGCCGTCGGTAGACTCTTCGCCGCCCATCATGTGCATACAGCATAAATCTGGATCTGTCAGAAAACATTACTCTTGCGCATTCTTCGTCTCCCCATTGTGCATGTTTGCGGACGTAACTTAATCTTGGTACCCGATCTTCCTTTTCAAGTTTTGGACCATTTGCGGGTCTATGTGGGATCAAATTAACTTCAAGGAGCCGTCACCATATAGTCCGCTCGCTTACGTCGCGCGTCGTCTTTAGGGGTCACGCGAAGTCGATTTGTTACTTCAACTGCCGTGAGGTTCCGATTTTAGAGCATAGTTGTGACAATAAATCGATCCTCTCGAGCCGTAGTACATCTTGGTCTGCCGGTTCCTGGTCCTCTTATGTTCTGCCCAGTTTCTAGGAAACGTTAGACGACTCGCGGCACTGTAGTAGAAAGTGACACGCTTAATGTACTTCTGCCTTCTTCTAACATAGTGACGATACGTGTACAATCTTCTGATGTTAGCGACATGATAGTAAATAAATGATGGTGAAAGACGGCAATGACCTTCTTTTATCATTTTGATTTGACAGATTGAAAACAAAAGTGAGAAAACAAGCAAAAGTAAAACAACCGCGAATTGAATTTATTTCCAATATCAAGGTTTTTTTAAAATTTTAACTTTTTTAATTACGTTGTAGATCATTTAAGGTTTTATATCATACGTTGTTAAAATTCTCTGTAATATAAAGTTAGTTTCATGCATGTACCATTATTAATTTGCAAGTTACAGGGATTTTCGTTACCCGTATTATTTGACCGCGAGTGTAATTGAAATCAAGATTCTTACATTCTTGTGACAGCAACGTGTAAATAGTTTTTTTTAGCTCACGATCATGAGAATATTATTCAGTGTTAGGTAGGTAGGTATTTATTCATTGACCTCTAAATAATAATTTTGAACTTGCCAAAAAAAAATCTGCTTATTAGCTTCTAAAATAAGTTCAAGTAGGTACTGTAAAGGTTGTCTGCAAACGTCGACCTTACGTTGATCTGGCTGTTAGTAAAATAACTCTAGTTATATTCGAACAGTCAAGCGAATTTAGAATGAGCTTTCAAATTATTTGAATTGATTGGGTTTTTGTTTGGAAAAACGAGTGAAAATATAGCGTATTCTAAGCGTTGATGTTAACACCAACGCTTAGAATAAACGTATTAACTAAATGTAACACCTTCGCCGCTGTAGTTGTTACAGTACATAATTGCATAATGACATCGCAGCATGTGCAAGATTTTAAGATGACTGCAACTTTATTTTTTTAACGACCGATGACAGAATCTGTCATCGGTCCTTAAAAAAATAAAGTTGGTATAAACATCTGATGTAACAAGATATGTAGTCCGACTTTTCTGCCGACTTTATGTCCTTGGGATAGGGCACGAGCTATAGAGGTCTAACATCGGGACTATCACTAACTCACATCTCGTTTAGAGTCTAGAAAAGCATTACCTCGTTTCTAGGATTTCTCTTTGATTACTCTTACTGTAGCTTATTTTGAGAGTGGTAAGCGCAAATACATGACCAATCCAAGTATTTACATAAGTACATCATTTACTATTATAGCAGAGTATCGCAATTTAGAATTGCGGTTGCAACAAACTATGGCAAATTTAGGCATAATTTCATTTCAATGGCCTTTGAATCGCTGTTGCGACAATCGCATTACCACAGAATCGCGGGTGGCGTTCGTATTCACAAAGTCGTCTAGTGTTCGCTTGGCCTTAGCAATTTTAAAAATCGAATCGAGCAGATAAGTTTTTATTTGTTTATTTATTTAGTAACGTTCGAACCGCTAGGAGTAATAGTGTTCTGTGCGGTTGAGACACCATTGAGTGAAGCCGGATTTATTGTTGGACGTGCTTCATTGAGAACTACGGGTATAATAAAAATCGTAAATTTACGATTTTATTATTGTTGCAATTAATTCAAGGTAAGCTGTTTTTTGTTTGTTTAGATTTATAGGTTCAAATTAGACAGATTTCATGTAAAGACTGGATAAGTGAATATTTTTTCGGTAATATAAAATTCAACGTATCAAACATACGTAATTAAAAAAATAATATCCAGCAGTTAGGTAGGTTTATTTAAGTATACGATCATATTTGTTTCATTCCTTAATTTTAATTAGCCTTAATTTTTTTTTTTCATAAACGCAATTAACAACAGACCCTATTTATTCTTTTCTATTTTTTAATTTTTGTTCGATCCTAACTTAATGAATCTTTATTACAATTTATTGTATGTACCTAGGTAATAAGTTGAGGTTTAGGAAATTAACGTCGGGAATTAAGGAAATTAATTATTATGACTTTCGATATTTTATGTCGGATATCAATTTAGATTGTACTAAATTAAAGTAACATTTGCGTAGGTGCAAATGTTACTGTGCCAATTTTATAAAAAAAATATTATGTACTCTCATTATAATTGTGGCTGTAGCCCGTATATCATTCATGAGTCATGATTGATGTTGAAGATGACTATCATTTTAATTTACCTGACAACGTAGGTACGTACTTTTTAAAAGGTTTCATAAACATATAATTATTATTATGTCGGAACGCCAATGGTAGCGTTAATAAAAGTGCAATTACAAAAAATAAAACTGATAAGTAAATTCCACACAAAATACTCTTTTGAAGTGAAAATGTCTTTTTAACCGATTAAAAAAAAAGGAGGAGATTGTCAATTCGACTCTATTTTTTTATTTGTCTTAGCTCTGAACTTTTTCTACGTGAATCGATTCGGAATTTTTTATTTGAAAGCTGGTGCTTCTCATGTGATCCCATATATATTTGATCAAGTTCTGACAAGTAGTTTTTGAGTTATCCTTAATACTGCGTATTTTTTCCACTTAGTTTATATTGATGATGTTTTAATAATTTTCTGTCACTGTTATTTACATATCAAGTAGTGGTATAGGAATTTGTGGGGTAGGTACCACAAATAAAAAGTGAAAAATAAATCATTTTTGCAAAAAAGAAACAATCGACTTCCAAAAAAAAAAAAATATTTTTCACTCTTTTGGGTTTTTTTTGGAAGTTGGTTGATTTTTTTGTAATAAAGATTTTTATAAAAAAACTACCTTCAGCGCGCGATTTCAGTCCACGTGAAGTCAACTATAGTTATCTACAATAAAACATATAATATGGCACAGTATAATAAAATAAGCAGTATTACGTCTTCATACAAATCGGCAGAAACGACGCGCTTCGAAATCTCGGTGTACACCAATATTCAACAGTCGCGCGTGCCAGTTAGGTACGTAAAGACGGACGGACGCGGACGGTGCGAGACGCTCTCACACTTATTTTATTTATTGAAATTTGGTACGAAGTTATTGACTGTATTGTTCAGTGTATGGCTGTTTGAATTCATTAATATCGAAACCAGTTTTTTTTATTATCAACTCAGTCGGCAAAGTAAACCATATAAGCCTATAAAAATAACATAATTTTTTGTTTTATATTTATTTATGTTATGTAAGTATTTCAATATTTATTAAAGCGCCATGAGCATAACTTCCTTGGCAGGTACTTGGTTGGTGGCTTGGCGGGCTTGGAAGGTGAGTATCTGTCTTTTGCCATGCAATCGATGCCCGATTGAAGGAACAAAATATACATATATCAGCTTCTGCTCGCGGCTTCGCCCGCTTGGATTTCAGTCTGTCACAGAAAATCTTTATCGTGCGACCCACGATCAAAAGCACGTTCGTGAAATCTAAATTATTCATTCCATATTCATCCAAATGATTTGGTGTAAAATACAATTTTATTGACATAAAATTTCCCTGATGATAAAAAAATTGTTTCGATAAGGATTTAACTTTACCTACTTAAATTACCTAGAGAAATTCACATATTTGTTGTATACAACCCTGTCATATTTTATCAATTTGTGAATTAACCTAAGCATTTAGATATTATATGTGATCGCGGATTTTTTTATAGGTCTTTTTATGTAAGTTTTCTATAGAAAGTAATTAATTTTTGAAATCGAATAAATGGAAAGTATCTAAAAAAAAAATCAGACTATCGGAATTGCTTCGGCTGATGTCCCGAGATGATTTAGCAAACAAACCACACACCTCATGCTACAGGATTTCTGAAAAACATTTTAATATACGTCAACAAATCGCAAGGTTTTAAAAATAATGCTCCCCCGTCATTAAATTTGTCGGACCTATAAAGTACAGTTACCCTTGAGACACAGTCAGTGGGCAACCCTACTAGTGCGTGTTTATCTACTGAGCGGCCGTAGGTAATTATTTCAAGGACACTGCCGAGACGTAATACTGCTTACTTTCTTATACTGTGCCTATGACACTCGGCAACAGTGTAGCTTTCTATAATGTTACGGCTACATTGTCGCGACAGCGTGAACTACACTTCTCGCGCTTTTTCTCGCACACCGCTGTACAACAGAGAGCGCGCGAATTGTAGTTTGCGTTATCGCGACAATGTAGCCGTAGCATCAGTGAAAGATGTTTGTAATCAGATCAGTAGGTACTTCCAGAAATTACTAAACAGTCTAACAATTTTACCTCATTATAGGAATACTAGCGAGCGACCCTGCCCGGCTTCGGACGGGTAGTAAAGTTATGCCTACTTTTTTTCTGACGAAATGTGCTATCAGCCTGTTACGTCGATCATGCGGGTTAAATTAAAATGTAACAGATGTTCTTTTATTTCCAACCTTGCAAGATGATGACTAGAAGATTTTTTTTATGACATAGCGCACACACAGACACACTTGCACTGTTGTGCTTTTTTAACTTTTAAACTATTTGACCGGACCGAAGCGAACACATAATGCAACGGACAAAGTTTTGCCAATAACGGCGTTCGCCTAAATGGTAGACATACGCTATCGCGAACTTTTTTAAGACCTATTTATAAGTAACAATCCCACCATAGATTATTTATGTGTACATCTAACGGTTTCTGCAGCGCACACCGAGTTAGCTCTCAAACGGCAGGATTTTTCCGACTACCTACTTCAACCATCAATGTCATATTTCAGCTAATTTACACAAAACTTTAATGAATTCTACAGATAAACCGTCCTCATGAATCACTCCGTCCATTGTTGAAACCCGTGTGAAAATCCGTTCGGTAGTTTTTGAGTTTATCGCGTACAAACAGGCAGACAGACAGACAAAGGCGGCTGTGGACTTTTTTTTATAATATTATGCTGATTAGTTCAGATTTGCTGCGATTATTTTAATTGATATTTTGACCGAGTGCGTTCAATGAACAATTTTTTAAACTGCCAAGTACATGGTCATAGTCAAGGTCAAAGTATTTCAATAAAGCCAATGACTGATGTTGTTTGCTAAAAGATTTGACAGTTATCCTTTTTCTAAATTAGTAAGTATAGTATTGATGCTTCAAAAACAAAAAATATATACCAACTTAACGAGTAAGAAAAAAAAAATGCGTCAGTGTCGTGGAACACTCGTTTGGAACGAAGTTCCTTTCGTAGTATATTTAGAACATCCATAGAATAAAATTGAAAATCATAAAAAGGGTTATATTGAGTCAGCCGTAAACGATAGGTATATGCAGTCGCGGACTTTTTTTTTTAACTTTTAAAGGGGAGCAATTCCGTGATATATGATTTTTGCGTAACTTTAACCGTTTACGCAGCACACGCAATAGAAGCTCTCAAAAGGAATAAATTTTATCCCGTTTTTGCAACATTTTTCATTTATGCTCCGCTCCTATAGGTCGTAGCGTGATGTTATATAGCCTAAAGCTTTTCTCGATAAATGGACTACCCAACACAGATAAATGGACCATCCAGAAAGGTCCGTGACGGAAACTCGTAACGGAAAATTATTACACTTTTTTTCGCCTAGCCCCCATCTGCCAAGTCCGTACCGTGCGATAAGGAACTTCGTTCCAAAACCAAAATGATTCCTTTGTTTAGGTTCCTACCTGGGTGCTGAGGTCACTTTGGTTTATTGAATGGTACCTAAATGAGTTTCTTCTTCACAGCCAACTTATGCATTAGTTAGATTTTGCTCCAACCGTGCGATAACACCCATGACCTTCTAAGTTTTGCATACAATATAACATTCATAATTTAATTGTTTTCGTTCATAAAAATTACTACCATATAATATAATAATATATTAAAATCTCGTAATAATAAACTTGCCTCATTTTTCACATTACAACGTTAAAGTGGAATAGTCCAAATTACGTAAAAATAAATTAGCTGTATAAATAGTATAATTATATCGTAGGAACTGTTAGGAAGACGCAACTATACAAACATAATAATTATTAGTGTATTTCGTCTACGAGCGGCGTTTTTTAGGATTCCGTAGCCAAATGGCAAAAAACGAAACCCTTATGGATTCGTCATGTCTGTCTGTCTGTCCGTCCGTATGTCACAGCCACTTTTTCCAAAACTATAAGAACTATGCTGTTGAAACTTGGTAAGTAGATGTATTCTGTGAACCGCATTAAGATTTTCACACAAAAATAGAAAAAAAACAATAAATTTTGGGCGTTCCCCAAACTTAGAACTGAAACTCGAAAATTATTTTCATCAAACCTATACGTGTGGGGTATCTATGGATAGGTCTTCAAAAATGATATTGAGGTTTCTAATATATTTATTTTTCTAAACTGAATAGTTTGCACGAGAGACACTTCCAAAGTGGTAAAATGTGTGTGTATATAATAATAAAACTAGAAAAAAATATATGATGTACATTACCATGTAAACTTCCACCGAACATTGGTTTGAACGAGATCTAGTAAGTAGTTTTTTTTTTAATACGTCATAAATCGTAAACCGCAATTTACCTTTCATTCAATCAACTCAAATATAAAAATAAAATAAAACATTTAATTTCATAAACATAAACCTTATGCATAAACCGTGAACCATTATTTTCTAATAATAAATCTGTAATAGGTGCCTAAGTAAATAATAATTATAATTCGCGCGGGGCGAGGATTGATCGGTAGCGGGTGCGGAGCGCGCGGGGGGCAGGTCCTCGACTGCGCTTACCCGACCGGGCAGACACGTGAGGGCAGACGTCGTTGACACTCGTGCGCGCGGAGCTAGTTAGGGTTCCGTACCCAAAGGGTAAAAACGGGACCCTATTAATAAGACTTCGCTGTCTGTCCGTCCGTCTGTCTGTCACCAGGCTGTATCTCAAGAACTACGATAACTAGACAGTTGAAATTTTCACAAATCATGTATTTCTGTTGTCGCTATAACAACAAATACTAAAAACAAAATAAAATAAATATTAAAGGAGGGCTCCCATACAACAAACGCGATTTTTTTGCCCTTTTTTGCTCGATATCGATAATGGCAACAGGTAGGCACTTGAAATATTCACAAAATACTCAGTTGTATTTTTGCTTTAATAATAAATAATAAAATTAAAATAAAATAAATATTTAAGGGTGCTCGATATCAATAAATGGTAACAGGTAGGCACCTAATTTGTGTACCTACTGTTGTTTACCTAGTCAATGGTACGGAACCCTTCGTGCGCGAGTCCGACTCGCACTTGGCCGGTTTTTTTTCTTAGGTTGGTAAGCTAGCGCTTAGTCGCTTACTAAACCTGAGTGTATAAATTTTCAGTAAAAATACTTTTTTGGGCTCCGCTGGCATTGAAAACCTAAAAAAGAATACCTTATTTTTTTTTTATAATTCTTAATTATGTTTGTGCATAGAAAATAGGACAGTCACGATTAAAATGCAATTTAAACAATGTATTTTCAGATGACCCAGGTTAGCGAAAAAGATGTGGCTGCCTTCAAAGACTGGCTGGCTAAAGAACCGACTCTACCCAAAAATTTTGGTAAGTATCTACCTACTTAGTTAACTAAAAGTCTCTGGCAATCACAACTGCAGATAAGATGACCTTGAAAATCTGTCAGCTAAGGCTGATATCAGATGCTTCACTCTAGTGAATGTTCCTTTTATTTTCATTCTACGTTCACTCGACACCGAAAACTACATAGGAATTAACGTTCATCTGCTCATTATATTTAATTTTCCGACCTGTGATCTGTTTCTGTAGGCGAGTGAAAGATGCCGAGTGTCGAAATCCAACATCGTTCGCTAATGAATAAATTTTTTACACTTGATTCATTTTGAGTTCAGACATTTCACTCAGAGTGAAAGGTGCTGAATGAAAGACAAAAAATGAAGCGTAATTTTTGTGTCGACTGGCGTTTCAGAAACCGGATGGAAGCCAAGTATCATGCTTAGGTACAGTTAGGTAAGTAGTACATACCCAGTTAAACAAATACTTAGCATGTATTTAAACTTGGTGACGATTTACCTAGTGGAGTTCGAGTAGGTATGTCAATATTAACAAAACCGCGTCTTTCACTATCAAGAAATTCGCTGTTTTTGTTATTTGATCATTTTGGGTTATTGGGTCGTGTGTTCGGTATTTTTTTTTAATAAATTTCTAACGATAGCAATTTGGCATGTTCATTAGGTACTAAGTAGGTACCTAATTACTTTAAGGTTTCATCTGTCATAGCTGTGTCGAGACGAGCTAAGCTATTCGTAAAAGCTCATATCGTACTAAATAGCTAGTCAGCTAGGTTGTGTTAGAAAATCACTATATTTTTTGTTGCTAGCTAAAATAATAGTCCAAGCATTTTTAGTATAGTGGAAATACAGCTTTCAAATGTGGTGCTGTTCCACAAACGATGGGACATTAAATATCGTGCCCAGCGTGTCCTGTGGTCTACACGTTACAGGAATTATGGACACTAAGTACTGAGCCACTGAAGTTGCCAAAGTCTTAGCCAAATTCTGGACTGACTCAATTTAGATTGCAAGCTAAGTACTCGTATACGCATACGGTGGAGGTCTGCCCGGCGATTGGCGGCGGCGATCTTTCGCGTCCGGTCCTGGTCCAGGCCATGGTACAGAACGAGAGGGAATGGGAAGCCGTCACCTCCTTCTGCGAAGCAGTAATGCTCGCGAAGGAGGAGGCGGAGCATGAGAGGGAGAGGCAATCGCTGCACCCTCGCGCCCCTAGTCGCCGCAAGATGAGACACTCTGGGCGTCGGGAGTCGATTGCCGACTCCCGGCCACCGTAGGCGCGGGCTTGCGAACGGCGAGCAATGGGCAGCTCGCCGTCCGGTAAGGACCACGCCTGGGTCAACGGCGCGTCGTGTTCCACGCGCGTCTCAAAGAGATGTCAGCATAATTGACGGGGTCCAATAGGGCCGATGCCTGCCGGGGTCGCGGATTGTTCGAAAGAGTTACTGTGGTTCTGGCGCACAGAAGGAACATGGGTGGGTTTCAGTCAGTAAGAGTCTGACACGCCCGCCCGCTCCGCCCGCTCCGCCGCGAGCGGGAGAGGTCATTTGATGATAACCCACCAAAAAAAAAAAACCTGGGTATACGCAGACGACTGCTTCTGCTAGGACTGTGTTCGTTATATCTACATACAAAACAGTCCAACGAGTCCAACGACTCACGAGCTCTCACTCGCTTTTCTTAATTTTCTACCAATTGAGCAATATCAGTTAATTATTGAAATATGAATATGCATGCAGTATTAGTTGAATACTAGCTAGTGTAGATATTTATTATTCTTATGCCGCAAGCTACAATGCTGATTCATTCGTCAAATACGTAAACGGTTGTCATGTTGCCAACTATTAATACTTGGTCATGGCAGCTATATTATCTAACGGCAAAATAGTAGGTATTTACTCAGCTATTAGATCCTCACTTTTAGCCACTTTCTTTCTATTGATAATCGTCGTCGTTGACACCCTTTTTCACCCACTATTGAGGCCTCCTTTTGTGCCATGCTTCCCTAGTCTTTGCAAGTCTCATCCAGGTCTTGTCCGCTGTCCTTTATAGGTCATCCGCCCATCTGGCTATTGGTCTCATTACTACACTGGAAAGTGCCAGGTTGCCCCCTTAATTCAATGGACTTCGTTCTTAAATAACTTAATTCAATGGACCCCGAATAGTTATCTATACTAATATTATAAAAAGGTAAAATTTGTAAGTTTGTAATCTTCGGAACTACCGCACCCTAATTGCGTCTGAATAATTTTGAAGCCTATTGCTAATCCATTGCTTTATATGTTCGAAAAATTTGTCTGCTCAACAAAGTAAATAACGCAATGAATGTTGTTGAACTGTCAAAACGAAAGCCATTAGAGTGTTACGCAATTACCCCGCTGATCCAATTCCGATATATTTTTCTCTAAGGTACCTACAGTATTGCCGAGTGTCACATAATTTATAAATATTATACAAACTTTCGTAACAATTGCAGCTAGCTTCCTTAGAAGATTTCTATTATCGAATTCGAGAAATCTTGCCTGTAAAACTAAGACCATTGGTTAAATGGTCTAAGCTGTAAAATAATATAATAAATGGCGCGTAATACTTACAGTTCCACTTACAACCTAAATCGTTTCACGCTTGGCTAGATAAGTAAGGCCCTTATTTTCTGCGTCAGTTAAACATAAGTATAATGAAAAAAATATCATTCTTTATAAACGTTTTATGTTTAACTAGTTGCGTTGCGAGTATATGTATTTATTTGATGTGAGTAATGATTTATATGCTAGGTAATTTGCGTACGACAAGTATTATTGTGGACATTTTTTTTATGACAGAAATATGTGTTATGAAATGACTGTGGTGGAACCTTCATGCAAGCCCAAAAGCATGGCTTGCCCTTATAACCAACTACTCTTCATACTTTAAGGGGACAGTCTGTTTACCGTAGCTTACCCCCTCTAGACATAACTGATACGTAGATATTTGAACTTGCCTGAAACTATTTTTTTTGTCAACTGTATAGTCATTATCATCATCATTCCCTTGTCCTGGAGTCGGCCCAATGTGTTTTTCTTCTATGGTTCGCTATTAGTCGTCATGTCGGTAGTCACTCCCTTTCTCATAAACATATCATCTCTCACACAGTCCATCCATTGTCAAATGTATAGGCGTTGAATAATTTCTATAATATAGAAAAAAAAACGTGTGGGCTCGGGAGACCCCCGTCAGGAACCTAGTTCCTTACGCTTTTTCTTCAATTCCCAATCCTAATTCGTAACGAAACATTTTATAATTATCGCAGCCGCCATCATGGATTTTCATTTTGATTTCCTCACTATTGGCTTCAGCACCCTCGAAAACATGAAAAATATCACTCTCTCTGACTCTTTCTATTAAACAGGTTGGTCCAAATATTTAGTGACGCCAAAAAAATAAATTGAAGCCTCATGCCCAGGGGTACCCGAAAATACCCCATGCATGTTCCACGATTCTTACTTGTTTTCGAGTTATAATATTTTTATTAAATTACTTGAAAAGTTTATCGGAAGTGCTTTCAAAAAATTCTATCTTTATTTTTAGACGGCTTTTTTACATATTTTTTTTTACAATTTTCATGGTTAAGGAATATTCTGTCAGATATAAAATAATCATCTTCCTATTTAAGATAATTAATTTAAGATACAAAAATGTTGATCGAATTGGATTGAGAGAATGAATACATCAAATTAACTTAATAAACATAAATTCTTAAAAAAAATAAAGTTACAAATGGCTTAAACCGACAACGCCCGTCCTAGGTAAACTCATCGTAACATAACCGGTTTTTCGACGCTGTATCACTCGAACGTAAATTGCTCCTTTGGGATCAAAATTTTTGTATCTTAAATTAATAATAGGAAGATGATTATTTTATGTATGAAAGAATATTCCATACCAAGGAAACTTGCAAAAAAAAATTTGAAAAGGCCGGGTAAAAATAAAGATAGATTTTTTTTAAAGCGGTTCCCATAATGTTTACAAGAAATTTAAAAAAAATATTATAACTCAAAAACTATCAAGAATCGCGGAACATACATGGGGTAATTTCGGATACCCCTGCATTAAGAATATTTATTTTAATGACGTCACTATTTCTACCACCTGTATATAATAAAAAGTTGCATGGAGAGGGGCATTAACGCTTTTTCGTTACGTGACGATATCTGAACTACAAGTTTACTCCTACCACAAGCTGCGTTAAAGAACTTCGTTCCAAAAAAAACAACGTTCGATTACCTTTTTATCGCAATTCATGGTGCGTTTACCAACACCAATAGTTCAATAATCAGTAGCAAGCACTTACAAACAAGGTCATATTGCACTTAGTTTGTTTCCTAACGCGCCTCGAAAATGTAGCCCATTTAATTTGACCTCAGTAGTTTTATAAGCAATCTGCACAGTTTTGTAGGCAAAATCTCGTGCTCGTACGTATCGAAATTGCAGTTTCGCGTGCCTCTAACATTTAACAATGTAATTACATCAACTTAATTAAGATGAAAGTTACATTCAACTTTTCCACCACTCGGTTAGAAAGTTAGTTAGAAACAATCTGTATTGTATTGGTAAAAGTATTAGAAAAACATGGGCTATCATGGGGACTGCCGTCAGAAGAACTATGAAAATGCTTTCACTGCTGGCCAAGCGCAATACTTCATACTCTTGGAATATCAGTGACGCGAACTCCTAAGATTTTTCCCGCCCAAAAATCGCTCAACGAGCCTAAACAAGTTTTCACTTCAAAAATTACCAGTGGGGTAATTGCATAACACACATAAAATGGCAATCGACCGCAGTGCATTCATTTTGACAGTTCAGCCACGTTCATTGCGTTATTTACGTTATTGAGTAGAAGAATTTTTCAAACCTATATGAAGCAATGACTTAGGAATTTCCCTCAGAACCCTCGGATTGACATTCAAAATATGTTACGCAATTGGGTGCAGGTCAGGTTAGTCAGGTAAATTTATTCTTGTCCTTCATTAACATAGTATTCTCCTTAGTGGTAAAAATAATAATTTGGCTAGATCTGTTACCAAGGTCTGCAAAAGTTGAACCGGATTACATACATACATATACTCACGCCTTCTTCACATGCGGGTAGGCAGAAAGTACAGAACGCCACCTGCTACGAGCAATACATTTCTCTAAGTTCATATTACTGTATTGAATGACTATTTCATGAAATCATGATTTTTGACACCAATTCTAACTTAAGGAGTTGTATTGCCGATTCTAATGATTATAATTCTGTAAAGCCATATTTGTTACGGCCGCGAACAATATTTTAATCAAAACACAACCTGACTGACCTGCAAATTACAAAAAACGTAAGAAAATTTGAATTTCGCGGGCTACCCTGAAAGTTCCGCCTTAAGCATCGTTCGTTTAACTACTTGTCAAGATCACGAAACGAAGTATATTAACCTTGACAGCTATAGAGATCGGTAAGGTATTAGATAACCAGGAAATACAAAAGAAGAACTAGTAAATTCGATTAATTTTTTATTCGGTTATTGATTTGACTGCCTCCTTGCTTGATCCCAGGGTCATATCTATAATGTCAGTGACGAAGTGAGTGACTGGGATATTATGGTAGAAGCTAAATCTTTTGTTTTTGAAATTTTTATTATTATTGTTGTATCTGAATATTATGTGGTTAAAAGGATGAAAAAAAATACCAGCTGATTTGTCCCACTGCAGGGCAAAAGCCTCTTCTCATACGGAGAAGGCATGAGCATTGCTCGCGCAAGGCAGGTTGGAGATTTTAGAGTTCCTATAGGTATTAATTAATTTATTAATTATTATTTATTAATTAATTAAGCCCACGATTAAATAATTAAATATTTACATGCTGGAGGTTTACACGGGGAATCTTTATTTTCCGTTTCACGCCTCTGCGTGGTGTTATGTAGGTACTTAAAAGTTTAAACAAGGAATCAGTCGTTTACCTACACAGACTATGTACTCGTATAATTTTGTACAATAACGTGTATTTTAATTTTAATGTCATCATCTCGCACTGACCTCATCAATAAGGTAGGTAGGTACCTATATAATTATTTATACATGTAATGCATTTATACATGTGAAAACTACTTGCCAACTTGATTGACCTGAGTACCTAACAGCACAATGTTTGTTCGTGTTGCTGCATTAATTAATGACAAGCACAACGTCAGTTTGAGGTCCTCTCTGTGATCAGAATTGTTAATGTGTATACATTCAATCGTTGTACTGCGATTATATGGGTAGGTAAGTATAGTGTGATCAATTAGTTAGGTACGTACTCAAATCAAGTGATCCCAAGATTAATTTTGTATAGATAGCAGGATAAACAAATAAGTCATTCGTTTGAATGGCGCCAACAACAGACATAGCATAACATACAAAGGCACGATTAAATAATAACAAATTACATGAATACATATTCAGAAAATAATAATTACAAAGTGCCAATATCCAAAACAAGAAGAAAATACATATTTTGAAGACACACTTTAAATGAAATAACGAATTTACAAAATGCGGTGTGCGTGTCAAGATTGCACCAAATCTCCTGAGGTGACCGAGGTAGAGTTGAGAGTGGCGGTACGTAGGCTGAGTGCCAAGAATACCGCCCCAGGACCCGACGGCTTACCTGGAAAAGCCTGGGTCCTGGCCTCGGAGGCTCTCGGGCCTCGACTAAGAGGGCTCCTAAGCGCATGCTTGGAGGAGGGCCAGTTCCCACTTCGTTGGAAGACGGGGAAACTGGTCCTCATTAAGAAGCCGGGGCGCCCAGCGGACTCTCCGTCCGCTTACCGGCCCATCGTGCTGCTCGACAAGATGGGCAAGCTCTTTGAAAGAGTCATTGCAGACCGCCTCGTCGGGCAGCTGGTGCGCGTGGGGCCGGATTTGGCGGACAGCCAGTTTGGTTTCCGCAGGGGGCGCTCCACGGTGGACGCCATCATGCGCGTGCGAGCCCTCACGACGGGGGATGCTGTGGCCCGGGGTGGGGTCGTCTTGGCGGTGTCTCTAGACATCGCCAACGCCTTCAATACCCTGCCCTGGAGTTGCATCAGGGAGGCACTCCGGTATCACCGGATGCCGACCTACCTCTGTCGTGTAGTCGAGGCCTATTTGACGGATAGGGCGGTAATCTACCCCGGTCACCAGGGAGAATGGAACCGGCGAGAGATGTCGTGCGGTGTCCCACAGGGATCGGTCTTGGGGCCGCATCTGTGGGACATCGGGTACGACTGGGTGCTGCGCGCCGACCTCCCTAGCGGCGTCAGCGTGGTGTGCTACGCTGACGACACGCTAGTCCTGGCGCAGGGGAGGTCGCACCAGGCGGCGGCCGAATTGATGACACGCGGGGTTGCGCCAGTCGTTGAGAGGATCCGGCAGTTGGGACTCGAGGTGGCCTTGCACAAGTCTGACGCCATGTGTTTTCATGGTCCTCGGAACGCGCCACTGTCGGGTTCCCAAATAACGGTAGGAGGAGTTCACATCGGCGTCGAGTCGACGATGAAGTACCTGGGACTCGTCCTCGACAGCCGGTGGAACTTCGTCGAGCACTTCCGACGTTTGGCTCCCAGACTGCAGCGGGCCGGGGCTGCTTTGAAGCGCTCTTGCCCAATCTGGGGGGGCCAAACGCCTCCTGCCGGAGGCTCTATGCAGTGGTCGTGCGGTCCATGGCCCTTTACGGGGCACCGGTGTGGGCGCGTTTGCTAAGGCTCCGGCCAGCCCGCCGGTTGAAAGCGTCCCAAAGGGTCATGGCCATCCGGATGGTACGGGGATACCGCACGGTCTCCTGCGAGGCGGCGAGCCTCCTTGCCGGATTGCCGCCATGGGATCTGGAGGCAAAGGTCCTCGCGCACGTTTGGGAGTGGCGCGAGGAGGCGAAACGCCGGGGCGTAACTCCGCTGCCGCGAGAAATCACGGCACAGCGGACAGAGCTCCGGCGGGATCTCATGGCGGCATGGAGAGTGCGACTGTCGCAACCCAGCGCAGGGCACGCCACAATTGCGGCGGTAAGACCCCTCTTTGAGGAGTGGCTTGAGAGGCGCCACGGCGTCCTCACCTTCCGCCTGACGCAGGTCCTCACCGGACATGGCTGTTTCGGGAGGTTCCTGTTTCGGATAAGGCGGGAGGAAACGCCCGGGTGTTATCATTGCGTGGATCGACCGGAGGACACGGTGGAGCATACGGTGGAGGTCTGCCCGGCTTGGGCGGAGCACCGCCGTGTCCTCGTGGCGGCGATCGGCGGCGGCGACCTCTCGCGTCCGGCCCTGGTTCAGGCCATGGTACGGAGCGAGAGGGAATGGGAAGCCGTCACCTGCTTCTGCGAAGCAGTAATGCTCGCGAAGGAGGAGGCGGAGCGCGAGAGGGAGAGGCAATCACTGCGCCCTCGCGCCCCTAGTCGCCGCAGGAGGAGACACCCTGGGCGTCGGGAGTCGATTGCCGACTCCCGGCCACCGTAGGCGCGGGCTTGCGGACGGCGAGCAATGGGCAGCTCGCCGTCCGGTAAGGACCAGGCCCGGGTCGACGGCGCGTCGTGTTCCACGCGCGCCTCAAAGAAATGTCAGCAACATTGACGGGGTCCGATAGGACCGATGCCTGCCGGGGTCGCGGACTGTTCGAAAGAGTTACCGTGGCCCTGACGCACAGGCAACTGAAGGAACACGGGTGGGTTTTAGTCAGTAAGAGTCTGACACGCCCTTCCGCTCCGCCCAGAGCGGGAGAGGTCATTTGATGATTTCCCACCCAAAAAAAAAAATTGGAGCACCAAATGCTGCACCAAATGGGAGTCCAGCTCAGCATGTGTTAGGCAAATATACCTGACGCTGATATTCTGCTTGGTCCTTGCAGTGGCCAAAGACATAAGTCCGTAGACTTATGTCTTTAATGGTATTATTAACAAAATTGTTAAAATAAGGTTTGAGTATAGTGCTGGGACATAGGGCCGCGTCCCAAAAAAACCTGTGCTTTGCACCCTGAAGCCCTAACGAGACCTTACCATTACGAGTACAGATATACACCTTTTAGCTCAATCATCAGACCAGCTTGGTGGCACCATATTTATGATTGCATATCTTCTGCCCGCGACTTCGTCTGCGGGGAAGTCAACTATAGGTACTATAAAACATACTCTATTGCACTCGGCTTTCAGTCAGTGAAAGAATTTTCGAAATCGGATCAGTAATTCCGAAGATTACCTACTCCATAAGTACATACAAACTCACTTTTATCTCTTTATACTTAATACTTGCGTACCCGGCAGACGTCCTACCCGGAAAAGCAGCGCCACATTAAATATGATATTTTAAATTTAAGATTTAATTTTTTTTTAATTTTGCGAAATAAAAATTCTATGATTACTTCTAAGAAATCTACGGTTGAGTCATATTTTTTTGTTATCTCACTGTTTACTATGGGTCTCTACGTCTAAATTATTCATTTTGAAAAAAAAATTGGCTTAGTGACGTCTACGTGTAACCTTTAATATTTTTATTTAATCAACAATTTAAATGTATTTACTGCACGGAAAATGGAGTATTTCATAAAATTTTAAAATACGGATAACTTATAATTTTCTATTCTTCCTAGCTAGGCAATAAAACATACCGCTCAAAATTATGTAATGTTGTCAAACAACAACGATTTCTCGCGGCAGCGGAGTTACGTTTTGCCTCCTCGCGCGTCCAGATCCCACGGCGGCAATCTGACAAGGAGGCTCGCCGCCTCGTAGGAGACCGTGCGGTATCCCCGGACCATCCGGATTGCCATGACCCTCTGGGAAGCGTTCAAGCGGCGGGCTGGTCGATGCCTTAATGAACGCGCCTACACCGGTGCTCCGTAAAGGGCCATGGACCGCACGACCCTGCGTAGAGCCTCCGGCAGAAGGCGTTTGGCCCTGCCAGATTGGGCAAGAGCCGCTTCAAAGCAGCCCCGGCCCGCTGCAGTCTGGGAGCCAAACGTCGGAAATGTTCCACGAAGTTCCACCGGCTGTCGAGGACGAGTCCCAGGTACTTCATCGTCGACTCGACGCCGATGTGAACCCCTCCTACCGTTATTTGGGAACCCGACAGTGGCGCGTCCCGAGGACCATGAAAACACATGGCCTCGGACTTGGGCAAGGCCACCTCGAGTCCCAATTGCCGGATCCTCTCGACGACTGTCGCAACCCCGCGTGTCATCAGTTCGGCCGCCGCCTGGTGCGACCTCCCCTGCGCCAGGACCAGCGTGTCGTCAGCGTAGCACACCACGCTGACGCCGTTAGGTAGGTCGGCGCGCAGCACCCAGTCGTACCCGATGTCCCACAGATGCGGCCCCAGGACCGATCCCTGTGGGACACCGCACGACATCTCTCGCCAGGTCCATTCTCCCTGGTGACCGGGGTAGATAACCGCCCTATCCGTCAAATAGGACTCGACTACACGACAGAGGTAGATCGGCATCCGGTGATACCGGAGTGCCTCCCTGATGCAACTCCAGGGCATGCATTGAAGGCATTGGCGATGTCTAGAGACACCGCCAAGACGACCCCACCCCGGGCCACAGAAAAAAAAAACGCATGTACCTGTGGTTGGAATACGTCTCCACCCCTTCCATGACGCACCAGTCAATGACACGCGGGAACAGAGCGGGGCTTGTGAACAAGATGTCCACCACTAACTTACCCCGCATCCTGCCCCGTGTTTCCGTATAACCGTGTTCTTGGCATTGAAGTCCCCGAGTACGAGCACGGGAAGGGCATGGATTCCGACGACGATGACTCTCAACTCTGCAAGGGATTTGTGGAACTCGGCTAGAGTTCGGTTTGGGGAGAAGTATACCCCTACCACAACAATCTCCCCGAACCGTGTTGCCACGCAATCCCATCCTCTCTTGACACCCTCAAGCGACGGGGTACCGGCGGCGGCCGGAGAAATTAGGGTCACTGAGCCGCTCAGGTCCTCCACTCAGTTATCTCTAGGCGGGACAAAGTGCGGCTCAGCGACCACGCCGATGTTAATCAACCACTGCGCCATGCTCTGGAGCAACAGATCCTAAGCGGCGACGCAATGGTTAATGTTCGCCTGGAGGAGGCGTAATGGGGCCATTATTGGCACTCCATCCTGCCTGCCCGGCGGCAGAGTTAGTGCGAGCCCGCTCTTACTCCGCCAATGTGCGTCTCTGCTTAAACAGAGAGACACACGTTGGAGCGATCCTCCGACAGGATATTTGCATGCGGGTAACTAGACCCCTTAGGCACACAGTACCTAATGGGGAGTGATTGCCCGCACTCGGTGCACCGGCCCGGAGACTGGCCTTTCCTCCAGACGCATCCACGGGAAATTCCAGCCCACGGGCACATGGGGACGTTTTCTGTCCTAGCACCCCATAGATTGTCACCTGAATTAAATACATCTGCACAGTTTCAAAGATATACTATCACTAGATTTGGGTGAAAACTACATTCTTAGATTTTCTAACAAACTCACATTTAGGTCCGACAAATATCTAAAACCTTAAAAAAAAAACTATGATATATATGAAGTAGGAAAAATTAGAATGAATGTAAGTAGATAGATACTCGTATGTACAATATCGACAGTTGTTAATTAATGTTGTTATTTGTTGTTTTAGCTATGTCCACAGGATAAAATAATACTTAATTAGGTAGCACTTATGTATATGCAATCGGAAGTTATGACTTCTTAATTTACATAAATTAAAGATTCCACTCATATAAATTAAAATAAAGAATAAGTGCTAACAAGTGTAATAACTTAATTATTTTATATTTTATTTTATTTTAGTTGGGTTAGCTCTTGACTCTAGTCTACGTCAGAGATGACAGAGTCAAAGACGACGATGGAGCCCCGCGGTTTCACCCGCATAAGTCTCGATCCCGTGGGAATATCCGGATAAAAAGTATCCTATCTTTTTTCTTCATAATATTAGTTTAGATAGGTCAAAGTAAAATATATATTTGAATGACCATTAGCAGTCCCTCGTGGCTAAATGATAAGACCGGCACGGGTCGATCGAAGGTTAAGCTACGCTTGCTGCAGTTGGTTCGTGGATGGGTGACCATCCAGTACATATTGAGACCCTCCCGTGCCTCGGAAAGCACGTTAAGCCATTGGTCCCGGCTGTCATTCGTAGATCTTCGACAGTCGTTACGGGTAGTCAGAAGCCCAAAAGTGTGATAAGTAATCTTACAAAGGGGTATCGGGTTACCCACTTACTGGGTTGTGGAGGTCAGATAGACAGTCGCTCCATGTAAAATACTGGTATCCAGCTGTTTCCGGTTAGACTGGAAGCCGACCCCAACATAGTTGGAAAAAGGCTCGGCAGATTGATTTGATTGGCAGTCATCAATATATTATTTTCACCTAACTTATAGTTATTATTTGAAAAGTGTATTATTACTTACAATTTTAAAAGTTTAACCACGGTGACAAAGTGACGAATGATTTTTTAATTAATATAATGTATAATGATGTTTTTATTGCATAAAAGCACACAGTGGTTTTAATTTTAAGTCGTTATTAAGTTGTTAAGTCAGTTTTATTTTCCGCATTTCATAACGGGTTCACCACCTATGCTTATAAATTCAAAATGTAAAAAATATAGGTTTACGTCGCTTACGGATATATTAAAATTTTGTAAGAGAAATAAGCCGGTTTTTAACTCCAAATGACCTTTAAGATCTGGTTTGCATTTTATACATTTTTTGTAAGGCCAAAGAACAGAACGAGTTGGTTAAAAAATATAGCATTAAATAGTTAATAGGTTGATATAAATTTAAAGCTTTAATAATGATCCATATGACTATTTATAAAATCACCTAAATAAGAAACGCAAAGTTTGTGAAAATGTAGCACACTTCCCCTTGACTAAAACGTAGGTACGTGATCATTAATAAAGACTCACTAGCGACACGACGCGGCATGGCATTGCAAAGCATTAACCTTTGTATGGCCCGGCATGCCGAAGTTTTCTCGTCGTCCCCTTACTATATCATTATATGCTCAAATTCCCTTGTGACGATATCAATGAAATGTGAGTGCTAAGTGTATGAAAATAAGATTTTAAATCCTTTGCTCTGCCATGCCGCGCCCGCCGTGCCGCCTGGTGCCTTTATAGATTAGATACCTACATACATTTTGACCAAGAGGAAGTGGTCCAGTTAGCTATAACGTAGCGGTACTACTTCACTCGTCGACTTTAAATACATAAAGCAAAAAGCATAAAGCGATCTGCAGCTTTACAATCACTTCTCGACGCAAGACGCGGACGCCGATGTGTCTGCTATGAACAGAGACCTGGATTTAATTAGTGAGTGGTCGCGGTCTTTCGGACTGCAGATCAACCCTAAGAAATCCCAGGACATAATTATCGGCTGCAGGTATATACGGAATAGGCTCGATGTTGCGTCGCTGTCTCCACTCTGTCTGAATGGAGTTCAGATTGAATACGCAAAAACGGTTAAAAATATGGGGGTGACCATGGACTCTTACTTATCGTGGACTACCCAAGTTGCTCAAGTCAGTCGCAAAGTGCACTACACGTTCCATTCGTTGAAATGACTCCAGAGCTTCTTGCCCTTGAACACCAAAATCTCCCTTGCTCAAACTCTCATACAGCCCATCATAGACTACGTGGATACCTGTTATTTGGATGCCACCGAGGAGCTTTTAAATAAACTTGAGCGTTTGCAAAATATCTGTATTCGTTCTGTTTTTTACCTTAAAAAGTATGATCTACGTTTCTAACTTTCGCAAGATACTCAAGTGGCTCCCTATTCGACTTCGCAGGAACTCTCAGATATTGTGTCTGCTATTCAACATACTTCACAACCCTAAAATGCCATCCTATAGAGACCTAACGCTATCCTGTAGAGTGAAAGAGCACTATCTTTCCACTTTGTCATAATTGCATATATATTTATTATGATATATTTGAATGTATTATTTCATTTATTCATTTTCATACATATGAAATCATTTTTTAAATTTAATTGAGTACATGAATAACAACTTATATCTAATTAATTAACCTAACCTAACTAAAACTATTAAAAAACTAAAAAATGGCGTCAAAAAATTCCTCCGCATCGCTGTCGACTGGTAATGTACCCAAGAGACTGGCGGCATTGCCACGTTGTTATGATATATATATTTAGGTTCCCTATCCATTTGCATAAAATGTTAAGACCTAATATAATTTAGCATAATTTTGTTTGGCATAATTATATTTTCGCATAATATAATTACGCATAACAGCTTACGCATATTTTTTTTAAGCATAATTTCTCTAACCATAATAATGATTAAGCATAATATTCTAAAGCATAAATTTATTAAGCATAAAGTTCTACAGCATAACTTTTTTATGAACTATTTTGTGGGTTTTTTTTTCGCTGTAGGAAGCATGAAGCAAGCAAGCATACAGCATGCAAGCAAGCATGCAAGCAAGCATGCAAGCAAGCATGCAGCAAACAAGCAAGCATGCAGCATGCAAGCAAGCATGCAGCATGCAGCAGGCAGGGTTTATGTCACGGCTCCGGCGCTGCGGGCCTCCGGCGGCCCCATGCGTGCTAATCGTCGCAGACGGCTTTCGCTCACCACCGCAGCTTCGGTTTGTTGGCCGGCTTCGCCGGCCAGCCTCAGCCGCGGCGGCTCGCTCGCAGCCGCCTGCTCCTCAGCCCGCGGGCCGCCTCGGCCCTACGCGCCTACGCGATTTTAAATTACACTCTAGGGGTAGGACAAACAAGACTACGTGGAGTCGGTTTTGCAGCAATTCGGTTCTGTCACTAACTTTTGTTGCACAGCATATTAAATTTTAATCAACAATATTATGCTAATAGTCATTAGGCCTACTAACGTTATGCGAATCAAATTTATGCCAAAACAAATTAGTCTTTAAGATGATTTTGCCAACATAAAATGTATGCCTAAAAAAATTATGCCGAAGTATTATTATGCCAAAACAAATTGTGCCAAAATCGTTATGCCGAAGTATATTAGGACAAAGAACATTATGCGAAAAGAAGGGATCCCATATATTTATTATTACATAGTAGTATGGATGTATGTAAGTATATTCTCATATTGTACGAGTATGTTTATATTTAAATTGGAAAATTATTTAAGATTTTATGTATTTTGTTTTCTCTTCTACTCTTACACGCGTTATCTACATCTCTTTAGTATACTCTCCTATCGCAGGTATGCTGGAAGAGATTTATTTAGAAATAAGCATCACCTTTGTACGTATTTTTCTGTTCCTTTCTTCTTGTCTGTTTATATATGTGTGTACATAAATGGTTAAATAAATAAATAAAGCTTAGGTACTTACATTTAATTCATAAAATTAATTATATTAAACATTTTAATAAATTTGTTTGATTTTCTTATATTACCGTGGGCTGTGGGACCTCGAGATCTAAATAATTTATTTGATGTATGTATCCTAATTAACAATGATGATATTGGTATAACAATTAATAAAAGCATTATTTAAATTGTTTCAGAGGACATTCTAATAAAGAAGTTCCTCTTCAGCTGCGACTGCAGTTTGGAGCGGACCAAGAGATGCATCGAAAAATTCTGTACCAGCCGAGCTAACATGAGCGAAATATTTACCAACAGAGACCCACAGTCAACTAGGTTGAAAACAGCGTTTGATATCACGTAAGTTAACACATGGTAAATGGGACTTAAACATAACTTGCGAAATGTGGGTGTACTATAGATACACCTCTGCCCAAAACTTCGCGGAATACGGGCGTGATGTTATGTGTGAACGATGATGATTAACTCTGTCCCCTTCTTCCATGTAATTTGAGGTTGGCGAAAAACATTTATCTCTTACATTCTCCCCTGACAACAATCACGCCAAATTATTACCTGTTTCTTTCAGTTCAACCTTCACACAATCCATCGCATCTTTGCATCGGTCTTCCTCTCCCTGTTCACCCGTCAACATTTTATATTTATCACTATTTAAGTCGCATGCGTGCCTCCTTTTCCCATACCTAAACAGACGATTTCCTTTCAACTTTTCTATCACCAGCGCCACTTAAAAACTTCCTCTAACATACTCATTTCTTGCTTTATCCATTCTGATCACTCAATCTTAATCAATCTTCTGGTTTCTTGTCTTGATGACTAGAGACATATGCCAGATGTTACACCAAGTGATTTCAACCTTTGTTTAGATGTTATGGGAGACTTCAATAGACTCTCCAGGATCGCCGTGCTCTAATCTACTAGAATCCAACTCTGATAAATCATTATAATGATTATTAATATTTAGTATCGAGCGCTTTTAGATTTAAAAAAAATTGCGCTGTCGGCCTTCGGGGCTGTCATTTTTTTTTCTCCCATTCTAATTAATATGAAATAGTGTTTATTTCCTTATATACTTATGCCATTATCTTATTAAACATTCATGGAGGTCGGTTAGTAAAGCCATCCACACAAAACCTCTACAGTACCTACTTACCTTTTCCATGAAATATCTTTTAAGAACTGTGGCAACATACAACGCCGGGGTCAACGAGCTCCTGATCCACCGCATCAACGATGCAGAGAAGGTTGATTTCTACGACATCCTCAAATCATTCATGTTGCAAGCTGATCATTGGCTAAGACTGGAAAAGGAGCTGCTTCCGGAGAACCACATCGTCATTATGGATATAGAAGTGTACACGCTCATGCTGGTCGCAAAAGCTAATATTTTTTTCTTCCAGAAGTTTGTTATCTTCTTATTGGTGAGTTAATTCAATTATTTTTAACATTCCTTTTACACTTAGTAAAAGTCGTGATTAGGTACTTAAAATAAACTCGCAGTTAAATACTCTGTTGGTAATGATTTGCAAATAACTCTAACTACTGGCCTAAAAGAATATCAACAATGACTACCTACCTAAGACACGTGCAATCGAATCATTAAAGACATCGCAAATGTATCTATGTCTAGACACAAAGCAACGAATGTCAATTTTCCAGTGCTTAGAGAAAGAAGTCTTTGGTTACAAGAAAAAATTTGAAGACACAAAGTCTGGAAATTACTTTATTTCCGCAGAAAATTTGCGTGAAATCACTGCACCTGGTAATGCTGCAAATATGCAACCAGTGAATTCACTAAGGATTGCTTGGTCTAAGAATGATCTTACTGGTCTGGCTTAAGCTAGTCTTTAAAAAATCCTGGCAATGTGTTCTACATTGAAAGGTCGTCTAAGCGTGGGAGAGGTAGAGGAAACGAACGAAGTGCCTCACTGTTTTTATCCTAGAAGTACATTACAGTAACAGTTTAATTGTAAGAATGCTCCCACTGTTTTGATCATTATTGATAAAGTTTAATTTTATTTGATTTTCAGGAGGCCATGCCAGTTCGTTTGTCACAAGTCCACATTGTCAACTGCCCGTCTTACTACGAGTATATGTATGGCTTGGTCAAAGGGGCATTGCCACAGGAGACGCGGGACATAGTAAGTATTGATAGATTATAATTATTCTCTTGGATTTTGTACTTATTAATTAAGGACCGTTCAACACTTGGGGGTTTCAATTATTTAAGCAAGTTTTTTTGCGAAAAAATTCGCCCAGTTGAATTCTACGTAAGGAACAACCTTAATCCAATGATGACCCTAAGAAATTCTTCATTCTTTACAAAATACCAAAAAATGAAGGTAGTTGTGTATCTTGGACATCAATGACATCGGTGAAGGAAAAAAACATCGTGAGGATTAATGTACCTATGTCTGATATCGCCAATCCGCCTTGAGCATACATGGTGCTCATTACTCCTACCTTCTCTGAATGAGAAGGGGCACTAGCCCTGCGGTGGGACAATAATAGGCTGGTATTATTATATCCATTCCAAAAGAGGTGATTATTTCCTCATAAAATTTCAGATTCATTTTCACACCGACCACATGGCGTTACACAAGTTTATAGACAAGAAGTACCTGCCTTCGGAATACGACGGTGATGCAGGCAGCATGGTTGAACAAACCAAAAATTGGATCAAGGAAATCAATCAGAATAGGTAAACATTTGAAGTTCATTTAGTGAAAGTTTAGATTAAAATAACCAAGCAATAGGTTATTGGGGGATCTCGTAAATCCAGGGCAATAAGCTTTTCTTTTCTTTACTGAGTGTGTCACGGCAGGTTTCTGAGGTCTTCAGATTTGGAGTTCTTGCTTTGAGTCTCACTTTCACTACCGGAGTACCAGACGCATGCAGGGTATGGTCAGTACTCTGCATTATCTGATCTGTCTTACAATTAAGAAGAGGGGAAGAGGGGTCGGGTTATGCAGGTCCCTGTACTATCCACACTTGGTCGATATACCGACTAGTCGCACTCAACGCTTCTCCTTCACATTTATTACGCTCACGGTCAAAGTGAGGAACTCTCTACCAGCATCAGTGTTCCCTTCCTCGTGATATAACCCGTCAGCATTCAAAGCAAGAGTGAACAAGCTTCTTCTACGCTTGCTCGTTCCATCGTAGACTTCATCCATCACTTTCCCACCGGGCGGGATCGAGGTCAAAAGCAATTTCGCAATAAATAATAAATACTCGAAATTTCGCTGTTTATTGTACAAATTCTAAACTAAGTGTTGAGAAACGTAATGTCTCAATATATATGATCAATAGCATGGTCCGAATAGATGTCGTGACTTGCGGGTACAGGTTCATTTGGGCTGTTTTCCGACTTCCACATGGACGAAGCCGCTGGGTTAAGAATATTTAAGAAACCGGACATTATCTTTATACTTGCTTTATCTATTTTCAGGACATTCTTCATAAACGACGATTGTTGGAAGGCAGTCAGTAAGAAAGTCAAAAATGGAGCAGTGGACACTACAATGAGCGGCTCATTTAGAACTCTCGCTATAGACTAGATAATTATTGTGATATTTTCATACTTTTAATAATATTAGGACTAATATTTGGTTCTTGATCTGGAAATAATTAATTTTAGTTATTAGAGGTTAATAAGCTAGTTATACTGGCGTTATTCTTAGCAAGTATAATTTTATAAATCCTTTTATTCAATAGGTATTTTTATTTTCATTTATCTTCATCAACATGAAGATGGAATAAGTTAAGAAAATTCTATGCAAAAAAGAAATGTTTTAATTCCAACCTTGCTCGGTCTCCTTGGTTCTGACTATCTACAAACTCCTGCATACCAGGGCCGGTAATCTCGACATTAGATAGCGACAAAAATCTGTCGCTAAGTCGTTTAGATGTCAAATTCCTTTAATAGATTTTCAACTTTATTTCCAAAGCACAACGTTGAAAATCTATTGAAGAAATTTGACATCGATTGGACTTAACGACCGATTTCGAGACTGCCGGCCCAGAATATGGATGGGATCGTTTGGTTTAAACTATACTTTTCGGATACTTCTCTAAACAGAACTGCAAGAGAAATTCGACGAATAATGGAATCGAGACGCAAACTACAATTGGCGTACCTTCTATTCGGTGTAGTTAAATACCAGAAACTGAACTACTTGTACGATAAGTTGAGTTGGATAGCGAGTAGACGAGAATGTGGGAGAAGGCAATGCTCGCAGTAAATCTCGACCCAGTCGCATAGTACAGCCGCTTTTAGTGGTAGCTTCCGTTATGCGGCTTAAGTATGAAATACCTGCTACCACCTATTCGAGCAATTAACACGATTGACACATTTAGAAGACGCCTACGGCAGTACCTTATAGATGCGCAAAGGAAGCTAGACATGATCAATTTGAATGGTACATTGAAATGAACTTAAATGATATGTAGTTATCTCTTTATTAACGACAGTCCTTTCACCATACCATTTTATTTCTTTCCTTAAACACCACTATATTATTATCTATAATTATTTTAAATTTTTTATTTGTTACATATAAATATCTATTTTTTATTTAAATATTTACACACACTATAAAACAGATTTAAATCCGTAAGACGTCCTCGTAACATAGGGTCCAGTTGATAACCAGCGTCAGGCATTAGTTATCCGGCATTTATGCTGGACTATGTCTATTCGGCGCAGCCGTGAGGCACACGATACTACCTATTTTAAGTTATTTTTTTCGGTTTTTTGTTTTTGTCTGAATATTGTGTGCCTTAACCCGGGCCAAATAAATTTATTTTCTTACTTTCTTCCTAAATTGGGTGCAATCTAATATATCACTCTGATAGAGGAAAAGTGTAACAGCTAACCATTTGAGTGATTTCTCTATGTGATATCGTTTGACCAAGATATTCTGACACTTATATTCTGTGCTTGAATATTTTTAGATTTGAAACAAATGAGATCACTTTAAATGCATTTAAGTGGATCATGCATGCACAACGAATGCACATGTAAATTGAGCATATAAGAACAATGTAAAGGCAGCAGATTTATATTTGTATTAATAATTTATCTATTGTTGGAGTAATTATTAAAAGTTTTTTCAGCAAATGCCTAATAGGAAGTAACAAATATTAAAAAACCTCACAGTCTTATTTCAAAATAAAAATATAATTATCACATTAAAATAGGTAAAAATACCATATTATGAGGTATTCTAACAATATTTATCTTTACAATCATAACACATCGACATTTAATATCGTTCTGCTCAATGGCAAATACAAATTCTTAATAATGAATAATGTTATGTATTAAACTTTATTTACATCGTTAAGCATATCCAAATATAACTTTTTGTGATAACATAAGTTAAGTTTATCTTCTTTTAAAGTAAATGTGTATCACTCTAGGATCAATTTTGTTAAAATTGGAGCAGTCTTTCCCATTTTCAAAAGTTATGACAAAAAATGTGAACTTTACCAAACCTTTTCAACTACAAGTAGTATTTGCATTTTATTCCTCCCGTTAATCCCTATATATATCCCTTATATAGTTAGAAAGACAAATATCAATAAAGTACGTACAGTAGAGTACTTATCAAGTAGATACACTGAGTCGCATCATCTAACATTTAAATAAACAATGATGGATAACAGAATAAGAATTAAGTAAATACTTACATTAAATCCCTACTTTGTAAATACACCTAAATTATTAATATTCCACTGAGGTTTCATTACAATCATAAGGTTATTGGTACTTAAACGATTAGTAGTATATCGTCAATCTAAAGCTAGTGATCTGAACGAGCCAGGCAGCTCCTTGACTTTGTCCACCCTGTCGTCATGGTTTCCCGAAGGTCTCAGAGACTCGTCCACTGCCCAACGCTTGTCATTTGTTACGAACCAATCCCTGTAAAATATAATTTGCCGGATTAGTCAAGCAATTGACATTTGATAATAAGCCTGACCTATGTCCACTAGAAGTTGTGGATGTCGTAGATAAACAGAAATGTTATTGTAAATGGGGAAGTTACATGATGTACGAAAAATGTACACATTATTATTTTGAAGAGTTTTTAATGAATTTTATAACGCAAGTTTCTCTAGAACCAAACACCACAGGAACTTGAGATTTATTGGAACTTGAACTGGTATTCCTAAGCAATAAAATATGGAAATTATGGAATTGTTTCAGTAGAAGTCTCATAATTACCTTTTGGCCTCCATCTTTTTGATCCACTCCCTCTTGATCGTTTCAATGGAACCAGCTTTGCCACCAAACTCTGACGGTAATATCTCTTGTGGAATATCCTTATACAACGTGTCAGTGTTGGGCTCGTGGAACTTGATCTGAAACAGATAGGTAGATAGATATGTATTCATATAAATTATATTTGAATATAAAAAATAACTTCTAATTAAGATGAGATGCGGCATAAAACTGTCTGCTATTTTTCAAATTAGTTGAAACCTGAAAGAAGATACTTGGGTTTGTTCTCGGAACCGATATTCCGGACTATTTCATAATTTCTACATAGGTGGATGCGTACTCTGTCCAATGTTTACAATACAGACGTGGTTCCGCAAATAACTAACAGGTAATTCCAAATCAATTGCACCTAACAATCAGCTAGTTAACCATCACTCCTCCATGTCAAATTACAATGAGTTAGAAAAATAACAGAGGTTGTAATTGATTACTGTGTGCATGCGAACTATACTTTTAAACGATTTCCGAACTTTCCTTTCTTCCTTTGGTTTTCCCTGAGAATCGCAGTGGAACTAAATTACTTGTTTAGTCAACTCGAGGATGGTCTTCACGATCATGAAGAGATCCAAGAATTGTGTAAGCAATCTTCTTTGCTTGATGTATTCCTTTCTTTAAGCCCACTGTTATCAGGTAGGGTTCGGTGTTGGTATGGTACTGCTTTAAATCAAGACCGATTAACTCTATGGTAAATACGAACCAGTTTGGAGACTTCTGTCTTCAGGAACGGCTTGCAGAGGGCGAAGATCTTGCCAATGTATGATGGAGCATTTATGACGTGCACTTGCTTTAGCCGGATTGGCATGGCCTCCTGGAATTAACAATAACACAGTTTGAATCAAATAAAATCAAACTATTTTATTTCACATAAACCTACAAGGGCACTTATGAAACGTCAGAAGCTAGGTGCACGGTTCCAATTGGTTGTTTCCTATGGAGACGAGCCTGCAAGAAACTCCACGGTTACCCTATAAAAATAAGGAACTTTTACAATGTTTCAAATTACAGTGTGCATAGATATGGGAGGACAGTGTAGGCCTGTCAAAAAGTAACAACAATTTTCTATATTGCAAATCTATTGTAAAATGCGTCTGTAGGTTTGTCCCATTATTTATCGTGAACCCTTATCTAGTAAGTATCTTGACAAGTCCCTATTTGCCGCCTACCAAGATATCAGCGTCATTGTAGCTTAACTTTGCTTTGACGTTAATAAAATACCAAGTAAGTCTCACAAGAATCATGTAACTAATCAAGATTAATCGATGTTCAAACTTGTACACTAGCCGAGCTCAAATCTTTAGGTTTAGTTGTATAATTTTCCTTCTATGTATTAAATTGCCAACGATTAAATCGAATAATAACTACTTCGTTCTACTTAGGGTCACGTACAACAGTGGGTATTGAGTTCGAAGATTGCAATTAGTGGATAAGTACTGAGTAATTCGCGTTTAATAGACATGTTAACTACAGCTCATGAGCTTTGTGCAAAGGATTTAATGTGTGGTTGTTCTGCAACTTCCTTAGAAGTAGTTACAAAGTTACATTAAATTTGTGGGTACATCTATGCCTAACTTTTTGTGAAAACAAGGCGTTATGTTAGGTTATAAACTTTCAAACTACTACATTATTTCTCAAATTGAATAGTTTGGCAAGTGTGCATATTTAATACCATACTCTGAAATTAGAACTATGATAACCGTTTATTAGGACAAACTGTTATCATAGTACTAATGTTAGAGTATAGTTCCACAGATTGTTAAGCAATTCATTTGATGTTTCATTTAGAAATACCATAGACCCCTTTCTGAGAGGCCGGACTTAGAGGAAAACCCCCAAACTCCTGAAAACTGGTTCATTTTTACTTTTGAAGTCGATCGTCAAAAATACTAGCTAGACAGATCACGGTCTACAACTAATAAGGTCAAGAGATATAATAAAAAACCATCAGCGGGGTAATTGCGAAACACACATACAATGGCAATCGATCGTAATGACTTTCATTTTGACAGTTCAACCACGTTACTTGCGTTATTTACGATGTTGAGCAGACGAATTTTTCAAACATATGAAGCAATGGGTTAGGAATTTCCTTCAAAACCCTCGCATTGTTATGGAAAGTGTGTTACGCAATTAGGGTGCTGGTTGTTCGTGTAGCTGACCATTATACATTGTGAAGGGACTTCATAAGACCCTCGAAGGTCACACTTTAATTTAAACTTGCTTATTGCAACCCTGAGTTTTGGAAGAAAAAAATATTTAGTACTGTCATCGTAAGTTTAATGTTTCGAAAGCTCCAAGAATATAGCTGTACCAAATAAAGATGGACTTGATGACTGGCAATATATATATATAAATAAACAATATAATTATATATAAACTAAAAATACAAAAATTATACGATTTCCAGCATGTCATTGTGTCGTTGTGTAATTTAACTTTCTTTTTTTAACTTTATTTATTATTTGTAGTTTTAAAGAAGAAAGTTATTTCAAAGATTTTCTGAATGTAACTTTATACAATTGATATACGTATTATTAAATATGAAGTTTATCTTGGACATTACTGACATCGGTGAAGGAAAAACATCATCGTGACGAAATCTGGATTTTATAGGTAATCTTCTTCTTAGCGTGTCGATGGCAATATGTGACAGGGACATCGACGCACAACCTGTTACCATAGATTCAGAACATGATTCTGAACCTTATCGTGAAACTTTTCGTCGATTATAAAAAAAAAAAATGCTGTTCAGTACATTTTGACTGCGTAGATATTACAATTTTTTATGAAACAGCAGTTTTTTTTTTGTTAACCGACGACAAATTTCTACGAATGAGGGTCTAGAATCGTGTGCAGAATTCAAGGTTACCGTTTGCGTGTCTATGTCCCTGCCAGCCTGTATACAGTCAGCTCAGAATTTGGCTACAAGCTTGGCACCTCCAATAGCGTTCATCAACTCCCGTAACGTGCAGACCACAGGACACGCTGGACAGGATATTTAGTGTCCCATTGTGGAACAGCACCACGTTTACACTCCAGGCCGGAGTCGTCTGTGAATCTTCGCCTGAGCAGGTTTTCTTTGTTTCGGCCTACCTGATTCGGGAATCTATTTAAAGATTTCCAGGTAAGCCAAGGCAACTCATCTCCAGGTGGGAGATTTTCAGCAGATGAAACGAATGGGTTGGGTAGGGAAGCACTATCTCCCCACAGCTTTAGCCTTTCCTTAGACCGTTCGCCAGTGAGTGGGAGGACATAGTTTAAAAAGCTGTCGCGGCTTTTCAGCGTTTGTGACACGAAAATGTTATGGTGTGTCGGAAACCATCTTAGCTCTTTCACTTAAGCTTGCCACCGCACTGCGAACTAGTCTGAAATGGCCAACCCGTCTTGAGCAAGCATGGTGATCAATGCTCATGCCTTCTCTGTAAGAGGAGAGGTCTTTGCCCAGCAGTGGGACAATAATTGGCTGGTATTATTAGTATTACACAAAAGAACATACCTGTGTGTACATCATATATTTCCTGAGCGCAGACAGGTTAACCTTCCCAATGAACTTAAGAGACACATTCGCTGCATCAAAGATCGGGATTTCCCCAGCAGGAATCTCATGATCCTCAGTTAGCCTGGTGTCGGCTAACATGAAGAAAGTCTTCACAGCATCCACGAAGTTGAACAGGTCTAGGTCAGGGTTGTTGAGACGGTAGATGAAGACTTTGTAGTTCTCTTTTGTTTTGTATGGGAGAGGCAGCATGTCCCTGTAATGAGGAGATTTGTTGTTATTATAAAAAAGTAAAATGGTGATGCATTTGTTTATAAAATTACTGACTAAAATAAGAAACGTCTTGCCGAGTCCAATCCACATCGAAGGGTCGCTTCTCGAAGTTGTGAAGGAGTATGTCTACCTAGAGCAAGTCATCCAGCTCGGTAGACACAATTTTGAGAAAGAAGCCGACAAAAGGATCCAGTTGGTTTGGGCAGCGTTTAGAAAACTTCGTCAAGTCTTCTCGTCGCCAATCGTGCCGAAACGTGGACGCTGACAGTCGGGCTGGTCCACAAATTTAACGTCGCTCAGCGCGCTATGGAGCGGGCTACGCTGGGGGTTTCTTTGAAGGATAAAAACAGAAACGAAGTTATCCGGAAAAGAACCGGAGTTACCGACATAGCTTGCAGAGTAAGCAAGCTGTAGTGGCAGTGGGCTAGCATGGCATGTTTGTCGGAGGACCAATGGCCAGTGGAACAGACGAGTGCTGGAGTGGCGTCCGCGTATCGGCAAGCGTAGTGTGGGACGCCCCCCATCTAGATGGACCGACGACCTCAAAAAAGTGGCTGGGACAAACTGGATGCGGAAGGCGGAGGATAGGGTGTTGTGGCGCAGCATGGGAGAGGCCTATGTCCAGCAGTGGACTGCGATAGGCTGAGTTGATTGATTGAAAATAAGAAAACACCACTATGTAAAAGAGAAGGATCCAACCAATCTCAATTTTGGGGATATGAAAAATCCAATAACTTACTTGACCCAGGGATTTGCTAGGGTTTGCTAGCAACCACTAGACCAACGAGACAGTCCAACTCTGTAGTCTACGTAAGCACATTTTGTCTTTGTATTCAAACTGGTGCTATATTTTGGTGCTTTGTCTCATCTGCCAACACAAACCTTAATGAAGCAAAGCAAACAAAAGGCAACATATTTTTCATTTCTCACACTCGGAAAGTAGTGTTTATTTGATCCAAGTAGCGGGTGAAAGACGCTGCTCCCCATCTTTCGGCGGGAAAGACTTATATTAAATGCTTCCCTCCCTAGGGCGGGAATGAATTTTAAAAATAGAACTAAATTGGGTTCGGTAGTCGGTTACGAAAAATATTACATACCTAATTAAGAAAAATATCGATTCAAATCAAAAAAAATGTTGCGGTCTTGTGAGTCTATAAACAGCCAGTGTGTATAAAAAAAAATACCTATTAAGCGGGACGGCCCGCGGCGGTGATGCGGTGTGTACCATATTTAAATTAAAAAAAAAAAACTATATACGTATAATTTGTCGGGATACTAACTCTGTAAGCTGTACCGAAATTAAAAATATCGGTTTTATATACTATAATATTTAATTAAAAATGAGTCTCATGTTATTATTATCAATAAATATTTTAGAAAAACTACTATTTTTTACTTTCCAAATATTCGAAATGAAAAGTAGAGTGTTTATTTACAACGGGTGAAAGTCATCAATTCCTACTCAGACTATAGCCACCCTCGCTGCACTCGAGCGTCTAAATACTTCGTATGGGAATTGATTCCTTTCGATGACCATTGCATAGGTTTCACCATTGTTGTTTGAGCAATTCTTTGCTTACGTGGCATCACTGAACTTTGCTTTATAATTAGCACCGTTTTTGCAACTGAAGTAGTTTATTTTCCTGCTTTTTTTATATCCAAATTCTAAAAATAAACATGCGGCACCAGTTTTTCCGGTCTACCGAAGCGAAGAGAATTCGTCGAAACATATTATTCGTTGAAAACATTATCAAAACATGTTGATTCTCTCTGGAAATATAATGCTTAAATTAACCCATAGCCAAAGGACTAGCAACCAATTAAGTATTAATTATTGTAGGTATAACTTACATTTGCGAAGATCCACTATCTACATACCTACTTATATGACTACTAGTTGAGCCTCGCGGTTTCTCCCGCAGTGGTATGAAATATACTTTACGACCTGTTCTCAGACCTACCAAAGATACAATAGTAGATTGTTATACAAGGGTCGAAAGGAATCAATTCCCATACGAGGTATTTAGACGCCCGAGCGTAGCGAGGGCGGCTATAGTCCGAGTAGGAATTGATGACTTTCACCCGTGGTAAACACTCTACTTTTCATTTCGAATTTAAGGAAAGTAAAAACAATAGTTTTTCTAAAATGTCTATTAATAATTTAATGCATGAGACTCATTTTTAATCAAATATTAGTCTCTATAACTGATATTTTGAATTTCGGTACAGAATACAGTTTTTTTTTTCTTGTGTCTTCGCACTCTTTGTGCATTCAGTCTATGTCACGTTTAGTTTCTTTAGTACGAAGAAAACAAAGTTAGGAAATATTACAAAGTTAGTATCTCGCCAAAATATATAGTCTTTTCCAAATTTTAAATATGGAACACACCGCGTCCCCGCCGTGGACCGTCCCGCTTAAGGTGGATCCACAGTTGTAGCCCGCCATATTCAAATATTATTTGGTCTTTTGCAAATTGCAGCTCTGTGTCAGTTATGGTTTTGGTCACTGCAAATTGCAAAAAACGTAAGTAAATTTGAATTTCGCGGGCTACCTTAGCGCATCCCCCTTAATAGGTATTTTTTTAATACACACTGGCTGTTTATACACTCTTAAAGCCCCCGGCATTTCTTTTAATCGATATTTTACTTAATTATGTAAAAACTTTCGTAGCCGGCTACCTAACCAAATTTAGTTCTATTTTTAAAATTCATTCCCGCCCTAGAGAGGGAAGCAATTACTATGAGTTTTTCCCGCCCTAAGACGGGGAGCAGCGTCTTCCACCCGCTACTCGGATCAAACAAACACTACTTTCCGTGTATGAGAAATGAAAAAAATAATTCATGCCATGTTATATCTTAGCTAAACATGTTTGTGCCGATGCCATGTTTTACGCACATAAATTATTTAATATTATTATTATAAAAATCGGTCAAGCCGTTTCGGAGGAGTTCGATAACAAACACGAGATTTTTATATATTAGATAAAACTATAGATCGTAGCGTCTTAGGCAGGTACTCTTAATTGTAAATCTAAGACCAAGAACGCTACACTTCTCTGGAGTCACAAGCATTCTTTGGACCAGGGTAGCTCCCCTTGTTTGTAGATCTTATTTCTCTTTTAGTTAAAATGATGATGATAATAAGAATTAAACAAAAAGTAACTCACGTGACTTCAAACACGCGCCTGATCTCCGGGGCCCAGGGGTCGCGCTTGCAGAAGAGCTCGGGGCCGTTGGCACGGATGGTGAAGAACAGGTCGATGGTGCGCTTGGCTCGCTCCATACTGAAGCGGCAGCTCGTCAGGAAGCGGAGAAGGAGGATGTCATCTGGAAATATACAAATTATTTGGCTATAGAGCTATTTACTTTTAATTTGGCAGATTTTTTTGTAACCACCATAATTAATGGTACTCCTTCTGCAAGGCTACCATTCGTAGATCTTTGACAGTCGTTACGGGTAGTCAGATGGCCAATAGTCTGACAACCAATCTTACCAGCAAGTGGTATCGTTTTTCTCAGTGACTGGGTTGTGGAAGACAGGGAGGCAGTCGCCCCCAACGGCTGGAAGCCGACCCCAACACATTTAGGAAAAGGCGAGACAGAAGAATCCTTCCTCATGTCAAAGTGCAATTAATTTTCCTACAAACAAAACACGTGCATTGATCAACCACAAGAAACTAGCATACCTTATTATTACCATTAGATACGTTACCATGATATAAGCCAGTTTTAGATTTATATATAATATATATATATATTAGATTATAATCTTGTTGCTTGGGTTTACCTGATATACCACAACAGTCTAGGTTTTTTGGGACTGTAATTAAATCTTAAATTGATGGGGAACATCTAAACGTCAGATCATTGCAGAATGGAAAATGCCAATGAATTGTTTACGTCACGAAATACAGTCACACATAATTTTTTATTTGGTCTGAACCTTTCAAAAACTCGACTTATTTTTAAATGATTTTATTCACTTTTTCGAGAAACAACCTAACCTAGGTAAATCTATGGTGGAAACGTTGACAGCTAAATAGCTCAAAGTCACAATATTCTAAATTCCTCACGCTTATCGTCGTAAAATTAATATAGTAATAAAACAGCTACTGCAGTGCAAAAGCAAATATGGAGATTCACAAGTCGTGTGTTCTAAGTAAATATTTATAGGCGAAGTTGAAAGACCACGACTAAATGTGTGAATTTTGTATGTACACAGACTAGAAAAATATAGGTCGAAAATACATTATTGATATAACCACACGAGAGGCACATGTTTTAATACCGGTTAGGACGTTCTTAAGGTCAGCTTATCTGTTATGGTATGGAATATGTATGATTTACCAGTGGTATAATAGATGCCGATAGTGTACCAGAATGGAATCTACATTATTGCGCTAACACTGAAATTTTCGAGAATACTGCTATCAGCTGTGGTCTTGTCTGTCTGGTTGCAAGTATGTATGGGACCTTGAAGGCCTGCGGGGTAATTGCGTAACACACTAACAGTAGCAATGGCTTTCATTTTGATAGTTCAACAACATTCATTGCGTTATTAACGTTGTTGATCAGACAAATTTTTCGAGCATATGTATTTGCAATATCGATCAAAATGATTCATGTTGTGGTTAGTGTGTTACGCAATTTATTAGAGTGCTGGTTTTAAATGCCAAGAGAGAGAAAGAATACCTACCTTTGAGTATATTTAAATTGGACGTTAATCTAATTTTAAATGACCGAAAAATAACTCTACTTAATAACTTATTTTCTATTGTTTTTTATTATACCTGCATGATCTGAGCAAATAAAAAGTAACAGAATGATGTTCTATCACAGCTATTTTCGCCATACATTCATCTTTCTAAAGTTTGGCGTTTGGTGTTCATGTCGACATGTTGTGAATACCGTTTCAAGAACCACTTAACTGCTCATCATGGGAGAAAGCGTGAACCGTACACAACATTAGATTTGATCTACGGTACTAATGTAGGTATGTGTATTACAAGTAGGTCTCTCTAATAGTAAATACGTTAGTGAATAGATTTTTATTCTTTGTCATAAGCCCGTATTTGCCCACTGGATGGCAAAAGCCTCGCTACTCTTCTTCACTCCTCTACAGCTGCTAAGGACTAGGCTTTATTAAAGGAGTTAAGATGGCCTAGACAAGCAGAAATCGCTTTCAAAGCGCTTATTATTCTAAGCTTTTCGGTAGGTTATGTTATTCAATTTTGTTTTATTTATAAAAAATTACATTTTTAACTTTCATCATTATTTTTGATTGAATATCGCTTTGTCTAAGCCCTCAGCTCATTCCGCCATCTTCGTCTGGTTCGGGCTCGATGTTGCTTGTCATTTAATGGGACTCATTAAGTCGTGCGTAAGTTTGGCCTAAAAGATAGTTGGTGCAACAAAAAGGTTCACGAAGTTATATATGAGAATTTAAACGATGCTATTAATAAGATAATCAATCAGCGTCGTGATATAATGGATTGTGAAGCGATTAATACAATAAAATGATTGACAAACAACAAACCGGTCAAGAACAATTATTATAAACGCTGCAATTGGTGTTTTCGTCATAAAAGACGAATTCTGCGTATAGTTCAAAATAAACATATCAGCCTAAAATGTTCCCACTGCCGGGACACGGGCCTCCTCTCTGCGAGAGGGTGTGGGCCGTAATTTACAATCCCAGTGCGGGTTGATAGATTGTCACATGTTGACATGTCTGATTTTTTTTTAGGATATGGCGGTTTCCTTACGATGTTTTACTTAATCGTTTTGAGAGCAGTGGTGATGAAATAATTTACACAAAGTAAAGCGCCTGTCAGGGTTAGAACCTTTTTTTTTTTTAGGTCGGAGATCATCAAATAACTTCTCCGACTCTGGGCGGAGCGGGAGGGCGTGTCAGACTTTTACTCACTAAAACCCACTCGTGTTCCTTCAGTTGCCTGTGCGCCAGGGCCACGGTAACTCTTTCGAACAATCCGCGACCCGCGAGGCATCGGCCCTATCGGACCCCGTCATTTAGTGCTGACATCTTTTTGAGGCGCGCGTGGAACACAACGCGCCTTCGACCCGGGCCTGGTCCTTACCGGATGGCGAGCTACCCATTGCTCGCTCTCCGCAAGGTCGCGCCTAAGGTGGCCGGGAATCGGCTATCGATTCCCGGCGCCCAGGGTGTCTCCTCCTGCGGCGACTAGGGGCGTGAGGGCGCAACGATTGCCTCGCCCTCACGCGCTCTGCCTCCTCTTTCGCGATTATTACTGCTTCGCAGAAGGAGGTGACGGCTTCCCATTCCCTCTCGCTCCGTACCATGGCTTGGACCAGGGCCGGACGCGAGAGATAGCCGCCGCCAATCGCCTCCGCGAGGACACCGCGGTGCTCTGCCCAAGCCGGGAAGACCTCCACCGTATGCTCCAACGTGTCCTCCGGGCAATCCACACAATGGTAACACCCGGGTGTTTCCTCCCGCCTTATCCGGAACAGGAACCTCCCGAAACAGCCATGTCCGGTTAGGACCTGCGTCAGACGGAAGGTGAGGACGCCGCCGCTGCGGCGCCTCTTAATCCAATCCGGCGACTTGCCGCCACAATTGTGGCGTGCCCACAGGGTTCGAACCTACGACCTACAACTCCTAAGTCGCTGTCGTTACCACTGGGTCAAATCTACAAAATGCGATTTAGCTATTTGGAAGCTACAAATCTCGTTGCAGATCGAAATAAAGACAATGAATTCCCTTTTGCCTCATACCAACAAACTAAAAGAAGCGTAACATTGAAGCCTACACAAAGTTAATCAGTAACAAACGCTGACCTGTATTGACTACTAATAACCTGACAAATGCGTCATATGTCAGTCGACAAAGCATGCGTCTACGCAATATCGTAGTTGCCTCATTTTGTGTTCAACAATAATTTTGACTGGCAATCTTCACGCAGGGGTCAACGACACAGCTCTATTGAAATCCAAGCAACTTTAATTTTTATTGTTAAGTAAAATATTCAATGCTGCAGTGACAGCTGAAAGTCAGTATGCCAAGGAACATAGTAGCAAAAAGTTACAATGTGGTTATGGTAATAAGACAGTCAAGACAGACGAGTAAAAATTTTACATAAATATAAAGATGTTCAGGGTCAAGTTAAATTAGATAGCGAAACTTCGCAGACGTAATGGGTATCAAAACATATCTAAACACGATAAAACAAAAAAATTGGAACATCCAAAAGTGCACGACTCACACGCGTATTATATTACAAGTGGAAAACGGTGAGACAATTAAAAACATAATAGATTTTTTTAAATAATGGTTGAAACAGTTTTTTTTTATTGCATTGACAGCCAATTTAAAATTTTAGCAATCTTTTTTTCGACTACATAGAGCAAGTAGTATGCAATATATGCTATAGCAAATTACCCATCTCCACCCTCTTGCCACCGCAAATAATATATAAAATTTGGCAAATAATATTTTTTTTTTTATAGTGGCGCCACCTAAAGATACAAGAGATAAATATATGAAAAAAACTGTCTATGCGAAACGAGAGAAAGAGAAAGAAGTACATGCATGTGCATGTAATAAGAAAGAGATGAAAAAAATACAAAACAAAAGCCAGAGAAATTTGATCAACTTTTATTAATAAGTTTTAAACGGTTGTGAGTTCATTAAAATAGGGTTCCTCCTTTGAATAAATGGAAACTTATTTTATGCAATTTATATTAATTCGTTGCTTATATTTCTCTTTAAACGTGAATACTAGCCAACGCACAGACCAACTGACGGCAGTACATATATTTTTTCAATTACAATTTTTGGTATGTAATCTAAAGTGAATCAATTAGAAATTAAGATTAATCTTATAATGTAATGTCTCTAGTTATTCAATCATTAATATTGATATGGATTTAACGTCTAGCTTAGAATATAAGAACGATTTTATGTAGCGAAACTGAGGAATGCTCACATATCGAGAATAGAGTACCTAGGACACGCTGCGCGTTGTGAGTCGTGCAATTAAACTAATTTGACGACTTTTTTGAGGGGTCATTGACCACAGTCAGCATAGACAGTAGAAACTTGAAATATCAGTTTAAAAAGTCAGTTTTTTTTTGTGTAATCTCACAGACTTGATTGGTATCGATATCTTAACACGATAAAACATATTTTCTCAACTCAGACTTCAAGTAACAATACTACCAGTGGTCTTAGACCCCAAAAAAAAACATCAAATCTGTAGCGGTATCTATATCGCCACATGCGAGTTACACGTCACATTGACGTCACGCAAGATCCTGCATCGCGCAAGCAGAGTTTACCGCGCAACTACACTCGGCGTCACAAAAATCGCACCTCTTTAAGAATTCCCTTCAAAGTCATTTTAACCCTATTAATCAACGGTAGACATATGACTATAAGGTATCATTGGAATGGCAATTTATTTAAATTTCAGAATAAATCAATAGATTTCGTTTTGTGTTTACCAGGGAATAAAAAAAGCAAGCTAATGCAAATTATTAAAAAGTTTAATTTTATTTTATCAGCAAAAATTGCAACAAAGTCCATAAAAACAATTTAAAACCTAGTGTTACCCCCCCCTAGCCCTGATGACTGCTTCCATGCGTTCTCTCATGGACCTAATTAATGTGACAACAGTCTCTTGAGGAATGTTGTCCCATTCTGCAACGACGGCATCTTGGAGGTCTTGGAGAGTGGTAGGGGCAGGATCACGTGCCCGTACTCGCCGTTTCAGTTCATCCCAAAGGTGCTCAATAGGGTTCAGGTCTGGACTACGTGCCGGCCAGCGCATAACAGGGATTCCAACTTCTTGCAGGTAGTCACTTACAATTAATGCGGTGTGACAGCGGGCGTTATCGTGCATTAACGTGAACCCACTGCCAACAAAACCCGCATAAGGGACAACCTGCTCCTCTAAGATCTCTGTTATGTACCGATAAGCAGTCAGCGACCCTTGCCCGCGGGCACTTCCAGTCCGAGAAACACACACAAGGTTCGTTTTGCCGTCGATTGACATGCCGCCCCAGAACATCCACGAGCCACCCCCGTATTCCACTGTCTCTTGAATACAGGCTTGTGCGAATCGTTCCCCTTGCCTTCTGTAGACTCTTCTACGCCTGTCGTTGCAGAAAAGACACACCCTCGTCTCATCCGAGAAGAGCACAGCTCTCCATTGGTCTATTGTCCAATCCACATGGTCACGGGCAAATTGCAGAGTTTACCGCGCAACTAGCATATATACAACGTCCCGACTTCAATCGTCGGGCAGTTGCCCACCAGACACGACACCCGTCTGGTCGGAGGATCCTCCCTTTTCCATAGAGTATGAGTGAGCTTTACACCCTGTTCCTCATACCTCTATAAATCTATTTTATTTTTATTTATCATATTTTGATATCGATACCCATCACGTGTATGAAGTTCCGCCACCTAATTTAATTTGACCCTAAATCTCAAGACTTATTACCGTTTCCAAAGAAGTTATACCGTTAGATTCGTTTTTACAATACAAAAGTTTATTTTATAATCTCAAAGAGAAGGGAAACATTTCAATAACATCTTGTTATTGAGTGTAATTCTAAAGTAGTTATTTATTGCTTTCTTTTGCAATTATAATTATCTGGGAAACATTACGCATAATTTATGAAAGTAGTATTTTCTTGGCACGAGTAAAAAAGGTACTTCTATATGTACCTACCAATGTACATAACATAAACATAAAATCACGCCTGTAATTCCCAAAGGGTTAGGCAGGAGTGTACCTACCTGTAGCACACCTACATTTAGCCAGTTATGTTTAAGTCCCATGTAATAGGGGGCGAGCTTATTGAATTCCAGACTCTGGGCTGCTACTGAGACATACCTAATGAAAAAACCCAATTACACTTTGCCCGACCTGAGTATCGAACCCAGGACCTCTTGTTTAGCAGTGGCCCTAACGACCTCTAGAATAACGAGGCAGTAGGAAACATTATCGGAATTTTGTACGAAACATTACACATAATTAATTGAACTAATAAGTTGTAGGCACGAGTAAAATCTAGATCCGTTCCTCAATGTAGATACTACTCAGTATAAGAGCTTCGGTTAAACCCATAGGTAGGAAATACCTTTTATTATGCTAAACATCATGTTATCTGTAAGGGGTGCTGCACACTAGTCAGAGAACCTAGACAAAGTAACATTCGATTAGCGATGACGCTCGTAGAAAAGCCAAAAATGTATGGGGTTGACATAAGCTATCGAAATGTCACGTGATCATAGGTCAACGAATAGAAATTAGCTAGGCAATTTAAAATAAATAATAAATCTAAACATCATTCGATTCCATGAAAGGAATCGACAGCGTCAAACGATTGCTTCCATAGAGATGCGTAGCCAAGTGGCAACTTTTTGACAAGCGTTATCGCTAATTTTCGATTCGTATGATGGAAACATTAGCGAAAGCGATAGCGATTGTATAAATAGAATCGCTCCGAAGCGAATGCCATTCAATCAATCAATCAGTTTATTTGTGAAACATAGGTGTTTACATAGGTGTTTACATAAATAGGGGGTGTGCTATGTTTTGTCATAATTAAGACATACAAAATATTTATAAGTGACACATTAGGTGTCATTACATTATGTGACTTAGAAAAATAATATGTATCCATTTAGCCATTGGTCTAGCCCCTTTGGTCGGCGTGATTCAGCACAGCCAGGCAGCAAAAACAAATATTTATGTAGATAATATGTTAAGGAAAAAGAAGCTAGGCTTAGCTGCATGGAATTGTACCGAGCCGGCCCGAACATGATTAAGCGAGGGTAGATAAAAAACGAAGTTAAGGTTCGTACACACTCGCGCGACGACGTGACGCCCGACACAAAGGCACCGCGTGTTGTGCGACGAGCGGCGCCTATGTGTAGCGCTGTCGCGTCGCGCCTGTCTGTGGGAGCCTTTGGCCGATCGGCACGAGTTGAATGAAAGCCGCATTTGTGCAGTAATTGCTTCGGGTCGGCTTCGTTGTTCAACAAAACACAGCCCAAACATGTGTGATATCCCTTTATACATAATGTATACTGGTTTCTCCTATAGCTTGTGGACTATCACTCTTGTGGCCAACACTTTCAACCTCTCACGTGAACTCGCTTTAGACATCAATAGTTCAAGGCAGAATAGGTACATGAACTGACATCGCAATGCGGAACACATCGATACCCATTTTTTGTAGTAATAACAATAAAAACCCTATGGAATAATTGCCGAGACCAAAGTTCTATATAATTAAGGACATAGTTAACATATAAACACGGTGGACGCTTCGGTATGTACGTATCCGTATATATAAAAAAGGTACGTCATAGAATAAATATGTTAAGATAAAGGTTCATTTTTATGTAAATCTTATTATTTTTTCGACTACGTCATTTTCAACATTTCGATTTTCAACATTTCGAATGAAAATGACAGCTCGAAAAGGTGACATGCGCCCGCTATGTCGGAGAGGAATTTGTTTTGAAATTGCTTAAAGCGAAACCTTCAAGGTAAGCACGAGAAATTCAAGTTTTCTTACGTTTTTTGCAATTTGCAAGTCAGTATTAGATTTTATGTCGATCTAAATATGATTCGTGGCCGTAGCGAACATTTATTTATAAAATTATATTCACAAAAATCATCAATACATCTCTCTAAGTTCATATTTCCCTATTGAACGACTATTTCATGAAATCTTGATATTTGAGGCCAATTCTAACTTAAGGAGTTGTATTCCTGATTCTAATGATTATAATTCTGTAAAGCCATACTTGTTACGGCCGCGAATTATATTTTAATCAACATACATCCTGATACTGATCTGCAAATTGCAAAAAACGTAAGTAAATTTGAAATTCGCGGGCTTCCTTAGCGCATCCCTCTTAACATTATCACATCTTCACCGTACATACAACGGTCTATCAATAACTGGTAATTTATCAATACAATCAATGAAGCCAAAGGAGACAATTCTATATATAACCCAAAGGTAAACGCTCTTAGTAACCACAACAAACGTGATGGGAATCCCATAATCGAATTATATACCTTTTAAGTACCTTAATCTACATAAATATGTAGAAAGAGGTCCTATAAAAAGAACCATGACGAAGCCGTTTTACCTAAACTTTGTGTATTATTAAAAACAAATTTTATGATGGTTTAGAAGTGGTTTGGAGGTACCTATTACGTGCTATTAATAGCGTGCGTGCTTTGTGTACTATTTATTATTAGTATTCTATTAATATTACTTGAATTCTTCTAAGGAGCGCTCACATCGCTAGCATTGGAAAGCAAATGTTCAAGTCAGTTCACGTAGATGTTAAAATACCATTGTACTGTGAGCCCTTTTTAGACGTATTACCGTTGGGACGGGCATCCTAATTGCGTAACACACTATCAACCACAATCTGAAACATTTTGAAGCAATTGCTAAACTATTGCTTCATATGTTCGAAAAAATTGTTTGCTCATCAACGTAAATAACGCAATGAATGTTGTTGAACTGTCAAAATGAAAGATATTCCTACTCTTAGTGTGTTACGCAACTACCCCGCGGGTATATGTATCCTTGACTACGGCAAGAGGCTATCCTCTTGCCGTATTCAAGGATATATAATAATACATATACCCGCTCCACCTAGCCTGAGAGCGTCCTACACCATTGTAGGACGCTCTGAGGAGCGACGATCTTGACAGGTTGACTGGTACCAGCTGGATGACATCGGCCGAGAATCGAGCTAAGTGGCCTGTAATTGTGCATGTACATGTCAAGCAGTGGCTGATGATATTGCAAATTAATTATACGAGTAGGTAGGATTTCAAAGGACAACCTTTTCGGTTTTTCGTAGGAGCTCTTTCTCTAAAAATAAAATTGGTAATTGTATGCTTGTTTCAACGTACCCACTGCTTCAATGTTCCTATCCGAAATTCTTCTACAAGATGCTACACTTCAAGCGCGCCTTAAAAAATCCAAATACGCATGTTTGATTTTTGCGTACTCTTTTACACGTGTCAGGTTAGGTTATTAACACTTTAGCAATTACAGCCTTTAACCTAGTTTTCGAAGTTCTACCTAGATCTAATGTGGCGTAACTGTTGAATCTATAAGTCTAAGCCGGGAGGCTGGTCGAATAAATTTTGCAATGATTTTAGAATTAGTTAGAGTGTAAGTACTGCACCAAGAAAACTAGAATACTGTCTTTCGGAAAAAATATTAACCGCTCTATGGTTATGAGCGTTGAAGTCTTTTGTTAGTAAAGTCCATAGTTTTATCGCTGAATAAGTAATCATATGCCTAGCCTTTCCCAAACTATGTCAAAGTCAGCTTCCAGTCTAACCGAATGCAGCTGAATATCAGTATCTCACATGGAGCAACTGCCTATCTGACTTCCACAACTCAGTTACTGAGTAATACGATATCCCTAGGTTGGTGTTTGTTTGAGTTTCGGGCTTCTGACGACCCGTAACGACTGTCAAAGATCCACGAATGACAGCCGGGACCAACGGCTTAACGTGCTTTCTGAGGCACGGAGGGGTCTCGATATGTAATGGACGGTCACCCATCCACGGACCGACCTCGGCAAGCGTAGCTTAACCTTCAATCGACCCATGCGGCTGTTCTTATAAAGCCTTGAGCCCCTGGACAGGTAACTGCCTACGAAATGATTTGATTTATTTTCGATCTGTTCCCAGCAAATTGGCTTGTATCACATCATGCCTAGATGCGTGATGGATTTTTAGGATGTTTTTTTTTTTCTTTTTCTTACTAGTAATAGTCGATTTATTTGTCAGAATATTGTTACAGAGATGTTACCTAATTTTTACGGTTCATAATATTCTGCGGTTTCCGGCGTACAAATACTTTTTCGGGTGTTGGTTAAATTCTCAGATATCACATTGAATTAAATGAATTAGGATAATATTCGAATTGCAAATTAGTCAAATGTTAGTAAAAGAAATGTCAAAAGGATTGAATTAAGTCAAAGAGATAATACGAAGAGAATAATACAGATAATTCCTAATATTTAAGTCTACTTTTCATTCATAAAATCAGGAGTCGAGTAGTAGCATTTACTTATGAGATAATTGAATAATTTACATTTAAATGTCCCAAAGTTAAGAGTTTTAAAACAATCTGGTAGTTTATTATAAACTTTGGTCGCCATACAAAATACATTATTAGAAAATAGTTTATTATTTCGTCTCGGTACACGAAGCATGTAAACTCTGCGGTTAGGTCTAGATACAAGATCATTATGCAGATCAAATTCGTTTTTTTATTTTGGCACACAAAAATACATATTTCAAAAATATATAGAGCTGGGAGTGGCAATATTTTATGTTTTTTAAATAATGGGACACAGCTGTCAAGTGGGTGCGCTCCACATATTGACCGAACGCATTTCTTCTGAGCTCGAAACACTGTTAATTTCTACAGAATTACCCCATATTATAATGCCATATCGCAAAATAGTTGAGACATAGCCATGGTATGCACATAGTGCTGCATCCACACTAGCCACACGTGTTAATCTGTACAGAACGAATACGAACCTATCTACCTTTGTATAGAGCTCGTCAATATGAGCTTTCCAACTACAGTGTTTGTCTATTGTTATCCCTAGGAACTTTGTACTCTCAACCTCTTCAATTATGTCATTATCATGCTGTTTTTAACTGTGGACGCTTACTGTTGTATGTTTGGAACTGTATCATTTTGGTTTTGCTTATATTAATGTTGAGATTATTTTGTTTGAGCCATGTGATGATTTTATTTAGTGTCACGTTAATTTCGGTCTGGTACTCACCTATGTCATAATTGTCATTCAGAATGTTGAGGGTCGAATCGTTAGAATGTAGTATGCATTTGTGGGAGGTTACGCTGGCTAAATCATTAGCATACAGCAAAAACAATAGTGGTCGCAGTATGGTTCCTTGGGGAACACCCCAACTATTTTCCCGATAAGGAGATCTACAGACGATTTTTTGGTGCCCTGTTAGTCTCGAGATCTCAACACATTGTTGTCGATGGGTGAGATAGCTTTCGAGCCATTTCAACGCGTTCCCTCTAATGCCGTATCGATCCAATTAGCAAAGTAGCAGTTTATGGTTGACGAAATCGAAAGCCTTGGACATAGGACAACAGAGGTAATTGGTATTTTATCATTAAGACTTTTGGTTATCAATTTTAACAAAGCAAAACAAGCCAATGTGGTGGATTTATTTTTCCTAAAACCAAATTGATCTTCATTTAAGATGTCATTCTTTGTTAAGAAGCTGTAAAGGTTTTCGTGCATTACTTTCTCAAAAACTTTAGCAATTATCGGTATGAGCGTTATGGGTCGATAGTTGTTCATATCACTAGTGTCACCTTTCTTGTGGATTGGTTTAACAATAGAGAGCTTTAAACGCGAGGGGAACAAGCCTTGAAAAAATGAAAGGTTAACCATATGGCTAATATACGATGACAAAAATGTTGAGCATAATTTGAGAATGTTGGTGTTTATCTCATCATAACCAGTAGAGTTAGTAGATTTTAAAGAATTAATTGTTTTGAAAACAGTACTCTCATCGGTTGGGGTCTAATAAATAGTATTTGGAAGGTGAGCTATCGGTGGCTTGAAGTCAAGATATGGTGTGAAGGTCGATATATTGAGTAACAGAGGTAAAAGGTTTCTTTCAGATACAATTTATACTCGATGCAATATTTACGTAAATCTCAAGTTATTTTCTGTTGAGCAAGCTTCCAATCGGTAATTGAAACGTAACAACATGGTTCGATCACCCATAGGCCTGCTGAGTAACATGATTACGACACAGATATTGAGATCGTACCGAACATTATGTATCTTAGGACTTAAATTACATGTATAGAGGGTATATAGCTTGTTTTAGTAGAAAATAAACTCGAAAACAACACACAGGGGTAATTGCGTAATACACTAACAGTAGGAACAGCTTCATTTTGGCAGTTCAACAACATTCATTGGTTTATTTACGTTGTTGAGCTGACAAATGTTTGGAACATATGAAGCAATGGGTTAGCAAAAAGCTTCAAAATGATTCAGATTGTGTGTGTTACGCAATTCTGGTACAGGAGTAAAGGAACTAAAAAAATTTAGTTTAAAGGCCATGAGGCAGTTGTCCAAGATTAACTTTTTATATTCTTTCACAAGGAAACAAGTAGAACTGAACAATATACATAGCTTGTTAAATATAAGGTCAAATTCAATTAGCTAGCGAAACTCTACAGACGTGATGGGTATCGATATTATATACGATAAAATTAAAGCAAAAAGGCTTGATGTTTTTTTTTAGGATCAACGACCGCTGGTATTGTTGTTACATTGAGTTGAAAAAATATGTTTTATCTTGTTTAGATATCGAAACCAATCACGTCTGTGAAGATTACACAAAAAAAAAACTGAATTTGAAGTGAACACAATGATTGCGGCCGAGTCACAAAAAAAAAATCGTCAAACTAATTTCTTTTTTAGTTTATCATGTTAAGATATCGATATCCATCACGTCTGCGCAGTTTCGCTAACTAATTTAATTTGACCCTGTATATGTAACTAGCTTTTGCCCGCGGCATCGCCCGCGTGGAGGTCGGAAATTATCCCACGGGAAAATATTACCGGGATAAAAAATATCCTATGTTCTACGGTTCTACCCCAGTTCATGGTCTATTCGTGTGCCCACCCAAAGCCGTTCGAGCATGAAGACGTAAAAAGATAACAGACAGACAGAGTAACTATCACATTTATAGTCTAATAATATATAAAAATTTCGTGTCACAGTGTTTTTTATCGAACTCCTCCGAAACGGCTTGACCGATATTTATGAAATTTTTCGTGTATATTTGGTAGATCTGAGAATAGGTCGTAAAGTATATTTCATACCGCTACGGATGAAACCGCGGGACGCAGCTAGTATTAACATGGGTTGTAATCTAAATCATAGGATATTGAGTGTTCTCTTACCGACTTCATGAGGCAGATGAGGCTGCTTGCAGAGCCAATCCTTGATGGTGGCCAGTTCTCTGGTGGCGTCTACTTCAGGCATGTTTCTGTGAAAGAAGAAAATTTACTTTGAATAGATTGAACACAAATCTATAAGTCTTTCCTTTCGGACGTAAAATAATAATTGGTGTGATGTATACAAATTATTAAAAAAAAACACGTGTGGCACTCAGGGACTGCCGCGGTAAAGCTATTGCATAGCATTTTTTATCAACTTATGCAATTATTTATTTATTTTATTTTATTATTTATGTACACACAGTAAAATAGATACAGAGATTATAATTATGTATTTATTTTTTATTTATGCAGTATTTTTTTTTTCTTTGATATTAATTCAAGTACAGTCGTACCATATACATACACGTTAAGCGAACGCTCGGCCGAGCTACATGGTAGGCGGAGTGGGGGGTGTTAGGTTTTATTTTCGTTACGGAATTTCTTGATTCGGTCGCCGCGCTCAAAGCCCGCGATAAAAGCTATGCAATAGCTTAAAAAAATATAGTCTAACAGAAAACAAAACAAAATTGACAAAACCGATTCCCGTTTATGTGTGAATATGTATGTGTGTGTGTGTTGTTGTTTGCGCGCGTAATGGCCGACCGACTATTGTGTGAATGTGTGCATCCTGCGTGCCTGTACGTACAGCGAGCTGGCCGACTTGAATGACACAGTTTTTCGCCAGCGAGAATCTGTCCGACTTTTTTTGTTTGTCTATGGTCTATTACTAGCAAAAATTTGCTAGCTTAGCTTTGCTAAAATTTGTGTGGTAAAAATTTCTGGATTTTGGGGAGGCCCCAAGTCCTTTTAGGAACTCGGTACTTGAACATAAACCCACTTATTAATTGAAGCGGACTTAAGTTGGAACCAGTATTACCTAACTTCAGTTTAACCCATTATTTTTTCGAGGCTTGGCATAAGTTTATGTATTCCGGGTTTATAAATAAGAGGGATACTTAGGTATTATTATACCTACACTTATGTTTAACAAATAGTACCTATCTCACTGCACCATCGCATTAATTAACCATAACAGATGGAAACAATGGCTTCGCACGTCATTGCACTTCGAACAACTGATTTTCTCAGAACAGTGGATTGAACATTATTTGTCGATCCTCAACACGCAAAGGTGGATTGTATTCAAGTGTTCTACATTAATATAAATAGAATAGATCAGAATGTTTTGTTTATGGAACTTAATGAAAACATGACTGGAATAAAGACGAGGAACAAACGGTTGGTTGAGTAAAGGGTCAGCTAAAGATTTTAGGTGGTATTCAAATATTTACTAGAAGCAATTTAAAAAAATTATTTTGTCGGTTTCTAACGTAAATATTACTAGCTTCTGCCCGCAGCTTCGCCCACGTGGAGGTCAGAAATTATCTCACGGGAACATACTACCGGGATAAAAAGAATCCTACATGTTAATCCAGGTTATAAACTACCTATGTTTCAAATTCCATCTAAATCCGTTCAGTAGTTTTTGCGTGAAAGAGTAACAAACATCCATCCATACATCCATCCTCACAAACTTTCACAATTATAATATTAGTAGGATTCTATCTATTAAGCAGTAGGACATTCACTACAGGGACAAGGCCTCCAGGAAAAATTTTAACATACAAAAAGAGAATGATTATTTGTTTGTAATTACATGGGACTTAAACATAACTGGCGAAATGTGGGTGTACTACAGTTACATCTCTACCTAACCCTTCAGGAAATACGAGCGTGATGTTATATTGTTGTTGTTTTAAATTTAAAAAATAACGAAGTCTTAACAATCGTCTGATACAAAAACCTAGAACAAAGTTCACTTGATTCACGTTCACGAGATTATACGTAACAGCATGAATACAAACAACAATTTAATTTAATTTTCAGCCTGCGTTTGTTATTCCTAACATGCGTGCAAGCAGCAAGACCTTCATTTTTATGCAATGATTTATCAATCTATTCATTAGATACCTAAGTACGTACCAACTTATATTTTTATGCAACAGCCGAAGTTGTAATAGCATTGCATGTTGAGCATTCCGTAGCCAAACCTAAATTTAGACTAAAATGAATAGTGTATTTTAATTTATTTATTTTCTGTTATTGTGAAATTGTAATTTATAATGTTTTTATTGATGACTTTTGTAATGTATCCAATATTTTTAATTTCACATGTACTATGTATGGACTGGTTCTGCAATAAATAAATTTATTATTATTACTGCACTTTTCTATGAAACAGCAGATTTTTTTTTATAAACCGTCGAATTTTTTTGACACTAGGGGGTCTAGAATCATGCGCTGAATTCTAGTTTCCGTTTGCGCGTCGATGTCACCGCCACCCTGTATATTTCACGCGGAGTATTTTCTGAAATATGGACCTTAGAATTGTTTATTTGAATTAGTCATAATTATAGCTAGAAGTCTTCTATTGTGACAGCATGAAGGATCATTGTTTATGTCACATATCCGTGCCGGGAAATAAGAAGATTTGCCAGTCAACAGGTTGGTGGGTCGGCTAACTGCGCAGGAAGCGACGGACTATTATTTATATGTCGTCACTCCTGGAGGTTTTTATTGCCCCCGACAAATAAATCATAATTATTGTCAAATTACTCATTGTTTTGAAGAGGAAATCAACAGACCAAGTCTTAAATCCCAGCCCATACAAAAACGGGTCGTAAACAATGTAATACTTATTTAATTACCGACTTCAGACAATCTGAGTCCACGCAATCAAACTGCTCTAATTCAATTTTTTGTCACTCATCTAAGTTGATTCTTGACAACTAAATGTATAAACTAATTAAAACACCTCAGTTACATAACATACATACATAATCAGCCTATATAACGTTCCCACTGCTGGGACACAGGCCTCCTCAGTGAGCGGGCCGTAATCCACCACGCGGGCCCAGTGCGGGTTGGTAGATGTCACATGTCTTCGATTTTTTTGTTCTAGGACATGCCGGTTTCCTCACGATGTTTTCCTTCACCGTTTTTGAGAGCAGTGGTGATGAAATAGCTTACACAAAGTAAAGTGCTTATCTTGGTTCGAACCTACCTTCGAACCTTATCATTTGTACGGGTAAATATCCAGATGCTTTAAAAACATCTATAATAAAACCCTTATTTAAGAAAGAAGATAAGGAGTTGATGGAATACTATAGACCTATTTCGCTCATACCGGTTATTTCGAAGATCTTAGAGAAATACATTTGCAGGGAATTATATAATTATATGGAAAAATATAATATACTTTGCGAAGAACAAAAAGGATTCAGACAGCGCAGAACCATCAATATGGCAATTTATGACTTTTTGAATCCTATTATGAGTAGCATGGATAAACGATCCCCCATATGCGCTATATTTTGCGATATGACCCAGGCGTTCGATTATGTCCATTATAATATATTACTTAATAAATTAGAAGTCTATGGCATTAGAGGTAACGTGCTCGAACTAATAAAATCTTATCTGGAAAACAGAACACAAATTACTGAAGTTAGCAACATTAACATAGTTACCAAACATGAAGACATTATAAGGTCTCGAGAACGTAAAATCTCATACGGTGTGCCACAAGGAACCGTGATGGGCCCGTTTTTATTTATAACTTATGTTAATGATATGCCCATTTCCCTTGAATATCCTATAACTATGTTTGCAGACGATAGCACTATAACAATCCCATGTAAAAGTACAAATACGTATGAAAATGACATAAATAATTCTCTTGACGCACTAATTAAATGGCTAGACGAAAATAATTTAAATATTAATTTAGGTAAGACAAAAATAATGCACTTCAGACAACGTACTCCTGGCGGAACTAATCTCAACATCTATTACAAAAATGACAAAATTGAGGAAGCAGAGGATACCAAATTTTTAGGGTTGCAAATAGATTGCAACTTAAAGTGGAAAGCACATATAGACAGTTTGTGTAAAAAATTGAGTTCCTCCGCATATGTGTTATATAGGTTATCCTCCATAGTAGATGTCAAAACACTTCTAACGGCTTACTACGGAATAGTTGAATCGCACTTGCGCTACGGTATCATTTTTTGGGGGAACTCAACTGATCGAGATATAGCTTTTAAGGCCCAGAAAAGATGTCTCCGATCATTGTTAAAACTTAAATCGACAGACAGTTGCGCGCCTTATTTTAAGTTACATAAAATCTTGACACTTCCTTGTATCTATATTTTTGAAGTAGCTATGTTTGTCAAGCAAAATCCATCTCGTTTTGAGCGCCTGGCTGTTGTATTCCCAAGGAATAGGCGTGACAACAGCAAATTATGTCAAGTATCATGTCGAACCACTTTGATGCGTAAGAGCGTTTCTTGCATGGCCCCCATTATCTACAATAAATTACCGAGTAGTTGGAAAGTTTTAAATACAGCACAATTTAAGAGTAGATTGCGGAAATTTTTGGTAGACAAAACGTACTACAGTGTAACTGAGTTCTTATTGGAGAAAAATATTTGTTAATTAGTGACATCTTGATATTGTTTATGACATTTTTGATTTTTGACATTTTGATCTTTGACATTTTGATTTCTGACATTTTGATTTTGGAATTGTAATAATAATGATATTGGTAATAGTAATGACATGTTAAATGATGTAATGACAATGGTATGATATTTGTAATAGTAATGAATAGTAATGACATGATGTTTAATCTTATGATACTAATTTATATTTTCCTTTTAATACAGACATATATTTTTAATTAAGTCGACGATTTAAGAATTTTATAATGGTAATTTATAAATTGATCTAAATAAGTGTAATAATAGTGATATAAATAATTTCAAATGTTTGCATGCCGATTGGTAAAATGTGGCTGAGCTAAATGTAATCTTAAGAACTATTATGTATTACCCATATTTGCTAAATAAAATTCTATTCTATTCTATTCTATTCTACGACCTGTAAGTCTCAGCCGTTACCACTGGGCCACCACTGCTCTGTTATTAATTCCTAATTGAAAAATTATCATCATTTGCGATAAAAAAATAACTATCAACGATTTTTTAACTACCATGGAAAATAGTTCTGTTCAACTCATTATCAAAATAAAACTCAAACATCTATTTTTATATACTTGACATAATTTTCTACGTATGTATTATCGGTATAGGTAACAGAACCACGGCCTCATACTGGCACGCAGTGGAATCAAGTTCACAAAAGATTAATAGCTGGCATTGTGTCTTACGTGAGGCCTTGTATGCGACGCGAATGCAAATATATCATAATTTAACGTTACTAAGCATTGCTTGATCTGGAAGACTAACTTAGTCATGATTTAAATTCAAAAGATCATTTTATTGAGGTTTAATGGTAAGAAGAATCAGCCAGTTTGATGCAGACTTCTGCTTTACAAAATAATTCTTATATTGGTGGCTAAGGAAGTTCAAGAGAACTTTATCTACCGTCTCTACGAAAGAAAAATACGTTGGAAATGGCCAAAACAAAAACTTCTCTAGTTTCGAGGTAAATCCGAAAATGAAATTCTAGGTGAGTAGGTACCAACCTACGCCGATGGCAAAAAAATGGCAAATGGCATATTATATAGGTAATATTATTTAATTCTCGATTCTTCAAAGTTACAAAGTAATTAGAATATCAATCAAGAAAAATCTTCCGTATAAGCCGGAGCCACGAAACCAAAACAACGGCCATGACAGTACAGTTAATAAAACGATCGCTTTGATATAAAAACATCTAAAAAACCTTTACGTTCTGTTTTACTTTTAACTTTTGTTTTCAAAAGCTAAAGTTTCCACTGAACTTTTAAACATCGAAGCATTTACCGTATGGTTTAATTCCCTTGTGCCAGAGGTACCTTTAATCAAACCTGTTTGTAAGTTAACTCAGCGTGTATGTGAGTACCAGAGGTTACTGTCCCAATATCTTCAGACGATACTTACTCCGCTAATTACTTGAAAGCATTGCTAACTGGTTGTGTTGTCATTTTACTTGGTGTTTACAAGGCTATGCCACTGTCTACCTTTATACATGTATCGTATGCACATATATCCTTCGATATAATCGAACTTACACATTTAACGGTTCTCTGAGACAGGTTGAGTGGGTTCATTCGATTACAACACCAATTTTAAAACTTTAACTAACTCATGCTTCGTCATCATTTCAGTCGAAATACGTGCTGAACATAGGCCTCCCCCAAGCGTCGCCACATCGACCGGTACTGTGCTTCTCGCATCAAGTGATTTAATTAATCAAATCTTGGGGAGGTCAAGACATTAAGCGAGTAAGCTATGTAGGTAACATCGATAGCAAAAATCAAGAGAAAACAATACTTTACGTAAGTAAGTAGCACCAAACATCAAAATTGTAACTGCTTTTTCATTTCTCAAATTCAAAGCATTTTGAATTGTCAAGGGGTCGGTCAGTCAGAAATATGAAGCTAGTTGCCCCTTCCAAAGCGTAGTAGGTTCCTATGGAGAAGAACAGGCAAGAAACTCCACGGACACTCTTCTCTTCTTTAAAGGCATCATAGGGACTATAATTTAATTTTACAAAACACGATTGTTTTTCATCGCAAACATGCATCAGAAATCCAAACGTTATCCTAATCCTAACTTAATATTATAAATGCGAAAGTAAGTTTGTTACGCTTTCACGCTAAAACGGGTGAAGAAATTTGGCACACATATAGACCATGACCTGGGTAAGGACATAAGCTACTTTTCATTCTGGATCGTAGACGAAGTCGCGGGCAACAGCTAGTTAAGTTAATAAATGACTAAGAATTTTTATTCACTGAATAACCTTATGAGTTCTACGTGAATACCTTGGGTTATCCTTACTTTGAACCAAATCAGTTTTGCATGAATTTGTAAAGGTTAGATTCTGATTGCATAACAAATACCTAATATAACTTTGATAAGTTCAATAATATACCAAATCCAGTATTAGATAATTATGATGAATTATGTAACCTTCCTAATGCCTTATTTAAGACTAGCTTCTGCCCGCGGCTTCGCCCGCGTGGATGTCGGATTATCCTACGGGAACGTGCTACCGAAACAAAAAGCCTATGCCTATGTCCTTCTCCAGGATGCCATCTATCTCCTCGCCAAATTATATCGAAATCCGTTCAGTGGTTTACGCGTGAAAAGGTAACATACAGACAGAGTTATTTTCGAATTTATAATTTTAGTATGGATTTGGCCCCAAAATGAATCAATATATATGGTCAACTTACCTTGCCTAAAATTAAAAAGACTAGGACGAAATTATCAGTATGATGAATCACAAAATATTATAAACAAAAATAATTGGTATTTTTTTTGCTAATGCTGCCTTTAAAAGAAGTCAAAGTCTTAACCAGTAAAAAACCAGGAGCAAATAAAGATGGATATTATAGTAAAAGCAAGAGCAACAAATAATTTCGCTAAGTTTTGGAAGTCCACGAGTAAGCTTGACATTAAGCCTGGCCTCTCTGTGAATGTAGGCGGGAGGAGTGATCCGGGGGAGGTTGCAAATATGTTCAAGGAACATTTTGCAGTGCAATCTCCTTTGGGTCCCTCAGTAGATATGATCAATGCTAGGCCTGAAGGTCAGGGAGTGAAGTCGTTAATGTTCTTTTCGGCCAAACAAGTTGCGACTATAATTAAAAATATGAGCAGAGGCAAATCTCCCGGACATGACGGGCTCAGTATTGAGCATTTCAAGTTTGCTGGGGTTCATCTGCCAAGGGTCTTGTCGTTATTTTATACCATGTGCCTAAGTCACTCTTACTTGCCGGCAGAACTAATGAAAACACTGGTGGTTCCCATAATTAAGAATAGGACGGGTGACATATCAGATAAGTCAAACTATCGACCTATATCTCTCGCAACCACAATGGCAAAAGTGCTGGACGGTATGATTGATTCTAGCTTGAAGGAATGTCTATCCGTGCATGACTCCCAGTTCGGGTTTCAACCTGGGCTGTCTACGGAAAGCGCCATAGTAAGTCTCAAACATACGGTCCAGTATTACACTAATCGTAAAACGCCGGTATACGCCTGTTTTCTGGATCTCTCCAGAGCCTTCGATCTGGTAAATTATGATGTACTCTGGAGGGAGCTTGAGGATAGGGGTGTACCGACAGGGGTCCTCAGGATCCTGCAGTATTGGTATGGGAACCAAGAAAATGTTGTAAAATGGTCCAATGCATTCTCGGAAACATATGGGTTAGAGTGCGGCGTGAGGCAGGGTGGTCTGACATCTCCTAGGCTGTTTAGCACATATATGGATGGCCTAATTGTTGACCTCAGCAATATGCGGGTCGGATGTAGTGTCCATGGTGTTAAAATAAATAGTATCAGCTACGCTGATGACATGGCACTGCTGGCGCCGACGGCAGGTGCCGTGAATGAAATGCTAAGGGTCTGTCAGGCGTATGCTGCCTCACACGGACTTGTTTACAATATTAAAAAGTGCGAATATATTGTCTTTGAGGCTGGCGGTGAATGCCCAGATACTATACCTGACATTACCCTAAACGGCTTGAACGTCAAAAGAGTTACTAAAGTCAAATATCTAGGGCATTTTCTCACTGACGACCTTAAGGACAATGTCGATATTGAAAGGGAGCGTAGGGCATTGGTAGTCCGAGGTAACATGTTGGCCCGAAGATTCGCTCGGTGTAGCATACTTGTGAAAGTAACACTTTTTAAGGCATATTGCCAATGCTTTTACACGGGGAATCTTTGGGTCAACTATACCAAAAGAACGCTGGATGACCTACGCGTTCAATATAATAATATTTTTAGGATGCTGTTAGGACTGCCACGATGGTGCAGCGCGTCTACTATGTTTGTGCAAAACCGAACTGACGGCTTTCACGCCGTCATTCGCAAGAAAACTGCGTCGCTGTTGTCAAGGTTGCGGGCGAGTGGCAACAGCATTTTAAAAACTATGGCGGAGAGTATTGACTCTCCGATTATCAAAAGTTTTGTGAGAAGGACAATCACTAAACAATAATTTGGGGGTGTCCTTTTCACAATACAAGCTTATTCTATCTTCTTCTCTATTGTATTGTAACTACTAACACTAGTAATTAAGTTATATTATTGTTTACTAACACGCTGGATCATTGTTGTCTGATTAATAAAGAATAATAATAATAACGTTTATTGTTAATTAGCCCCTTTGATTATAAACGTTTAAAGTTATGTAATGATTAGCGACTGCCTAACCATACATTTTTGACGTTTAAACGTCTCTTAACTTTAAGCAATCCTACTATATATATATATTAAATAATATTATAAATTATTATTTTATTATCCTACTAATATCCTACTATAATATAATATAATATATAATATAATATAATATAATATATAATATAATATAATATAATATATAATATATATAATATAATATAATATAATATAATATATAATTATATAATATATAATAATATTATAAATGTGAAAGTGTGGATGTTTGTTACTCAATCACGCAAAAACGGCTGAACAGATTTGGGTGAAATTTGGTACATAGGTAGACCATGACTTGGATTAAAACATAGGATACTTACTATCCCGATATTTCATCGGGATCGAGACTTATGCGGGTGAAACCGCGGGGCGCAGCTAGTGTTTATATATAATTAAATGGGTGAGTGTACAAATAGGTGTTAGTCTTAGGTATGTTATGTTATTACTTTCTTCGAAAATATTTTAGGAAAAACATTTTGTTTTATAATTATGTGATACACTTATATACCAACGTAGTGGCGACTTTGAAAATTGCATTTTATTCTTGAAATGAAAATGTTTTTGAATGTTGATGGGTCAAAAACTTACTACTTATAATTATGGCTGTAACTGTAGTTAAGTTTGATAAGAAGTATATCAAAGATTTGTTACACTCACTAAGTACCTGTAGTTTCCAGTATCATAGAAAACTTCGCCTAGATTCTATTGATAGATAGAATCTAGGTGAACTTTTCTATGTCAATGTCGTTCAATGCCCTTTCCCCATTCAATCGAAATCACAATCAACATATTTTATTTCACATAAACCTCTATGGGTACTTATGAAACGTCAGAAGCTAGGTGCACGGTTCCAGTTGGTTGTTTCCTATGGAGAAGAGCTGGCAAGAAACTCCACGGCTACTCTTTTAAAAATAATTGGCTTTTACAATGTTTTCAAATTACAGTGTTAATAGGTATGAGGGGAGAGTGTAGGCCTCTCAACAAGTAACAGGTACTTAACAAAATAGAAAAAGGTCTAAAAATCTAGGTTCCCTATCCATTTGCATAAAATTTTAAGACCTAATATAACTTAGCATAATTTTGTTTGGCATAATTATATTGTCGCATAATATAATTACGCATAACAGCTTACGCATAATTTTTTTAAGCATAATTTCTCTAACCATAATAATGATTAAGCGTAATATTCTAAAGCATAAATTTATTAAGCATAATGTTCTAAAGCATAACTTTTTTATGAACAATTTTGTGGGTTTTTTTTCGCTGTAGGAAGCATGAAGCAAGCAAGCATACAGCATGCAAGCAAGCATGCAGCAAACAAGCAAGCATGCAGCATGCAAGCAAGCATGCAGCATGCAGCAGGCAGGGTTTCTGTCACGGCTCCGGCGCTGCGGGCCTCCGGCGGCCCCACTCGTGCTAATCGTTGCAGACGGCTTTCGCTCACCACCGCAGCTTCGGCTTGTTGGCCGGCTTCGCCGGCCAGCCTCAGCCGCGGCGGCTCGCTCGCAGCCGCCTGCTCCTCAGCCCGCGGGCCGCCTCGCCCCTACACGCCTACGCGATTTTAAATTATACTCTAGGGGTAGGACAAACAAGACTACGTGGAGTCGGTTTTGCAGCAATTCGGTTCTGTCACAAACTTTTGTTGCACAGCATATTAATTTTTTAACCAACAATATTATGCTAATAGTCATTAGGCCTACTAACGTTATGCGAATCAAATTTATGCCAAAACAAATTAGTCTCTAAGATGATTATGCCAACATAAAATGTATGCCTAAAAAAATTATGCCGAAGTATTATTATGCCAAAACAAATTGTGCCAAAATCGTTATGCCGAAGTATATTAGGACAAAGAACATTATGCGAAAAGAAGGGATCCCAAAAATCTACAGTCTACAAGTTAGGCCTACAACGTTCTCACATTCACAAAATATAGAAGAATCTATGTAAAATATAAATTAAATAATAAAAATAAAAGCCTATTTAAACCAAATGACATGATTGCCATCACAACTGTAACAAATCTGAATTAAAACCTTGTGTACAAGAAGTTGAAATAAGAATTGGAGGTATATAATGTCAAATAATGAGAAGATTATATCAAACAAGAATGTAAAAAGAAAACAATACTGACTAAAGTACAAAGGTAGTAACGCAACCAACAAGTCACGAACTACGAGTAAATAGGTTTGACAGCACATCACAACAATCGATGGGTTTCTTAAGAGTCAACATAAACAAAATGCCTATTCTAACATCCGAAGTCAAGGTAAACTGATTTCACATTGACCGGAATAATTTAACCAAGGTTAGATAAATTAAAACCTTTAACAAAACGAGATCACCCGCTTGAGAAATAGGTTTGTCTTCTAACTCATCTTACATTATATCATTATAGCCAATTAGTCGCAAGAGCAACAGCTGAGCGTCGGGTTTTGAGTTCGAATATTGGGTTAGTAAAAGTGTTGTTGGGGTCCTCCATTTAAAATTTTTGAGTAGCAGCTCATAGTCTGGATTTGTGCCCGGTTAGAGGCAACAGGTTCTATTATATGAACAAAACTTAACTATCGAAATTTTGGAGTAGGTAGGTACATTATCTACTCCTCTGCGTACTCTTTTGAGGTTTAAGACCTAGAACGAAACAAAGAACTTATAAGCTACTAGCTTTTGCCCGCGGCTTCGCTCGCGTTAATTTAGACTTTGACTATCAATTCGGGTTATATAATTCAATCATGATTCGAAAGACACGTGCCGCTATCTATTATCACATGAACGTTATTGTTGTTTTCTCGGGAACAGTACTTTTTTTTCGGGATGAAAGGTACTCTACTCGTATGTCCGTTTCTGTACACCTGACAACGTATATGGAAAATTCCAGGATGATCAGTTCAGTGGTTTAGGCGTGAAAAGGTAACAAACAAACAAACAAACTTACTTTCGCATTTATAATATTATATAATATATATATATAATATATATATATAAGTTAGGAAGTTATGATAAGGTGAATGTGGTTTACAGTAAAGTATTTTAATTTATTTATTTTTAATTAATAATGAAAATAGTTTAATTATATTTTTTTACTCTACACAGTTCGAACACATATTCATGTTATGCTCCCTACATATTATTGCTCTTTTGGATTTTATGCAAGTTTGTTGTCATTTTTCGTGACAAAGCACATATCGCTCATTTGGAGAAACATCGACGTAACTGCTGCTTTTAAAATTTTACAGGAGAGTGATTCGTTTTTTTTTTATTTTTTGTAATCTGTTACCGTCTCGTTCTGAAATGTTGATAAATCCCAAAACCATATTAAATATTTCACGCTAAATATTTCACGCCTCTGCTCCTCTGAAATTTTTTTCGAGCACAATATAATTATATCGTCAACACATTTTTGGGAAAAATTTAATTTACGTCGATGTTTCTCCAAATGAGCGATATCGCTTGTTGTAATTCATTATTCAGATGACACCCGACCATAGTGACAGCGTGTGGTTCACTAACGGAACTAGAAGGGACAGTGAAGCGGGACGCGGGAAAGACGTAAACTTGTTTTTTTAAGGAATCTTTATTTTGGTGTCGTAATTTTTACCAAAGTTTAGTTCTAGGGTTAATAAATAAATAAATAATAATACAGGCTTGATTTTAAATTGTGTCATCACGTTAATTCGAGCGGGATATTTGCGTAACACGCTAACAGTAGGAATTGCTTTCATTTTGACAGTTCAACAACATTAAATGCGTTATTTACGTTACTGAGCAGACAAATTTTTCGAATATATGAAGCAATTGATTAGCAATAGGCTTCAAAATGATTCAGATTGTGATAGATAGTGTGTTACGCAATTGGGGTGCAGTAAAGTTGCCACGTTAACTAAAATTTCACTGTTCAAAACGATTGACATAATTAACTGTTGCACTTGCAAGTGTTGCAAGTTAGCGTTTAAAATAATTGTATAGATCAATTAGTACATATTCGTATGTTTTGTAATGTGACCTGTATGACTTATTGTGTATTTAGAGTTTGTTGTTCATGCGGTAGAAAGGTAAAAGTGATTCTTTCTCTCGTTGGTAGTTTTTTATTTATTTAAGATCTCCAACAATAGATACATAAATGATAAATGATTTTATTTCTGTAACTAGGTTTGTACTAACACTTTTACACGTCAATCATATTTTAAAACTAGACGAGGTCGGCGTTTCCTATCTCAATACTCTGAGAATAAAGTCCGAAACAAACTCAGAGGTCACAGTCTCTTTTAAAGTCCAGACATAATATTGGGCAGATCATGTGAAGACCATGTAGATTTGTGTCTGAAATGGTCTTTTGAGGAAAAACCACACAGATTGAGTGGACCTGTCCAGTCAGTGCACGCATTTGTCAGTAATCGTGCAGCTCAACTCAGAACTTAAGGAGCTCAACGATTCGACGAATAAACGATAACAAATGTACCTACTCCTTCACACGTTTCGAAATATCTTGTTATAATAGGAATAGTTGCCAATACCCCATATGGCTGGAAATAATTAGGTAGGTACTATGAAAAAAAAACGACAGAAAGACAAGAAAGAAAGAATACTGATAAATTGGCACTAACAACACAATGTGCATAAAAAATTAACAAGTTCAGAAATGGAAGCCTCTAGCCTCCATTTTCTGTTTATTTTTTTAACGTCAAATATGTAAGATAAATTTACAATTTGCAGCGAAGTTAGCCTCTACATCTGATGTCAGAAATCTCTCCTATGTGAGAAAACAAGACTAAAATGATTTAACAAAAATGAGCTAATTTATGTATATTAGCTTGTTTTTGTTACATCAATTATTCAATTAAATTGAATCTCAAAAATAATACCTATCAGCATGGGCCTGCAATAAATGGACTATTATTATTATTATTATGACCGTGAGAACATGTTTATTGCTGTCATCTACATCCGTATTAATCATGAAACAATGACAATTATTGTAATTTAATGGCTAGGTAAAATACCTTATTTAAATATTTATAAACCGTTAATGAGTGAGTGGACCTTAAGTACAGACCTGAACCCGCTTCATTGTATCCCCTGCTATAAGTACCTACTTGAGAGGGGTTCGTGGCTAAATATAATAAATTAATAAATAATAATCATAATTTCTGTTTCATTTCTCCTTTCGCAGATCTGCTGGAAGAAATTTCTTAAGAAATAAGCAGTACCTTTGTACTCAATACTAATATGCCATATCGGTATCTATTTTACTGTGTGTACATAACTAATAATAATAAAAAAAATATTTTTAAATATATATTTTCCAAAAAAAAAACAGGTTACAGAAAAATGTGAGACCTTGGCTCCAGAGCTAGATAGAGTACCTGTATTTCAGGAGTCAGTGACTGCTTCCATTTAGGTTACAATTAAAAAATTAAAAATTAAATAACAGCCCCATGGGTCGATCGAAGGTTAAGCTACGCTAGCCGCGGTTGGTTCGTGGATGGGATCGTCACCATCCATTACATATTGAGATTGTCAAAGATCTACGGATGACAGCCGTTGGTCCCGGCTGTCATCCATAGATCTTTGACAGTCGTTACGAGTAGTCGGAAGCCCAAAAGTCTAACAACCAGTCTTACCAAGGGGTATCGTGTTACCCAATAACTGGGTTGTAGAGGTCAGATAGGCAGTCGCTCCATGTAAAACACGGGTGGTTAGCCGCATCCGGTTAGACTGGAAGCCGACCCCAACATAGTTGGGAAAAGGCTAGGCAGATGATTTAAGTACCAACTCGGTTAGGTCCACTGGTAGTACGAAGCCAAAAGTATTTCAAAATACAAAGAAATAACATAAATCATCAATTCTCTATCGGGTAGGCTCATAACATAATAATATAGCATAATACCATAGCATAATATCATAGCATAATATCATAGCATAATATCATAGCATAATACCATAGCATAATATCATAGCAAAATATCATAGCATAATACCATAGCATAATACCATAGCATAATATCATAGCAAAATCAACCTTTAAAGTTCCCACTGTTAGGCCACAGGTCGCACAGGCCTGTCTGTGAGAGGAAATGGGCCGTAATCCACCACGCGGGTGGTGGATGTCACATGTCTTCGAATTTCTGGTTCTAGGACATGCCGGTTTCCTCACGATGCTTTCCTTGAGAGTTGTGGTGATGAAATAAATTACACAAGGTAAAGTGTCTGCTTGAGCTCGAACGCACGGCCTACGAGTCTTAAGTTGAGGTCGGTACTCCTGGGCCACCACCGCACTTCAGAATAGTTATGCGATAGTGGAAAGATAAGTCATTTCCAGGGACAAATTTTCCTTCCATGGAAAGGAAACGGAACTAAATGAATCAGGCATCGCTTTTCCCTGCTTATCTTTAAGCGATAAGTTCATACACGTTGGCATTGTTTGAGTCACGTCTCAAGAACAATAAAGCTAATTTATTATCTTCCTCCATTACATAACAATAATAAATCTAATAAGATTGACTGCATAATGTATTCCGTGTAAAGAGTCATACCTCGGTAATATTTATTTATTAAAAAAATACATTATTATCTTACAGTTTAACCTCAACGGTATTGGCTAAAAATAATTATCACAAAAAATTACAAAGAATTTCAAGTCATCAAGGATCGCTGATAAGGACTGATGATTAAATATAAGATTATGTACCTACATACGCATGAGTTTCACAATATTATTGTCGTGTATTAATATTTACGAGAGTATGATTTATAAATAATTCGTGACAACTAGCATTGGTGAATAAATATTGACAAATGTATTACATGATTTCCGTAGATATAAAAACTTAGGACGCGTCGAATGTTTGTTTGTGGCGACCGACGCGACGCCACTCGAAGATAAATGACGAAAATCCCGAATAGACAACTAACTAATATTGACCATAGGTTGACCTCTACCAAGGTCGTATTCAAGGGATCGACATATTTGTTGAGACGAAAACAAAAAAGTTTCGAATGTTCTACAAATAAGTAGTTTGTGATATATAAGTTTAAAATTAGTCAGTAATGTAACAGCGGCGTAATTGCGTCACACTAACAGTAGGAATGACTTTCATTTTGACAGTTCAACAACATTCATTACGTTATTTACATTTTTGAGCAGACAAATTTTTCGAATATATGAAGCAATGGATTAGCAATATCCTTAAAAATTATTCAGATTGTGATTGATTGATATTGATTAAGAAAGTTGACAAATAGTTAATGTCTTAGTAGGTATTTAAGACCTTTGCGAAGACAACGCTATCGCTGTCGACGTATTTAATTAAGAATCATAGATAAGACCATAAGACGAAGAAGAAGTATTTTTACATGGCGTTTGCCATAAAAGATGGTCTGTGATGCTGGGGCCGCACCAACGGTCAAGGTTAATGCCCATCATCGCCATAAACCACGCGCTAATTATTCCGATAATTAACGTGATAAATTGATTGGCCACACCTGGAACGATTAACGTCAATGCTCATTTAATTGGCGATAAAATTGGTGTTAATCCATGGTGTTAATGTTCCTTCCTTAAATTTCCTTGATCCCGTCACGCTCACGATTCACAATGACAAACGTAGTTTGGCCGCTTCAACGCAATAATTCTCGCGTTAAATCTCTTTGATGTGCCAAAAAATATCGCCACCCGAGTTATCGCCTAACGTCAAACGGCAATGTGAATTCTTTTGTCAAATTATCGCGATAAGTGCTGGCTACACCTACGGTTAACGTCCATTATCGCGATAATTAACGGCGTTTCCCGTTGGTGTGGGCTCAGCATGAGAAATTGATCTGTATGTACCTACAGGTTCCGTCACGTAAAAAGAACGCTGGCCTGTACCTGCGCACTGAGCGATTAATTTAATTCCAGCCTATTCCAAAGTACTAAGTAGTTAGTAAAGTAACTATTATGATTCTACAATAAAGCAATTACACTTATATTATAAAACAATAACCGATAGTAAAGTAATAGTAATAGTATATAATATTGTAACACATCCCCTCCATGTCGCTCAGCGTTCTTTTTACGTGACGAGACCTGTACATATAATCATAATAATCAAACACAAAACAAAGTCACGGTTAATGCCAAGTTCGATATCCTAATGATGAAAAAATACTACTTAAAAGGTCTAGGTTGTAAACAATTAATTTACATAGTTACAAGATCATTTGCTTGAAGTCGAATTTGCAATAATAATAGCAGGGAGGCATAATTGAAGAACTAAGTAATAATTAAGTACTGGTCTCTAACACTATACACTTACCTACTGCATATTTGTATACTGTGTTATGTATCTAGTTAGGTACTAGTAAGTACCGCGACAAAAAAATCTACGCTTTAAGGCAGACAGGCACGATGTCACAGCGCGACGCCCGCCACTCTAGTAGAACAATTTCTATGAAAAATTCATGGATTTTTTCTACCAGAATCGTGTCGCACCTTCGCGTCGCGCCTGTCTGCGGGAGCCTTAAAGTCTCCTCCAAATAGGCGAGACACGCGACGCGAATCGCACGCGGCACGAAGGCACCGCTCATCGCGCGACAGGCGGTGCCTTTGTGTCGCGTCCGATTAGCGTCGCGTGTCGCGTCTGTTTGTAGGAGCCTTAAGAGGAAACGCGGTCACGTGGTCGTTGGCGTTCTTTCAATAATAACGTATTCCTGAACGCGTAGCATGACCACCATAGAAACGGGTTTTGTCGACGGAAGAATAGACAAAATGACAGATTCTTGATAGACTTCTATTTTTTTCTATAATCTGTCATTTTGTATATTCTTACGTCAAAAAAACACGTTTCTATGGTGGTCACGCTACGCGTGTTGTTTTCTCCCTGGTTAATGGTTAATTAATATAACTACTAAAATACTCTTAAACTCGTTAATTTTACTTTCTCTACTAACTACAAGAAATTACTCTAAATGTACAAATGTACATTCATTATTATATTCCTACAAGAGACCCTCATATTACGCATAATAAGTTAATAACAAACAACAAGAAAGTTTGAAATAGATATCACGACACCATGTTTAGTTGTAAAGTACATATGTGTATGTAACACATATGAGATTACGTCAGTCTAAGTGCGGTAATTTTGTCTAAGTACAGCTATTTAGTCGCTATCTTAAAGACTATATACTCCGAAAAACAATATACCACAATCACACGCTCGATAGATTGTGTAGTAAGACTACGTGTTGCGTTAAATAGGGTAGGCTGGGGTCAATTGAAACATTTTCTGAAGGGTATTAAATAGCTTCTACCTAAGTTACAGGTGTATATTAAATTAAATTATTAGTAACTAACTGTGGCCCGCGGCTTCGCACGCGAGGATGTCGGAAAATATCCCACGGGAACGTAATACCGAGTCTACCGGAATTTTGGCGAGGTTTTCATTTATAACTCTATTGGTTTACGCAGCACATGCCAGTAAAGCTTCCAGTCGGCATGATTTTATCCGACATCTTGCAACAATTATCGTCATATTTGAGCCAATTTACACAAAACTTTAATGAATTATACACATAAATCTTCCTCATGAATCACTCCGTCTATTGGTGAAAACCGTATTAAAATCCATTCCGTAGTTATTGAGTTATCGCGTTCAGACAGACAGACAGACGCGGCGCGGCAGGAGGACTTTATTTTATAATATGTAAAAGAAAGAAAGAAAGAAAATGTATTTATTGGGAATCGCACAGGATTATCACGAACTAAACTAAACACACTCATAAAAACAAAAAAAAAAAAAAAAAAAGTAAAATGAAAATAACAACAGAAAATGATGTACGAGGCCAACAGGCTATCTCAGCATGATGCTGCGACATTTGTAGTGATATTATTTAACCGGATAGTCTATAACAGATACAATTAAAACCCATTACCAAACGGGTAGTATTTAAACGCAAATCAAAAAATATCCTTTTTCTATGCAATAAGATTCCGAATTCCCATCAAAATTACTGATTGCACAGCAAAATATTCAACTCAAAATATCACTAAACACACTACAATTTATTTTCAACATACAGCGATTTTTCCTAAAGCAAAAGCTTTTTCATCAATTTATTTTCTATTCCCAACGAGTACCACATTTTTTTAAATAAAAAATCTATTACTAACAAATACCAAAGCGTGACTTTTTGTACACTCAGCTACACAAAGTTTTATTTAAATTGCGTTTTACCGAAATCTAGGGTAATCTAAATATAGGGTTAGGGTTAATGAGCTGGTCGACGGAGCCCCGCTTCGCGGGGCTCCAATTTCTGTCTAAAGGGTTTAAAGGAACCTAACCAACCGAACCTCGGGATGCCACTGACGTCGACCATCTAGGGTTAGTATTTTCGGGAACATTTAGGTATTGGATGGGAATAGAGCATTTTTACGACAAACGGCTGATCGGAGACAAATACATAATACTCACACGCTATGAATGTGAGTATTATGTATGTACGGTCTGGTTGATTTGCTGTGCAGTCAGTATTTAATTTGCTGTGCAGTCAGTATTTAAATGATGGAAATAAATTGATAGGTGATTATTTATTTGATGTGCAATTAATAATATCCCTTACCAAACAGATAGGTTATAAACTGATTACACACGAACATTTTTCTCAGTAACGTTTCCATTGACTCCAGTCTACCCTACTTATAAAACTATTTATCTAAACAAGCCCATGTCCGTTCCAAGTACATGGTTTTGGAAGGAACCGAGTTAAAAGGAGAAAAACTGGTTCGTTCAGTCGATATCGGTGACAGAGCTGTTGCGATATTTAGCTGCGATATGCTGGGCATGTTATGTACCCAATATCGATATAACTGCCCACGATAAAACATAACATAAGATTGGAAGAAATTTTGAAGTGCTAAGACTATATATACCGTCAAACGGGGTGAATAGAGATGCAGGGGTGAATCGGAACGAAACTTTAAAAGGATTTTAACATTTAATTAATATAGTTTCTTGCCAACAAGAGCGCTTAATCGTCACTTATAATACAGTAAACATATTAGAGTCCTTTTTGGCAACAAACTATATTATTTCAATGTTCAAATCCCTTTTAAAGTTTAATTCCGATTCACCCCGTTTGACGGTAGTAAGCTTTTAGAAGTACTTTTAGCACTTGGACTACTAACTGCCAGCCTCTAAACAGACTGTTGTAAATTAAGGGTGTAGTAAAATAGGACTGATGCGAGTTTATCGAACACGGTAGCTCAGAAGTTAGAGCGATAGAACGGTTCGACAAAAGTCGTAGATTCGAGATCTCTTTACAAAAAACACTTTAGGGTAAGTTGTAGTACCTACCTACACGTTACACGCAAACTGTAGATCGATTTAAGATTTTATAGGTGCTAATTTTTACTACGACAGCTACTGGCTTCAGCAGTCCTACATCATCACCATTAAGAACTTATTGAACATCGTTAGTACCTACTTACATGGATGCCTAATCAATCTAACCATGGTGCTATTACGACTGCAATTAATACTGTATTGAACACTTAAAGCAAACTGGTACCTAGAAAATTATTTAGGTTGCTAGTGAATTAAGTGCTAATAAAATATTCATAAAGTTTTTAAATGACTCTAATTGATTTAAGTGGCTGCCGAGTTAGCCCTGCGCTGACAGATGTAGTTATCAATTGCTTTATTTTATGTGATAATACGTTATGCGACATCGTGTTGAAATAATCTTAAAACTCTAAACCAGTCACATTTAAACCGAGTTTTCGGAATAAGCACACATCCAATCAACTATGACAGAAATCCTAGGAGCGTAGCTCACATCTCACGTCTACGTTCGGGTAATTTTAATGTTATCCGGGACTCTACTACCATAGGCTTATAACTACGAACGGGAAATCATAATACTATCCCCTGTCGCTACGACTCGTAGCAGCGTTAACGTTATGGCAACGCTCGAGTAATTATAATACTATCCGGCATACTACCACTCGTAGCAGCGTTAGCATTATGGCTACGCTCGAGTAATCATAATGCTATCCGGGTTACTACGACTCGTAGCAACTTAGTATTATGGCTAGGCTGGAATAATCATAATGCTATCCGGGCCACTACGACTCGTAGCAGCGTTAGCATTATGGCTACGCTCGAGTAATTATAATGCTATCCGGGCCACTACGACTCGTAGCAGCGTTAGCATTATGGCTACGCTGGACTAATCATAATGCTATCCGGGCCACTACGACTCGTAGCAGCGTTAGCATTATGGCTACCCTGGACTTATCATAATGCTATCCGGGCCACTACGACTCGTAGCAGCGTTAGCATTATGGCTACTCTGGACTAATCATAATGCTGTCCGGGCCACTACGACTCGTAGCAGCGTTAGCATTATGGCTAAGCTGGACTAAACATAATGCTATCCGGGTAACTACGACTCGTAGCAGCGTTAGCATAATATGGCTACATTTTATTTATCATAATGCTATCCCGGTTCCTACGACTCGTAGCAGCGTTAGCATTATAGCTACGCTGAAATAATCATAATGCTGTCCAGTCCGTTCAAAAAGTGCCGATTCTCAGTCTAGTTTGAATAAATAACTTTTGATTTTGATAATCATACTGCAATCCGGACCACTACGACTCGTAGCAGTGTTAGCATTATGGCTTCGCTGATGTAATCATAATGCAGTCTGGGCTACTACTACTCGTAGAGGCAATAATCGCTATTTGCAAAGGATATTTCATAATACGAAATACGGGAGTAAATAAGATCCCATCTCTTGACTACACTACAAAATGTTAGACTATTATGTCTAACATTCTGGAAAACAAAAAAGTTAATACATGCGACATATCACATAACTAATGAACTCGACGATTTAATATTAAGAAAAGAGAAATATTTCGTAAATTATCTAATTGCCTATAAAATCTTCCAAACATGCTGATTTATCCAATTTTAAGACGCGAATTATTATACCCACGGTTAAATGCAATTGAATTCTGGTTACTTATATATATATGCATAGATACATAATAACACGATACGCATACATAAAACATTTTATTATTCCATCCGTATCGCTGTTCCATACATTTTCATGATCAAACTAGTGATAGTCCAATTTAATACCGAAATACAGACCTTGATGAAATTGGGATATAATAGGTCTTTACCTATGAAATTGCCGTTTTGTATGAAAAAATTTAAACGAATTTTTTTCATGAATTTTTTATTTGTATTAATCGAAGTAATCACCCATGCAATCAATGCATCTTTGCCATCGCAGTGGCAGTTTATTGATGCCCTTCTTAAAGAAATCAGCTGGACGGGAGGCAACAAATTCTTCAAAGGCATTTTGTACTGCCTCTCGGGTATTAAATTTTTTTCCCGCCAAGAAGTTATCCAAATTCTGGAAAAAGTAGTAGTCTGTAGGCGCAAGGTCTGGTGAGTAGGGCGGATGACGGAGAGCTTCCAACCCCAGTTCTTGCAACTTGGAGACCGTCTGCTGTGCAGTATGAGGTCGCGCGTTGTCGTGCAGGAGCAGCGGAGACGAGCGATTGACCAATGCTGGTTGGAGATGCGCCAGCTTCTCCATCATTGTGTTCAGTTCTTCACAGTACACATCTGCAGTAATGCTCACCCCGTTTGGTAAGAAGCTGTGATGAATCACACCGGCGCTAGACCACCAAACAGTGACCATCACTTTTCTAGGGGTAAGTTTTCGTTTAGGGCATTGTTTAGGTGCTGAACCAGGATCCAACCAACTTGCTGAGCGCTTACGGTTATCAAACAGAATCCATTTTTCATCGCAGGTAACAATGCGGTTCAAAATTCCTTCATTTGTGTGTCTGTTGAGCAGTGCAAGGCACGTCTCGACGCGTACTTCGCGCTGGCGATCATTGAGTTCGTGGGGCACCCATTTGTCAAGCTTTTTTACCTTGCCAATTTGACGCAAATGGACCAATATTGTTTTGACGCTAACGTCGAAAGCTGCTGCTAATTCAGCCGTAGATTGTGTATCATCAGCTTCCACAATCGCCTTTAATTCGTCATTGTCGACCAAAGTCTTCGGACGACCGCGAGGTTCATTTTTCAGGTCGAAATTTCCAGAACGGAAGCGAGCAAACCAATAACAGGTGGTGCGTTGGTTTGTAGAGTTAGCTCCGTAAACGTCGTTGATGTTGCGTGCCGCTTGTGCCGCGTTGCTGCCACGACGGTACTCATATTCCATAATTACTCGAATTTTTAACGTATCCATGATGACGAAAAAGATTGAAATGCGATGAAAATGTAACACTAATCAATAAAGAAATGACTACTTTTAGAAAAAAAAAACCATGTTTTTAAAATAAAATTAATTTGAAATTAGAATTCATAGCCAAACAAAAATTATTTTGATTTGAAATGGCCAGTACTGCAGAACGGCAATTTCATAGGTAAAGACCTAATATGACAGAGGTATCAAGATAATATGGCATCAGCTAACATTGAAAGGATGATCTAATTATTTCTGTTAGTTCTGAAAACTAGACGATATTTATCACTGAACTGCCTGAATGTGATGGAATCACAATGAATAAATATGGAATTAGAATTTATTTGCATTAATTGATTCACGTATTTAATTACGAAGGCACTCCTAGTAGATTGTATAAATATTTTTAAACCCACATGTGTGTATTATTTGCGTCTCCTCTAAAGGCTTAATCCCCAGCCCCGGATTTCCGCCTAGGCCTACAAGGCCCCGGCGTAGGGGCCCAGCCAGCCCAGGAGCTACAACCAGCCAGCTACCCCGACCAGGTAGCTTAAAGCAACTTGCTAGGATCGTAGCAGATGGAGTTCTGTAGTTACAGCCTACCCCTATGGGAAGAAGGCGTGATTTATGTATGTGTATGTATACTATTATTAGTATTGTTTGAAGAAAGTAAGTTGAGTCAACTGTCAAGTAGGTTACTTGAGTATTAAGGAATACGAGGAAAATATATAAATTTGTTTACAAATGTCGATTTATTAGGTACCACCGTTGACATAAGTATGGTGACATACATACATAGTATTATTTCTGATGTTTATTTATAGTAATTAAAGTCGGTTAAAAATTATATTTTCATTGCTAGTGAAGTTCGGGGGGCGGGGGTCAATTGTCAAGTACCTAGGGGCCCTAGGTTTCAAAGTCCGGGCTTGTTAAACCCTAGTCACTTTTTGGTATTTTAGACTTAAGAATGCTACATTGCTTAATGAGAAGATTTGTGTAAATCAAGCTATATGTATATTACTTTGTTTAAAGGCTCCTCCAAACAGGCAAGACACGCGACGCGAATCGCACGCGACACAAGGGCACCGCTCGTCGGGCGACAGGCGGTGCCTTTGAAACGCGTCGCGTGTCGCGCCTGTTTGAAGAAGCCTTTATGCGTGCAAACGTATACTTCCCATGACTATGCGTCCTAGTCGCTGCACTTTGTAATTTTCGCAAAATGTCTACATATCTTATGATCCACGGCCTCGGCCTCTACAAATCTTGCTAAAAGGTGTACCAAAACACGATACGGACAGTCATAACCCGTGTTTTGTTGCCGCAGGCATTACTTATCCGGGTTTTTTAGCGAATCTAATTACCTATTTGAAGTCATAAAGACTTTGATTTTGCCTCTCTCATACCTATTATTATTTATATTATGAGCAGTGGTGTGGTGGCCGAGTGGAAACGGCCGCGACTTACGAGTTTTAGGTCGTAGATTCGAACCCTGACAGCTGCTTTACTTTGGGTAAATTATTTCATCACCGCTGATCTCAAAACGGTGAAGAAAAACATCGTGAGGAAACCGGCATGTCCTAGAACCAACCAACCGGCATGTCCCTCTCACAGAGCGGAGGCCTGTGTCCCAGCAGTGGGAACATTATAAGGCGGATCATGTACCTATAACTATTATTACTATAATTATGGTATTGCAAGACGTAAGCACGGATGTTGTAAAAAAGTAATACTTTTATTAGGGGGTAGATAAGTCAATCAAACTGCCTAGCCATTTCCTAACTACGTTGGGTCGGTTTCCAGTCTTACCGGACTCAGCTGAATATCAGTATTCTACTTGGAGCGACTGCCTATCTGACCTCCACAACCCAGTAACTGGATATCACGATACTCCTTGGTAAAACTGGTTGTCAGACTTTTGGGCTTCTGACTACCCGTAACGCTGTCAAAGATCTACGTATGACAACTTTAATGTTCGTTAAATTTGTTCCACCTAAGAATTTTCATATGAAATATTCTGAAAAATTCTTAGGTGGAACAAATTTCCAAAGTTTGACGATTGATATAAAATGTATGATTATTATTCAGTAAATACATTATTCCTACAATCGCAAATCGTATTTTGATCAACATACGACGAAAAACAGAGCAGCAAATATCCTAAAAACCAAAGAAAATTTGAATTTGGCGGGCTACAGCTGAGGATTCATCTTAAGCAAGAAAATTACCTACCTACCTACCTACATTTTGTTCAGTTACACGATGCTAGGAATTTTAAAACCAGTAGCATTGCAGTAACTTAGCCGGTAGAGAAAAATTGTCCGATTGGATACTAGTTTTGCTGGCCACACGAGGCTAGCACAAAAGCCAGGATAGTTATATCAGTTATGGGGTGGCTCAAAAATGCAACTAGCTTACTATCTTTCACACAAGCTTACTAGGCTAAAAATGAGGATAGTTCTGTATACACGCAAATGTCCTTTCTTTGGTATTGTTCGTCGAATCGTTGAGCTCCTTAAGTTTTGAGTTGAGCTGCACGGTTTCTGACAAATGCGTGCACTAACTGGACAGATCCACTCATTATGTGTGGTTTTTCCTCAAAAGACTATTTCAGACTCTAATCTACATGGTCTTCACATGATCTAACCAAGATTATGTCTGGACTTTAAAAGAGACTGTGACCTCTGAGTTTGTTTCGGCCTTTCTTCTCAGAGTAGTCAGATAGGAAACGCCGACCTCATCTAGTTTTAAAATATGATTGACGTGTAAAAGTGTTTGTACAAACCTACTTACAGAAATAAAATCATTTATCATTTATCACGGGTTTAGAGTGACTAGCTTGCTACTTTACTAGCACTACCGTACTAGCTTCAAAAATTTGCCTCGTGTAACCCGGGCATAAGGGCTCCGATCGAGTCCGAAGGTAGTAAAACACGCACTTGAGTAAAGTAATTATATCCATAGACCATATTCGTCCAGAACTGGCCAATGAACCTTGAGACATGTTACTATTACTTACGAAATGAGAATGTAACCCCAAAAAATCAAATACTTTCTAATTAATATAATAACGAAACACGTTTACCAAATATTTGTGCAAGATGCAACTGATTTCTAAATCTTCTGGGGACGTTTCCGGATGATTGCGATGCGGACGAGTACCTACTTCGTCGCTTAAAGGCGCGTACACACTGGCGCGACGCGACAGCCCGACACAAAGGCACCGCGTATCGCGCGACAAGCGGTGCCATTGTGTCGCGATGTCGCGTCTCGCCTGTTTCTAAAAGCCTTAAGTGTCCTTTTGTTGTTATGTATTTATTTCTGGGTTTAGTTATGTAGGTTGTTTGTAATTTAATTTAGTACCTAGTCCTAGTAAACAATTCGCACCTTCGGTAGAATAAGGCCATAACTACACTTTTAGTTATTTTACAGGAATAATTTTAAGATCTTGTTGTGACAAGATAGTCAAAAAAATGCAACAATATGACAAAGGCACTGTTTTCCTAAGCATTTGCATTAAGCTGATATTGATACGGGTCTTTGTTCCTCTGGACAAAAGGGACTTTTAAGAGGCTTACAACAGCTAAAGCGCGGTCACTGTCGGACTGCATAGAAAAGAAAGAGAAGCGCGATGTCACAACGCTGGTAATTTATTGCAAAATACGAAGCAATTATCTATTTCCAAAAAATCTATTGATTGGATTAAAAAATTAAAACACTATTACGTTAGTATGTTGCTTGTAGAATAATCTGACAAAAAATCAGAATGATTTAATGCATAGTAGTATGGTTTTTAATCGTTATAAGAAATTTTTAGAGGTATTTTCGTGATTTTTTTCTATCGTATCAAATTAGTTGTATTATGTTTTCAACACACTATCTAGTTAGCATATATCCTAAAGAATAACATATATTTTTCTGATTTTGTTTAGTGCAGTGGATCATATACTTTTAGGCATTATAAAACTTACATTTAGGTCATGTAGTCCCCTTAAAGCACTTCGGCTACTTAAGTCATTTTTCGAATTTTTGTTAGTTATATTATTTTTAGTATTATTGTTCTACTGAAGGTGCGAATTTCTAAATTAACATTGAGTGAAGTTTTAAGCACCTACCTTTGATATTCACTTTTACTCATTTCACGTTTGACGTTATAGTTAATAATTTTACAAGTGACAGATTTACAATAAACAATGAATATTTATACTGTTGTGATGTATCTGTTATACAATATTCCGCTGATAAAATAATTATCGTCTCGTAATCATAAGTTTTAAGATTAAATAATGCTTAGCTTATCGCACTGATACATATTTGGTTACTATGGTAAATAAATATTTAAGATAATTTTGCACGTGCAAACCTTCATTGATTTCATAAATAATATTAAAAAAAAGGAAAATATTTTTAAAAAATGGTTAATTTTACCTAATTCACCGAGGCAGGCCTAAAAAATGCTGGCGTGACGATTTGGACACGTTCCTGACCGATTGGCCAGAGAAGGCACAACATAAAGAAAACTGAAAAATTATGGGGGAGACCTTTGCCCAGCCGTGGGACAACATAGCGCAACACAACGCTAAAATAATAAAACAATTCATAAAAATACTCACGTTTAAAAAAAATGCGATCAGCCAAAAATAAACCAAATATCAATAGATATTATTTCTTTAGAAAGTGTTCCAAAATCGAAAGTTCAACTCCGGTGTAGCAACAGTATCAAGAACGCGTTTCTGCGTCGGACAGTCGCGGCCAACTGAGGCTGAGCTGACGATAGGTTTTTCTCAACACCACTTATACAACGGCTTCGCTCACTGGTTGTACCGTGTCGGTATCTGCATAGGATTTTGTAATAATTATGTATATTTTTATTTACATGATAATACATCCTTGAGAGGTTTTGTTCATGATGTAAAGCATCCGTCCTGTAATGTAAAGGCGGTCAAGAAATTGGTAGTAAGAGTACTTAGTCACATCTTCACGCTTATCGGTTACGTATAGGGACTTGGAACTTGGAAGGTAGGTTAGGAAACTACGATCTACGGTCCTAGAGAAAACTTACGTAGGATGTGTGAAAGAAACACCTATTACCTACGCAAGTTTCCCTAAGTTTTAGGTAGGTACCTACTTAGTAAAAAAGTATTTATCAACACTCTTGCTCGTAAACTGGCGCTTGTGCTTGGCAGCTGCACCGCTTTTTAAAGGCTCCCACAGACAGGCGCGACGCGACAGCGCTACACAAAGGCGCCGCGCGCCGCTCGTCGCGCTACACGCGGTGCCTTTGTGTCGGGCGTCGCATCGCGCCAGTGTGTACGAGCCTTAAATTTTCACAAATATCTATTTGACACATTTACAAACTGCAAAGTAGGTACTTACAAAGTTTTAGACCCATACTTAAAAAAAATTTGGTAGGTACCTACTATTAATATTGTAAAGAGATAAAATTGATAAGTTTTTTTATGTAAGGGGTAAGCTTCGGAACTAGGTACTGATCCGATTCCGAAAATGATGTCACTAATGGGAAGCTACAGTATTGCCGAAGGTCATAGGATATACTTATTTGACAAAAATATTTACTTTGTAAAATAGTGTATCATTTTAATTATAGTGAATAAAAAGACAACGTGGGTCATTGTTTTTTTTCTTCTCTATTAATTTTAATCATGGTCTGGCAGTTTGAGTAATTTATGCGGCCTACCCAAATGTCCTTTCTTTGGTATTTTTCGTCGAATTGTTGAGTTCCTTGAGTTTTGAGTTGAGCTGCACGATTACTGACAAATGAGTGCACTGACTGGACAGTCATCATGTGTGGTTTTTCCTCAAAATACCATTTTAGACACAAATCCACATGGTCTTCACATGATCTGACCAAGATTATGTCTGGATTTTATAAGAGACTGTGACCTCTGAGTTTGTTTCGGCCTTTCTTCTCAGAGTAGCCAGATAGGAAACGACGACCTCATCTAGTTTTATTTTAAAATATGATTGACGTGTAAAAGTGTTTGTACAAACCTACCTACTTACAGAAATAAAATCATTTATCATTTATTTTATGTTAAATCAAGACATTTCACGCGGACGAAGTCGCGGGCACAAGCTAGTCACGAACAAAAACCGGCACAATGAGTACCTACATATAATGCAAGAGTAAACAGAAACGTAGCGTGCAATGGTAACCGGCTGCTGTACAAAAAACCTAATTCTGTGTGAATGCAGACATGGAAAACTATGTAGGACAAGTGTTTGGCCCGTGAATGTACGGGACCTTTCTATAAGAGCCAAATAAGTGAATTTAATGATGTATTGAATGATTGCGTCCGCAAGCACAGCAGCTACCTACCTACTAGCCCCCTAAGCAAGTCAGTACTGAGGGGGAGGGAACGTGAGCACTAAATAATTGATCTTTCATAAAAATATGAAATCCTTTTCAGATCATTTTCATTCAAAGTCAAGTGGGAAGATGTAACTACGCCCTGGAAAAGTGGGGCTATCTCGAAGGAGCGGCAGTAGGAAGTGGACGTGGAGCTACTGCAAACTATGCTCCACCTCCTATCCTGCCCTCTGTGTCGCAAAACATGCAGTCAAGGTGACCTCTGCGCTGCCAGTGACAACGCCGTGGAAGTGGCGAAGTTTTGAGCCAAGAAGATCAGACATACAGTCCTGCCAGCGACACGAAGAAGAGACACGAAGAAGTCAAAATGACGATGAAGACCAAGAATATTGGACCACTAGGAACTAGGTGTGTAGAAACACAACCACCTATACCTAGCTACCTAATTATAACTGACCCTCAAAATACTGAGGAACTCAGGGTGCTGGAAGGTAACAACTGCTTAGTATATCTGCGTATTGCAGCTAAATAAACATTGTTTTCAAATAATGTGACCAGTGCCGACGTTAGGGTAGGGCGCGGCTAGGTGACCGCCCAGGGTGCCAGAGGTGAAGGGGCACCGAAGGGGCTGTGACTAAGCGCCCCTTCACCTCTTGCGCCTGAAGCATACTTTTATTTTAGTTCGTTTGGAGTTAGAAAACCAAAAGGCCTAACTTGTAGACTGTAGATTTTAAGACCTTTTTCTATTTTGTTGAGTACCTGTTGCTTGTTGACAGGCCTACACTGTCCTCCCATACCTATTAACACTGTAATTTGAAAACATTGTAAAAGCCCCTTATTTTTAAAAGAGTAACCGTGGAGTTTCTTTCCGGCTTTTCTCCTTAAGAAACAACCAACTGGAACCGTGCTATTAGCTTCTGACGTTTCATAAGTGCCCATGTAGGTTTATGTGTTTTTTTTTTTTTTTTAATAAGTTGTTGAGATCTCTTCGCGTGCTCTTGCATCCGACATTCTCTGAATTCTCAAACTTTTCTGTATAAGCCGACAAAGTAACTCCCTTTTCTTTATGAATGGACCTAAGAAAACCTAAGCGGAGTACTGAAATTTTTCGCCCCTCTCTAATCTCCAAGAGGGGAGAGGGGCGCTGCAGAAATTTCGCTCAGCGCGGCTGTAATGTTAAAACCGGCACTGTATGTGACCCTGTCTCTACCTATAGCCTATCCTTAACCGTGGCAACATTGCAGAAGCGTCCATGTATGTTGTGCTTCGAAGTTGGTATCGAAACCAACCCCTCCATGCAGACAGATATTGTGAAGATTGTGTCCTTGAAAAACACTGTAAGTACCTAAAGGTTTAATGTGTATTATCATTAAAAAAGACACTGTCAAATTAGTATAGTCAACCGCAAATCTCAGTGGTAACGATTTGACATTTACAACGCCTTTATGTCGTAGCAATGAGGGCAATTTTCGTTGTGCAAGTGTTAGCACTGATTGCGGTTGACTGTACCTGCATGTGAAGTAAGAAAAGAAACGAAGCTGTGTAGGCATGTGTCACAAACATGTCCGTCTGCATAAAACTCGTTAAAAGGGTACTTGGAATAAATACCTTTTAATAAAAGGACTGGTTTCTTAAAGCTGCTAGACCTTTACGAGATTCAGTCTTTGTTTACTTGTGATTTTTGTCTCAACTAATGATTGCAAACATGACTGAAGGTAGGTAAAATTACTATTTACTCAATCAGTTGCACCTTGCAGCAGAATTTGTTTAAGTACTTGTTCCCTATGGGCATCATAATGTTCGTTGCCTTTTTGGGATTAGCCTCTAGGTCATAAGTTAGAGTCTGCAAGGAAGTAAAAAGTTTACGCTTTCAGACATTGCACTAGAGAATTTGGTAGGTAGGTTCTGTAGGGGAAAAATTCCGATAGAAGTGGAAACTTACGACTGGAGCCGAGTTTACCCGATTCAGCGTCAAATTCCCGAGCGTGACGGTTTAGTTTCGTTCACTGTTCAAAAAGCAAAAAGTGCAACCTATAGAAGTATTCACTACAAAAACTTAAAAATTCGCTCATTAAATGATAATATGTATCGGTGGATACCTATGTAGGTATAACTTGGATTACGGAAAGATCCGCTCTCGTGCGCAATCAGATTTTATTTGGTCTGGGTTGTTTTGATAATGTCGTACGGACTGACGTCACTGAATAAAACCCAGCTCACAAAATATATAATTTTTCTGTCTTCTCTTTGCCTGTTTGATTCAAAATAATATTGATGTAGGTATATAATAACCAGCGGATAGGATCCACGGACTCTGGATTTATTTATATAACAGAGCACAGCTAGCACGTTGTCAGCATGAGCTCTACATCATTATCGAAGTCTTTTGCCAGCTATACGACTAAATGGAGTGGACCTAACCATCCATCATACATTCATAGGCATCGAATTGCGTCCGCCACCGCAGTGGTTAAAGAGAAGTAGGTACTACAAAGATAACATGGCAAACCTCTTGACATTAAATATTTTGAAATAGGTAGGCAGTCTGGTAAGCTATGCTCATGCCTCAAAAAAAAATTTGAGAAAGCACGATGGCACGATGTTTGTTTTGACCATATACTTAGAGAATGGACTGAGCGTTAGCCTCACATAAGTGACCACTCTCTAGAAAGAGAGAAAGAGACGACTGTTCAGATAAAATGGAAATGTTGAATTTTTTATTTGTAACCATGTCTGACTAAAAGCTTATTAATAATATCTTCATGCTATGACCCCAATTTTTGGTTGCTGATTCTAATGATTATAATTCTGTAACGCCATATTTGTTACGACCACGAATCATATTTTAATCAACATACAACCTGACAGTGACCTGCAAATTGCAAAAAAGAAAATTTGAATTTCGCGGGTTGCCCTGAAGGTTCCGCCTTATGAATATTTCTTACTTTAGATTTTGGTTCAAAACATTGTTTGGTACCATGATGAATACGATAGAATACTCTAATAGAATAGAATAGAATAGAATACTCTGTCTATGGTCCATTCTCTATGTCTTTTGTTTTGATCAGTTTTGATAGCTGTCGATGTCAAACTTCAGATTGTTACTGTCAGTGTCAGTCTTCTGTCTGATCAGTCAAGTCAATCAGTAGTGTCAGGGTAATCAACCAAGTGAGCGATTTGTGAATAAAATATTGTTTTATTATTTTGTTTATTTCTATCCACATTGATCTCGAGCCTGTGTATGTTAGCTGCTAATGCAATACAAAAATGTTCGGTATCCATTTGAGGCAGTTATACCGTACCTGTGATAAGGTTATCATTCGTAACCTCAGAAGTCGGAGGTTAGACACCAGGAACCCCAACCCTGGTTTAGATAACCGAATAAAAGCCTTTGAAGCGGATGGTGTACGTGTAAAAGATGAAAATCTTGAAGAATTTGTCCAACAGTCTGAAAGTGACTTTTACAATGTGAGTATATCAAGCGGTTTGGACCTATACCTGTCCATGAAGTCTTCCGCCGCCAAAAACCACTACCTATACTTGTTTGTATGAGACACTCGATTTGAATTCAAAGTATCTCTTCTTGTCAATCTTCCCAATGCTGAGGGACCCAAACTCAAAAAAACGAATTCTCATGTTACAGGTTGGGGAAGCTTACAATGAACATCAAAACGAGACGTTAATTGGTAAATATGAACTGCGTCACCGAATCGTTAAAGAGAAGTATTTCAAAGAGAACATGCCAAACCTCTTGACCTGGAGTGAGAAGGAACAAATCCGTCACTTAGTCAATAGTCAACCTGATGAGTGGACTCCTGAGAAGATAGCAGAGAGCTTTCCTATTACTGTGCCTGTGGTCAAGGTGAGTAAAAACTTGTAATATAACGTCACACCTGTCCCCGTAAGGTTAGGCAGAAGGGTACCTATAGTAAACGCACATTTCGCCAGTTATGCTTAAGTCCCATGTAATAGGTCAAAAACGCAGACTCCAAGCTGCTACTAAGAAATTTCTGATGGAATACCTCAATAACACTGCCCAACCTGGAATCTACCCCAGGACGTTGTGTTCTGCAGTAACATGTGCAACCACTAGAAGCTTATCATAACATTAATAATTCATAATCATCTTTACACTTCACAGAAAAGGTTGTTGAGGCAGAAAATAAACCAGAGAGTAAAATAAACCAAAAAAAGCAACAGTTATATATAACAGAAATTTTGAAATTTTAATTTCTTAAACACGGACTAGAAAAAGAAAAGGACTCCACATTTCGAAAGTGAAGCACCGTTCCGATCTGTGTGTGTGTGTAAATAACTGTCTTACTTGTGATATGTTATTCCTTAACCCTTTTTCTGGGATGTCGAATTATTTTTACACCATTTCACACCACAAGGAATTATTTTATTTTATTACTTGACGTAAACAGTACCTACAATGACGCCGTAGTGCCGCGTAATGGCACCTTATGATGTATATGTGTGCGTGAGGCACGTTTGTACAAACGGTCCGGCATACTTATAGTGCTTCATGTTCGATACTCTAGGCGCGGAGTCCTTCTTTTTGTTCTAGTCCGTGTTTGTAACCATGTCTGCATAAAAGCTTATTAATAACATCTTAATGCATTGACCCCAATTTTTGGTTGAAGCATTTCCATGATTCTTTTTCTACACACCTCAGCATCACTATGATCTCCTATGCTATCTGTTTTGTTAACCTTCCCTTGTTCTCAGACCCATCCACATTCATAGTCATGACACTTACCTTACTCTTATTAAAGATATTTACAACAACTACTTGTTTTTTGACAGCAATTTTTAATGTGTTCTTAATATTATCAGTGTAGAATCGTGTTTAAAGTGTTATATAATCTAATAGCAAGTCTATGGCTATTAAAGTCTGATTTTTAGCTATAGTTAATTTAGTATACTTTGTTTGCAGAAATTACTCAAATTCCCATGGAAGCCAGCTACAGAACTGCGCATCGCGCGGCATGACGCCTCAGTCATGAGAAACTGGAAGGAACTCAAAGAGGGTTCTCTAGACATACCACCAGAACTGAGAAATCATTTCCTGAAGTTCTCTGACAGAACTATTCCCCCATTGAACCAGGCTTCAGTAAAAATTGACATCACACCTGAACCAGACCTAGGAGAGTTTGAGAAGATTGTGAGGAAATGTGCAGCAAAAGAAAACACATACAACACTACAGAGAATAAACAAAGCAACATTCTTGCTCTGCCAAGTCCACACTCCTCAAAACCAGAAGATAAAAAATTCAGGGAAAAAATAGACCCAAAACTAATAACATTAGAGGAATTAACATCAAAAATAAAAAATCGCTTAGATAAAGGTCGTAATGTAGACATAAATGACCGTATTATTATAGGTTCTACGAAAGCACCAACACCATCAATTCCCGAAAAGGTACAGGAAGAAATGGAGTTGTTTCATGAAAGTCATAAAGAAAGTGGAATGGTAGAATACAAGACTAAAACTAATGATCCTAATGAGGTAATGAACTATCCAGAGAGAATAAGAATCCCAAAGAAGGCTTATAAGAAAGGTGCTACTTATAAAGTTAACGATTGCTACTATGATCATGATGGCAAATTCTTGTATAGAGTTCTAGGTATGTCTCAATAAGAAAATATGTAAGTATTGTATGTAGGTTATAAATAAAACAACTGATATCGAAGCCTTATATATTTTTTTTATAAAAATTATATGCATTTTATTACACTTGTCAAAATAAAATAATCTTTATTCATTAACAGAACTCCTGCAAGTTAATTGCATGTCTTTTATGACTGTAGCTTTGAATAATATACATAAGTAAATTTCGATTTTGCTTATGATGAATATTTTACAACTTCATATATTTATGTGGCTTCATTGTACATTTTTATGGAACTAACAATATGGCTTGTACATGATCACTAATGTACATACAATTCATAGGTGTTAAACATGAAATATACTTGTTTTATTATTACAAAAATTGTATATAGAAAATTAATAAGCCATGGTTGAAGATATACACATTTATATAGACCTGTAGATACAAATAAATAAGAAACACTAGAATTTGATCGAATAATTAGTTTCATGACTTTGTTTTTGTTTTCTAGTAGCTAATGTTAGTTTCAATAAATAGTCTTGCATATTATTTTGAATACAAATAATATGAAATACTTTGTCAGTATCCTGAGTATTTGTGAGTTGCAGTATAGATTATCTGCCAAGTAAAATAAACCATTTGTGTTTATTTACACGTTTCATTCAATTCTTTCTTTGTGTTACATTCCACTATACTATACTTTTAATACAGTTCAGTAACATAATAAAAGTTTATGTGTTACGTCGAGCCGTGCTTCTTTTTGACTAAAGGCGTATAATGCTACACAGAAGAGATTGCAGTCATAATAAGATTTGATGTAATAACATTGTACGGTAATACGAATAAATGAATATGATTTTATCATATACCAACTAACTATATTGACACTTTCATGAATACTTTTGAATTTTGGCAGTCACATTATTTATTGTCTTTGAAATAATGTCATCTGATATCACAAAAGTAACTAAGAAGTGTACAAAATCTTGATGCTACTTCACACTTCATATAGATTAGAAACTAATTATGGTGTTATTCAATCACACAGGGTGCTTGGGACATAAATAATGTGACTATGTAAACACACACAGACTCTTCATACAATTCGTTTACGAAGTCAACCGCGTCACATAATTAAGCACATTACATACCGCCCTCCGTGGCCTTACACCTACTCTATACAACAACTCTATGTACATACGTTATTACGGTCACCGTCCCCGATTACTTAACTTAGCACCCGCGATCCTAGACTAATGGATATGCCGATACGTGATTACATAGATTGCTTAAGAGTCAATGACACTTCGAAATATACTTTGGGGCAATGTTTATGAGAATTAGGCCACAATATCCACACAATTCCACCTATTTTACAGTCCTGACCTTACGGTTAATGATTCTAATAATAGATTCATCATTTATATAATAGTTTTAATGCTGAATCAAGCGTACCTTGATCCCGTTTGGACGGGCTTATGAAGTTCGTCAAGTTCCGGTTTTGTCGTCATCATATACAAATGTAATGCTTCGATAAACTATATCGTTCTAAAATAAAATGGACGGTACTCCCTACTAGTGTTGTATATAGAACGAAACGCTCAAAACTAAACTACAAAAAATAATAACTCTTTATCAACAATACATTTATACTCATTATACATATAAGTTTTTATACTGGTTTAAGTGTAAATAATAATATGTATGCACATAACATACAAGGGATGTGGAACTCGTCATCGAGTAGCTCCGTCGTAAATAAAAGCATTGCAAGCTGGAGTTTACGTTTACATGAATTAATAAAAATGGTGCATTTTGAGGTGCAGCCCTGCGTTATACGCTTTCAAATTACACGAATATTGCAGCGCGATAATGATCGCTTTGTCAGAACACATACCATACAAGACCAGAGTGACATAAGGATGAAATTTGCGCTGCAAACTTAGCAAAAGAGCCGTTTACTTGACACTCGAATGTTGGTAAACGCTATCATACGAGGTCAAACTGAATAGACGTACCTGCGTGTACGCATACGCAGTTTCGATACAGTCTCTTCTGATTTAAGTTACTGATTGCTTCAAGTAGCGGTTGCTTTGACCACGGTATGCGCGTAGTCCAAAGACTTTGTACCGATAAATCTAAAACTGGCCATGCATGGCGGTCTTTAGATATTTTCAAACCTTCGCGCCACTGTGTTAAACCGCCTGCATCAATTAAAAATCCCATATTTGTAAGATAAATTGTATTTGTGAGAGGTCAACAATTAATGCAAGCGTCTTCAATCGAAAGCGTCCGGCCGTTAACACATCTAGTTTTAGAAAGCGGCATTGTAGAGCGTCGTCTTTTTCACTCATACCTCTCTTTCTAAAGCTGGATGTGTACTGTACAAGTTTACTCGTCGACGATAAGTCGCAGTCGTTTGAAGTAGTGTCGGCAGCAGACGGCGGTGGCAGAAGGGGGTAAGTCCTGTGGTCTCGCCTCGCCTCCTAATTGGTCGAGTGCTCGCGTGTATTCTCGTTGAAGTGCCATCAGGTCGATATTGTGCTCACCGAGGGCAGCCATCGCGAGGAATAGTATGTCTCTGTTGATTGTAAGGTTGTTTTAGTAAGGTGTACCGTTGTATCGTTACTTTCAATAAAATTACAACAATAAAATGTCAACTCAAACCACAGACGTCAAAGACCTTAATTAGATAGCATTGTAGTTAAGAATGATTAATTGAGGCCATGAGAGGCAGAGTGGCCTAAGTGTAATTTTTTTCAATACTGTTTTTATTTCAGAAAAATCTGCTCTAAACGGTAAAAGTCATAGCGCCACAGTGGCCTACAAATTAGTTATTTTTTTAAAATTTAGTATTTAAATTATATAGTTTATAAATTAGTTTAGTTCAAATTATTTGAAATCAGGGCTTCTGTTTTTTCCTTACTACTTAAAATTATTGTGTAGGTAGTTGGCCACTCTGGCTCTCATGGCCTCAATTTGTAGTCACAATTAACTTTTTTTAAACCAACTTCAACAATAGACTTTGTTACAATAGATTTGTAAATCCGAGATATTCTCTAAAACTGACTGAATTATGAATAAAAACCGTTGGTTTTAGTATACCCTCTTATAAAAGAAAACATCATAAGTAATACCTGTTTTAGTCTATTAATATCGATGAAATGGTAAGAATAGATAATAACACTAAGGAATAATTATAAACATTATGTTCAAGAGCAGTTGCAGTACATACCTGTAGAAGGAATGGTATCGTTTGTTGCTGGACGTGTTCTCTCTCCACGCGGCTAGCTTACGTAGAGCATCTGATAGGTCGTTGCTTAGCAACCCGTTGAGGACCGCTAGTGCCACACTGTAATATAAAACCGTGACTTTAATATTTTTTTCTTTAACCCCTTATGCACCATCCCTAGAAATGCTTTGTTATATTGTACAGTTTCTCATCAGTAACATATCGGTCCGTTACTATCCTATTCCAGGACAAAGGGCTTTTGAGACAGAGCAGAACAACTCGACATACTATTTGAACTGCTTTTTTATATACTATTTTATTGGGAGTTGGTTTAAAGGTTGTCTTTTAGCGATAAGAGCGACCATTGTGTCACCCTATGTAAAATGTCTACCTTTATATGGTGTATATAATAAAGATTATTGTAATGTATTTTATTTGGGAAACTAAAGAACTCCAGAAACTTTCACGATTAGCAATACTGAAGAATATTTGAATGTTTTTTTACCACGTAATGATGTACAGACGACAGAAGTGGGAAAAAGAGACACCAGGTTACTTACGTGTGTCCCGCATGCGCGTCGTCCTCAGTAAGTAACAAGGCCTGCAGCGCACGTGACCGCTGATGATGCCTACGCTTGGAGCGCCACGCGTGGTGCAGCGCGGCGCCCGCTTCGCCGGCCTCCACAGTCGCGGAGCCGCCGCGAGAGTACTCCCACGTGCATATTACTCGACAACCTCCTGTGGTTAAAGATTTATCTTAGTAACAAGTCGTGGGCCCGATGGGATTTCCCATCAGCAATTTCTCGGGAGCCTTAGGGGATGAGTTTCCAAAAAGCGATGATACAACTAGCTTTTACTTATAAACAAAAGTCTAAATTAAATCAAATCTACATGGGCACTTATGGAACGTCAGAAGCTAGGTGCACGGTTCCAATTGGTTGTTTGCTATGGAGAAGAGCCGGCAAGAAACTCCATGGTTAGTCTTTTAAAAATAATTGGCTTTTACAATGTTTTCAAATTACAGTGTTATAGGTATGGGAGGACATAGGCCTGTCAACAAGTACCAGTTACATAAAATAGAAAATGGTCTACAAATCTACACTCTACAATTAGGCCTACAACGTTTTTACATTCACAAAAATAAAAGAATCTATATAAAAGATAAATAAAATAAAAACCTATTTAAGCCAAATGACATGATTGCCATTACAACTGTAACAAATCTGAATTAATATCCTGTCTACAAAAGCCATTAGTAAAGTTGAAATTTTAATTGTAGGTATATAATTTCAAATAATGAGAAGATTAAGTAAAAGAAATAAAAAAAAACATCGTAATTTGGGAGCAGTTAATAAAAATTTACATAGCGATGCCGTTAATGAGGTACCGTGGAAGACACGTGCAGGGCCTGCAGTCTCGACATAGATAGCAACGCTGTCGCAAACTGCCGATCGCTAAATAATAAAGAAAATAATCGCTTGCCGTAACGACGCTTACGACAAATGGAAGTCTCTACATCCGTGATCCCGTGCATAATCATACAAATCGCTGACAAAACGGTGTCGGTAAACAAGCGAAGAGCGAATTCATAGCTCGGTTTTTTCTAAGACAAATTAGTGGCCGTAACTAATTCTCCTTGAAAACAGGGAAAATTAGAGAACATGATTTAATGAAAATAATTATTTTTCTTGAAAATTGTATAGTGGCTATGTAAACCATATCTTGGAAACACAAATTTTTATGGAAACTATTTAGTAGCGATAACCATTTTAAATAATTAAAATAACTTGTTAAATATCTAAGGACATTAAAATCTGCCTCCTTGCAACATTACTACCCTAATGCCAAACTTGTGAAGTGTCAATGTCAAGTCGTTATGGTCTTGTTTTGTTGTTTTATTGTCATTACAAAAAAACTGTGTATTTTCAATGGTATTCTACTCACTTCATTTTTCATTGATACAACAAGTTTACAGCATATTATTACACACAGCACATAGTTTCTCATTAAAGTATATAGCTGCATAATATGACTCTTGAGACTCTACAGGAAGTCTGTAAGACTGTTGTATTTGAAGAAATGGCTAACGTTCATCTAGAAGCTCGGTAAACACTGCTCCTGTTATTCTGTAAAGGTACAGAACTTAAAGGTATGAACTTAAGAGAGAGAGAGAGAGAGAGAGAGATGATTGTAATAATAGAAATTTAATAAAGTTGAAAACATGATTTGTGGTTGTGTGTTATTTATTTTTCAATAGAATATAACAGAATATTTATTTTCAAAGAATGTACGTGACTATAATCAGTTGTTACAGTTGTGAGGTATCTATATACATTGTACCTAATATGTCAGGCTAATTTAATACATTTAAATTAATCACAAAAACTAAATTTCGATTAAGTTAACCTATCCGCGTTAAGAAATCTTGTGGAGTATAATAAAAACTTCTATTAATGATGCTGTTAGCTGTTTTCTAAAATTTGCAATGGTAGATCTTTAATATTGTTAGGTATTGTATTATAAGTTATAGGTGTGATGCCATACAGATATTTTTTTCTTGAGTAAGGAAGTTTAAGAAATTCTGATATTGGCTATTGACATTGTGTCACCCTTTTCTACATTTATATCTGTTATTTTATGGCTACTTCAAGGATGTTAAAGCATGGGAAGGTTGACAATGAGACACTAAACCTTAAAACAGAAACTACCAAACTATGGTAAGCAACCAATATTTTCAGCAGCTTAACTTTTTTGATAAATTGTGCAGCATTCACCAGCATACATGCAGAGCTACTTGAGTCTTTTTTTTTTAATGTTCTCTGCCTGTGCTTTCTTCGTTAACTGGCTGCCAATTAAGATCCCTATAAATTTTGTGATAATTATGTTGATTTCTGCAGTTTGACTAGTGCAATTTATATTCATGGCTCTCACGGATATCCGTTGGTAAAAGTGCATGACTTAGGATTTTTGAAGATTTATAATTAAATTTTTATATTGTCGAGCCACTTTGTTAAACTGCTGAGTGCATTGTTAATGTCATGTGGATAAGTATGCAAAATGTCTTGTGTAACCAGTGTCTAGAATTATAATGTGTGAACTTGAAGAGGATTTTGACATTGGAGATTAAATAAAGTTTAAAAAATTATTCGCCGTCGTGTGTTATTTATTTATATACGAAGATCGGACGATTTGCTCCCTCCAATAATATTTAAATGTCTTTGGCTCCCTCTAATGCGGTGATTGTCGGCGACGCTCGTTCGCATGTAGTATGTCCGGCGGATCTTATAAACAGGTGGACTTAAAAGCCTCATCGGTACATAAACACAGACACATTCGGCTACGCCCATTCAGCATAATTTTTGTTAATAATTACTTGCAAAACCAAAACAATAAAGTTTACGACTTTATCGAATCACTTTGGGGGCTGTCATCTGTCAAAAATGCCTGTAAATTCGTAAAACGTAAAGTTTGCGACAATGTTCGGTCAACTACCGATGCCATTCAATAACTTTTAGTGTCGAGACTACCAAATATCGTTACATCCGGATCGTTATGACTTAGCGACCGAATTTCGTCGTAAAGTGATCGCTATCTATGTCGAGACTGCAGGCCCAGAAGGAATTATTGCTTGTCTTCAACATATTCTTTAATCTTATAATATGGTTTTCTGATAAGGATACGTTTGATCTGGATTTTGAACTTTCTATTACTAAGTTCTGTAACCGACTTTAGCAACTTGTTATAAAAGCGGATACTGTTTATAGGAAATGCCTTGCTTGGTTTAGTTAATCTAAATTTGGGTATCATAATTTCATTTTTACTACGTGTATTAATATAATGGAATTTTTAAAAGTCCTAAGTTTTTGCGAACATGCGAAGTACTTTCTAATATATAAAGAGAAGGCAAGTTACTATTTCAATATATTTGAATTTGTTTCTAAGAGACGCGCGAGGACCCATTTTATAAACCGCGCGGATTGCTTTTTTTTGTAAAATGAAAATTAAATCTACCTCAGCTGCCGATCTCCACAACAGAAAGCCATAAGACAATACTGGAAATAAGCAAAGTATACTAACCTAGCTGTGGCTATATCAGTCAAGTGCCTTATTTTTCTTACTGCATATGCAGCTGAACTTAATCTATCTAAAAAATCTCTCATTTGGGAGCCCCATTACAATTTTGAATCTTAAATAATTCCTAGAAATACAGTTTCCGTAATAGCATCTAGTTTCTTGCCATCAAGTTTTAAATTTAGACCCACTTGGGGTACATTTGGTAATGAGAACTTAAGACATTTAGTTTCTTTCGCATCAAGTAAAAGATTATTAGCTGCGAATGCGAACCATTTCGAAAGAACAGCCAGACTATTGTTGGCATGTAAGATATTCGTATCTTTTCTATCTATTTAAAAAATAAGAGAAGTGTCATCAGCGAATTAAATTATATCCGATAAGTTAGCCATCATGTAAAGAAGGTCATTAATATAAACTAGAAATAGGAAAGGGCCAAGAATTGAACCTTGAGGCACGCTCATCTTAACTAAGGACGCCGAGGACGTCACCCCGTTAGCGATTACTTTTTGCTGCCTGTTTCATAGATAGAAAAGAACAAAATCAGCCGCTTGTCCACGAATTCCGTAGTGGTGTAATTTACAGATCAGTGTATTGTGGTCAACGCAGTCAAACGTTTTTGAGAGGTCACAGAAAATGCCAAATGCATCCTGAGACTTCTCCCAGGATTCTAAAATGTGACTGATGAGTTTTACTACCGCGTCAGTCATCGACCAACCTTTCGTGAAACCAAACTGCAATTATGTAACATCCCATTTGAGTTCAATTGTGACAACATCGGGTCTAGCATGATTTTTTCATAGATTTTACTCAGTGCTGGTAGCACAGATATAGGTCTATAATTAGAGGGATCACTCTTACTAACTGATTTGAAAATTGGTACTACTTTACTGTTTCGCTAAATCAGGATATGTATCACAGTCTAAATATTGATTATTTATGCTTGTTAGGACAGGCGCAATTGTGGCAATGATATCTCCAAGAACTTTAACGGAAATCCGCCATAAGTTTTCGGTATTTTTTTATGTTAAGACTTTTGAATGCTTTTTTAATTGTGACAATAGAAATGGGCTTGAATTCAAAACTTGGAATGTCTTTACTGAAGTTTTCTTTGAGAAGAGATTCAGCTAATACAGATGATGAGGGGAGAGATTTCGTAACCTCTATTTGGAAGTTGGTAAATAAATTTTCTAGTGTCTCAGCAACTTTTTAACTTATCTGAAATGGTTTCATGATCAATTTTTAGAGACAATTCACTCTGATCTCGCTGTTTAGTATTTTTTTCTTTATTTCTCAGTTTCTTTATTAATAACCTGCCACACAGCTTTTATTTTATTATTTGAAATACTAATGTCCAAGTACCAACTCCACGTTTCTTAATTCAAAATTGACGAACTTCCATACGAACTTTCATCCTCTATTTAACACATTAAGGCCCACTTGCGCGTTCATGGGGTTATCCTAAATAACTCGGAGTTAACAGCTAACTCACGGTCATTCAAATAATTCATCTTGCGCCACCAAGAGTTAGAGATAAAGCTATGGTTAAACTTATAAATATTAAACCAACCGATGTGGGCGAGTTAAGTCGCTAAACTCTGGGTTAGTGCTAGTAATGTCAAAATATATTGACCTTTTGAGGTACCGCTGATAACTTATTTTTTATTTAATATTGTTCGACGTTGTAGTAAGTGAAAATTCGGTACTATATCAAAAGGCAATATATTCATGAACTCATAATAAACATAAATACAAATTACAAAAAAAAAAACTTCATATTTTTCCTTATCTCACGTTTTCGTCAATAAATAAACTAAATTGCCATGGAAACCACATACAATACGATTAAAATTAAATGTCACGTTATTAAATTCAAAGACAAGAAAGTATTATGTGTCGTAGTGTATTGTAAGAGATTGGTATATAATTTCCGTTCATTGTTCGTTCATTAATTTTTGGTCGAATTACATATCAGGGCACATTGCAATTATATTGTATATTCCGTCGATTGAACTGCAATGTTCCCAACTCATAAAACACGAATGCCTGGTTTAACTATCCCGGTGTTACGTTTTAGTGGCACAACGCGTAATAAGAGTTAAAATGTTAATTACTTAACTCCGAATTCACAAACTCTATATTTCATTTAACCCAACTAAACGCGCAAGTGGGCTTAAGGGAATTAATTTCATGCATCTAGACCCAGCGGTTTAGACTGTGCGTTGTATGTCAGTAAATTTAACAAGGTATCGAAATATAGTTGCTATTCTCATATATTTTAAGCCCTCCCAAAAATATTGTTCATGATCATTTAAAATATTTGTATAATGTATCTACGAAACTAAAAGGGTTAATCGTTAAATACTAACAATATGCAATAGTAACCAGTTGCATTAAATTCTTGAAAATCTTTATTTCTTGGTCTCCATAGACGCGCCAAAAAATATACGAACAGCAGAACTAGGTATTAAACTTCTTGGTCTCACTGAAACTACACAAAGTAAAGGGAGATTGAAATAAGGAATAGGAGTCGAGTAGTGAACAAATGGAGTTAGAAAGTGTAATGACATGTTGTCCCTACAGAATATTCTAGCAGTACTAGCGATCGATCAATGTCGGAAATAAGTATTAAATAATATATTTAAAGGCAAAAGGCAGATGTGAGTGGAAACTCCTGGAGGAGACGCCCTTGAAGGGCATATTGGTATATATACCTTATTGGTGATGTGACCAGATGTATGAATGTAAACGAAGCAAAAGGAGTATGTAAGGATCGTCACAGGTGGCGTTCTATAGTTTCTGCCTACCCCCATGGGATGAAGGTGTGAATTTAATATGTATGAAGATTGCATCAAGTATACTTTTTATCAGATGATCATTTTTGACCAAGTATTCACAGCCCGGCTAGCTCAGTCGGTAGAGCATGAGACTCTTAATCTCAGGGTCGTGGGTTCGAGCCCCACGTTGGGCGCATCTTTTTGCTTCTAGATTATCTACGCACTTATTATTCATTCGTCCCCAGCGCCGCCAAATCGGCTGTTAGAGCTAATAACAACGCTCATCCGATGAAATGAATTGTTTACTGTAAGATTAAAGAAATCTGGGACCATCTTAACATATTTGTTATAACTTCATTTCACTTACCACTTTTCTCCGGATCATGCAGCATGTCCGTACTATGATACTTCGTTGCGAAGTCCGGACACAGTAAGTCAGGCAAATGGTTCTCGATGTTGGCTCGCTCTAGGAACCAGACCAAGTTCCAATATACGATCGGATGCGATTCTACGAAGCCTGACTCTGCTAAACATGTGTCGCCTTCCCTACCTGGAAACATAAGAACGCATAACTCTCACTATTGACCACGGGAATAAAACCATTATTCTTTTTCAAAAGCCTTTTGCACTGCATGCAATAACACAACAAGCAGCCTATATTGGCATCCCAAGAAGTGTGCATGTGAGGTTAGTAAATGCGGTATTTGCCGTATTAATTTACTATTCAGACCAGGGGGCCATTCGAGTATTACGTGAGCAGAATTTTTGTATTTTTTTAATTCCGGCCTCCCTCTTGTCAGCAAAAGTAAGCAAAGCTCTATACTCCCCCCACATGCTTACGTAAACATGAGTACTGTTTTTTTTTAAATCTGTTCATATTTCTATATCTTTATATTCATGAGTCTAGAAATAAGGAATTCATAGACTATAAAGGAATTTAATACCCATTTAATATTTATTCAAGGAAATTATTAACATTATATTTAAATATAATAAATACTCTTAACTTATAAACAATATTATTTTATTTTTTCTAAATATTCTTGACGTAATCACCAACCAGACCCGCCGTCCACCATGTCATCAAAAATAAGCAAAGCAAAGACCCCCCCACCCCCTTTGGTGCTTACGTAATACTTGAATCGCCCCCAGGATAAAGATATGTCGATGTATGGAGTTTTTAGGGATTGAAGCTAACTTGAATGGTGGTATAATAAATAATCAAAAGGGTTTGTAGTGTTTATAATACATACCTAATATAGATTCGAATTCTTTCCTCAATACCAGAGGATTTAAATAAGGCACGCTGAATGTTTCTGCTTGTTTTTGGTCGGAACGGATTATCTGAAAATAACACAATATTTTTATGTTGTCAGTGATTTATTTTCGGCTTGCTCTTGTTATTGATAAAAGTTGTATGTTGACCTCTTTAGTTTTTAGCAATACACTGCAGATTAATTTTTATGCGCTGCACTCTTCTATCACAGTATTTGTCTCAAACCAAACAACAGACGCGAGTGAGATCTAGTCAATGATACACAAAAAATCTGCATGACGTAACAAGTTTTTTTTTTTTTCCATTCGTTATTTTATTGGGTTTATATAAACTAAAACACTACATACAGGTGAACTAGAAAAGGTATGCGCTTAGGTAATCTTTGTTCCGAATAAGACCGAACGTTGCGCCACAGAAGAGTACCCCCCTACAGAGGCAAAGCTGAGTTTTGTCGGAGTACACCTATCATTGCGCGTTTGTATGAAGCTTTCTCTCTGCTGGGTTACCATATCTGGTCGCACTTTGTCATAATTCTGACATTCAAAAGTTTTGAAAAGTTTTTTCAAATTCCATAGTCGTTAATTTAAAAATTTGTAACCATGTTAATAAAAATAGGAAAGTACATCCATGGTTGTAACAGCTCTATATTAGATCTCATCATAGTACGTTCGTATTACCGAAGATAGGCGCTGATTGCCGAAGCGCATACTTTAGCTGGTAGATCTGTAGCGTACCTGTATAGACAACAACGGAACAGTATGTCGTCCGCACGCGATGCAGCGCGTGTTCAAGTTAGAGTCGTCTGCGGCCCAGCCCGCCATTATGTCTTCGTCATATAGGAACGCAAGGCATTGGTGACATTGTGAGCACGATGATAGGTGGACCACTATTGATGAGGTTTCTGATGTTGCTTGGTCCTGTTGAAAGAGCAATATACATGAATACATTGATTAATCGAAATATACAGGGTGGCAGAGACATCGACGCGTAAACTGAAACCATGAATTCAGCACATGATTAATACTCAATATATTTATTGCTTCCACATGTGAACTTAGGTGGTAGGTTACAAAAATATGACCATTGTGGACCCTGTCGGGCAAAGCAAGAAGTAGGAGAGATGAAGAGCGCTTTTATTTGACTGCTTAGTTGTTACTATAATTATATCGTGATTATTTTATAAAACATGTAATTTAAAATTTGTCATTTAAATATTCATTGATATTGTAATACCATTTTGATAATAGAAATAATTTTAATTTTTTTATGAATGTATTAAATTTTGAATGATTCTAGACCCCAAGCGTAGAAAATTTTCGTTGGTTATCCAAAAATAAAATCTGTCTTGTCATAGAAAAATATTTACGCGGTCAAAATGTATGGCAGAGTAAACTTTTGTTTTAATAACCGACAAAAAATTTCAACACATGGGGGTTCAGAATCATTTACTGAATCCATGGTAACAGGTTGCGCGTCCACGTCCCTTCCACCCCGTATATCTAGTGTTTTTTTGAAAACCATATGATTTATGACTTGGTTTTGTTGTGGGATCTAGTTTCTCGTTTCAGACAGCAGGTTAGATTATACAGCAAAATTGCAAAGGATACAATTCAATGTATTGCAGTAAATAGTATCAAAATTACCACGGTATGACATGAACTCGGCATGAAACTATAATCTATATGGCGGTATACTAAGTGCTGAAGAATCGGTGGTCACGAGCTTTTGTAACTTAAATCACCTTTGTTCAATTTATAAGTGGTCCGTGCCATGTCTTTTTAACCTACTTCAAAAAAAGGAGGAGGTTCTCAATTCGGCTGTTATTATTTTTATTTTTATGTTTGTTACCTCAGAACTCCGTCATTTACAAACCGATTTGAGAAATTCTTCTTTTGTTTGAAATTGTATAATTATAGGGTGGTCCCATATAAATTTCCATCCACTTAGTGTATGTTGATGATGTTATAATAACTTCCTATCACTGTTATTTACTTAGCAAGTGAAGGTAAACGAATTTGTGCGGGGTTGGCCTACCTATCCCACACAAATTCGTATACCTTCACTTTTTAGTTGTGGTACCTATACCAGAACAAAAAATTGAAAAATAAAAAATATATTACAAGAAAAAAGCAACAAACTTAAAAAAAAAGCTACAAAGTCGGTTGTTTTTTTTTATTCCTAAGTATAGCTTTTCTTACTTCATAAAATCTTTCATATACTACTTAGATAAACATAATTGAAGTAATTACAAAATTAAAGGATTAAAACTACTTACACTCATAACAGGGTACAGGTTGTCGGGTAGATGCGACACAAGAGTGGCTAGCGAACCACGTTCCATAGAACAGGCTAGCTCAGCGTCGCTTGACGCTCGTCTGAACCCAATACCTCCCACCCATTCTGCAAATACAATACAATTATGTGAGGTTAAAACTAACACGTGGATAAAAAAATAAATTAAAATAAGGAAACCACCCCGAGAAAATTTAAAGTGTATTATTGTTTAGCATTTATACATACAGGATGTAAAAAGACCCATCACACAGCCGTCAACTACGCATTCTGTACATCAAACTAAAGTAAAATTGCACAAACATAATTTTATGGGAAACGACTTTTACTTTTGGTGTAAAAATTTGCTGCTTGCAGTAGTGCGTAATGTAACACACGCCAAACATTGTGCTTATGGGCGCATGCTATATGGGTCGTGGGGGTAAAGTTAGAATTTTGATCTTAACAAATCTTCAATATCTCCGTAACCAGAAGGGTCCCAGTTATAGTCCAGTAGAAAAAAAAATTACAATAACGGGGAGTGCAAGTGACTCTCAGGTTCGTTAGGTGTCTTTTTACACCCAAAATGTAAATTTCGAAATTATCCAATTAATTTTAGACTCGTCTAGAATATTCGGACTCGCGATCGTCTCATGACAAAGGGAGCATTTTAGTACGAGTTTGAAACATACATACAATATAGACTCCAAGCAGACATATTGTATGCAGCAGACCGAATAATAAATAATTAAAGAAAGAGTGAATAGACATCTTCTGGGCACGCTTGTTCCATGATTGAACTCATCCATCGCTCTCCATTAGGCGTGATCGAGGTCATGAGCAGGTCCATTCGGGAATAAAAAAAATACCGAATATAATTTATGAAACTGAATACTTGCCATCCGGATTAATCTCCGACGAGCCATCAGTAGAATCTTCCTCTCCCATGAAACTGTTAAGTGCACTGGTCGCGTTACCAAACGCTCCCTTCACAGGCGTAGAATTAGCAGATATAACCTCTTTCATTTCATCAAATTTCTTCGCCATACTTGTGGCCGCCGATTTGAGGCTGCTTAGGCCACTTTGTAGTAATTCGTTTGACCTCTTCCCGGCTATACTCGTGGGACTGAAAGATTTATTCTTATGTAAAACGACATTAAGAAAAATGTGGGAAGGTTTCTTCATTTGTTTTTAAAAAAGTCTGACTTAAATGGGTAGTAGAAAAATCTATGTACAAACACTAAAATAATCATGCTTTTTACAAGAAAGTGCGTTGAAAAGGCTAAATCATGCAAAATTATAAACGAACAGTGGTTTTGTGATCTATAATGTTTTAAATATTAGATTTTTCAACACAATGAAGACATCAAACTTTTCTGGACACTAAATGAGAAAATTAAAAGATGGACGGCATGGTTTTATCATATTTCATGAATACTTACAGCAGACAAAGAGTGGCGCTGCATTAATTTTGTTTACAAAAATATTATTATTTTTAAAATTTTTAGTTGTTGCTGTATACGAGGTCAAATTAAATAAGCTAGCAAAACTCCACAGACGTAATGGGTATCAATATCTAAATATAATAATCAAAATAAAAAATTATTGACATTTTTTTTTCATCTTTAGTTGATTGGACCGCGACGGAGAATACATGCGGTCATCAAAAAGAAAATTGTTTTATTATGTATTCGTGAGGAAACCGACATGTCCTAGAACCAAAAAATTCGAAAACATGTGACATCCTCCAACCAGCATTGAGCCCGCGCGGTGGATTATGGCCCACTCCCTCTCACAGAGTGGACGCCTGTGTCCCAGCAGTGGGAATATTATAAGCTTATTATTTATCATATTTAGATATCAATACCCATCAAGTCTGCGGAGTTTCGCTTGCTAATTTTACTTGACCCTGTATAAAGGGGTTTTCTTTGATGGTTATTCGAGATTCTTACCTGAAGTAATTCTCGATCATAGCTTTCCCCAGTTTCATGTTTTCCTTGCGCAACGACAGTCGGGCTGGCGAATAGCGTCTAAGAAAACAAACAAGCTAGCGTACTGCGTGTCGGTGCGGTTAATAAAATAACAGAGCTATTTTATTAGAAAAAGTAATAAAACAAAATAGGCTGGTTGCATCGTCAAGTAATTTTTTTTTGAACTCCAGTTTAATCCTTTTTTTTGGGTGAGAAATCAACAAATAACTTCTCCTGCCCTGGGCGGAGCGGGAGGGCGTGTCAGAATTTTACTGACTGAAACCCACCCGTGTTCCTTCAGTTGCAAGTGTCAGGGGCCCCGGTAACTCTTTCGAACAATCCGCGACCCTGGCACACCAATTTTATCTTGCCATCGCAATTCAGTTTACAAACATGTTTTTTTGAAAAAATTACTTTAATATCTACATATAAAATTCAGTTTGAGCTGGAACTTCATTTTTTTTTGGGAAGTTTTCAATAGCTTTATTCATTCTAAAATGAACTTAATAAACACCCACATAAAGTTAATATTTGTTTGAGTGGTACATCGACGTTAAACAAGGATTTGAACAGACTAAAGATACCGAGTTTTAATAGTTTTCGGCTTGTTCAATACAGGGGTTTAAAAAAATATAATGAAAACATGTTTATGCTGCATCAGTTGTGGGATCAATTCCGTTATAACCTTGGCAGTCATAGAATAGTAAGTATCTTATGTAAAAGGCGATTTCAGCATTAGACCTCTCCCTGGCTTAGTTACTTTTTTGGATATTTTTACTGACTGACTGTCTGACTTGACGATGCAACACAGCTAAAATAGAAGCCTAAAATAAAAACTAAAAAAATTATAATAGCAGGGCAGCAAAGGGCTCCCCTGACAATGAAACGAACATGCTTAGTATTGAACAAGATGTTTGTCGTGAACTAAAACATAGCAGTGACATCTATACATAGACAACAATTTGTATTATAGTATTTACACATCGATATTATCTTGGTGTACTATAAGTTTATTTTTTCAAAGTTTTCAATAAAATACGGCCATTTCCCTGCTTAACACCAGCACCCTAATTACGTAACACACTATCTATCACAATCTGAATCATTTTGAAGCCTATTGCTAATCCATTGCTTCATATGTTCGAAAAAATTGTCAGCTCAACAACGTAATAATCGCAATGAATGTTGTGGAACTGTCAAAATGAAACCCATTCCTACTGTTAGTGTGTTACGTAATTACCCCGCAGGATTTTTTTTTCAATTTTCATTGTAAATTATCTAAATTCCATGTTTATTTTTTATAAAACTGTTTTATTCATCAAAAATCCACCGCATTTTATAGAAAAGCTTTTTTCTAGCTGCAGAGTTCAATAGCCAAATAATCATTAGAATTGGGAGCACACCGAAACAATGAACACATGAATTTACAACAGAAATTACGTACTTTCTGAATCAACACAAAATTACTTAACTCTCAAAATCAAGTTCTATTTTTAACACATATTCAAAAATCAACACTCAATTCTAAACTGCTCAACTCACCCGAAACTAATTTTGAGCGTGTTCCCCAAACTGACGAGGCTCGAAGACACGGTCCCTGCAGGCGCCGTCTCACTTCTGTGCAGTTTCCTGGGCACAGGAAACTATCGAGGTTATCTTGCTCAATAGGGGCGTAGCTCTAGCTGTACTCATACGTTAGCGGGCGCAGTGTAAAGTAAGGCGTGGAGGGGGGACGCACTAAATTATGCTCAGAGTGATAACTAACATGCATGGAGTCTTTTTACCTTACGAAACATCCTTAGAAAGTTAATTTACACGGGGTTAGTTTTCCACTTCGTATATTCGAGTCAAGAAACTCTCCAAATAAATCAGTGACGCATTTTATAACTCCGTCGTTGTCACTTTGTTCTTAGAAAGCTAAGGAACAACACAATTTCACGCCTATATGCCCCGGATTAGGCAGAGGTGTACCTTTAGCAAACCCTCAGTTCGCCAGTTACGTTTATAACCCATGTAATAGGGGGCAAGCCCATTGCCACCAACCGGGTACAAATCTGCTACTAAGAAATTCCAGATGGAAAACCTAAAACACTTTACACACACAGCTAAGGAAGTCGTATCATATCTAGACGGTGTCACAGTACTATGAAGCCGGTAGTCAGCGAGACTACGACTGTCGTTAGCGTGTACGGTCTCTATGCCACAAGGCAGCTCAAGGACAACCTAGTGAAGTGCTATTAACATAGTTTTAAACTATTTATTAACACAAGTTTTGTTTTATACTTTATATATGTTAATTTGTAAAGTATATGTCTTTGGGCCATTGTTGCCTCAAATAAATGTTTTATATATGTATGTATATGCTAGTGATGACTCTGAGCAACTACGTGAGGGATATATAGAAGGGTCTTTTTTGCTTAACATGCTTCTTGAAGAGTTTAGATAGTATCTAAGCGTTTAACAGAAAGTTAAAGGGAACCGAATCTCAAACACACGTGTTAGTAAGTAGTAGATTATTCTAAAAGGTATACACTAAAACCTGAAAGAAGTGGATATCGTCATTAGCATCTGTGGACCTTGTCTCAAATTCTGTTACTTTAATTACTGGTTTTGGGTAGCTGAACACAAGTGATTAATCGCCGTGGCCAAATTAGGTACACAGAATTTCCAACGAGAATATCTACCACCTTACAGGTCATCCGCAATGCAGGACTTCTCCAAAAAAGGAAGTATAGTATAGTCCACACTCGGTCAGAATTTGAGCAAATCTTATAACATGTAAGCGCTGAACGCGACGGCCAGTCGGCAAACTCGCGTGCCAGCTTACTTGTCGGTTATCAATTAAAATAAACTGCGGAGCACTTCGCCACGGACAATTCTGGCCACTCACAGATTACCATATCAGATGCCATCACATGCAGGCTGCAAAGAAAGCTCATTAAAAACAAAATATTCAAGGAAGGTGTATACCCTGTAAGTTCCTGCGGTGGTTCATCTTGAAACGAGTTGCTCCTACGATGGAACAGTTTGGGACTGACACTGAGTTCATGTTTCGGTAAGGAAGGCTCGTCGCTCGGGGGCGACACGGTCGGTTCTTGTGGGAGGTCGGGCTGACTTAATGCACCGAGCGGATCGTCGCTTAGTACTGGTGTGCGGGCTGATACTCTGTGGAGTAAGGGGGAATAATTTTGTTATAGAGGCATGAGGAACAGGGTGTAAATTTCACTTATACCTCCATAGAAAAGGGAGGATCCTCTGACCAGTGGCCTTGCTATGACGTGTCAAAACCATCATTGTTCCAGCGTGAAAGAGAGACGGAGCTATATATGACCGATAGCACTAAGTATCCCTTTTTCGCAATGGAACCATGATGGTATTAACACCTCATAGTACGGACGAGTGTTGTGTCTGGTGGGCAACTGCTCAACGTTTGATGCCGGGACGTTGTATTTATGCTAGTTCGCGGTAAACTCTGCTTGCGCGATGCAGGATTTTGCGTGACGTCAGTGTGACGTGTAGCTCGCATGTGGCGTTATAGATGCAGCTACAATGTCACGGTTTGAATGTCGTGTGTTCGTTTGTTTCGAAGTTAAAAAGGTGTGTTTCATGAGCATCTATAGATATTATAAATTGAAGTCGCTTTTCTTGTCTGTCTGCGTGACCGCATTGTTCTACTAATTCATAAAAAATACGCAACAGATTTTGATACGATTTTTTCCATCATTTGAAGAATTTATTCCGGAAGGTATATTTGTTTGTTACTATTAAATTTACAAATAATAAAGCAATATCGATGTTTTGTCAAGTCGTAAAAACCGTGCAAAGTAGGGGGATCTACTCTCTAAGCACGAAGTCCATAGTTTCGGCCGACGCACAGACTGGTAAAACGACTCAAAACCTGGCCATTAATCAAATTTCTCGAAATGTTCTACTAGACTTCCAACTTAATCCCATAAAAGGTAGATAATCCACGCGTCACTAGGTAAAATCTCTACCTGCTTCCGAGTCCCCGTCCGCTACACGGACAGTCGGAACTTAGCGCTTGTTGACAACACTCGTCTCTGTTCGCGGCAACTCTAAAAAATCATTATTTCTCCGTGCCATAGTTTATGTGCAAAGTGATTCAAGATACAAAAAGTGCTATGGATTCTATCAATCAAGGTATGTACTACATTCTATGATCCGTTTTATTTATTATGAGAGCTTATTCATGATCTACTTTGCAGTATATCAACATGCCTAAAAATATTGAATTTTTCCTTAATATTTTGATAAATTCGTGTTTTTAAATATGTGCAACTCATCGCCACTGCATCGTAGTAATATTTCAATAAACTAGAGGATATGTGCAATTATACTAGGTAGCAAAAACATTCACATATATTCACATAAAATATAATTTTAACTCTGAAAACTGTCTCTTTACCCGCGATTTTTTAACAATTATTTTGATTGTTTCAGACTCTCTACATTGTGTCATATCTATGACTAGGAAAGAGCTTCATGAATTAGTTAGAGCTAGTCCGCAGCGATTGCTTGACGGAAAGCTCCAAGATTTGGACAAGAAGTTAGTGGAAGTGACAAAGTGCCCTGCTGAAAAAAATGACGAACTTTTCAAAACAATCAAGTCATTTAAAATGGTATATAAACGTAAGTGGTTAGCGTGCAACAGTACGGAGACCCGTTTCCTGGAAAAAAACGAGGAATGGCTTAACGAAGACGTCACTTTACCTGCCGGGCCGATTCCAGGAAGTTCCAAGGGTCGTCCATCTAAAGAATTCGGAGAATTAAGTGATCGGTCAAAGCGCCGTAAAACAATATCACTTAGACAAAACGTGTCAGTGGAGCAACTCACTTACGCGGCACAAATGAGCCAAAGAGCTGCAGGTAACGCCGATGTTGCCTCTGTGATTCAAGAAGTGACAAAAAGCCCTACCCGAGCAACAAAGTTCCGCAAGGCAGCTGCTATTGGTAGTAAAACTACTACTACCAAAAAGCATACGCCAGAAGATGCCCTAATGATTTTCGTGGAAGCCGACATGACCTTAAGTCAATACGAGGTGATACATCAGGCAAATAAAGACGTATACCCTTGTTATACTTATGTCCAGAGGGCAAAACAGGATTGTTATCCACCGAAAAACGTGAATGAGACGGTTGCAGAGGTGATACTACAAGATCTGCTTGATCACACAGCTTCGCGGCTGTGCAAATATTTAGAACCAGTTCTCGAACGACTGGAGCCAAACGCTGAGTTTGTACTGATTTATAAATGGGGATGCGATGGGTCTACCCAAAATCAATACAAGCAAAAATTCGAGGAAGATGGTAATAGTGACGCAAACATATTTATGAGTTCTATGGTACCACTTCGGCTCACATACGGTACTAAAATCATATGGCAGAATCCCCAACCATCTTCACCAAGATTCTGCCGGCCCGTGAGGTTTCGGTATGTAAAAGAAGATAAAGACGTCACTAACGAAGAAATCGATCATATTGAGAACCAAATAAAGTCTCTTCAGCCTACAGTTGTTAATGAAAATATTCGAATTAAGCATGTGTTACTCCCAACAATGATCGACGGAAAAGTGTGTAACGCGGCCACTAACACGAGTTCAACATTGCGCTGCTATGTATGTGGTAAAACGTCTAAAGGTTTCAACGATTTGGGAACATCATCGCAACAACCGGAAAATCCAGAAACTTTTAAATTCGGATTGTCTATTTTACACGCGCGAATCCGTTTTTTCGAATTTGTCTTATAAAATAAGAGCGGGTGTAAATAAGGGACGGATATCTGGAAAAGAAGATAAAGATAAAATCAAAACCGCCAAGTCAGCGATACAAGAAGAATTCCGGGAAAAAATGGGTTTACTAGTAGACATTCCCAAGGCTGGGTACGGAAACACGAATGACGGGAATACCTCTCGCAAATTCTTTTCCGACCCAGAAACAGCAGCATCCATCACAGGTATTGACGAAGACCTTATTAAAAAATTTAGAACAATTTTAGAAGTCATATCGTCAGGATATAAAATAGATTTAAAAAAAATGTCTGCCTACACTATGGATGTAGCGCATTACTACATTAACTTGTACAGCTGGCAACCAATGAGTCCTACTGTACATAAAATATTGGTACACTCTTCAAGTATAATATCTCACGCGCTTCTGCCTATTGGTCAATTGTCAGAAGAGGCTGCGGAGGCCCGCAACAAGCACTTCCGACTATATAGGGAAAGCTTCTCTAGGAAGTTTTCTAGAAAAGCCTGCAATGAAGATGTGCTGAACCGGCTTCTTCTGACATCTGACCCTTTCATAAGTAGCCGACAAAGTGAGAAAAAGAGGAATAAAAATAAACAGGCTTTCACTAAAGAAGCAGCAGGTTTCTTTATACCTGAAGATTAGACAATAAGTGATAATGTACCTAATTTTTTTTTTTTTTAATTTAAGTTTTTTTTTGTTTATTCTTGTTAATCTAGAATTGAAGAAGTCATAGTTTCGCTGTATTTCAACGTATATTTTATTCTTTGTTACTACAATAAAAAAATCCCTATTTAATTATATTTTTTTATTTTTCTCCTCCAAATATATTCAAAATTATATTTTTTTATGAAAAATATCATTTCTCGTCATGGGCCACCTATCTAATAAAGAAAAAGAAACAAAATATTTTTGGCCAAGTTTTTGGTCGTTTTACCAGTCTGTGCGACGTTACGGGCGTTTCCTACTCGGTATCACTTACGGACATAAAATTAGTTTGGGGCCCGACCTAAGAATTAATGACACCACGATGTTACAGTTGTCCCTCCCTTACCTGTTCGAATAAGTTAACTAATCGGGTGTAGGGTTCACTCCAAAACTTCAACTACTTTCGGACGGGCCCGCATCTTCGTTGACGGACATAGAGAATAGACACCCAGGGGCGGGTCGCTAGTCACTAAAGCTACGGTTTCCTAGAAAAGCTGTGACGTCTGTCATGAAAATGATGACAGCGGCAAAGATATGATATGATAGCATTATTTATTTATTTATTTGGGATCACCAACAAAGGATACATATATACAATATAAATTACAATAATAAAATTGGTTCTTTTACGTGTGCTCCTTCAATTACAGGAGACCACAGTATGCACATAATAAGTGTGCACTGGGTGTGCACATAATAAAACTGGGTGTGCACTTATTAAAATTATGCTGAGCGATTTCCGTTTTGCGTAAATGTGACGCATATTTTCCACCAACTCGTTCTTTTTTGTGTTTGTGTGTTTTTTCTTTGCGTCATGTTTACCGCAAATAAACGTATTTTCTTTCTTTTTTTCTTTTAGATTTAAATCGTTAGATACCGCGTCAAAACATAGTTGCGTTTCTGTTTCATTTTTACACCTCTGACACACAATGACGCAGTGACTTGATTGTCATGGAAACGCTATCTAATAATGTGTGAGCACACTCTTCTCAGTATGGACACTTTTTCGCGTGGCTAAGTACGATGAGGTCAAATCTAGCGATTTAAATCTATAGGCAGCGGGGTGTGACTTTACGGTGTCAAAAACGCTCTCTAGGAAAACACACCAACTTAATTTCATAAACGTTTCAGTGACGTTATTCAAACTCAAAGTATTTATTTCAAATAAACCAATTACAGGCACTTTTTATTGTCAAGGGGTCGGTCAGTCGGATAGATGAAGCTAGATGCCCATTCCAAAGCGTAGTAGGTACCTATGGAGAAGAACGGGCAAGAAACTCCATGGACACTCTTTTAAATCAAAATATGGTTACAAAATATTGGTTACATCATTCATGTCGAAATTATGCATGTGAGAACGATGCAGAACGTTAAAAGCGTCCGTAATAAAAAGACAAAAACAATTCGAATATTAAATTAAAATAAGCCGTGGCAGTTAAGAGATGACCAGTCCATACTGTCACGCCCGTTCACGAACATGACATTTACCCGTAAATTACGGAAGCTGTGTGGGTGGTCACCGCTTTTCTAGGAAACTTTAGCTTAATAAACAACATACTAACTTGAGTGGTGACGTCTTAGCATCAGGAAGGTCAGTGGCTGCGGCTTCTTTCTCCGGCTCCTCAGGGAAACTCAGTGTTCGCGAACACCGAGATTTTGTGTTGGGTGTTACTACTGAAATAATAAGTGTTTATTATTTAAATGATGATAGATTTAGCAATACGATCCCTGACTGTCTCATTATTCAGGTGGTCTCAAGCGCGAATACTAAGCTGTACTGGGTTTGATTCTCGGGTCTAGCAGCGGGCAGTATTATTGGGTTTTTCCATTAGCATGTTCTCAGTAGTAGCCCGGAGTCTGGGTTTATGACCGGTTAGTGACAATAGGTAGTAGAACTAACTAGCTGCGTTCCGCGGTTTCACCCGCATAAGTCTCGATCTCGTGGGAATATCGGCATCAAATATCGATCTACCCATGACCCAAATTTCATGCAAATCCGTTCAGCCGTTTTAGCGAGAAAGCGTAACAAACAAACATACAAAAATCAAATCTTTTCTCTTTATAATATTAGTTAGGACTAACTGTTGGCCGCGACTTCGTCTGCGATCCAGGATGAAAAGTATCCGATGTCCTAAAGTCCTAGGTCATTGCCATAAGTAGCCTATGTCCTAAGGTCCTAGGTCATTGCCAAATTTCATCTAAATCCGTTCAGCCGTTTTAGCGAGAAAGCGTAACAAACAAACAAACTCACTTTCGAATGCATAATATTAGTTAGGATTATACACGGTGACATTTGAATCACAGTTTTACTAGAACAAACGTTGTTCAGACCATGGTCTACTACAATTCTATAGGTACTTTATTGTTGTTACGTCAAAACAAAACACAACAATAAAGTACCTGGTTCTGAATTCAATTGATTATACACGATACATCTAATACTTGATGGACGTGAAAATTAGCATCCGTTTGTAGAACATATGCAAGTAGGTATTACGCGGAGGACGGTGACACTCGTCAATCAAACTCGCTAGCCTGTTGCACACTGCTTTAATCCTTAGACGTTAACCCGCGGCGCGGGCAGGGGCGGGGCGCAGCCCGCTCGCCTACATAGCACTACTCACATACCTAACAGTTTGTATTCTGAAATGCGATGATTCCCGAGGGGCATTCAGAAAATAGTTGTACTGTACACTAATAGATTCTCCGATAAAGTATTGTGTGAGAAGCGTTTCATATGTGTGACGTCAGCAAAATACTTACCATTAGGAGGAAACGCTAGCCTCTGTATTTGCTGCACGATCTGCGCGTCTCCTGCGAAGCTCTCCGACCGCGTGAGGATACGCAAGTCTGACGGACTGTCTGGACTTACGTGTATTTGCTGTTAATGTAAAAATTTATAACATTAAAAATGTATAACATAAAAAATGTACAACATAATAAATGTATAACATAATAAATGTATAACATTAAAATGTATACCATTAAAAATGTGTACCATTAAAAATTTATAATATTAAAAATGTATAACATTAAAAATGTATTACATAAAAAATTTATAACATAAAAAATATATAACATTAAAAACTTGCGACAGCCTCGCTGGTTCAGTAGTCGCAAGCGCTATTGCTATGCATGATGTCCTGGGTTCGATTCCCGGGTCGGGCAGTGTAATTGGGTTTTCCATCTAGAATTTCTCAATAGCAGCCTGGAGTCTGGATTTTTGCCTGGTTAATAGCAATAGGCTCGCCCCCTATTACATGGGCTTAAACATAACAGGCGAAATGTGGGTGTACTATAGGTACACCTCTGCCTAACCCTTCGGGGAATATTTACAGGAGTCATGTTATGTTATGTACAAACTTATATAAATAAACTACTGACCAGTACGTTTAGTAGTGCTAACAAAGAGTTGTAGACAAAATGTAAACGTTTGACTGCATCATAAAACTTATGTAAACGACAATTAGTCAAATAGTTTTCGATGGTAAAGGGTTTTAAATTCCGTGGGATTTTATAAGGAATGTCCAAAAGAAACTGTGCACCTGTCTTTTCTCGGGTATGGGAATAGGAGCATTTGATTCTTCGTTGTTCAATGAGTTACTCCTAGGTCTCGCTGTATCTCTCAAATCCGGGTTGGACGGTTTACCTGATGAAAAAGCAAACAAAATTAATTGCAAAAATCATTTCTAAGTTGTTTGCTTGAGGTACCTAAAACTAAGGTCTTATGAGATCAGTTCCACTTAAGCAAAAGTAAGGTGTAACATTCTGAAGTCTGGTTTAAATATACCAATCACGCTCAAAAGTATGTCTTTCACTCCAGCGATATTCAAATCCTTAGTGCTTGTAAAACCTAAGCACATTCAACATGAATAATGTAACCAATATTTTGTAACCGTATTTTGATTTAAAAGTGTCGATGGAGTTTCTTGCCCGTTCTTCTCCATAAGTACCTACTACGCTTTGAAATGGGCAACTAGCTTCATCTTTCTAACTGACCGACCCCTTGACAATTCAAAAGTACCTGTAATTGGTTTATTTGAAATAAATACTTTGAGTTTGAAGCTCTGACACCACACAAAATAGTGTTAGTATTCCATAATTTTAACTTGGATGGCAAGTTCACAAATGTTTTAGACCCTTATGAACCCTATTGGGCACTGGGAATTAGAACAAAGGAATGCTATAGTTAAAAATGCTAGTTTACCAGATATAAGTATCCCAGCGGCCGCAGACAAGCCGTGCGTGTGCGTGCGCGTGTGTGCGTCGCGCACGATGTTACCGCGACGTACTAACGCCTCGAACGCATTAGAACGAGCTTCCGCCTCACGGTCACATGCTGAAATAGATAATTGTTATGAGTGACAGAATACAAAGCAAAATCAGCCTATTATGTTCCCACTGCTGGGACACAGGCCTCCTCCCTTCAAGAGGGAGCGGGCTGTAATCTATCATGCTGGTTTCCTCACGATGTTTTCCGTCACCGTTTTGAGAGCAGTAGTGATGAAATTATTTACACAAAGTAAAGCGCCTGTCTGGGTTTGAACCCACGACTTACAACTCGTAAGTCAGGACCGCTACCACTGGGCCACTCCTGCTCACCCAATACATCTTAGTAGATTATTGTGACACTGTATACATGATGCAAGGTCAGTTTTAGTGTTCGGTCTTCAGAATAAAAACAATTGTTTTAACCTAAATCGAGCTGATGGCTTCCTCCCATTCGCACACATTTTTTTTAATTTTTTTTTTTTGTTTTGTAAACCAATTTTTCTGTCTATCTTTAAAAATAATCCACCATTTGGTATTAAAGTGGCCGTCTGGCTGGTGGTGGTTGGCTTATCAAGTAAATACCTGAATCCAGACTGGTCCTGCTATTCGCAGGCTCGCAGGCAGCCATGCTAGCGAGGCCGGCTAGCTCCGACCCTTCGCCCACTGCCGCCGCAGACCGTACACGCGGTAATGTGCTGCTACCTGTAAACAAACATGCTATCAATTTTGCACCATGATAATATTTGTCTATAATTATAGTGCTTGAGCGGTCGGTCCGTGGATGGTTGACCATCTTTACATATCGAAACTCCTCCGTGCCTCGAAAAGCACGTTAAGCCGTTGGTTTCGGCTGTCATTCGTGGATCTTTAACAGTCATACAGGTCGTCAGAAGACCGTAAGTCTGACAACCAGTCTTATCAAGGGGTATCATAATACCCAGTTGCTGGGCTGTGGAAGTCAGATGCTAATCTGACCTCCACAACCCAGTTACTGCAGCTGAATACCTGTACATGGAGCTACTGCCTAGTCGTTCCATGTAAAATACTGGTATTTAGCTGCATCCGGTAAGACTGGAAGCCGACCCCAATATAGTTAGGAAAAGGGTAGCAGATTGATTAAATTATAGTACTTCATTGTCTCAAAAGAATCAAAAATAAAAAGCCATTCTCAGCCGATACCCGTCACGTCTGCGCGTCACGCTAACTAATTTCATTTCACCCCGTATAATTCATGCTGCAATATTATTTTATGTTATTTCTATTGCAGTAAGAAGACGATGTATTTTACGCAAAAGTGCTCAAAAGTTTCGTGTGTCCTGTAGCCGTACTATGAGGTCTTAATACCATCATGGTTCCATTGCGAAAAAGGGATAGTGCTATCGGTCATATATAGCTCCGTCTCTCTTTCACGCTGGAACAATGATGGTTTTAACACGTCATAGTCAGGCCACTGATGTAAGTTCGTAAGCGTACCTATGTCTAACAGTGAAAGTTTGCAATATTGTAACATGAAATAATTTCTTACTGCCAGCGGATGTGGAGTTGAGCAGGTTGCGTCCAGCTCGCTGAGCTCCAGCTTTCCGAAACAACGCCGCACCAACAACAGCAATGCGAAGTTTGTTCCACAGAAGCTGCGCGCCGCTACACAAGAATAACAATTTTTGCAAGGATTATTTCACACAAATTCATAAAATTCGATAACATTGCGATCTTATTCGACACTTTGCGTTTGTAGTCTTCACAGCAATAATTTGCCCAAAGCAGAAAAATAGGTTTTACATTTTCTAATCGCAAGCGTTTTTATTAATAAGCTGTTCATGCCCGGTGTCTCCCGGGGTGAATTTCATACAAAAATAGCATCAAAATTTCTGACTTTCCCGATCGTTTTTCCAAAAATTTCATACAAATCTTGTTCTAACAATTACATACACAATAAAAAAGGAATTAGCCAAATAGGTGCAGCCGCTTTGAAGTGATGCGCGGACAAACATTTGTGGCAATTGATTTTTATTTATACATATTAGCTCTTATGCATTTATCGCATTTCAGAACAGATAATTGTTGGTGTTTGTACATGAACCTTGTTAGGGCACTGCTATACAATATTTCGATTTGCTGTTAAGTTAGTGAACTTTAACATGAATTGAATTAAAACCTATAAAAACACGATATAAGGACCGTTTTCCTATCATGCGGATTTATGTCCGCGTGCGTATTTGGCCTGCATGCGTGCCGCCCGCATTCTATCGTTTTGCACTGGTTGGCATTTTACCTTTCCTTTCATGCGCATCACACGCGCTACGCTCATGCATGCAAGTAAGGTACGTACGCGGGCGCAAACACGCTTGACACGAAAAAGACCCTTACAAAAAAAAAAAAAAAACATGATGAGATTTTGACGACTTCAATCGCAATTTTGAGCTCTATATCAAACAAAAAATTCAATATGAATATCCAAAATACCTCGGCATATCCTGCGGCCACGTGGCTTCCAGTACGCATCGGTTATAATACCCATACGTAAGAGCATTAGGTTGCAGACCAGCGCGTTTCATTAGGAACAGGAGCTGCACCGCTAATACCGGCAGTGAATGATTGCCGCATAGCTGCATCATTACGCGATAGCATACCTGAAAGAAAATATTTTTATTTAGAGTTTTAGAAAATAGAGCCAGGATCCAATATGACAGGCATAATAAAAATTATATGGGGAACTAAAGAAGTTTTAAATAAAGTGCTGTAAATCGATTCTTAGTCATAGCATCTCAGAAAGTATGAAAGAAATGTCAGCAGTTCCAATGGATAATGCTGTAAAATAATGAGCACCTGCCGTCTCATCTCTACACCACCCATGGTTGACTGGTACAGAATGCCTAAGGCATTAAGTCCGCCTTTGTATGTTATTGTGCGCGAGAAGTTTAAATAAATATGGAGACTGACAAAACAACATGATTCTTATGGTTAAATATTCAAATGTAACTCAATAAAAACGTCCTAAAGTCGAGAATTCAGGGATAAGATCGTTTGTTGTAGCAAAGTCAGTCTTAATTGCATAGAATAGAATACTCTTTATTATGTACATCATAAAAATTACTGATATAAATGTAGAAATTTTACATAGGATGACAACGGGCGGTCTTATCGCTAAAAGCGATGTTTTACAGACAACCTTTGGATGGATTAAAGGGGGAACGAGAGAAAATAATGTAGGTAGTCAGTGGTATACCATTTACATATACAAAATACAAACATGCATAATAGTTGTATTAGAAATACCAATAAAAACAAAAGCTTACCTCATCACAAGGAACTTTTAACTTCGTAGCTCGTTCTAACAACTCATACGCAGCTCTCAACGTGGCGTGTTCTTTTCCACGGTTCAACATCATACGACACGGTAATGACAAGAAGTACAGTGAATAGCAGGCGCCTAGCAAACACTTGGCCCATGCTTCCGCTGATAAACTCGCCTTGCGGGCTAGTCTGAAAAGAATTACGTGAAATTAGAAATATTATGAATGCTTGGATAGCGATGAGCATATTTGCATTCTTCATTCTCTTGCATAATATAGTTTTGTTCAATTCAGTATCGACTATGTCCATGGTTGAACAAAATTTAATTCTAAATCGTGATTCGAGAGACTTGCGCAGGAGTTCTGCAGAATGCTTGTACTGCTGGAGTTTTGCAAGTATGTGCTAAAAGGTTAATCCGCCTCCAATCGATTGAAAACTACCTTGATCCACGAGGTTGGGCAAGATTTTGAGAACCACTGGAACAAAATGAGCAGACAACCGCTAGAAGTCATAATCAGAGATAGGATATTCGGATGCATATTTACTTAAACTAAATTTTTAGCTATGAAAGTATGGAAGAGGCTTCTAAAATATATTTTTTGTAAAAGTAACCCCGGGATTCTTGTATTGCATAACTATTCAGATGCATATTTATTTAAAATTAATGTTTAACCCCGATGCAATTATGAGTATGTAGGGTGTAAGAGGAACGGTGGTGTGTGTAGTTAAAAAAAAAGAAAAACTTTTTTTTTCTATACATAAGTCCATTCCATATTAGCCAAAATCTCAACTTTAGATGAATATGCATCCGAATATACGATCTCTGGTCATACTATATTCAGCGTCACAACAATGCTTCACAGCAGCTTTAAGGGCCATTAGCAAGTAACATAAGGCCTACTATACAGGGTGACAGGGAAATCGACGCGCAACCTGTTACCATGGATTCAGTTCATGATTCTGGATTCTGGAAAGCAGTGCGTTGAAATTTTTCGTCGGTTATAAAAAAAAACCGTTGTTCCATACATTTTAACCGCTAGGTTTTGTACTTTTGTAGGAAACAGCACATTTTTTTTTAATAATCGACGAAAAATTTCAACGCCCTGCGTTACTGAATCCAGAATCATGTGCTGAATCCATGGTAACAGGTTGCACGTCGATGTCCCAGTCACCCTGTATAGACTTTGGCTCTGTAGTTGCGGTAGCCCGAACACCAGTTTCTAGACAACACAAAACGGCATGGACTTCTATATTCTATCGGTAAGTTGTTTACCTCTGTGCAGCAGCTATCTCATGTTTGGTCCTCCTCGCCATAGGCTCAGCGTCGTTGAGTGACTCCGCAGAGTGTAAAGCGGCCGGCGGTAACGCGTGTAAAGCGGCCGCACGAGCTCGGCCGCCGCACCATTGTATTATTTTCTCGTCAAGCGTGAAATGTTCGTATTTGTAAGTGGCCTCTGGAATATAAAGACAAAGGTAAGGATTTTACAATATTTACTCATGGGCTTTCAAAGTAGCAGGGTATAGGTTAAAACAAATGTTTCCTTTGTTTACGCTACACGTTTCTTTACAACAACAGTGAATGTGCATTTACTTGACAGATGCAAGTGTCAGATCAAACATTGTCACTACTGCGTGGCTTCCTTTATGGACACAATCTGAATATAACATCATACCTGTAATCTCGAAGGGGTAAGCAGACGTATACAACTTGCACCAGTTCACAATATACAGGGTCAAATTTAATTAGCTAGCGAAACTCCACAGACGTGATAGGTATGGATATCTAAACATGATAAAACAAATTAATTTCATGATTTTTTTGTGGGGTTATCGACCGCAGTGAGTATATTCACTTGAATAACAGTTTAAAAAATCAGTTTTTTTTCCGTATAAATTTCACAGGCGTGATTGGTAAAGATATCTAAACACCATTAAGCATATTTTTTCAACGAATACTTCATGTAACAACACCTCCCAAGAAAAAATATCATATTTTTTATTTTTATTTTATCGTGGTTAGATATCGATACCCATGATGTCTGCGGAGTTTCGCTAGCTAATTTAATTTGACCCTGTATTAACCAATCAACGTATGCTATTGCTAAAATGGCAAATACATATATTTTTTAAAAGAACATCAACTTGCCAGCCTAAACGACGAGGCTACCCAGGCAATTAGTAACATCTGAAAAGGTTACATCGACACTTATTGGCATATCTAGTAGCGACAATACGTACGTATCACCTTTTCTTTGAGAGAAAATTGTTCCAACACAGCACGGCAGACGACAAAATTGAGGTTAAAACTATGAGCTCCAAATGATTTCTTACCGGGATCAGGGGGATCAGGCGGCAATACAAAAGCAGTCCTCTCGGAAACATTACTGGTATCCATTCCTAACAGCTGTTCGTCACCGGCTGCGACCCTTTCTATACATTCGTCGAAGAACGTTAGTCCTTGATCCGGTTCGTATACGAATGATCGTTCTTCTATGAAACGAGTGAACATTTGTGTGCGCATCATAAGGCCGTAGAAACGTTGGTGCGTCTGTGAAAATGAAGACATAATTTAGCCACTGAAGTTTATAGTAATGTAAATACTAATTTATTTATTTAACAGCCAACAAAAAGGTCCACACTGCCAAAAATACTCAAGACGTTAATAACAATAAATCTTATAACCCACGTTAGTACTTATATCCTAGGATGTTAGTAACAATGTGGCTTACGATCTATGTTAGTACTAATACACGACGACAGATAGTGTTGTTTTGATGAGGTCTCATTAAGGGGCTCTCATCAAGCTTGTCAGCTATCACCTTCAGGAGGGCGTTGCCACTGCCACGCGATCTGGCGAGCAGAGACTCACTTTTCTTCAGTACGATAGCTGAGGTGTCGATCCGGGCTTTAGTGAAGAGCTTTTTATTTGGAAAAACAACGAATTGGCATAATTACAATTTCTATAATTGTAATTATGCCAATTCGTTGCTATCTTTACATATTTTATCAAAGCTGTCTTTTATTCGACCTTACATATGATATTGGAATAACTTTTGCTCCCAAGTCGCCCCGATATTTGTAAAGCAAATGTCAAATCCGCTGCTGTGTTTGGTTGACTAACAATCATGTTATTCTAATAGCCGAAGTCAATCAAAATATTTTATTTCACATAAACCGACATGGGTACTTATGAAACGTCAGAAACTAAGTGCACGGTTCAAATTGGTCGTTTCCTATGGAGAAGAGCCAGCAAGAAACTCCTTGGTTACTCGTTTAAAAATAATTAAAATGTTTTCAAATTAGTGTTAATAGGTACGGGAGGGCAGTGTAGGCCTGTCAACACGTACCAGGTACTTAACAAAATAGAACATGGTCTACAAATCTACAGTCTACAAGTTAGGCTTACAACATTCTCACATTCACAAAATATAGAAGAATCTATACAATAAAAGATACATCAAATAATAAAAATAAAAACCTATTTAAACCAAATGACATGATTGCCACCACAATTGTAACAAATTTGAATTAAAACCCTGTCTACAAAAGCGAGACTCGCGGTTCCTGCAGACCGCAGGAACCGCGAGTCTCGCTTTTAAGGTTAAAGGGGACACCCAAAGAAAAGGCCGTTCTAAGGATTTCAATAATACGTTTATTATCGTTTTATTTATACACTGGAAGGTGTGTTTTATTAATATTACGTGAAACGGGAATATATAAGTATAACGGTAAATATTTATGTCTAAAATACTTTTATGAAGTCTCGTGTCGTCTCGGTCCTATTTCTTTTCTAATACCTGCCACGATCTTCGGAGTTTAGTATAGTGGACATATGACAAAAAATTACGCTGAACAGGCTTTCAGAAAACTTTATTTAAAAACGTCAGTTTACTAAACGCGATAGTTAATTAGCATAGTGTAAACTTAAATTTATAATGATTACTGAACTATGGATTTGATCAACACATCGATATTTAGCGTAATCAGCCTATAATGTTCCCACTGCTGGGACACAGGCCTCCTTTCTGTGAGAGGGTGTGGGCCATAATCCACCACGCGGGTACAGTGCGGGTTGGTGGATGTCACCTGTCTTCAAAGTTTTGGTTCTAGGACATGACGGCTTCCTCACGATGTTTTCCTTCACCGTTTTGAGAGCAGGTGATGAAATAATTCACACAATGTAAAGTGCCTGCTAAGGTCAAAGCCACAGCCTACATCTCGTATAATAGGTAAAATTAAAAAACCCCCGACCCAAAAAAGAGCTAATGACCTTGAAACGGCTGAACCGATTTTGATAAAAACATGCCTAAAACCACTGCTAGAAAACTTGCTTTCAAATTAAAAAAAACCGAATCCAAATCGGTTCACCCATTTAAGAGCTACGGGGCCACAGACAGACACACACACACACACAGCGGTCAAACTAATAACACCCCTCTTTTTGTGTCGGGGGTTGAAAATAAAAGAATTACTTACACCTCGTTTGGTTCGGTTACACTTACATTGATACTTAAAGGCACGTAATAAAACCTGTATTCTTACCTTATCCCTGGTCCTCATAAAGGCATCCATATGGAACAGCGCATGTGGGTCCGTGGTACCAACAGTAGGTGCCTTCGTGATAGGTATGAGATAGTTTCGATACCCTTGTAGGGTCACCGCCATGAAACGTAGGAACGCTTCTTGAATTTTTAGCTCCAAGGCTTGCTGAAAAGTATGAGATGTTAGTAGACCGTTGACCGTAAAAGTAAGTGGTCATATTTTTCATGGTGATAACGACATGGAATGGAATGAGACATAAGCTTTGTTTTATTTTGTAAAAACATTATTTTAATTTAACTTTTATTTTAAATTCGTATTTTGTGTTTAAGAAAAGAAAGAAAGAAAGAAAATAAAGAAAGAAAGAAAATAAAGAAAGAAAGAAAATAAAGAAAAGAAAGAAAATACATTTATTTGCGGTAAACATGACGCAAAGAAAAAAACAAACAAAAATTAACGAGTTGGGGAAAATATGCGTCACATATTATGTGTTTCACAAACTATTGCCAAATAAATGTTATTCTTTATTAATTTCTTTCTATTTTGTATGAAAGTATGTCAGTAATAACTCCGGGATGATGCGCTAAACCTTGCAACGTGATTGATAATTGATAAAAATTCTGTCAAACGGCGCATGCACAGTTGTATATGTGCCGTTTCGCCGTAAGCTTTGTAATTACAAATCTTATGTTTCACTCTCTCATTGCATATAATTGAATAGTTACCTCTTTTTTCCTCTTCTGGAAGTCTCTATCTAAACTCGTCGTAGGTTCTCCATTATATTTCGCTTCACTTGCATGATGAACTGGCGAAGCTAAAACGATATGATAACTAAATTGATCAATACATGATATAATTTTAGAGTAAGCAGGATCAACCGCGTCATTAGTCTTTCGTACACTCCACACCGCGTACATAAAGCGCTGTTTGCCGCAGAACATGGTACTCACGCGAGTGTGAGCAATACGTAGATATACGCTCCAGTAGCCTACTTTAACTTATTTTGGAGCGTTGATCTACGACAGGTTACTAAGAATTGAACTACGAAAACCGCCCTTACTACTACGAAATAAAGACGTTTTCAAAGTTAAATTTTTGCCATGGACGTGCTGTTGATTATAATGCGGTGGGTCTACTAACCTGGCCTGATATTTCCGTATAGTGAGTCTAGCGTCTGTCTAAGTGCTCTCGCTTGCCGCTTCGGCAGTAATTTGAGAGATATATGTCTTTGTGTTTCACATATCTGAAAGAGTAAAAAAAGGAATTTTGAAAATAAAGCCAACAACAACCGACTTCCAAAAAAACATTAAAAAACGTGAAAAATAACTTTAATTTCGGAAGTCGGTGTCTTTGGTTGTGTATTTTCGTTTTTGGCCACCGACTTCCGAAATTAAAGTTATTTTTCACGTTTTTTAGTGTTTTTTTTGGAAGTCGGTTGTTTTTTAGGAAAAATGTTTTTATATTCATTTTTTTGTTGTGGTACCTATAATACCTTAAATAACCGTGACACGAAATTATTAAAACATCATCAATATAAACAAACTGGAAAAAATACGCAGTATTAAAGATAACTCAAAAAGTCCTGGTCCGAGCTTGATCAAATTTAAGTGGGTCCACATGTGAAGCACCAGCTCTCAAATAAAAAAAGAATCATCCAAATCGGTTCACCCAGAAAAAAGGGGCGTCGCTGGGAGAGGGCAGCAAGGGACAGGCTGGATCGGAATTATTATTATTAGGGGACGAATTTAAAGCTACAGGCTCAGCTGCGCGAGCTGGCTCGAGCAAGGATCGAGGCGGACGTGGATTGAAGTTCTGAGCTAACACACATAAAAAAAATAAAAAAATGCAGTCGGATTGAGAACCTCCTCCTTTTTTTTTAAGTCGGTTAAAAAGTGGGAAAATGCGTGCCAAACGCTTAAATCTCTAAAATCTATTGAACGCCTTGATTGTTCAGGAGCCGAATGTTTACATATACTACTAATACTAATAGCCTGTATCATCCCACTGCTGGGCAAAGGCCTCTCCCCAAGACTTCCAGCTCTTTCGATCTAGGGTTAAAGTGGACCACTGGTCGTTTGTTTTCTCTAGCTTGTCCCGCCATTAGATATTAACCTCCTTACTAATAAACGTTGTATAGCGTCTCTCTAGTTACACAACGCTTTGTCTTCTTCTTTCGAACGTCAAATTACTGACGGCTGAAAGAGAGGAATCGGTGCGTCACTACACAGACGCTATACAACGTTTATTAGTAAGGAGGTTAATATACATACATATTTGAGAAGTATATCTATGCTTAATGTTTGCGTGATGTTTATTTGTTAAATGTTATGTTGTTGGCTTGCTGCACGCTTTTGTGTAAGCTGAAAGTGCAGCAAGCAATTGTTATATCAATAAATAAGTGCGTCTAAAGTGCGATCTCGGGTGTAATCCGCGCAACGTAAAACAATGCGGGTTAGGTGTGATAGAAACTTGTTCTGGCCGGCATGGTTGAAAACAGGGCGGCAAAATCGAAAGCCGAATCCATAGCAATATTATAAATTCGAAAGTAACTCTGTCTGTATGTTACCTTTTCACGCCTAAACCACTGAACAGATTTCGATAAAATTTGGCAAAGAGGTAAATGGCATCCTGGTAGCACGTTCCCATGGGATACTTGCCGACATCCATGCGGGCGAAGCCGCGGGCAGAAGCTAGTATAAAATATAATTTAATCATATTTTGCCGCCCGGCTGTGCCGAATCATGCCGACCCGAACAAGTGTGTAGCACGCCTTAGGTTTTTATTAATTTCTATATTATTTGTACAAATACTTACTGTAATATTATTGGTGTCTAAATCAACACAAGTCACATCTGGTGGGGGTTCATAAAGATCGAAAAACCTCGAGTCGACTCCGATTAAATACGGTAAAGGAGCATGTAATACTTCTGCTAAGCCTGAAAAATTCATAAAAATATTTTTAAAAGGAACTTCCGTTATTTTGGACCCTAAACGAGAGGACATAAAGTTCATTATTCACTGCATATTCAATTACCAAGTGTCGTTTTATGTTCTTACCTAAAGGACACAACGGTATGTATGGACACTGCCATTTGAACGGGAATAGAAGACTTGAGACTGCTTCGGAAACTGCTGTTAAAGTATCAGGCCTGTAAAAAACAACAAACGTAAAAAAAAAATGCATAATACAAGAAATCTAAGTATTAATACAGTTAACGTCAACGTTCGTGGCAAACGCCGTCATGAAACGCTGGAGTGAGATGACACGAGACTATGAATAGGTTTTTCAGAAATAGCGTTCAAAAATATTTCAGGGTGTCTAACTTGCACGTTTGCTGATTTTGACTGGCACGATTTATAATATCACGCCTGTATTCCCTGAAAGGTTAGGCAGAGGTATGCCTATAGTACACCCACATTCCGCCAGTTATGTTTAAGTCCCATGTAATAGGGGTCGAGCCTATTACCGTCAACAAGGCACAAATCCATACTCCGGGCTGCTACTGAGAAATTTCAGATGGAAAAACCCAATTAAACTTTGCCCGACCCGGGAATCGAACCCAGGACCTTATGCTCGGCAGTAGCGCTTGCGACCACTCGATAAACGAGGCAGTCACGATTCCTGCGGTTTAATATAGTCTCAGATTACAGTGTTAGTTACTAATTGATTACTTTTTAAACCAAGACAAAAAAAAACTATGCCTGAAATACTCAGATTAATTTCATGTTACATCACTCCTGTGTTTGTGTGAGTGAGTAGGTGTGTGTGTGTGTGTGTGTGTGTGTGTGTGTGTGTGTGTGTGTGTGTGTGTGTGTGTGTGTGTTTGTGTGTGTGTGTGTGAGGGTGTGTCATTGCAGTAATTATTTCGTTAAACAATTGGTACTAAATTGTCACCTGAGCGAGTGTATAAGTACTTTCTGTTCGGTGATAGCTAACGCTAGCACTAGTAGACAGTTGTCGGGTCCTAAATTGAGCAGTAGTTGTCTGAAGCTGGCCCCGCTGCGCACGAGTGGCTGGTCGTCGCGACGTGTCACTATTACACGATCGTGTTGGTTTGTTGGTGATAACTGTTAAAAGTAAATTATGTACATTTGTAGGTGTAAAATACAGAGGGGCTTGTGGCTAATTAATAACAGCTGCACCGATCGATCGATCAGGTTAAGCTACGCTTGCCGCGGTTTGTCCGTGGATGGGCGATCATCTTTAAATACCGAGTCTCCGCTCCTCGAAAAGCACGTTAAGCTGTTGGTCCTGGCTGTCATTCGTGGATCTTTAACAGTCGTTGCGGGTCGTCGCCCGAAAGTCTGACAGCCAGTCTTACCAAAGGGTATCGTATTACCGAGTAACTGGGTTGTGGAGGTCAGATAGACATTCGCACTATGTAAAATACTGGTACTGAGCTGCATCCGGTTAGACTGGAAGCCGACCCCAACATAGGCAGGAAAAGGCTAGGCAGATTGATTTTGTAGGTATAAAATATGCAATAACAAAGTAACATTACTCGGGCGTAAATATAGTACATCGAGCTTCACAAAGATACTGACTTAAATAGGTATGAAATACAGAGACGACGATTTACAAAATATTTTTTTTCTCTCATCTTGATGTGCCATCACAAAACTTGGTCCTTCGAGCCGGATCCGAGGAGTGAAAGAATGAACGACCCATTGCAGATATTGGTTTTATATTACGATTGGGTACTGTAGGTGATTCTAAGAGGTAGGTGGACTGACTTACTTGTAAAAGTATTCTTGGTTCTGGGAAGGGCACTTCTTCTATTAAATGAGTTATATATCTTTCTACGGGTATGTTTAAAGGTTCTTGACTCCATGACATTTCCTGAAAGAACAATATTACATTAACAGCGCATAAAACAAAGCTTACCAGCCATAGATTGGTAAGTTATGATGCCCTGGGTTGCAGAGGAAAGGACGAGTTTCCCAAATTACCCTACTGCAGTTTGGGAAACAAGCTCCGCATTTTTTATTGAGTAATGTCATCATTTTAAACATTTTTCAAGTCCTGTCAAATGTATAGGCGGTGAGTCATTATAAAATTGCTAGACAAACAACCTGTGCTTATACTCACGAGTATGTACAGCAGCCATTTTTCAAACGTATCGCTGAAAGGCCATCGAGACAGTAAGCAGATACATTTGATCGCGTACACCGAATGCGTGCTATGTGATATTCCTTCCCGCCATCCGAGCTGTTCCATCTGGTATTCTGTTAGCTGAGAGTTGGGGTAACTCTCGTAGAATGTTACTGCCGAGCCGTATACCTGGAAAAACGGTATTTAATCTAGGTTAAAGGAGATCCTATCAATCAAGGCACGGTATCATATCGTCGCTAATAAAAGTCACGATAAAGGCGCCAGTCTACGGCTAAGCTACGCACGTATATTTAACGTCGCTTTGTATGAAAATGTAAACGGGATCGACCCAAAGCCATGTAACGACCGAATGCTTGGATGATTGCACATCCTACATAGCAGAGGACGGTTGGCTTAATAAATGGTAAAGTCGGTGTAGAGAAGATAAGTATCTACCAAACAGAGGAAAGTACTGCTTGCTGTATAACACACAAAAAATATATTGACTTAGCGTCAGCCATTTCTTTCTAAAAAGCTTAGCAATATATCGGTCATATCTCTTGTTAATTGAAGAAATATTGGTTGTCCAAACCAACAACTACCAGTTATAAGAGTTGATATTAAATCGGACATCTTATCAAATCGACTGGGTCAACAGAAAGGACAGTCTACTTATGTCATAGGTCTTGAGTTGTAATTTACGGCTTATTCGGTGAAGATATTCCCACAGAAATAATAGACCAAAAAAATCATGATCAGTAATTGTTTATATAAATAGCAACAAGTTCTTGAACAATCTAGAGCCATTAACCTTATCAGCTAATGACTCACTGCATAATATACATTTTATATAAGATTTCGATCAGACTAACAGGAAATACTGCATTAAAGCACAGACGTCCACAAGATGTTTTTATCGTGTCATTGTACTCTCGAATACCTATTCAAAAGGTTTTTGTTATTGAAACAATTTTTGCACGTTTCTAAAGTTCTTAACATACCATTGTGTACTATTGACATTTGGTGGTTTTTATAAATGTATCAAGACGTCATGTTGTTTAGTTCTTTGGAGTGTTAGTTCTGCTCCTGCAGTCTCGACATTAGACAGCGACAAAAATCGGTCGCTAAGTCGTATCGTTGTCAAATTCCTTTAATATATTTTCAACTTTATTTCGAAAGCATAAGGTTGAAAATCTATTACAGAAATTTGACATCGATAAGATTTAACGACCGATTTTTGTCGAGACTGTAGGGCCTGGGTTGTAAGATAACGATAACACTAGGTGTTAAAAAAGTTTAACCCTTCGACCGTCAATGATGATAAGACGAAATAATAAAGCTTCATTCATATTTCTAGGGAATCATGTATTGTAGGTAAATACGGTTATCAGAGGTAAGAATAATTATTATATCAGCTGTAGCTAGTTTTACGTTTATAATTTACTTTTATTTATTTCTTTACAAAAAATGTATACAGTTTACTTGTGTAAAAGAAGCACAGTTTTATAAGAGAATGTTCTAAAACGAAACGTGAAGCCGGGAATAGGGGAATACACTTTATTGTGAATGGTAAAAAAAAAACTCACTTTAGTTGAAATAGTGGACAAATAAAATTATCTGTGTCACTGTTTCTGTGCAGTCATTAACTGGCGTATCTCCTGTTACCGGCTTGACGTTGACTTTTGGGACCATACAGGGTGTACTTAGTTTACAGAATATCATAATGAAGATTAAAAAATAATCAGAACTACCTTATAAGTAGCATCCGCAACAGTCAGTACAAATGTAGAGAAGACTGGTTTAGGCATCGCCGCGTTATTAGGCCATAGTTCTAGGGTAGCGCCCATCGGTAAACAGAAAAGCGGCACCGATGTAGGAAACAATAAGTTACGTCGTTCTATCATTGGATACCTGTGGATAAAAAAAGGTTTATGTTATTTGATGAAAATCTCTTTGGAGTATGATAAATGTATGGTAGCTGGTGGTAGTGGTAATGTATGGTGATATGGGGGGGATAAGGGAGTGACTACCGAAATGACGACTATTATATAAATATGGAAATATGGCCTCGTTGGTCTAGTGGTCGCAAGCACTACTGCTGAGCATGAGGTCCTGGGTTCGATTCCCGGGTCGGGCAAAGTGTTATTGGGTTTTTCTATCTGGAATTTCTCAGTAGCAGCCCGGTGTCTGGATTTGTACCTGGTTGATGGCAATAGGCTCGCCCCCTATTACATGGGATTTAAACATAACTGGCGGAATGTGGGTGTACTATAGGTACACCTCTGCCTAACCCTTCAAGAAATACAGGCGTGATGTTATATTATGTTATGTGGAAGAAAAAATACATGTTGCACTGACCACAAATTGGGGTAACGGTAAGAGAATGATGATGAGCTAATAAAACGATGCTATGAAAAATATTGGACAGACAAATAAGTATCTCACCTCTTTTAACACAGAGATGTAAACAAACATAACCGTGCTAACTGGGATACAAAAAGTAAAAGCATTGAAACCGTTTTTGTTTTCAGCACAATACATCATTGTTTTCCGTAAGTTTCAAACTTTCTCTCATTTGTCTTTATGCTTACTTAAAAGCTCGACGATTTTGAATAAGTATAATGTATTCAATGAAATATACATAAAAATAGTAAAAATAGTCGGGCCCTATCAGAATACCAGCGCTGCGGTATTTATTTTTTAAATATCGTAGCATTATGCTGAGATAGGAGCCTTTTTGGCCTCGCACAGGTTTTTTACTTGTTTACTGTTGTTTTATTTTTTTTCTTTTTTATTGTTAATTTTGTTAGTTTTAAATCCTCCTTTTTTTATTTTTTACTCTTTGTATTTCCTGTGCGTGTCCCAAATAAAATATTTTTCTTTCTTTCTTTCTTAGTAGCTTACAGTCCGGCCGTCAAGAGAATGCGTTCCTGACACCTGTCAGTGCGACAGTTCTAGTAAATAATAAAGATCAAATTCGCCAAACACGTATTTGTTTGCATGAAACTGACAGATGTCAAGAACGCATGCTCTTGACGGCCGGACTGTAGTAAGTGTTACTAACATCATAAAGTCAAGGCTAGCTCTTATGGATTTAAAAACCAGACACTTATCATATCACTGATAAAATCTGATTATGTCATATTTAGCATCTGCTAATATCATGTTTTTAAATACCACTCAACTTAATACAAAATGAGTGATAAAATCTCATGCATAAAATATGCATGTTTTAGAGTTCCATACTCAAAAGGTCACTTAACGGAACCCTAATGACATAGGTCTGTATGTCACTTACGTTGTTTGCAATGACTTTTGGTCTCCACTTGATTTCAATATTGTTTGTATAAAATGATCGATACATATGCAGTTTAACTAATTAAAAGTAGGTAAAACGGTATTATCATTAACATTGGTCCGTTTCAAAGCGCTAATTAATGACGCACGCTGAGAACGTTATAATTAGTTACCGTTTTTAACAATTCTGAAATTTACGAGAACCTGAAATTCTATGGACTAGTTTCGTGAATATTTAGCAGAGTTAAATACCAAATCTTGGTCCTGACTGAAATTAGCACTTCGCAATAACTTCATTGTATGTATTTTCTTTGGAAGCTTATTCATAGTGTTGATAGTGTTTCAAAAGACTCGGATTTGAAAGAACTTGGCTCTTTAAAATGTAATACACATACATAGATAAACTCACGCCTTTTTTCCATGGGGGTAGGCAGTAACTACAGAACGCCACCTGCTACGATCTTTACCATACAAAAAAACAAATGTATTTATTATTATTACCTGAACAGTACATCGGGTTTGTAGGCAATTAGTGGTGGACGGTTCATTGACTTTTTGTAGCAGAGAAACACATCACTGCCCATTAAACCTGGAAATTAAGCACTGGGGTAAGCACAAACCATTGGAGTAACAATTCAAATTGAACTTTAAAAGCTTTAGTATAAAGTTGAAAAGTATAAAACAATACAAAATCACACTGGAATATTTTATTGTAGCAACCCATTGTTACTAGTTTCAATGTAAGTATTTACTTTAAAACAAACATATTGTAATAAATTACAGCATTAATAAATACTACTATGTACACGATAAGAATATTTTATATTTAGAGATAGTAAATAAACACCTAAAACAACATTGGATTTATTATTACTATAAATTATCGTGAGATTATGTCATCATTAGCCTATTAGGTAATATGATATTAATTTAGATAAGGCAAATAATGAATGCAAGTTTCCTCTGCATAGTAATAGTCTGATACGGAGTAGAGTAACTGAATTAAATATTTCAATTGCTGGTTATCAACGGGACCGTGCAGCCGAAGCCGGCTTAGAACGAGCTGGCGAGACTATTCGGATGTGTACCGCCGGTGCTGCTTCGTGGTGGCGCGAGAGAAGAGTGCCTAAAAAGCCTTTGGCTGTAGTAGGACAATATAGGTAGAACAAAAAAGAAATTATTGAATCAGTCTATACAGGACCCTTTTTAAATGGCGAAATTTCTCAGATAAGTGGTACTTTATTTCTGTAAACTGGTTGTAAAAAAACACTTTTACACATCAAAAGAAATAATAATAATTTAAAACTAAACTAAACAAACTCAGAAGTCAGTCTCTAATGTCCAGACATTATCTTGGTCAGATCATGTGAAGACCACGCAGATTAGTGTCTGAGATGGTCTTTTGAGGAAATCACCACACAGATCTAATAGCAATTCATTACTAACAACTACAACATCAATTTCTATAGTATAATGAATGACACTTACCTTTATTCAAATTCTTAGGAATCATACAAAAGGCATGGGGCGGACATTCCCCTTTACTAGCCACTATGACACACACGTCGACCACGACGAGGGCGTTACAAGGGGCCCCTGTATGCGCCCTTCGGTACGTAATGAAGGTTTTGGCTGTAGAGTTGTTGACGTTGGCCAAGCGACCCCCAGCGGATACCAGGACCATCTCTGCATCGGCCATGAGACGCTCCTTGCCGTCGTACATGACACCTGAAGAAGATTCTTAACGTGTTAATCTATGCTATCTATGGAGGTATTCTTTGCTCGGAGGTTAAGGATCCCGCTTCTCAAGCATGTGGATGCGAATTTGAAACGAGGCAAATAACAAAGTGACTTTTACAAAAATCATATTTTTATTCTTTCTTTCCAAGTTTATCTTGGACATCACTGACTAATGGTGAAGAAAAACATTGTGAGACATCTGACATTGCAAATATACAACCATGGTGATCATGAGTCTGGAATCTATTCTTGTGTGTTTCTCTCTATAAGAAAATGCCTTTGCCTTATAGTGGGACAGTTAGGCTGGTTTTAATATATGGAGCGTGTTTTTGGTGTTTGTTTAAACTTTAAAGCGTCTTGACAAAAATAAACTTATTTCGCGTAAAGGCTCTCGCAGACGGGCACGACATGACTCTTGTAGAACAATTTCCATGAAGTTTTCATAGAAATTGTTCTACTAGAGTCGCGACGCGCCTGTTTGCGGGAGCCTTAAAGCTCTCAATAGCTAGGACTCTAGCTATCGCACGTGCTAGTGTAGGATGAGGGGCTTATCATTTTACAAACATCCAAATTCAAATCGTAATTTTCGGAAATTCCCATATTTTGTTGCCGGATTACAGATAACAGTCAGAACGATGATAATTATGAAGAGTTCCTGCCACTAAGGGCCCGTTGTTTATAGATAGTTAAACATGACCAATAGTCAATTTAACAATTAGTCGCTTGACAATAGTCAATAGCTGTCAAAGTTTAACTACTCTGTCTGCGCATGGTTAACTTTTATAGCAAATTGTCATAAATTTTAACTGTAATTGTAGCTTAGCCATTTGGCAAACAACATACCTCTGTCATTTTTATCAAATTGTTAGTATGACTAATGCATTTTAACTATTACTTAGTATGTTTGACTACTGATCAAACAATGGGCCCTAAGTCTTAACTTTAGAATAACTATTTCCGGAAACATATACGCACTTATGCGTCCGAAAATAGTCCAAAATAAAAGATTAATAAATAAATAAGTAGGTAATTATGTTTTATTGAGTACCACAAAGCTTGTCCTATTCCGACTAACGACGGTGAATATAGAAAGCAGATTGACTGTTCGAAAAAATGGGAAATTCCAATTATTGGCTGGTCATAATATGATTTTAGTAAAGATGCTATAAAAAGCAACTATTCTCGAGACACGATTTCGGTATAAAACATTTAATGTCTTCGGAATAATTCATTCAATGCCGCGTCAGACGCAGAACAATTTTCAATATTTCCTACAAATTTATCAAGGACGGATAAGTTTCTCTTAGAAACAGTGACAAATACAATAGAAAACCACCAACAAAAGCATCAATATATTTCACAAAACAGTGAACAAAAATGCACTCCAAAAAAATAATCGGACATGGAAACGATAAAATATTAAAGTCTACAACTGATAGCACTGCATAGCTCCCTTTATCGCAATCAGTGATATAATATGACCTATCTATGTTAAAGACTTAACCTACTTTTTCGATGGATTTACTATGCCATGTGACGTCATCAGTGTGTATTTTGCTATGCTAGATAACGGTAGTTTACCAATCTATGTTTTTTGTGGATGAGTATTATAGTAAGCTACTATTTTGTGCTACTTTATGAGCCAACCTCAATATAGTTTTTTACGGCGATACAGCACATTCTCACATTTTCATTGGAATCTGTGGTCACGCCAATCGGGGCATCAGTGGCTTTTGTTAGGTCCTCAGAAGTGTAGTTTTATGGTCAGTTACAAACTGTCCCTCCAACACACACATAGACACAAAACATAGTTTGGTCAGGAGCACCGCAATTGCACTGGTTGTCGGTTGGGTCAATAAACCCCCATGTACCTACCTGCCCCCTGTGTTCCCGTGTGTGACCTACTGGGCCCAACATACTATAATATTTATACCTTTGCCATAGACTCGAAAAGAAGAAGACGAATTATAATCAATGACCCGATTTTGATGGTGTTGTTTACATACGAGAATTCTGGGTACGTCAAAGCTATAAAACTTGGGGTGTATCTTATCGAGCAGAAAACGTAATACGTTCCGAACGCTGTCACATAAATATAAAAGCCTTTAACCGAAATTGAGGCAGGTAGTCCAGATAATTGATAGTTCATTACTTTGACGATAAGAACAGCCAATCTAAACGATAGTGGAATAAATATAGACGATTTTAACTGCTTACTTACATAAGTAAAGGTACAGTTAACCGTTTGCATTCTAGGTTTTCAACTTGGGCGATAACACCCCCTCGTGGGCGCTTGAGACTTTCAGGGAGCAGTAGAGAACCCAGAAAAAATTAGGGGGCGTTGAGATGGGATCTTACGGCTATATAATCATTTCATGTTTTAATAATCGTGGCAATAGCTGTTTCAGATTCGCGACAGATGGTAAGTAAAAAAAATTAGGGGGCTCTAGAAAAAAAAATAACTCAAAGTGGGCTGTGGGCAAAATAAGGTTGAGCACCTATGTTCTAAACTAATGTTTTGTATGCAGCGCTAATCCCTATTTATAGAATCGACTAATATAAGTGTTATCGAGGTGCCTACGTTTCCGCTGCTCATGAATAATTTAGTAGGTTTGAAGGACCCGCAACACACTGTATGAACCTAAGCTCTTTTATCGTCATAGCGCGTGTAAATTAGGGAAAATTTTATTTGATTCGGCAGCTTTTTATGCCGTTTTGGTAGATGTTTAAGTACCCGTCGCTCCTGCGTATAAATAACTAGCTTCTGCCCCCGACTTCGCCTGCGTGGAATTTCTTAGTCCCCCGACCCACCCCATCGCCTGGCCGCTATTACTTCGTTTTCGTTTAGCGTTCCTCTGACTTTTTATTGTATTCTTTTACTCGGCTCCTAAGGGTCTTGGCGTGATGTAAAATAGCTTATAGCCTTCCTCAAGAATTGGGCTATAAAACCCAAAAAAAAATTTTGGAATCCGACTGGAAGTTCCAGAGATTAGCGCGTTCAAACAAACAAACTCTTCAGTTTTATTATTAGTGTATGTATAGCATGGAAGAATAAAATGTTCGTCCATGGTATATAGATATACTGCAGGTAGGTATGTTAACTCTACTGGTAGGAAGGTCATACAAATATTGTCAGGCTAGCCTTCCCCGACTGGGTGGAGGCCAGCTTTAGTTTGACCAGCCTAATTTTTTAAAAGACTACTATGCAAAATTGGCCAGATAGCGAGATTTAATTTTGACTGCCTCAACTTCTGTAGATAGTGATGATGAGAACAAGCTACTGTCACAGTTTTTCCCTGTTTAAGAAAAGGCTTTTGCCTAGAAGTAAGATAACACAGGAAAAATACAGGTTCAAATTAAATTAACTGTCGAAAACTCACAGATGTGACGGTGTTCCGTACCACAAGGCAAAAAACGCCGGAAAAAACACGTTTCTTGCATAGAGACCCCGTTTATTTTTAAACTTTATTTTAATTTTATTATTTGTTATGATACCGACAGTAGAAATACACACACTGAAAATTTCAACTGTCTACCTATTACGGTTCATGAGATACAGCCCGCTGACAGACGGACGGACAGCGGAGGCTTAGTAATAGGGTTCCGGCGGCACCCATTGGGTGCGAAACCCTAAAAAGTATACCTTGACCCAGTGTAATAAAAAAAACCGGCCAAGTGCGATTCGGACTCGCGCACGAAGGGTTCCGTAGCATTATCTATAAAAACGGCAAAAAAATCATGTCTGTTGTACGGGAGCCCCCTTAAATATTTATTTTATTCTGTTATTTTTAGTATTAGTTGTTATAGCGGCAACAGAAATACGTCATCTGTGAAAATTTCAACTGTCAACTATCACGGTTCATGAGACAAGCCTAGTGACAGACCATATATATGTATAAGAAAATGAAACAAGTATTCGTGATGATGACAAACGGTACAGTAGGCACAATATCTATCTGTTCTCTGTTTATAGAACACCAACGCATTAGAATAATGCACACTTGTACTTATTCCGTGATTCTAGTGGCTCGTTTATTGTTGGAACGATTGGTCTGATTAGTTGAGTGTAGGCGCTTAACTGTTGTAGATGAATATCTTAATAACATTCCCTATTTTGAGGAGGCGAGCTACACTTTGAATGGTGGCATAGTTTGTTGTGACTATTAATCTGACTGCTAAGTATACAGGGTGGCAGGGACTCGACGCGCAACCTGTTACTCTGGATTCAGTATACGATTCTGACGACCCTGCGTTAAACATTTTCATCGGTTATTTAAAAAAAATGCTTTTCCATAATTATAACATGTTGACCACGTAGGTACCTATTGCATTTTTCTAAGAAACAGCAGTTTTTTTTTTATAACCTTTGAAAGATGTCTACACTAGTGGGTCTAAATCATGTGCTGAATTCATGGTTACAGTTTGCGCGCCGACGTCCCTGCCACCTTGTATAACCCAGAAATGAATGCGAATGAGATAATGTGCACTTTTATAATTTCTACCATAAGGATATTTTATTTTATTTCATTTTATTCATTTGGGAAAATAAACAGTTACACATTACAGTATTACACAAAATTGGAGCTACAGAGTGAGTAAATGTATAACTCACGACATTTTCCACATACAATATCGTGGACGTCCACGTCCATAAAATATATGCCAATACGTGCATGTTATAACGTTATCGTGGAAGTAAATTCAAAAGCGTCTTCAAATGTATATTTCCATACAGTTTACTTTCCTGTGTTATCGTGACGCCGATGCCGCGGATATCCACGATCATATCGTCACTTTAGAAATTATAAAAGGGCACAATTGTACCATTATCGGTCTTATAAACCACACTAGAAAAACTACAGCCGAACTCGAGACTTAATTTTTTACGTTGGATAAAAATGACTTTGTTTTTCTGAATTCGTCAATTCCTCTGGAATCAAATGGTGGATATTATTTTCACTATTGAGTCAGGCAACTTTGCATCATAAAAATGGCGGATTTTTCACATTTGTTTCGACAATTTATTTTTACGTTTCTTACTCATCCAGTCTACTAGCGATATAATATAACATAAAGAGCTTATCCATTTGACGAGTAAATCCTTATTCCTTTCATATAAGGCAACAAGATCACCAAAAACGGTTTTATTGGTAGTGTTGCGTATTTCCAGACCAATATTTTCCATGCATTTGCCTGACAGATGTGGCTGGTTAATAGCATCGTAAACTACAGATTGCAGAACACATCTAGTCAGTTGTTTTGTTTATAAATATTTGTAAACTTTACAAAGTGCATTCAATGAGCCTCTACGAGTACCGACGAAGAAGGCTCTTTCGTGTGAGTTTTCCGCCCCACTATCAACTTTAATATTATAACAGCTTATTATTGATCACTTTGCTAGCTCATTGCGTATTGACGATTTCAGAGACGTGGTGTTCATTAGAATCACTGGTTAGGGCTTCGGGTTTAGAGTAAAACCACCGAATGATCAGTTACCTACACAACAAATCAAAGAGAACATCTAGTCGCCACAGGTCACTCTGGCAGTGGACTCAATTGAGGCGCTGCCATTGCATTTCTGCGCTACATTTAATTATATATCACAAGTCCAAGTTCCTCACGATATTTTCCATCACCGTTTGTCAGGGGTATTCAAGATAGCGCAACTTTGCTAGCTGACAATTTTTTTTTACCGCCAGCTATTTACGTAGTTAGTTTTAACACAAGAGATGAAAAAGAAGCAAACTTACCGATATCGACAAGGGGTGGTCGATCTCTGCCTCGTCGTATGCAGAGGTAACATTCTGGTGACCGCATGGACCCATGGTTTAAGTCTGCTGGTAAACCTGTGGGTGTTAATTCTAAGACCTCGAAACCGCTGGGAACCGTTTCTTCAAGGCCAGGGAATATTACTCCTGTAACAAAGAAAGACTGAATGTAGTCGGTGATCAATAAGTTGGGCCAACTGTTGGTCATACAAAATTTGAGCGTTGGTTGATTGCCATGGATTGAATGAAAACTCATGTGGCTAAAAGAGTGAAGAGTTGTGCCAATTGTTGGTCATTCAAAATATGAGCGTTGGTTTTTTGTCATGGATTGAATGGAGCAAACGCATGTGGCTAATAGAGTGATAAATTTTGAGGGATGGAGAGGGAAAGAAAGGCCAGAGAAAAGATGGATGGATTGTGAAAGGAATTATATGAAAGAGACGAGAGTGAATGATAGCGTGACGGGTGACAGGGGAGAATGGAAGAAGAAAATGTGTTGCGCTGACCCCAAGTAACATGGGACCAGCACCCTCATTACGTAACACACAATCTATCACAATCTGAATCATTTTGAAGCCTATTGCTAATCCATTGCTTCATATGTTCGAAAAATTTGTCTGCTCAACAACGTAAATAACGCAATGAATATTGTTGAACTGTCAAAATGAAACCCATTCCTACTGTTAGAGTGTTACGTAATTACCCCGCAGGGCAGGAAGATGATAATGATGATGATGGTTGATTGGTGCTGTAGCTGAAATAGTGCTCAAGCAAAATGCTTCGGTACAGTCCAAGCGTTTAGACCTTCGGGGTAGTTGCGTAACGCACTAACAATAGGAATAGTTTTCATTTTGACAGTTCAATAACATTCATTGCGTTATTTACGTTGTTGAGCAGACAAATTTTTCCAATATATGAAGCAATGGATTAGCAATAGACTTCAAAATGATTCAGATTGTGATTGATAGTGTGTTACGCAATCAGGGTGCTGGCACGAAACTAATATTTGTTGAGTATTCAGATAACTTTTAAGTTTTGCGTGTTTGTAGAGAATTTGTGTCTGTACCAAAGAACGTATTGACGCCCACGATATTGCAAAACATTACATTGTTCCGAGATGTATAGTTACCTACTCCAATTTTTTACGTGGACACTGAATCATTGAACCAAAATCCCTATTGCGTAATACCGGAAGGAGATAAGTAGCAGTCCATCAGAGGATTACAAACTAAACTACGAAACCCACTAGGACTTCGATCAACTAAATTGAAAATAAACAAAGTTGCGTGCAAGCGACCATACTTCTACGTCCCTTTATCAGAAAAATGTAAGGTTAGCTACCATGTAATAATTCACATAACAATCTCAATGCTAAACGATTTTTTTTTTTCAATGTAAATTTCTATAGCCAAAAGGTCTTTGTGAACAAATACGATTGCCTTGACAATGGCTGTAGGTACCTACTGCCCGTACTTCTTTCTTTATTGATGTTTTTATTAAGCTTTTAGCTCCACTTCCTTTAATTTGACCTTCGTTTATTCGGTGTAACATATTATTACTATAATTGGTAAGTACTTTGTATTAGCCGCTTGTTTTTTTTGGATGTTGTCAGCGGTACCTGCGTAAGATGTTGAAAGCGAATGGGCGGCAACATTACTATGTAAATTGATCATACTTTTTGCTGTGAAAACCTGATTTCTCCAAGGAATGCAGGAGCTTCTCGCAAAACTAGATCCCGCTAATATCGTATATCTAGCATTAATGAGCACGTTTATTAAAGAGCCCGCGTTATAATCCGCTACTCATAAGTCTGTTACACTTCCTCCTAAAGATGGGCCTCCTTATCGTAATAAGATCTAAATATTTTTTACATCTAATCATTAGTACCTACGTAACATTTACTCTATCTCCTTCAGCAGTCTATTACCCTCACATGTAAGTAACTGTTACGCTACAATTTTTAACTCCACTGCGTATAATTCATGTAAACATTCATTCATTATCTATGACCGGCAGACTAATTAACAATTCATATCCAAAAGAATGCGCATGCTCCTTACGTCACAAAAACAATGCTGCTTTGTTGACCCGAGTATATCTAGAGGTTTAAGTGGCATTGAACCCGACTGGTAGTTCGATGTATCAATGGTGTCAATATATCTGAGAATGAGCACAGACAGGGGGGTCAAATGAACGTGGCCCTTTGTTGAACAATCAAGACGAGGACCGGCGAGTTATGGGAGGCGTGTAACAAAGAGGAAATATATTGAGATCGATTGATTCTATCTGGAAACAGCGCTGCAATAGTTGACAACAATTTATTACTGATAGATGCATAATTTGTAATACCTATAATAAACGGGGTGTTAGACAGAAAGTTTTTTTATGCTGCTTTATATTCCTTAGATTTAAACAGTGTGGCGTTGGGCGGTGGGGAACTGTCTTTAGCCTTGTACGCTAAAAAAGACTATAGAGACGCTTATTTTGCTTTTATATGGATTTACCGAATACTATTTCGTCGTCTTTGTGTAATATTTTTATTTTGTAATCAGTGCCAAGTCCAAAATAAATGCGTTTCTTTCTTTCTATAGTCCGGTAGCGACACTTGTAAGTATCGACCGTATTATTTTCTGTAAATATTACATACTAGCTAAGCACCGCGGTTTCACCTGCATAAGTTTCCATCTCGTGGGAATGTCGGGATAAAAAGTGTCTATGTCCTAATCCAGGTCATGGTCTACCCATGTGCCAAATTTCATCCAAATCCGTTAGCCGTTTTAGCGTGAAAGCGTAACAAACAAATATACAAAAAATCAAATATTTTCTCTATATTATAATATTAGTTTAGTTTAGAAAAAGATATTAAACTCAGTGGATGTTTCAGCAAACCTGTTTGTCAACAAAAACTATTGTGTGTCACAAACAGTTTCTTATACTTAAGTAATTATTACAATTATTATTCACACAAAAACAATATTACTTTAAGGGTAGCTAGTTTTTATAAGTAGGTAGGTACTTAACTGACCCTTAAAAGCAAGTCAGTTTCTTGTTCATATACTCAACTTAATGACGAAAGTAACGAGGCTAAGCGAAAACATGCTAGCTTCAATGTTTACCTGATCGCTAGCTAATACTAATCGTACACCTGTCCGGCATTGTATAATATCATATCAAAACATAATCGATTATGTACAGTCAACAAAAAAGATACGTGCCTACAATACCGTCGACGAATCATGGCCGGTCTAAACATAGGCTCTCCGAACTTTCGCGCAAGTTCTCTCATTCACACTCGCCTGATGTCACCATTTGATTCCGAAAAAATCTTATTTTTAAGGAACCTGGCTGACTGTCTAGCAAACTGAATGCGCCGTTCTTTGGCTTTGCACGTCTGAGTGATTCGTAAGTTTAAAAAGTTATTAATCAAGTAACAACCAATTGCCATTGCCAGAGCAAAAATATTATTTTTTTGTAGCTCTTTTGTTGGCTGTACCTATTATATGTATTGTTTATAATATTAAATGGCGTTGATTCATAAGGATGACTGTACCTGTTTACTCTTGCCTTATCTTAATTAACGATCTAGAAAAGTTGTTTAATGAAGTTATGAGGCTTATCAGGGTTTTATTTTTAACTTATTTAAATTATTGTTTAATGTTTTAGTACAGAGAATTCTATGTACGTTTAGCTGGTAAATAATAAATGGTAGTTTATCAGTTGTTACATACATTTGTGGAGTTAAGTGTAGTCTTAACTTATCTTAGGATTAGAAAGTAAGGGTCAGATAAGAAGCTAAAAATATCTGCCAGTTACTAGTGCAAAAAATTGTACAATGCTGTGATACAATGGGCTTCAATTATCCAAAAAGAAAATCTTTTCGATTATTGTTTTAAATGACTGCTAAAATAATAAAAAATAAACACTAAACATAGGTAATAAAGTAATGCAAGCAGCTACCATCGACCCTAGTATCTATACTAATATAATAAATCGAGTTTATTTGTTTTGGTGGCGTGTGTGTTGGATCATTCGGTTCCCTACAAAATGGTTGAGCTGGATGGAGCTGATCCACGCGTCATATTCGTGAACGGGCGCCGTCAGTTGAGACTGATCATCTCTTAACTGCCACGGCTTATTTTTTTTGTTATTAATCTTATATTTTGTATTCTGTCTTAATATATTTTTTTGTCATTGTTCTCACATATAGAAGCAACAAGAATAATGTACCCAGAATTTTGTAATATCTTGATTTAAAAAAAGGGTCTTTGGAGTTTCTTGCCTGTTCTTCTCCATAGAGATCTACGTTTTGGAATGGGCAACTAGCTTCCACTTTCTGACTAACTGACCGACTCTTTGACAATTCAAAAGTGCCTGTAAATGGTTTAAATGAAATAAATGCTTTGAGTTTGAGTTTGTTTGAACGCGCTAATCTCTGAAACTACCACTCAGATTTGAATTTTTTTTTTTGCATTTGATAGCCCAATTCTTCAGGAAGATTATAATTATGCTATTTTACGTCACACCACGACCTGTCCAGGAAAAAGTCTGAAAGACCTCTAAGCGAAAACGAATTAATAGCGCGAGCGGACGACGCGATGGGTCGAAGGCCGATTTTAAATTAAACGGCGGGTGAAACCGCGGGGAACAGCTAGTATAGGTATAATAAATCAGTTTGATGTCTAGCTTATAGATAAGGGAAGTGTCCTAGATGGACCATAACGGAGATATAACCAGTTTTGCTCATTAGGCGACCACTCGGCACATAACTGCTTTGTCTTTTCAACTTGTAATGTACTTTCACAAAATATTACAACTTGTTTTTTTACTGTTTACATATCTTGTAGTTTCCCCGAATGGATTGGTTACTCATAAGCAAGGATTTGGTAGGTCAAGGCAGATTGGTTGCATTTTTTGTTGTTGCCAACTAAGTGTCAATAACACTGGTGCACAGTTCTTATCAATGTACTGAAAATTTATTATAAAGAAAGTATTAGGGGCATGAGCATTAGCTGTGATAAGGAGACCAGTTATGTATTTGATTTGCTGGATAAAAATCAAAATTCTCTGACATCATTAATTTTCTAAGAAAAACATGATGTTGTTGAACTTTGAGATTTATTTAACTGAGCCTTATTTACTATTATTAAACTCCCTATAATAGTGATTCAATTCAAGGTTTTAAAATAAAATAAAAGCAGTGTAGAGACTATGAGCCATAAAATGTCTAGTTAAAGCATTAACTACACGAAGTAATAAAATGTGATCACAAAGTATGCAAAGACTGATTTCTGCAGATATTAATACTTAATACAATTACACATACACTTCGCACCCAAGTATCTGTTACATGAAGCACACAGCAACTTGATGCCTAACCACAAACCTTATGAGTGTGATAAGTCATTCAGGAATTTACTATAACTAAATTATGCAAAGATATAGATGCAAAGTAATAAAATGACAATAGCATAACACCATTGTCATTTTAATTATAACTGATTAATCACAATGTAAAATACATATAACATATACTTATGGAATACAACGTTCTATCCAATATTTGTTCCGTATAAGACTAATGTAATGCTCAGGATGTCCGCCAGATACATCTTAATAATTATGCAGGAATGTATGAAACATGACAGAAATGACAATACATAAGTGACCTAGAGATCAATTACGCAAAGTATGTAGTTGGACTTCAATAATTAATTACTTCCTCGTTGACCTTAATGCTTGCTATATTCGGTGCAAATTGACAGCAATGTGTCAAAGTTGTGTGTAAATAAATGGCATTAGTTTACCATAAAGATTACAATGCGTTATCTTTGTTTTAGGTATGTTCTCACTTAGAACCAATTTATAGGCATGTGGTGACATTTTAACAAGACTGGTTAGCAAGAAAAAAAATATATCTAATGAGTTACATGGAAAACATAGTGACATTAACTGGATACGAGATGGTCTATACCCCAATATCTATGAAATGGACATTAGGTTGTTTATTATGTACCTACCCATTATTGGCTGATATAAATAAATAAGTTATAACAATAATACATTCTTAGAATAATACCTAAATTAGTTTTATTTTTAGTTAAGAGGCTGACCACAGCTAAAGCGAGGTCACTGTCAGACTGCATAGAAAAGAAAGAGAAGCGCAGTTACACAACGATGATAATTTGTTGCAAAATATGAAGCAATTATTTATTTACAAAAATCTACCGAATGGACTAAAACATTAAAACGCTATTATGTTAATATGTTGCTTGTAGAATAATCTGACAAGAAATCAGAATGATTGGTTGTATATTAGTATGGTTTTTAATAGCTAAAATAAATTTTTAGAGGTGTCTTCGTGATTTTTTTCTATCATATCAAATTAGTTGTATTATGTTTTCAACACACTAACTAGCATATAACCTGAAGAATATCATATATTTTTCTGATTTTGTTTACTGCAATAGATCATATACTTTTAGGCATTATAAAAGTTGCGTTTAGGTCCTGTAGTCCCCTTAAACAGGTTTATTTGAACAAAATTCTTGTCATGTTGCAATATAAACATACAACTTGAAATATATCCTAAAATATTGGTCCAAAAATAATGTGCACCATTTTACAAATATTAGAAACGGCAGATGCTGGCAATTGGCTAAGCAGTAATCTGCCTTCAGGTGACAATAACATGAATATTGTAGGTATAATTATTGGATGGCAGTCATAATAATATGGTTAGTATTACCGTCAATATCTCATTTGTTTATCAAAAAATCCCAATTTTAAATTCTGATTTGCATGATCTGCTCAATGTTTGGTATATTTAGCAATTATAAACAGTTGAATTTATTCATATGGAACACCCACTATCCAAATAAAATCCTCCTAAAGGCCTATTTACATTACATTATTCACACAGAACGTAAGTTATGTACATACTAAAATCAATATCTGAATGACAGACACAAAAATTTCCAGCTGGAGGAATATTGAAATCCGAGATTTAAACATTTTAGCTTTGACAGAGAATATTCACAAAAAACACTTACCAATGTCAGTGATTGGTGGTTTAGTACTGTATCCCTTGAGGTGTCCAGAGTCGCAATCATCAAGTAATTCCGGTTTCTCCGGTAATCCAGCGATCACAAAGTAATCGGCGACTTTCCGCTCATCCATGTTTTACAATTTTACATACGAGTAACGAGTACCTACGATAAAAAAAACTCGTTGTCACACTAATGTCAGCATTACAAGAAAAATAAATACAACCTGAACTTTTAAGGTTAACGAACATATATCACATCAATATGTACTCTTGTAAACAGACCAGTTTATATAACACAGAGATACGTAAAATAAAAATAAAAATGTACCAATAACATGAAACCCTTGAAGTGAACTTACAGTTTATTGCTACAGTTAACAATTTGAGCATAAACGCGTCACACATCGTTTTACGTAAATATTTTTATTTATAGATTTATTGCGTTGCCATTTACTTTACTTCTTAGTCTAACACAGGGGTGCACTCATGCACTTGAATTATTCGTTTTTATTGAGACTTGCAAAACGTCATTTTGTCCAACAACAATCAGCCAAAGACATTTTTTTTCTTATTTTCTCGTGGTGGTTTTTGTTTGACGAAAGCGGACAGAATTCAGCCTATAAATTACGATGTATTTGTTTCTTCTCGGATTAGTACTTTTTAACGTTATTAAGGTGTTGTAATTTGTTTTTAGTCTATTATTAATATGGACAACAGAAAATATTAACGTGACAAAGCATAGACAATGACATTTATAAAGCCTTTGCTCTTGCCCTGTATACAAATGTACTCTGTGGCTCTGCCTCACAGAGTATTCTAGATTAGGTATACTGTAAAAGTCTGTCTGCCTCATTCTAGACCCCGACCACAGAGTAGAATAGAATAGAATAGAATAGAATACTCTTTATTATGTACACCATAAAAAATAACAGATATAAATGTAGACATTTTACACAGGGTGACACAATGGGCGGTCTTATCGCTAAAAGCGATCTTTTACAGACAACCTTTGGATGGATTCAAGGGAGAAGGAGAGACAATAATGCAGGTAGTCAGTGGTGTACCATTTACATATACAACAAATACATACATACATAAAACCTATACTTATCTACATATAATATATACAATAATAAACATGAAACAAGAGCAAGGAAACTAAATGTAATGATGATGTTTAAGGAGAGAGGAAGTGTTTTTTAACCATAATTTTAAAAGTGGACAAAGATTGAGCACGCCTTATCGACTCGGGCAAGGCATTCCATAACCGTACTGCTTGAACTGTAAAAGACTTGTCATAAAAGCTGGTGGAATGCATCGGCATCTCTAGTCTTAAGTTTTCCGATGACCTAAGATATCTATTATGTGTGTCATGAAGGAACTTGAAACGTTCTTTAAGATAAGAGGGGGTTTTAGGGTTGAATAGAATACTGTAGAGCTGAAACAAGATATGTGAATTCCGGCGAAGACGTATGGGAAGCCAATTGAGCTTTGTACGAAATTCAGAAATGTGATCATATTTGCGCAGGCCAAATATAAATCTTATGCAAAAGTTTTGAAGTCGCTCAAGTTTATCTAGTTGTGCCTCAGTGAGATCGAGATAACTGACATCAGCGTAGTCAAGGATGGGAAGTAAAAGGGATTGTGCAAGCGCAGTTTTAGTGGCAGTCGGAAGAAAGTTCCGCAATCGTCTCAGGGACTTACCAGATGCAAAAATTTTGCGACTTACGTCCTGCAACTGAGGACCCCAAGAAAGATGTTTGTCGATCCAAACCCCAAGGTTCTTAACCTTTTCGCTGACTGGAATAGCAGCTCCGTTAAATTGTACCTGGGGAAGCTGTGACCAGTTTACCTTGGGTGTCATCCTAGAGCTGCCAACCACAATGACCTGAGTCTTCGATGGATTAACCTGCAACCCATGTGCCTCACTCCACTCGCAAATTGAACCCAAATCTTTATTTACTATGTTAATTGCATCAGCCAAATCCGAAAGGGCAGCTTGTCTATATATTTGTAAATCATCTGCATAAAGGTGGTAGGAAGAGAGAAGTTTTTTGGAAATAGAGTTTATAAATATTGCGAAGAGTAAAGGAGATAAAACGCCACCCTGAGGTACACCGGCAGAAGTATAACACCAAGAAGAGCAAGACTCTTCCATGCATATACGCTGCCGGCGGCCATACAGGTAACTATGAAACCAGTCAATCGCCGTTGGAGATATGTTAAGCGAACGAAGCATGCCAAGCAGGATATCGAAATCGACAGTATTAAACGCGTTACTAAAATCCAGCAAGCAAAGTACCGTCAGATTTCCCGATTCCATGCCTAACCGTATGTCATCAGTGACGTTAACTAAGGCTGTAGCGGTGCTATGACCAGGACGAAAACCGGATTGGAAAGGATTCAGCAGACTATTTTTACAAAGAAAAGCACTGAGCTGATTGTGGACAAGGCGTTCAAGGACTTTTGAGAGGAAAGGCAAGATGGAGATAGGACGGTATTCTGAAAAGGAAGTAGGATTAGATTTTTTAGGTAAAGGAGTGATTTTTGCCTCTTTCCACATCGATGGAAAAACGCCGTAGGTTATAGAGTAGTTTAGGATGTAGCATAGGATAGGAAGGATCTCGTCGAGGACAGGGAGTATCATTTTCCGACTTACACAATCACTACCAACTGCGTTAGATGTGATTGAAACTACGCTCTTCTTAACATCACAATCAGAGAATTGACTAAAAATAAATGGGGGATGGTCCGGAGTTGGAAGGTTTGAAAGATAGTTTATTGTAGCTGCCTTCATGGTCCTATTACAGTGCGACGCTGACGAGAAGTGTTGATTCAGTAGATCAATATCTAAGTTTTTAGGAATCGATTCTTGGCGCGATTTTCCAACTCCCAAAGATTTAAGAAATTTCCAGACTTTAGCTGGATCTCCGTTTTCAACAGAGGTGTGGATATGGCGGCGTTGGGCATCTCTACACACCTTATTGCAGCGATTACGAGCATTCACAAGGATCTCCCGGTTCGACGGCGAAGGCCGACACTTAAATTTAGTTTTGGTTACAGCCTTCCTGTGCATGAAACTTCTAATATCGTCTGTAAGCCATGGTGCCGGAAGATGTTTAATTTTTACAGCACGAATGGGAGCGTGGACATCGTACAGCTGCACAATATTGTCTGTCAACAGGTTGATTTTATCGTCAATCGACTCGACACTGGCTAAAGGAGACCAGTCAATGCTGTTAGCATCTCTTCGGAGATTATCAGTATTCATGCCACTAAAATTGCGCTGCAGGAGAATACTAGGTTTTGCCTTAGGTGGGCGAATTTTGTAGGAGAGGAATAATAGGTCATGGTAAGAAAACATGTCAGCCGGGCATTGACCATGCTTGCTGGCATGTTGAGGAGAGGAAACAATGAGAAGGTCCAAAAGTGAGGGATTACAGTTTGGAAAGTGGTGCGTGAAATTTAAAGGAAGAATTGATAAATTAGACGACTGAACTATTGATCGAAGAGAAGAAGAGCGGGAATCAATTTTCAATAAGCAAGTATTGAAATCGCCCATGATGATTGTATGACTGTAAGAGGGTGTAAGATTTTCAAGGATTTTTTCAAAGGAGGAAAAGAAATTTATACGTGACGAAGGGCTATAATAAACACCTAAAAGGACTTTCACGTGATTTAGGTTTACTTCCAAAAAGAGATGCTCGCCCGCGTCCCGCGGTGGAGGCTGCGCAGACATATCGACAATTGAAAAAGGAATATGTGGACGAAGGTATATGGCAACACCACCGCCACCGCCACGCGCGCGATCATTTCTTATTAGTTGAAAACCCGGCAAGGAATAGGAATTTGAAGGGAGACATGGCTTTAGCCAAGACTCAGAGACAAGGATAGCATGGACATTCTTACAGTCTAGGTTAGCTAGCATGTCAGGGTAATGTGCCGGAATACTTTGGGCATTTATATGGACTACATTAAAATTCTTAGGTACATCAGAGAACTGAGATTCAAGCGTGTCAGCAAGGGACGGAATACTAACAAAGCTGTCATTACTACAAGCCGACAAAAAGCTTTCGCTGTCGCTGTCGTTATGGCTATCTGACATCTACACATATATATGAAAAAATTATAATAATCGTTCATAAAATAATTAATATAAACGTAAATATATAAAAAGCAATTAACTCAAATCCACCCGCCAGTTTAGCGTTAACAAATAAAAGCGAAAACAAACAATAGTTTTAAAAAAAAAATAATTTCATCGTCCGGGTAACAGAAAGAATACTATATAAAATTGTGCCTTGGGAAAATGAAAAAGAAATAGACGTAAAATAACAAGCAAAAATAATCAAGTTATACCGAAAAATAGAAGCAACATAAATATACTGGGCACACTGTCAACCGGTTTCTGAACGAAAACTTTGAAAATTACAATGACACATGACATGACCGTAGCATGACTTATTGAAATTGACAGTTGACAGAAAGAATTCAAGAAAGGAAAATAGATACATAAACAGTGAAATCGTAGGGTAGAGAAATTTTAGTAAAAATTGTGAAATTAAGAGGGTACGAGTTATAAACAAAACTGCTACTCGGACGGTGATACTACCTAAAAAGTGCACAGAATCACTTCTTCTTCGCGGCAGCACGCCGACCCTTCTTAGGTGCCGGCGATGGAGACGGCGACGACGACAATGCTGTTGCGATGGGAGACATGGCCTTTTCACTGACCTGCTCGATGTTATTTAGGTCATCCAGTGAATTAACTCGATGCCGGGAGCCGTCTGTGCGAAGAACATATATAAGTCCCTGCTTAGTCCAGCAATTTGTTTCGCCAAGTCTCTCACGCGCAAACATGAAGAGCTGATGCCGCGATCTCGTCAGGAACTCTGATACAGTGACACCAGTGCCTTTCAATTTCGTCTTGGCAAACCAGACACTGTCCCTGACACCGACGTCCCGTAGCTTGCAGAGAATGGGCCTGGGCTTGCTAGTACCTGTTTGTCTTCCCAACCGGTGGCACCGCCTGATATCAGCAGCTGTAAATTCGGTTAGCTTCAGATGACCTCGCACAACCTCAGCGACTACCTGTGCTGTATCTTCCTTGGCCTGCTCGGTAACACCATGTAACAACACCATCTTCCGGCGTCCACGCATCTCAAGATTGTCAAGTCCCTGCGCCAATGCCTCCAACTGCTGCTGAAGACAGCCCAACGCATCTAGTATAAACTTCTTGAACGATGTGAAGTCTGCCATCAAACTTTCCGTTGTGCCGCTTGAAGTTCCTGAAGGATTTTTCTGCAGTTCAGCCTCAAAGTTCGACATCCTGTTTTGGAACAGTGACATCATTTCTGACAGTGAGACCTTCAGCGCTTCCATGGTTTTATAAAGTGTGTTGTTTTGATTTTTGTGTAATGCGTTCCAGGAGATAACACTATACTGGTGGGTAATTTATGCTAGCATGTATAGCTATACATTAAAATAGTCGAATTAAAGCTATTTGTAATTTTAATTAATTATTAAAATGAGAGCAAAAATTTTTTACACCTTTCGTATCAACTACCCACAAGGGAAAAAAACTAACTAACTAACTAACTTTATACTATGACCCCGACCTCATTATTACTCATATTACAACTACTATTAATTATTCTTTGATCAAACTTCTTCTTTTCGTGTCGATACTACTTTGATTGATTATAATCAATCAAATAATGATTATTATAAGCTTGTATTATCCTTGTCCCACTGCAGGTAATGGCTTCTCTTCCCTCTTTTCTCGGTTTACTGCGATTGCGGGCCAATCCTTTAAAATACTTATTCAAAACTTGCACAGTGGACACCTAGCACGCGGTAACGCAGTGTAGCTGACTAATCTTTTCACCATTATGGTACACCCAAACGGTTCAACGTTCTCAGAGCCAAATACGAATAATGAAAATGTCTTACATATTGTACAATCTTTTTCCCATGGGGCTAAGCAGAAAAAACGGTATTGTCATTTTATTGTTGTTGCCAGAGACGTTATAGTTTACTAGATTTTGCCCGCGGCTTCGCTCGCGTTAATTTAGACTTTGAATACCAATTCGGGCTAATTCAATCATGATTCGAAAGACACGTGGCGCCATCTATTATCATAAGAACGTTATTATTGTTTTCCTCGGGAACAGCCCGGGATGATAGGTACCCTATGTCCGTTTCTGTACACCTGACAACGTATATGCAAAATTTCAGGATGATCGGTTCAGTGGTTTAGGTGAGAAAAGGTAACAAACAAACAAACAAACTTACTTTCGCATTTATAATATTAGTTAGGAAGTTATGATATTTCTGGTGGGTTGGACTGTGGATGGATAGAGAATTTAGTACGACTACAAATCATTAAAAAGCAAACCAATATCTGAGCTTTGATCAATGAAACTCAAAAATGTTACACATAGATTTAATAACATTTAAACATCAATAACAATTTCCTTCAATGCTTTGACTGATGGCGCTATGCTATCATTTAATTCCACTGTATCAGTGCTATTGCTTATTTGTGCTCCAGCCATTAAAAGGCTTATAGCACCTTCTAACTCGCTTACTCTTTTACAAACTTCTATTTCTTCTCCTATATCTTTCATCAATGAAGTATACAGCCATAAGTTGAGTTCAGAAAAGAATTTTACTTGACTTTCAAATACATCTACAAATACATTAGCTGCATCTACTATCACTCTGGTAAATCGTGTCTCTCCCAGATTTTTCTTGAAATATTTGAGTAATGTACCTATGTCTTTTTCATTTAATCCATCCATTGCTACATGAAGAACCTTTCTTCTTAACATCTCTTGAATTAAAGCAGCAGTTCTTTCTGGAAACTTAGTTGCTACATAAGTTTTTAGGACAGCTGATAGGGCCTTGGTGAACTCCATTTTTCTGAGGAACTTATCAAATTCTGGTCCTTTCGCTGGTTTGGATTGCCCTTTCTTGTTACTTTTATCTTGAACTTCCTCCACAATTGAAGATTGAACATGGTCTGGTGCAAATTTAAATAAACCTTTTTTCTCATCAGAAAGTTTTGCAGGCTTTTCCCTTTTTCGTATTGATATGATGCCGTCAATCATACCAACGGCTAGGGTATCATCATGTTTCGATATAGCCATGCTCAATACTGCATTGGGAAAATCAATGTTGTGTACAACTTTGAAAGTGGAGATGTCATAGATCTTTACATGTCTGTCTAATGAGGCAGACATCAGTCTGCTGTTGTTACTGGCTAGTCTTAAAGTGGTAACAGTTTTATGATGTTGAGAAATATTGGCTAATTGTTTTCCTCCATTGAAGATATCCCATACTTTGATTTCTGTGCCTCCAGCACTTATGAATATGCCTCCTGATGGTAAAAACAGTGCTGATTCTACTGGACTGCCATGGTTGACAGAAAGTACTACCTCGTTAGACCTGCAATCATACAGTTTAACTGCATGATCATAACCTCCAGATAGAATGATATCTGGGGAGATAGGACTGGCAGCCCCTGCTCTTACATAGTCCGAGTGCTCAGTAAAACTGGCAATTTTCTCTTCTGTTGCTATGTCCCATAGACAAACAGATTTATCATCTGAGTAACTAAGAATTTTGACTTGATCCTTTGTGAATAATGTCCTGTGCACCTGAAATCACAATAAGAAATCATTTAAACACTTTAAAAGGTAAATAATTAAACAAGTTGTAAGTATTAACCTAACTAAAGGAGTATGGAATGAAAAGGGCATGGTGTCTGAACTGGAGTTTCTTGCCTGTTCTTCTCCATAGGTAACTACTACACTTTGGAATGAGCAACTAGCTTCATCTAGATACAACTTCATTGACCGACCCGTGGACAATTCAAAAGTGCCTGTAATTGGTTTATTTGAAATAAATGCTTTGAGTTAGAGTTTCAGCTGAACTCAAAACAGGTGAGGTATGCTAATTTTTAAACAACAGACATATAGAGGTATGAGGAACAGGGTGTAAAGCTCACTCATACTCTATTGAAAAGGGAGGATCCTCCGACCAGACGGGTGTTGTGTCTGGTGGGCAACTGCCCGACGATTGATGTCGGGATGTTGTATATATGCTAGTTGCGCGGTAAACTCTGCTTGCGCGATGCAGGATTTTGCGTGACGTCAGTCTGACGCGTTGCTCGCATATGGCGTTGTAGATTCCGCTACATCACTCCCCCCCGGAGACCGAAGGTCGATAGTGGGCTGAGTCTTGTATCTTGTGATGCTTGCCAGGGCCAGTTGAGGTTCCAGTGAGTCGGAACCGGGTGTCGCATAGTTCGCGGTGAGTCGGAACTGTCTGCGAAGATTCCCCAGTGAGTCGGGGTGGCGCTGCGTTATGCTCCAGTGCGTCGGATGTGGTACAGCGCCAGGTTGAGGCTGACTGCTGGCGTCGACTAGGAGAGGGTTTGAAGGCTCTGCTTGTGGACCGGCCGAGAGTGCAGTGTGCTGTGCCAAGGTTGCTGATGAGGCTGAGGGTGATGACCAGGTATGCGCGGTTGCTGCATGCTAGTGGTCAGGATACCCGTAGAAGCTGTGGGTGCTGGCTGGCTGTGTGACTCGCCGCTCGAAAGCTTGAAGGAAGTGATGATGACGTCACGCTGATGTAGATGCACGAAGGCTGCGCTGAAGTTCATGTTCGGGGTCACCAGTATAGAGGTATGAGGAACAGGGTGTAAAGCTCACTCATACTCTATTGAAAAGGGAGGATCCTCCGACCAGACGGGTGTTGTGTCTGGTGGGCAACTGCCCGATGATTGATGTCGGGATGTTGTATATATGCTAGTTGCGCGGTAAACTCTGCTTGCGCGATGCAGGATTTTGCGTGACGTTAGTCTGACGCGTTGCTCGCATGTGGCGTTGTAGATTCCGCTACAGACACATTGTTTATTTTTTATGATCTATTTATGGACAGTTTCATTGCATTAAGTACTTGACTATAATTATTTACTTACAGGGCCAGTATGTCCAGTAAATACTCTAAGCACATTCTTTGACTGCACATCAAACAATTTGACGGCTGCCTCTTCACTGCCTGCCACCAGGAGTCTGCCATCACCTCTGAAAGAAGCACCATAAGCTGCTTCTCTAAACTTCGAGATGTTCTTTGCTACAACTTTAGTGATAGGATCGTAAATCTGAAAAATAAGAAAACATTATCAAATTATACAACATATTTATTTTTAGTTTATCAAAATTCTTTACTGTAATTTAGCATAATGTATTGATACCAAGTTTAATAGATCTTTTTAAAAGAATAACCTAATAGATGTCTATTAGGTAATTCTTGCATATAGGTACATTAGCCTCTGTTTAATATTAAGCTGAGGTTAATCTACATATATGCATTCTTTGGAACACTGGTTGTTTCCCAATGAATATGACACCTACCTAAACTTAATGACAAATATATTTACGTTTACCAAGCACTATCCCAAATCAGAGCGATCAAATAATTAATAAATAACTGACCTGCACTCGAACTGAGCATGTTGCCGCGAAATAATAAGGTTCTATAGGGCTGAAATCCAAATAATCTATAGCACCAAACTCCTTCACTAGCACTGGTGACTGAAAATATGAAAAAAATTAGTACAATTCCATATTAAGCTTTAAATCACTTGCAAATTATTACATTTTGGTGCGCTTACTCCTAATTTCTTCCAGTATATAGTATCCTCTGTAACTACAGAAGCCGGCTTCTGATAGACCGCCTTACTTGTTTTCTTGAAAGGATATGAAATATGTGCCATGTTTGTACTAGGTTTATCACATAAAATGTATTATCATCACTTAATTTTTGAATTTAAAACAGAACTCGCGTAAAAACATTCCCACGTTGTTTTGAAACTTTTGAGATAGCAATTGACACAGATAACAAACAACACGTGCAACTGACATTAAACGTGACAGATTATAAAATCATAATAATCTGCAAAAAAAAAGTCTTGTGATATTATCTAAAGTAATGAAATCTCTATATTTTTATGAGTTTTTCTTGAATTTATCAATTTCATCATATATTTAAAATCTGTTCAGGTTGTGTTGTTTGTGTTTGGGTCACAAAATGAATTTCCTAAACCAACAAAAATAAGAAAGAACCTTAGGTCAAGCTTATATCGTAGAATTTATGTTATTCGTTTCCCTACCTTTATTTTCTTCAGATTATCGTTCGCTAAATGCACAAGTACAATATATAGTTATCCATGGCATTATATGAAGCTAAAAGGAAAAAAAAACTACTTTACGCCATAGACAACTGTCTATGCGAATGTCAGAAATGTGCCGTAACAAAAATACAAATAATTTTTAATAAGTTTATTACTCATTTAATTGGATTGTGCCAAGGAAGCCAGCCACAATGTTTAAATTACTTAGCCGCCACGGCCGCCCTCGAAGTGCTGTTATAAATTTCTTCTCTGAAAAGACTTTTGAGGTTAGAAAAGCAAAGGTTTATTACGTATATTCCTCAGCGGGATCCGTAAGGTTTGCTTCTACCGGTGGCAGCGATGCAGGAAAAATTGCAACCGTAGTGGACAGTATTCCGGAAGCACCGCCAGTACCGGATCCTTCAACACTTGTCGACTTCACTGAAACTGTACAAACAATAGCTGCAAATGGAGAGCCTACCTTTGCCAGCCTTGGTCTTGGTGGCTGGTCTCCTGTGGGCATGGTTCAACATTGCTTGGAGTACTTACATATTTCCCTGGACGTACCCTGGTGGGGAGCCATTCTCATTGGAACTGTTTGTGTTCGTTTAGCTATGTTCCCGCTAGTCATAATGTCACAAAGAAATACAGCGGTCATGAACAATAACCTGCCAGAAATGCAACTTATTCAAATGAAGATGACACAAGCCAGACAGACCGGTAATCAGCTTGAAGCTGCTCGGTATGCCCAAGAGATGATGGGATTTATGAAAGAAAAAGGATTAAATCCATTGAAGAATATGTTGGTTCCTTTAGCTCAGGCTCCTCTGTTTATTTCCTTCTTCATGGGATTAAGAGGGATGGCAAACTGCCCAGTAGAGAGTATGAGTTATGGGGGTATGGCGTGGTTTATGGATTTGACTGTACCTGATCAATTTTTCATACTGCCACTTATAACCAGTGCTACAATGTGGGCAACTATAGAATTGGGCGTAGACGGAGGTCGTCTTGATGCACAAAACATGGTATTGATGAGGTACTTCCTTAGAGCAGTCCCAGTCATCATGATTCCATTCACAATCAACTTCCCAGGTGCCATCTTAGTTTACTGGTGCTCCAGTAACTTCATATCCCTGATACAAGTTGGTTTACTAAAAGTACCAGCAGTAAGGGATTACTTTAAAATTCCAAAGTTGCTCAAACATGCTCCTGACAATCTGCCAATGAAGAAAAAAGGATTTATTGATGGAGCTAAAGATTCTTGGACTAACATGAAAATTACTAAAGAGTTAGCAGAGAGGCAAAGGGTAGATGAAATGATTTTCACCAGAGCTGGCAAAGGGCCTCTGCAGAAGACATACAAATTTGACCCAACAAAGATATCAAATGTACAAGCAAAAACGAAGTAGGGGTTAATTGTTAAATATTTGTTTAGTGTAGATCATTGTGTATTAAATATTATCTAAAGTAAGAAGTTGCAGTTTTGTAATAATTTATCATTTTTATTGATGATTTATTTTTGTCTATGTGTATGGAAGACATACTAAATATTGTGTACCCTGCATTTAGGGACTGGTTTGAAAGAAGCACAGCTATTAAACTCATTAAATTTATAATACTGTTTGGCATGAGTTCTCCTTTCAATCAATCCAGCCTAGCCTTGAGTTGTAGTAATGGGACGACTTTCCTTACTATTGATCCCCCATGTACTAAACCTATTAAAATAAATGTGTTATTTCAGTACAGCTATAATCTACTTGGATTTCCCCAACAAACCTTGTTAAGTTTATGTAGTAGTATCTGTAGCATATGTTAAGTAGAGGTAAAAAGACCACCACAATGGCCCTCTGCTATAGAGACCAACTCAAGAATTTTATTTTAGCTACAGTGTTGATCCCATAGAAATATTATATCTATGGTCGCTCCATTCGACGAAAACTATAAGCTCATCATGAACATGAACTTTGCTTGTTGTAGTTAGTCCCACTGATGGTAGATGGCAGCACTCGTTACCAATGTGAATTTCAGCATTTGTACCTTGTGTGAACCGTGAATGAAGATTGTGAACCTCATTACCGAGATTAACGAGGAGTCGGTTATTAATAACAACCCTACCACCCATTTGCCTCAGCTACCAAGCAGGATTTGGCTTTGATTCTTGGGTCATATGTACCTACATAAACTGCGATTAAAGTTGCGAGGACATCTATGTATGTAACTATTTATCTATCTATCTATTTATTCTAATATTCGATAGGTACATTATAAATTAAAGTCGCGTTTTGTGTCTGTCTGTGTGATTGCGTTGTTCTTCTAAACTACGCAACAGATTTTGATGCGGTTTTCATCATCATTTCAGAGAATGAATTCCGGAAGGTTTATAGAATAGGATAGTTTTTTTATTTTTTCTTGTAACCGAGACTCAACAAGATTGTTAGTAAAACTTACGACTACGTTAGTAAGCACAGAAACTAAACAAGAACAAAGAAAATATACAAGATCTAACGGTTGGTCACCGTTGCGACATCTCATGAGAGACGGCACAACAGTGACCCACGTATTCACAGTCCGGGCGACTCGCAACCTTGCTTAAGACACTGTTGGAGCCGCCCCACACCCTGCGCACCAGGGAAGCGCACCTTTTACGCATTGTTGCGTAAAAGCAATCTACATGCGCATCTGCGAACATCCCTGACGCACTACAGAAACGAGGCAGCCCCACCAGTATCCTAAACGCATTGTTATATTGAACGCGGAGAGCGCTATACGATCTTTGCGTATATCTAGCCCACAGTCTGCACGTGTAAAAAGCAGTACAGTGGGCTCGAAAGAGCGTAATTTTAACATGAAGGGAGCATCGTGTAAACCTGTGAGCCAGCATGTTCGCTCTAACCGACAACGCCCGCCGCTCCCGTTCAATGTCATCATCGTCTTTGAGGTAGGGAGTCAATATATTGACCAAGATACTTAAACCTGTAGACTCTCTGCAAAGGTGTACCATCAAGTAATACAGGCGGTACTGCATCAGGACTTTTTAACCCCAGCCTCAAATACCATGACCTCCGACTTCTTAGTGTTGTATGCCAAGCCATGAACTTTAGCATACGCCTCACATTGAGCAACCAATTTTCTCAAGCCGCAGACTGACGCGCTCAGCAGTACAATGTCGTCCGCGTAACTGATATTATTGACGCAGGTACCGTCTATGTAACATCCGAGCCTGGGTACTGCTGAGGTCGCCCATCAACTCGTTCACATATAGGTTGAAAAGCGTTGGTGAGGTCAATCCACCCTGCCTCACCTCACTCTCCAACCCGCAAGGACGAGAAAACGCCCCAGCGCATCGTACAGTGTTGATCTGGTTTCCATACCAAAACTTTAAAATGTTAATAAGTTCAGTGGGTAAATTTACCCACTCTAATTTACTCCACAACACATCATAGGAAACCAGATAAAATGCCTTTGAAAAGTCCAGGAAGCAAGCATAAATAGTAGTATATTGTATAACGAAATTAAAAGGAAAACTATCACAGCTATAGGCTTTACAAGTTAACGAGTAATAGTCTACCTCTACCAACTTACATTTACAGTCTGAACGTATCGGAAAATATGTTGTTCAACTACAATGTTAAGTTTGTTCTTGGGATAAATTCGTCCCAACTACGGAACCCTTCATTATGTGTGGTCCGACACGCAATAGGCCAGTTTTTTTTCTATATTTTTGTAAGATCGTCTGATCAAAGCCATAATACTGTCTTTTCTAGTGACATAGCATTTATTTTATTTGTATTGTATATTGAATTAATGACATACTATGCCATAAAAATTAGGTACACGCAAAAACTGGATATGACATGATTGTGTTTATTACCTATCTCTTATTATTATTTTAACTACCTACCCTATAATACTATCTGACTTAAATACGACTGTATCTGTGTTATTGTACATTGTTTATCACTGTTAATAAAATTGGACATCATAATCTAGACATTTAATATTTCTAAAATTGATTGTACACACGGCTACATATCAAGCTATTCATTTCCAGTATAAGCTGACCTCTCATTGTACGGAAATCCTATACAATGCGAGATCAGTTTATACTGGAAATGTATAGCTTGATTTGTAGCCGTGTGTACCTACTTATAGTGTTTTGATAAGTTTAGACTCAATTTATGTTAAGCTTGTTGTTTAATTTATGTTACTGTTATTGTTTTGTTTGTGTTTGTTTATGTTTATAAACTTAACAGCAACCAACGCTTATGTTGTGCAGTGCCCTGACAGGGTTCATGTAGGTACAAAAATCGACGGTAATTTATTGCAAAATGTGTGATGTGCATGAGAGCAAATAAATAACTAATAAATAATTCGTAATGAAATAAGGAGGTAAAATTATATAAATACCAAATCTCAATTTCGAAGCCATCCAATAAAATAAATTAAGTGGTATAACACAACAATAAATGATGAGAATATTGAAATACAAATGAAAGCTCTCGAAAAATATGTATTGTGCCTGGGCGTTGGGGTCTGTCGGAATGTTTTCGACGGAAATAATAATAATGCCGTTTGAACAAAGCAAAGACTCGAAGGCTGAATGCTTAGAACGCAATTACCGATGTCGAGAGCCCCGTGTGGAGGGGCAACTTTATTAACTACGCAGAATTATTTTCGTAGTTTCCTATCACTTCACAATAGGATAATGTGCCGTAACGCAGAGATATTTTGTAGTAGGCACGGACTAGAAAAAAGAAAAGGACTCCGCGCCACGCCTTTCGAAAGTGAAGCACTGTACCGAGCTGTGTGTGTGTGTGTGTATGTGTATGTGTAAATAAGTGTCTTACTTGTGATATGTTATTCCTTGACACTTTTTCTGGGATCTAGAATTATTTTTACACCATTTTACAATACAAGACGGCATTATTTTAATTTATTACTTGACTAAGCTATAGTTAGGTAGGTATCATTCCCGTAGAATGCTTCCGTCTTCATTCACATCTAGAATGTATCTCGGTACTGTAGGACGGTAAGTATGGTGCGATCATCCCCACGTTGTTTCACTCGAACTACGAAATGACTGCTACGAAATAAAGGCTTCGTCCATACTGATCCCTAGTCCCAACTCGCCCGCGCCTTGTATCTACAAGGCGCGGGCGAGTTGGGACTAGGGATCAGTATGGACGAAGCCGAAATATAGGCGCTGTTAACCCTCGTACCTACTTACGGGCGATTTTTTTACGCCACGATTTTTGACAGTAGTAGCGACAAAGTATTTCCGCTATTAAACATTTATAATTTGAAAAGTATTCGCGGCAAGGTTTTGCGAGTAGGTAATCTTGATATTTCAGACAGAAATCAAGATATCGGTACAAAAATGGTCAAATTGAAGCCGTGGTCGCATGCCATTATAATTTTATAGGTGTTCCTGGTTCCCACTGGCATGCGACCACGGCTTTACTTTGACCATTTTTGTACCTATCTTTTGATTTCTGTCGGAAATATTTTCTATTTTCGTACTTTTTGATCACTTTTATTTTTCCGTAGTCGGGTTACAGTTTTTTAAACATTTTTTTTTAATTGTATATTTTTAACGCTTGATAACCGTTACGACAACGTGGATAAGAGTAATACAATAAGTCTGTAATTAACCTTTTTACTCTGACAAAGATCATTATAATCATGCTTTATATTGTACCTATAATAGGTATCAATTGTACAGCCGCGCTGTACGTAGCGCAGTCTCACTTTTGCTTGTTTTTGACAATTTAATAGTAGCTTATGCAACAAGGGGATAAAGCAGTGTCTTATATCGCGGGCGCCGTATTTAATCCCGAGCGCAACGAAGTTCTCTAGCGTTAGCTCCCGAGCGGAGTGTGGGAGTTTTGAGATGAAGAATCCTGAGTGCAGCGAGGGATTCAAGCTCGCCCAAGACGAAGGCACGCTTATCCCAGAGAAGGATACTCTACTTTTCACACCATCTAGGAGACAATAAAAAAATAAACAGCAATAAATAGCAATAGTAGGTACTAGAATCGAAATATTTATTAAAATTACAATTACAGTCAGTAGACCTATTTAAAAGAATTGAAAGTTAAAGGTAATGTTTGATACATTAGACCAGTTGTGCAAAGACAAAGTTAAGTTTTTATTCAGTATATTTATTGAAGTCGAGGTACAGTTTATTTGCGTATTGTTGTTGAGTAAAGTTTCAGAAACTTGAGTCTGCTGAGGATCATTTTGGATCGTGAAAGTTGGTGAAGATGGTGCTTGAGACAGTAGACTAGATGAATAGTGTTTTGATGTGGATAAAATGCTTGGATACAAGGCTTGTAAGTTTTGATAAACAGGGCACTGATTGAGTATTTAAATTCCCCAAACAAGATCCTTCACAAAGAAAATCAATGAAAATCAATTAAGGAAAGGAAAAGAGTTCTTAACATTATTATTAAACAATAACAGAATAAAAAAGCCAAAGGTTTTGTTTCGCTGAACTATTCCGTAAAAAGTTTCTTAGCTTAACGGGCAATTATCCTGAACTTACAACCAAGTAATGAGGTCTTTATTTGAAAAGGAAATGTACAAACGTTGCCTTCGGATTTCCTTTATTTTATTCAGTGTTTTTTTATGATTATTTTTCATTGCAAAGTATCTACGAGTTTTTTTATGCTTGTCCTTCAAATATACCTTATGAATTTATGATCAATGTTCCTATTAGATATAGGTAATCCTATAAATAATGTAAGCAAGCAATATAATTTAAGAATCCGCACTGCGGTATAAACTCTACTTTATTTTGTATGGTCTGTTCCCACAGAACAACCTCGAAAACGGTTTTGTGGGGCACAGTTTTGAGTACACGACTGTGTAAACTTAAAAAAAATAAAGAAACATAACATGACTGACTACCAACTATTATGATCTGGTTGGTAATTAATTATTACCAGCCATATTATATAATTATATATTTTATCAATTATTTATTATATTTTTAAGCTTTTCGCATGTCTCGGGACCGTAGGGTCCCGGACCTTTGGTAGGCATACGAGGCGCCGAAGACAACTCGCAGAGGCTCGTTAGACTCTATAAGTAAAGGAAATGAAGTAATAACCGGCGATTAGGTATCTCCGTATGCACTGTGCAGGTGCATTGCACCTAAAGACAACCCCCGGTTGGTGTTGGACTATAGCAGGATATGGAAAAAAGGATATTGGAGTATGGGTTAGGGTGGCTAAAGTGGACTAGTTATCAAGAATTATGGAAAAACTTTGACTCCTGCCTGTTCGATGTAATAATATGTAATAATGCATAGAATATGTCACCGTTTTATGGTGAACACCGTTAGTTTATAATCTATCTCGCGAGATTGTAACCTGTTGATAATTTGTGAACTGTACCATACTGCTTAAAATATAACGTATTCATTTTCGATAGGTAGTTTATAATCTATCCGTGTCAAACCGTGAAATTGTGAACAGCGGGTTAATTGTGTAACACACTAACAGTAGGAATGGCTTTCATTTTGACAGTTCAACAACATTCATTGCGTTATTTACGTTGTTGAGAACATTTTTTTTCAGAACATAAGTTGCAATGGATTAGCAATAATATCCTTCAAAATGATTCAATTTGTGATTAATAGTGTGTTACGCAGTGAGTGCTGGCATCATTTACTTGAATGCGACGGAACGGACCTTGCGCACTGATTGGTGAACGTCATATGCCCCGCGCCGCTACCTTCGGCTGTCACTCGTTAGTCGCCGAACATAAGCAAACAGATGTTTTTGTGGTTTTTAATAGTTTTCGTGTTGAAAATAACTAAAAGTTGTAATAGAGTTCCATTATTAAATGTAACCGTAATAACTCTGTAATGTAATAGAGTTACATTATTAAATGCAACTGTGTTATAACTTTTAGTTAGTAAAATTAAACTACGTTTAATCAAACAAGTGAAGTTTCAGTGATAAATAACTGTTAGTCGCCGAACATAACCAACTTTATATTTTTCGTGTAAGTAAACTTGTTTCATATTATTTGAGAAGCTATATCCAACTGATATAATGGATCTGCACCCTAATTACGTAACACACTATCTATCACAATCTGAATCATTTTTAAGCCTATTTTTAATCCATTGCTTCATATGTTCCTAAAATGTGTCTGCTCATCAACGTAAATAACGCAATGAATGTTGTTGAACTGTCAAAATGAAACCCATTCCTACTTTTAGTGTGTTACGTAATTACTCCGCTGGTCTTATACAATACTTCTACAAAACAATATTATAACAATAACTGGATAGTTTGTTTTGTTTTCTATTTCTTTATTTTTATTTTCTTACCATACGTAACGTAGTTATTGATTATATTAATATTGTTTATTAAAAAAAAATATTGATTGACATACTTGATCTCTACCTACTACCACGATCACCGAAATCTGGACCTGGCAACATACAACACGCGTATACTCCGGACCGACGAGAAGATCACCGAACTCGAGGAAGAATTGAGCTTGCAGCCTCCAGCCTTGAAGAATCATCCAGCCTTGAAGAATCCAGCCTCCCGAACAGGCCAGATTCCATAAAGGCTTTAGCACCGTAGACCACATACATACGCTGCGGCAGGTTATACAGAAGACCGAAGAGTATAACCTGCCTCTCTGCTTAGCGTTAGTGTACTACGAGAAAGCCTTCGATTCGATCCAGACATGAGCCGTACTACAGTCTCTTCAACGGTGCCAGATCGACTATTGGTACATCGAAGTGCTGAAGTGTTTGTACGAAAACGCAACTATGTCAGTCCAACTTCAGACCTCGAACCCTATCCTTCTATAGGAAGGTGTGAGACAGGGAGAAGTTATCTTTCCGAAACTGTTCACCGTTGCACTGGAGGATGTCTTCAAGGTTCTGGCCTGGAAAGGTTTGGTATCAACATCAATGGCGAGGACATCACTCAACTTCGGTTTGCCGACGAAATAGTCGTAATGACTGAAACTGTGGAGGACCTGTGGTTGGCAGGCCTGGGAGCCGTGCCAACGTTACGTCTGTTCAAGGTGGACCGATGATCGTGTGAAGGCTGCAGGAAACCGCTGGATGCGAGAAGCACAGAACCGGTCGAAGTGGCGGTGCTTGGGGAGGCCAATGTCCAGCAGTGGACGTCTTGCGGCTGAATTCATGATGATGATGACTTGATCTCAAATAATTAAAAGTTAATTTCCTTTATTTGGCTCCAATGTTTGTTTTCTAGGTCTATCGACACAGACCGAGCTACCGCCAAGATCGGCCAATCAGGGACGGTTCACAATTTTAAGAGTGATAAAACCGGACAGATTGTGAACCCTGTCGGTAAGTGTAGGTTCGTTCACAATTTGACGGTTTGACATGGATAGATTATAAACTATCGAAAATGAATACGTTATATTGTAAGCAGTATGGTACAGTTCAGAATTTATCGACAGTTTACAATCTTGTAAATAGATTATAAAATAACGGCGTTCACAATCATACAGTGACATGTCATATACATGGATAAAATGGCAGGGGGTGAATTGCACACTCAATAATGGGCCCCGGAAACTGTCGCTAGTACATAGTGACTTAGCGACAAGGGGGCAGCATGTCCTGAGGTGCTTGAGGACTGGAGAGGTATTCCACGGTTATCTGAACAATCCCAGAGCCCGGAAGCTGGTCAAGATCCCTACCAGCACTTACTGGAACACTTCCTTCCTCAGAGTACATTTGCTCTAGCGAATTTCCACTCGAGCCGGCCAATAAAGGCAAGAAAGAGGTGGGAGCTCTGATCCTCGACAGCGTTCACTCCAGCCGACCAATAAAGGCAAGCCAGAGGTGAGAAACAAGACTACTACCGGGAGATAGGGTCCGTGGGATCACTATTGCCCAACAGTTCGCCACATGCTGCCCTGCGGGTTTCTGTATCTCTTTTGGTCTAGCTCCGCACCCTAGACCTGTTCCGGGAAAGTAAACTCTATCGGTATAGACCTACAGTTTGGAACGCGCAAGCCCCACCACGATGTCAACGTAGAGATACGGCGGTGGGGTTATTATTATTTTCTTCACCTTACTCAAGACCTACTCGATAAACTTGAGCGTCGATCACGAAACCTTGCTCTTGAAACTTGAGCATTACGGACTTGCAAAACTTGCGGTCAGTTTAGTAAAATCTTATTTAAATGATGGAAAATAGCAAGTTCAAATAAATGGTGTCAATTCACTTGGTTTAAATGTAAAAATGGGTGTTCCACAAAACTCGATATTGGGTCCTTTTCTTTTTTTAGTGTATATTAATGATGTACTCCATTTATTAAAAAAACAACCACAAATGGGGTTATTTGCTGACGATACTTCCTTAATATTTAAGGTAGATAGACGTCCTACAAATTAGGACTTAAATAACTCACTACTGCAGGTCCAAAATTAGTTCATTGCTAATAATTTAGTAGAAAATGGAAAAAAAACACTAAGTACGTCAGAATTTCTTTGCCCAATGTTAAGGGATTGATTGTGAGATAGTACTGAATCAAGAGAATCACGCTCGACTCAAGGCCACAATGGGGTCCTCATTTAACATATCTTGCAGGACACCTATGGTCAGCAGCTTATGTTGTCAGAAAAATCCGTCAATTTACTGATGTAGGTATATACCGCGAGGCTAGTTTATTTTAGTTACTTTAGTATCATGTCTTAAGGTTTTTTACTTTGGGGACGGGCTGCAGACATCGAGTCTATTTTTATTCTGCAGAAAAGAGCTAGAGCCAAAATAATCTTCGCAAGCGCGATTCTCTAATGGAACTGTTTAAGGATATTAACATCATGAGTTCATGACGGTACCTTGTCAATTTATCTATGAAAACATCTTGTACATATTTTTTTGTAAAAGAGGTGAAAGACATAATTATACTACTAGAAATAGGGACCTATTAGTTCAACCAGGTTTCAGACTGGCTACAGTAGACTCATTTTTCACGGCGTACTTTTTAAGGAGTTATAATAAAATACTTGCCCACATACTTCAACTGAATGAGACAAAATTCAAATCTTGTATAAAATGCACACTATGCAGGCAGGCAAATTATAAGTTAGGGAATTACATCGCTGATAAAAATGCCTGGCTCAATGCTGCTCCTGCTCCACAACCACAACTAATTGATTAACACTTGAAAATACTGTTGGAGCTACTGAAGATTGTAAGAATATCTTTGCATTGTATAAACTCAATCTCCTTTATAGTATATAATTGCATAGCATAGGTGTGAGTACTATGTACTATCTAGAGCTACCTTTTACCGGATAATATGTCTTTCATTGATTGAATGTGCCCTGGCGGCTGATATAGTATGCCATGCTCACTCAAATGTCTCACTGACGGTGACGCGTGTGTTGGATCATTTAGCTCTCTTCAAAATGGTTGAGCTGAATGGTGCTGATCCACATGTCATAGTGAAGTTGTGCTGTCAGTTGGGACTGGTCATCTTTTAGCTGCAACTAATATTTATCTTCTTGTTTTTTTTTTTGTATTTGCTATACTCTGGACGCTTTTAACGTGTTCGTATTTCTTACATCGTTCTCAAATATAGTTATAAGTTCAATATTAATGATGTAACTAATATTTTTGTAACAATATAATTTAAAAGAACGGGCAAAAAACGCCATGGACACTCCATGGAGTTTTTTGCCCGTTCTTTTCCATAGGTATCTACTACGCTTTGGAAATGGCAACTAGCTTCGTAATTCTGACTGACCGAGTCCTTGACAGTTCAAAAGTGCCTGTAAATGGTTTAATTGAAATAAATGCTTTGAGTTTGAGTTCGAGCGGCTTCAAAATGTTTGTATAAGGTTCATATTCAGTTTGCGCAAATATGACCATGTTTCCGAATTTCGGGTAAAGCTCAAGTGGTTACCAATTCACCTTCAGTGTGCATGCTCATATTTTTTGCCTTTTGTTCTCTTTTCCCTTCCACCCCTTTCTATCTTAAGAAACTTTTCGGGTATCTTTGCGACTCCCACACGAAATTTTTGAGGTCATCAGTAAAACGCGCGCAACCTTTACCTAATAAATAAATACAAACTACACACACTCCAAACTACCTACTTAAGGGGACTACAGGACCTAAATGCAAATTTTATAATGCCTAAAAGTATATGATCCACTGCAGTAAACTAAATCAGAAAAATATATGATTTTCTTCAGGGTATATACTGGTTAGATAGTGTGTTGAAAACTTAATACAACTAATTTGATACGATAAAAAAAATCACGAAGATGCCTCTAAAAATTTATTTTAACGATTAAAAACCATACTAATATACATGCAATAATTCTAGTTTTTTGTCAGATTATTCTACAAGCAACATATTAACGAAATAGTGTTTTAATTTTTTAGTTCAATCAATAGTTTTTTTGTAAATAGATAATTGCTTCATATTTTGCAATAAATTACCAGCGTTGTGTCATCGCATTTCTCTTTCTTTTCTATGCAGTCCGACAATGACCGCGCTTTAGCTGTTGTAAGCCCCTTAAAAACTAATTAAGTAGTATTTTTGTATGAAGTGGGACCGCCGCGCGCCGTTGAGCCGTTGTAAAATGTATTTGTTGTTTCGTAAATAATGTAGATACATTATTATTACCTTTTACCTACTACGAGTGAGAGCTACTTCGCTACTGCTACGCCAACTTCGTAGGCAAGTCGTAGCAAACATTTAAGTCTATTGGGTACTGTGTATTTTAAATATAAGTTATCTATGTGGCGACGATCTCAAAGTCGATAGATGATAATCTTAATATTTTACCTATTTTTATAGGTAGCGATTTCATAGGTACAGTAAAGCAAGCATTACTGCTTCGAAGTGACGACTACGTTGCCGAGTAGCAACTGATTTATAAGATTCTAGATTTTCTAGTCTACGGCTACACGCGTCTGCAGTTACGGTTGTCCATGGCTACGCGCGTCTACGGCTATTCGCGTCTACGCCTACGCACATCTTCGGCGTCGTTTGTCTACGGCTACGCGTTTCTACGGCTACGCGCATCTACGGTTACGCACGTCTACGGCGTCGCTTGCCTACGGCTACGCGTTTCTACGGCTACGCGCATCTACGGCTACGCTCTTCTACGGCTACGCGCTTCTACGGCTACGCGTGTCTACAGCCACTCTCGTTTATGGGTACAAGCATCTACGGTTATGCGCGTCTACGGCTATGCGCGTTTACAGCTACTCGCGACTGCGGCTATGCACTTCTACGGCTACACACTTAAAATGTTCGATATCTTAAAGTTAACTCCTTAGGATAGAAACTCAAGTGTATAATTGAAATACAAAACTAGTGTCGCCTAACAAAGTAATCAGAGAGACACAGTATACCTTTACTTCGATGGTCCTTACAAAACCGCAAGTACGTAGTTGAAAGATCAACGTATACACTTTCTTTACCAAGGCACAGCAACGTTTTTGGCAAAAGTCTGTGCTTAAATAGTAATGGAGAACCCCTTTGAAGTTGAAACTTCCGAATTTTGAAGTGGACTCGGACTTACTCGCGAACTTTGTCTTGGGGACTTGGTATACTTATTTCGCCTAAGTGCAGACCTACATAATAGGCCAGGGATTGCAAACTGCCATTTATGTCCGAGAAAAGAAACGCGAAGTAAAAACAAAAATTACTCACAATAAAGTTCTTCACACAAGTGAATCCTGAGTTGACTGCTACTTAGTCGGTACTCGTATTATGTAAGAAAAAACCGTGTAACGTCAAACCCAAATAAATTAGGATAATTGCAGAAAGAATGTGATTAAAATTGTTAGCACAAAAGTATTACTATGTTAAGTATATATTTAAAAAAAAAGGAAAAAAATACTAAAACAAACTTATTTTTTTTAATTATAAAAAAATAAAAAATAAGTGATATCTCAATTATAATACACTGTAGATCTGAATGTCTTACCAAGTGGTATCGTATTGCCCAGTAACTGGGTTGTGAAGGTCAGACAGGCAGTCGATCCATGTAAAATTTTGGTATTCAGCTGCATCCGGTTAGACTGCAAGCCGACCCCAAAAATTATTGTGAAACGATTAGGCAGATGATGACACTGTAGATCTGAATGACTGAAAGAGAAATTAAAAGAATCATAGGTACGATTTCACACCTACTAAAATTAACAGGTAATGTCGTCTGCAGAATTTTCGGTCACGTGCCATTCGAGGCCGTGTTATTTATCTATCGCAACCTCGATTGCACCCGTCACCAGTGCCAAAGGCTCGCCATATTTGCTGTAAGCTTTGGTTATTCCAGAAAATAGGAATAAACAATACGGGGGAACAAACAATACAAATTAGAGGATAATATCCTAGATAAGAATGCTTGGAAACATGCTGGTCCTGCTCCATAGGACAACCTAGAGACTAGACAAAATCAAACTGGTTGCTAATTTAATTGTATAATTTATAATTTTTTATGACATTGATTTTTACATTATGTACTTAACTACTTTAACTCACACACTAAATTATTACTTGTTAAAATTTTTGAAAAATCATCTACATTTCAATATTTGTAAATATGTGAGCGCCATGTAGGTATTTATAACATATCTAATTTACCTGTCTTTGCATTATATTTAATTCTTTTTACCTATTGTGGTATAGTAATTTTATTCTAGGTGCATCGTCTTCACATATAATTATATAATTAATGTGAACCTTCATAATATTGTAAAACATTTTAAAAGAGTAACGGTGGAGTTTCTTGCCCATTCTTCTCCATACGAAACTACCTTTTGGAAGGGGCAACTAGAATCAATTCTATTTTTTTGTAAATTTTGACGTTCAAAAGTCCCTTTTATGTGCCTATTTGAAATAAATGATTTGACTTTGACTTTTGACTTTGGGGTAGTACCTATAGTAATAGTAATAATTATGTGGCTTCATCGCCACATGCGAACTACGCATCACATTGACGTCACGCAAAAAAATCTACATTGCGCAGGCAAAGTTTGCGGAGAGCATAATATGCAACTTCCTAACATCAATCGTCGGTCAGTAACTCACCAGACACAATACCCGTCTGGTAGGAAGATCTTCCCTTTTCTACGGAGGATGAGAAACTTTACACCCTGTTCCTCATACCCCTACTTACAACTATATTGAAACTTGGTTAGTTTACTTATTCATTAGGGAATTCAATGCTTAGCCAATGAGGGCTATCGTGCTTGAGTTTGCCGCTAGAGGCGCTAGTGTAGACTAAGGTCTCTAGATGTCAAAATATGTACTGAACGTTCGCTGTTTGCGGGATTTTTTATCACGGATGTTAACGAATGATTCATAATAGCTGTAATGGTTGTGCCATTCTTGATTAATTATGGCTTAAGATTTTAAGTTAAAAGTTAGGATCTAATTTGGTAGCACTTGAAGGAAGAATAAGATTTGTCTGCTTCATGCTTGCCAATTTTAGGAACATTATAATCTAAATATTCATTTGAAGTTTTAAAATGTAATATAATAAACATACTATGAATATAAGGGTACTTAAACCATATCCAAAACATCAAATGAAAGTACTGCGACAGGACCTTATTCGACAGTGGCGCTAACTGGTGAGCACAAAAACGATAGCTCCCATGAGGGTAGGTACCTACTTATCGTCTCGTTTTATACATTCCCGATCCATTTAGTTTCGTTTATGAACTCTGAACTATAAATTGTGGTAGTGCTTAGCCGATACATTGTGACGGAAGAGGTTTACGTGGTCTATATTACAATGAAACCACGTACCTTGTCAACATAAAAGTTTATTGCTAAACACAATTGAGACAAGGGGGTAGGTCAGTCTATGGCCACAAGTTTTCCTAAGTTCCCTTGGGAGTAGCTCAGTACTCTCCTGGCTCAGCCTGGTGTGATGCAACTCCCAGCGGTGTGCACGCTGCAGACGCCAGGGAAGGTGACGGTCGGCAGTTGGTCTTGCCAGACCCTCGGAGCTTGCTCGACGCGGCCACGCGAGTAAAAAAGTACCCGGCGCGGAGCTCGTTCCTGCGCAGGTACGCCGGAAGGTGGTGGGCCGGCGCTTCGCGCCCGGATTCCTCCGATAAGGCCGGATGAAGTTGCGTTGGTAGTCGGAACTTTGGACCCTGGAATTCAACGTCCAGCGTGTCACAAAGATGGCCAATGGTTCATCTCCGCTGATTGTGACACCAAGGCATAAGCAAAGTGAGATGTAATATGAGCTAATGAAGGTGATGTGTGGTTGTCACAATCAGTACGGAGTTTACAATTATAAGATACAGGTGGATAGTTAAAGGTGAGAAGCACACGATGACTTGCACATTTTTCAAAGTATGGAACATTCCATAAAATGCACAGCGTTATAGACAAATAGATTGTTAAGCAAATATTTAAGCAGAAGGCCATACCATAGAGGTTATGAGCAAAAAGGCACACGCCATATGATGACCTAGATATGTAGGTACACAAAATATAAAAGCGACATTGTTCAGCACTTACCCAATATAGGGTTTAAACTGAGTTTAATAGACTCATAATTATATTTTAAAAAAACAAACGGCGACCACCGTGGCTGTTTCGGAGGGCACACGTATGAAGGTCGCGCCGCTGAGAATGAGCGACGCGAACGCGTGCCCCCGAAGCCAGCATATGACGGTCTGACGACTCAGCGCGCACAATTGACGGTCGGGCCTGCCAGGTCTGCCAGGCGGTGACGGGGAGAGGGAACAGGGGACCGCTATCTAAACACGATCTCCTGTGGCGATCCCAAGGTCACGCGCATTGCGATGAACATAGACGTTGGCAATTTGGTTTTTATTAACGGTAAACAAATGCTTAAAAGAAGCCTATTTTAATGGTTTTAATCGTTAATCTATGGAACATATAATTTATAAAAGAAGCGAAAAGTTACAACGTTACAACATATTGCTAAACGCTTTGCGAAACTAGAGTATTTTCATAAAGGTACTTTGTCGAAGCGAATAAATCTATATTAAATCAAGTATGACTGCCTCATTGGTCTAATGGTCGTAAGCGCGACTGTTCAGCACGAGGTCCGGTTTGATTCCCAGGTCGGGCAGTGTTATTGGGTTTATCCATTAGGAATTTTCCCAGTAGCAACCCGGAGTCTGGATTTGTGCCCGGTTGATGGCAATACACTTGAACGATGTTCCTATATGTAGACACACCTCTGTCCAACTTCTGTGATGTTATGTTATAGAGGTAGGTATGCGGAACAGGGTGTAAAGCTCACTCATACTCTATGGAAAAGGGAGGATCCTCCAACCAGACGGGTGTAGTGTCTGGTGGGCAACTGCCCGATGTTTGATGTCGGGACGTTGTATATATGCTAGTTCCGCGGTAAAATCTGCTTGTGCGATGCAGGATTTTGCGTGACGTCAGTGTGACGCGTAGCTCGTATGTGGCGTTGTAGATACCGCTAGAATGTGATAATATTTTATGTAAATCAGGTATACCTAACATAAATGTGAAGACTTAGGTACCTAAATGTATCCGTGATTAGTAAATTACGTCTTTCATTTTTTTAATTTAAAAGATTAGTCACATCTCCGGGGCGAACACGGGCGTACCCAAGACGGTTATGACAAGACATACGCTTACGGTACGGATGGTTTTATTGCCCAAACTGTGATAAAATGTGTGACTTAACCCATGTCGCAGTAGCCGTGCTCTCCCCGCAGGTTTACAATCCATGCCCCATACAACTTCGCCCATTGTCCTTACTGTATAAGTATATATCCGCCCATTTACCCCGTGTCATGTGCAATATAATATATCTAACCAAGCACATTAATAAAAATAAAAACCGAATCGTTACCCGCCACCCTTTTAGACACCTACAAAGAAGTCGTAACATAAAACACTCGTAGATAAGTTTGTTCGGACAGCGCTAGTTTTCTGCCGCGTCCCGAAGATTTATAAGCTTAATCTGGAACAAAAGAATATTACAATTCTACTGATCTATGTTACACCTGTGCTGAGTGACGTATACCTTTGGGGATTAAATGTATGACTATTTATCTTAGTGCGGTCGAAGTTTCTTTACCTAATATGGTCTGTTTTCAAAAGTAGCTGATAAAATTGTAAACAAACCCTGTTCAGGTTAAATTCTTATGCAATGCCTCACATAAGCGAATTAGTAACACTTTCACCTGTATTTAGAAGATTTCAACTTTATATATATTAACTTTATACTAGAGAAGTAAAGGTGCTACTTTTTAAGGCCTACTGCCAGTATTTTTACACGTGCAGCTTGTGGGTCAAGTATACCCGGAGAAACTATGACAGCCGCCGTGTGCAATATAATAATGCCTTCAGAGTGCTGCTGCGACTGCCCCGGTACTGTAGTGCATCAGGCATGTTTACTGAGACTCGTACGGACGATTATTTCACAATCCTGCGCAAGAGAGCTGCCTCCCTGATGCAGAGGAGCTGTGGCATTAGCAACAGTATTCTGAGGGCAATTTATAAAAGAATTGATAGTCCAATCCGAAGGCACTGGGGGTATTTGCATGGAATGTAACCTCGGGTGGTTTCGCATTGGATTTGTTTTGTTGAATATAAGTATATAATACTTAATTTTTTCTATTGCTTTTATAGTAACTTTTTATTTTTCTCTGATCTCATGATAGTGTGATAATTAGGCTAGTAGTTGTAAACTAATATCCCACTCTAAATGTATATAACTGTTAACTCTATGGATACTTATCTCAATTAAATGAATATTGTCTATTATATCCCATCCCTTTTTCCAACAACTATTGTTTAAATAATAGTTATTATTTCATCGTTATTGAAAAATCATCGACAAAAATTGAGGTTATAAAATTAATCTCAATTGTCAAGTAAAAACATCTTTAAGGTGATTTAAAATTAGAATTTCTGGTTAAACTATTGAAATGACCAAATCAAAGCACTCAATTTGTAAGTGGCACTATAAATTGGCACCCACAGGTACTTTTTATGATTAATTTCTTGACATTTTCATCAGATACTTTTGAAACAGATTATACCAACTCGATGAAAATTTAGTGCACAATTCATTCATCACAATGCGATTGGATTGTCCCATGTGTTTTAAACTATGAATGATTCAAGTCTATTATTTGTCGGTACAGACAAATACACCTTTAGCGTATTCTGTGAATTATGTTTGGGTAAAGAAAGTAATTTCGTATGGAGACGAATGGGCAAGAAACTCTTTTAAAATAGTTTACAATATTTTATATACATTAGTTATGTAAGTTTATGTAAAGGCGATGTGCGGTCATCGATATAATTGAAGTTTAGTAAGAAACCGATCAATGTTTTCCAATAAAATTTAATTTAATTAATAGAAAAAAAAACAGGTCATTTATCAATTTATATTTCATTCGAAAACATTCATCGGTTTCTTACTAAACTTCAACTATATCCGACGACCCTGGTTACTTATGACATTTGGTGACCGTACCTAGAATAAAATACCAACCAACCAACCACCAACCACCAACCACCAACCTACCAACTACTTACTTATTTACGAATTCGCGACTCACTTATATATTATATAGCACGCAGATCAAATATTTCCTACATATGATCACAGCTGCGACCATTTTTTATAGGTAGAACGTAGGTCTGAAACGGATACAGAAGCCTTAATACTCAGACATGAGGAGAATTCAAATATGACGTTCCAAATATGAATTCAGCTCAGTTGATAGAAACGCCTGCGTTCCAGTAAAACAATGGAACTTTATATTAGACTCAGGTCAGATAGGAGGCAATCGCTGCATGTAAAATACTGTTAAAGAGAGAAAGAAAGAAAGAAAATAAATTTATTCGACACAATTTTTTTTTATTCAGCTGCGTCCGGTTAGACTGGAAGCTGACAGTAACATAGTTCGGAAAAGCTAGGCAAATAATGATGATTGTTTGCTTAACAACTTCATAAGCTACTTTATCAAATTTCTGCGTCGTATGAATAAAATTCGAATTGAATTTGAATTTTAATAATGTGGGTACACAGTCAATTTCATGAAACGAATTAGGATGATATAATTTTTCCGATAGGCACTCAGGTACGTAGGTACAGTCACGAGCATAAATATGTATACACTTGGCTAAACTCAAAAGCGATTTTCTCCTTAATTTTTTAATGAAATTTTATGTTGTTACGAACATTGTATTTTCGAACCCATAGGTTTATGCAATATGTGACATTTTAATGTTGCATTCGTTATTTCATGAAAAAATCGCTATTGAAAATTGCCAAGTGTTGACATATTAGTGCTCGTGACTGTACCTATGGACTGCCATGACAACGTTTTTCCATTTCGGTTTGAAGATATTAAATTACGTAGTGAGATGTTTTCTGATCTAGACACGTAATGAAAATTCTGTAAGTACCGAAATACTCCATAAACGTTTTTGCGAATAATTAAATATTTATCACATTCCACACAATGAAATGCGAGCGTGATTACAATTCGATTAATTATGTCGATGTTAAGTAGAGACTTTTACTGATTTAATGTTACTCTGTACAATTTTGTAGATATGTACACACACAACTACATTTGAGCAGTGGTGGCCCAGTGGTATCGGCCCCGAATTAGGAGTTGTAGGTCGTGGGTTCGATCCCAGGCAGGCTTACACTACACTACACTTTGTGTAAATAATTTCCTCACCACTGCTCTCAAAACGGTGAAGGAAAACATCGTGAGGAAACCGGTATGTCCTAGAACCAAAAATTCGAAAACATGTGACATCTACCAACCCGCACTGGGCCGGCGCCGGTAGATTACAGCCCATTCTCTCTCAAAGAGAGGAGGCCTGTGTCCCAGGAGTGGGAACATTATAGGCTTATTATGCAACTACATTTTAAATTTGTATAACATTTAAAACTAAACTTTGTTTTTTGCATTATATGTAAGTATATTTAATATTATTCTAGTTTAAGACATCACAAAATCAAATTCTTCTCTTCTTGTTCTCACATACTATTGTTTACATTTCTTTTTCATTCCTCCTTTCGCAGGTCTGCTGGAAGAAATATCTTAAGAAATAAGCAGTACCTTTGTACTCAATACTAATATGCCGTATCTGTATCTATTTTATAGTGTGTACATAAATAATAATTTAGATAAAAACGAACCTGTCAATAACCACCTCGTAGAGGCGCCTTGTTAGTTTTAGGAAAACTGCCATGATCAGCATCCTTGGCAAAATAATGTAAAGAGATATACTCGTACAGTATGGAAACCTCATAAATACAATAAATGAAACCACAAGTAATACTAGTCGGCAGAAGTATAGCAAAATGAAATATTAAATTAAAAACCGTAAATTAAAAAAGTGAAATATTCAAACAAAATAAATATTAAAATAAATTCAGTAAAAGTAAACACCCTGTTTAGACTAAGTACCTTCGGACCTCGTCGTATAGATGAACCGATTTTTATTTTAGGCAAATAAGTAGTATATGTAAGAGCATCGTAATAGTTTGCACTGCGTGGCAACGTCGCTTTTCAATGTTCAAGGATTCAAGTTCATTGAATCATTGACCTAGTGATCCAATTCTACAGTGTTCACATTTGCTCAAAATTAAAACTCTACCTTTTGTTTTCGGGGGGATACCTTCAAAAGGCACTCGACCTCCGCAGAAGGAGGTCGGGGAGTGTGGGATTTTTACCTCGCTAAAACCACCCCGGTGATCACCATCAGCACATAGAACGAGGTCCCGGTTCCTCTTAAAATACCAATTCCGGAACCCCCCTGTGCAACGCCTGTAAGGCACATCCCTGGGGAGACTGTAAAGGGGCCACCATCTTCCCTGGGGTCACTCGGTGGGCGGACAGAGTCCCCACTCTGTGCGCCCGCGACCCCAAAGGTCCACCTACCTTGATTGGTAAGCGGCGGTTGCCTCCCCGACGCCTCCTTCTCCGAGCAGGATCAGCCCTCTCCCGATCCCGCTCAGCAGCCTTCTTCTTGACCATCACAGTCAAGAAGAAACTACTTTTTAACCTAATTCCTGGACCGATTTCGTTAATTTTTTATATATCGTCAACAAAGGCGATAACAAGTATGTGGTTTCATTAATTGCTTACATGTGGTTTCTATACTGTATAAGTAGACAAGAGAGAGCTGTTACTCATCTTCATGTCAGAATACTTTAAGTGTTTATGGAAGAAAACAAAACAGGCCCATAGCAGTAGTAGATATAGGATGTATCGTAATAAAATATTGGCTCTAGTGTTCCTATCTAGGGAGAAACAAGGTATAACTAGAACTAACACTAGGCACTCAAGACTGTTTACCTATATCATAACGCTGAAAAACTGAGTGCTATACCACGGGCTGTGTAGACAACCTTTTGACGGTTCCGTACCCAAAGGGTGCCAAAGTGACCCTATTACTAAGGCTCCGCTGTACGTCCAGCCGTCCATCAGTCCGTCCGTCCGTCCATCCGTCGGTCACAGGGCTATTTCTTTTGAACTGTAATAGGTAGACGATTTAAATTGTATTTTCACAGAGTGTGTGTGTCTATGGCCGCTGTACCAACAAATTATAAAAATAAAACAAAGTTAAAAAAAAATACGTGTTTTTGATAAATAAGGGTCCCCCCATATAAAAAAGCTTTTTTCTAAAGTTGTTTTTTTAATATGTATAGTGATAAATGTTGTACGGTAATACGGAGCCCTGCGTGTGCAAGTCCGACTCGCACTTGGTCGCTTTTTATTACAAAGTAGACAAACTATTTAAATATTGAATAACCATTTTCAGGATAAAGGTGTAAAAGGTTTCGTCCGATAAACGAAGGCAAACTGTACCTGTAATCAGGTCGATTTCTGCACACATTTTTTAAAATTTATTATCTCTATCCCACGCATCAATCGTGTGTATCGAATTCCTTTAGTTTTATTTGGTTTCTGTTAGTTTTTGTTACTGTACATAGTTTTGAATCTAGTTCCATACAAACAAAATAAAGTGATTCGGACAAGTCATTTATAAGCGCTTATACCACATTCATAAAAAATCGAGCAGAAGCAAAACTTCTTAGCGGAGCTCAAAATTTTTACCTACTTTCATAGGGCTGTCACTCGGTTATTGAAAATAAAAAAAACGGGGAAAGTGCGAGTCGGGATTCGGGATTCGGCAATGAGCACGGACGGACAGACCGACAGAGGAACGGTCGGACAGGCACTGTGACTGAGGTTATCTCATAAGTTTTCCGTTTTCCAATTTTGGTACGGAACAAATAAGGGAGACGAACAATAATACAGGCGGTAGGTAAACCATAAGAATAGTCAATGTTAATTCTTATAAGAAAACCTTACCTATTGCCATCTTAGTCGTATTATCTACCTCGTAACTAAATACTTCTGTAATAAGCATTAAACATGTGTAGGTATAGGTAGATATAGGTAATTACCTGACAAGATCCTTTGCATAACCAATAAAAGAAATATTGGTTTTCCTACCATTATTTGTATACACAGTACAACTTTAAAAACAATTTAAAATGATTAAAACAAAACGTCCGCGTCGTATTGCTGCAGGTGGCACACCTTAATTTTCTCCGCTTGCTGAGCTGGCTCAAACCGGTTTGTACCCGCGCGGGCGCCGCGCCAGTGACAGGTCACGCACACATAGCTGTGCGTATAGTAGTGTACCCGTGCACGGCGCGGTGCGGCGGCGGCGTTAGTATGAAGCTTTCCATCTGCTCGGTTTTTTATTCATGTGTCTTAAGTGCGGTGCTCGCTGCGCAGTACCTCACCCCTCACCCCGTTGACACGTGAATTTGTTACTGCGCAGCGACTCGCCTCATACAAATACAAATACAAATACAAAATGTTTATTTGCTCAGAAATACATAGTTTATAAGGTAAGGTCTTAAATCCTAAAAGTCATTGTATTCTGCCTGCAAGCAAGCGTGCAAATCATTACAATTATAAAAAGATTAGGTATGTCAAAAGTAAAGCAAAATAAAAAAATGTCAATGAAATAAACTGTAAGCTAAAATAAAAAGTAAATTGATTTGAAATATCCACGAAATACAATGTCAAAAAAGAATGATATGATAATGTGTTCATGTTCCGAGCCGCCATAGAGTTTGAATCGGGCTGTACTCACGATTTACTACAATGCAGCTTCTACAAGTACCTATACTGTTCGTTGGTACTCGTAATCGGCCGTTTCCGTGCGTGTTCGGACAATGAATTTCAATGAACTTTGGTTTATCATAATGAGATAAAAACACGTACCTAGTTTGCCCAAATTAATTCTGCGTAGTGCGACAATGTACATTATTATTACGTTATTCAACCCCAACATAACCAAGTAGTTTATAAAAACAATGTTGTAGTTAGTAGTAAGTAATTATAGTAAAATTGTGACATTATTACCTACTGATATTTTGCGCCTTCGTTACTATTTTGTTTAAGCGGAAATAGAACTCAATTTATTTAATAATCACCCTATTTCTGAAAGCTATTTCGTTGTCGGATTTCATGTTATTAGATATTGGTTGACCAAAATAACATTAACCGATCATGTTAACAACGTGATTTCCCCTATGATTAAAATTGAATATATTCCCGGAAAGCGTTAAAGTGGCGCACATTACATCTAACATAACACCACGCTTTGTTTTCCCAAAGGGTTAGGCAGAGGTGTACCTTTAGAACACCCTCATTTCGCTAGTTATGTTTAAGTCCCATGTAATAGGGGGCGAGCCTATTGCCGTCAATCGGGCACAAATCCATAGTCTGGGCTGCTACTGTGAATTCCAGATGGTAAAACCCATTAACACTTTACCCGACCCGGCAGTCGAACCCAGGATCTCATGCTCAGCAGTAGCACTTGCAACTAGACCAATGAGGCAGTGGCGCACATTTATTTTGAGTAAATGGCAATTCCAGAAAATATTTCGCCCTATCACCGATATTTATGCCTATCACTGATATTTGTACCTAGCACCGATATTTATGCCTATCACCGATATTTGTACATAGCACCGATATTTATACCTATCACAGATATTTATGCATATCACCGATATTTATGCATATCGCCGATATGTAAGCCTATCACCGATATTTATGCCTATCACCGATATTATTTTATGCCTGTAAAGTTCACTATCGAAACAAAGGCATTTGAGGCTTGTTATAACAATAACTAAGGAAGGATTGTGTCGCCGTTTTCAATAACAGTGTATTTCAGTGCCTCGCTTCGGTGTGACTCGGCTGTCTCGAGTTTTAGGGATTTGTCCACCCGGCCGCGCCGCCTCAATCTGCGCCCGTCGCGCGTCGGGGGCTGTTACAATGAAATATGAGTATTATTACCAACTTTATAGCCGTTTTATTTCATTTCTACACCAAACAGTTTCGTATTTTTGTTTATTTGCATGTATATGAGAACATTTGTTGGTGTTAATGCTGATGAATTCGAGACTAAATCAGAGAACTCTAGATTTTTTTTTTTTATAGTTGAAAATAAAATAAAACAAATGCTTGTGAAATACAATTTCTGCAACTACTTTACTATTATTTCTTTTATTTCATTTATTATCATTTACATTTTTAATATTTATATAAAAACATTAAAAAAAAAACATTTAAATTATATAAAAAATGTTTATTTATTATTTATTATTCATAATTATCATAACATAGGAAACTACCTATTTATTTAAGTAATTAACGCAAGTAACTAACTTAGGTAGGTACCTACTTTACGTAGGTCTCTCATTCTGAGCAGCACCCTATTTGCGTAACACACTATCAATCATAATCTGAATCATTTTGAAGGATATTGCTAATCCATTGTTTCAAATGTTCGAAACATTTTTCTGCTCAACAACGTAAATAACGCAATGAATGTTGTTGAACTGTCAAAAAGAAAGCCATTCCTACTGATAATGTGTTACGCCATTACCCAGCTGGTCTTCGATTCCCAATAAGCGTTCCATAACACACTTTAACCAATACATCAAATCTCGTTTATTGATGATCACGGAACGCTACAAAACTAACGAATTCATATTTATGCCACAAACATCTATTACCATAACTATACCCGGTTATCGGGGGCACGTACTGTATGATTTGTTTCTGAAGTCACATAACGATCCTATTGGCCGAGATACCATCTTGCGGCATGAACATTGGCCAATACGGTAATAACAGCGATAGTGCCCATTCGTTATAATAATTACTTGGTTAAAGGCTTGATGCCTTTCTAGTCGTGGATATTTAGTATGCTTGTTTGTAAGCTTGAGGTTTCGCTCTTAGTAACCAATAAAGATGTTAATCGTACCCGGTTTCGGGCTTTCGGTGTTAATGTATTATCGTTTCTCGGTACTGCGCTGTCGAAATTACTTAGCAGTCCTAGTGGGTATTATGTTTGTTGATACTTCTTGAAGTGTTTCACTAAAAGTTTCTAGTAATGGGTAAATTATCCTAGGACTTAGTTTTGGGCTGGTTAGTAATGGGCCAGACATTTTCGTAAATATACAGGGTGGTAGGGCCATCGCCGCGCAAACTGAAACCATGATATTCCATATGATTTTACATCCCCCAGCATATAAATTTTTCGTCGGAAATTCAAAAAAATACCGGCTGTTTCATAGAAGAGTGAAATTTAATAAAAAATAAACCTACACGGTCAAAATGTATGGAATAGAATTTTTTTTTTTGTAACCGACAAAAATTTGCCTTACAGCGGGATTCTGAATCATATACTGAATCCATGGTAACAGGTTGCGCGTCGATGTCCCTGCCACCCTGTATACTTATTTTTATTTCCGAATTAGATACAAAATAAAGTGTTTGAAGTAGTATTCGTATTCCCTTTCTCATTTTTAGGGTTCCGTACCCAAATGCTAACGCTATTACTAAACCTCCACTGTCCGTCCATCTGTCAGCAGGCTGTATCTCATGAACCGTAAAAGGTTGACAGTTTAAATTTTCAGAGTGTGTATTTCTATTGCCGCTATAACAACAAAGAATAAAAATAAAATTAAGTTAAAAATTTAAGGGTGAGAAACAAGAAACCTATAAGAGAGTTGTTTAAAAAAAATTGTTAAATATTGTCCGGTGGTACGGAACCCTTCGCGTGCGAGTCCCAGTTGCACTTGGCCGGTTTTTATGCTGTACGCATTTATGTAACGTTATTTAATTTTCGCAAAGTTCGCAATAGTTGTGAATAAAATTGCGTATTGCGCCCTTAGGCTAAGATTCTTAGAATGTATCGAAGAATCCAAATAAAAATACCGCACGATACATAAAATCCGAGGCGCGAAATAAAATAAATTGAATCCAGTCAGTTAGACTAGACCCTTAGAGTGTGTATCACGTTCCTCTTGTGAAAATCCTTATTATGTTTTCGTTCTTTAATTAAATTCGTCGAATCTATTGAAAGAACAATTTGGAATTCACTCGAACCTGATTTTATGTTACGAAGTTTATAATTTTTTGTTTCGTAAATAAAATAGCTTCTATTGTAGATTGCTGTACGACACAAAATACAATTTCGATCAGATGAAATGAAAAAAAAAAGCCATGATTTAATAAACTGTCCCTATAAAAAGATCTTAATTGGTCTCAGAAATATATTATAATTTAGAGCGCCGTAAATAAATTATCATGATAACGGAAAAAACGAAGAGAAGATAACTTCTCTGATAAAACGACAACCAATACACATAATTCCTAAAAATGCGAATAATCAAATTGCCTTTATTGTGAATTTGGAGGGATATTACAGGGACAGACCGAGAAAGGGAGATAGGCAGGCGCAAACGACATCATTTTAGGGAAAGCAGCCGTTTCATTGAATAAATTATTTTCTAGGGAGTTATAAAATGAAAGTGGCCCTATGGCCCCTATGTAATAGGGTTTAGAGAGTTGAACAGTCGATGTTGGGAAAATCACGGCGTGTGTCCAACCACTGTGGTGTGTTGTGACCTTTGTATTGCGTAGGTGGTCTTAATGAGTTTGAGGTAAACAAAACTTTGGTAGGATTTTGGCGAATGGTGGCCTGGTTTTGGTTACTGGTTAAAATTAACTGGGTCGGTCTTGTATAATGTGTGTTCCGTTGATATTATAATATGTTCAGGGTACTATATTCAGTTTTTTTGGGGTCCGTACTCCGTAGTCAAAAAGGAACCCTTATAGTTTCGCCATGTCCGTCAGTCCGTTCGCAGCTTAGCTCAGAGACTTTTAGTACTAGAAAGCAATAATTTGGGATGACTATGCATATTAATCACGCCCACAAAGTGGTAAAATAAAACCACGAAAACAAAAAAAGAAAACTGGTACCTCCTGTACACGTGGGGGGATAAGTGGGGGATGTTTTTTTCTCGTCTGTCCCATTGTGTGGGGTATTGTTGGATAGGCTATTCAAAAATATTACGGGTCTGTGAAAACTATTTTTAGATTCAGGGGTCTGTTTGCGTAAAATTAAGCTTTAAATTGCTATTTTTTGATAGAGTCAAGTGTCCCCCCTGCCAGCCAAACTGTTGCTTTTGGATATGTAAAAAATTCACGGCAGTAGTGTATATACGAAATTAAAAGGAAAACTATCACAGCTAAGTAGGCTTTACAAGTTTATGAGTAATAGTCCACCAACTAACATTTGCAGTTGGAACGTATGGGAGAACATGTTTTTCAACTACAATGTTAAATTTGTTTTTGGGATAAATTGATCGCAACTACGAAACCGTTCATTGTGCGTGGTCCGAAACGCACTTGTTTTCTACTACTTCAGAAAACGTAGGTTTAAGAAGCAAAAAAGACGCTTCCCGTCCACTTGGGTGGCGTTTTATTTGGTAACCAACCAACAGCACGGATATAAAATATGTCAAGCAGTGTCTTCTTATAATAGGTCTTTACCTATGAAATTGCCGTTTTGTATGAAAAAATTTAAACGAATTTTTTTCATGAATTTTTTATTTGTATTAATCGAAGTAATCACCCATGCAATCAATGCATCTTTGCCATCGCAGTGGCAGTTTATTGATGCCCTTCTTAAAGAAATCAGCTGGACGGGAGGCAACAAATTCTTCAAAGGCATTTTGTACTGCCTCTCGGGTATTAAATTTTTTTCCCGCCAAGAAGTTATCCAAATTCTGGAAAAAGTAGTAGTCTGTAGGCGCAAGGTCTGGTGAGTAGGGCGGATGACGGAGAGCTTCCATCCCCAGTTCTTGCAACTTGGAGACCGTCTGCTGTGCAGTATGAGGTCGCGCGTTGTCGTGCAGGAGCAGCGGAGACGAGCGATTGACCAATGCTGGTTGGAGATGCGCCAGCTTCTCCATCATTGTGTTCAGTTCTTCACAGTACACATCTGCAGTAATGCTCACCCCGTTTGGTAAGAAGCTGTGATGAATCACACCGGCGCTAGACCACCAAACAGTGACCATCACTTTTCTAGGGGTAAGTTTTCGTTTAGGGCATTGTTTAGGTGCTGAACCAGGATCCAACCAACTTGCTGAGCGCTTACGGTTATCAAACAGAATCCATTTTTCATCGCAGGTAACAATGCGGTTCAAAATTCCTTCATTTGTGTGTCTGTTGAGCAGTGCAAGGCACGTCTCGACGCGTACTTCGCGCTGGCGATCATTGAGTTCGTGGGGCACCCATTTGTCAAGCTTTTTTACCTTGCCAATTTGACGCAAATGGACCAATATTGTTTTGACGCTAACGTCGAAAGCTGCTGCTAATTCAGCCGTAGATTGTGTATCATCAGCTTCCACAATCGCCTTTAATTCGTCATTGTCGACCAAAGTCTTCGGACGACCGCGAGGTTCATTTTTCAGGTCGAAATTTCCAGAACGGAAGCGAGCAAACCAATAACAGGTGGTGCGTTGGTTTGTAGAGTTAGCTCCGTAAACGTCGTTGATGTTGCGTGCCGCTTGTGCCGCGTTGCTGCCACGACGGTACTCATATTCCATAATTACTCGAATTTTTAACGTATCCATGATGACGAAAAAGATTGAAATGCGATGAAAATGTAACACTAATCAATAAAGAAATGACTACTTTTAGAAAAAAAAATCCATGTTTTTAAAATAAAATTAATTTGAAATTAGAATTCATAGCCAAACAAAAATTATTTTGATTTGAAATGGCCAGTACTGCAGAACGGCAATTTCATAGGTAAAGACCTAATATATCCAGTTGTTTGTGTCCACCGTCCTTCGACCAGGTTAAGCCACCATCACAGGCTACCGTTGTCTATATAATCTACAAGCTAATGCCCGGCATGCGTTGCAATGTCTTTTAAAACCTTCTCCGACGCGCACATAACAACTTACCAAAGTTTCGTCGAGCCATTTTCGAGTTTTTGCGAGACTAACGAACGGCAATAGATTTTTGTATATACTCGTAAGAAGAAGATATATCTGAAGGAGAAGGTACGTCTCTCTCGTTATCGTCAGCCATATTTTAACTACCAGACGTACTATGGGAAGTGTTGGTTATTGCAATAGAAAAACCGTTTGCAGTTCAAAACAAATTATAATTTACGAACAAATTAATCACACTAGCGAATCACACACTGAAGGTACACGACACAACTATACGGAACGCGCGGCAGTTTCTAAACGTATTCACTGCTTAACCGCCAACAACAAACTCTGCTTTAACTTTTTTTTTTGTGAATGGCAACTCGTAGTTTTGATCACTGAGGTACTGGCTACTTAACCGAACTGTCCTGTGGGTGCCTTAATGATTTTACTCAAAAGAGCCTCCAGCCAGGAGCGGAAATGACCGCACGCTAAGGGCACCCCCTGTGGGGTACGGACCTCGGCTTAGGGCGTCATTGAGAGAGGGCAGCGAGTGGGGACAGGCTGGATCGAATGGTTTATAATATTATGATTATTAACAGGGGAATTTAAAGCTACAGGCTCAGCTACGGTGTGGGCTGAGGCCTCATCGGACATCTGCTTTAACTCCGGTCAAGCGTTATTTTATAGACTCTGTCGAGCGCCACCTGGTGGCGCTGGCGTCCCGATTAGTCAAAGTCAAACGATTGATTTAACGTATTTCCGACATATCTATCTATATCGTTTGTATGTTTGTAAGAGTTAATCTCCGGAAGTGCTGATCCAATTACAAAAATTCCTTCTTTGACAGAAAGCTACACTTGCCAAGTATCATAGGATAATGTTTCATCGACGCGGACGAGGTCGTGGGCAGAAGCTACTGCTATTATAATTACAATTAAGCAAGCCTATACAAAATTGTCTCCATTTGGTTCTTGGCTCTCGTTAATTAAGTGGAAAGTTATTTCTCATTTCGTCAGTTCGTTCGTGACATTCCGTACTTGATACATATTAATAGCATTCTTAATTAGATTATAAGTACACGTCTACCTTTAGGTATGTACTTGATCCATATAGTCGTACTCCAATTTCTGTCACTTCGAAGCTACTTTGCGTCAATATAACTTAAGTATCTAATTGGTAACTAGATAAGTGTTGTGACAAGCAATCTTTAATGAAGTTAACTTAGCTTCGCCTTTCATTACGTTTAATTTAATTTCAAAAAGATACTAGCTGGAAACGTTACTGAAAAGTATGGTACTTAAGTATGTACTAGGTACATTCTATCTTCTATATATATATATATATATATATATATATATATATATATATATAATATATAAACGGGGACAATTTAATCACAGTTTTGCTAGAACGAACGTTGTTCAGACCATGGTCTACTACCATTCTATCATATCATCGTACCAATTGCCAAGGTCAGTCTTGCTCAAATGTCCAGTTGAGTACAATAGAGGAAGATTCCTGTGATTTTAATGAAGAGACCAATGACTCAGCCACATTTGAACAATTTATGAACATCCAGCAAGAGGAAGAGGAAGAAGAAGAAATCGAAGAAGACATGACTGTTAAAGTAGACTTTCAAGAGTATGAATCTGATTAAAATATCGAAAGAAATCAAAACAATAGTTAACCTAATAATCAATAGCAATACCAATATAATCAATATCATAATAAGGTAATATCTGGAACTTGACGGGTATTGTTCCCTTAAATTATCCTAAAATTGTCATGACAGTTAGTGGAGTAGGCCTACAGGGGAAACCACGGTAAAAAAAACGCGTCGAGTACACTACCTCACAGGTGGCGTGGAGATGTGTGCATATCATGTATAATGTGACTCTTAGAATCGCGATATCTCAGGAATGGTAACTCTTAGGAAAAAAATCGCAAAGACCATTTTTGTAGAGAATTTTTACATCTACAACTTTGGTATGAGGTTTTTTTTGATAAAACTTACCGTTTTCGAGAAAAATCCAAAAAACCTCAAATTTTGACCTTTGACTCCGAATAACTTTTGTAGCACATAGGATCTATGGGGATTTTTAACCTTTATTTGTAATGGTAACCCTTAGCTCTCCACCAATATTTGGCTCTCCGGCAATTTTTGTTATTTGACCACTATTTTTATGTCTAAATTGACCGGACTTCAAATGTCACTGTGTACAATAAAAAGGCTGGTAGCTGCTTACTTCATCTCTAAGGAGTAGATTTTAAAGATAATGAATTAAAAGACTCGGGAAGTTCCTGTTACGGAGAAAATAATTAGGTACCATTTGTAGTATTTGGCTAGTAATATCTTAAATTTTAATGCATTATAATTAAATCTTCTCGTTCAGACAAATTGTAATTCAATATTTTTTTTCGTTTATTCTCATTGAAACATCAATGATCTTAGTTGTAACTGGTGAGTCGCTGACATCAGCAATGATTTCTAGAAATGCTGCTATTTATTTCAATAATTCTAAAACCCATCAAATAGAAGATGTCAACAGCACCTGATGCTGAACTGAAAAACTGAAAACAAACTCTTCCGAAACGGAAATTGGTTAAAGTTCTTGACTTTTCTTGAAAAGTGAAGCTTTCTTGTTGAAAAATGAAAGGAAGCTGACATTCATGAGAGATGCCGCTGACAAGATCTAGCATAAGGTGGGCTGAGGGAGCTACTCTCGATCTGCGAGATGTATGCGGAGGTACACGGCCTTAAATACAACTCTAAAAAGAGCGAGAGTCTGGTGTTTAAAACACACAAACAACAGCCCCGCCGTGTACCTCCGATATATCTCAATGGCGTGGTACTAAACGTAGTTGAGAAACTTAAGTATTTGGGCCACATTGTCACTAGTGACCTACGCGATGACAGTGATATAGAGGGGGAGCGCAGGGCGTTGGCGGTGAGGAGCAATATGCTTGCCCGCAGGTTTGCTCGCTGCACGGCAGACGTTATGGTGAGCGTATTTAAAGCGTTCTGTCAGTCCTTTTATTCGAGCGGCCTGTGGGTGTCATATATAAGCCGAGCCTACAACATCCTGCGCGTACAATATAACAACGCTTTCAGGATACTGTTGCGGCTGCCGCGGCGTTGTAGTGCATCGGGCATGTTTGCCGAAGCTCGCACGGATGGTTTTCATGCCATCATGCGTAAAAAAGCGGCTTCCTTGCTACACAACGCTTGCGTAGCACTCGCAATGGCCTCCTGAAAATGATTGTTAACAGGCCAGACTGTCCTATACAATGGCGCTGGGTAGAATTAGCTATAGGTACACGAAGATAATTAATTATTAGATGTACCTATGGTGCTACCACACTGTGTATTTCAACTATTTGAAATATACAAGTTCATGTTCATGTTTAGCTACTTTTAGATAGTTTACAGTGTTAGCTGTCTATTAAAAGTATAAAATTTACTGTATCTTTTACTAATAAGATAATTATTACGATTTACATGGCTAAAAACTAACTTTTTTTTAGAGAAAACTGTATTACTTGCTAAATTGTGTAAAAGTTATAAAATTAATTACAAAGTTACATACATAGCCCTCAGGCTGGTCTGTCGACATATAGAAATCAAAAATTTAAAAACTCTATAAATTCTAGTTTTTCAGGGTGTGAGGCGCCTCTGAATGTGTGTGGGTTTTAGATCAATTTTACATCATTATTAATATAATTCGTTATCTCAGTTAAGTAGGTTTTTTTTATGGAAGAAGTGTCTGAATATTAGGCCCAGTGTTAGGTCTCGGTCTAGGTTACCACCAAAAAACGCTATAATTCAACCTATACAGAATGGAATTTTTTAATCTCATCTGGAGGGAAAATACTATAAATAATGGAGATAGCAAATTGTACTCAAAGGAAACATTCCTTTATTAAAAAAAAAACAAATCTGCATTCAAAGATTTTTGAAAATTCGCTTGCCATACTCGGGAATCAAACCGAGCCTGCCTAACTGAGATTTACAATGTACTATTTCGATACTAAATTACTATTTCGATGGCAATTACATTAACTAATCACATGATTCTAAGTTGTTACATGATTATACTCGTAAACACTATTTATCGTTTGGGTGACACATCGTCGTGAACAAATACCCACTTCCTAAAATGATTTCGGAAGTAGGTATTAAAAAAGAAAACACGTTTGATGTGTAAACAAAAACATTTTATTAATATTGTCGTATTTGTAGAATTACGTTACGGCAGTAATATTGAAGTAATAAATCCGTAGTAATTTAGATATAATTTTTTTAATCTTACTGTAAAACCTTAAATTATGAACATTTATCGATACCAGAGGGCAGAAACTAGACATGTCATTTGAATTTAACTTTTATGATAATCCGTACCTAAAACTATAGCTGTTTAGTACATGTTCCTGCATATACTTACATACATAAGCCACTTGACAGGTGACGTGTATTGCAGAAACACGTGTTCTAAGGCACGGCGGCGGTGCTCGCAAGGGAATTTCAGTTATTAAATTTCATTTCCCCAACTTTAGTTATGTGCTATGAATTCCCTCCTACTGTTTGAGCCAATTATGTTGTTGATATGTAAGTTTTCCTGGTGTTTGGTCTACTTTCATGTTTTCACTGTCTATGAAAAGTAAAATATTAGGTAATGTTGTGATGGTTTGAGATATCTTGAAAGAAAGAAAGTTGCAATATCAATAAATTAATTCAGTTATTAAGTTCATGCTGGTAAAATAAAAATTTGTACGAACCCTTAACCATCTTCTCAAGAATGTCGAATACAAGACATTTTTATCTCCTTGATCAAAAATAAATTATTAATTTGAAATTTTTTGAAGATTCCATTACGTGGAAGCAATTAAATTATTTGTCGTTTTTATTGTTTTTGTATAAACTTACAAAATACATAATGTTACAATTTCGCTAATTTTGATTTTAAATACAAATATTATATTTTTTGAGCGTTGCTTCTGTAATATTGTTTGAATTTTACTCACGAAATAGGAGGACAAGGTAAGTTAAGATGTCAGGCATACGTCCGATGTCTTCGACAGCTCGTAACAGAGTGATGACGTAGGTACTCTCCCAGATGGACAGTTGACATGACACTTGGCAGCATGTGTTGCTAACCTTCAAAGCACTTCGTCTTAGAATGACGTGTGCAGTCCAGTGACGATTCAGCCTCGATGAAAAGGTGACGTCATATGGTGTGAAATGTGATTTAGCCAATTATTTAAATAAAAATGGTAAATGGAACCTCAAAACACATTTTGCTGAGACTGAAACTTTTAATGTAACTAAACCAAGTGGAATATACTTTCGTAGGTATCTAAGTAATATGTCAATCTTAATCGCTGGTAATTTAAATATCGCGACGAATTCTCCCAGCTTGATTTGTCAGTGCTCACGTAGGTACATAATATCAGATTCTTTTTATTTTATTCAATATTTGGTGTTGGAATAATATTGTAGGTACCCGATGTTTAGCCAAAATTGAATTGAATCGTAATATTGTGGACACCCTGTGGGCAAAGTTTTACACCGTACCATAAGGTCCACCGTCCACGACGCCACTCGAAAAGTATCGTTTTACAAACTCAAATCACCAATGAGTAGCCAGAATGCTGCTGAAGTGGCAATGGGCTGGCCATGTTTGTCGAAGGACCGATGGCTGGTGGAGCAGACGAGTCCTGGAATAGAGAACGCGTTTCGGCCATATGTGTAGTGGGACGCTCCCCAGCTGGATGGACCGACGACCCTAAAAAGGTGGCTGGGACAGACTAGATGCGGAAATGTGTTGTGTGATGTGTTGTGGCGCGGACTAGGAGAGGCCTATCTGCACTGTGCAGCAGTGGACTGCGATAAGCTAAGTTTTTTTCTTTAGCCAGAATGTCACTAGCACTAGTGTTTCAATGGCAGTCCGTACACAACGCAACCAAACAAAAAACTCAAACTCAATGCATTTATTTCAAATAAACCAATTACAGGCACTTTTGAATTGTCAATTGGTCGGTCAGTCAAAAAAATTAAGCTAGTTGCCCATTCGAAAGCGTAGTAGGTACCTATGGAGAAGAACGGGCAAAAATCTCCATAGACACTCTTTTAAATCAACATAACACAAACTAGTTAAAACCGTGTTAGTCAGTCGCGTCGTGTGCGGACCGTCATTGAAATATCTACTAGTGCTGTGACATTCTGGCTGTCATGGACGACGGGCCTAACAGTCATCACAAATCCTATTGCAAACGAACACCGGATCCTGTTACCTTTGTATCCGTAAAAGTTTGCGCATAGACTCAAGACCACTCCATTTGATTGATACACTTTTTCCGGTCGGCTGGGTATAACAACTTCATCACTTATTTTCTTCCCAAAGGATGGGCTGTTTTTGTTTGTGGGTACATAGCATTGTACAGATCCCGGAAGTAAATATTGCATGTCGGGTTGTATAAAAAAATTGACTCTGTAGAACGACGTCTCTGTCAGTCATACCTGTGCGATTGTAGAGCCCGTAATACACATAACTGTAGCATGTACAAAACTATGCAAGTAGCTTGCATGCCAATGGTACCGATTCTCTTGTCATAAAATTCTCTAAACTAGACTAAAAATCACTAAAATTTAGTTTATTCCTGTCAAACGACCATTTCCTATTCTGAAATAGACTAAAGTGACACAACTTAACTATATTTTAGTTTGACAGCACTAAGATGGCACTGAGTTAGTAATTCAGTGAAAATGGCAATTTTGCTATTCTGAATTTGACGTTTTTTACCTAAAATTATTGTTGTCTAACTAAATCTGACTAAGTATATTTAATCGCTGTTAAAAAGGTGTGTAATAAAATTAGTTGTCATGAACTAAAATTCACCACAACCCCTCGACTTCAGGTGCAAAAACAGTACTGTATCTTTTTTTTTATAATTTTGCTTATATCTCGAAAGTGGTGTATCCTATTGCAAAAGTAATGAAAATTTCGACCCCCTGTATAAGACCCTTAAACCCCTAAAAGTCTACAGGTAGGTAATAATTTTTCATATTTTCCATATAAAAGTGACAAAAAATCCATATAAAACACGTCCAAATAGCCCCCCATGCGCGCCTCCGGCTCTAAAGAAAAATCACGGTGTAAGGCAAACAAGTACCACATGGAGTCGCGATTGTCAAATTAAATTTTAGTTGCGTCAAAATTATTTTTAAATTTAGAGATATTTTTTGCAGAATAGCTTTAAGATTCTCATAGCCAAAAGTAAGGAATTTTAGTGAGAGTTTAGTTAGTTTAGTTCGGTGTACAAGATAATCGGCACTAATGTACGCTAATAGCTTCTGATTAGTGATAATAACAATGGCATGCACGCTACTTACATAGTATTGTACGAGGTACATGCAAGTGTATTACGGGCTTTAAGCTCGATTTTATAACGGTCGGATGCTGTATTTGAAGTCCGATTCATACTTAGCGTAGTTTTTATTATGGTTGTGATCCAGGAAAAGTAAATATGCTGACTGGTACACTCTTATGGCTTATGAAACTTTCTGGCGGCTAGGAACATGAGGCGAGTCGCTGCGCAATAACAAATTCAAGTGTCAGCGGGGGTGAGGGGTGAGGTACTGCGCAGCGAGCAGCGCACTTCAGAGCCTCTATAAAGTTGAATCGGCTGTACATATAACGACACAAAGAAGATCCAATTTTTTATCTTTTTTTTTTAAGCTATTGCATAGCTTTTATCGCGGGCTTTGAGCGCGGCGACCGAATCAAGAAATTCTATAGAGGTATGAGGAACAGGGTGTAAAGCTCACTCATACTCTATTGAAAAGGGAGGATCCTCCGACCAGACGGGTGTTGTGTCTGGTGGGCAACTGCCCAACGGTTGATGTCGGGATGTTGTATATATGCTAGTTGCGCGGTAAACTCTGCTTGCGCGATGCAGGATTTTGTGTGACGTCATTGTGACGTGCAGCTCGCATGTGGCGATGTAGATACCGCTACAATTCCGTAACGAAAATAAAACCTAACACCCCCCACTCCGCCTAGCATGTAGCTCGGCCGAGCGTTCGCTTAATGTGTATGTATATGGTACGACTGTACTTGAATTAATATCAAAGAAAAAAATACTGCATAAATAAATAATTATAATTGCATAAGTTGATAAAAAATGCTATGCAATAGCTTTACCGCGGCAGTCCCCGAGTGTATTCTTTTTTTCTTTTCTTGTGGCTTCGCACAAATTTTTATTTCATGAATAAATTATTTAGTCCCATTTCGTTTAGGTACTTATAATTAGTCAAAACTAAGTTGGTCGCTAATTTGTGATTTTCTAAAAGCCGGCATTATCTTCATATTCTTCCATAACGCAAATGAAAGAAAAATGATCATACATTTGTGTATAATGATTGTTTTTCTTTAAAATCTACCTATCTACGAACAGTCGCATACACGCTTATTACATTCCAAAAAACAAGTAAAACAAACCTACACCCTAATTCGTAACACACTATGAATCAGAACCTGAATCATTTTGAAGGATATTGCTAATGCATTGCTTCATTAAGTTCGCAAAAATAAAAATCTGCTTCACTACGTAAATAACGAAATTAATGTTGTTAAACTGTCAAATGAAAGCCATTCCTACTGTTAGTGTGTTACGCAATTACCGCGCTGCGTTTTCAAGGGTGTCAAAAACATTAATTTATAGAAACAAAACGAAATAATTATAATAAGTTATTCATAAACCACTCAGTACCTAATCATTTAAACATCCATCTGACGGAACCCACAAACAGCCCGCATCTTATGAACAAATAACACTTGACGGCAAATGTTCTAGAATACAAATTAGACGGAAGATGCAATTTCACGGAGTGATGTGACGGTTTGAACAGCTTCCAACATTTTAGACGCAGGAATTTCCAATAGGAAATGTTTATTTTTCAGTATTAGCTTATATTCTAGTCGGCTCTCGTTTAGTATTCATCCAATAACGGTGACACTTCGGCGTTCTCTTTTTAAATGTAATATTTCTGGTGTGTTCTGCTGCTTGCCTGGCGTCGCGTCGGTGCACGTTTTGTTCGTTCCTATAGTTTGAACATGATTAATTGTAGTTATGTGAGAATTAGAATGGATAGAGAAAATGCCTGATTCTTTATTAATAAAATAACAATAATTGGATAAATGATAACGGACTCAAAAATTATCATGTTATGTAACCCTACGCGTCACACAATTTTTGTGGTCGTAAATAAATCGTACTAACGTCAAGTTAGAAAATTCAATTAATCAAATTATAAAAAAGTACCTACCTACTAAACCGTTTTACTAAAAACTTTGCTCATCAATCATTCATTGGAATCGATTGAGCGTTTGTTACCGATGTTGCTAGTGCTGGGTTTGACGCAGAATATGCACTTCTCAAAATTAGCACTTCTCAAAATCAGCACTTCTCAAAATTGGTGTGAATTTTATCACAATGGGTCAAAATAAAAACCGTTTGCTTATAATATTTTTTTTAATTATGTTGCACGATTTTTAGCACGATACCTACCAGTAGTTTCTTTGTAAAAAGTAATCACGTTCAGGAAATGTTTGATTATGTTTTTGTAGTACACGTCAGGTATACACTTAATATAAGTATTCCAGACATTCACGTTTATGTATTTTACAACCATAAACATGACTATAACACACACAACCGAACCAACGCAACACCAGTACAAATTTTTTGATACGTTTCTCGCAATATTGTCAGTTTGAAAAAAATCACTTCTACCATCAGAAAAAAATGTTTCTTCGAATTAACTAAGTGTTGCTAATATAAAAAAATACATTTAATTGGAACAGTGGTGTTATATCTGTACTATGATTAATTTACTTGTTGTTATTTTAGATTTTTACATTTCTGTTGGTGTGATAGGACTAAATAATAAAATAAATAAAAAATAAACAAACGGTTTTTATTTTGACCCATTGTGATAAAATTCACACAAATTTTGAGAAGTGCTGTTTTTGAGCAGTGCACATTTTGCGAAGTGCACGTTTTGCGTCAAGCGCACATTTTGCGAAGTGCACATTCTGCGTTACACCCATAAGGTATCAACAACTAAGTCAGAAACCCACCTTTTTTTTTTCGCGTGGAAATCCTCATGGATGTCCTCCACCCTGCGGCGGGTGGAGGGGTCTGTCAGATTCTTACTGACTAAAACCACACGGTGTTCTTCTGCTACCTTTAGCCGGGTGCTGGAGTGCTTGCGCATTTCATCACGCTCCCCGGGCCAGGTGTTGGCCTGCATGAATTCATGCGGGCCCCGTCACCCTCAGCGGCGGCATACGGCCTCAATTCCTCTAGAGCAGTGGTTCCCAACCTTTTTTTGACCAGGGACCACTTTGATTTCATTATTATTAGCAGGGACCACAAGTTTAAAAAATAAACTGTATAAATCTAAAAATAAACTTTAATCGAAAAGTTTGACATACGTAATCGTATAATTCAAAGTAACATTATTTATCAAAACACTATTACTTACTTTCAATCGATTCCTGGACTTATTTTTAATTATCAGTATAGCAGAAAATCCTAGTTCTAGAGGAAAGCATGAGATAGCGCAAAGCGATTTCTCGAATTTTAGCGTATGAAATTGTTGTTTTACACCAAAACTGCTCTGAAGAATCAGATTCAAACGCGTCCTTACAGTTTCTATCAATTTGTTTGAAATCTTGCGCGGACCATATTTTAGCTTTTGCGGACTAGTAGTGGTCCACAGACCACTGGTTGGGAATCACTGCTCTAGAGAGAGGCGCGCGCGGAGCACGGCGCGCCACCCACTCGGGCCTTTCACTGTTCAAGCAACAAACTCCCCAAGTCTGTTGCCTGCAGCCCTCACCCTAAGGCGGCCGGAGATCGTTCCGCGTCCTCAGGCGCCCGGTGCGTCTGCTACGGATTGGAAGGGAGGTTGTATCCTCTCTCTCCTTTTCCGCCGCCTCCTTCGTGATCATCACTTCCTCACAAAAGGAGGCGACGGCGACCCACGCGCTCTCACTTCCGACCATGGACTGGATCATGTCCGGAAGCGAGAGAGTATCCGCAGCACCAACCGTCGCGGCAAGGTCACGGCGCTGCACTGCCCAAGCAGGGCATTCCTCAAGGGTGTGCTGCGTCGTGTCGTCGAGACAGTTGCAATGGTGGCAACCGGGTGTTGGTTCCCGGCCTATGCGGCACAGGTACTTTCTGAAGCACCCATGTCCGGACAATACCTGTGTCAGCCGGAAAGTCAGAGCGCCATGCCGTCTCTCCAGCCACTCCCTCATAAAGGGTCTTACCGCCGCTATAGTGGCGTGCCCTAAGTCAGTAACCCATCTACTGTTAGCATTCTCGCTTATTCTTGATGTATGCACCTAAGTAATATAACTCTGAAGCCACTCAGCAGTCCATCATAAAATACGGGGACATTCGTCATCTTGTGGTCTACTATTTAATTGTTTGAGATTCAGATGATAAAAATAAAAAGTCCCTGAAGACTTTCAGAGTCTTAATTTGTTTAGTAACAGTTTTCCAAAAAAGAACGAAATAACATTGTTCAGTGGTAAGAAAATTATCACGGCTTATCCAAGTTCGCTTATTGTCTTGCGCTACAATAAAGTTTACTGATAAAATGAATATCGCTCTTAATCTCAAGTAACTCTTAAAGAAACACAATAATGATTCTAAAAATAAACTTTCAAAGTAAACAAAACATGAGCTGTTTCATTATGAGAGCATGTAAACGCTTCTATTAAACTTAGCAGACAAGAGACTCTTAACAAGCACGAAAGGAAAAAAAAAACGAAAACTTCAGACGGACGTACAATCATTTAATGAATTCGCAATTTGCATACCGACAACGACCCAAGAAAAAAGTAAGGATTCACCTAGAGAGGATTGTACGAAAACATTAAAAAAGCATTTCATTATAGCTCGCTTGTTCAGCGCACACAATATGGTCGAAATACGTTGATCAAATTATTGGTCTGCAATAGTCACAAACCAAATACGTGATCAAATTTTTATGGCAATTGATTTAGCTTTGTGGAGTATTATTTTGGAATATGTACCTTTATTTTGTTATGTAGTCGAGATCTAATTAAAGTGGAGTAATAACTAAGCTGTACTCATTTAAATGGTACAGACACACCACTACAAAAGTCAAACAGCTCTATAAAATATCTAAAGTTGGTGCTACTTCGTCGTTCTGTAATCGTGCTCTTGTCTCTCCTATTATTGGTGTCCCTTTTGTTCCGTCTTTAAATTAAAGACTATTGACCTTAACTTTCTCCTTTGCCATTGCCCCGTCCCGTACTATTAGTAACTGAAGTAGATCGGACTAATTACAGGAAACATTTCCGTGGCAAAGTATCATTCATCTGTTCCCGTCTGTACCTAATCTAAAAATGCAAAGGGGACCATTTACATTCTGTTAAAAGAGTCGTCTATATGTTGAAATGTGTACAGTCGATACTAAAAGTTGGACCGTTCGGAAAGAGTTACCGAATTCATGAAGTGCAATTCCACTTAGCTTTGGGTCGGTAAAACGCTGATGCGGACGTGGTAATTTGGGTAATTTTTCCACGAGAAGAGTCAGTTCAGCGGTCAAAAGGAATGATTCCATTTCAGTCGATGTGCTCTCACGTAGTTCTAGTAGTTGTATTAATTAAATGCAAGCCCCTGAGTCCATTTTACGAGCCCCGGTAGAGTGGAACTCGTTTCGTTTATCCGCTTCCACTCATAAGCAATTACTTTGCCGAAACGACTTTCCGAGGGACCACGAACGTGTAAAGAAATTAAGCTTTGCGGATTTTAGGACATTAATAGTGGTTAGAGATTTGAGTGCGGTGTGTCAGGTAGGTATATACAGACTTAAGGATATCTGTTGAATGTGGCTGAGTGTACAGAGTAGGAGAATATTTACTACGAATAAAGTGCAATGTTTTTTTGTTGTTGGTGTTTTTTAAGGATTATTTTCATTCTTCCTCTATTGCAGCATATGATGTAATATGGCAAGATATTTTATGGATTTATTTACCTACCTTAAGTACCGGGCCGCCTCTCCCCATAACAAAAAGTTTTCGCCTACTCCGCTCTTCGTTTCGTAGTTGCTATTCAAGAGCCTATCCGCAAAATTGCCATTTTAAGTGTGTATATTATTCTGTAGTTATTTTGACCAATAGTTTATTTGGGCCCGTTGTTTGATCAATAGTCAAACATACTAATAGTTAAAATGCGTTGGTTAAACCAAAAATTTGTAAAAAATTACAGAAGTATGGTGTTTGACAAATGGTTAAGCTAAATGCAGTAAAAAAAATGCTATAAAAGATAACCATTCCCAGATAGAGTAGTTAAACTTTGACAGCTATTGACTATTGTCAAGTAACTTATTGTTAAATTGACTATTGGTCATGTTTAACTATGTATCAACTAGGGCCTGTTGTTTGGCTCCCAGACTGCAGCGGGCCGGGGCTGCCTTGAAGCGGGTCTTGCCCAATCTGGGGGGACCAAACGCCTCCTGCCGGAGGCTCTACGCGGGGGTCGTGCGGTCTATGGCCCCAGGCATGTCGTCCCCATGGCATGGCATGGAGGCTCCGGCCAGCCCGCCGGTTGGACGCGTCCCAAAGGGTCATGGCCATCCGGATGGTCCGGGGATACCGCACGGTCTCCTGCGAGGCGGCGAGCCTCCTTGCCGGATTGCCGCCGTGGGATCTGGAGGCAAAAGTCCTCGCGCACGTTTGGGAGTGGCGCGAGGAGGCGAAACGCCGGGGCGTAACTCCGCTGCCGCGAGAAATCGCGGCACAGCGGACAGAGCTCCGGCGGGATCTCATGGAGAGTGCGATTGTCGCAACCCAGCGCAGGGCACGCCACAATTGCGGCGGTAAGACCCCTCTTTCAGGCGTGGCTTGAGAGGCGCCACGGCGTCCTCACCTTCCGCCTGACGCAGGTCCTCACCGGACATGGCTATTTCGGGAGGTTCCTGTTTCGGATAAGGAGGGAGGAATAGCCCGGGTGTTATCATTGTGTGAATCGACCGGAGGACACGGTGGAGCATACGGTGGAGGTCTGCCCGGCTTGGGCGGAGCACCGCCGTGACCTCGAGGTGGCGATCGGCGGCGGCGACCTCTCGCGTCCGGCCCTGGTTCAGGCCATTGTACGGAGCGAGAGGGAATGGGAAGCCGTCACCTCCTTCTGCGAAGCAGTAATGCTCGCGAAGGAGGAGGTGGAGCGTGAGAGGGAGAGGCAATCACTTCGCCCTCGCGCCCCTAGTCGCCGCAGGAGGATACACCCTGGGCGTCGGGAGTCGATTGCCGACTCCCGGCCACTGTAGGCGCGGACTTGCGGACGGCGAGCAATGGGCAGCTCGCCGTCCGGTAAGGACCAGGCCCGGGTCGACGGCCTGTCGTGTTCCACGCGCGCCTTAAAGAGATGTCAGCACCATTGACGGGGTTTGACGGGATAGGACCGATGCCTGCCGGGCTCGCGGATTGTTCGAAAGAGTTACCGTGGCCCTGGCGCACATGCAATTGAAGGAACACGGGTGGGTTTTAGTCAGTAAGAGTCTGACACGCCCTTCCGCTCCGCCCAGAGCGGGAAAGGTCATTTGATGATGGGTAGTATTTAAACGCAAATCAAAATATATCCTTTTTCTATGCAATAAGATTCCGAATTCCCATCAAAATTACTGATTGCACAGCAAAATATTCAACTCAAAATATCACTAAACACACTACAATTTATTTTCGCAGCGTACAGCGATTTTTCCTAAAGCAAAAGCCTTTTCATCAACGTCACGTTTTACCGAAATCTAGGGTAATCTAAATATAGGGTTAGGGTTAATAAGCTGGTCGACGGAGCCCCGCTTCGCGGGGCTCCTATTTCTGTCTAAAGGGTTTAAAGGAACCTAACCAACCGAACCTCGGGATGCCACTGACGTCGACCATCTAGGGTTAGTATTTTCGGGAACATTTATTATGTTTTCGGAAACTTAGTTCATCACTCAAAGCATTTTAATTTTACTGAACCTGACTGTATCTGATTTCTTCAAACTTGTTTTGGTATTGGTTTTAAAATGTGGTACTCGTTGGGAATAGAAAATAAATTCGGAAATAAACTAATACCAAATGGTATTAGCTCTTGGTATTGGATGGGAATAGAGCATTTTTACGACAAACGGCTGATCGGAGACAAATACATAATACTCACACGCTATGAATGTGAGTATTATGTATGTACGGTCTGGATGATTTGCTGTGCAGTCAGTATTTAATTTGCTGTGCAGTCAGTATTTAAATGATGGAAATAAATTGATAGGTGATTATTTATTTGATGTGCAATTAATAATATCCCTTTGATGATTTCTACCCAAAAAAAAAAAAAAAACATAGAAAAAGGGCCTGCTGTTGTCAATTTAACAATTAGTTATTTGAAATATTCAATAGCTGTCAAAGTTTGACTGCTCTATCTGCGCGTGGTTAACTTTTATAGCAAATTGTCAATTTTTTTAACTTTAGTTAGCTTAACCGTAACAACCAAACAACGTACTTCTGTCATTTCTAACAAATTGTTAGTTTAACTAACGCATTTTAACTATTAGTATGTTTGACTACTGATCAAACAACGGGCCCTTAAAGGGCTCATTGTTGTTTGACAAATGGTTAAGCTAACTGCAGTTAAAAAAATACTCGGTTTTTCAATCGCCAGTTAACTTTTATCCGACGAATAAGTTTGTCATTTTGACAGTTTTTGTATGGACAATCTGTCAAAATGTCACATTTATTATTCAGGTAAAAGTCAGATGACTGAAAAATCGGCCGTAAGAGCTTTGTTAGCAAAAACAAATGCACTTAAACAGTAGATTGAATGCCCGCGTAGCGTTATTTGAATCTTTGTGTGTACACGGATGTAATAATTTGCTTTGGCTTTACAATTTACAGAGCTGTTCTCTGTTAGCAGTCTCAATGGAGAACCAAATTACTATGTTAGTTTCGACTTCGACTAAAAGCAAGCTCCGACTCCTCTCTACCAAAATACCACTTAATATTAATTTATAACCAGTATCTTGTGCAAGATTTATCTGCTTAATCGCAGTGACAATCGTTTTTTTACGATCGAAACTATAGCCATTAAGTCAATACTTGAACACTTTTTTACGACTCTCGATTAAGCGAATGAACAGATTTGAAGACCGAATAAAACGACGAGAGTACGATTGTTTATAAAGTTAATTTATCAAGTTTTTCTGTGTCGCAACTGGCCGTTGAAAAACGAATAACTGAATGTAAAAGGTTTTTGCATATTTTATGAGGCTATTGTGTATTTTATAATTATTTTAGGATTTCAGACAAAAGTTTCGAATACAAAGCAAATGTCCCTGAATATTTAAATTCCTGATTTGAAAAAAGACCATTTTACTTTCCAAATTTGAAAGATCTCGAAACTTGATTCTTAAATGTTTGTATTGAAAATTGCGCAGGTAGAAGTGAGTTTCGTTCCATATTCAAAGTTTGGTGCTTGCGAACTTTGCGCAACCATAGATTGTGTGATAAAGAACTCGGTATGTGCACTTCGTTGCAACTGAGTTCCTTTTAGGTGAATTCCGCATGAATCGAATGTAAAAGACTTTGGGAATATGCGGGCGTCCGTTTGCGTTGCAGGTTTAGTGCTGGTTGCTGTAGCACGCTCGTGTTGCAAACGCAAACGAGCGCGGATCTTCTCACATGTGTTTGACTTGTTTCGTGATTATTTGGCAGTATTTATATTAGTAAGATTTGGTTTAGGGTTTTTAGTTAGAGCGGCGAGTGTGTGGTTACGCGGAAATAGAATAAGAAATGAATATACAAGAGGAAGTCTTGAAGTAGCACCAGTCACTGAAAAGTTGTGTGGAAATCGGTTGTCATGGTACGAGTACGTAATGTGGAGGAGTGAAGAAAATGTCTTGACGAAAGTTTTGAAAGACTAGGTGAAGACGAAAGCAACGATGGATGGACTGTGTGAAAAATGATATGGTTAGAAAAGTGGTGACTACCGAGATTACGATTAATAGAGAAGTGTGAAAGAAAAAAACATGTTTCGCCGACCCCAAATAAATTGAAATACGGGCAGGAGCAAAGAGCGATTGTTGAAAGTCAAAGTCAAAGTTGAAATCAAAATAGCAAATAGATACTTAGCTTACTTAAAAATAGAGCCTTTTGTTGGTAACTTGCAACAAATTGTCAGTTTGTAAAGTATATGTTTAGTTAAAACGTGCCACAGCGTCACGTGCATCTTTGTTATCCATATTCAATGAGGTTATATAATACTAGAGGAGCAACGTCGTACCAACAATTTCAGAAAAACGGAACCACCTACGAGTTTAAAGTCGTAGCTTTGAAACGGATACATAAAATATCAATCTGTCAAAATAATCTATGTTTGTCTCATATCTTCTACCGTCAAACTAATTACGTTGGAATAAGACAAAACATTGTTATCGGAAAAATGGCCAGGATTGCCAATGATCAACATAATTTCCCCAGAATTAATTAATTTTTTATTGCTAAGCACTCACTTGCTCACTTGACGTCAAGCTGTCAACTGAAGTCAGATATGCTTGCGGACATATACGAAGTAGTAACACGTCGGCGCCGTACACTGCTGATCTAGTCCTATAAAACATCATTGTCCATTTTATAATACATAGTTAGTACGGTCAGTATTCTGCATTATCTAACCCCTCTTAGAAAGAAGAAGGCGGAAAGAGAGCTCGGGTTATGCAGGTAGTGACTGTACATACTCTGAAATAAAATTAATCAGTTGTACACACGGCTACACATCAAGCTATACATTTCCAGTATAAGCTAACTTCTCATTATACGGAAATCCTATACAATGCGAGATCAGCTTATACTGGAAATATATCACTTGATATAGAAAGAAAGAAAGAAAGAAAAATAGATTTATTTGTCACAGAAACACGTGCATAAAAAAAAGATAATTAGCTGTGGTAACAATGTAAAATAAAAATAAAACAAACAAAATAGATCTATAATCACGAGCACAAAACAGAAATAGTCTACAGCTGCACGTCATGACTGTGACAAGAAGGCTTCCTCTCAGCATGATACTGTGCTATGGGGGACCCACAGCACAGCGCTGATTTTCAGTGGTTACCCAAAAAGGACGTACGGAAACCAAGTCATAAACAAGATATGTAGCCGTGTGTACGAACATTTCCCAGAATTTAGTCGAACTTTTCTCTGTCGACGACCTGGAGTGGTCAAAATCGCTTATCATTGAACCTACCTACATAAGTATGGATAATATTGGAATGCTATGGTTACATAACTAACCTACCTCATCTATCAAATCCAATATTCAATTCTATTTTCGTGAGAATTATTCAAAACGAAAACATATCATTAATGGCAAACACAGAAAGAACGGTTACAGCAGCGGGGTAATTGCGTAACACACTAACAGTAGGAATGGCTTTCATTTTGACAGTTCAACAACATTAATTGCGTTATTTACATTGTTGAGCAGACAAATTTTTCGAACATATGAAGCAATGGATTATCAATAGGCTTCAAAATGATTCAGATTGTGATAGATAGTTTGTTACGCAATTAGGGTGCTGATTATTTTATAAATAGATACCGTATCTAATCCACTTAGTTCAGACAATAAAGAAATTCATACCTAGACCTACATAACTACATCTACATACGTAATGTATTACATTTTGTTTATATTTGAATATGTCTGAGTCGAAGAACAGTCCCCAAGTGGGATTGGAACTCAAAACAGTACAGATACGTGTTTGTTTATCTCAGAGAACTATGCATAAGGTTAAATAGATGGGTACAGAAGGCCGGCTACATATAACGGGCGAAAACAGTCCTACGCACAAAGGTCTTTAAGAAAAGTGGATCTCAAATAATGTCAAACAAATGCGCTTGCACTCGTTCTACAGTAGAGGAAATTAATTGTTAAGCATATTGGCACCCTACGTCAATTTGCCGTGGTCCAGCATCTGTTATATAGGTGTACAAGAATCTCCTGTCGCGTGGCCGAAATCTGAACTAACGCCGCCATGTTATTTTTTCAAAATGTTTACAAAAACAGCGCTCAGCATCTCCAGTCAACGTCATTCGAGCGCCAAAACGTCCTTGTTGCAGTGTGCAACTGTCAAAAAATGACAGTTGTGATTTGAATAAACGGCTATTTAAGTTGTCAGTCAATTTCCTTAACAATTACCTCATTACTAATAAACGTTGTATAGCGTCTGTGTAGTTACACACCGATTTCTCTCTTTCAGTCGTCAATAATTTGACGTTCGAAAGAAGAAGACAAAGCGTTGTGTAACTAGAGAGACGCTATACAACGTTTATTAGTAAGGAGGGTAATATTCCTGACTACATAGACGTGTATGTGTGCTCGTTTCAAGGAGTCAGCATTCTACACCTGTCTATTTTATACCAGTGGCTTCGCCGGGAATAAATCTATTTGATTGCTTGCGTGATCTCTGGCAGCTGAAACAAGCCTTTAAACTGCACACATGTTGCCAATAATATCAGAATAGCTAGTAAAATGTTTGATATAGCCCACTTTATGGAATAAACAGTTCGGAGAAATATGCTGGATTTTTTGATGTTTACAAGCGAAATGGATGAATTTGCGATAGGAAAATATTTTGTCTGCTTGTTGTTTCATGAGGTGATTGATGAAAACGTGTTCTACATGGTCGTTATTGATTTGCTGCGTTCCTTTGAAATGATAATGGAATTAAAAGATTATTTTTTGTGAAGAGAAAATGAATGGCATTGAAACTTTTATCAGGGAACCGGCTCGAAAGACCACAGCACGAACAACAAAGAAACGGAGCAATGTATGAATGATACATGGAAATATTGGAAAATATTGTAAGTAGGTTTATGCACGTTAGTTCTCATCTTTTTTGCAAGACACAGTACCTACCTATGTTGGTCTTGCTTATTTTCCCTTATTATGACGCCTATTGAAATAGATGTAAATGAAGTTAATATTTTAGTTTTGAATTTTCTAAGAAAATGAGTAATCAGTGAAGTTTTGGAAGGTAAAGTAATATTCCTGGACAATTAGCTAAACTTAGCTTTTGTTCTTCACCTAAATTATAATTTACTCCTAATTCACCAAGGTTTTTTTTTTATTTGACATGAGTTTGCTCTTGACTCTAGTCTAGGTCAGAGATGACAGAGACAAAGTCGACGATGGAGTGTGCTTACCCAGAAGTAGCCTTTTCACTCTCACTTTGAAGAACTAAAACTAAAAACTTGTGTCAGACTAACAAAATTGCCATCAGCAAAATATTCCTTCCAAATTCACGATCGCTTTTTGTTTCACGCCCAATATGTACAACGCAGTACAACTAAATAAAAAAGTGCAACATTACCGATTGTATCTCTCGTGATTTAGATACATTCGGTAACAAAAGCGTTTATTCGCACACCACAAAGCCTGGGCCGGCCCGTAAATAACACGACCACTCTATCCCATGTAACTACGTAGGTAAAGGCAGTCTACACTGGAACAAGCGCCTCTAGATTTGATCGTTATCGGATTCACAGTGCAATGGGAGGATCGTTAAAAAGCTTAAGCGCCAACTTCTGTGTAGTCTGTCCCTAAGCGGATTTTACAAGTTAATGTGGCGTTTGAATATTAATAGTTCGTTGATTCTGAGTCGGTTTGTATGCTGGTGGATAATGAGAGGATAACAGTAAGCATCAGCTTATAATAATCCTACAATTATGACAACTCGTAGAGCTCGTGAGGGACTCGTGGTTAAATAGTAACAGCCGCACGGGTCGATCGAAGGTTAAGCTACGCTTGCCGCGATCGGTTCGTGGATGGGTGACCGTCCATTATATGTCGAGACCTCTCCGTGCCTAGGAAACCGCATGCCGTAACCGCACTTGTAAAAATACATGAGAGAGCATTCCCTATTAGCTATTATTATTCCCTAAGGGAATGTAGCGGTATCTACATCGCCACATGCGAGCTACGCGTCACACTGACGTCACGCAAAATCCTGCATCGCGCAAGCAGAGTTTACCGCGCAATTAGCATATATACCACGTGCCGACATCAATTTCGGGCAGTTGCCCATCAGACACAACACCCGTCTGGTCGGAGCATCTTTCCTTTTATATGGAGTATAAGTGAGTGACACCCTGTTCCTCATACCAAAAATAGATCATGTGAAGACCATGTAGATTTGTGTCTGAAATGTTCTTTTGAGGAAAAATCACAGAGATTGACTGGACCTATCCACTCAGTACACGGATTTGTCAGCAATCGTGCAGCTCAACGCAGAACTTAAGGAGCTCAACTGTATAGATTTGTTTGTGTATTGTGTACCTATAGTAATTAGATTACGTTTTATTTATTTATTTGTGATGTTAGTCAAATTCGCTTTTTTGCCGAAAATACATCTCTGATATTTTTTTCTTGTTTTCAGTTTATTGTGTACAGCTGAGCTGAATAAAGGCAGCTAACTTGAAACTACTCACTTTTAAAACAAAGTTGTGAGTGTGCTGAGTAGTTAATTCTTTTACAGTATGCCATATACTCGTAAGCCAAAAAAGTTATTCACAAATAATAAAAGTGAATATTGGCAGTGTAATGAAGAAATCAAATTTTTGCCTGTTTACCAAATAGTTTGTTCGACTGTAGGTACTTACTAGGTAGGTACGTATTTATTTTTTACATTCATTGCGTTATTTACGTTGTTGAGCAGACAAATTTTTCAAACATATGTAGCAATATCTATGTAATACATATGGAATGCAATAAAGAATTGAGTATTGAGTATTGCATTGGGTTAGAAATAGGCTTCAAAATTATTCAGATTGTGGTTGATAGTGTGTTACGCAATTAGGGTGTCGGGTATAAAACGTAGATTATTTTTTATCCGGGTGACAATGTCCGACCTCCCCGCGGGCGAAGACAAAAATAAATGCTAGTGTTCAATAATATAATTGTAAAGGGTATTTCTGAATACGTAATAATGAGTTTTTCCCGAAACTACAGATTTTGCTGTATATTTACTGAATGTTAATGAGTTTTTAACTGACACATATACATTTATAAGCGATGCGCACGGCTCGAGACGTTGGCTAGATCACTGTGTTGCTACCAAAGCAGCGATGAGCACGATTATAAATGTACATGTTAAATATGATGTACTTTGGTCTGACCACTACCCTCTTGTAATTCAATGCAACTTAAATGAAATTAAAACTAAATTATACAATTCAAATAGTAATAAAAATAAATCATGTAATAAAATAAAATGGGGAGATAGAAAAATTAATCAAATTGACATTTATACAAAATTTTGTAATGATAATTTAAAATATATTGACTTTCCTAATGAATTAAGTGCATGTTGTGACTATGTTTGTAATAAATTGGACCACAGAATTATTATTGATAAAATGTATGATGACATTATTAATATTTTGTGCCAGGCCGCTTCTGACAGTAACGAGATAAATTATGTGCGAAATAGGAAACCGGTAATGGGGTGGAATGAGCATGTGGGTGATGCTCACAGGCAGGCCAGGCAAAAGTTTGAGCAGTGGGTGTCGTATGGCAGACCACGTGACGGTCGGGTTTGGACTGAAATGCAAACAAGCCGAACAATTTTTAAGTCGCGCTTACGTTGGTGCCAGAACCATAGTGACCAAATTAAAATGGACAAGTTGGCGTCGCACCATTCTAGGGGCGATTTTCGCAGTTTTTGGAAGTCCACCGATAAACTCAATAGTAGGCCGGGCCTGCCTGTGAGTGTTAGCGGCGCTGCTGATGTCACTGGAATTGCCGAACTATTTAGGCAGCACTTCGCTGTCTCGTCACCATTGGGACCGTCGCAGTTCACAAGCAGTCCTAGTGGTAGTGGTCAGGAGTTCAGCGTCCGGTTTACGGCAAAAGAAGTAAGACATGTAATTATGTCTATGTCGAGGGGTAAGTCTCCTGGCCACGATGATTTAAGTATTGAACATCTTAAACATGCTGGTCATCATCTGCCCAGGGTCTTATCGATGTTTTACTCCTTCTGTATAGGACATTCTTACCTGCCTGAGCGGATGATGAGAACTGTAGTGGTGCCAATTATTAAAAATAAAACCGGTGATGTCAGCGATAAGGCCAACTATAGGCCCATTTCATTGGCCACTGTAATATCAAAAGTGCTTGACAGTTTGCTTAACACACAGCTGGATAAATATCTAACTTTGCATGATAACCAGTTTGGTTTTAAAGCCGGTCTCTCTACAGAAGCAGCCATATTGTGTTTAAAGCAGACTGTCAGGTACTACACTGATAGAAGTACACCGGTGTTTGCTTGCTTCCTCGACTTGTCGAAGGCATTTGACTTGGTTTGTTATGACCTGCTGTGGCAAAAACTGCAGCAAGCGGCAGTGCCAGACGAACTGATTCGTGTGTTCCAATACTGGTACAGCAATCAGGTCAATGTTGTTCGATGGTCGGGGGCTTACTCAACCCCGTATAGATTGGAGTGCGGTGTGAGGCAAGGGGGGCTAACCTCACCGAAGCTCTTCAATTTATATATTAATGCACTGATAGAGAGGCTCAGCAGCATGCATGTCGGTTGCCATATTGGAGGTGTGTGCCTTAACAATATCAGCTACGCAGACGATATGGTGCTGCTGAGCGCCTCTGTCTGTGGAGTGGCAAAACTGATTAGCATTTGTGAAGAATATGCAAAAGAACATGGTTTGCTGTATAATACGAGCAAGAGTGAATGCATGGTCTTTCAAGCCAGGGGGAGTCCAAATTACTTACCAGCAATTAAGCTCAACGGATGCCCACTTAAAAGAGTTGACAAGTTTAAATATCTTGGACATTTATTAACCTCTGACCTGAAAGATGATGCAGACATCGAAAGGGAACGTAGGGCGCTGTCTGTTCGTGCAAATATGATCGCCCGCAGATTTGCTCGGTGCTCGAGGGACGTCAAAATAGCCCTGTTTAGGGCATTCTGTACGTCCTTTTATACTGGCAGTCTGTGGTTGGATTACACGCAGAAACAGTACGGAGCCCTACGTGTCCAGTATAACAATGCGTTCAGGGTGCTCTTGAGGCTGCCTCGCTTCTGTAGCGCGTCGGGGATGTTTGCCGAAGCTCGTGTGGATTGTTTCCACACAATCATGCGCAAACGGTGCACATCCCTGGTGCGTAGGATGCGGGGCAGCCGCAACAGTATCCTGAGCACGTTTTCTGAACGTTTTGACTGTCAGTACCTGAACCACTGCTGTATGGTTCACGTAAAGACTAATGTTATAATTTTATTTTAAATCGTGAATCCAATTTAAATTTTCAAATGCCTATTTAATTTTGTAATATTTATTTTGTGATTTTTGTGCCTACTAACATAGTTTATAAGTTTCAATTGTTACTAACCATTATGGATCATTGTTTTCTGACAATAAATTATTATTATTATTATTATTAATCAGCCTGTAATATGGGACTACAAACATTATTTAATTAACGGGTAGGACATGATTGACGTAATATATTATGCTGGTAATAAAATAGTCCACTTCGTGGTGGTTAACATATTATACGTATTCATATTATTACAATTTGTATTTTGTATTTATTTTGTTTTCCTAATTGTTATTTATAATCATAATATCTTTAAATCTGTGTAAATTAAATATTAATATGAGTTGCATGCCCATGTGACGTTAGAACATGGAGGAATCTTACGATAAAACATCTATGTACAAACTACCCATGTTTGCGAACCAATAAATGATTTGATTTGATTTGACATAAACAAAGAATGCAATATAATTACAATATTCATATAGCAAGCTTACCAAGAGTCTCGTATTGTTCAGCAACTGTGTTGTGGAAGTCAGATAGGCAGTTGCTCCGTGTACAATACTGATATTCAGCTTCATCTGGTTAGACTAGAAGCTGACTCCAACATAGTTGGGAAAAGGCTAGGAAGATGATAATGGCTCGTACACACAAAACATGGTAGAAATTTTACAAGTACAGTGGCGAAGATTTTTGCAATCATCGCCGTGTCCTCGTCATATTAGCCGAAAGAAATGCCTCTTGCAAGCATCGCCTCTTCTATACGAATCTGTACTAATATTATAAAGAGGTCAAATTTTAGAGTTTGTATGTAGGGGGTTATCTTCGAAACTTCTGATCCGAATATAAAAACTAGTGGACCTCGTGAGTCTGTCTTAAAACTTCACCGCGCTATTTAAAACAAAAGAGCGCGAAATGGTTGAGATATGTTTTTTTTTACTTTTAAACATCCTCGCCATTTCGAAAAATTTCGAAAAACGGAATCGACAAAAAAATTCCATATAATTATCGAACCTACTCACAAAATTTCACGAGAATCGGTTGAGAAATGCGACCTGTAGAGGAGAACAGACATCCGACCATACGAAAGCATTTTTGCCCAAGCTGAAACGGAGACGCTTCGCGGTCGCTCGGTCAATTAGAACGAGAAACCTCACGCGAACGATGTCGCGGGCAGAAGCTATCCATATAAAGAAGGCATGCAGTATTCTGAAATCGTTAGACGTTTTCGGGGTGTGCAGGTCTCACCTATTTGCTCCACCAATACTTAGAAGATTCGTCTTCAACGTTTTGGCGAGCGTAAGTAGGTACCTGGAAAAGGCAGGAAATCTGCGTTTTATTTTCTCATCCTCTACAAGTACAATCACGACCATAAATACCTTACACTTACGAATTATTCTAAATAGATTTTCTTGTAAAGTATTGATATATATTTTATGGTGTTACGATCATAATATAATCTAAGCCATACTATTATGAAATATAATAGAATAGAATACTCTATAAAAAAATAAAAATAAAATATGGGAATAGGTGTTTTTTCAAAGTTGCAATTTTGGATTTTAGTAGGGAAACGCTTTTAAATTTTGCGTAACTGTAAGGTATATATGTTCGATACCGTTCCAATCTTCCTACACAAATATATAGCTGTGACGTCACGACTACACATCCCGTATTGAGAGCTTACGGCTGAACGCTGTTTTAATTACATGCGCCCTCAAAGGATATTTACATTTCACGTGGTAATGCTAAGATTAGATAAACTGCGTTGAGATTCACAGGCAATAATGTCAATGCGACGGAAATAGGAACGTTGACATATATGGTTGATGTATTTCCAACATGGTTGTGTATTTTATTTTGATATATTGTATGGTTAACTCCTAAAATAGCTGTGATTATGGCAACTTGAAGATATCTATAACGTGTTCCCGAGAACAAGATAAAATTAAACTCTAAATGTTTATTACAAACTTACAAATATTCATTTTTAATGATATTTAAAAGTAATGGTTATTGTTAACTTGCCAGAACAAAGCTATTTTCAGATAGTGTTTTATTAAGGCGAAAGCGTCAGGGTAGCCCGCAAAATTCAAGTCTTGTTAGTTTTTTTTGCAATTTGCAGGTCTGTATCAGGTTGTATGTTGATCTAAATATGATTCGCGGCCGTATTAAATATTTATTTATAGAATTATAATCATAAAAATAATCAATACACGTACACACACACACACACACACACACCCTCACACATATCACACATACCCAACTCACATAAAACATACACAAAACAGACACTCATTTGAATAAGCTGATATAAAATATTAGTTTTCTTTAATTCTTTTTTGTGTTAATATAATTAAATTTTTATGTTATTTTACTTTCTCAAGAATATGTAAATAGTAAATACTGGCATCATTTTTGTATGTGAACGTACATTACGTAAATTTTAGGGTTCCCTATCCATTTGCATAAAATGTTAAGACCTAATATAACTTAGCATAATTTTGTTTGGCATAATTATATTTTCGCATAATATAATTACGCATAACAGCTTACGCATAATTTTTTTATGCATAATTTCTCTAACCATAATAATGATTAAGCATAATATTCTAAAGCATAAATTTATTAAGCATAAAGTTCTACAGCATAACTTTTTTATGAACAATTTTGTGGGTTTTTTTTTTCGCTGTAGGAAGCATGAAGCAAGCAAGCATACAGCATGCAAGCAAGCATACAGCATGCAAGCAAGCATGCAAGCAAGCATTCAGCAAACAAGCAAGCATGCAGCATGCAAGCAAGCATGCAGCATGCAGCAGGCAGGGTTTATGTCACGGCTCCGGCGTTGCGGGCCTCCGGCGGCCCCATGCGTGCTAATCGTCGAAGACGGCTTTCGCTCACCACCGCAGCTTCGGTTTGTTGGCCGGCTTCGCCGACCAGCCTCAGCCGCGGCGGCTCGCTCGCAGCCGCCTGCTCCTCAGCCCGCGGGCCGCCTCGCCCCTACGCGCCTACGCGATTTTAAATTACACTCTAGGGGTAGGACAAACAAGACTACGTAGAGTCGGTTTTGCAGCAATTCGGTTCTGTCATTAACTTTTGTTGCACAGCATATTAAATTTTAACCAACAATATTATGCTAATAGTCATTAGGCCTACTAACGTTATACGAATCAAATTTATGCCAAAACAAATTAGTCTTTAAAATGATTATGCCAATATAAAATGTATGCCTAAAAAAATTATGCCGAAGTATTATTATGCCAAAACAAATTGTGCCAAAATCGTTATGCCGAAGTATATTAGGACAAAGAACATTATGCGAAAAGAAGGGATCCCAAATTTTAGTTGCGGAAGAGTGGAGTGTCCTAATATAGGCATTTATTTGCTTTAAAGGACACTTATTATCACTAGCTATGTAGTACAAACCTTGTAAAGAAAAATAAACTATTTGTATTTATATTTGTAAGACCATTTCAGACACCAATCTGCATGGTGTTCACATGATCTGACCGAGATTATGTCTGGACTTTAAAAGAGACTGTGACCTCTGAGTTTGTTTCGGTCTTTCTTCTCAGAGTAGTCAAATAGGAAACGCCGACCTCATCTAGATTCAAAAATATGATTGACGTATAAAAGTGTTTGTACAAATCAACTTACAGTAATAAAATCATTTATCATTTATCATAAGTGTTCTTTTAAAGTTGCATCCAGACAAAGCGAGGCATGCGCCGCAAATTATTTTTTTAATATGTTTGGCTGCCTCAAGCTGAGACATCTAATATATTAAAAAAAACATTTTCGGTGCATGCCTCGCTCTGTCTGGATGCACCTTAAGACGTATACCTACCGGCATTTCCATCAACATACCTTTATATTTCGAACTATTTCGTTAGTTTCCGGAACTCAAAGTTCATAACAGCAATAGGTATTCTGGTTATTTTGGTTTATGGCTGCCAAGGGATATTGGAATTTGTGAAATATTAATTAAGATAGAATGTTGAAACTATTGTATATTGTTGGGGATGGCTTTTGCTGCCATAATGGGGTGATTTTATACGCTTGATAGGACGCCAGCAATCTTTCCTTATTATTTATTTCTGTATCTGTCCGTGACATCACAGCAGCGGGTCTTATTAGAATACCAGCGGTACCAGCGCCATAGATAATATATGACCAGCGCTGTGACACTTATTTTTTAAATGTCGCAGCATCATGCTGAGATATGGGGCTTTTAAGCCTCGTATAGGATTTTCTGTTGTAATTTTCATTTTACTTTTGTTTGGTTTGTTTTTGTTTTTATGAGTGTATTTAGTTTGTGATAATCCTGTGCGAGTCCCAATAAATACTTTGTCTTTGTTTCTTTTTTTCTCTTTTTCTCTTTTTCTTGTTAGTGTGAAAATTGCAGTCAGTGTAAGAATTAATTACATATTATTTCTAGTTTTACGTAAATTATTTGTTTGGGTCCAATCAATCAACTCAGCCTATCGCAGTCCACTGCTGGACAAAGGCCTCTCCCAGGTTGCGCCCAATACCCTGTTCTCCACCTTCCGCACCCAGTCTGTCCCCGCCACCTTTCCATCTAGGTGAAGGGTCGTCGGTCCATCTAGATGAAGGCCGCCCATACTACGCTTGTCGATACGCGGTCTCCACTCCAGGACTCGTATGTGCCACCAGCCATCGGTCCTTCGACAAACATGGTAAGCCCACTACCACTTCAGCTTGTTTACTTTGCAAGATATGTCGGCAAAACCGGTTCTTTTTCGAATAACTTGTCTGACTTTACTACATATTTTTTTTTCTTATCTTATCTTGGTTTGATGTTTAAAAATACATCTTAAAAAGATGTTAGTCCTTTGAGTTGAGAACTAAGTTTCATGTTTAATTGAGGCATCATTATTATAACCTTTTCTAAGTTCGTGGTGTCAAGTTTCAGTCAAATCTAAGACGTCTCTAAAAAAGTTTTTTTGTATATAATTATCCAACATACATAATTTATTCAACCTTTAAAGTTTTCTAAAAAATAACCCGTCAAGCTGTCAGCAACATTACCTACTTAAGCAATATTACAAAGAGCAAACATAACTTTAACTAAAGCAATGCAAAATCTAACTTTAAACTTAAGTTTAGACAACTTAATGACAGTAACACAAAACCGTCATTTCGACCGAAGGGTTTAGTCAAGTTAAGTTATAGTTTGCTATAACTTGTCAAATCGTTAGCGTACTCCGTATGACAGGAAATTAAATAATAAATTATAATTAAGGTGAATCTTCAGCTGTAGCCCGCCAAATTCAAATTTTCTTTGGTTTTTTGAAAATTGCAGTTCTGTTTTACGTTGTATGTTGACCAAAATCCGATTCGCGACTGTAGGAAATATAATCATATTTACTGTAAAATAACCATCAATTTCATATCAATTGTCAAACTTCTGAAATTTGTTCCACCTAAGGACGTCAAGGAAAAAAAAAAAGGAAAAATAGTTAATTCTGAAAAATTCTTAAGTGGAACAAATTTCCAAAGTTAGACGATTGATATGAAATTGATGATTATTATTCAATAAATATATCATTCCTACAGTCGCGAATCGCATTTTGATCAATATAAGACGTAATTTGAAAAAACCAAAGAAAATTTGAATTTGGCGGGCTACAGTTGAGGATTCACCTTAAGGTATAAATGCATCTGTTTTGGTCTAGTGGTCGCAAACGCTACTGCTGACCATAAAGTTCTGGGTTCGATTCCCAGATCGGGCAGTGTTATTGGGTTTTTCCATCGGGAATTTCTCAGTAGCAGCCAGCCAAAGTGTAAAAAAAAACTGCTAGCCTTTTATCCATAGGTACCTATAGGTATGAACTGTACAGGAATAGATTATGTTAAGATGAAAAGATTAGCCCTACTTAAGTAGGCTCCAGGAGGGTTTGCACAGCATTCCAACTTTAAAGTAATGTGGTTATAACTCAGACCAAAAAAAAAAGGTAGACGGAGTGTACGCCAACAATATCGTTCAAATATGTGAAGCATCGTGTATAGAGTTGTGTGGGTGACCTTGTGTGTGTTATTTATGGTGTCTAGCGCGATCGGTTGCGCGCGTCGCACTAACGCGATCGGATTCCTATTACAAAGGAGATGTTCCTGAAATGTATGGAGCCTAGGCTAGCACTATGTACACTATATGTTAATATCGCTATACAATATAGTAACCGTTTTTAGGGTTCCATACCCAAAGGGTAAAAATGGACCCTATTACTGAGACTCCACTGTCCATCCGTCTGTCTGTCCGTCTGTTACAGGCTGTATCTCATGAACCGTGATAGTTAGACAGTTTAAATTTTCACAGATGATGTATTTCTATTGCCGCTATAACAAAAAAACAAAAACAAAAATAGAATGAAATAAATATTTAAGGGGGCTCCCTTACAATAGACATGATTTTTTTGCAGTTTTTATAGATAATGGTACGGAACCCTTCGTGCGCGAGTCCAACTCGCACTTGCCCGGTTTTTTTAATTTTAATTTTCTATCATTTTACTTCTTGTATAATGTATATTCCAATTAACTTGGTCAAGGAGAGCAACACAACTTAAATATGGTGGATCAGCAATGTGTGAAATGACATTTTGATTATGACATTTGATTGACTTGTCTATATAATATTTGCGATACAAAATCAATCAATCAATGTCAGTAGTATAGGAGTAAACTGGGTCGTAAAACAAAAGCAATCACTAAAAACTCCGAAACATCCAATTCAACACGCGCGAACACCTGGATTTAAAGACAACTGACGAAGTCAGAGAAAGACGTCATTTTACGAAACTTAAAACTGTCAAACACAACTGTCATGGCTGCCCTAAAACTAGGTTTATCTTATTAAAAAACTTCCTAGGTGGTCATTCCTGTATGCATTTTTTTTTGTTTATTTTGGAAATCATCAAATGGCTTCTCCCGCTCTGGGCGGAGCGGAAGGCCGTGTCAGACTCTTACTGACTAAAACCCACCCGTGTTCCTTCAGTTGCCTGTGCGCCAGGGTCACGGTAACTCTTTCGAACAATCTGCGACCCCGGCAACCTGTAACCTTAACCTAAGCCCCCTACCCCCTTAAGCTTCTCCAAATTAATTTGCTTTATTTTTATGAAATCCCTCTATTTTTTTCCTATTTATATATGTAGTGTACATAGTGGTAGCCCAAAATCAAACATCTCCTTTGGCTTCCTTACCCTGCTTCACTGTGAGAGCGCGGCGTTCCGTCTACATTTTTCATTTGGCCTGACGGTTAAAAATAGTGTAAAATTAATCATGCTTGACTTAAGTTTCACATTAAAGTTTACACTTACCGACCCATGCCTATAATATTTATAACCAGAAAACGAATAATGCTATTGTTGCAGTTCTGAAGGATTGTATTATAATTTGACCATCCCAAAGATTCATTAGGGGTTGTATACTCACTCAGTGTTGCCGATCTTGGTACAAAGGTCGATGGTGCGATGGGATTCCTTCAACTGCTAAATTGCTGGGAATTAATAATCGGGCTCCCCGGGTTAATTAAGATAGACTCCAGGCTGTTTGTGACGTCAGATAGGACCGGGTGGATGTTGCTAGTGCAGAAACAATGTACAGAAGGACCACTTAATAAAGTACAGTAGGACCAATAATTGTTACCTATCACAGACGGGTTCGTTAAGTAGTGTTATACAAAACTTGCATTGTTACAGAGGAAATCGTCGTGAGGAAATCTAGACTATATCGTACTTATTACAAAAAAAAAAAAACTTTTATCTTTAGATACAAGTTTAAACCATCGAGCCAGTTTTGAATTGCCAACTTTATTCCGACAGCGTTAAAGTTCTAAATACAAAAACTGATTTTAATCCTGAGTCTAAGTTGTCAATTTTCTATTAAGAACTTTCATTTAATTTTTCATTCGAGAACTCGTTTTGGTATAAGAAGGTTTTGTTCTCAAATCACGATCCCGCAATGAGCTAGCATGCATGCTGTTCATTGTAAGTTCTGTAAAAGAGGAAGCGTTTAGGCGTTTAGAGATAAATAAGGGTGACAAATAGATGCTATTCTATAAAAGTATTATTATGTCTTAGTATCCACCTAGCTGCCGCCGGTCACATCTGCCCATTTTCCTCGTGAAGCCTCAGTATTTCTTTTATGACACCTCGCTGCGTTTTTCTTTTTCCGCCAATATAAGCCCTATGTAATAGGACGCGAGACTCGTCCATTACAAGGCTCAAATCAATCCCTGAACTGCTATGGAGGCTTTCCTAAAATGGTAAAAAAGGAAATATATTATTGCGCTCCATTAGTCATGTAGCGGCGGGTGTTGCAGAAAAACAGCAAGGATGAAGTGACAGAGAGAACAGTTAGGGAAAAAGGAACGTTCTTGTATGGACTACAAGGTTGGACAGTTGTTGAGGCTGGACTAAATGATAGAGTGATGGCTGAGAGGAGGAGAATGGAAGAAAAAAACGTGTTGCACCGACCCCAAGTGATGTGGGACAAGGACGGACGGAGGACAGGACGATGATGCTGGTGAGTCTGAACATAAATACAGAAAAAATAATTGTTAATCAAATTCATACTAATACGGGTGTAAAAAGACACTTAACGAAGCCGAGAGTCACTTGTACTCTCCGTCATTGTAATCTTTTTTTGTACTGAACCATACCATGGGGACCGTCTGGTTACAGAGATCGTGAAGTTCAAAATTCCAACTTTTAGTGACGTTTTTTTACGAAAACAAGTTTTTAATGTTATAACACAACTTTAAATACCCCCACGACCCCTGTACCGTTGCATGCACCCATAAGCACAATGTTTTGCATGTGTTACGTTGCGCACTACCGTAAACAGATATTTTTCACACCAAAAATAAAATTTGTTTCTCCACAATTATTTTTGTGCTATGATATTTTGCTCCACAATTAGTTTGATGTACAGAATGCGTAGTTGACGGTTATGTTGTAGCGGCATCTACAACGCCACATGCGAGCTACGCGTCAGACTGACGTCACGCAAAATCCTGCATCGCGCAATCAGAGTTTACCGCGCAACTAGCATATATACAACATCCCGACATCAATCATCGGGCAGTTGCCCACCAGACACGACACCCGTCTGGTCGGAGGATCCTCCCTTTTCTATAGAGTATGAGTGAGCTTTACACTCTGTTCCTCATACCTCTATAATGTGATGGGTTTTTTTACACCCTGTATAAATACATTAAATAATTTACTACTAACTTAAATTGTCTTTTATTCAAACCACAACTGTCATGCTTTGACACGGCAGATTGACGTAGGATGTCAATTTGTTTAACAATTAATTTCCCTGACTGTAAATTGCTGAGTATGCTTGGCTGGAAACCACACAAGGGTGAATAGATACGATAAAACGCCTTTGCCCAGCAGTGGGACTCACAAAAACAAAAGCATTCTTTTTTCAAATATCCTTACATGTTTCAAGTGGTACTTCTGTCTTCCGTTGCGTTACGTCTAAGGACCGCCAGTATTGCTCTTGGAAAACTGAACTCAGTGGAGATATCTGGATTCTGTTTAACTTGTGCAAGTAGAAACTTGCGTCAAGTATCTTCGTCACAAATGCTAATTTGTAGTTTAACTGAATTTATAGTTTGAGCATCCTGATTCCTGTGTAAATGTACAGGAAGTGTAAGTTATTATTTTCTGCATTAACTAAGTAAATAATAAAAATAAAAATTTTAAAAACCCGTGACATAAACAAAAACCTCTAATAACGGCTGAACAGATTATCTTCGTTTTTTTTTTTGAATTAAGAACACTCTAGATCAAGACAGTAACCTTTCAAACTACAATGCCGCGGACAGATACATACACACGTTAAACTTATAACACCTCTCTTTTTCCGTTGGGGGGTAAAAAAAAAATAGGTTACAGAAGGGTTTTCAGTAAAATATTGCTTTAGTCACCACACCACGTTTGCTAATGGGGTTGGTGATCAGTAATTCGGGTACATGTTATCTCATATAGGGGCAATCCCCTATATGTGATGACTTTTCTGTCTCAACAGACAGAAAAGTTCAACTTATTTTTGAAAGACACGACTTACGCGATTTTGGATTTCTGGGAACCAAAGGGCAAGATACCTCAGACCAAATAAAAATTCAGGACATAGCGCTGCGAACAATACAGTGAAGCATGAAAAACTACACCTTGCTTTGTGCATACACGTTCACACGCATACATTTACAACCCAATTTACAACCAAACTACACCTCACTAAGTGCACACATGTTTACGAAACCGGGATCACGTCACTGTTGACAGCGCTGTCTTGATTTTTTATTTAGTCTGAGCAAGGAAATTAAACAATAGTAAACCAAGACACGTGTAAAAAATCTCAAAGTTGAACGAGAGAATTCTAGGAAAAACAGTGAGAATCTCGGACATAAGACACTTGACGTACTCGTATCAACGCCGTTTATAAAATCACAGCAATAGCCCGTAGCGCTAACCCGCCTCCTTATCTAAATAAAACAATTTCGTTGAGCCATTTCCCAAATCCTGTTGAAACAGCGCCTCTGGTGGTGCTTTCAGGAAATACTATAAGCACATGTCACAGCCGTCCAATCCCTGCGAGGCCGGCGCCGCACAGTGGGCCCATACTGAAAATTAGTGGACTTAGGCAACAAAGTTCCTATATCGATGCGATTTTTTTTTATATGACGTGTTATATTATTCCTGACAACTTTTATTCTTATAAAATTTCTTCTAAAGTTGATAGTTTGTCTTGAAAAAAATTAATTAGATTTTTTTGTATGGAGCGAATCACGTTTAATTTTTTTTCTTCAATTGTACTAATATGTTGAGTGTGTGGCGTGAGTATATGATAGCTAGGGTCATTCTCTATCCATGAAAAAAAAATCAGCGCCGGCCATCTGCGGCAGCGCGAGTAATCATTCGGTAAAAAAAAAATGATTTGGAAGAATTTTTTTGTCATTTAAAATAAATTCAAAGCATATTTTTTGTCTCATTTGGCTGTTTTCACCTTCTTTTTAGTTAAATAAATAGTTTTAATAGCGCATACGTACTTATAACTAGTAATTCTGGTAGAGATTTAGTTATTATTGCATGTTATCGGTAGCACCTGCATTGTGATTGATGACTCATTTGTTTGTGCACTCGGCTAAGCGCATAACTAATGAGTCATCGAAAAATGCTCGTCTCTGATTGGCTGAATAATTTTCACTCACTGTTATGTCCACTACTTGAGTAATTAACACTAACTATAAATATAAAGACATTCATTAAGTCCATCTAGTTTCGCTCTTGTCGCTTGTTTGTGAACACAGTGAAATACTTGTATTTTTATATTTACATTAGAACTATGGCTGGATTTTGTACCAACCTAGATCTTTTGTGAAATTAAGAAGTGGCGGTGATCTGAAAAATCATATGTTTCTGTATGAAAGTATCATTTCTGTCTTGACTACCGAAGTTTCTGAAGAAGACAAGAACCGAATCAAGGAGTTCTGTCGACTTTTTTGTGTAAATTTAAATAAAAAGTGGATAGAGTCAAGTAGAAATCAAAAAACTTTTATGAATCGTGTAATTAATCGCAAGTGGTTGGAAAAAAACATCAACTGGCCTGTTTGTGACAGTGTTGATCTGAGAAGTGTGATGGGCTTTTCGGACGCAGCCTTATCTGAGCTTGTGGATATAGATTGCCATGTTCCTACTCTTGCAGTATGTACTGCGGAAGCGGGAACATCTACAGAAAAGGAGCACAGAAAACCGTTCGAAGAGTTAAGTAATAAGCAAAAGAAAAGACGTTCTACTTCCATAGTAGAAGAAAATTCCGAGGAAGAGTTGCAGCACTGGTACATAACAAAATTGAAAGACAACGGCAAAACGAATCTGGCAAAAGTGGTCGAATACCTTTCCAGTAATCCAGATGCGCTATCCGAAGTAGAAGAGAGACTATTCAAAAAGCAGAGCTTAAGTACTGTCTCTGAAGATAAGTGTTTAGCTCTTTATACATCAGTTGCGCTCTCGAAATGGAAGTACTTAGCTCTTCGACAATTTCTGAAAGAAGAAAACTGTTCTGCCTTTCCATCTTATCCAAAGCTTGTAAATCCCAAAAAAAGATGTTACCCACCACAAGAGAGTATGGAGATTACCGAAAACGGAGCTCACATTAAATTGCAAGCGCTATTGGACCACACTGTGGAGAGGATATTACTTGATATAAATACTGTTGATAGGTCTCAAAATGAAGAACTCAAGTTGACCTGGAAATGGGGACTTGATGGTTCTTCGTCGCAGAGTAACTATAAACAGAAAACGTCAAACACAGCTACAGAGTTCGATGATTCATCAGTAGTCATGATAAGCATCGTCCCTCTTCGGCTAGTGTCTACTAGGCCATCATCTGGGAATGAAAATCTAGTTTGGGAGAACCCCACACCTTGCTCAACTCTGTACTGTCGACCAGTGAAGTTCACTTTCACTTCGGAGACAGCTGACTTTATAAAGTCTGAAGAGTCTGAGATGAAAAAACAAATTGATGAACGAATATCTACACAGTGTGGAAATATTATTGTATCACATGAATTGCATATGACCATGATTGATGGAAAAGTGGCCAATATTATTGCTGGAGTACCATCATATGCAACGTGTCCCATTTGCTTGGCAAAACCGAGTGAGATGAATAATTTAGACGCTTTGACTTCTAAACCACTTCGTGAAGAAATTTACAAACAAGGAATTTCTTCACTGCATATGAAGATTCGGTGTATGGAATGTCTTCTCCATATATCTTATAATCTGGATTTTCAACGATGGACTGCTCGCGGCGAACATAAGGCTTTGAAACAAGCTAAAAAAAATACCACACAGCAAGAGTTTCGTGAGCAAACTGGAATGCTGATTGATATAGTCAAACAGGTATGTATTTAATTTTCGCTCTCTTTATGTTGTTTGTGAATTAGATCTCTATGTATTGTATATTACAGTATTGTTTTCCCATTTTAGGGTTTTAGAACTACAAACGACGGGAATACAGCGAGGCGCTTTTTCCAAGATTACAAAAGATCTTCCAGAATAACGGGAATTGACGAAAATCTGATTTTCAGATTTTCCGTTATTCTACAAGCCATATCATCAGGCAAAAACATTGACTGTGAAAAATTTAGAAGATATTGTAGAGAAACAGCTGATGTGTACGTGCAACACTATTCGTGGTACTACATGCCAGTTAGTGTACATAAACTTCTAATGCACGGTGCAGACATCTGTAACCACTTTGGTGTTTTGCCAATCGGTAAGTAAAAAATAAATATAGTTTGATGTATTATTTGACTCGATTGCGTTTTGAAATTAAAATGTATGTACTTATTCGTTTTAGGTACCTTATCTGAAGAAGCTTCGGAAGCCCGTAATAAGGACTTCAGAAACGTCAGGGAGAGGCACACTCGGAAAACGGGGAGAATAGCAACAAACGAAGACATCCTCCATGGACTTCTAATAAGCTCTGATCCCCACATATCCTACATAAGGCCTAAAATAATGAAACAGGTTCATAATGAGTTGTTGCCTGAAGCAACTCAGTTGTTACAGACTATTGAGCCTCCCTGTGACAGTGAAATTATGGAGGAAGAAGAATGCCTCATAGCAGAGTCCGAAAATTTGCCGGACCCACTAGCACTTCTGGAACAAGAAATAATGTGATCCGGCTCTAAATTATTCCCACAAAAGCCCATCAGGGTTAGGAATATGACAAACAGCCCTTTTCAGGGCTACAATTACTTCACAGTTTCATATTGATCATACGTACGATAACTTATACTATAATAATATACATACAGTTGATTATGTAGATAATTATCAACGACTTGCCCGTACAAATTTAAATTATTTCACCTATCATTAACAAAATTAGTATAACCTGAAACATTACGATATATTTATTCAACAATAGATAACGTACAGTTAAAAAATAACACAGCCAATCAGAGACGAGCATTTTTCGATGACTCATTAGTTATGCGCGCACAAACAAATGAGTCATCAATCACAATGCAGAGCACCTGCATTGTGATTGATGACTCATTTGTACCGATAACATGCAATAATAACTAAATCTCTACCAGAATTACTAGTTCTAAGTACGTATGCGCTATTAAAACTATTTATTTAACTAAAAAGAAGGTGAAAACAGCCAAATGAGACAAAAAATATGCTTTGAATTTATTTTAAATGACAAAAAAAATCTTCCAAATTATTTTTTTTTTACCGAATGATTACTCGCGCTGCCGCAGATGGCCGGCGCTGATTTTTTTTTCGTGGATAGAGAATGACCCTAGCTATCATATACTCACGCCACACACCCAACATATTAGTACAATTGAAGAAAAAAAATTAAACGTGATTCGCTCCATACAAAAAAATCTAATAAATTTTTTTCAAGACAAACTATCAAGTTAAGAAGAAATTTTATAAGAATAAAAGTTGTCAGGAATATTATAACACGTCATATAAAAAAAAATCGCATCGATATGGTAACTTTGTTGCCTAAGTCCACTAATTTTCAGTATGGGCCCACTGTGCGCCGCCGCGCCTTGAATTTAAAACAAGCGAGCCATTTTCAAACTAAATCTGTGAAACAGGCCGGTGTCCGGAGTACGAAGAATTTGTACGAGTTCTTTCTTGTTTCCTGAAAGATTTGTGTTGCTTTTGGGTATTGGCAGGTTATTGAAATGAAATAAGCACAACCAGAACCAAACCAACCAACAAACGAACCAATTTCTTAAGAAATAAGCAGTACCTTTGTACTTAATACTAATATGCCGTATCTGTATCTATTTTACTGTGTGTACATAAATAATAAAATAAATAAACCAGCTATTTTCTTTTTAACTAGCTTCTGTCCGTAACTTCGTCCACGTATTTTATTTTTCTGTTGGGCTCCTAACGGTCGTATCGTGATGGTAAATAGCCCATAACCTTCTTCAAGAATTGGGCTATCAAATGCAAAAATATTTGTTCAAATCCGACTAGCAGTTCCAGAGATTAGCGCGTTCAAACAAACATACAAACAAACTCTTCCACATAGTTACATTCTTTAGTATAGATTATATGACATAAGTAGAGATGTACCAGATTCGTGTGGTAACTGCTGTACTAAAATGCTTATGATAAAAAACGTGCTATAGCAATAAGTTTATATTTTCGTTAAAAAAACCATTGCTGATAAAAGTATATTCGTTGCCGTTCCTTCGATGCTCAATTTGGTTTCTCTTACATAGTCAGTCGACTATAACCGAGCAACTTAGTAGCCGAATTCTTTTTAAGTTTATAGAACAGTTCTGTGATAAAACACAATTCAACTTGTATAGTCCACTAAAAGAACAATATGACTTTAAGGCACGGAATTCCTAAAAGAATTTGATTTAAGGCGTTCGTACAAAGTATAGAAACAATGTGACGTGATCGATGCAACATAGCCAATAGCACGTTTTAGTATTTATACTAAGATGGGCAGAGAGGAAGTTGGTAATTATTTTTCCTACTACTTGAGCAAGGGCTTAATTGACCCGTCAAATGTCGTATGACCCCGGATTGTTCATAAGAAAAGTACACTCGAAGTGCTCAATGGTTTTCACGATTATTTATTAATATAATCGTGAAAACCGTTGAGCGCTTACATGCAAACGGCTTGTAGTAGGCGATCGTTTGACGGTTTAAACAGGGCAAGCAAATATTTAAAAAAGTTTATCCAAATGTAAAATAAGCATTACAACTCCTTATTTAAACAAAAACAAATATAATTTGGCGAGAGGAATCCGAATAAATAGACGATGTTACATCGTTGTTTTTATTATTTTTAAGAGGGCATACAACGATAAACTAGCGCCACTCCTTTAAAAAAATATTATCTCGTGACAGAAGAAATTATGAATAACGGCTCAATAAGGACCCTCGGTAAGTGTGTCTAGAATTTTCTAATACATTTTATAAAGTTTCATATTGAGACACGAAGCAACGAAATTCGATCTAAAGAAAAGCGGCCACATTCCTCCAGATCGTTTTTCTTTTTTTGGTTTATTTAGTACTTACTTAGTTTTAAGACTTTATTCATATCTATGGGTGAGACTAATCGTGCGTGTCACAATTTTTTTTTAACCAACATATCTAGGGTAGTTGTAATTTCGATTTAAAAATCGTTCAAATTTACGTTTAGTTTACGTCGTACGTTCGTGCTAGGGTATCTGATCCTGAAACTAAAATGGCCTCATTTGAAGTGTAAAGTTAATAAGAACGCCAGTTATGTCGCTCATAGATCTGAAACAAAAGAAGCTACGAGATTGGCGCAGCTGAGATCCAACATACGGGGAATTTTTATTAAATCTCTGATATGTGAAGTACGTTTGGGAATGCAGATTTGAATATAACAGCCGTATTGCACAAGTCTCCGGGCAAATCTGACTTCAATATCACTGTTCATGATACTCAATGCAATATAGCTCATGCGTAGAACATAGAAAATAAGAAAATTTGTTCGTCCCAATGTCGAAAGGAACGGTATTTCATATCTGGACGTGGGACTGACAAATATTAGTATTTGATTGAGGAATGAAAATAAAACAGAGTATGTATTCTTTATTATCCCTGCCTTTGAGTACATTTTAGTAAAGGTCAAGTGAAATAAGAATGTGGGGTAGGTTGTGGGTAGATACCCTCAGCATAAAAAAGGACCTACATAAATAAGGATGTTCCAATTATAACATCCTTTCTAGACGACGTTTATATCTCTTAAAGGAACATGAGACTACTAACAACCGTGTGGTTAGCATGTTTTAGGGGGAACATACTTTGCGGTCAAATAATGAGGACATAAAATAAAACGGAATGCACTCGGCGGTGTTAAAACGCAGTTTAGTTTCCGTTCCAATTCTAAGCTGCAGGTTACTAGGAAGGAAAGCTTTGGAAGTGTAAGGTTAGGATGGTGTTTAAATGTTAATGTGGCAATTGGAATTAACGAACAAAACTTACTATCTGCCAAGACTACACGAGCACACCATCTGCTAATCCCATCGGCATTCGGGAAGCACCTAAAGCCGTGCAAATGAGTCTAGCGAGATCCACGTCTTGTGAGATAGGGGGCCCCGCTAAGTATTCTCTAAGTCGAATCCGTCATTATTATTTCACGAAAAGGGGCCGCGAGTTCACCGGATCCACACCTGCGCCGTACAAATAACCACGTAAACCTGACAAATTGTTTCACATTCATACTGGTCACGAGAGGTGTTGCCACGTTGCCAAAAAATAGATGTTCCGCGGAAACTTAAGGTTCCCCGATTTGGACGGTCATGACCTTTATTCGGCACATTTTGTGGACCCGCGCAAACATTGCCGTTTTGGCTCGGTTGTTCGGCCGCCCGCTGACTCGGATTATATTTGGGATGGCATTAATCTCCCTGTAAATGGTGTTTGTAATAGAGTTTTTAGGATGCGTCAAAATAATGCTTGTTTTTTGTCGGCGTTTTATTTTTGCAGATGAACCGATAATTGTGTTTGTTTATTTGTAGAATTTTTCTATACGTAGATATATACCTTGTGAAAGTAATTAAGTCAAGCCAACAGCTCCCTAATCTGACGTGGTACGCCACCAAGTTGGGGGCCTCCACAGTGATTACAGAGTTATCCCCTAAGGAACTTAGCGGTATGGATTGCTGACAAAGGACCACGACGCCGTTGAGCTGAAAATTAACAGATTGAATTTGCAAGGGATTAAAAATAGCTTAAAACTATAGTAGATAAAGTTAGGTATAAATAACTGTTAATAATTTCAATAAACTAAGTCATATTGATAAAGCAGCGCGGTAATTGAATAACACACTTACAATGGCAATGTCTATCATTTTGGCAGTTGAACAACATTCATTGCGTATATTTACGTTGTTGAGCAGACGAACTTTTCAAACATTATGAAGCAATGGATTAGCAATTTCTTTCAAAATCTAAATCAACTGTGTGTGTTACGCAATTAGGGTGCTGGCGTTGATAAAAAAAAACCCAACATTCGCATTAACAAAACTCGCTCACAAGTCGTTAAACCCTCGGTGGCAAAGGAATTCGAAATCCAGGATTTATCCAGAGTATCGTGTGAAGATGTATGACATAAAACGCAGGTAAGTTCTGAATAAGTAACGAGGTGTGTTTAAGTGTTGTAAGTTATTAATGGCGGCCATCACATCGCGGCTGAACACTTTAAGTACGGTCCGAGCCCGGCTTGCTGGCGCTACATTATGCACCTCACTAAACTTAAGATAAATTACGCAAATTATACATTAATCGGTGTTCGGGAGTCATTACCAAGTGCTAAATGCTGCTAAGTTGCGTTGCTAACCAATCACGACTTCATAAATTATATTTTTACTCAGTAGTTCTTTACTAAGCATTGCTTATCCTAAATTAAGTTTTGGTGACCAATGATTGCACATCTTCCTTTTATTTAAGTTGTAATAAAGTGGGCAATGAAATTAATTGATGAACTTAGTTTGATGTTCTTCTGCTGACTAAGATATTGATTAAAGAAGAAATCAAAGCCTTACTTTTCCTTGTATCTCTACAAGGAAAGGTAAGGCTTGGATTTCTTACCTAAATAGGTTTGTAGAAGTTGTAGACCAGAGTGATAGGTACTAAATTACTGGGTTCCTATTTTTTATTTCAGTATTTCCAGCTGACAGTCCGAGAGAGCCAATAAACGCACAGGATTTCTTACCCTTGCCCACTACTATAAAAAAAAGAAACAATTTATTTTTATTTTGCACAAATAATACGTGGTATGTTAAAAACTGCCACCAAACGAGCACAGGTTTCTTTTTTACGAAAAATAAAGAAAGTTTCTTCACTATATGAAAACACAAACAATAATATTGTATTCGATAAAATATTTATTTGACGCAACTATGTACATTACATTTCGACGAAAAAGAATGACAATGTCGGGACAATATGCATATACATACGTTTGTCGATACACCTGTGTCATAAAGTTTTCATCAAAATGGTCTGTCTGGGATTTTTAATATAAATTCTCAAATGAAACATGGAGTACTACGAGTATGGCGAGGGACGGAATGGAGAGAATGGAGTCATTACAGCGTCTCTTAAATTTTAAATGAAATACCAAAAGAGGTGTTTACATAATATTTGGAATTTAATATGTCACAATACTAAGACAAATAAAAGCTAAAAGCAGATTAGGTTGCGACACCGTAACGTAGCGAAAGCGATGGTAGTTTTTTTTTACCGAAATAATTTTATTTATTTTATTATTTATGTACACACAGTAAAATAGATACAGATACGGCATATTAGTATTAAGTACAAAGGTACTGCTTATTTCTTAAGAAATTTCTTTTTTTAAGACATTGTAACGTTTATTTTTCTCAAGAAATGTGTCTGCCTGTCTATATCAATTCCACAAGTAAACTGCCTAAGTGAGTTTAATTAAACTAGCGAGCACAATCTTTTATAGTTGAGCAATTTTGTGAGTGACAAAATTGGTTTTACAAGGTTTTCCATACTGAAAGGCAACTAGTCTGCTTGTTATCATATAAATAGCATGCCTGTTGCGTTGACTAGACACTTTATCAGGCCTAATCCAAAACAATAAGTACTTATACCAGTAAAATATATCCCACATTGCGGAAAGCGTAAAAATATCATAGCTTATTACAATCACAGCTGTTCCTTCAAATGAGAGTACAAAATGTTTATGTAAATATCCGAGCGAGGTCCGTAATATACTGCACCATAACTAAGTTACATTTTAGCATATCTGCGACAGTCTATCTGTTGTTTTGACTGCATAATTCGTGAATGCGTTATAGTGAATTAAATGCAGTTCTGGTTGCATTTTCTTGATAAAATTGGAGTTATTAGCAATTCAGATCAGGCTCCGGACTCACCAAGATTACTTTGCTGCGGAACAAAACGGTTCCTTTTGACTTGAGCCTTCAATTTTGAATAAAACAGAAGCCGCAAGCGGATAATGTATTTTTTATTATTTTCTAGAGTTTCTTACTTGGTTTGGGATTATTGACGACGGAGACGTGGCCTTTGGTAACTACGTTGTGCGATTCAACCTAATATTGATAACTTAATATGAAGCCTCACATAAATTCAAAAGTAATTTCACGTCTTCCGACTACAAATTGGTTTCTTCAATAACTCACTGAAAGCTAACTCTATTAAAATAAAGTATAGTGATTAAGTGAACCCAAAGTTAACGGATGCGACCTCAGACATTGCAGCACTCTTCCAGATTCTGAATTCAGGAGCCTCCGGCTAAATATAATGAAGCAAGGAACTTCGCAGCCGGCTTGGAGCTTCGGTTGCAAGAAGAAGAGAGTTATCCACGAACGGCTATTGTTTTTAATGAATTCTCAACTTTTGCGAAAGTTCGTCTGAGTTAGGAACATTACCTGCAGCAAATTCCAATACCCGAGTCGAGCGATGTGCTAATTATTATATTATCGCTTTTTGTTTTAGTGGCTTTTTAGTAGCGAGTGGATTTTGATAGTTTTTGTAGTGGAATCGTTTTTTTAGGGTTATTCATATTCATATTCATTTATTTTGCATTCCATATTGTAAAAAAGATGTTACAAAGGGCTTAAAGCTAGGTACATAAATATGGACCCTGTAAGGGCACAGCAAAGTAGGAGACTGGGAGAGGGCTTTAAAGGCTTGTACACACAGGAGCGACGCGGTGCCCGACACAAAGGCACCGCGTGTCGCGCGACGAGCGGCGCCTTTGTGTAGCGCTGTCGCGTCGCTCCTGTCTATGGGAGCCTTAATACAGTAAGGACGTTCGGTAGGTATTCAGTGTTTTAAACTTAACCTGTGTGGTAGCTATTTGGCAGATAGACTGCAGTTTTCACTACGTTTATGGCTTATTTTAATTAAATTTAATATTTCAATTGTTTTTGTCTTTTTATTACGGACGCCTTTAACGTTCCGCATAATTTCAACATGAATGATGTAACCGATATTTTGTAACCATATTTTGAATTAAAAGAGTGTCCGTGGAGTTTCTTGCTCCTTCTTCTCTATAGGAACCTACTACGCTTTGGAATGGGCAACTAACTTCATCTTTCTGACTGACCGACCCCTTGACAATTCAAAAGTGCCTGTAATTGGTTTATTTGAAATAAATGCTTTGAGTTTGAGCTTCGAGTTATCTTTTAAACACGTGTTTAGACCAAACGACCGAATGCACATTCTATGCCCACTCTGTCAAATTCTCTTTGGGTAAACTACGACAGAAAGTCTTTTCCTTATGCACTAAAATATAAAGAGAATCGAGAAAATAATGCTCTTACTCTTGTTCTGTTTCTATGTTCGTTTGGTTTAAATCGACTTAAAGGCCGCGTCCTAACCAAAATAGTTCGTCGCGCGAGTACGCGATAATCGCGCTCATTGACATGAATATGACATCCTCGCGCGATCAATTAAGTCGCGTGTGTACATACGTCATTATTCAGGTTAACGATTGCATAAGCGCGTATTCGCGCAACGGTCGCTTTTGGATAGGACGCAGGGTAACAGGTTGACCTGCACCCTAATTACGTAACACACTATCTATCACAATCTGAATCATTTTGAAGCCTATTGCTTAATCCATTGCTTCATATGTTCGAAAAAAATGTCTGCTCAACAACGAAAATGACGCAATGCATGTTGTTCAACTGTCAAAATTAAATGCATTCCTACTGTTAGTGTGTTACGTAATTACCCCGTTCCGTAAACCTACATTATTCGTATGTCCACACTAATATTATAAATTCGAAAGTTGCTCTGTCTGTATGTTACCTTTTCACGCTTAAACCACTGAACGGTTTTGGATTAAATTTGGCAAGGAGATAGATGACACCCTGGGGAAGGACATAAGCTACTTTTTGTCCCGGTAGCACGTTCCCTAGGAATAATTCCCGATATCCACGCGGGCGAAGCCGCCGGCACAAGCTGGTTATACATATTTTAAACCCACTACGCAACATAACGGATTATTTATCAGTCTCCTACGCACAAAATAACCCTAAAGGTAACTTTAGAATAACGTTATTAAAGCCTAAAGGATCTCATTACCGTAGCCTACCTTCCAAATTTTATGGTTCCTTCACCAAGATGTTGATAAAACTTTTGTTTACAATGTACACTGGTTAAAGAACTTTATGGCTAATGAAAAAGTGTATCTACATTTTAAGGCAGCCTGTTAATAAGTAAGTTGAACAGCTTAACAAGATTCACCTGTATAGCGTCGCGGTTCCTTTAAAGCTTTAAAGAGCTTTACTCCCAACGAGTCGAGTTCTCATTTGTTTATTTTTGAAAGTTTTTATTATGTCTCAGCTTTGGTTTTAATTGTGTTAATTCATTTTTAATTTTGCTGCTAGTTGTTTTGTTGAAGAAGGCCAAAGACATGGGAATAACGAGATTAAAATAGGTTTTGGTTTTAATAATTTTAAGTGCGTTAGATATGCAGTCGCTCCATGGGTATTCAGCTGCATCTGCTTAGACTGGAAACCAACTCAAAACTCAAAGCGTTTATTTCCAATTACAGGCACTTTTGAAATATCAAGGGGTCGGTCAGTCAGAAAAATCAAGCTAGTTGGCCATTCCAAAGCGTAGTAGGTACCTATGGAGAAGAACGGGCAAGAAACTCCATGGACACTCTTTTAAATCAACATATAGTTACAAAAAAATTTGGTTACATCATTTATGATGAAATTATACATGTGAGATCGATGTAAAAAGACGTGCACGTTAAAAGCGTCCGTAATAAAAAAGATAATAACAAAACTAAAAAATAAGCCTTGGCAGCTAAGAGATGATCAGGCCCTACTGATGGCGCCCGTTCACGAACATGACGTATGGATCAGCACCATTCAGCTCAACCATTTTGAAGGGAACTAAATGATCCAACACAGATAACGCTAGACTGATGATGCTGTATAATGCACAGTAATCTTCTGCAGATTACCGAAAAAGAGTTAACATTCCCTTTAATTTCCAAGCCATTTTGCGAGCAGATTTGTATCAGTTTACAGATAACCAATAATTCCCACAGGAGTATTTGTTGAAATCGGCCATGACGACACAAATCGTCACCAATAAGCCTCAACAATTCCAACAACTAGTTCAATGCAACAAACAGTATCGGGGGGGGGGGAGTCTGGATTTATGCTTTCGCGGTTGCACAACGACATGCTTTGCTTTGCTTTGCTTGGTAGTATAGATGCAGACCTACCCTGCTGCCTCCTTCAGAGGTAGCAGGGTGGCGGGGTCTTGAGGGAGAGCGCTACAGTCGTGTAGATCCTCAAGGCAAGTCTGGCGGATGCACCTTCCCGAGGTTGCCACCCCGTTTCTTGGTCTAATTCCTTAAGAAATAGACGTAACAAAAACCTCCAGGCGCCATTACACCCCTTTCCCAATTACCCTTAAACCCCGTTCGCACAAAACACATTACTACACACACACACTACTTGTAACTGTCACGCCGTCAAAATAACAAGTTACCTATCACTTTGACGATAACAGATGCAGTTTGAAATATTCCCATTAGGAGCCAGGCCGACAGTGCAACTGCCATTAGACATGGGTTATTGTGCAATAGTACGTTAGAGGAAAACAAATAGCTATAATTCGATCCACCAGTACCCCTCAGAGGCTCGTATGTTACTTCACTATACATTTGGCTCGGATATTTTCCAGTACGCCAGTTGTAAAGAGTGCAGACCATTAATGGTTCCTCTAAAAGGACTTTTAGAGTTGAAATATATTTGTTTGTTTACTTATTTATTTAAAGGTTACCTATTTAATGGGATTTTGATGTTGGCCCTTTGGTTATTGAAAGTGTCCATCCTTACAAGTACTTACCTACCGAAGTTATTTTGTCAATTTTGTTACTTCACGATGTTTTCCTTTACTATAATGAAGGATAAAACAGAGTGCTATCGTTATTATCGATGCTTTACTTTGTATGAAAAGCGACATCTTTAGTCTATATCAATAATACAGCTTTGTATTAATAGCGAATATTGAATGTTTTGTAGCGGTATTTAAAAAGAGTAAATAGCAAAAGACTCATCTTGTCTAAAAACTTCATTAATTAAAATGTTAAATAAAAGAATTGAGGGGAATATTCAGAAATCTTCTGAATCTTATTACTTAGCAAATATTTATTTCAATTTCAATTATTCATGTTTTAATCAAGAAGAATTCTGATAATATTTAAGTTATTTGAATTTCTAGAATGCATTACGATTGAGACTTAAATGTTTTAACTAAGTATGTTTAGTTTTACAATAACCTTTAATTAATATTGAGAATTTCAATAACGTTTATCAACACTACGTTTATAATAATTTACTTATTTCATTTAGACATGTATTTAATAGAACCTCAAATAATTTCCATTTTACTTTCCTAAAAATATTATTGGACACTCTAATATAATGATTGCGCCTCTTCTTGTGAACCTTAAATAATTTTCATTTTGGGGTCCTAAAAATACTAAATAGCCAAGTAATTGCGACCAACTTGGATGTACCGCAAGACGGCCGCTGCCGCGAAAAAAAGTTAGCTTTATTAGAAGCGCAAAAAGTTATTAGAGATTTATTCATTTAAAAAAGGTTCTAACATTATAAGGTCAATAAGTTTGTAGAGGGTCAGTTAAATATTTCCCTTTATTTTTAATCACGCAATAAAATGCCTCATATATTTTTTAATAATTTGAAGTTCAGCGATAAGTAGGCATGGAATGCAACTAATTGAAATAATCATTCCAATTGCATTATTATTGCACACTCGAAACAAAATGAAAGCGTCAATTAAAATCTGAAATCCCGTTACCAAAGAGTAGAGTGTATAATGGCAATGAAATTACCGTCAATCTGTCGCGAGCAATCAATGAAATAATTACATTCTCTGTGGAAATTCGACAAATAAGTTGAGCTCGTAATTATTTTCGGTCAAATATTTGTCATGGAACCTTCCTATTTGCTGATTAAGTAATTCAATTTTACATCCCTACATACATTATTCTGATTCTGCTGGTGAACAAATTGCGTAACGCCTGCTGGTTTTCTTGAATTAATCGATGAATAATCAGGTTTTTGTCAGTTATCTGTACCAACCTATCTTGTCAGTGACTAATTAAACTTAAATAAAATTAGAGGTAAAGGACATTAGACTTATATAAAGATGTGGGCGTAGACTAGAAAAAACTACCTCTTGCCAGACTATCGCTTTATGAAAACAACCGGATGAAAACCGTCTCCAGAATAAAACAGTGTTTTGTCAAAGATGGACAAAACTGTTGTGTCTAGACGGAGAGTTGATTTAGGTATGGTACAGTTTCATTTTTTTATTAGACAACGGCATGTTTTTCATTTATCAGACTCCACCTCCCATATTCACCATAATACAACTCTCATAGTCATCACTTTAATACAATTTCCATATCACTACATATTATAAAACACCCCCACTTCGTCTGTCTGTCTGTCTGTACGCGATAAACTCAAAAACTACCGAACGGATTTTCATACGGTTTTCACCAATGAACGGAGTGATTCATAAGGAAAGTTTAAGTGTATAATTCATAACAGTTTTGTGTAATTTGGCTGAATCATACCAACTTTACTGGCATGCGTCGCGTAAACCAATAGGGTTATATGAAAACAATGGATAAATGGGATATTATATTTTCAGGTATCCACGCGGGCGAAGCCGCGGGCAAAAGCTAGGACATTATAATTCAACTGTCATCAAAATCCTTAAAATGATGGCCATTTGCGATGCATTACCAGTCTTACCTAGGGGTTTCGTGTTAACCAGTAATTGGGTTGCGAAGGTCAATTAGGCAGTCGCTTCATGTAACATACAGGTAGTCAGAAGCACCTAGTTAGACTGAAAGCTGATCCCAACATGGTTGAGAAAAGTCTAGTCAGTTGATGACATTTCATTAAAATAAAACTTTATTTGTAGCGTACGGTCATGGTCGTAACCTTACAATTACCCAAAATATAAATGCGTCTTTCTCGTTAAATAAAAATTGCAACTTTGAGTAAAACCTGTGTCATAATAACACTATTATGACACAGGTTTTACTCAAAGTTGCAATTTGCCGAAACCACACGGTTTCGGTTTTTATGTGTTCGTAAGATCATATAATATCTAACAAAACTTTAGGACAAAGTCGCTTTTGCATCTTACGTATTATAAAGATAAAGATAAATATATTTTTATTTGTGTAAAACATGAGTAAGTACAATACATGTGGATTGTGGATGGAATTAAAATATAAATAAAAGGAGCTACATATTTTGCCAGTTAAAGCGTACAAAAAATACAGAATTTACTGTTACCATGCTTATGCCTAACTACATTATCAATACATTCGTTTAGAAGCAGCTTAACGAACTAACATACTATTGTACTTATTTTATGCTCATGACTGTACCTTTGTCTAGTCTACAACAAACATACAGCTTCCCTAGAAATGTATCGTCAATGAGAGTCGGTATTTGTCTAAGCCCTCGTAAGTCGATCGATCAGAATGGAATCGTATCTCGATTTGAGTAGGTACTTTCTAGGATGTCAACTGTAATATACAACAGAATTCTGTTTACGACTTCATGTTTGAGCAAGGTATCGCATTGTGTTCCTTGCATATATATGCGAGGGTTGCTTCTATAAAACGTAGTAGGTACTTTCTCATTAACCGACCTCATTTTCCTCATTTACTCTTTTTTTTGTATAGATATTCTTTATTTCGGACATACAATCGCAATCCATATAGTATTAGTAACAATTACTTAATAATAATCATATTTATTTCAGGAAATTATTCCCATATTAAGCACTACAAAATACAAATTACATAGAAATATACTTATGGATTCATTATACAAAAATTAAAATATTACACGTTAAAATTAAAATATTATACATAACGTTGCATTCAAAAAATATTTAAGTTACAAATTATAGTTATTAGGTTAAAATTCATTCGATTATTTAAAATGATACGATGTTACTTATGATTGGTATATTTTTTATTGTTAAATCCAGTGATATTTATTTATGCTAAGACAGAGAGGTTTGGAAGGAAAAAGGGGAGGCCTTGCTCAACAGTGGGACACAATAAAGGCTGGCAAAAAAAAAACTATTGCGCAAAAAAAAAAGAAGTCTTTTTAGTGGTACCTACCCCATACAAATTAATATATCACTACTTGCTATATAAATATCAGTGACAGGAAATTATTATAACACCATAAACATACAATAAGTGGAAAAAATACGTATTATTGAAGCTAACTGAAAAACTACCCAAGCAACGGTAATAAAATTTATATGGAACCGCGCAAGCTTCCTCTACCAAATGAAAAAAGAATTAAAAAATCCGTTTACAATCGACGAAAATATCGACGAACATAAAAAATATATATTTAAATATACAGTGGAATTGCGAACCTCCACCTTTCATAAGACGCCGGTTAAAACAAAAACTATGTTGGCTTCGCAAACCTAAAGATATCTTGGCATCAGATGCGATAGTCCTCTTCTTTGTGGCTGTAGGCCTAACTTGTAGACTGTAGATTAGTAGACCTTTTTATATTTTGTTGAGTGCCTGTTACTTGTTGACAGGCCTACACTGTCCTCCCATACCTATCAACACTGTAATTTAAAACATTGTAAAAGCCCCTTATTTTTAAAAGAGTAACCGTGAAGTTTCTTGCCGGCTCTTCTCCATAGGAAACAACCAACTGGAACCGTGCACCTAGCTTCTGACGTTTCATAAGTGCCCATGTTGGTTTATGTGAAATAAAATATTTTGTTTTTTTTGTTTTTTTTTTTTTTGGTTTCGTACAGTATATCGGCCAGGGTAAGAAAACCTCTGAAATCAAACACCATCCTGTAATTCAGAATACGCTAAGCTGGCCATTGTTAAAACTATCATAATTCGTTTACACTTTGTGGTAACTAATAATATCTTCTAATCAGCGACGGCAACAGAGTAGATAATACTATTATATACAGCTACAGACCTAACCACAAATTAATCAATCACCGATCAAGCCATTGCTACACTTACGGGGTACTTACACGGTTGGCCGCTTCAGCAATGCGGCCATGCGTCGACTATGCCCCGCTGGGTTAAAGCCGACAGAATCGTATTAATTCTCGACCGAACTAGCTTCGGGATATTGGTGTATTGTTGGAGGAAGGTTTGCTGGGCCTATTAACACTGGGAGTATCAAGAATAATAATTATTACCTACGTACTAATTTGAATATTACCGACGTGGCGGCTAGTAGAACGCTATTAAAATCACAACATAATGACGTAAAAAATATTAAGAAAATGTAGACGTGTAGTACTCGGTCTGGTATACAGGGTGGCAGGGACATCCACGTGCAAATTGAAACTATAAATTCAGCACATAATTCTAGACCTCTACCGACGAAAATTTTCGTCAGTTTCGTTTTCGTCAAAACTGCTGTTTCAAAGAAAAGTGCAATACCTACGCGGTCAAAATGTAAGTATGGAACAGCAAATTTTTTTGTGGTTCTTCCTCAAAAGACCATTTCAGACATAAATCTACATGGTCTTCACATTATCTGACCAAGATTATGTCTGGACTTTAAAAGAGACTGTGACCTCTGAGTTTGTTTCGGCCTTTCTTCTCAGAGTAGTCGGATAGGAAACGCCGACCTCATCTAGTTTTTAAAATATGATTGACGTGTAAAAGTGTTTGTTCAAACCTACTTACAGAAATAAAATCATTTATCGTAAGCTACGAGTGCTACGACAGCGTAGCACGCGTAGCAGCGACGTAGCACGTCGTGTAAGCTTCGTAGTAGTTTATTTATTTATTGCACAATGAACACATAGTTACAGGCTATGACTAGGCTAAACTCATGAGTACATGACCCTGTTAGGTCGCAGCAAGTAGTATTTTACGTTTAGTTACATTTTAATTCAGGGTAAGAAAAAACTGCTACTCATCATGGTGTCATTATTTATGATACAGTAAAAAAAAAACATCAGTAAATGCTGGTGCTTATTTATGCAATTTCTATAATACTCACATGACAATATTTTAAATACCATTAGTAACTTTTATAACATTTCAAAAGATTAGGACTCCATACCATTTATCTAATAAATAAATTACACACGGTTCAAGCCAGGGCCCCTCCCTAGTTGTTTCTTGCCATCAGAAAATGCAATGTATTATACCGTTTAAATTGTTCAAACCAAATACTGTTCGACGCAGAATACCGTATATACACACACACCTATACGTATATATACTTCTACATGTCCTGACGCTGGAGACATTCTCGTGTCTTCGTGTCAAACCGAAGTGATATAAAGAGGTTTACACGCCTTCCAAATGTATTTACATACTCGATTCAATCTAAATAACGAGAGACGTATGCATGGTCTCTTTGTTTGCTAGAATGGGTTGAAGGTAAGCTGATATGCAGGATTCTGGATATGTTGTTCGTGAGCTATTCAGAGACTTTGGTAGTGCTTTTGTTTTGAATAGGAGTTTCGAAAGTAGTCAGATAATATAGGGATTGTTTGACTGTGGGTGTTTTTAAGAGTCTTTCTCTCTGCAATAACAGACGCATGGGTCGCGCGATGGCTAAGTTACGCTTGCGGTGTTTAGTTCGTGGATGGGTGATCATCCAGTAGGTAGGCATGTACCGAAAGCAAAAAAAATAAAAAAAGACTCGTGTGGCCGGGGACTGCCGCGGTAAAGCTATTGCATAGCATTTTTTATCAACTTATGCAATTATAATTATTTATTTATTTTTTATTTATGCAGTATTTTTTTTTCCTTTGATATTAATTCAAGTACAGTCGTACTATATACATACACGTTAATCGAACGCTCGGCCGAGCTACATGGTAGGCGGAGTGGGGGGTGTTAGGTTTTATTTTCGTTACGGAATTTCTTGATTCGGTCGCCGCGCTCAAAGCCCGCGATAAAAGCTATGCAATAGCTTAAAAGAAAGAATATACGTTTATTTGCGGTAAACATGACGCAGAGAAAGAACACACATACAAAAAAAGAACAAGTTGGGGGAAAATATGCGTCACATCCACGCAAAATGGCCATCGCTCAGCATGAGGCTACGACCCTATGCGAGGCAGGACCCCAGCGCTGGTGTTCAGCGACAGCCGGCGTTGACGTGATGACGTCAACTGGTGCAGCATACGATAAGATAAAAATAACAAAATAATAAATAAAATAAATGTACAATACCTAGTTCTAAATGTTTATATAAAAAAAATATTTATAAAATGTTAACATTCCGGGCAATGACTCACGCGCCGTCGCGCCGTCCTTTAATAATCTGTGCGCGCAACTGTCATAAAAGTATTTGTTTGATGTTTTGACATACTGATGACGTAATAATTAACACGGCGCATTAAGAGGCTTACAAGAGCTAAAGCGCGGTCACTGTCGGACTGCATAGAAAAGAAAGAGAAGGGCGATGACACAATGCTGGTAATTTATTGCAAAATACGAAGCAAGTATCTGTTTACAAAAAATCTATTGATTGGATTAAAAAATTAAAACACTATTACGCTAGTTACTAGTATGTTGCTTGTAGAATAATCTGACAAAAAATCTGAATGATTTAATGCATAGTAGTATGGTTTTTAATCGTTAAAAGAAATTTTTAGAGGTATCTTCGTGATTTTTTTCTATTGTATCAAATTAGTTGTATTATGTTTTCAAAACACTATCTAATTAACAAATATCCTGAAGAATAACATATATTTTTCTGATTTTGTTTACTGCAGTGGATCATATACTTTTAGGCATTATAAAACTTACGTTTAGGTCCTGTAGTCCCCTTAAGTAATGAATGTTATGATAGAATTTTATTAAAACAAAAGGATGCATTGGGTGAATGTGAAGTTATGGTTTCGAGCCCCTCAGTGCCTTGGAGAGCACGTTAAGTCCTTGGTCCCGGCTGCCATTCGCAGATCTTTGACAGTCGCTACGGGTAGTCAGCAGCCCAAGTCTGACAATCAATCTTACCAAGGAGTATCGTGTTACCCAGTAACTGGGTTGTGGAGGTCAGATAGGCAGTTGTTGCATGTATAATACTGGTATTCAGCTGTAGCCGGTTAGACTGGAAGCCAACCCCAACATAGTCCGAAAAGGCTAGGCAGATTGATTTTTAGTCTTTCTCTCTGGTATCAACATCTGGCTAGGGGGGTGATTCAGGCAATTCTCCTTTGACCATCGGTTACCGGCTTATAATGTCTCAGTGTCCAATACACTCGCTCTGGGTAAGCATCGTGGTTGGGACGGTAAAATAAAATGATTTAGTTGATTTTATTTATATTTAAATTCTTTACCTACTAACATAGTTTATAAGCTCCCGTGTTAGTAACCATAATGGATCATGTTATCTGACAAATAAATAAATAATAATCAGCAGTAACAGTTATTTGTTTGATGTGGTTGGGAGTTCCTTCTAAACAGGCCAAATGGCTCCTCTGATGTAAAGTAGTTGCCGCTGATCAAGCCATTATCAAAACCAAGGATATTTTCTATCTCATAAGACTCATGCCCTTTTGAATGTAAGTTAGTTTAAAGTACTGGTATTCCCATGTTCTGAGGAATCTTAAGATATTCTATTAAACCGCCGCGTAAGTGCATTCATGTAAGTGATGGTGCAGAATAGTTTACTGCCAGCATTTTTCACCATCACTCCGGCTAGACGTTCCGTCTTTGTTTTATACTACACTAACGACCCGTCCCAGCTTCGCACATTTTTTACGACTTGAGAAAACATCGAGATTTCTTTATTATACTTACAGGTTTTCCCATAAATAATGGATCAAACGTAACGGGTAGGCAGCTCACCTGATTTCTAACAACAATTTTGAATAGTTTAAAAAAAAAATCACTTATTCGAAAAAAAAAATAGGTTTCAATTTCAAGATATTTTTCTAAGGAAAATAAAACGTTATTTACAAAAATGGTTTATTATTACATTTGTAAGCTATTCAGAAATGTTTAACAAAAACCATACCTAAATATGTCATCAATTGCAGCAACAGCGTTAAAAAAAAACGAATTCTGGTAGAGAAAATGGTAAAATTCGAAAAAAAATGCCTTGAAAAAAAAAATAATACGGTGCGGTTTTTTTAACTATTCAAATTAGTTGTTGGAAATCAAGTGAGCTTCCTACCCTTTACGTTTGATCCATTATTTACGAGACACCCTGTATGTAAGTTTAATATTAATCTATTATTATAGTTAACTATATTGGGGTCGGCTTCCAGTCTAACCGAATGCTGCCCAATACCAGTATTTTACATGGGGCGACTGCCTATCTGACCTCCACAACCCAGTTACTGGGTAATACGATAGCCCTTGGTAAGACTACAAATGACAGCCGGGACCAACGGCTTAACGTACTTTCCGAGGTACGGAGGGGTCTCGATATGTAATGGATGGTCACCCATCCACGAACCGACCGCGGCAAGCGTAGCTTAACTTTCGATCGATCCGTGCGGCTGTTACTATTTAGCCACGAGCCCCTCATTAACCTTCCGGAATAAATTCTCAAAATTATGGTGAAAACTGCAACAAAATCCGTTGCACAGTTTAGAAGAACAACAACGCGTGCAACAACGTGTTTAACTCACACACTAAATGAATACTTGTTAAAATTTTGGAAACATCATCTACTTTTCAATATTTGTAAATATGTGAGCACCATTTATCTATCACATAATTAATTTACCTGCCTTTGCATTATATTTAATTCTTTTTACCTATTGTGGTATAGTAATTTTATTCTAGGTGCATCGTCTTCACATATGATTACATAATTAATGTAAACTTACATAATATTATAAAACATTTTAAAAGAGTAACGGTGGAGTTTCTTGCCCATTCTTCTCCATACGTAACTACCTTTTGGAAGGGGCAACTAGAATCAATTCTATTATTTTGTAAATTTTGACGTTCAAAAGTGCCTTTTATGTGCCTAATTGAAATAAATGATTTGACTTTGACTTTAACGCGGTCACACATACAGACACGAAAAGCGATTTTATTTTAAAATATGTATAGATATTGATGCCTACTCCCGACGATGTTCACATTTACGGACGTACGATTTCACGGTCGGACGCCTCGTATGTGAGACACTCTAGACGAGCCAGCCGGATCAAGCCGGATGGAATGATTTCGTCTTACGCATGGCCGGATGCCGATCTGCATCGTGTAGTCGCCGGCAATTCGGAACCCAGTGTCCATTGTTCTCGAGTTAACGAATTAGTTGACGATGGAGAGTTCTTCGATTGGTTGTGATACTCGTAAGTGAAGTACGGGAAATGTCGGATATGGAATTGGTTTTTTTAGTAGCAGCCCCTTTTTATAAGCCTCTATAGCAGATTCTGATGAAATTATTTTGTAACGTCAGGGAAATTATTTATGAAGCTAATTGACTACCAACTTAAATGGTCCGTATATTTAAATCATAACTGTCATTCTTTGACAGTTTATGAAATGGTCACGACAAATTGACTGAGGTTGTCAATTTGCTTAGTAATCAAGTTCTCTGACTGTACATGAGTTGGAATATTATACTAGGGGTCATCATCAGTGTTAAAATAATGATTGAAGACCGTCAAAGACTTTCATAATTTTCTGTCTGCTATTGTTGTTGTTGTTGTTGTTTCTAAATTCAATATTAGGAAATTCATAATAACTATCGTGGTTTCATTACATAAAATGTAACAATTATTAATTATTGTATTATTAAACGGAATAACAATAGACATTCTTTCAAAACAGTAACATGCTCATGACCCCTCTACATAATATTTTTCAAATCCGATTTAATTAATAAAGAAGTATTATTTTTCCTCTCAAATAAAACCAAATTTTCTAGGAACTCGTTAAGAGTTTAGAACAGCAAAATATTGTTTTTTTTTATCGCTTGGTTTACAGACATGTTTTTTGTAACGTTCAATATAAAATACAATGTTGAAACTAGAGCGACGCGTATCGAATATTTAAAAAAATCGCGATGGAAGTCAAAAGGGATATTAAAACAGCAATTTGTGAGTTTTATTTTTGCTACCACGTTTTAATCCTACGTTGTTTCTCGTGAAAAACTAGAAATTAATTTTCTCGGCAAACGTGGTGGGATAAAAACTGTTAAGTAATTAAGAAATATGGGGTACATTCTAAACTGTCACTTGTTAAGAAATGGTAGGTATCCTAAGTATGTCTTGCACATCTTGGGTAGGTAGCCACCCTACCAAGCTTGCTAACTAGATACTTAATTTTTTACCACGAACATAAGCTATTCTTCCAGACAATTTGACTTTATATTGTGAAACATTTAGAAGCAAGAAGAATAATGTACCCAAGATTTTGTAATAATTATGATGATTTAAAAGAGTGGAGTTTCTTGCCCGTTTTTCTCCATAGAGATCTACGTTTTGGAATAGGCAACTGGCTTCAACTTTCTGACTAACTGACCGACTCCTTTACAATTCAAAGGTACCTAAAAATGGTTGAATTGAAAAAATGCTTTCAGTTTGAAAGATGAACAATCTGATTGCTCAAACTGCAGTGGTCTCATTTGTGGTCCCTAAAAACCCAGAATGAGCATATTCAATTATATGAGTTGATGATATCAAGGATATCCTTGTATAGTTAATGTATCGGTAGTGACAGAAGAAGATTAAAACAATGGCACTGTCCTAATAGATAAATGCTCAGTTCCTATAAATAAAAACGAATCGTTTTGCTTACCAATGGCAGCATTTTTTATCGCCAAACCTGGCATACGAGTATAAATAGATTTGTAGGCAAATTTTACATGTGATAGCTACTTCGATATGTGAGGGTCTACTATGCGAACCTATGAGTTCTTTGCTTCATTATTGGACAAGATACAAGAGTCTTAATTTTAACCAATAACGGACCGTAAATTAAAGGAATCGGCCATTAAGGTGTTAAAATAAATAAATACAAAAACAAACACTTCATTAACAGTCAGTTCAAACGTAGGTATGTTATCCAAAATGGTTTTCATTCCACACATTCCCATCACTTCGTAAATCCCAACAAAAAATAAAACCGCGATATGAATGCTGCATTTACGTCCATTCACTGCTAACTCCATTTAAAGTCAAAATAAATGTTTCATATGAGTATACTGACGCACGTTCGTGGCCCAGTACAGGCAATCATGGCTTGCTTAACTGAGATTGGCAACAATGTCCCTTCTAATCAATGCGTAGTGTGCCCTCGGGAAATACGCCACGTACTGCACTACGACGTGATCGTCTCATACAAATACTAAATAATACACTGATTTTGGTTTCGACTGTGTGTTTTGGCGTATGTGTAGTTGCATTGAGGTTAAGTTGTAGTTAATCTTGTTGTTCAAGTGATTGGTTCGTTGCTAAGAAAGGTTATATAGAGGTATGAGGAACAGGGTGTAAAGCTCACTCATACTCTATAGAAAAGGGAGGATCCTCCGACCAGACGGGTGTCGTGTCTAGTGGGCAACTGCCCGACGGTTGATGTCGGGATGTTGTATATATGCTAGTTGCGCGGTAAACTCTGATTGCGCGATGCAGGATTTTGCGTGACGTCAGTCTGATGCGTAGCTCGCATGTGGCGTTGTAGATGCCGCTACAGTTATGATGAATTCAGTGGTATTTGTGATGTTGCATGAGGTCGTGGGTCCTATTTCCGGGTCGAGCAAAGTGTTATTGGGTTTTTCTACGTGGAATATCTCAGTAGCAGCTCGGAGTCTGGATTTGTGCCCGGTTAGTGGCAATAGTTACATGGGACTTAAACATAACTGGCGAAATGTGGGTGTACACCTCTGCGTCACCCTTCGGCAATTACAGGCGTGATATTATGCGCAGTGATATTACTGTTTATTAAATAGTTATCGAAAGTAAAAAAAACTGTCTGTTAATCATCGATTTTGATGTTAAAACAGTAAAATAATGTGATGTTTGTATAATTTTATGGCTTAAAATTAGACCAATGGCCTAGAAAATGATGGAAGTTTTTTATATTTTCTAACTTCACATACGCGATCGCTAAGATCTGATTGTTGTTGTTGATATTGACAGGTAAAACTAGTCAACTTTCCATTCAACTTTCAAGTCTTCAAAAAGCACTCTGAAAAATATAAAACTGAGAAACATTTAAAAGTTTTCACACCGTATCAAAAGTAGTATGGAGTAAAATCTGAGATATATGCATTAATCATGTGCGAGATAAAAATATAAAACTGTGGAGTTTCTTGACTCCACAGCGTCAGTTGAAAAACCCATAAAAATACTTGGCAGTAATTTTATCGCAATCTTAGTTGTGAAAGTATCAACTTTAGCAAGTTTTACAGAGTGTTTTCAAGCTAATAGAAGTTTTCACTAAGGTGTTTTGAAATGAGTTGTAAAAGTGTTCTTTAGCTACTTTAAGGAAGACTATCTAAGAAGGCAATAGGCTCGCCCTCTATTAAATGGGATTTAATCATAACTGGCGAAATGTGAGTGAACTTTAGGTAAACCTCTGCTTAGATGTTGGGGGAACAGGCGTGATGTTATGTTTATGTGTTATCTAAAAAGCTATTTGGGAAATATTAAAACCTAAATAATATTTCCAGGTTATGGGGTTAATTCATGAACGTTGCTTAAAATTCAGTAATGATGGGCGACTGTTAAACCATACATTTTGATGTTTAAACAACTCTTTTTTATAAATAAAGTAGTAATGTTATGGCATCAATGAGTAATATAATTTTAAAGAAATCAATGAATAATTTAATTGGTATAAAATCAATGCCTAATTATTTTATCCGACTTTGTGAATGAACAACTATATTAATGCATGACTAACGATAGACGTTGACTTAGGACGAACAATGATTTTAATGTTAAATAAGTATGGGACCAGCATTAAATATTGTACACCTTATAGGTATGTTACAGCGATCCTTTATAATAATTATAAGAACTGATATTTCACCTGTGACAAACAATAAATTAATTTGAATTTGGAAGTTTGAAGACTGTATGACTTTCGGGGTCTTTTGGCTTAACCATGAGACTGATCCAGAACTACCCGACTACTACAAAATAAGAGTGCGGGAACTATCCACATTGTGGAGAAACACAAATCAAAATTTTTGTTACAGTTCGTATCGGCACGCGTGCGAATCAGACGTGTTTTTGCTAAATTAATTAGTTGTAATATTAATTCCGAGAATTCGTGTTGTTTACGCGCTAAGCCATGCAGGTGGCCACCGGCCGGTGCGAGCGCAGGCGCGCGTTGCGCGTGCGCCAGGTTTTGTTTACTTGCAATGGAACACATACTAAATTGGAGGATGACAACCAAAACTTGATTGAGATGAATGAAACTGAAGATTTATCGATTACCGGCCAAAAAAGAAGTCTTATTGACGAAGAATCTGATGAAGAGTGGAAGATAGTACATAATAAAGGAATAGGTAAAAAATGTCGTCTGAATAGTCCGGGCAAGGAAATACCGAAATTAGAAGTTCCGATATCATGCCGAGAGAAACTTCCAAAATGTTTTGCATTGGCCAAATTGTTATAAGCAAATGAAATAAATAATATAGTCCACGTTAAATATCTGAGTCCATTCAGAGTTCGAATACAATTTCAAGATGAATCGAATATGGATAAGTTATGTTTATGTGCAGAGTTTATTGCCAAGAGGTGGAGATTTAGCAAAGATATGGAACTAGATTACTCTTACGGTGTTGTAAAGGACGTTGAGTTGGAACTGAAGGGAAAAAAGAGATACTGAGCAGTATATTCTGTCAAAATAAAGAAGAGAGAGAGAAAAATAGAGAAGAGATTAACTCTGTGAAGTGACTAGATCGTCGAAACAAGGAAGGATGTCTTCTTGTAAAGTAGTGAGAATATGTTTTAAAGGAAATCCTTTGCCTCCATACGTTTATACCGATGGTTTTAGGATAAAGGTCGAACCTTATATATATCCGGTTTTACAGTATTCACGATGCTGGAAACTGGGTCATAGACTTAGGATTTGTCCTTCCAATCTTTATATATATAAAAATTACGTGTTACGTTGTTTGTCCGTGATGGACTCCTAAACTACTGAACCGATTTTAAATTTGATTTGCACACCGTGTGCAATTTGATCCAACTTGAAAGATAGGGTAGCTTACATCTCAATTTATAGTCGCAATATTATTTTATTGCAAATTATTTGTCTATTATTTGACAATCACAATTATCTGTTAGCCCCAAACGATTCTAACAGATGGCGATATCTGTTGACTGGATTGAGTGAGTATTCAGTAGACGGCGCTATGTTAAAAATACAAACGTTTCAAATAAGCTACAATTTAATAGCATAACCACCACTTTTTGCTGAGGCTAAGGTATAACCTAAATTTATTTTGTAATAAACGAAATACAGTGAAATAATATTATAAAGAGAAAAGATATGATTATTTGTTTGTATTGAATAGGCTCCGAAACTACTGAACCGATTTCAAAAATTCTTTCACTGTTCGCAAGCTACACTATCTCCGGGTGACACAGGCTATATTATATTATGCTTTGCTACCCGGGCGAAGCCGGGGCGGGTCGCTAGTAATATTATATGTCCTAAGTACGGCGGAGATCATGCAAACTGTGAGACTAAGATTTTTAAATGCATGAACTGCTCATGCAACCATATGGCCCTATCTAAAACGTGTCCTCTGTATTTAACAGAACGTAGAATACGTGAAATGAATGGCTGATTCAATTGTTCATACAAAAGGGCCTTAACTGCGTACGTCCCACCTTCTCCTCATAACAGAACAGACAGAAGTAAATAATCCAATTGCTTATGTTTCTTCATTTCAGAATACCCCCACATTTGCACAAGTTGTTACGGTTGAGGTATAGGTTCACGTCTAAGAAGCATCTAGCTCTGCTAACCTATGCAATAAGATACCACTGAAGATGAAGAAGTCTTTGAAAAACGAAAGAAAGAACAAAATGGTATCAAACAAACAAGAGGTAACACGGAACACAGCACAATGTCCAACGAATTACTGTCGCGAATAAAAGAAGTTATTTAGCGTAAAAACTGTTCATGGTATACTAAAATTAAAAATATTCTTAAACTTTATGTCGAGTGGTTTATACTATTGGTGGTTGACAAAATATCGGAGTCTACTTTGTTGCAAATGGTTGTTAATTTCTTTAATGAATAAAACTGAAAATGTAAATGTGAATATATTACAGTGGAATGACCAGAGTCTTAAACCTAAGTCAGTAGCTTTTTCTCAGTTTCTTAACCAAGAATTAGAATTAGAATTTATTTATTTGTAAGAATGTAGTTTTACATAGTATGGTGTTAATATTTTTTTAGGTTCTATACCACAACGTATGGTGTACAAATATTCAAATGTCATTCTTAAATAACTAAGTACAATTAATTTTAAGATTTCTGATTTACAATAGGTCCAATATGAATTAATATCATTATAATTAGGTAATCGTTACTTTAATGTCAATGTGAAAATTAAGTACAATTCATCTTGGATTTTCACCATATTCCATGTATTCGCTAATGTCATAAAAGCAATTATCCAATAATCAACTTGTCAGCTTTTTCCTAAACATGGAGATAGGAAGTTCCTTAAATGAGTTAGGTAACTTATTATACACCTGACTGGCATTAACATACATTCCTCCTAAATATTTGCAATCTACATTGAGGTACATTTAATTCAAATTTATATTTATTTTTAGCAGAAGCCTTTTTGTGATTGCATGCGAAAATAGTGCGGATATTTTTTTACTAGCATGCATAGTTCTTTGATGTACATACAGGGTAAAGGTAAAATGTGAAGTTTTTTAATTAACGGTTTACAGCTATCCAAAAACCAGACGCTAGATATTGCCCTAACACACTTTTTTGTACCCGAAATGCCAGATAAAAAGATAAAATACATATAGCTGCTGTTTCGGACATGTGGCTAGATTCCTACAGTCATCTTAAAATAAATAACTATAATATATTTCGTCAAGACAGGGACGACTTTTATGGGAGTGTGGTTTTTGTTACTCATAAATCTATAAAAACTCAGGTAGGAAACTTTTAGATTTCCCTTTCGGGATTCGAAGTCCATGTTCAAATTTTTTATTATTCTCTTTTAGAAAATGTAATAATTGTATACTGCCCACCCTCTGTTCGGACTAACCAAACGGATTGGAATAATATTTATTTTCATCATTTAATAGGAAATCAATCATAATCGGTGATTTTAACACCCACCATACGAATTGGTCCAATAAAATAGACCTGGAGCGGTGTTCAAATTGTAGACTCATTCGTGGATAATAGTTATGTTGTAATAAATAATGGCAGTGCGACTCGCATTGAATTGGTTAACGGTACTTTGCAGGAATATTCTCCTGATTTGTCCTTAGCTTCATCTAATATTGTGCTTAATTGTAATTGGTCAGTTTTAAATTAAACTTTGGGAAGTGAACATTTGGTTATCAAATTGTCTTCTGAATGTTTAATCAATAAAAAAATTGGAGTTAAAAGAAATTATAAAAATGCCGACTGGGATTCTTATAAAATATGTCTTGAACATATGTTTTCAAATTTAATACTTCCTGTGGATCCCCAAAAAGCTTATGATATTTTTATTGATTCTATAAATCTTGCAGCAGATCTACATATCCTTCTTACTAAAATACCACAAAATTCCGACGCAAAATTTTCGCATAAAACATATTGGAATGCAGAAGTTTCTAAATCAGTGGCAGTCTGTCGATTAGCTTTATCCAATTTTTGTAAAAATCCAAATCCCGCAAACGTAGATATTCTACAAAATAAAATTGCAATTGTACACAAGTTAATACAGCAAGCAAGGCTTAATGATTGGATTCAGTTGTGTTCAAAAATAGATAATAATATATCAGTTTCTGAAATCTGACTAAAGATGAAATTAATGAAAGGTTATCGGGCTCCTAGAACTAATATAGATGTTACCAAAGCAAATAACTTAATCCGCAGTCTTACGCCAGATTATGTTATATCGAATCTACCAAAATTACATTGGCAAATTTTATTCTGGAGACTAATATCTCCATGCAGGAGTTAATTAAATGTATTAAAGCGAAGGATACATGTCCTGGGTGTTATGGTATCTCATACTCCATGATTAAAAATCTCCCCAATAACGGTAAGACCATTCTCTTATTTTTGTTTAATCAGTTATTTTCATGCAGTTTTATTCCCAGTCAGTGATGTGATATTGAAATAATTGCTATCTCCAAACCTGGGAGGGACCCTAATCAGATTTCATCTTTGAGGCCCATATCCTTACTATCGTGTATGTGCAAAATTTTACATCAAATAATTAATAGGAGGCTCGAATGGTTTTTAGAAAAACAATATGTTCTCACCTAATATGGTAGGTTTTAGGAGAAATAAGGGTTGTTTCGATAGTTTAAGTTGCTTAGTTTCTTGTATTCAAAAGGGGTTCTGAGAAACGTTGTACACTCTCAGCTGTTTTATTAAAATAGACAGTGCCTATAACAACATTGATGTAACGTCCTTATTAAAAATTTTATATAAAATTAATGCAGGGTCGAAAATATGTCACAATACCTTTGGAATAAAAAAAAATTTAGGAATATTAAAATTAAAACTGAAACCGGATGTACGAGTATTACTAGAACTGCTTGTAGAGGTCTGGCCCAGGGTGACCCACTATTTTCACTACTCTTTTATGTGGCAACAATAAATATATGTAAAACTGTTGAAAAGGATATTTTTGTATCCCAATATACAGACGACTTTGTTTTATATTGCACTTCTCAATCTATCTATGATGGTAAGTACTAGAATATTAGAAAATTCTATTAACACCTTATGTGAACTTCTTCGGAACCTAGGCTTAACAATTTCTCCAAATAAAAGTAAGGTATGTATAAAAAAAAAATACTATAATGAAAGGGACTTTAGTGGTAGATGAAACAGCACTAGAAAATGTACATTATGCTAAATATTTAAGCATGTGGATTGATCGAAAATTAAGTTGGACAAAACATGTTAATTAAACTAGAGAAAAAGTATATTTAGAGTATTGACGGGATCTAGTTGGGTATGCATCCATATTATTTGAGAATGCTGTACGTTTCTATCGTTCGAAGTAGATTAGACTACGCAAGTTTTCTATATGATTTTAACGCCATGAGCAATTGTGGCAAGCTAGATAAAGTCCAGAATCAGTACATGCGTATTATAGGCGGTTTTATAAAAAGTACTCCTGTCCATGTCATGGAGTCAGAGTTACTATTGCAGACTTTATTTGTGCGTCGTGCCTTCCTTGCCGGTAAATTCTGGCTCAAGATAAAGTCACTCGGCAATAATCCTATAATTTTGTTATTAGAATCCGTAGTCAACATTAAATGATAAATGATTTTATTTCTGTAAGTAGGTTTGTACAAACACTTTTACACGTCAATCATATTTTAAAACTAGATGAGGTCGGCGTTTCCTATCTGACTACCCTGAGAAGAAAGGCCGAAACAAACTCAGAGGTCACAGTCTCTTTTAAAGTCCAGACATAATCTTGGTCAGATCAAGTGAAGACCATGTAGATTTGAGTCTGAAATGGTCTTTTGAGGAAAAAATACCACACAGAATGAGTGGACCTGTCCAGTCAGTGCACGCATTTGTCAGTAATCGTGCAGCTCAACTCAAAACTTAAGGAGCTCAACGATTCGACGAACAATACCAAAGAAAGGACATTTGGGTAGGCCGCATAAATTACTCAAATTGCCAGACTAATCAAGAAAGAAAAAAATAAAACAATGATCTACATAGTCTTTACATTCACAATAATTAAAATAATATGCTATTTTACAAAGTAAATATTCATGTTAATATATTTATAAAATTCATCAATGTCAACAGGTATAAAAAATCCTGAAATAATCTTGGTCAGATCATTTGAGGACCATGTAAGATTGGTGTCTGAAATGGTCTTTTAAGGAAAGAACCATACAGATTTGAGTGGACCTGTCCAGTCAGTGCACGCATTTGTCAGTAATTGTGAAGCTCAACTCAGAACTTAAGGAGGATTTATATTGGAGATGCAAGAAGACACCATTGTTAGTGACGATTCACATGCATTTAACACACTGTAGACTCGATCAAGCAACTGGAGATGTTTGCTTTCGATACCTAGATTAATAATTTAGATGCAAATAATTTTATAAATTTTGAAATTCATAACCTAAACGTCAATTTAAAATGCAGAATTTATTGCTCATTTGTAGTAAATTCTTATACGAAAGATATTCAGGCTTGTACGAAATATATTCAGATACCTCCAAGGACAAACAGGGGATAGACGCTGCTTTGCTAGATATACAAACAAAGCAGTTCATAAAGCTTAATGTAAATTATCTTCAAAAAGCCATTATGCATGCTGAACTCATCGGTATTGCAGAATCACCGTCATACATTAGATTAGTTAATAAAGATATTAATTTTGTAATATTTACTGATGCTAAAAGTGCACTTCATCATTTATGATACACTCAAATGATCAGGGGTATTTTCTTGGCTTTCCCTACTTACATATTAAGTACCTTATCTGAACTTAACACTATGAATAAGAAAGTAGTATTGCAGTGGATACCTTCCCATATTGGTCTAATTCGTAATGAAACTGTAGATAAATTGGCCAGAGAAGCTGCGCCAATTTAATCGGTACTGTTAGAGGGTTTTCTAACAAATTGTGGTCTGAATAATTTGTCAAAATTCCCTTGGTAAGTACCAAGGGAATTTGGTACAGAACTTTGCAACCAACTTTCCTTCGAGTCCCTTGGTTTAAAAAATGCAATATGGAAAGGTATGACATTGTGATGAGTTTTAGACTTCGCTCAGGACACATTCCATTAAATAAGTTTTGATTCCTGATGGAAAAAGGCAACTCTTCGAATTGTACTGAATGTGATGTTATAGAGGACGTATATCGCATCTTGATGGAATGTGTTCTTAACGAAGCATTTAGATATTTGGTAATTTAAATCGCTGCGTCCCCTTTCAATGCTGGATGGTGCAATAGCATTTTGTCTTCGTCATGTTCGTGAACGGGCGCCGTCAGTAGGGACTGGTAATTTATTAGCTGCCATGGCTTATTTTAATGTAATTTAATATTTGATTTGTTTTTATCATTTTATTACATACGCTTTTAACGTTCTGCATCTTTCTTTCATGCATAATTTCAACATTAATAATATAACCAATATTTTGTAATCATATTTGGATTTAAAAGAGTGTCCGTGGAGTTTCCGGCCCATTATTCTCCATAGGTACCTACTACGCTTTGGAATGGGCAACTAGCTTCATCTTTTTGACTGACCGACCCCTTGACAATTCTAAAGTGCCTGTTATTGGTTTATTTGAAATAAATGCTTTGGGTTTTGAGTTTGAGTCTTTTCCTCTTTCATAGGAGGCGAAATTGCTTTACATAAAGGTATTATGCATATATCACCTTAAGTTAATCCACGGTAATATTCGTATATATAGTTAATTTTAGTATTGTGATGTGTATATTTTCATGATTATTCTTACAGGGGTGACATGTTCCTGCCGGGGTCACGGATTGTTCGAAAGAGTTACCGTGGCCCTGGCGCACAGACAACTGAAGGAACACGGGTGGGTTTTAGTCAGTAAGAGTCTGACACGCCCTTCCGCTCCGCCCAGAGCGCGAAAGGTCATTTGATGATTACCCACCCAAAACAAAGGGGTGACATGTTCAAATATGAATAAACCTCCAATAACAAATAAAGATATAAAAAAGAAATGCTGTTGACATTTTCTGAATAATTCAATAAGACATTTGACACAAAATTGAATACGATTTACAGCTATTTCCGTATCTACGTCAGCGGGCCTAGAAAAAGTAACATTCGATTAGCGATGACGCTAGTAGTAAAGCCAAAAAAAATATGGGGTTTACATAAGCTATCTAAATGTCACGTGATCTTAGGTCAACGAATAGAAATTAGCTAAACAATGTTAATGTTTTTTATGAATCGAATCGACAGCGTCGAACAATTACTTCCTTAAAGATGCGTAGCCAAGGGCACTTTTTGAAAAGCGTTATCGCTAGTTTTCGATTCGTATGATGCGAAACATTAGCGAAAGCGATAGCGATTGTAGAAATAGAATCGCTCCGAAGCGAATGCCATTTGTCTAGGCCCTCAGGTATTTTCGTCCAATAGGATAGTTTGACTCGGGTAAGTTGATAACTTATTACTTAGACTCTAGCGTTTTCAGTACGTGTCTAAGATTATGTGGTCAGGTATCACGGCAAATAAAGTTATTGCCTGTACACTGTACAGTGTAGGTACTAGAACTGTTTAAATAACTTCAGTCACAAGTTGACGAGATGGTAGGTATATACGTTGAATGCAGAATAGTTCATTTAAAACGGGTGATACAGATTTATCTAAACTCGTCTTTAATGAAAGTCTACGTCAAGTGATTCGAACAATCTAAACAACTAAGTCAATCTAAGCAACTTGGTTGTCTAATCTTCTCAACTAAAGATCACTGACGTGTAAATCTCGTTCTCACTATAGAAGTTAAACCCACGTATATAAAGTACTTAGAGACTTCGTTAACAGACTAAGACGAGGTATAGTGTCGCGAAATGCATGCGGTGTCGGCAAACATACTGCGTGGCAGCAAACGTAGCTGCATGGCGGCAAACATGACTGCGAGGTGGCTTTAAGTCTCATTCCTTTTGCAAATCTAGTTTAAAGTCTTGTTAAAAGGGTTTCGTGCACTTAGGCAGAGCTGAGTTGAAATGTTTGTGTAAGTATGCTTTACCGATGTTGAAGTGTAGGTTGGATCAGATTCTTAGATTGTTTACTTTGTCGGATACCTACATTAACTGCTCCGTTGGCCTCGTGGTCGTAAGCGCGACTGCTGAATGTGAGGTCCTGGGTTCGACTCCCAGGTCGGTCAAAGTGTTATTGGGTTTTTCTATAGGGAATTTCTCAGTAACAGCCCGGAGTTTTGAAGTAGGCGTTGGGACACCCCCTTGCTTCGGAAAGGACGTTAAGTCGTTGGTCCTGCGCCTGATCTCTCTTCGGTCGTTTTGGATTGCGTGCGGACCCATCGGACTATGAGAGTGACGGAAGAGATAGTGCACCTGTGTCTGCGCACACACTTGTGCACTATAATATCTCCTGCGCCGAAGGCTAGTCTCCGTTGAGATTGGCCGACATGGACGAAATACGGTCTGGAGGACTGTTATTATTATTATTATAAAATTACCTATATGTAGGTACGCAAACAAACGGGTAGTAGAAACCGCAGTTAACTGTAACTTACTGAAAACTGAAAATTTGTCGTAATTAAATAAGTGTCTAACTTTGTTGTTCAGACTGTCTTCGGTTGAAACTTAGGGATTCGAAACCGTGAATTAAAAACTAAGTACTTTTTTAATTTACTCTCCAAAAGTTTATAAAATCGCCTTCTTAGGCAGTCATTAATAGACGTTTAGGAAGGAATTAAAACATATCTACTTAAAAGGATATAAAAATCCTGGCCTAATTTACGACACTTGTCATTACGTCATTTGAACTTGCATCGTGTGAATGGGGTTTAAAATTGTTGCAGCTTTGTAGAAATTGTTTACACTACCACTCATTATTTTAGTGTAGCAACACTGGCGTCACTTCTCTTCGAATGGCTGCCATACTCGCCTGTAACCACGTTTCGCAATAAAAGTAGACTATCACTTATCTACCAATGGACTTCATATATCCTGACTAATCTCTCTGAAGACGTCCTATCTAAATCCGTTCCTCGTGGTATTCATCCTATACACGACCATGTTACAGAAATAAACAGGGAATTTTGTCGCTTTCTGCATAATAAAATCCGCCTTAAATGAAGTTATTTTGCTGTCTTCCATAGTGTATATAAACGGAGTAAAATGTGACATAAACATCAACAGTAAACATGTAACAATCTTTTAGTAGGTGGCAATATTTCGAGCACTTATGTACTTAAAGTATCTAAGTGTATACGACAACATTACCATTTTGGCAAATTGTCTGCTACTTGTCGCCTGTCCTTATATTTATTTGAAGCCATTGTTATGTCCTCATCTCCTAGCATTATTCTAAATAGTACGTGTTATCATATTCAGCTTTTTTAGGGTTGTACGAAACGTCAAGTTGGAATAAATTAAGAACAAAATATTTCCCGATTATTTTATGGCGCTGTGTGTGAAAGCTAACATGATTGCCCGCAGATTCAGGCGTGCCTCTAAAGAGGTTAAGCGCATTATATTTAGTGCTTACTGCACGTCTTCTTACTCTTGCAGTTTATGGGCTCGTTATACTCAGAAATCATACAGCGCCCTTAGTGTTCGGTACAATAGCGCATTCAGGGTGCTGATGGGGTTGCCCCGATACTGCAGCGCATCGGAGATGTTTGCTGAAGCTCGCATTGACTGCTTCTACACTGTGATGCAGAAGCGGTGCGCATCCCTGGTTACTAGGGTGCGGGACAGCACCAACAGCATCCTGTCTATGGTAGCAAGCAGGCTAGATTGTGCGTTTGTGAACCACTGCTACAGGGTATCGGCTGGGCCTGTCATCTTGCAGCATTGATGCCACAAATTGGTTCTGTGTTAATGTTTTACTAAAATAGTTTGTAAGTATATTGTTACTAAAACTATTGAGTCTTGTTACTTGTATTAAATGATTATTAATATTATTATTATTATTTTCAGAGTCAAACAGAGTTCTATAGTGAGGCCCTTTGTATCCGACACGGTTTCTTTATGGTAAGGCGTATAAACCGCGCCGTAGAAAAAACGTGCCCGTCAACAAGCTTCCATAGTGATCCATACAACACTGACGAGCGTGCCTAGACACGTCGAATTAACCGTAGTTTCTCACGGCAAGAAAAATGTGTGTACAAAGGGCCTGAAGGTTTAATACGGCCAATACCTCTCACTGCATTCTTCAAGGCCTTTTATTAATTAACTGACAAAACTTCACAGGCTAAATGGGGTATCAATAATAATTAAAAAATAAACAAAGAACACTGCTTCTCTCCTTAAAAATCATCCTTACATTTAGTTTCCTTGCTCTTGTTTCATGTTTATTGTTGTATATATATATATGTAGATAAGTATATGTTTTATGTATGTATCTATTTGTTGTTTATGTAAATAGTACACCACTGACTACCTGCATTATTGTCTCTCCTTCTCCCTTGAATCCATCCAAAGATTGTCTCTAAAAGGTCGCTTTTAGCGATAAGAACCATTGTGTCACCCTATGTAAAATTTCTACATTTATATCTGTAATTTTTATGATGTACATAATAAAGACTATTCCATTCTAAAGAAAAACGAGTTCCTAAAATCCTAATTTAAAATGAACCGCTCATCATTGGAGCAACCTCCTCGTGTTGCCCGTAGTTATTCTAAATTATGATTTTACAAAATCATTTAAAAAAATGCTATTAAATACTATTCCCTTTACGACTGTGAAGTATGTAGTTAATTAAATAAAGCTCTGTATAATTAAAAAATATGGCACGTGTAACTTTCAAAACATTTAGTTTTTTTTTTCAGCCTGTAATTAAGGTAGATAAACATATATATATAGAACAGTCAATATACCTAAAATCCGCTCATGTTTGGCAGACTGTCTGAGTACCTTTTACTATATAAATAGGTATTACCTAATCAAATAAATTTATTTTTGATTAGGGTACAATTTGCTTAATAACTATTTACATAGAGAATAAGTTACATTTAGCATTAATTTCTAGTGAACGAAACGTTTACAAATGACTGATGAAATGAAATGAGGTACCTATAATTATAAGTATATATTAGGTCTTTACCTATGAAATTGCCGTTCTGCAGTACTGGCCATTTCAAATCAAAATAATTTTTGTTTGGCTATGAATTCTAATTTCAAATTAATTTTATTTTAAAAACATGGATTTTTTTTTCTAAAAGTAGTCATTTCTTTATTGATTAGTGTTACATTTTCATCGCATTTCAATCTTTTTCGTCATCATGGATACGTTAAAAATTCGAGTAATTATGGAATATGAGTACCGTCGTGGCAGCAACGCGGCACAAGCGGCACGCAACATCAACGACGTTTACGGAGCTAACTCTACAAACCAACGCACCACCTGTTATTGGTTTGCTCGCTTCCGTTCTGGAAATTTCGACCTGAAAAATGAACCTCGCGGTCGTCCGAAGACTTTGGTCGACAATGACGAATTAAAGGCGATTGTGGAAGCTGATGATACACAATCTACGGCTGAATTAGCAGCAGCTTTCGACGTTAGCGTCAAAACAATATTGGTCCATTTGCGTCAAATTGGCAAGGTAAAAAAGCTTGACAAATGGGTGCCCCACGAACTCAATGATCGCCAGCGCGAAGTACGCGTCGAGACGTGCCTTGCACTGCTCAACAGACACACAAATGAAGGAATTTTGAACCGCATTGTTACCTGCGATGAAAAATGGATTCTGTTTGATAACCGTAAGCGCTCAGCAAGTTGGTTGGATCCTGGTTCAGCACCTAAACAATGCCCTAAACGAAAACTTACCCCTAGAAAAGTGATGGTCACTGTTTGGTGGTCTAGCGCCGGTGTGATTCATCACAGCTTCTTACCAAACGGGGTGAGCATTACTGCAGATGTGTACTGTGAAGAACTGAACACAATGATGGAGAAGCTGGCGCATCTCCAACCAGCATTGGTCAATCGCTCGTCTCCGCTGCTCCTGCACGACAACGCGCGACCTCATACTGCACAGCAGACGGTCTCCAAGTTGCAAGAACTGGGGTTGGAAGCTCTCCGTCATCCGCCCTACTCACCAGACCTTGCGCCTACAGACTACTACTTTTTCCAGAATTTGGATAACTTCTTGGCGGGAAAAAAATTTAATACCCGAGAGGCAGTACAAAATGCCTTTGAAGAATTTGTTGCCTCCCGTCCAGCTGATTTCTTTAAGAAGGGCATCAATAAACTGCCACTGCGATGGCAAAGATGCATTGATTGCATGGGTGATTACTTCGATTAATACAAATAAAAAATTCATGAAAAAAATTCGTTTAAATTTTTTCATACAAAACGGCAATTTCATAGGTAAAGACCTATTACTTAACTATTCTAATATCATTAAAATAATAGGTTGACGAAAAAGATTTTGGTATTACTTAGGTATATAGGTATAAAGTTGTAGTAAAATCTCTTTGGCTGTACTGTTTGTATCTGGCTGGTTTTGAAACAATTAAATAGATGATATTTAAAAAAAGAATAGTAAAAAGCAAAAATGATTTCCCGCCATTTATCAATTGTTTTTCTGTCCTCCAAAATGAGTGAATCTAACGAAGAAATACGATACGTTTTGAAGTTTAATAAAACTTCCAACTTCTTCTTTTTTTGTTTTTGTAATAATAAAAAGGGAAAAATGCGACATAAGCCGCGAAAAAAATATTTGACGTTTATGGACTTAACGCAGTGTCAGTAAGAGTAGCACAAATTTGGTTCAAGCGTTTTCAGTACAGGAATTTTGATGACAAAAATACAGCTCGCTCTGGTCGCCCTGTTACGGATAAAGTCGATGCCATTTTTGAAATAGTGGAGCAAGAACGGCACATTAGTAGTTACGACATAGCTGAAGGGTTAGGGGTTTCACCACAAAACATTATGGACCATTTTGGAAAAGTCTGGGTATACAAAAAAGCTCGACATTTGGGTGCCACACGACCGTGAATTTCACGAGTCTTGAATTTGTATATACAATAAAATACGAAAGAACTTTTACCCCGACCGACCTAATATATCGTATGCCGCTTTTGAAAGCGGCATACGATATATTAAGTCAAAGACTATCCCCCGTTGACGGGGGATAGTCATTGATCTAATACTATAATACCTAACAGCTTGAGTACTATATCCTACGAATAAGCGTATGCTTTTGAATGTTTTCAAAAGCGAAGGCAAATTAATTTACGCAAAAAAAAATTGTTCTCGAAAATGAAAATATATTAAGTTTTCAAAGTGTAAACGTGGGATTGTACTTGGGAAAGTTTGCAAAAGTATCTAGATATAGAAACAGCAAATTAATATATCTCACTTTACACATTGAAGCCCTATACCACAAAACTTTACATGTTTACAATTCTACAAAATTGACAAATTGTAGAAAAAAATGCGTAACACAGAAATTACAAATGTGTCATTTACAATCTAAAATGCCTTCGCATTTTAAGAGCGTTACAAAAAATATAAATTAAAGACTTGTCACTGCAGCTTACATATTTGTAAGGTTTTTCCGTTACAATTGTGTGGCTGAGAGTTTTGTGGTGAATGGACTTGTAACATTTACAAATTTGTAAATAGTAATTGTAAATTTTTGTGATATAAGACCCTGGTTGTAAAAAATATCGTGTGCGTAGGCTTAAATGCAGTAATATATCTCCACTGCACCATACAGAACATTGGACAGTGATAGCCCGGAAGCAACTGTAATAGCCCGATTACCTAAAGCCCATTACATTGATTTACTGTCAACAACAAATTGATTATGTTCACAATCACTTGGGAACGTCGGCGTTCATTGCAAATTATGTAGATAAAGATAATCCACACTATATATATGTTTGATAATATCTAGCTTGGTATTATGTTATTGTTGGTGATAGTATTGCCAAGTGCTATTAAAGCTTCATATTTAAATCAGCTATATGTATATACATATACCTACATATTATAAATCAAAGTCGGTTTTCGTGTCTGCCTGTGTGAGCGCACTGTTCTTCTAAACTACGCAACGGATTTTGATGCGGTTTTTACCAACATTCAGAGAATTTATTCTAATTGATCATATCGATAGCGAGGTAGTTCCTCGAGCACAAATAAATCAAAATGTAATTAATATTAATTTTAATAAAATGTAACTCTTAAATTTAAACTAAAGATTACCTACCACAGGTATTGATTTCAAGATAAAGGATACTTTTTAAAGTTCAGACTTGCATTTATTAGAGTAACAGAGATCCCTTTGTTATACCTACCTACCTTTACTAGTAGGTACTTTTGAAATGGAAAGGGTTATGCAGTGCAATGATAACGAGGCGAGCTCCGCTATTCATTGGAAAGTTCCAATTTCGGACGGTGACTATTACCTATAACTGAAAACCCCAATCGCATTATGTCTGGTCGGATTAAAGGTATTAGCTTTCCGAGTTCTCTGACTGTGGTCTGTGAGTCTATTGTTAAGTCCTAACTATACCTACTTGGCAATAAACTAGGTACCTCTCTAGGTATATCTTAATGGGTCACTTAAAAACAGCCCGTTTCAGCAAACCTGGTTATTTCTGATCAGAAAGTAAATCGGCTATCAAATCTAATAGTAAGCAGTTGCCATGATTGGTGACCAAATAACAAGACCCAATCAAAACTCTTGACACGAATTCGCCAAAATATTTGATTAAACATGCCATCAGTCATGAGCGTGTGAAGTATGTCAGTATGGCATTCCAAGCCTCCCAAATCAAACCACAATCCCTTGTATCAGTAGTGTACATTTATATCTTTAAGGTGACACCCCTGCGTTCCTACGTAGAGATGCGATTGCTCGAAACATGTTTTTGCTATTTGAATAGCGGAAGGCGTTTCTACACGCGCTTATTGGCGTATGTTTGGCTTCTATTGGCGTGTCGGAGTACGACAGACAACGCAATAACTCACGACGATACATCACAGTGAAACTTGCGCCACTATGGAATGAAATTAACGGTTTGTAGGGCTTCACTATTTGTATGTGTTCGTTGTAGATATTTTTTAAAAATATACCGGTAGTGGAAAAACGAAATGAAACATGCTAGAATCACGTTAATAAAAAATATAAAATCAGTTCGATCCAACGTAAAATAAAGAAGGAAAATACAATAGTTAATTCCTTTGGTTTACGCTCAGAAACAAAATTATTAAAGGGCACTAAAGTTTTGACAACTTTTATCTCCTCTATAAATTACTTTTAAAACAATGGATTATTTTCAGTAGTTAACGAAGAAAAAGGTTCCGCTAAAGTGACAAGCAAACTACAATTTATTAGACAAAATATTAGTAATTATTAGCTCAAAGAAAATTGGAAAAGTAATTTAATTAAGTATTTCTATAGAGTGTAGTCTCCCTGTTTGATAATTTGATACCGTGTATTTTCAGGCATAAGTTTAAATTACTTTTTCTTCGATGCTGATTTCCAAAAGTTATTATCGACCATATAAATGTACCTATTTACTCACTTCAATATCTGGCGATGCTCGTAGTGTTCCGGAAGTTAGATGGCAATCTCTCATTTCGGCGTACTGTAAAAAGCATTTTTTTTTACATATTTGTAGGACCGAATATCACCAGTACCCATATGCATACATAGAGAATGGACTGAGTGTTCAGTATTCATTTGTGCAGTGAATACAGACCGAAAAGTATGAGAGAGACAAAGCAAATTTGCGGCCAGTAGTTGTTTCTTTCTAGAATTCTGATTTTGAATAGGCTATTGAATTTGTCAAATTAAAATTGATTTTGTCAAATTCAAATTGTATTTGACAATTTGATAAATTTGAATTTTCGTTTTCTTTTGCAGAAAAGAGACAGGTGGTGGCCGCAAAGTAGCTTTGTCTCTTTCTAGAGAGTGGTCAGTTTTGTTAGGCTAACGGTCAATCCATTATCTATGTCTATTGCCAGTACCTAACGTCTGCTGAAAAGTGTTAGATAAAAGTTAAACAAACCCTGTCCAGGTTAAATTCGTACACAAACACTCACTAAAGGGAATTAGTAATACATTCCTCTCTTTACATCTTTACAACTTTTTCCAACAATAATTGTTTGAATAACATGATTAAATTATAATTGGAAAATCGTCAATGAAGATTGAAGTTATAAAATTGACCTGAATTGTCAAATGAAAGTCGATTTAAAATTAGAACAACTCAATTTGTGAGCAGCACTACAATTTGTCATCCACAGCTAAGTTTCCTGATTCATTTGTTTACATTTTCTTCAAATATTTTTACAGACCATACACCCTCGATACCGTAATTCTTTTGTCGCGTTATCTTCTGTAGTTTAATCGAACATTTTGATGCAATTTAATTCAAACTAAGTAGTTGTATTGATTGTCAATTTGTCACATTGATTCGGGTTGTAATCGAAATCCTCGGAATCAGAAAGTTGGTAGCTGGTAACTTGCAAGTTGGTAACTTCAACGTTAAATCCATTGGGAAAAATAACACTCCAATCCGTATGACGGGACAGAAAAACATGCATAGCTAGGTACTTGATTCTCGGTACAGTAGGCTAAAGATATAGATAATGTAGTTAATCTAGCTTTAAAAATTGTGAGTGCTAAGTAGCCAAATTGCTTTCAATGGTTGTCTATGAATGTCTGGGGCAAAAAAGTTTTTCATGTTCGAATAGAAAGGTACTGATAGCTATGGAAAAGTGGGGTAAAATCGGGACGCTAAGGCAAATATTTAATAAAACACAATATTGAAAGAATATAAATCAACTACATTTACTTTGTTTAATAAATAACTTTTTATGCACTTGAGATTAAAATAAGTCTTCATTCAAAATAACAAATAATAATAATTGTATAAATAATTAAAAGTTATGTTTTTACTGGTTTGCCCCGTGCCTTGTCCAAAACCTTGTGTTATACTGGATTTTGCCTTTTAATATCGATAACAATGGAACTCATAAAGTTCTTCGGATTCCTAATCCGTACACACTAGCATAACTTCTTCGCGTATATTTCAAATAAAATAATGATAAATGTACTAGATACTACCGATATTACCCCCTTTGTTGACAAACTAATCTGGTTGGCCAACCGCATTGAACAAATGCGTCCGTTAATTTAAAACATGTAACATGCTACACTGCCTTGTTCCGGTTTTACCCCCATACCCGGTTTTGGACTAATCTCTCCTATCTATACTGTGAAGTGTCTATAGGTACATATTTAACTCAGTTTCGTGATTGACTGACAAGCAATGTACAGCCAAAAGATTATGATCCTTGATTATGATTATGACTCTGTAGTTACAGGTGCACTAAGAAAATATTTTTCAAAACCTTACCCCAGAAAGGGTCAAACGGTAATTTAAAGATCGTAAGCGAAAAAAATTGCAAGCAACCGCTGGTAGGTACCTATCCACATGATGCTGTTGGCCTGAACACCTAACTCTTTCGCCATGTGTACATCACTCCCAGATAAATCCCTGTGGAGCGTCTGAAGTACGACAGCTCGTTTAATTAGTGGCTATTTAACTTTCATTTGAATTTGTTTTGTCCATGTTTGAGTTTTGCTTTGCTTAGCGAAATTCTACGCGAGGAGAATTAAAGTTTTCGTTTAATTATGCAAGATGCGAACTGTGCTGTCGAAAGTGGATGTCGTTTGAAGGTGATTCCTGGAAGATTCTAGGTATTTGTATTACTGGTTTTGACAAGAAAATTCAGTAGAGTTTTTAGTTTATTTTATATTTATTTTCAGCTTAAATGCATTTGGATGTTCAGTTTAGCATTTGAGGTCTCTCGAGAGTTATACCGTAACAGTTGCTGTTAAAACGTTATCTCAACTTCAGAATCCAGTTTTACATGTCATTCGTTTTAAAAACAGCATTTAACGGTGATGGTTTACATGAGAATTTTTATAGCATTAGTGTGTAAAAACTAAAAATAACGGGGGAATTGAAACATAACAGGGGAATTGAAGAAAGAGGTTTCACTTTGGGATAGGTCACTGAGTTTTAAATCCAAATCAACTCAACTGAAATCAAAGCATTTATTTCAAATGAACCAATTATAGGCACTTTTGAATTGTCAAGGGGTCGGTCAGTCAGAAAGATGAAGCTAGTTGCCCATTCCAAAGCGTAGTAGGTACCTATGGAGAAGAACGGGCAAGAAACTCCATGGACACTCTTTTAAATCAAAATATGGTTACAAAATATTGGTTACATCATTCATGTTGAAATTATGCATGTGAGAACGATGCAGAACGTTAAAAGCGTCCGTCATAAAGAGACAAAAACAATTCCAATATTTAATTAAAATAAGCCGTGGCAGCTAAGAGATGACCAGTCCCCACTGACGGCGCCCGTTCACGAACATGACGTCGAAAGTCGTCGATGAATCATCGTAGTACATATGGCTACATATCAAGCTATACATTTCTAGTATTAGCTGATCTTGCATTGTATAGTACTTCTGTACAATGAGAGGTCAGCTTATACTGAAAATGTACAGCTTGATATGGAGCCGTGTATACAAACAGTTTTCTGTGCTAACATGTAACTCTGTTATTTATTCCTTATTCAAATGACTTAGAAAAAATATTAAAGTAACCAATTATATAGCTGTTTCTAGGTACTATATTAAATGCTAGAGTGAAGAACTATAGAAAATAACCTTTTACTGCCATAAATACACACACATGTCACACATTCTTATTGACATACCTACAAATCTCATAAAAGAAACAAAAAACCATCAACGATTGTATTGTATCTTTATACCCAAATAAAAAAAATAAACAAAAAGGTCGAGTGTAATCCTCTATCAAAATTCAGCTTACCGAAAAAACACCTAGAGGAACGGAAGCCTCCCAAATGAAGTGGTTGGCGGGACCGGATAAGCGGAATGACTTTCCGGTCCCGGCGGGATCGTAAAAGTCAACGCATGCATTTAATTTCGTGAGTTATATTACTAGGTACATGTGTAGGCTTCTATTGTGGACAGTGGATGCCTTTTTTTTGTTTTAAACTTAATTATGTAGATGCGTACAATGGCGAGCACAAATATGAGCACTTGAAGTAAAGCAAAAGCGATTTTTTCCTCAATTTATTGATTGTAATTATGAGGAGTTATGAAGACACTAATTAACACTAACTTTACTATGGTTGTATGTGGGCCATCGGGAACAGCCCCGACTTACGATGGGTTAAAACCGAGATAGGCAAGTATTTTTTTTAGCTAGCCACACTCTCCTTACATTTAAGGCATAATTTGTGTAATTTATTTCATCCCCGTTGTTCTAAAAACGGTAAAGGACCGCATCTTGACGAAATTGGCTAGTCATAGAAACTTTTGGAGACAATGCATTCACCATACAGATACGAAAAATTCGCATATTCGTGCTCGTGACTGTACACGGATTTTAAAGCCGCGAATCCGGAGGTGTGTTTCGGATTGGTTGCTGCATATTTTCTTTTGTCCCGGTTGTCTGTTTAACATTTTTTTTGCTAACAGGATGAGTGAAAACAAAAGAAATGTTTTGGACTTAAGGACCAGAACGGCTCGTTTCTCTCAGTTGACTTTTATATACTACGGCCAGTTGATTCATTCTTTTGTTTTTAGCCGAGTTCAGGGACACAAGAGAGACGGTAATAATGTTTGAATTAATTTTGTTCTTATGTTACAGATAAGTTATACCCTTTCCCAGTTTTATTCATGATAATTATGACTATTGCATTAGCTTTCTTTAAATACCTATTTTAACTTAGGGAGGAATACTCAGTATCCACGTGATATAACCATTCATTTCTCATGAATTACCACCAAAAATATTATCTACCTACATGTTTTCTTTAATTTTTAAAGTAAGAATCCACTATGTCATAAACAATATCATTATAATATATATTACAAGTACGTAAAGGGACATTTTTGAAATACATCGTCTTTAAAGGTTTAAACACGCTTTATTTCACAAATGTCCCTTTCCCGTTAGCTATTTGCTTACAATCTGTCCCATGTGCGTAAAGCTAGGGATGCATAGGTATTTACCCGGGACAAACAGTTCGCTAGAGGCGTCCCTCGGATACGAGCCCACTTGTGTACATTCGGCTTAAAGGTAGGCCTCAGGTGCTAACTTAGACGCATATTTGTAAGAATTATGCAACAGTCGTAGTTGTCTAGAGTGTTTTAAGTTATGTAAGGTTACTATGATTAATGTAAAGTGAGAACTTGCAAGCCAACAAACAATTTAGGTACTTATTTCTGAATGTAGAAGTACGTGTTTTCTGCAAATTCCAATCTCAGCTTAAAATAAGATTAATTCGTCATTAAATCACCAAAAATATGCACCTAACTACATACGTTTGGTGATTTAAGTCACATTTAACCGGTGCAAGTTTCTGGGACGTTCAAGAGCAATAATCGCATGCCATAAAGTACGTTCAATTATTGCCATTCAAGAATTGTCTGCAACTTCTGTTTTCATGTACACCAAGGCAATTATAGCATGCAAGTTTTGCCTCGTCAAAACAGAGAGTTTCACGTCCTTGTACAATTGATTCAAGTATTGCCCGTATTTGTGCTGCCAAATAGTTCATTAATGTTATTGAAAGAAAGAAAACGAAAAAGTATTTATTGAGACTCGCACAGGATTATCAGACACTAAACTAAACATACTCATAAAAATAAAAATAATAAAATAAAAACAAAAGTAAAATGAAAATAACAACAATAAGTCCTGTACGAGGCCAAAAGGCCCGACGACCGACGACGATATTGAACGACTTGAACGACAGATTTTTTTGACTTGTTTCGTTCGCTCATATTTTAATGATAGAAAATTTTCATGCCAGATTTGAATGCGATTTTATTGTACGTGCTGTTTTGTCTACACCTGCACCAGTTTTGAACGGCAACTAACTTGTCCGTATCGTACAACAATTGTACGTGTTGTTTAGACGGAGCCAGTTAATTGTTGCTTCAGTTTTATGGTATGCCAGAGGCAATAAACTTGCACCGTATTAATGAGGCGCTTTTTTTTGTCTAGGAAATCATCAATTAAGTTCTCCCGCTATGGTCGGAGCGGGAGGGCATGTCAGACTTTTACTGACTAAAACCCACCTGTGTTTCTTCAGTTGCCTGTGCGCCAGGGCCTCGGTAACTTTTTCGAACAATCCGCGACCCCGGCGGGCATCGGCCCTATCGGACCCCGTCAATTGGTGCTGACATCTCTTTGAGGTGCACGTGGAACACGACGCGCCGTCGACCCGGGCCTGGTCCTTACCGGACGGCGAGCTACCCATTGCCTGCCGTCTGCAACTCCGCGCCTACGGTGGCCGGGAATCGGCTATCGATTCTCGATGTCCTGGGCGTCTCCTCCTGCGGCGACTAGGGGCGTGAGGGCGCAACGATTGTCTCACCCTCACACGTTCCGCCTCCTCCTTCGCGAGCATCACTGCTTCACAGAAGGAGGTGACAGTTTCCCATGCCCGCAGCAGCAGTTTCTCGCTCCGTACCATGGCCTGAATCAGGGCCGGACGCGAGAGATCACCGCCGCGAGGACACGGCGGTGCTCCGCCCAAGCCTGGCAGACACACAATGGTAACACATGGGCGTTTCCTCCCACCTTATCCAGAACAGCAACCTCCCGAAACAGCCATGTCCGGTGAGGACCTGCGTCAGGTGGATGGTGAAGATGCCGTGACTCCTCTCTAGCCACTACTCAAAGAGGGCACTTACCGCCGCAATTGTGGCGTGCCCAATAAATGGAGCTCTAATAACGAAACAATATTTAGAACATATGTAAATAAGAAGACCGATTCTATTTTTAGAAGTAGATTCACAATAAAATACAAAATGAAAGAACTTATATGAGAAGGGAATTTTATACGAATTTCTTTAGCTCTCCCATTTCTTTTGTCATTTAATATCTAGAAAAGTACGAGTATTCTACATACCTATGCTGAATTTTCTTTGTACAGAGGAACGCTTAAAGTTACGTAGCTCTAATATGAAATGGTTCAACTTTGACTACAAATGTAGATATTCTTCAACGAAGGATTCTCTATAACTTCGCTGAATATTTTCTGCTCGACTCCCTACAAAACTATATTAAAAATTGTGAAGTCCGTCCTTTTGTTGTACGTTCCCGTTACATAGAGCGAACTATATAGAATAGTTAGACATTTTTTTAATACAAACTTTGATGCGAATATCTAGTAGTTTTAATGAAATTCAAAGTGAATTACTTTTTTACGATATTAAAAATGTTGAAATATTAGTTTTAGATTCTGTTGAATAGTTAAGCTGATTAAAGAAATGGCAGATAGAATAATATAGAATTGACATATTTGGTTGTGAAATATTGAAAGTTGAAATAACAGTAAAATCTAGCTTTCTGAAATGGCCAATGGTTTGTACTCGTATCTGACGAGGGGCTGACAGGTGTCAAAATTATTATCTAACAAGTTGGTCCTAATACCACAAGCTGATGAGGAGTAGTCACATCATCGGGATGAGAACACTGACTTTTGAGTGGTAGTTTTTAGTAAACTGCCTTTTTGTTGTGTTTTGCGAAGAAATATTATATATGTCGGAAATACGTTAAATCAATCGTTTGCCTTTGACTATGGGACGCCAGTACCACCAGACCGCGCTCGACAGAGTCAACAACAGAATGTTAAACGCTCGACCAGAGAAAAAGCAGAGTTGGTCGGTGGCGGTCTCTCGTTAGAGAGAGGTATTCTTTGGTGGCAGTCAAGTAGTGAACACGTTTAGAAACTGTCGCGCGTTCTGATATAGTTGTGTCGTATACCTACAGTGTGTGATTGGCTAGCGTGATTAATTTGTTCGTAAATTATAATTTGATTTAAACTGCAATCGGTTTTTCTATTGCGCAATAATCAACACTTCCCATAGTACTCCCACAGTAGTTCAAATATGGCTGAAGATAACGAGAGAGACGTACCTTCTCCGTGATATAGATGATATAACTGAGTGGGCTGCTATATACAATTATCTTATCACACATCATACATTACCACCGATAAGTAAATCATTAATTAATGAAATTCTGTTTTCTGTAAGAAGATCTTTCAACTCTACCGCACAAAAAATTAATCATTTGGTCGTGCGTAATCTCTAAAACACAGTCTTGTATCAGCTATCAGGCTGCTTATAGCAAAGCAGACCCAAAACAGGCCAGCGAAGCATATTTATTATAAAAAATCATCGCACAATATTCATGAGTCATATCATTTTTTAATCACGTAATTCTTCCTAAGGCCACGAAAGGGTTTATCATTGTTATTTTTTATGATTATCTTGAAAAGTGCTAAAGCCTTTTATTACCCTTTTATAAATGCCGTAAAAGTACTCCACGATTTATGTCCGTTTCTTTTTGTTACCTACCTCTACGTACTGTAATCTACTTTAATCCTGACTGGGACAATGTCTATTCGACAAAAAATCGGCCCTTCACTTCAATTTGCATGTGAATAGCGGACACAGTTCTCTTGGCCGACATGAGTGTCGTGGGGACATTTCCTTCACGTGAAGCTTGTACATTTTAATATCTTTTAATCCATGCGAATATTGAAGCTAAAAGATTTTTTACCGAGATTTCACAATAACTTTATTCAATTTCAACCTCGTAAAATTAACATAGTTTTAAGTTGGTAGTAATAAAGACGGACCCATCCCTAGCCGGCGGCAAGAAACACACGTACACTTCAATTTGCATGTCGAAGCTAGAAATAATAGAATCCTCCTTCAGATAAATTAATATATCCTTCAATTAAGCAATTTAACGTCATAATAAAGAGCAGAATGTTGCTATAAAATGCTCAAGTCGGGTCGGAAATGACTTTGGGGTTGGCCCTTTTTACACAAAACGGTGAATCCTCGAGCGCTCATTGACCTTTAAGTTAACAGAGCTTTGAAGCGAAAGTTAATTAAATTTCTGCTGTTCACATTACAATGGAAATTTGCATCAGGTAAATACGAAGAAGAAAAACACATGGATCCATGAATAGAGGAACTGTTGTATAAATTATGATCGTTCGTTTGGCTGGAGTTGATTGATGAGGGTACGTGGAATGATTTCATCCATGCAGCGCCGCCCAACTATTTAGGGATGGGGTAGGGTAGCGGATAGGCTATTTTGTAGAATGAACTATACCTAAATGTAAATCCTTGTTCTGAGATGGATTGATTAAAGATAGGTAGGTGATTTTTTATCGCTTGGGCTGGAAGATTCCACAAGAGTTAAGGCTCGTACACACTGGCGCGACGCGACGCCCGACACAAAGGCACCGCGCGCCGCGCGACGAGCGGCGCCTTTGTGTAGCGCTGTCGCGTCGCGCCTATCTGTGGGAGCCTTTATTCTTATTGCCTGTTTTAAATAACAAATATTTGACAAAAAAAAAACGACTTCCAAAAAAAATACACTACATAGTGAAAAATTACTTTGATTTCGGAAGACGGTGTCTTTGGTTTTGTATTTTCATTTTTTGCCATCAACTTCCAAATTAAAGTTATTTTTCAGCTTTTAGTGTCTTTTTTGGGTACCGGTTGTTTTTTCTGTAAAAAAGTTTTTATTTTTCACTTTTTAGTTTTGGTACCTACCCCACACAAATTCGTATACCACTACTTGATATGTAATAACAGTGACAGGAAGTTATTAAAACATCATTTTAATATGCTTAGTAGAAAAACTACGCATTATTAAGAATAACTCAAAAACTGCTGGTCAGATCTTGATCAAATGTATATGGGACCACATGAAAAGCACCAGCTTTCAAATAAATAAAAAATCATCAAAATCGGTTCGCCTTGAAAAAAAATCTGAGCTAACACACATTAGAAAAAAAAAACAGTCGAATTGAGAACCACCTCCTTTTTTTGGAATCGGTTAAAAATAAATATGAGTTACTTACTCTTGCTCGTCCCACACAAATCAATTAAAATCATTGCGATGCTCAAGGCACTTATCCTTATTGCCTGTTTTATGTAATAATCAATTCTATTTATAATGTAGTTGGGCACGTCTACGAGAATTTAATCAATAACTGTTGATGAGTCTAAACTCAGATTTTTTATTAACTAGACCAAATTGACAGCTGCAATCGACCATTTTTTTAATGTTGCAAGCGTGGAGCATATTGTTGTAGTATGGCTCATTTATAAGTTATTCACCGAATCGTCGTCATTTAAAAACAAAAGGTTGATCACAGCTGTCATTCGCGTCTAGCAAATTAAAAACCAGAGTACTACGAGTATACTCGTAGTGTAAATACTAAGAGAAAATAATAATATTTTAAATGTTAAATCGTTTTTTTTTGGATTCAGTGAAGTTACTCGCCATGTTTATTACATAGGTTCTTTATGTTCTTTCTGTTCAGTCTTAATTATTAAATGATTGGGGACATTTTTCACCCTCGGAAAATTTCGCCCGTTATAAAAGAAATACGAGTATAAACTCAGTTTACTGAAAAATTTCTGCTTTTATTATGAATACAATTCATGTAAAATACAGAGCTCGGATCCGAATGGATTTTTAATGATTGTTAATTTGAAGTAATATTTTATGCGCATTAGCATTTCTAGGTAGGTAATGTGATTATTGTAGGTAGGTAATTTAAAAGTCATAGTCTTACCAAGGGGTATCGTATTAACCAGTAACTGGGTTGTGGAGGTCAGATAGGCAATCGCTCGTTTCGGATAAGGCGGGAGGAAACGCCCGGGTGTTACCATTGTGTAGGTCGACCGGAGGACACGGTGGAGCATACGGTGGAGGCCTGCCCGGCTTGGGCGGAGCACCGTCGTGTCCTCGTGGCGGCGATCGGCGGCGGTTACCTCTCGCGTCCGGCCCTGGTTCAGGCCATGGTACGGAGCGAGAGGGAATGGGAAGCCGTCACCTCCTTTTGCTAAGCAGTATTGCTCGCGAAGGAGGAGGCGGAGCGCGAAAGAGAGAGGCAATCTCTGCGCCCTCGCGCCCCTAGCCGCCGCAGGAGGAGGAGACACCCTGGGCGTCGGGAGTCGATTGCCGACTCCCGGCTACCGTAGGCGCGGGCTTGCGGACGGCGAGCAATGGGCAGCTCTCCGTCCGGTAAGGACCAGGCCCGGGTCGACGGCGCGTCGTGTTCCACGCGCGCCTCAAAGAGATGTCAGCACCATTGACGGGGTCCGATAGGACCGATGCCTGCCGGGGTCGCGGATTGTTCGAAAGAGTTACCGTGGCCGTGGCGCACAGGCAACTGAAGGAACACGGGTGGGTTTTAGTCAGTAAGAGTCTGACACGCCCTTCCGCTCCGCCCAGAGCGGGAGAGGTCATTTGATGATATCCCACACAAAAAAAAAAAGGTAGGCAATCGCTCCATATAAACTATTGGTATTCAGGTACATCTGGGTAGACTGGAAGCCGATCCCAACGTATTTTTGGAAAAAGGCTGGGCATACAGGTAATATAAAAGAACGAAGTAGGTAGGTAAGTATCTACTATATGTATAAAAAGAAGAACAAAATTTCAGTAGAGTCAGGTACATTCTTTAATTCTTTCATTTAAAAGTTTTGACACCGAGGCGGCGACGGTCCTTAAAACAAACCAAAACTTGGTACGATTAAAATGCTGCCTTCAGTCCAGACAAACAAAGCACTAGAAATAATAAGAATGGACACCTAATTAGTCATATTACAAGTTAGAAAAGTATTTACTAAGGCGAAAAACAAGTAACATTGTCTAGTTATATGGCTAATTAGCCAACGCCGGTAATTTGCACATGTGAGGCCCATCCTTTGTACCCCATTAAAACACCCATAACACGTTTCTTTGTGTCTGTGTTACTCAGGGCCCACGCACCCACAAAACAAATTAATTTCAACTTCGAAACAAATGTTGACTCGTTAGCCCAACAATTGTAGAGAGTTATATTGTTATAAGTTCAACACTGCTTTAAGGCTTTTTTAATTTAATCTCCCATTCATACCGCAGTCTGTCGGTCTGACGGTCTGACCTTCCAATTATGTTGGTACCTGGTTTTCAAATAATAAGTTTTAGGTTCTACAACGTACTTTGTAACTTAAATAACATTTCCATTTTATTCTCATTTAAAAGGAAAAAAATATTATCAACCTTTGTAAGGTTTTTAGTTCATCACAGGAATCTCGGTTCATTTTATTTACGTTGAAATACCATTTACCTCCTTTAATATTAACATAAGTAAGAAATGTCTTGCAAGCTTTTTGCTGTTTAACAATGGAAAAATGCAAGTTGCAAACAAGACGGGAGAGACATTGTTTCTTAACTGTTAAGGTGTCTGCACACTAACCGAAGAGGTACCAGCTTGAACTGAGGTCAGTTCCTTTGGGCATATCGTGTTAATTTAGTACAATCATTATAAACTGTAGGGCCTACAAATGTCAGTAAAAATAGGATTATTAATCGAAATGCAAAAAAAAAAAAAAAATTATAAATTATTATTCTATAAAATATTGAATCGGTCTATGCCATAGTTCACGCATTTTTAGAGAGGGAGAAAAGCAGTGAATCCCTTTTTTAGACTGAAAACTTGAAACTCCAAACGGATGCTGTAAGCCTAAGACGCTGCCACGTTTTATATGCTTACAGCATCATAAAACAGCAGTTTTGTCGGCTAAGCCACTGCGATACGGTGGCGACAATGTAATTGACGCTCTTTCCTTCTGAACGCTTTTAAACCGTCTCCGCAGCGGTCAATGTACGGACACCCTAAGGACGTCTTTACAAATAACGTTGTGTAAATTGGATCATTTTTCTGAGCTTGCAACTCAAAAGCAACCGCGTTGGTGGCTTGGTGTACAAAGGGTAGCACAATTTACTTAATGTGTACCATATTTTACTGCATAAAATACTGGTATTTACAGTTTTTTATGCAGTAAAACATCGCGTGTCGTGATTTCTTTGATTTAATTTTAATAAATGTATTATTTTAATACCGAATTATAATATCCACTGTGGCAACACTGTCAAAGTATAAGTTATTAATATTGTAACAAACTTAAATGTATTTGCACTGTGGCAACTGAATGTAATATTTTACTTTGGCAACACTTGAAATAATGGTTATTATATTATCGTTATTTCTGGGTGGGGCAAAAGTCATTTTAAATGGTAAAATGTGTGCAGAGCCAGTCGTCGTTTGATTGTGAAATAGTGTAATTGTGCGGAATAAAAGTGTTAGCAAGAAAAGAGTTCATGTAGAGGTCATTGTATGAAGAGTACCTATTCATATTTAGCCATACCTGGTAGCTAAAATAATAGAAGCTGATTGAAACATGGTTTGGAAAAGGCTTGTGATGAATTTCATTTACGACTACAAATCTTGTCTGTAATAATAAACATAATTCTGTAATATTATCACGATTGTAAGGCTACAATATCAAGCCAATATAAAAAAAAAACAGATGTATCCAAATAGAATAACTAGCAACGGAACAAATCGTGGAGATCTATAGAACTATAAAATTGTCGTAAATTGTTTACTGATTCTTTATATGAGTTCTAGAACATACAAAGTCGTGGGCGAATATATTTTATGTAAACTAGTCATGTACGCTGTAGATCGTCTAGGTTATTTAAAATTGCGCACCCCTCCCACCTCTGCTTCGTACGTAAACATTTCAATTGTTTGTGTAGCAAATTAAGTTATGGGTTACACAATTGTAAAGTAGAAGATTTATACTTGAACCTATAGTTGTATGAGAATCTTGTGGCGCGTGGCCGAAATCGGAACAAACGCCGCCATCTTGTCTTGCCCTGTCAATGTCATTCAAACGCCAAAATATCCATAAAGTACTGTACGAATAAACAGCATGTAAAGTTGATGGAAATGTTGACAGCCTAATTTAAAAAGTTTTAATTCAAATCTGTGAATGCGTTTCGCGACCGAGTGTTTTTTTTTTCGAGCTTTTCGTTCTTCATTTCGTTTTGACTATTTCTGTGGAGGGCGGTATAATTAACGTGGCTCTTACTGTCATTTAATTTGCATGGACTTTATAGACTCAAAACAAGTTGGTTTTTATTTAAATGCAGATAGTTGTTTTACTTAGACGTGACATCGTTACGGGCAGTCAGAAGCTTGAAATTCTGACAATCAGTTTTGCCAAGGGATAAGTACCTTTGACTGGTTGTCAGACTGAATAGTCACTGGGTTGTGGAGGTCAGGTAGACAGCCGGTCCCTGTAAAATATTGGTATTCAGTCAGCTGCGTCGGGTAAGACTGAATGCCGACCAAAACATAGTTGGTAAAAGGCTAATCAGATGAAGACCTAGATATCTACGTCGCATTAAAAAGTGCTTGAAGATAACAAACGCTACCCCTATTCTTACAAATGCTACATTAACGTAAGGCTTTACCTTCATTTTCTAAACCAACGTTCGTGTCCTCATTGGTCTAGTGGCCGCAAGCACTACTGCTGGGCATGAGATCCTAGATTCGATTCCCGAGTCAGGCAGTGTTATTGAGTTTATTCCATCTGGACTTTCTCAATAGTAACCCGGAGTCTGGATTTGTGCCCGGTTGATGGCAATAGATTTAAACATATATGGCGAAATGTGGATGTTCTATGGTACACCTCTGTCGAGCCCTTCGGGGAATACAGGCGTGATGTTATGTTATGTTTTCTAAACCAACTAAAATCATTGCGTCACCCGTTTTGCCTATAACATGTAGCAGAATTTGCTCCACGACACAGTGTCAGAAACAAAGGTGTCGCGACAAGGAAAATGGTGGCAAGATAAGCAATCCAAAAATGGTTCCCGTTTATGAGATAACGCACACTAAAAATGATTTAAAGCGCAGTCTATCTTTATCGTGTCTCATGAATAACAGACGAATGTGTGTTTTGTAAATTCTACTAGAATAAGTTAGGAGTAACTTGAATTTTGTGTAACAAACGCCACTGGAACAGCTGTTCAGAATTAATGTTATGGTTACTTTGGGAAATGTGTTTTTCTCGTTTATTTTGTGTCCCAAAGAAAACTTAACTTTCCTTTGTGAGATGCACTGTTGAAAGATTATTTTGCCATTAAGCGATTAATTTAAGTGAAAATAATATGAAATTTCGTTCTTGTACCAACTTCTTGTTACGCGTTCCATGTTCACAAAATAATATCGTTCTCGGCTATTCACAGCTATGCGATTGTAAAGCTACAAGTCCGCAGCTGACTGCAGACAGCAGCAGCAAGCGACGTGTCGCCGCGACACTACTGGTTTCTATATAGTTCTATGAAATACCTTCAGTAGCTAGTGACACGTCGTTTTCATAGAAATACATAGAAAAAAGTAGTGTCGCAGTGACACGTCGCCTGCTGCTGCTGCCTGCAGTCAGCTACAGACTTGTACCCCTCAAACGATGCCTTACCTCTGGTCGTGCTCTCTGTGCAATAACAGCTACACTATGCGATGGTATCACAAAGGTCTTGTGATATCATCGCTAACGTTGTCGACGTTGCTGAATACTAGTCAAAACTGATATAATTTGGAATCGTCGATTTGACAAAGAAGAACTCAACTCAAAGCATTTATTTCAAATAACCCAATTACAGGCACTTTTGAATTGTCAAGGGGTCGGTCAGTCAGAAAGATGAAGCTAGTTGCCCATTCCAAAGCGTAGTTGGTACCTATGGAGAAGAATGGGCAAGAAACTTCATGGACACTCTTTTAAATCAAAATATGGTTACAAAATATTGGTTACATCATTCATGTTGAAGTTATGCATGTGAGAATGATGCAGAACGTTAAAAGCGTCCGTAATAAAGAGACAAAAACAATTCAAATATTAAATGAAATTAAAATAAGCCGTGGCAGCTAAGAGATGACCAGTCCCTACTGACGGCGCCCGTTCACGAACATGACGTATGGATCTAATAAATAATGAAACTATGCACAGGTTCATGTTATTAAGTAGGTACATCATCTGAAAAATAATGTCGTAACTACAACAGTTTAAAATCCCGGTACCGTTTAAAATTACCCATTAATATCTTTTGTGCCAGTTTATGTGGTGGGGTTTGGCAGTCAAATTAACGACGTCACTATACGGCTAATATTTGGCTCAACTTATCGCCGATATTCCGCAAAATAATATTTTTCTTTATTTTCTACGTCGCCGTCGCAGACCGTACAATGAAAAGAAAATTATGTTTTTTGTCAAGTCGTTTTCAGCCTGAGGTCGCGACATTTTCCTCAATGAAGGCAAAAAACAATAAGTGATTTATAACCGCAAAAAAGATCTACGTCCGAATTCAATATTAACTTCCTCACTGAAATCCGTTACTGTTTTTCTTTTACGAATAATGATAAAATCACAAAACGATCTATCCTATTTCCTGGAATATTTTGTTTATCTAAACATATTTTGAAATAGTTCGGTGACTTTCAGACAAGAAAGAAACGATAGAAAAAAAAAATGCTAAATGTTGGATGCTCTACTGAACATACAAACATCCTACTCATAGTTTTAGATTTTACACTAAAGTCCTAATAAAAAATTCACGCTGTATAAACTACTATGACTTCTGTCCGTAGCAGTGTACTAAGTAAGGATCATTTGAATGAAGTAGGTGAGTATCGGGCTGCAGTTAATGTACATTTAAAACAGCCAAAATGTTTGACATTTTTTCTCTGCTCTCATAAATCTAAGGCTATAATAAAAGTATACACACAGCGATAAATCCTAATACAGGATGGCAAAATTTGCCGTTCCATATATTTTGACAACGTAGGTATTGCACTTTTCTATGAAACAGCACGTTTTTTTTTATAAACGAAGAAAGCGTTTAACGCTAGGGGGTCTAGAATCATGTGCTGAAGTCAAAGTCAAAGTTAAATCATTTATTACAAATTAGGCACATAAAAGGCATTTTTGAATCCACGGTATCAGGTTGCACGTCAATGTCCCTGCCATCCTGTATATAAACATTTTGAAATAATTTCTCTATTGTGTAGTTTAGAAGATCTTAGCGGTCACATAGACAGACACGAAAAGCGAATTTGTTTTATACTTTGTACTAGTGACCCGACCCTGCTTCGCACGGTTTTTTATACTTTGTACTAGCGACCCGACCCTGCTTCGCACGGTTTTTTATACTTTGTACTAGCGAACCGACCCTGCTTCGCACGGTTTTTACGACTTTACAAAAAATCGAGATTTCTTTATTATATGTAACTTTAATATAAATGTATTTTATCCTAATTTTGTACGGACCTTTTCTTTTTTTAGTTTTTTAATTCTAGTGTATCAGTGGAAACTTGTGAATGGCCTTCAAATGCATATTGTTTAAGAATACTGTATAAGTTAAATGTAAGTTTCCCGCATAGAATAAAATATAATAAATAAACCTTTCGGAATAAGTTCTAGAACTGACCGTGAAACCCGCATCATCAAATTCATTATGTAGTTTAAAGGATCTAAGCGGTCACCTAGACAAACACGAAAGGCGAGATTACTGTCTCCTCCGAGGCGGACCAAGACCAGCGAGTACTCAGCAAACTTAATTACTGTACCCAGACCAATTCTTTGGAATAACGTGTTTAATTTCTCTACTTCTGTTACCTTTAGCTTGTAACCAATCAAGAATTCATTGAAAACGCTTGTAGTGCTGAGAAAGTAGAAAATATTATGTTTCCTGAAATCCTGATACTCAGGGTATTTATTTATTTAAGTGTACATACGGCTACATACCAAGCTATACATTTCCAGTTTTAGCTGACCTCACATTGTATAGGCTTTTCAATTAAAAAAAAAATATCACAACAAGATTTTCGGAGAAATAACTTATGGATGTTTCCAAATATTTAGGTATTTAAGTATTCTGACGAATTTAAATTCGATTGCAATCGTACGAAATTCGTGCCGCTCTATAAATTGTTTAACACAAATAAGCTCAAGATTAAGGTTTTTCTTTACATAATTCGTTAAGATAAATTTTAAAGAGAACAAGATCTGATGTTGAGAATTTAGGAAAGCACCTTAAAAATAAAATGTCACACGTCGGTATAACACAGAAAACTTCTATTATATTGATGGTTGGGCGTTATTGCGCCACACAAATGACTTATTTAGCACCTGATGTCCAAGGTACTGGACCTGTGTCGTCGACCTAGCTCGGCAACGATCCTACGCTTCTCTCCGCAAGCTAGCTCGGACTTCGGCAGCCGGCAGACGATGGAAGAAGACAGGCGAACAATAAATGGCAGGGTAAGGCCAAAAAAAGTGGCCTTTCAAACAATCAAAAGAAAAAGTGACGAGAAATTCCAGGGAACGTACAGTCGATTGTATCCGCTGACTACTCACATATCGTGGTTAAACATTAAAAATTTGAAATTCACTTTCAAAGAAAGATTCAATATTATTGAAAAAATATCCATTCAGTAGGAATTCCAACGACAGAATGCTTTAATTTTTTTTCTTCTTGACATTGTTCAGAACAATTGTCAATTTTTGAATATTCCAAAAAAACACGAAAAAGTAAAAAAGCTGACCGAATGACTCGTAAAAAGAATTTAATCGAAATGACAACAAAAAGTATCTAATTGCAGCAATTATACTGCAATAGTACATACCTACCTACATAAGTTTGGATTATGTTAATTTATAAAGTATAAAATAGAATTTGTAAAAAAACTTGGGAAGAAAGAAACAACAATGTTCTTTTTTTTTCGTGGTTGATTTAGAATTGGCATATCCTACAATATATCCGGTTTTGTTCTTGAAGAACTTGGTTGAAAGCTTAATTTTATCTTTCCTAAAATGCAGAATTTCCCAAAAATACTACATTTTTTCCCATTTAAAGTTATTCCTTCTCTTTTTGTTTATATTTCTGTTTTAATTAATCCTGCTAATGCAGCTGCCGTGAAATGTTGTTTAATGTAATCCACATCACTATGCATAGCGGAAATTCTCAGTTAGAACTGTTGTTAGGTTTTATTAATTTAAACACGAAGTTTCGCGTGCAGTTTAGTGACATTAAAGGGTAATTAAAATACAAGTGTTGAACTGTGTGGAGCATGAGTTGTTAATGACTGTCCGTGAACTATTTGTTGTTAAATGGCAATATTGCGACCAGCACCCTAATTACGTACCACTCTATCTATCACAATCTTTATCATTTTGAAGCTTATTGCTAATCCATTGCTTCATATGTTAGAAAAAATTGTCTGCTCAACAACGTAAATAACGCTATGGATGTTGTTGAACTGTCAAAATAAAACCTATTCCTACTGTTAGTGTGTTATGTAATGGTCCCGCAGGACCATTCCTTTCGGTAATCCATGGGAGACCCATAAAACTTACTGTTTATCTAACTATTGACTAAACGTGAACTATTTGTTGTTATATGGCAATATTGCGACAAGGAACATTCGTTGTGGTAATCAATGGGAGACCCATATAACTTGCTGTTTATCTAGCTACAGCTTGACAGCAAACTTGAGGAGGAATGTAACTTAATTTAATTTAAATTAGACTTGGATTAAATTATTATGTAGAGCTCTATGGAACTACTTGCTTTTTAATGAAAAATAAATAAAACAATACAGAAGTAGATAACGGTCAGTGCACACACATTAAACGTCAAGTGCCGTACTGCAAAAATAAATTGCTTTTTATCTATATTTACATTAAAGAGTAAATACCACTTTGCTGCCAACAGCGGACATTGAGAAAAAAGCGCTATATCCAGCGGAATATTAACGCACTGGCTCCGTTCCACGTCTCTGAGAGAAGTCAAAGCAGTTTAGTGGTCAGATAAACAAAATAATTAAGCACTTATGGTAATTCTGGTGGGAGTGGTGCCAGCGCTTTATGTAAATGTGCGAGCACGAGTATCCACGACGGTGACGGGATGCAGCGCTACAAATGCAACTAACTCACCGACGACGCGGCGACGGCTTAATTCTGTTTTAATTTGAACTTTAAACTTAGTTTTATGGGGAATTATGAATTCTGAAGGTGCTCGGAGCGGTAAGTTAGTTCCATACTTGTGTCGCTTGGAATTGGAAGGGGAAATGAGCGCGGGGATGTAGTATGTCGTTAATTCTGTTATTTATTACTCCGTACTGATGTGTTGAGAGTAATCTTTATTTAACTGTCTCGGTGCTACCGTGGTAACAAATAACTGAAGCAATTTTTGAACTTCTAAAGTTTATTGAAAACAACTTTATTCATCTTCAATTCAGCTGAGACGAATATGTTTACTGTATTTCTGAAAAGTATAACCAGCATGACCTCTGCCTAACACCTCGGGAAAAAACGGGCGTAATGTTATGTTGTTATGTTACAACCGACACCATAAAGGTAACTTTATTTTGATTTCTGAATCAAGCAAAGATGGATATTTTCTTTGGACTACAGATAACTACGTTATCAATAATAGGAAGACTGAGCAAAACCAAGAAAGTGGTGCCGATTCTCTTGTTCACCGAACTAAACTAAAATATAACTAAAATGTATTATTTTTGGTTAAGACAATCTTCTAAAACGTTATTTTAAAACCTATTCCGCAAACAAGATTCTTTAAACTTAAGAATCATTTTGACACATCTAAAATCGAGTTTGACAATCGCTAAGTTGCGTAGACCATAGACCAAGATTTGTCGGAAATTAAAATAAAGAGTGAATCTTTCGAATGAAGAAAATTGAAAGTGAACGACATGATGCAAAGTGCAAAAAAAACCTGAGCAAAATCAAATAATTATCTTTAATTGTTTATCAATAATTATTTAAACGAAATACAGGGAGCACAATGATTACGTAAAACTATATTTATGTTTATATTTTAATAAATTAAGATGGAATAACCTGTATTCGGTAACGTCAAAACTCAAACTCAAAGCATTTATTTCAATTAAACCATTTACAGGCACTTTTGAATTGTCAAAGAGTCGGTCAGTTAGTCAGAAAGTTGAAACTGGTTGCCCATTCCAAAACGTAGATCTCTATGGATAAGAACGGGCAAGAAACTCCAAGGACACTCTTTTTAAATCAAGATATTACAAAATCCTGGGTACACTATTCGTGTTGCTTCTATATGCGAGAACAATGAAAAAAATATATAAAGAAACAATTCAAAATATAAGATTAATAATAAAAATAAGCTGTGGCAGTTAAGAGATGACCAGTCTCAACTGACGGCGCCCGTTCACGAACATGACGCCTGAATCAGCACCATCCAGCTCAACCATTTTGTAGGGAACCGAATGACCCAACACACGCGCCACCCACAGTGAGACATTTAAGTGAGCATGACATAGTCTCTACTGCCAGGCTGTCAAGTCAACATAATTATATAATAAACGAATCCATGGTACTCACATTTACAAAATTGCAAAATGCTTCTAAATTATACAAAACTATGGTTTGCTATGTATTTGAGCAATGAATAAAATTTTACTACATAAAAGAAAAGAATCATTAAACGTATTTGTAATGTAACTTCGGCGATATTTTTTCGGTTTTCAATATGAAAAAAAACCTTTAATTTTATTAAAATCGACAAACAAGAAAATAAAAAAGAAGCAAAAAACAGGCATTTAGAAATTGATTCAGGTAGCATGATTATCTTATTATTATTATTATATTATTTCAGCGTAAGAAAGCTAATCCTAATCCTAACTTTCCAACTAATATTATAAATGCAAAAGTAAGTTTGTTTGTTACATTTTTACGCCTAAACCACTGAACCGATCATCATGAAATATTGTACGTACATTGTCAGGGGTACAAAATAGTACATAGGGTACCTTTCATAAAAAAAAAAGTGCTGCTCCCGAGGAAAAGAACAATAACTGTCGGCGGTCACCATTGCTTTAGGACGCTAGATGGCGCTACGTGTCTTTTGAATCATGATTGAATTATATTATTAGAAACTTTAGTAGTGTGTTAAGAGTAATTTAAAAACAATATAATAAATACTACATCTTGTGAGTCTAGAGTTAATTCCAACACCGTTTGACCGAACACCATGAAAGTTGGCATATAGGTAAGTATTTTTAAAGGAGAAGAATTTACAGGATCTTCTTTCGACCTCCACGCGGGCGAAGTCATGGGCTAAAGCTCGTTTACTAATAAAAATGTGATCTCGAGAAAAGATAATCCGGTTTTTCGTTCAGTAAGTTGAAAATCTCCGGTATTCTTGTCGTCGCGGCGTAGGAAAGCCCTATCAAGGACATCTTGAGTTTGTCGGAGTCTTTCTGTTTGTAATGTCGTGAATCGACAACAGCTGCAATGATATAAGCCTCCATAGTGATTTCCAAACTCACAAGCATCCAAACTTTCAAGAACTAGTAGAGCAAAGTGCTTTGTAAATTTTAGTTCATGACAAATATTATTCCACACCTTTTTAACCGCGATTAAATGTGTTGATTTAATGCATAGTAGTATGGTTTTTAATCGTTAAAAGAAATTTTTAGAGGTATCTTCGTGATTTTTTTCTATCGTATCAAATTAGTTGTATTATGTTTTCAACACACTATCTAATTAGCAAATATCCTGAAGAATAACATATATTTTTCTGATTTTGTTTACTGCAGTGGATCATATAGTTTTAGGCATTATAAAACTTACGTTTAGGTCCTGTAGTCCCCTTAAAAACTTCAAATTCAGAATAGCAAAATTGCCATTTTCACTAAATTGAATAACTTAAATGACATTAGTGCTGTCAAACTATAATATTGTTATGTTGTCTCACTTTAGTCAATTTCAGAATGGGAAACGAAGTTTGTCAGGAATAAAAAAAAAATTGGTAATTTATAGTCTAGTTTAGATAACTTTGTGACAAGAGAATCGGCAAAAGTACCTAACTCTAAACTAAACCATAGAGACCCAAAACCGTCACAAATCAACACAAATTTCACCCACCACTGATTCAATTTCTCGTGTATAAGTGAACGCATTTGGCATGAGCAGCAGCTCGATAAAATATGCACGAGCTTACATAAGTGCAGGTGAATACTATTACGTTCCAATGATGTAGGGAGACGGATTGCTCTGTTTATGCTTCTATATCCGTATTCCGCAAATTTGCATACTTTTACCGTATCTATGAATGTGATTTTCATATCAATATAAGTCCTCAATCAGTAGTTTACGTATATACGTATCTCCTCATAGAATATCCTAATGATCTTCTTTTGTTTTTTTTTTCATAGTTTTATGAATAATGCTACAGTGTTTTCAATGTTAGTGACTTGTTTTAGTTTCATTACTCAATTAAATAGAAGCATCGACTGTCAGGTTATAAAATACTTGCTTTTGCCCGCGACTTCACCCGCGTTGATATCGGAAAATACTCCACGGGAACGTACTACCGGGATTAAAAGTACCCGACGTATTAATGCAGATTACAAACTATCTGTGTGCCAAATTTCATCCAAATCCGTTCAGCCGTTTTTGTGTCAATCCGGAACATACATCCAGACAAATAGACAAACGGACAAAAATTCTAAAAACTATATTTTCGGCATTAGACTCGTTCTACGACCTACTAGCAATTCCTTTTTTTCAAAAATATTCCATAACTGCCTGCTCCCGCTCATCCTCCAGTCAGTTTACCATACTGGCCCATCATCCAACGTCAAGCAATCACAAACGCGTTAGTAAGTTATGTCCTGTATGGACCACTATTGAAATACTAGTGCTGCGAAATTCCGGTTCCTATTTGGAGGTTTGAATTTGTAACGCGCCCGTCTTTCTACATCGTTCTCTCATATATAATTTCAACATGAATGATGTAACCAATATTTTTATTTAAAACGCTGTCCGTGGAGTTTCTTGCCAGTTCTTCTCCATAGGAACCTAACCTAACCTTTTTTTTTTTTTTTTTTTTTTTGTTCCGGGGTGGAAAATCCTCATGGATGTCCTCCGCCCTGGGGGGGCGGAGGGGTCTGTCAGACTCTTACTGACTAAAAACCACCCCGGTGTTCCGTCTCACACCTACGCCGGGGGTCGCGGGAACGTACAAATCTTCCGCAACCCCCGGCCGGTGCCGGCCCGCCTCTGCGGGCCCCGTCCGGTCGAGCGGGGGGAGTGAGGTGTTTGACTCCCCCCGCGACGTCTAAGAGGGGCGCGCGTGGAACACTACGCGCCGCCACCTCGGGTCCTGATGTATGGGGGGCCACGGACGTCCCCGAGTCGGTCGCCCCTGGACCCAAACCTAACCTAACCTAACCTAACCTCCGCTTTGGAATGGGCTACCAGCTTCATATTTTTGACTGATCGACTCTAAAAAGTGCCAGTACATAATTGGTTTAATTTAAATATTGAATTTATAAAAAAAATAATTTTAGTTTAACTGGTTATTTTTGAATAGCGTCGTAGACGAAGTTCCTTGAGAAACAAATAAATAGTTTCCAATAATATACAATGTTATTGCCTAGGCCAAATCTATTGAGGCGTAATCTAGGTGAATTCAAACTTGGAATCAGTAAGCCATGAGTTTCAAGCCAGTCAGCTCGAAGTAATTTGGTGTATCCATTCCTAGTGCGAACACGTATTAGCTAAAGGGTTTAAAGGATAAGTCTGCAAGCTATCCAGGTAATCCATACTCAAGTGGAACATTTCATTCTGAATTTAGACCCGTTGGATTTTTCAGTTCAGCAGAATTGGTAATTTTGTTCGAGAGTAATCGTAAGAAAACCGTCACGCGACAAGTGAAGGTTAACCCAGAAAGATCCATACCATAATAAAGGAATTCCATAGATCAGATAGACTAAAATAACGTCTTTCCAACAGATTCTCGCGATTGTTTTATACACGGTCTTCAATGAAATACTGCTAAATACTGTTAGACCACATGTTACAAATCTACATGGCAACCTATTTTACAGCCCTAATAAAAAAGGAGTAAAACTATTATTATGATTTTTTCCCCTGACTCTGTTTTAGATTTAATTTATAAAATAACTTTTTGAATTTGGTTAAGCCAAAATGATTCGTCGAAAACGAACGTGGTTTTATCATCATTAGCAAATTACGAAAGCTAATTAATACCTGAATTAGTGAAACCCTTCTTTAATTTTATAAACAAACTTTCTCGTTCGTAGTCAAAATAAACAAAGACTCAGTTTGTTAGACAAAATAATACTTGTAAAACAAAAATATGCCTCGTTATCTGATCCGAGTTAACTACGACTGCGCTGCCGTTGATTAAAACTTCACAAAGTTGTGTATCGTTAACTAATAAAACAAACTTCGGAGTTTACATATTCACTTCAATTTCCAACTTGTTTACAAATTAATTATACGCGATACTAAAAATTTCGAGTCTAGTTGCTTTTGAAAGTTTCCTTTGTGTAAAAAGAGGAGTTGTTCGGTAGTTAAATAGTGTATATTGAACAGAAGCTTGAAAGATGAGCGAGATTATCTCAAGAGCTTTAGATAACTTATTAATATTATAGGACCCGTAGGATGCAATATATAAACAAGAGTTTTATTTTGATAATTTTAGTTTCTTTTGTGCATTTAATTGAATTTGCCCTGACTACAGTTACGTTTGCCATTAGTTTGTAAATATATCTAAGTTGTAATCAGTGGAAAATGTAGTGGGTAGCATATTTGTTAAGTTAAATGTAAGTTGTTACCGTTTATTTTTAATATACTACTGTTTATTTCCCTTATGAAATAAAATAAAATAAAATTCTGTAGTATTATAGGTACCTGCTGCTATTCGAGACGGAGATGCTCACGAAATGGGTCAGTGTTTAGTTATGGCTAAGTTTTAGGTACTGTCCATTGTATGCTCAATGAAATCTTATATTCCATAAAACTTTATACTTTTTATGTACTTATGTATAGTCTGTCTCTCTCTCTCTTTTGCTTTTTTCGGCATTTCATGCTGGTGGGACAAGCATTCCTCCTTTTCTCTTTTGAATTTTTTGACATCAAGGGAAAAAAAAATGTCTTTAAATGCGAACAACTTTATACGTAAATAAACTTGCGTGGATGTAATGTTCGCCTTATCATATTCTGCCAGCTTATCGTAATTTGTTTTACGCAGAATGCCGGTAACGCAAATTGACAAGAACGCAGAAATATAGCAAATATCTTTAACCGGCTTATTACCTTCTTCCAAGCTTTTATTTCTATTCTACGTAAAGTAGGTACAAAACAACTTACTAAAAGAATAATAAGGATACAAAAGTGTCACGCCATGAGAAATATAACTCTTCTGGTCAAGTGTGTGTTCCATGTTTTATTCCGTAACAAACTAATAGGTACAATATTTCGCGAACCTCAAGAAAAATATGTATTTGTCACAAGTTGTTTCTGAAAAGGTGTTCACAACTTGCCTAGTAACAAAAATGATATAACTTTTTGTTTTTATACCGTTGACAATAATGTTTGTTATGTTTGTTAATGTATTGATATGTCGACAGAAATTGGACAATACGGTCCCGTAACATTCCGTGGTCGAATAAAATTTATCACCGACCAAATATTTTCGGCTCTTAACCCGTTTTGTATTCCAAATGAATGAAGTTCATATAAATAATTTTACTGTTTAACCACATTGACAATAACGTCTTTGTTCCCAGCTCTGGTAATATATGTAATTTAATTATAGTAATGGTTTACATATTTTCGTTGGTATCTCATTTTAAAATTGAAAAGGAGTGAAATTAGGTGACCTAGATTCTGAAAATCTGTTTACAAGCACTACCATTTACTTGAATATCTGTTCAAATAGGTGGACTCAAAGAAGGGACGAGCTGGAAGCAAATGTGTTTAGAGATATGTTGCTGTTGTTGTTGTTGTTTGTATATCTATGCACTAAATACATAATATTAATAGAGCAATATGTACTAATATTAATGAAATGTCTGTACATTTTTAATTTTAACGTACGTAAAGTCAGAGAAATTAATTGTGTACCAAATTAAGTACCAACTTACATTCCACCTCCAGTCCATATATTCGAATCATAGCTGTCATTATTTGACAGTTGCATGAAATGCCTTTAACACGAAAAGTTGACGTAGTGTGTCATTGTGATAAACAAATTAATTTCCGTGGCTGTATCTACTAGTGAATGCGATAAGTTCGCCAAACGGAGTTAAGCAGTATCCTACAAAAGTATATAATATACCTTACCACAAAACAAAAACAGATAATATCCCGGATAAATGAACACTCAAGATAAAACACGATTAACCGATTTGCTTACTCGACAAGACAAGCGCAGCCTTAGCTTTTTATTACTCCCCACAACAAGAACGAGCACAAAGAAATATTTGTACGTACTTGGCCATTCAAAAACGAACACAGTCGACAAGGGATTACTGCACGACAAAGTTTACTAACTCGCGCTTACGATCCTTCGTGGTTCGCCAAATATCGTCTAATGTCGTCTCTACAGAGAATATTTATTAAAACTAAAGCAATACAAGACAATACAAAACGTTCAACTTTTGCGAGAAGTAATATTTGCGGTAATATAAAAAGATATTTAGTTGTTAAGGTGAAGCTACACAAAACGCAGCTAGCGAGAGAGAAGCTATTCTCGCGGTTTGGTAAATGTCATTTTTAGGGTCGAAACGGAAAACATCGAAGTCAGCGTCCCATACCTGCAAGCTCGATCTACACATATAAGACTCTAAGTACAGTCAAGAAAAAGAATTGCTAAGCAAATTGAAACTCACGTCAATTTGTCGTGTTATAGTTATTTCGTACAACTGTGAAAGAGTGACAGTTGTGATTTGAATATGGGTACGGACAATTTAAATTGGTATACCCGAATCGCTCTGGCGTGGCATTAGCGGTCATTGACCTTTCCCTAATATCTTTCAGTAGGAACCCAAACAACACGGTTTTTAGTTATTAGAACATGTTGAAGATCACGATAGATATTGATTCAGAATGTTAACGGACTTTTGTTTCAGTTTTAGAAATAAATAATGCTAGAAAATGTAGGTGGGTCAATGACCGCTAGTGCCACGCTAAAGCCATTCGGGTATAGTCAATTTACTTAATAATTAACTTACCTGACTTTACCTAAGTACTTTTACTTGATAAAAATTCTATCGCATAGCATCGTGGTTTTGAGTTTCAGCCCTAACGACCCGCGTTATCTCCGCTCTCGACCCGCGGTACCTCCTCTCCGGACCCGCACGCAGTCTATGTAGTATAGGCATAACACTCAACTTGAATAGCTATTGTGCGTCTTTCTTTCATTGTGTCAGCAGCTGTGTTTATTTATTATGTGTGGCTTTATGTAATAAATATTGGATTTTCTTTAGACGACGACTAATGGCGTTTACTCGCTAATTTTGTAAGTGGGTAGTTGTGTTTGATGAAATATTTTCTTATTTTTAATATTCTATTTTATTTAACCAGAATTCTTGAAAACGATAGAGACTTCTTTTGTCCTAAATCCTTTTTTGCCAGTAGGTACGATATTATATTTTTATAGCTTCTGCCCGCGACTTCGTCCGCGTGAAATTTCTTGTTTCCCGACGCACACCGTTGCATCGGATCACCTGCTCGCGCTATTACTTCGTCATCGCTTAGCGTTCTTTCTGACTTTTTTTTCATTTTGCTCGGTTCCGAAGGGTCGTAGCGTGATGTTAAATATCCTAAAACCTTCCTCAAGAATTTGGCTATTAAATGCAAAAAGAATTCAAATCCAACTGTTAGTTCCAAAGGCTAGCGTGTTCAAACAAACAATCAAACTCTTCAGTTTTTTATGTTAGTATAGAAAATTTCTATTCTACTTACAAATCTCGACGAAGGTAATGAATGGATATTTATTATTGTTTTTGTAGAGAAAACAAAAGGTAGACTGAAACTGATATAAATTCCCATTAATATTAATTATAATTTTCCTCGCATATCGCGGGGGTTAACCTTTCCCTTTCCGTAATCTCATTAAATTGGGTTACCATTACGAATATTTTATAGTGGAAAATGTAGATATAAATATAGGAAATGGCTGCTTTTGCGAGGGAGTCGGGATTTATGTAAAACACCGATAGGTAATTGTTTCGCTGTTTTTTACTTTTCTTAATAAGTTTGACAGTTTCTAAAAATACGCTGAACTGATCGATCTTAGAGGCAGGATTTTATATTGCCTTTCTCTTTTTTTATTTTCTTAATTTTCTTAAAACATTGTTTTGTTTGAAAAAAGTGTACAATATATGTGTTTGCCACCTTTAAAAAAAATACAAATTAGGTTTTTTTTTACGATTATTAATGCTGTAAATCTTTCGAAAATAAATAAACACTCACTTCAGACAAAGCTGTCTTCGATTCCTCATTTTTCCTATAGAAACTGTATTATTACTTTCGAGAAAGAACCACTTCGCCCTTTTTTGCTCTAAACTCGTTACGTAAAACAAATGTTTGGTTGCCAAGCAACCAATTCCATTACTGACTCAGTTCAAGTGACGTAGAGAACGGATTACTCAGAAGCAGCAATGTACGTTAATTGCAATTTTGCTCAGGTACAAAGAAATACTTCACAAATACTTTCAAGTGTAATGAAAAAACTTTAAAACTCTTAATTCCCTTTATAAGCTGGTCGTCTTAAATGTGGCTCTTTGGAGTTTTATTCTGTTATGTAAACTGGGAACTGGAAGTATTTTTAATTTTTCTCCGTACTTTGTGGTTAAAACAATCTGTCGAGTGTTCTTCTTTTGTCGACGGTTATTTCTCGAGGGTCGGAGTGGCTATGTGTTTAGTTTGTTATGCGAGTCTCTTGTTTTCTGTTAATTCTTCTAGTTTAATTGTACTGTGTCAGGTAGTTTCTTGAGGTGACAGGGGAAAATAAAAGTGGTGCCACTACACTTAGGTAAAGACTCATACCACAGGTAAACAAAAGTCTAAAATAATCAGTCACAAAGTAATCATAAAGTAATTTAAAAGTTGATCTCTAAAATATCTAATATATAAAATTCTCGTGTCACAGTTTTCGTTGCCATACTCCTCCGAAACGGCTTAACCGATTTTGATGAAATTTTTTGTGCTTATCCGGTATCTATGAGAATCGGCCAACATCATTTTTTTTTTTTTTTTTTTTTTTTTTTTTTTTTTTTTTTTTTTTTTTTTTTTTTTTTTTTTTTTTGGTAGGTAGGGTAGGGAGTTAGGGAGGTAGGTAGGTAGGTAGGGTAGGTAGGTAGGTAGGTAGGGTAGGTAGGTAGGTAGGGTAGGTAGGTAGGTAGGTAGGTAGGTAGGTAGAGTAGGTAGGTAGGGTAGGTAGGTAGGGTAGGTAGGGTAGGTAGGTAGGGTAGGTAGGTAGGGTAGGTAGGTAGGGTAGGTAGGTAGGGTAGGTAGGTAGGGTAGGTAGGTAGGGTAGGTAGGTAGGGTAGGTAGGTAGGGTAGGTAGGTAGGGTAGGTAGGTAGGGTAGGTAGGTAGGGTAGGTAGGTAGGGTAGGTAGGTAGGTAGGGTAGGTAGGTAGGGTAGGTAGGTAGGGTAGGTAGGTAGGGTAGGTAGGTAGGGTAGGTAGGTAGGGTACGCCTTAGATAAGTACCGCAACCCGTGCGAAGCCGGGGCGGGCAGCTAGTTATTTGTATAAAAGTTTAGACTGTAGTTTCATTCTTATTCTTAATTTAGCCATTAAGTACTTTAATTTGTTTTGTTATATATTTATAAATAATCCATGAGTTTACCTCCTTACGAAATAAATATAGACTTCTTGATTCTTACATAATACATAATATGTTGGTTGTATTTTATTTTTAAACTGATGTGTCTTTGTGAACTTTTTTCCACAAATCCCCATTATGAAATCTATGAGACTTCAATGGGGATTTGTGGATGAAAACTTAACGAATCCCCATTGATGGGGATTGAAAATGGTGATTGGTGGAATTACCCGTGATAGAAACGTCATGTTTTTGCGCAAAACTACCTACTTTATAATGCAATTGTCTGTGTGAATGAATATGTGCGCCCAAATTGCGATACAATAGCAAAACTTAGCTTCAATTATAATATTAATATGATTATATTTGAAGCCTTTCTCTGTTTGACAGTAATTGTTTACCTAGCTAGATTAACATAATGAATATTGTTAAACTGTCATAATTCTATTGCGATTATGAATATATTACGCAATTGACGTCCAGCGGGGTAATTGCCTAATACACTAAGAGTAGGTATGGCTTTCATTTTGACAGTTCAACAACATTTATTGCGTTATTTATGTTGTGGAGCAGACAAATTTTTCGAAAATATGAAGCAAAGGATTAGCAATATCCTTCAAAATGATTCAGATCGTGATTGATAGCGTGTTACGGAATTAGGGTGCTGAGCTTTCAATTGATGGGTAGTAAAATGTTATTGTTTTCATAAACTCAAAACATTTAGTTGAAATTAAATTATTACACTTTTGAACTGTTAAGGATTTCGTTAGGAAATTGAAGCTAGTTGTGCGTTTCTTTCGTTTAGTGTAAATTCCTATTAAGAAGAACTGGCAAGAAAATCTATGCTTAGATACTAAGTTTAAAGAAAATAATAGTGAAAACTACCATTTTCACTGTTATTTTCGCGGATTACAATAAATCTATATGTATTTTATTAAATAATAATTATGTTATAAATAGCAAATTTTTATTTTATGTTTTTATTTATTTCTGTATCTGTCCGTGACATCACAGCAGCGGGGCCTATTAGAATACCAGAGCGCTGCGACACTTATATTTTTTAAATGTCGCAGCATCATGCATTCATGGCCTTTTGACCTCGTACAGGACTTTCTGTTGTTACTTTCATTTTACTTTTGTTTTTCTATTTTTTATATTTTATGAGTGTGTTTAGTTTTGTGATAATCCTGTGCGAGTCCCAATAAATACTTTTTGTTTTCTTTCTTTCATTTTAGTACAATTAAATAAATCGGCCACGGTCTTTGGTATTTGTATGCTGCAATCATACAAGCTATGGTGTCCTGGAAAAACGGTGGCCGGCACACAACGATCGTAGTGACGGCTGTCCATAAAGATTATGTCAGCGGGGTTTGAATTTACGGTGTCAAAAACGCTCTCAAGGAAAACACACCAACTTACGAGTATTTTCATAAATCGTTATTTATGAAAATAAGTTGGTGTGTCCGTGAGAGCGTTTTTACCGAACTTTACCGGCGAATGACGTCACTGAAACGTTTTTCAGTGACGTCATTCGCCGGTAAAGTGCGGACACTATGTGGTGGCCACCGTGATTCTTAGGAAACCGTAGTTTTAGTGATAAATGATAAATGATTTTATTTCCGTAAGTAGGTTTTCACAAACGCTTTTACACGTCAATCATATTTGAAAACTAGATGAGGTCAGCGTTTCCTATCTGACTACTCAACTTAAGGAGCTCAACGATTCGACGAGCGATACCAAAGAAAGGACATTTGGGTAGGCCGCATAAATTACTCAAACTGCCAGACTAAGATGAAAACTAATTAAGAAAGAAGAAAAAATCAATGATCTACATAGTCTTTACATTCAAAATAATATACTATTTTACAAAATAAATATTCATGTCAATGTATTTATAAAAAATCATCAATGTCAATAGGTATATAAAAATCCTGAAATAATCTTTGTCAGATAAATACCGAAGCGGCAAAGACAATTAAGTGATAATAAAAAACAAAGAAAGAAACATAAAAATAGCAACATGCTGTTAATACACATTATTGTTGCCTTACAAAAATAATAGAATTAAATTATTGTATTATCAAAAACTTCTACAGGTTGTCCCGTAAATAATGGATCAAACGTAACGGGTAGGTAGCTCACCTGGTTTCCAACAACCAATTTGAATAGTTTAAAAAAAAACGTTACGGTAATCAAGATATGTTTTTTCATCGTAAAAAAAACATCAGTAAGCTATTCAGAAATGTTTAACAAAAATCATATCTAAAAATGTTATCATTTGCAGCGACAGTAGGTATTAAAAAAAACTGAATTCTGGTAGAGAAACTGGTAAAATTCGAAAAAAATAAAGATATTGGTTACAGTAATGGTCTTTTTGTAAACTATTCAAATTAGTTGTTGAAAATCGGGTAAGCTACCTACCCGTAACGTTTGATCCATTATTTACGTGGCACCCTGTATACAGTGATGAAAATGTAGTATTTAATGAACCTTGCAAATCGGCTTTTAGTACAATTACATTTAGAATGTAGCTTTTATTTATTGCTATTATGAAAATGAACAATTATGCAGCAAATAATGGTTAATTTTGTTCGACTAAAATCACTTAACTAGAAATCAGAGGTTAATGGTTGAAGGATCGTTGATTTTTGATGCATTTTGGCGATGGTCGAAGTAAATAACCATGTTCTAGTAAGCGAGTCATAATTGGCAAAATTAATGAGTGAATATAATATTCAAAGAACAGAAGAAATAGTCAATTAAAATAAATAAGAAAGTCGTGACGTAATGCGTTAAGAGAAGTTGAAAAAATATTTGAAGAACAGGTCCTAGAACCAAAAATTCAAAGACATGTGACATCTACCAACCCGCACTGGGCCCGCGTGGTGAATATGGCCCACTCCCTCTCACAGAGAGGAGGCCTGTGTGTCCCAGCAATGGGAACATTAGTATAGGTTTATTATGTTATGCTAACTTTCTTACACATTTACTGACAAATTGACTCATTAGCAGTTCAAAAGTCTTGCAAACGGTTTAAAGAAATGTTTTGAAATCGAAAAAAAATCTGCTACCGGATTCCGTTTTTTACGGATCAGTTTTAAAGATTAATTATATTATTTGTTAAAATTCCATTTCTTTCGATCTTCTACATATTATAATCGTTGGCCTTCAAATGGCAGTCAACTGCACCTTCGTCATCAGTTCATTATAGACTTAATTAATAATAATATACAATTAATATCGACTACCTACTGGTTTTAATTGCATATCCACACGTACCTACTAATGTGGTTATTGGGTGTCGGTTACCAATTACCGCCATACGTTCAAAGGTAAACTATTTAAATAACATCATGATTCAATAATTGTTGCAAACACTAATTACTGTCTAGTTTGTATTTGCTTCTACGTCAACGAGGTAAAGATGCTGTTCCATTGCTGCACACGGCACGACACGCGTGTCACGCGCGTGTAGATACTTGGCTTCGTTTGTACAGTATTTTTATCTCATGAAGCGACGCGCGCTTTACTTGTGGTTACCAAGTGTACGAAGGTGTTGTGCCACGTGCCGCTGGACACACGCGTGGCCTGAGGGCCTAGACAATGGGATATCTATAAGCGATAATAATGATGGAAAAGTCAAAAATGTATTAGATAAGCTACTGAAAAACTTATGATAATGTGGTTGATAGTCGTTGTATAAATACTAAACGCTTTGGAAGCTATTGCCACTGGCTTAGGCATTCTTTCCGGATATTTCAGGGGTAACTTTAAGGCGTCGTCATTTGTTTTTTTCAGAAATCGTGAATACGTGTGCTGCATGTGCCGCTGTGGATACACGCAGCCCAACAAATGAGTCTAACGTGCGCAGTCTCTACGTGCACACCCTACGCGCTATGGAATTGCCCCTTTACGTCAATGAGGCTATGTGAGCCACCATGCATGGTTTTAATTACTGTACACCGGACAGTATTTGTAAGTGTATAGCTACCTGGCCATTTAGTTAATTTTGAAGTAATATGATAATGCAGTGATACAAAGTTAATTAGCCAAATTTTGGATGAAGTAATTACTATTTAGTGTTGTTACATAGTTGGGATATGTGTGCTGGTTTGATGTTTGTTTTGTTTTACAATCAGTAATGTTGGTGTGTATACTGAAACTCATGATAGGTTTGAATTATGAACAATGGTCGAATACCTTCGCCAAAAAATAAACAAACCGTGAAAACGGTTTTGTGGGGCATAGTTTATTATGGCTTGTGTTTAAACGTCTACCAGAAAGGTACCTAAACCACCTACTACCCAAAAATTCGAAATACTCACCAAATTGTTTCCACCAGAATGGATAAATGCTCACAAAATTGTGTTTCATAAAGTATTGTAGAAATTAACCTATTTTCCTTTTTTATTTATAAGGCGTAGGCGAAGGAGCCCCGCCAGGCGGGGCTCCTACTTCTGGGTGGTTTAAAAAAAATACCACGAAGGGGATGGCGGGGTTTTTCAGATCCCCTTCTAACCTAACCTGTCCGAGTCAGGGTGCCCCAAGTCCCGAGATCACTTCGCTCGCTCTTGCATCCTATCCCACCCTTGCATTTTGAAGCAAACTTATTCAAGATTTGGTGAGCATTTATCCATTTGGGTAGGCAAAAAGAATATAAATACAATACGTACAATTATTCTGATGAATGTATAATAAGTTTGGAACTTAAAACGTTGTTCTTTAGGCACCTCGGTATAGAGTGGGTTTATTTTATTTGATGTTAACATATTTTACTCTGTACTTAGTCTCAGGGTCTAAAAAACATTTTGGTGAGTATTTAAATTGTAGCCGTTTATTATAAGATTACTGAGAGTAACATAACATATCATAAAAAGGTGTGTTCGTTCTGTATCTTTCACCAAGCGAACGAACAAGGAAGAGACAGAATAATGTCTTGACAAACTCAAAGCATTTATTTCAATTAAAACAGACAGGCACTTTTGAATTGTCAAAGATTGATTCATTGACTGGTCGCACAGTTGCTACTTGCTACAATTTACATACTGTAATAAGACTCCTTGGGTAGATAACAATATTGTTTAATTACTCAAATCCAACAATCTACTACAATAATTATTTAGAATTCTCGACACAGTTACTTTAGTTTGTACGACCCGTAGCTCGCTCCATAACCCAAGTGAACCATGGTATAATAATATACTTCGCCAGGTATAGCATTCCGAGACACAGTGGTCACGTGGGTGACACAAGCCTACGTCATCACCTCTGTGTTACCAGTAGTGTGTAATAACAACTCCCCAACCGCCTTTATTACCTGTGCGAATCCGATAAATCAATGAGGTTTTAACTTACAATTACGTTGGTGTATGTTTAAATTGAATTGTTTCGTTTGATTAGAAAAACAAAACGACAATTTAAATGCTTTATACATATTTTTGAATAGAATGGTGACTGAAAATGTTTCCATACTTCTTGTTTTGTTGCAATAAAGTGGCAACTGGATAGTGACGTAAGCTTGTGTCAGTCTCGGAATGCCAGACCTTGTTTTTTTAGACCATGAAGTGAAAGAATCGATTGCCGGATTGCGCCTTCCTTGACCACTTGTCAAATGTCACCGCTTGGTGTTGCTACATAAATAATCGTTTTCAATAATTGATATGACAGTTTTGACGATTAAAAAATCTCATATATGAACCTAACCATACTCTACACCGTACGGTTAGCTAATTTTTTAAATGATTATCGTTAAACCCTACATGCAATCAGTAAAATAAAATTATTTATTACTAAATAATTTGCGTTATTATCATCATGTACCCATAATGATTGTGTAATGAGTTTTTGTTGTAAACAATTAAAACTATGTTTCATGAAAGGCTAATCGCTAGCCTCATAAAGTGCCTTAATTATATCTGTAATGTAGCTTATGTTCTTATGGTTGAATAAAGATATTTGAAAAATTAAAATGAATTGTCAAAGAGACGGTCCGTCAGAGAGGCGAAGCTAGTTGTAATCCTAATCCTAACTTCCTAACTAATATTATAAATGCGAAAGTAAGTTTGTTTGTTTGTTTGTTATTTTTCACGCCTAAACCACTGAACCGATCATCCTGATATCCGTTGTCAGGAATACAGATACGGACATAGGGTACCTTTCATCCCAAAAAACAAGTACTGCTCCCGAGGAAAACAACAATAACGCTCTTATGATAATAGATGGCGCCACATGTCTTTCGAATCATAATTGAATTTTATTATAGAAACTTTAGTAGTGTGTTAAGAGATTTTTTTATTTTTTATTTAAGTACCTATTACATTTGGTGAGTCTAGAGTGTCAATAGACCGGTTTTTCATCCTCCTAACTATAATACCCCGTACAACCCGAATTGATTGTCAAATTCTAAATTAACGCGAGCGAAGCCGCGGGCAAAAGCTGGTTTAATAATATATGCGATTTAAGGCAAAAAACTAAGCACCCACTTCGCACTTTCACCTCTAATACACGTGACCAGAACCCACATTTCTCAAACTTTCCTTATTGCTTTTCTATAGCGGCCATAATGAAGGTACAATAACGCTAGTAATTGATCATTACGCCCGCATTATTGCCGCTTATGAGAACAGAACACAGCTTCGCACAAAGATCAAGGAAGTCACAGAAACTATACATAATATATAACAAAATGGCTTTACGCTGTCTGTCTGTCTGACTGCGTTTTATTTCTAAACTACGCTATGGATTTTGATGCGGTTTTTACGATTATTTAGAGAATTTATTCTGGAAGGTGTGTGTATAATATATGAATATTAAATTTATAGATAACTAGCTACGCACCGTGATTTCACCCACATAAGTCTCGATTCCGTAAGAATATCGTGATAAAAAGTATTCTGTGTCCTAACCCAGGTAATGGTATACCCATGTTCCAAATTTCATCCAAATCCGTACAGCTGTTTTAGCGTGAAAGCGTAACGCACAAACATAAAAAAAAAACATTTCTTTTCTTTTTATAATATTAGGTCTTTACCTATGAAATTGCCGTTCTGCAGTACTGGCCATTTCAAATCAAAATAATTTTTGTTTGGCTATGAATTCTAATTTCAAATTAATTTTATTTTAAAAACATGGATTTTTTTTTCTAAAAGTAGTCATTTCTTTATTGATTAGTGTTACATTTTCATCGCATTTCAATCTTTTTCGTCATCATGGATACGTTAAAAATTCGAGTAATTATGGAATATGAGTACCGTCGTGGCAGCAACGCGGCACAAGCGGCACGCAACATCAACGACGTTTACGGAGCTAACTCTACAAACCAACGCACCACCTGTTATTGGTTTGCTCGCTTCCGTTCTGGAAATTTCGACCTGAAAAATGAACCTCGCGGTCGTCCGAAGACTTTGGTCGACAATGACGAATTAAAGGCGATTGTGGAAGCTGATGATACACAATCTACGGCTGAATTAGCAGCAGCTTTCGACGTTAGCGTCAAAACAATATTGGTCCATTTGCGTCAAATTGGCAAGGTAAAAAAGCTTGACAAATGGGTGCCCCACGAACTCAATGATCGCCAGCGCGAAGTACGCGTCGAGACGTGCCTTGCACTGCTCAACAGACACACAAATGAAGGAATTTTGAACCGCATTGTTACCTGCGATGAAAAATGGATTCTGTTTGATAACCGTAAGCGCTCAGCAAGTTGGTTGGATCCTGGTTCAGCACCTAAACAATGCCCTAAACGAAAACTTACCCCTAGAAAAGTGATGGTCACTGTTTGATGGTCTAGCGCCGGTGTGATTCATCACAGCTTCTTACCAAACGGGGTGAGCATTACTGCAGATGTGTACTGTGAAGAACTGAACACAATGATGGAGAAGCTGGCGCATCTCCAACCAGCATTGGTCAATCGCTCGTCTCCGCTGCTCCTGCACGACAACGCGTGACCTCATACTGCACAGCAGACGGTCTCCAAGTTGCAAGAACTGGGGTTGGAAGCTCTCCGTCATCCGCCCTACTCACCAGACCTTGCGCCTACAGACTACTACTTTTTCCAGAATTTGGATAACTTCTTGGCGGGAAAAAAATTTAATACCCGAGAGGCAGTACAAAATGCCTTTGAAGAATTTGTTGCCTCCCGTCCAGCTGATTTCTTTAAGAAGGGCATCAATAAACTGCCACTGCGATGGCAAAGATGCATTGATTGCATGGGTAATTACTTCGATTAATACAAATAAAAAATTCATGAAAAAAATTCGTTTAAATTTTTTCATACAAAACGGCAATTTCATAGGTAAAGACCTTAAGTAGTTTAGATAAACAAATCTCGATGTTTTGTCAAGACGTAAAAACCGGGCGAAGCAGGGGCGCGTTGCTAGTATTTATACAAACTGAATATAATAGTCTATAATAAAAAGGTATGGTTATTACCTTCCTGTTGGCTCGCAGAGAGAATACTAATCGGAAAGGGAACGAGTTTAGACGGGCTAATATTCTTTCTACGCAATCAAAAAGTCAACAGCTCACTGTTATGACAATTCACTTTGCATTCATGACGGAAAAACCATTTCAAATTCAATTTCCATGCATCTTACCTTAGAAGGTAAGCAGGTAGGAAGAATTGTATAGGAGATGTGAGTAAACTGGTCCTCTAATACAATATGGCTTTGTTTAAGTTGACTTCTGCAAGTTGTCTTTTTAATAGTTTTCGTTGGTTGAACGAATTGCTTTCTCTATGTGGTTATTTAAGTTATGGAGTTTTCGTGACTGTATTTTTGAAGTACAGGATTGATACTTTTCAGGAATTGGCGAGAAGAATCACAAGATTGTAAAAAGTGGAAGGAATGGTCGTCTTTTTCCAGGAGTAGGACAGTTCAGGCTGAAAAAAAAAGGATTAAGACAAGCATGCGATCGGTGAATGATCACAACGATGCAAGTATGCTGGAAGAGATTTCTTTAGAAATAAGCATCACCTTTGTACGTATTTTTCCGTTCCTTTCTTCTTGTCTGTTTATATATACACATACACATGTGTGTATGACGTGAGTTTATGTATGTACATAAACTCACGTCTTCTTCCCATGGGGGTAGGCAGAAACTACAGAACGCCACCTGCTACGATCATTACATACTCCTTTTGCTCGTTTACGTTCATACATCTGATCAGTGATCATACACGCACGCCTGTTGCGAATACTACGCACCTGACCTTTCTGAAGATCATCACCAATAAGGTCACTATATGTCACTATGTGTGTTTATATATGTGTATACATAAATGGTTAAATAGATAAATAAAAAATGATTTCAGTGTTGTCTTTAGGTAGGTGATCCTTTGAAACTAAAGGAATGATTTTTGTAAAGTTATTTAGTTAGAATATCTAGGTCACCTTTTCAAAATCAATTACCATACGTAGGTATCTAATGTTACGTTACACCAAATGACCGAAATAAAACCATTGGTTAAGCCGTGGACAGGTAAACGTTGGTTCAAATGCCGCTGAACTGCTGTGGTTAACCACTCCAAACATTAGCGTATTTAACTTGGCTGGACGTAAACTGGCCTTTGGTATGCAAAAAGCGACCGTGCCGCTGAGATGCATGTATACTCGATCCCCTACGACCGCATACGCAATGTACGGTTGGGATAAAAAGGAAATTATTGTTTTACGGACTTGAACGTTGTTGAAATAGTTTTTGAGGCCAAATCAGCTCGTTTAAAACCAATTTTTATTTATTTACCCTTTCATATTGTACATTTTGTGAGTCAACCGTGTGAGAGTGTGTTTAGTTTAGTTTGTGATAATCCTGTGCGAGCCCCAATAGAAAAAAAATCTTCTTCTTTTTGTTACGGATTCTAAGTTTTACAGAAATTAATAAATTAAACTTTTAAAGGTTGAAAGCAAAACGTTTGAAATTAAGAGGAAACGTGGCCACGTGGTCGTTGGCGTACATTTCATACATACGTATTTCTGTTTTCTCCCTGGTTAATGATACTATAGTAAATAGTTTTTTTACGATATAATATGTGTCTACCACTGTCCCTATGATTTGTTTTATGGTGTACCTAAATTAATTTTAGAAAAAAAATATTGACAAAGTAACTAAACATACGAAAATGGCCGTGGTAGATATAGACAGTATCGTAGAACGACTTTGCTCTAGTGTCATTACCCAGCGAGAAAACAGAGAAATACGTTTGTATGGAATCAACGCGTGACCACGTTTCCTCTTAAGTACAAGTTTACTTTTAACCCCTGCTTTTAAATCATTTACACCACACACATACAACACACACACACATACCTGGTATATGGTATACATATAACTATTTTTTAATAAATAATTTATTAACAACCTGAAGGACAAATTCATAAACCATAGTCAAAATAAAATTATTGCAGCGAATTTTACCAGACCTTTCCAAAGAAAAGGCCCTTAGGTACCCCATCTGCTTTATATTCTTTATAAGTGAGACTATCAGTAAAACAATCTCACAAAGTCTTTAGCCGATATTAAAAGCTTTTGTAAACTGCTGTGGAAATTGGAAAACTCCATAGTTTACCGGAAAGTGCGGTAACTGATTGTTGTAAAAAGATTGGGGGACGAATTTAAAGCTGAAGCAAAGAACAATTATTTTTGTGCAAGATAGCTACAACGCGAATAAGGTGCGCCACTCTGGTGCGCCGGGTGCGGGCCAGCCCCTACATTATACTGCGGTGTATCGCGAGCAGACTGGACTGCTTGTGTGTGAATCGCTGCTGAGCGCTACTTCGGTGTTGAGCTTGTAGCAGGGGTTCTCATTAACATATATGGCCGTGTTAGGTTAAGTGAATACGTTAAGTTTATTAATATAGTTGTTATGAAATATTCGTACTAACATAAGTGAGTCCATTGTCACTTGTTGATTAAATATAAATAAAATAAATAGTGATGGGCTAGCCAGGCACTTTATTTTGTATAATTAATTTTTCATCAAAACTGCTCATAAAACGTTAAAGAAAAAATCGTAAGGAAATCGGAATGTCCTAATACCAAAATTCGAAGACATGTCTAACAATCTCTATGTCTAATAGTCTCTCTCGAAGAGAGGAGGCCTGTGTCCCAGCTGTGGGAACAAATAGGCTTATTATGCTTTTGTTATGGATGGGTTGTTTCAAGGCAACTGCAAGCACGGGATTCTAGGTTTTATCCTTGACTATAAGACGGTATTGTTTTCTCTAGATGACATTGATACTAGTTTGGTTTCGGCTTGGCTTGAAATAGATACCAAAAATGTAGTGGAATTTTGTATAAATTTTCCGATTTGAGTATGAAATACTCGTAGATACCAAAAATGTAGTGGAATTTTGTATAAATTTTCCGATTTGAGTAACAACTTTGGAGTCTATTTTCGGTAAGAAGTGATAGATCGTGTCAAATCTACACTGAATTTTATAATTTGCTCCTACAAACAACACTATGAAAACAAAATCTATTTATATAAAACTAAATAGCTGTTCGTGTCTGGCGTGCCCGGGTGAAATTCTTGTCTCTATCTCCAATTTTATTTCATAAAAACCATGTTCTGAAAGTTAAGAACACAACAAAAAAACTGCCTAATCGGTTGAGCCTTTTTCATGTGATAATCTATCATACCTATATATGGATATTGATTTTTATTAGGGTTCCGTACCCAAAGGGTAAAACGGCACCCTATTACTAAGACTCCGCTGTCCGTCCGTCAATCCGTCTATCACCAGGCTTTATCTCATGAACCGTGATAGTTAGACAGTTGAAATTTTCACAGATGATGTAATTCTGTTGCCGCTATAACAACAGATACTAAAAATACGGTATAAAATATTTTTTTAAGGAGGCTCCCATACAACAGACATGATTTTTTTGCCGTTTTTATAGATAATGCTACGGAACCCTTCGTGTGCGAGTCCGACTCGCACTTGGCCGGTTTTTATAAAGACTAGCGACCCGCGCCTGCTTCGCACGGTTTTTGCGACTTGAAAATCGAGATTTCATTATTATATGTAAGTTTAATATTAATGTATTATTTATTTATTTTATTGGTTCACCGACGAATGTTCACACAGGTTCTATACTAAAGGTTACATGCGAAAGTGTGTATGCAACGGTGCAACAATCAGTTACAGCCAAACTCCGCATGCGTAAAGAAGTTGTACAAAAAATTATGATTAATCTAGTTCTAAATTACTTAAGTATCTAAAAGTTTTAATAATGACAATGACTATATGTAATTGAACAATATAAGGTACTTAATTATATGTAAACACACACATCTATTTAGGAAGGTATTTAAGAAATTTGGCTTTCAATTTGCCCAAACTTTCAAAGTATTGTACACACACATAAACTTTGTGAAAACCACCACAAAATCCGTGGTGAAGTTTAGAAGAACAACGCGGTCATACGGACAGACGAAAAGCAACTTTACTTTATACTATTTAGGTATAGTAGATATCTAACTGCCCCGTTGGTCTCGTGGTTGCAAGCGCGACTGCTGAGCGTGGGGTCCTGGGTTCGATTCCCAGGTCGGGCAAAGTGTTATTTGGTTTTTCCATTAGGAATTTTTTAGGAACAGCCCGGAGTTTGGAAGTTGGCGGTGTGATACCCGAGAGCCTCGGAAAGCACGTTAAGCCGTTGGTCTTACGCCTGATCTTTCTCCGGTCGTGTCGGAATGCCGTCCCATCGGACTATGAAAGTGAGGGAAGAGAGAGTGCACCTGTGTCTGCGCACACACTTGTGCACTATAATATCTCCCGCGCCGAAGGCTAGTTTCCGTTGAGATTGGCCACCATGGCCGAAATACGGTCTGGAAGACTATATATATAGTAGATATTTTCCAAGAAATATTCTTAAAAAAATGATTTTTAACCTTACAAACATAACAAAACCGTAAGCTTAGCCCAACTTTAACGCACAAAGCATCATCCGGCCGTATCCACCATACCTACATATATCCAAACAAAATATCATTTCGGACGTATAAAGGACTTTCTGGTTACGTATTCTGCGAGAGGCTTTCGCGCGTCGCCAGTCACCCTTTGTCCTGCATTGGCGTACCGTTTTTATTATGAAAATCACGGCACTTGTTTACGCTGTGGTAAATACAGGCGTGTGTCATGCGTAATGTCATCTGCTTACCAGCTGTATTGTTTTTGTGAAGAGCTTACGTTTGTAGGCTGTGGTTTTTGGTTCGAGTTGGAGATAAATTACAAGGTAATGTTTGTGTAAGAGTAGTGTAGATGGATGTAGAAGTAGTTATAGTCGAAACAGCGTAATATTAGTTTAATAATAGTTTGTATTGCTTTTTTTGTTTGTTTAACAAACACATAAAATAACTTACTGCATGAAAATATTCAGCTAGCGGTTACGACATAGGGGATCGGCTACGGCGTAGGCGATCAGCTACGCCTGCTACGCTGTCGTAGCAGATCACTTATCGATTCTATATAGGTCCCGTCATGTAAAAAGAACCCTGGGCCGGCAGTCTCGACATTAGATAGCGACAAAAATCCTTTAATAGATTTTCAACTTTATTTCCAAAGCATAAGGTTGAAAATCTATTAAAGAACTTTGACATCGATTGGACTTAACGACCGATTTTTGTCGCCATCTATGTCGAGACTGCCGGCCCTGGCCTGTACCGGCGCACTGAGCGATTAATTTAATTCCAGCCTATTCCAAAGTACTAATTAGCTAGTAAAGTACCTATATGATTCTACAATAAAGTAATTACACTTATATTATAAAACAATAGCCCATAATAAAGTAATAGTAATCTTCTAATATATAAAAATCTCGTATCACAGAGTTTGTTATAGAACTCCTCCGAAACGACTGAACCGATTTGATTTTTTTTGTGTATAAATATACACCAAATGGTTGTTCTGAGAACAGGTCGTGAAGTATACTTCATACCACTGCGGGTGAAGCCGCATGGCGCAGCTAGTAGTATATAATATTGTAACACGGCCGCTCCATGTCACTCAGCGTTCTTTTTAAGTGTTTGAACCTGGACCACCGTGTTGTAAGTTAGATGAGTTATAATATTACTGTAGAGTTCTCCTGCCCATTCATTTCCTTACAAATCTGTACTTGCAATAGAAAAATAATTTTGTAACATTAATGTTCGATATTTACCCCCCCACACCCTTATCAAAAACTAATCTTGATGTAAGTCATAAAATGCAATTGATTTTAGAGATCGTTTCGCTTGATGAACTCTTTAAACGTGCAAGACGATGATAAATTCTTACTTACAAGGCTCCCCTAATGGAAAATCTAATCTGAATAAAGTTCACAATTTCAATTTGTTTTTTATCATCCAGATTTTCCTGTTCCGTCTCCATCTTACTGGTTGATCTCTTAAAATACAAGCTCATTTTGTTTGACTACATTGAAATGGAAAACGATGGCAAGTTCATGGCGAAGTAGGTGCCTATTTTTATTCAAAAACTTCCTTTTCAACTTTACTGAGAAGAAAAAAATGGTTCGTTGAATTTGTTTTCCAATGATCTTCCAGTAGGTACTTTTTGTTGAACCAAAGTTTTTTGAATGTTTTTTAATTATGACGAGAAAAACGTTGAAGTTTGGGACCAAAGTCCCCACACCAGATTAATGAAAGATTCTTTGAATTTTTTTCTAAAATGTGGTATTTTAAAGACGTAAAAATATTAATTCTAGCTATTTTCTTTCGCCTTTGAGACAAAGGTGAGAGGAATAATTGCGTAGACTAGGTGCGGTCTCAACGTTACTTTGTTTTTCTCAAGTAAAACAAAGAATTTAATTGAAGTTAAGTACTACATTTTGTCGGATTGTTTGACGCAAACAACGGGAGAACTATGAGGGCTTCATGAAATAAGCTTGAAACTGTTATTAAAATTAGGTTTCTTTTGAGAGTATTCCTTTGTTTTTGGGGTTCCGTACCCAAAGGGTAAAAACGGGACCCTATTACTAAGACCTCGCTGTCTGTCCGTCCGTCTGTCCGTCCGTCTGTCTATCACTAGGCTGTATCTCAAGAACCGCGATAGCTAGACAGTTGAAATTTTCACAAATTATGTATTTCTGTTGCCGCTATAACAAAAAATACTAAATACAAAATAAAATTAATATTTTAGGGGGGCTCCCATACAACAAACGCGATATTTTTGCCCTTTTTTGCTCGATATCAATAAATGGTAACAGGTAGGCACCTAATTTGTGTGCCTACTATTGTTTAAGGTTTCCGTACCATTTACTAGGTAGTAAATGGTACGGAAACCTTCGTGCGCGAGTCCGACTCGCACTTGGCCGGTTTTTTAACTGTTATATTTCTTACTAGTCAGTAATAATAATTAGTAACTATTCCTAAACAATTTAAATTGAAAACATCACAATGTTAACAGAGCTTGAGTTTAGTTAATCCAAGGCATAATTGCCAAAACATAAATTAATATATCTGTACACTTATATAAAGTTAGGAACCCTTCAAATAAGTCAACATCGAATAGATGAGGAAAAACTGTTTCCATGATAATATACATCTTAGGTGTGCCACACATCGAATTCCGACCCAGAAAAAAAAAAACATGGTGTGTCACACATGCAATTAAAAACGATATTTATTTCGATTTTGACTATATTTTAAGTTAAACTTTATTTTTCTTTAGTCTTCCTGTTGTAAACATGAGCCATACGAGAAAAGCACGGAGTGTTAAAAATATTAACCGAATTTTAAGTTTTAGAATTATGGAGAATATTTAGGACTAGCTGCGCCCCATGGTTTCACCCGCATAAGTCTCGATCCCGTGGGAATATTGGGATAAAAAGTATCCTATGTCCTAATCCAAATCATGGTCACCCATGTGCCAAATTTGATCCAAATCCGTTTAGCCATTACAGCCTGAAATTGTAACAAACAACAAATACACAAAATATCAAATCTTTTCATCAGCCCGGAATTTGGAAGTTGGCGGTGTGATACCCCCGGGCCTCGGAAAGCACGTTAAGCCGTTGGTCGTGCACCTGATCTCTCTCCCTCTCTCCCGTCGTGTCGGATTGCTGTGTCATCGGCTATGCGAGTAAGGGAAGAGTGAGTGCACCTGTGTCTGCGCACACATCTGTGCACTATAATATCTCCTGCGTAGATGGCTCGTCTCGGCTGAGATTTGCTGATTGGAAATTCGGTCTGGAGGACTGTTATTATTATGCTTAAGCATTAAAGTTTTCGGCGGATTTATTGTGTCTACTTCACGTGAAATGAAAGTGTTAACACGCACCTGTTTATTACTTTCCAATTAATCACCACAAACTTTCTTACAAAGTTACTAACTACCGAACAAATTCGAAACGTATTTAGGATGAGGTACTGGTTAGCGAGCTGTTCGACAAGTGTCGTGTTTAAATGCGCCACCAACCGTGGGCGCCGTGATTTCTTCAGTATACTACTCACGTAAAACTCTGCCCAACACCTGCACACAAATGTTTTGGTGCAAGGGAGAGGCGGTGGCGGGTTCAGGAACATTTCGGAGAAAATTGAAGAAGGCATCTGTAGTTGGCATGAGTTTCAGGATGATTCGCTTAATATAATAAGCGTATATCATAGTTAAAATCATGACATCAATTAGACGGAATGGTGTTTTCAATCAAATTCAGTGCTACATGTCATGTCATGTCATGTGAGCTTCAAGGCCCGACATGTTACTTTCTATCCTTGAGATTTAAAATTGATAGATAGAAACTCTATTATGTACACCATAAAAATATACAATGCTTTTAAAGTAAAGTGAGGGATATTGAAATCGACGAGTTTTGCACGAAGAATAACAATGATTGAGCTATTTTTCGATGAGACACATATTGCACTTATTAATAACGAACTTATTTATTCTTTCATTACCACCTCATCATTTAATTAATTGCACCGCATTTGAACTAATCTGAAACTACCTTTTCATGTTTCATGGTCCATCACTTTCTCACCGGATGCAGCTGAATACCAGTATTTTACATGAAGCTACTACTTATCTGACCTCCACAACCCAGTTACTGGTTAACACCAGAAACCTTAACTGGTTGATAGACTTTCGGGCTTCCGATACCCGTAACGACTGTCAAAGATCTTCGAATGACAGCCGGCACCAACGGCTTAGCATGGTTTTCGAGGCACGGAGGGATCTCGATATGTAATGGATGGTCACCCATCCATGGAGCGACCTCGACTAGCGTTGCTTAACCTTGAAGGTCGACCCATGCGAGGAAACGTTGAAAATAAAATCTAAGAAGATAGTAATCTTGTGATTTAAACCAAACAATATAGTTGTACCTGTATTACATTTTATGTTTACGATTGTGTCCGGGCGCGGCCGTCCGAAGATGCATAGTTATGTACCTACTAGCTGAACGCTCCGAGGAAAATCCTGAAGTTTTGCTGCAAAATATTTTTTTATTTTTCTAGTACAATGTACTTTTGTCGTCTGGGTAACATTTTCGATATAGCGTGATTTTTTGTGGCGTATTATTGGTCCCCGATGACTTAGTCCTTAACATGGACCGAAGTTAGCATTTCGTTTGTTTTTATTTTTAGAAATGTTGACGTAGTTACATAAGTCGTTGTTTAAAAGTTACAAAGTTTTCTTATAGTGTTGGTTTGAAAGTAACATTGTGACTTTTTAGTATAAGATTTTCTTCTTGGTCAGTTTATCTACATAGGTCATCACTGAGCGGTGCACAAAATCTTTGTGCGAGATAACAGGATTCATAATTATCCAAAAATTGCCAACACGCAATGAGCAAGTGTGGTGATCAATGATAAATGATAAATTATTATATTTCTGTAAGTAGGTTTATACAAACACTTTTACACGCTAATCATATTTAAAAAACTAGATGAGGTTGGCGTTTCCTATCCATCTACTCTGAGAAGAAAGGCCGTAACAAACTCAGAGGTCTCTTTCGAAGTTCTGACATAATCTTGGTCAGATCATGTGAGGACCATGTAGATTAGTGTCTGTAATGGTCTTTCAAGGAGAGAACCAAACAGAATTGAGTGGACCTGTCCAGTCAGTGCAAGCTTGTCAAAAGAATAGAATAGAATACTCTTTGTTAAGTACACCATAAAAATTACAGATATAAATGTCGAAATTTTACATAAGGTGACACAATGGGCTTATCGCTAAAACCGATCGCTTACAGACAACCTTTGGATGGATTCAAGGGAGAAGGAGAGATAGTAATGCAGTCTCAATGCTCGTTTATCCTTTTAACGAGAAGAGGCCTTTGCCCTGTACTGAAATAAATGCACTTCGCTTTAATTTCATACATATGATATCGACCAATAAACTGCAACCATATCTCACGCCGACACATACAATACCTCCCGCGACACAAATAGGTGCCATAACTTGCTGTTCCACTAATTAATTCACATATCTTTCGGCTGCTTCACACCACTGCCACAATTAACACCACAGTCTGACAGCGCCATGACAGTAATATATCACGCGAGACTATTAATTAATAATTATCTACGTAGGAACGTGGGAGGAACTATTTTCATACCGTGTAGACTAAATAAATAACATAACATGATGTATGATGATTCTGATTGCTAGAAGTTGTAGGTTTGCATTGCCGGGTACAAATCCAGACGCTGGGCAGCTACAAAAAGATCCTAATAACACCTAATAACACCTGAGGATCGGACCGAGGTCCTCATTTTCAGCAGTCACGCTTTCTACCACAAGACTAGCAGACATTATCATTTGCTGAGCCTTTTTCCAACTATGTTGAGGACAACTTCCAGTCTAATTTGACCACCATGTAAAATACTAATGTTCTTCTACTAACACGATACCTCTTGGTAAGACTTGTTGCCAGAATGTTGGGTTTCTAACTACCCGTAACTACTGTCAAAGATCTACAAATGACAGCCGGGACCAGCGGCTTTACGTGCTTTCCGAGGTCCGGAGGGATCTCGGTATGTAGTGGATGGTCACCCATCTTCGGGCCGAATTCGGCGAGGACTCGAGCGGCTGTTATTACGTAGCCATCATACAAAATAAGGCTAGCGAGTAGAGGACTCAATAAATAGATGACCCAAGGCAGCCTGAATAAATATCCTGGGGAAACTAAATTATTATCAGATTTTGTGAGTTTAAAATTGCTTTATGATGGCGTTAATTGTTTTAGCACTAAGGAGTACTTTATTGAGAAGTTTATTAATTTGTTTAACGAAATATTTTTGAAGTCGGCAAGAAAATGTGACGACGGAGTCAATGACTTTAGTTACTATCTGATGACTGTATAAATATTTTCTAGGTTTGCGTACCCAAAGGATGTACTTAGCGTTTCTATTTTTACTTATCCGAACGAAGTTCCATATCACACAGTACGGACTTAGTGGTTAGGGGCTAGGCGAAAAAAGTGTAAGAATTTTCCGTCACGACCCTTTCTTTATTTGTTTGTTTGGTTGAACGCGCTAATCTCAGGAAGTACTGGTTGGAACACATCACACATTGGAAACTACTTTTTGTGTTGGATAGTCCATTTATCGAGAATGGCTTTAGGATATATAACATCACGCTACGACCAATAGGAGGGGGGCATAGATAAAAAATGTTGCAAAAACGGGAAAAAAATATTCCTTTTGAGAGCTTCCGTTGCGTGCGCTGCGTAAACGGTTAAATTTACGCAAAAATTATGTACGACGAAATTGTTTCCCTTTAAAAGTTTTAAAAAAAGGTCCGCGACAGCATATGTCTATCTTTTAAGGTTGACTCAATATAACCCTTTTTATGGTAATCAAATTTGGTCTATGGATGTTCTAAATATACTACAAAAGGAACTTCGTTCCAACCGAGTGTTCCACGACACTCACGCATTTTTTTTTGATAATATTATCTAATTACCCACCTCGAGCGTTCTATGTTCGCGTTACCAAAGGTAAACAAATAATAAAGATTAAATAAAAAAATGAACATTAGCAAACAAGCACAGTTTTATTTAGGGATATATAAAATAATTAAATGGAACAGACATTCTCATTTGTAAGGACTTGAGAAGTGAACACAGATATCCAGTAGTTACGGACTTCGAAGCGAGTTTGCAACAAATTGGAGAGTGCTCTGTGTGTGTCAAGCAGCCAGCCTGTTCACAGGCATTCGAGATTTTCTCCTCAACATTATCTTAATGATGTCTCTTAATTTTCTGTTTTTTATTTTTGTTTCGGTTGTCAGTCACATTTCAATATTTTTTTGTAACTCGTAAAAGTTTTCGTCGATAGGCAATTTTTTGTTCATTATTTTTGTGTAAAGTTGTATTCTAACATTTCTGTCTACTTCAATTTCAGAAATTTTGATCGCCACAAAATATTAGTTGTTGAATTTATTCATTAGCTTTCTAAATTCGGGTATTAAACTATTCTACTTTTAAGTACCCGTGTATTACCTACTAGGTCGTCGACTGTTGATCAAGAAAATGCGTCTGATATTCGGCAACATCAGTATGAAAAGATCCCACAATTCAACCCAAAAGTCTAAATAAAGCGCAAACGGCATAAATGAATAGGCTCATTGTATATTCTTGGCAGTTTATTCGGAGTACTTTCTCTAATACCACAGATTTCAGCCTCTTGAGAGGCAAGCCCTAAGCTCCTTTGATTACGCTCATACATATTAGGACATTCGCAGTGATTTCAAGCGAAGAGCGAAATTGAACCTTATGAATACAAATTTTTATATGAAGACGTAAAAAATCGTTTTAATAATAATAAACTGTACTCCATCAAAACTTGTGGCGTTTTTCCTCTGTGATATTGGTGTCATTTTGGAAATTATTTTTAATATTAATAGTTTTAACGTGAACTATTCCAGGAATTATTTTGTTTAATACAATGTTTGATGAACAACTGGTCTTAGCAAAATTAAACCGTTTTTCTGATTGCAACCAACATCCTAATTGTGTAACACACTATTCATCACAATCTGAATCATTTTAAAGGTTATTGTTAATCCATTGCTTCATATGTTCGAAAAATGTGTCTGCTCAACAATGTAAATAACGCAATGAATGTTGTTGAACTGTCAAAATGAAAGCCATTTCTATTGTTAGTGTGTTACGCAATTACCCCGCTGTTTTAGGCAATATTCGCTTTTGCATTCTTCTAAACAATGGAGCTGTTATTTGAAATCTGTTGAAATTAACGCGAACTTATTGTTTCTACCTATTGTGCGCCTTTATTATTTCTTACGTGACAACACTATCGAAGACGTCCACGTCCACGCCACGGCATCACGATAACACAGGGAAGTAAAGTATTTCCGTCCACGATAACGTTATAAAACACATAATATTACGCCTATCATCCACGATGGGTTAGGCAGAGATGTACAATTGTACATATGGTATGCAATAGGGGGTGAGCTTATTGCCATCAACCGATCAAATACGAATCGTGATAACGTTATAACTTGCACGTATTTCCATACATTTTATGAACGTGGACGTGCACGTCCACGATAATATCGGCACGTTAGAAATTATTAAAGCGCACATTTGGTCGTCAAATGCAAACGATATTTCAAAATTGCACATCAACATCTGCATACAATACCAATAGCAGAAAACCAATACAGTGTGCCATAAAAATATTTGTCCCACAAAATTTATTAGCTCCGGGAACAGTTATTGTCTATTCGGGCGCCGAGTGACTTTATCGTACATTCACACGCACGTTTGACTTACGTCGTAAGTTTGATTTAATATTTAAACGATGCGAAATGGAGTTCGATTCACAAAATGGGGAAATTTTCGCAAAGTGTTGGAATTTTCGCAAAGTTAGATCACGTATGACACGTAACGTCGAAGCCACTCTCCTCCTAACTTTATCGAGATTGGATTGGTATTGATTGTCGCTCTTAATAACGTTGCATTTCGCAAAGCAAGCGTGTTTTGTTTTTATACGTCTGGGAATAAAGACGTATAAAAACGTTCGTTTTTATAGTTTTGAGAATAAAAACAGCAGTGATTGCAATTAAAGGATGTAAATTTGTGATCAGGAGATTTAGGTTAAGGGGGATGCGCTAAGATAGCTCTCGAAATTCAAATTTATGTACTTACGTTTTTTGCAATTTGCAGGTTAGTGCCAGGTGGTATGTTGATTAAAATATGATTCGCGCCTGCAACAAATACGGCTTTACAGAATTATAATCATGAGAGTGAGCAGTACAACTCCTTAAGTTAGAATTGGCCTCAAATGACAAGATTTCATGAAATAGTCGTTCAATAGGGTAGTATGAACTTATAGAGATGTATTGATGATTTTTGTGATTATAATTCTATAAATAAATATTTGCTACGGCCGCGAATCATATTTAGATCGACATGTATATATGATACATATGATATTGACCCGCAAATCGCAAAATATGTAAGAATATTTGAATTTCGCGGGCTACCCTGACGCTTTCGCCTTAAGTCTATTCTTTATTTCGTAAGGAATTAAAATTGCAATTTTTTTAACCTTGTATACTTATAGGAATCCTGGCGTAATAATGAGGTATTCCAAATTCAAATTTGTTGATTTGTGACACGTAGTTATAATGTGGTCTTTGATGTGGATGTAGACGTCCTAGCTATAATGTCGATTATGAGATTCCTTTAAATCATATACGACACATTTTTAATGTGATTCAAAGGAATCCTATAATCCAATTTGTTGGAGCCGCGTTAGGAAATTAGCACCAATTCATGGAATAAGTAAGTCTGAGAAAAACCATTTTTCGTTTTATCTTTATCCTGTGTAAGCATTTGCGCAGTAAATTGATGCGCAGATGTGATAAAAACCTCAAAGACTAAAGGTATTTGTTTCCACGAAATTTACGAAAACGGAACGAAAGGGTATTATTTTTCAAGTCTTGTTCCAAATATTTTGTTTGTCGATAAAAAGAAGGGTTTCATTTCAGTTCTTGAAAAATTACAGCTGTTGGTCTTTTCAAAGAAAGTAAATTTTCTTAGAATAACTAACACCGAATTACACGTGTTTCGTGAGGAAAACTAAGTAAAGACTCGTCAAGTAAAATGAGAGGGTACTGCTGATATTAAGGTGAACAAATTTACAAAGATTTCTTTTCCATTTATCTTCGAACAGTGAGTAAACTGAATACCTTGGTAGGTAGGTATTCCGTATAAATTGTAGGTACGTAGGTGGAAACAAATCCAGAATAGGTTGGCTTCATATTTTAGTGAAACTCTGAACTACTCTAGGCCAGCTCAATGCAATAGTGTTATCACTGACGTGGGCTTGACTGTAGCACTAAGAAAACTGAGAAAAGGGTGTTTAGTACTGAATTTAACTATTACGAATTTCAACCTATTGTTTCACAAAGAACCCGGAAGGTTCAAACTAGAGCTTTTGTTAATAGTTTCTTTTATGAAACCGCTTATTTCTTGCTGGGTTTCTTGAATTGTTATTTACGAGTATTTCAATCTAATTTGTATATAATACCTGTTGTTTTTAGGTTTCATTGAGTTATGTTTTATTGCTTGTCTAAGACAGAGTGTGATTTTGTTTATTTTTTAAATAACATTCTATTTCACATATTTGTGGGTCATATTATTTCACAAAACGACATCCGTTTTTGGGTCCAAGTTAGTCAGCAATATTAAAAATATATATAAAACTGACCTTAAATTGCCAATTAAGTTGCAGAACCCCTAAACACACATCTATAGCATGTCTTAACAAGTCAGCACCGGTCGTCACTCTGCGTCCCGCCCCGGTACGTCCCCCAGAAATGAAGTTAGCACTGCCAGTATTTCAATTTAAAGGCTATACCTAATTCCACACCCCTTCGACACAATATATAAAGGTACAGAAGGCTGGCTCCATACAACTAGCGAAATCGCACGCACACAGACACGGGTCACGAACAACGAGTGCAAGCGCACTCGCGACTGTCATTTGTTTGAGATCGCCCGCCACCGTACGTATAGTCTTTCCAAAAGTATCAAACTCAAACTCAAACTCAAACTCAAACTCAAACTCAAAGCATTTATTTCAATTAAACCATTTACAGGCACTTTTGAATTGTCAAAGAGTCGGTCAGTTAGTCAGAAAGTTGAAGCTAGTTGCCCATTCCAAAACGTAGATCTCTGATGAAAGTGTATGTGTCACCATATAATAATGAACATCGTCAGTTTATAATCTATCTCGCGAGATTATAAAATATCGAAAAATTGTAGACTGCAACAAACCATTTACAATTTAACGCATTATTTTTCGATAGTTTATAATAAGACCATGGCAAACCGACAAATTAAGAACTGATATCAAACTTTTAATTGCGACGGATCGCACCTTGCGCTAATTCTAAATAACCAAGTAACTGCGACCAACTTGGAAGTAGCACTCGCCGGCCGCTGCACGGCACCGCTCGCTTCGCTCGCTCGGCTCGCGCGCGTTTCGTCACAGACTTAGCCTAACCCATTAGGTCGGGGTGCCCTGGCTTAGGTACTGCGACCAATATTCGGCTACCACCAAGACCGACAAATCAGGAACGGTTCACAATTTTACGAATGATAAAATCGGACAGATTGTGAACCCTGTCGGTAAATGCAGATTGGTTCACAATTTGACGGTTTGACATGGATAGATTATAAACTATCAAAAATGTATACGTTATATTGTAAGCAGTATGGTACAGTTCACAATTTATCGACAATTTACAATCCCGCGAGTTATGTAGATTATAAACTAACGGTGTTCAGAATCATACGGTGACATAAAAACTGTTCAGGTTAAATTCTTACGCAATCGCTCACGAAAGCGAATAAGGAACACATTCATCTATCAACTTTATATCTCACTACGTTTTCCAACAAGAAACAGACTATAGTGCAAGCGCACTCGCGACTGTCATTTGTTTGAAATCTGTTAATTTGTTCGTATGTGTTCGTGCGCCTTTTGTGCTCGTTGTATGAAGCTGACCTTCTGTATCTATCAATGTTGTGCCTGTGATGGATGCGTGACACGAAATAGACGTCTGGTTACATATAGACAGGTCTACTAGTCTATAGGTAGGTCTGGTGGACCCAAGTCTGGCAATTTCGTTAGTGTGTTTTGACTGGGTTATTTTTAAGGGTTAGGTAATTCTGGTTTATAATTGGTTGTTAGTTCTAGAGTTGTAGTTTTTATGAAAAAAGAATCAATCGCACTTTATTTAAATCGAGAATATATGTGCTGTCTTTTATGGGAATTAATACTGTTTTTTTTTTCAGATTATCATCTTATCGTGCATAACTGAATATAAGCTTCTATCCATAAGGGTTCTGATCCTATAATATACGAATAATTATTACAATTACCTACGTTGTTTTTACCCCTATTTATTTCAGTCTAGATAATAATGGAAGAGTCCCACTTCTATTATTACCTTATCTAAAATACACCCAATTTAAACTGATAGTTTTGAACTGGGGCTCAGACGATTTGATTTGGAGCCGAAAGTGTCTCGGCACCCTCCGCCATTTGTCGGGGATATTTATATAAATTGATGCTAATAAAATGTATTACATTGCGTTCTTATTACTGGGCCGACCTTCAGACTCCATACCTGCGTAGCAATGTTCGTTATAGATGTACAATTAAACTGTATTAGGTTTTATTGTTAATAAGACGTATAGTATCAATTATTATCGTAACCTATTCAATTTTATTGTAACAGTTTTAATTTTTTTTATTCAAAATTGCTATTGACTGGGACTTCCTGTATGGATTGCTGTTTGAGGAATCAACATACCTATTCTCGATCATTCGACAGACTGTCGTGTCGGAAATGACACATTTCTTTTACTTGATTTTGCCTTGCCCTAGATAGCAAATAGCTGTCGTAAGAATAGCGTAGCGTTCCTTTATTTGATTTAAACTGACAAAATTTTCTAATTTTGGATTTGTGAAGAGCGCTTAGAGGACTCCTTAGATAACATTCATTGATCTTCGATTCGGCATGGAAGCGTTTCAAATGGTTGTGAATAGCTATGCTGTAGTCATTTATTTTTTTACTAAAATTATAAAACGGCCAAAGGTCAATTAGATACATCTACCATGCGGAATATATTTAACAACAAAACATATTTTATGTATAGGCTGTCAATGTGATTTTTTGGACATAGAGCTGCCTTTTTTCGCCTGCTTTTTTTGTGTTTTTCGCCATTCTAGGATCCTCCTGCCTCTTCTTTTTTCAGTAGGCAGTTTATAACATAAACTTTCTTTAAATCCAAAACATTTAAGCAATACTTAAATGGATACTGCCACGTGCACTTCAGCACTCTAATTGCGTAACACACTATCAATCACAAACTGAATCATTTTGAAGGATATTGCTAACCCATTGCTTTGTATGTTCGAAAAATTTGTCTGCTGAAAAATTAATGCTGTTGAACTGTCAAAATGTAAACCATTCTACTGATAGTGTGTTACGCAATTACCCCGCTGGACAAAGATAAAAAGGATTCTAAATCAGATAAACGTATATCTACAATCGTGATACCGCCACAATGATTGACAAATCCCTATGATTTATCAAAATATATTGTATAAAAACAAGTCCGTTTGATCTATATGTTGTTTATCAAAACAGAACGCCTATTTTTATGTCGCACCCTAGAACGGGTCGCCGCGTAAAATATGATCGGTTAAATCTGACACAAAGAATATATGTGATTCTACGGACGAACAATAAAACAAATTTTATCTATTCATAGCTATTTTCTTGTATTATCTAAAGAGCTTTAAGATATATCTACTGAAGGATATTTTTGCTTAAAGTAAATACACTTAAAAGATTTGAATAAAAGTTGATTCGTGGACATGTTTTGTATTTTAGTTTTTTCAAAGAATATTTATATATGATAAATGATAAAAAAAATATATAAATAAAAAATAAATAAAAAAATGATAAATGTTTTGGTTAAGAGGCTGACAACAGCTAAAGCGCAGTCACTTTCGTACTGCATGAAAGAGAAGCGCAATGACGCAACGCTGGTAATTTATTGCGAAATATGAAGCAATTATCTATTTACAAAAAAACAATTGATTCGACAAAAAAATTAAAACACTATTACGTTAACATGTTGCTTGTACAATAATCTGCCAAAAAATCAGAATGATTGCATGTATATTAGTATGATTTTTAATCGTTAAAAGAAATGTTTAGAGGTATTTTCGTGAATTTTTTCCATCATATAAAATTTGTTGTATTATGTTTTCAACACACTATCTAACTAGCATGTATGCTGAAGAATATCATAATTTTTTTTATTTTGTTTACTGCAGTGGATCATATACTTTTAGGTATTATAAAACTTACGTTTAGGTACTATAGTCCCCTTAAGTTCAAAAACGCGTTTGGTGACGAAAAACTAGTTTGGTGCCCAATAATGTCTTTATATAGTGCATGAAGTCAGGGAGTGTAATTGTTAAGCAAATTGACTACCAACTTAATGCTGCGTTAATGGCTGCGACACAGTTTTCCAACTAATGTAGCTATTTACGTACGCAACCAATTTGTAAAATTTGTTTTTGTTCCAATAAATATTATTATTATAAAAAAAAAAAAAAACTTTAACTGTCTCTAAATTCTAATCAAAACTGTAATTTTTTGACAAGTGTATGAAATGGCTATGCCACGGCAAATTGACGTAGGGTGTCAATTTGCCTAACAATTTGTAGATCAGTCGGCGCCTGCTCGACTTAGAAATCAATCAATAATGATATCGAGGATGTCAGTAGGTAATTTAGTTTGAAAATGAGAGCGTAACAGAGCGTATGATTACCTGCGCCGTAAGAAGTAGGAATCGAAAATACCTTATGTGTTCCATATCTATTGAAAAATCATCCAAAAATTTGTTGAAGCCCACGATCACAGCCTTCACCGACATTTGAATGTGGAGGCAATTCGGCTGCTAGAAATCATGGACATAGTGCGTAGGCTAAAGAGGACTAAACCATTTGAGTTAGTGTAGTAAATAAATAGTGTATGAATAATAATAACAGTACTGTGCCATACATGTAACACATGAACAAATTGTTTTTATATATTATTTATTAATTTATGTACACACATAAAAACAGACAAGAAGAAAGGAACAGAAACATACGTACAAAGGTGATACTTATTTCTAAAGATATCTCTTCCAACATACCTTTTTTTTTTGGGTGGCTGCGATAGGAGAGTAGATAAAAAGAGATGTAGACAATGTGTGTAAGAGGAGAGGGAAACTAAAATACATAAAATCAAAAACAATTCTCTAATTTAGATATAAACATACACTATCAGAATATACTTATTTACATACATACATACACACTTTTAAAATAAATAATACTAATAGAATATATCGGGGAAAAAGGTTTTCGCATTTTATAAGTATAAAGTTGTAATAAAATCTCTTTGACTGTACTGTTTGTATCTGGCTGGTTTTGATACCGTTAAATAGACAACATTAAAAAAAAAAACGCAAAATAAACAGTAAAAACGATTTTCCGCCATTTTTCAATTGTTTTTTGTCCTCCAAAATGAATGAATCTATGAAGAAATTCGATACATTTTGAAGTTTTATTAGAAAAAAGCGAAAAAGCCACGAAAAAGTATGTGAGGTTTATGTACTTATCGCAGTGCCAGTAAGAGTAGCACAAAGTTGGTTCAAGCGTTTTTAGTCCGGGAATTTTGATGTCAAAGATGGTTACGGATAAAGTCGATGTCATATTTTATTTTTAAATATTGTTCTGAAAAAATCTTAGGTGGAACGAATTTCCAAAGTTTGTTGATTGATATGAAATTGATGATTATTATTCAGTAAATATATTATTCCTACAGTCGCGAATCGCATTCTGAGCACCATACGACGTAAAACAGAGCTGCCATTTCCAAAAAACCAAAGAAAATTTGACTTTGGCGGGCTACAGCTGATGATTCAACTTAAATGCTCCTCGGTGGCAGCCAAATAACAGGAATCAGCGTAGTCTATAATTGGATGTATGAGAGTTTGAGCAGGGGAGAGTTTGGTGTTCAAGGGCAAGAAGTTAATTTTATTAATTATCGGACCCAAAGAAAGTGCTACAGAATCGTGTGAATAATGTATAAGTGCAAATTAACACTATTCTTAGTTGTAATTAAATTAGAGTTAAATTGCTTATTACTCTATTAGGCTAGATTGTAATAAATTATTAAGAATTTCAGTTCTCATAAATACCGAAAAAAATAACCGATTGAAAATGCATAACATGATAATGCTGAGAAAGAATTCCAGGTTACAGATGAATTTGGCTACATTAAGAAAACAGTCACTGTTTTGTTACGAATAAAGGAATGAATCCATGATCAAATAACACTGTCTACGCTGCTCTAAGCACACAATATAAACCTTGGCTTTGGCATTAGTTTTGTTAGTAACTCGTATTTTTATTAGATTTCAGGCTTTGCAACGACTGCAAACACTACAGTTGGAAACCAAACAATTAATTAAATACGTCCTCGAGAACCAATACATTAAAGCAACTCACTAGTACAAAAGTAAAATCCGACTCCCACAATCCACTCACGCCTATCTACTCCTTTTTTCATTCTGATCCGATTTCAGATAATGAATTTACAATATTCCGTGCACAGAACTATACGGTGTCTGCCAAGACTAGGCTGGCAGAGGAAGCCAAGAGCTTGGCCACACATAGCGACAAACCTCCAATTAAAAGTACGTCACGTCCCGATGCCAGTGGAGTTGCCAAATGCAGGCGACCAGGATTTGTTCCCTGCGGCTTATTGTGAAATGTTATGACGGAAACCGTTCATGGGTAATTGTTTTATAGATTCGGATTTCGGTTGATGGGGGAAGAATTTCGTTGTTTATCGAGTATCTTATCAATCCATCCAAATTAAACGTCGGTTTTCCTGTCTGTTGATAGACTGTGTTGTTCTTCGCAATGGATTTTGATGGGGTTTCACCAAAATTTTGAGCATTTATTCCAGAAGGTTTGTGTGTATAATATATGAATATTAAAATTCCATACAGTACAGAAATCTCGATGTTTTTTAAAGTCGTAAAAACCGTGTAAAGCACGGGCGGGTTACCAGTAAATTATAATTTTTGGTTAACAAATAAAGAAACTAAATACACTTCACAATGTTCAGAGTGAATTACTGATGTTTAGTTTATGAAAGTAAACGTGGTGACAATTGGCATCCATTACACAGTCAATCTCGATCGCGATCTGTGATCAAAATGAATGATCGTGATTCCAGATTTGCAGACCTACGGCTGCGTCCTGACCGAAAATGAGCGTCGCGATAGTACGCGATCGTCGCGCTCTTTTATATGAATCGGACATACTCGCGCGATCAATCAAGTCGTTTTTGTACGTCATAATTCATACAAATAATTGCGTTGATCGCGTTCTCGCGTGACGGTCGCTTGGGAAGGCAGTATCCAGTCAACCTCTTAAATAAACCTGTGACTATCCGACAAACTGTCTACCTAATCAGACTACCAAACAAACAAAGCAACTGACCGATCGGAATAAAATTAATACGAGATAAAAACATACATACATAAACTCACGCCTTCTTCCCTTGGGGGCAGGCAGAAACTACAGAACGCCACCTGCTACGATCCTTACATACTCCTTTTGTCTCGTTTATTTTGATAAATCTGGTCTTACACGCAACGCGGTTGCGAGTTATAAGCACCTGACCTTTCTGAGGAACATTACCAATAAGGTCACTATATGTCTCCTAGAGCGTCCCCTCCCGGCGTTTCTACTCACATTAATACGAGATGGACGCTTCTAAAATGCTAATTGAGTTTAAACAATCCATTTTGCTTCGGTAATGGCGGGTACGGGATGCGAATGAACAAAAAAAGTTCTTTGTATTGATTTCTTAAGCGCCAGAGAGTTTGTCGTAAGTACTTCGTGAAATTGTAAATTGTAATATCTTGATTTAAAAAGAGTGTCCTTGGAGTTTCTTGCCCGTTCTTCTCCATAGAGATCTACGTTTTGGAATGGGCAACTAGCTTCAACTTTCTGACTAACTGACCGACTCTTTGACAATTCAAAAGTGCCTGTAAATGGTTTAATTGAAATAAATGCTTTGAGTTTGAGTTTGAGTTTTTTTTGAGTTTGAGTTTGAAATAGGTCACTACAGTTTCACTTTGATAAAATACTGATTTTTGTGCTAAATAATGGTTTTAAGTAGGGATAAGTTTGTTAAAGAGACCGATGAAGCTCTGGAGGATGGCTTGATGCAGTTGGAGACTTACTTTGAATCTTCGGAGGAAATTATTTCCATCGGATCTTAACGAAAATAAATTAGATGCAAGGAGTCAAGAATAAAAATGTAAATAAAAACTCAGATTCACGTAGGTACTTACTTACTAACATTTTTTATTTTAGCAATAAAATAAATCTACGGTTTTCTTATTAAAAAAACAGACAGATAGACATAGTTTGTGTTGAAAAATTAGAAACTAAAAAAAGAGGGCTTTAAAGATATTTGAAAAAGAACCTCTAAACCCTTTGAGACAAGACTATTTACTTAGAAATTTTAACAAAAGTACTAGAGTCTGTTATTCAATAGCTGTCAGCAAAGAGTTTGGAACAGACAAAGTAACCAGTGAACCCAATAACGGTTCAGTTTTCAGGGTTCAGTAGTCCCGAGTGCAAAGTAAATTCAGCAGGGATTTGAGAAAAAAGTAAAGACAGAGGTGCGGTATTAGTGAACATCGAGTATTTGTAGTGCTACTTTTGGCAGTCTTTTAGCACATAAATCGTCTAATGGGCGTTCGAAGTGTTTATTTCGGAGTTTAAAACATTCAGAGTAAACCACAATGAGAGTATTCGAACGAAATACTAATTTTCAGTACTAACGGACTTGAACAGAGTAATAGCCCGCTGCTGTGGTGAAAGCATTTGATTATGCAAAACTCATGATTGGCTCCGTCTATCAATGTTACATTTTGTGTTCGCTCGTTTGTACTGGAAAATACCTCGGTTGTTTCATTTGCAGTTTTCTCTTTGTTTTTGCTGTATTTTTGTCAAAACATTTTTGTCTTCCGGGCCTCGTATAATTGATATTTCAGAGTCATCTATACCCTTCTGTAAAATGATAAGATTTTTCGATCACAGCCATCGCTAAACCCTTTGAATTAAAAAAAGAAAGTAACCTTTTTACACACTCTTTTTTAGAACGCAATTCTTTTTTTAAAACGTCGGCATTCAAAAATATAGCGCAAGGCTATAACATTAAGGGATGGCAGTAGGAACGGCTGCGCCAAATTGAATTCATCGTCATTTTTTACCGCCTCTGCACGGAACAACGTGCTAATGTGTTGTAGTGCACGGAAAATAACAAAATACGTTGCGACAAGCGTGAATCGATGCGGCGCGACTGTGATTAAGTAACTGATATTTTATGGATACTGTAGTAACTGATATTCAGATTTTTAAGCTATTGCATAGCTTTTATCGTGGGCTTTGAGCGCGGCGACCGAATCAAGAAATTCCGTAACGAAAATAAAACCTAACACCCCCCACTCCGCCTACCATGTAGCTCGGCCGAGCGTTCGCTTAACGTGTATATATATGGTACGACTGTACTTGAATTAATATCAAAGAAAAAAAATACTGCATAAATAAAAAATAAATAAATAATTATAATTGCATAAGTTAATAAAAAATGCTATGCAATAGCTTTACCGCGGCAGTCCCCGGGTGCCACACGTGTTTTTTTTATACAGCTGTTATTGGTAATAAATGTATATCAATTGTTGCTTTATATTATGGTTTATGGTGTAAGAACGTTATTTCTCAAAAAGAATTACATTCACTTATATGAGAAAAAACTTATTTCTAATTAGAATATATTAAACGACGCGACGATTACACGACAAAAATAGGGTAGATTAGTACAGTACTCGAAGATAGCTTAAAATTTTAAATCCGCTAAAATGTGTTTCTTTAGAGATTTTTCAACAAACCAAGTTGTGTTTGTGTCAACAGTTAAAATGTCTTAAAATATAGCTATGCGTGTATAATGTTTAAATGAGATAAGAAAAAATATGAAAGTCGGTTCAAACAAGACAGCTTTTAATACAGGAAAGGTGATGTTTAGCTGCAAAACTAAGATAGGTAACCATCAAACAGTATTACCTCTATCTTTCTGTATGTAATTTGGCCCGCATCGGTGAACGAATTTGGTCTACTACTGCATTTGGACACAAGATATCCATCAGAGTACTTAGGTTACAACCTACGTACTCAGTATATCTTGTGAATGGACATGGTACAAGTCCCAACGTAGAGCCACGATGGGCCACTGTGTACAGCAGTAGGGAAAGGTAATTTTTTGTAGGAGGTAAGCCGGAGTATATATCTTTAATGTGATTATATATTTGTCTATAGAATACTGACTGTGTCTGTGCAATTTTTCAAAGGGAAGTCGGTAGGAATCGAGTTGTATGGAACCATCGCCACTGGTGTACAGGGAATTCCACATTTTCCACGCAGTTTTTTTGATTCGATTCCGCTTCCGTTACACAATACACAATTTTACTCGAATTACACAATTTTGTTTTTCACGCAATCGCATTATTTTATCGTCAACAAATGAACACAAACGAATTTTCACCGTCACAAAATTCGATAGTAGTGCATGTCATAAATATTGAATAGCTGTGAATATCACGGCTAGATTGCTGACGTTAAGGACAACAAATCAGCGATCGTTTTTAGGGTTCCGTACCCCAAGGGTGCCAACTGGACCCTATTACTACGCCTCCGCTGTCCATCCGTCCGTCCGTCTATCGGTCAGTCCGTCTGTCGTCAACGGGCTGTATCTCATTAACCTTAATAGGTAGATAGTTGAAATTTTCAGTGTGTCGTTATATGTGTGTGTGTGTGTGTATTTTCGCTATAACAGCAAATAATAAAAATAACATAATGTTAAAATGAAGGAGGGTCCCCCTACAAGAACGTGTTTTTTCTGGCGTTTCTTGCCTTGTCGTACGGAACGCTTCGTGTGCGAGTTCTACTCGCACCTGGCCGGTTTATTTTTATGGGGAATTCGAAGCTGTCTGGATTTTAAGGCGAATGGTTGTGTGTATGTCTTTATGGACTTTATGACATGCTGAACTGAGTTTAAAGAATTTCGGGCTCTAAAATTGATGTGCCTTGTAAACGATTTAAAATATATGACGGAGAAGTTACGTCATCAGCCATATTTTAACTACTGTGGGCGTACTATGGGAAGTGTTGTTATTGCGCAATAGAAAAACCGTTTGCAGTTCAAATCAAATTATAATTTACGATCAAACTAATCACGTTAACAATTCGCACACTGTAGGTACACGACATAACTATACGGAACGCGCGACAGTTTCTAAACGTGTTCACTGCTTGACCGCCACTGACCAACTCTGCTTTAACTCTGTCGAGCGCCGCCTGGTGGCGCTGGCGTCGCGATTGGTCAAAGTCAACGTATTTCCGACATATATAAGAGATTCTCTTCTTCTTCTTTACATTTTTATTCATACTTCAACACTAATATTATAAATGCGAAAGGAAGCCTGTCTGTCGGTCTATCTGTTACCTTTTCACGCCTGATCTACTGAACCGATCATTATGGTATTTGACAAATAGGTAGGTTGAAACCTGGAGAACGACAAGGCTATTTTTCATCCTGGATCGCAAACGAAGTCACGGGCAATAGCTAGTTTTTTAAATATACGAAGGAATGTGTGATAGTATTATTATAGTAGAAACGCTTCTTAAAAGATGTTATTATGACCTGTATACTTACAAAACCATATTTAATCTCCCTCATATTTCAACTGAAGTACACATTCCACTCACATCCATATTTACTTAGCCTAAAACTAGACATTTCTGGGTTTGTCCTCTTTGCAAGTCATTGGAAAGGGCCCTGAAACCCCACAATGTTATTTTAGGACCTCTACCATGAGGCCCTAATTCTTATAACACAAATAGTTTTTAGCAAACATTATTTCAGCTTGAATTGAAGTAAACTAGTTCATAAAACTATAACATAAATTATCAATTGATTTATCTCGAACTAGCGACCTGCCCTTGCTTCGTACCAGTTTTACAACTTGAGAACTCAAAAAAACTCAAACTCAAACCATTTATTTCAAATAAACTAATTACAGGCACTTTTGAATTGTCAAGGGATCGGTCGGTCAGAAAGATGAAGCTAGTTGCCCATTCCAAAGCGTAGTAGGTACGTATGCAGAATAACGGGCAAGAAACTCCACGGACACTCTTTTAAATCAAAATATGGTTACAAAATATTGGTTAGCTACATCATTCATATTGAAATTATGCATGTGAGAACGATGCAGAACGTTAAAAGCGTCCGTAATAAAAACAATTTAAATGTTTAAATTAAAATGAGCCGTGGAAGCTAAGAGATGACCCAGTCCCTACTGACGGCGCCCGTTCACGACTATGATTCATGGACTAGCACCATTCAGCTCAACCATTATCTCATAAATAAATGCTACTACTCTACTACTAATGATTTTATGAATGAAAAGTAGACTTAAATATTAGGAATTATCTGTATTATTCTCTTCGTATTATCTCTTTGCCTTAAATCAATCTTTTTGACATTTCTTTTACTAACATTTGACTAATTTGCAATTTGAATATTATCCTAATTCATTCAATTCAATGTGATATGTGAGAATCTAACCAACACCCGAAAATGTATTTGTACGCCGGAAACGGCAGAATATTATGAACTGTAAAAATTATGTAACATCTCTGTAACAATATTCTGACAAATAAATGGACTATTACTATTTGAAAGGAGCTAAATGATCCAACTCATGCGTCACCATCGAGTAAACATTGAGATTTATCTAAACTAATATTATAAAGAGAAAAGATTTTACATTTTGTATGTTTGTATTGTTATGCTTTCACGCTAAAACGGCTGAACGGATTTAGATGCAATTTTGCACATGGGTAATCCGTATTTAGATGACCTGAATTAGGATATAGGATACTTTTGATCCCGGTATTCCCACGAGATCGAGACTTATGCGGGTGAAACCGCGGAGCGTAGCTAGTTTATTATATGTAGATTTACAGTTGGTTGCGTTATATATTGTATATAATCATTTTAATGCATTAGAATAGCTGTCAAAAGTTGTTTATTATTAATTTATTATAAACATTTACATTCCGGAATAAATTCTTTTTACTGTTGTGAAAACCACATCAAAATCTGTTGCGTAGTTTAGAAGAACCACGCGGTCACACAGAGAGACACGAAAACTGACTTTAATTTATAATAAGTACCCATAGATTATGGTTGAAATAAAACTATAAATAGACTATAAAAAATAATTCATCCACTTCAGAGTAAAAGCCTCTTCATACAAAGGTGTACGAGGATTGATCACCACGTTAGACGCTAGCTTACTGTTTGTTTGCGACGTCAGACTATGAAGGTTTTATTTTTCATGATTTTTTTCAAGATGTATCACAATGATATATTACATAGGATTTGAAACATACCTGACGAAATGTGTACTATGACTATCTCTGCTTAACCCTTTAGGGAAACAAGACGTGAGGTGTAGGTACGATACGACCTTTCTACAAGCTTTTTATTTCGTTTAATGTATAGAGGTATGAGGAACTGGGTATAAAGCTCACTCATACTCTATAGAAAAGGGAGGATCCTCCGACCAGACGGGTGTCGTGTCTGGTGGGCAACTGCCCAACGGTTGATGTCAGGATGTTGTATATATGCTAGTTGTGCGGTAAACTCTGCTTGCGCGATGCAGGATTTTGCGTGACGTCAGTATGACGCGTAACTCGCATGTGGCGTTTGTAGATGCCGCTACAACATACACAAACACACGTAAAACACTGCTGGTGTCTACGAATAAATTGGAAAGTACCTAAACATTACTATCACATTCGCAGCTAAGGTTTTTTTAGCGAGAAATCCAGTGCTAAAAAGGCGCACTTTTGAACATCCCGACCACTACGATTTACGACTAAATCTGCACTATTCGGCCACCAATAAATAAAGTAACGTACACACACGTGAACTAACTAATACATAAGACAAGTACCATGTACGGTATACGTCGAAACACGAATCAATAGTGTCATCGAATAGGCGGTCTGTAGCGAGTTGGTAGCTAAAACTAAATGCATTTTTCATGTTGTGAGCCCAACTTCTACAAAGTTGGGGCATACTCTTGTGGATACCGTACACTGCTCTCTTTAGTGATTTATTTCGTTAACATTTATTAGAGTAAAAATAAATCCAGTGGAACAATTTAATACATTTTTTTCTCTGTTCATTTGATGGATGATGATGATTGACTTGCCTTATACAAAAACCATCTTTACGAAGGCGTAGAAAGCGTAAAGCGAAATCAAAAATAAAGATAGCTTATTTCAAGGAATCAAGATACGATTTTATAGATGTTTTTACTCCATCACGTACAAACTTCTGAAAGAATTTGTATGAAATTTGGGACTTAGATAGAACATGTCTTTGATTGAAATATACGATACTTTTTGTCCAGGAACATTAAGCAATTTCTCCAGAATATGAGTGAAACTACAGGCAACAGTTAGTTTTTGTTAATAAAATCACATTTTGTCTCACAGTGTACACGCTCTATTAAGTAAAACGTATGTGCGGCGTGCACGTACCAAAAAGAAGTTTTAAGTCCTACTCGTTTATTTCTAAAGAACTCTCAGAATGAAAGGGTTTCTGAAGTAACTTAGCGACTGCATCATAGACGAGATACAATGCTAGTTTGTGTTTATTGAAAGTTTACTAACAGCACGACTTTATAAATAAGCTCATGGAAGTTCGTTTTGATAACTTTTTTTTTTAGTTTTGAGTTTAATTCCGTTTTAATGATGTTTTTGTCGTGTTGCATTGTCGTTTGGAGTTGGACTATGTTTATCGCGACAGCCCTAGAAGAAGGACGAGGTTTTTTCATGATAATTTTGTATTAGGTACGGAGACAAATTTTTCATGACAGTGTTTTATTTAAACAATTCTTAGGAGACCAGCAATGGTATGCAGATTCAAGTAATTTTGTCACGAATAACTATTATTATTATTAGATGCAAAAGGAATGTAAGGATCGTAGCAGATGGCGTTCTGCAGTTTCTGCCTACGCCCTTGGGAAGAAGGCGTGAGTTTATGTATGTATGTATGTAACTATTAATAATTTAAGACTTTGTTTATCAAACTTCATGGTGAAAGCCTTTTCATATTATAGAGAAGTCACAAGAACTGACTACGCAATGAGAAACCATTGCATATTGGCAAAACAAATTTCTACAATGCCTTCTAGAAATCAATTTTCCACGTGACTATTCACTGATTTACGCATCACCAACTCTGGTTCAAATAGTTGCACAAACATTTGGACGCATTTCACACACTCCAGTGCTTCTACGGGCAGTGCATAGGTTCCTATTGCTATGTATAATCGGGAAGGAGCCATTGCACCCAAGTTCCGCATAGTCAGCGATAGATCGACGTCTAACTCAGCAAGTAAACAGGGGCTAGGAAGACGGCGGGGGTGTGATGGGAGTTTTTAAGTAGGTATGTAGTTAGGGACTTTTTAGGGTTCCATAATCAACAAGGAACCCTTAAAGTTTTGCCATGTCCGTCTGTCCGTCCGCCCGCAGCTTAGCTCAGAGATTCTTGGTACTAGGAAGCTATAATTGGCATGGATATACATATTAATCACGCCGACCAATTGGTAAAATAAAATCATGTGTTTTTTTATGGTACCTCCTGTACACTTACAGTGGAGGTGCTTTTTTTTTCTTGTCTATCCCATGGTGTGGGGTATCGTTGGATAGGCTATTCAAAAATATTACGGGTCTGTGAAACCCATTTTTCGATTCAGGTATCCGTTTGTGTAAAATTAATCTTAAAATTGTTAGAGTCTAGTGTCCCCCCCTGCCAGCCAAATGGTTACTTTTGGATATTTGAAAAAATTCACGGCAGTAGTATATATAACGAAATTAAAAGAAAAACTATCACAGCTAAGTAGGCTTTACAATTTTACGAGTAATAGTAGACCAACTTACATTTGCAGTTGGAACGTATGGGAGAAGATGTTTTTCAACTATAATGTTAAGTTTGTCCTTGGGATAAATAATTCATCCCAACTACGGAACCTTTCATTGTGCGTGATCCGACACGCACTTGCCAGTTTTTTATAGAACTTTTGAGATAGTTGATGACGTAGCTTTTATTTTAAGTAAAAAAAAAAAACAGTTTTAAGATTTTTGTTCAGGATTACAACTTTTGCTTTAGTTAAAACTTACTTTCTCGGGAGTTTATTTTTTATTTTTTCTCCTTATAGAGGATCACAGTTAATGACACATTATTCACATTACAATCTAGCCTTTTCGCTAATAAGTAATTTAAGTATAATTTAAATTGCTAAGAACTATATATTCAGGGAGTAGTAGTATTAATTAACTATAGTATATCCACTAGGGAGAAAACAGAGGAATACGTTTCTATGGAATTATCGCCAATGACCACGTGACCGCGTTTCCTTTTAATTTCAATCCGCTGGCCCACTGGCCTTTTAACACTTGCAACCACCGCTGTCTTCAAAGCCACTGCTTACCCCGATCTAATCCCGTCACACACAGTCACGTATTACATTCGTACACATTTCTGAACGAAATGGTGTCGAAAAATATCTTTATACCCTCCCTCTATATCAACATTCGAGGAAAATTGTTTTTTATAGATTCGATATGCCTCAATTTCAATTGGTCTTGGATCTCTTTCGATATTCGACTTCGAGAGGAATCAATTTAGGTTTGAATGAAGTAAATGAACTTCGGCTTGTGGTTCTTTTAATGCCCTTTTACTGATATATTGGTGGGAAGATTAACGGTTAATTGTTTGGTGGAAAAGGTTAAACATTAGGGAAAAAGGTGCCTATGTGAAAAAGAGAAATATCACATTGCTTTTAGTAGGGGGACAAATTTTATACAAATAGAAAATGAGGGAATGTCGAGGCGCTAGGTACTTTCTCGGGGTATTTGTGCAGCGGTGGCGGAGTGAAAAAATTACAAAATAATTACAGCTTGTTTTGCCAACGACTAGGGACGACAAACTAAAAACAAGGGTTTTTTTTAAGCTTTCCATTTAAAATGTAAATATAGAATTTGTTAAAGAAAAAGGGGACTTGGTATCTATTGCTTGTAGTCTTGTTAAAGTTTTATGTACAACTGTCGTGCAAAATATAGCAATACTATTAGTTTAGTAACAGAATTTGTTACACTAAAATGTTCAACTCATCCTCACATTTCATAATTACCAACTAATTTGTCAAGACTTACCCCTGGTAGCATTTAGCAGTAGACTCAAATAACCATAACTAGCACTACAACAATAATACATCGCCACAAAGCATTAGGATAGGATGACATCACATCTGACCCGGGACAAGTCCTGGGATAACTTCCGACAACTTCCCGACTAAATTGTCCATTTATTTGCTAAATTAGCATGAACTTGTGCCCTCCACCCACTGAGTACGCTCCAAGTGGAATTACGACAGTCCTAACTATTTTATAATTATGTCTTTGGGCCATAACGTCTATAATATACGGTCAGTAAAATTAGTAAAGGTGACGGAGGATTTATTCAGTTATATTATCGTAAATCATCGTTTTTATGGCTTTTATTACTTTTGCGGAATGGGTGGATATTAATTAGAACTAAGTATATAAATTACAATCCGTTTTATAATAGCGGAATTTGCGCTTAGGTGCTGTTTAAAATTTATTTGACGATTCTCATCTCCAAGATGGTTAAAACGCTTCAACTTCGCATTATTTTTTATGTTATATTTTTTTAAACGTTTTAAGTAATTTTTTTTTTTTTTAATTTTGGATTTTGTGTGGTGATTATATTATTAAAATTAATTGGAATGATAGATATTTTTGAATATGTTCATTGCGCTGGCATTATTTAGTTTTTCTACTAAGAGTATTCATATAGATAACACCGAACTCATGTAGTTTTAAAAACATAATTTATTTTAGACGTGTAAAAGTAAATACAAACCTACTTACAGAAATAAATAATTTATCATTTATCAGTTATCAATCATCATTCACGAATTTACATTTCTTAGAAAATAGCTAACAGACAACGATATTCAAGGAAGAACCCAATTATTACGTCACCGAGATCTTGCACTAAACGTAGGTAGTATATGAAAAGAATAAATCTATTTGCTACGCTTACGAGTACATTCAAGTGGATTGAATTCCTAGACCTCACACTAGGATTCCCTGTATTGTGAGATGCAGTCTCCTTCGTTCCGTTAACAATTTTATACAATACAGGTACATTTGAGCATGAGGTCCTGGGTTCGATTCCCGGGTCCGGCAAAGTGTTATTGGGTTTTTCCATCTGGAATGTCTCAGTAGCAGCCCGGAGTCTGGATTGTGCCCGGTTGATGGCAATAGGCTCGCCCCTTATTACATGGGACTTAAACATAACTGGCGAAATGTGGGTGTACCTACTACAGGTACACCTCTGCCTAACCCATCGGGGAATACAAGCGTGATGTTATGTGTGTTATGTTGTTTTAAAACTTAAAATACACACAAAAAGAGTGCTTATGTACATGGTGGTGTGATTTGGGTCAGTTCTGTTGGTTTTTGTATGAGTGTCTGCATGCTATAGGTATGTATGTAAGTGAGTGCATATGTATTTGTGAATCGTCAATGTGTGTGAGTTTTTACTTAACCTAAGAAACTATTAAACGTAGCTCTTGGTGGAACCCGCTCTGGGTTGCACCAAGAGCTACGTAATAGTTTCCGTCAAATTTAATTTTAACAGTAACATTAACAATGACCATAGAATTGAACTACCTACTGTTGCAACATCGTGTAAAGTGTAAAAGTTAAAGTTAAATGGGTGACATTTGACAAGACGTCTTATTACCCAAAATGTACGTGGGTAATTTTTTTGATAAGGACAACACTTGTTATCATCTCATCACGCTTTCAAAATTAACCAAGTTCAAATTATTTTTTTCGGCGGGATTATTAATTATATGCGTGGTAATTAAATTCCACTGCAAAATATTTTAAGTACAAAAAGTTAAAAGTTAAGATAAAATATAATAGCAATTTGTTCCGCAACTTCAATACAAAGTGAGTAGGTCTTGCTTTCATAATTATTTAAATATTATTTCTTCGGTTCCTCGTTCCTCCTACTACGTAATAAAATACAACGTTAGGTCTTACACATATTGGGAACGTCACAATTGCGGCGGTAAGTACCCTCTTTGAGAGTGGCTTGAGAGGCGCCACGGCGTCCTCATCTTCCGCCTGACGCAGATCCTCACTGGACATGCTTGTTTCGGGAGGTTCCTGCTTCGGATAAGGCGGGAGGAAACGCCCGGGTGTTACCATTGTGTGGATCGACCGGAGGATACGGTGGTGGTCTGCCCGGCTCGTCGGAGCACCGCCGTGTCCTCGTGGCGGCGATCGGCGGCGGTGATCTCGCGTTCGGCCCTGGTCCAGGCCATGGTACGGAGCGAGAGGGAATGGGAAGCCGTCACCACCTTCTGTGAAGCAGTAATGCTCGCGAAGGAGGAGGCAGAGCGGGTGAGGGTGAAGCAATCGTTGCGTCCTCACGCCCCTAGTCGCCGCAGGAGGAGACGCCCAGGGCGTCGGGAGTAGATAGCCGATTCCCGGCCACCGTAGGCGCGGGCCTGCGGACGGCGAGCAATGGGTAGCTCGCCATCCGGTAAGGACCAGGTCCGGGTCGACGGCGCGTTGTTTTCCACGCTCGCCTCAAAGAGATGTCAGCACCATTGACGGGGTCCGATAGGGCCGATGCTTGCCAGGGTCGCGGATTGTTCGAAAGAGATACTGTGACCCTGGCGCACAGGCAACTGAAGGAACACGTGTGGGTTAAGCCTGTAAGAGTCTGACACGCCTTCCCGCTACGCCCAGAGCGGGAGACGTCATTTGATGATTTCCCACCAAAAAAAAGAAAAAAAAAGGTCTTGCACACACAACAGAATTATGAGAATTAATGTTAAAATTAATTAAAAGCCTGTGATGTGCTACTGCAGGGCAAAGGCCTCCCTACACTCTTTCCACTTCTCTCGGTTTAAAGCTGCTAAGGACCAGTTTTTGTTGAAGGAGTCCAGTCATCCCGCCATCACCATCTGGGCCTGCTGCGATATTGCTTGGCATTAAGAGGGACCCATCGGCTCGTAAATTTGGCCCATTGGTCGTCGGATATGCGGCAGATGTGTCCAGACTAATTCTATTATAGCGCGGCACCTTTCCAAGTGACATCAGTTATCTTTGTGATGGAACGGATGGTCGTATAGCTAACCTGGTCTGTTAGTTTGATACCCAGAATACTCCGTTCCATACTCCTCTGGCAAACCTCAAGCGTGGACGTCTGCTGATTTGTCAAAGACCATGTTTGCCCATCATAAGTGAGGATGGGAAGTATGCACACGTCAATGAGTCTTCTCATAAGGTACAAAAGAAGATTATTCATTATTCCTTCATTAGACCTTTCATGACCCAATAGCTCTTCCAGGCATTGTCGGTGCATCTTGGAACTTCTTTGTTTTGTCTTGCCTAGAAAGAGATTATTTTACCAAGATAGAGATACCCATCAACGTATTCAACCTCCCCATCCGCCACAGTGATCCTGCGATGCATGCTTTTCAACATCAACTTGGTCTTTGACATATTCATCTGAAGTCCGACCTCTAGGCTTGCCGTGCTAAGATCGTCTAGTATCTGAGTTAACTCGGAGGTTGAAGACGAAAATTTTATTGAATGTTATTATTACTTAAATACCTTTGTTTTTTAATACCTATATTCAACTACTTAAAAATACCACATGGGTGAACTTCCAATATATTTTTTATATATGATTAAAAAAACAAGCATGGGACAACATTGAAATGGAATTCAATGCCCCACTCCAAAGAAATGATGACACAAACCGTAACTATAGCCCTTTACCGCCCAAAGTTGAGCGGTTAATGTTATCGTTGTTTGTGACGTAATTTTAACCATTGTTAAAATGGTGCAACTTGTATTACGCATAACCCGAGATTTGACGGCTGCCAAATATGGGTAATCGTTAACGTTACTTGGTGCAACTCACTCTAAGAAGTATGACATAACAAGTATAAAGTTTTTGCAGCAGTGTGTAATCACCCTAAACACATAAAGGATAAATATCATGCCGTGTGTCATAAATATCGTGCATGTCATGTTACGATTACCCGGAGGGCTAGTTTTAAGTCACACGTATTAAAAGAGAGTAATAGATAAGACGGAGGATAAAAAAGTGTGAATGTGTAGGAGCTTCAGGTCGTCATCAACTTCGCGCAGCTCGGGACGTTCGGAGTCAGGTACAGGACCAGCAGGATACAGCAGGATCGGCAGGGAGTAATGGAGCTGGATGAGGATGGGGCTGCGGTGTCTTACGCCGAAAAGGATCAGGAGGAACTTCGTGTTGTCATCACCCAGTCCTGAGGAGGAAAAGTCTTTAGAAGTATTTGTAAGCAACGCTCCATTCGCGGCTTCTTTGTAGTGCTTTATATATAACGCTTCACACCGGCAGGAGGGTCGCGTTGGTGTCTTACACCACGTGAGTACAATGCCCTGACGTCAGAGGCAGCGCCTCACGCTCGGCAGGAGTGTTCCGACCTCTTACGGCACGCGTTATGAGCGCCCCAGCGTAAGAGACTTTCGCGTTCAGGAGTGGTCGGCTACGGCGTCCTACGCCATGCAACTAGAGTGCCCTCGACGTCAGAGGCCTCCCACAGACGCAGGCTAAGGGGCTGGAGGCAGAGGAGGGAATGGGTCACACACACACAATATTTGTAGAGATTTTCTACCAATGAAACACGTTTCTCCCGTGAATAACCGTAATACAAACACAACAGAGACTGAGCTAAGAACTGAACTTAGACTTGGTTAAAGATCGAGAGCTTGCCAGGACTGACGGCCACTTTTAATAGTACCTGTCCAACATTCTGGAAGTATGTATTCAACATTTTAAACATAATTTAAATAACTTCATATTTGATGGTCGGCCAGAAACAATAAAAACGGCTTACGGTGAGTATCTGACCTAATTGATAAATTATTTTATTTCTGTAAGTAGGTTTGTACAAACACTGTTACACCTCAATCATGTTTTTTAAACTAGATGAGGTCGGCGTTTTCTATCTGACTACACTGAGAAGAAAGGCCGAAACAAACTCAGAGGTCACAGTCACTTATAAGTCCAGACATAATCTTGGTCAGGTCATGCGAAGAACATGCAGATTGGCATCTGAAATCGTCTTTTGAGGAAAGAACCACACAGATTGAGTTGACCTGTCCAGTCAGTGCATGCATTTGTCAGTAATCGTGCAGCTCGACTCAGGAAGTCAGGACTTAAGGAGCTCAACGATTCGACGAACAATACCAAAGAAAGGACATTTGGGTAGGCCGCATAAATAATTTAAACGGCCAGACCAAGAATAAAACTGAAACAATGACCCACATAGTCCTCATATTCACAATAATGGAAATAATATAATACTTTTTATAGTAAATATTCATGTCTAAAATAGTTAGCAAAATAAAATCAAGATTCAGTGTGTAAATTTATTGGAGCAGCTCAATCCCAAGCCTTTTTGTCCTCAATATAGTCTTTCACAGTATAATAGGCTTTCTGGCATAGTTTCCGCTTTATAAATAATTTGAATTTTTTAAAGCTTAGATCTTGAATGTGGCTAGGAAGTTTATTATAAAAATGTATACATTGGCATCTAAAGGAGTCACCTATTTTCTTGAGCCTGGTTGTAGGAACAACTAATTTGTGTTTGTTCCTAGTATTTATATTATGGATATCACTGTATTTTTTAAACAGATTAATATTTTTAAGTGCATACAAAAGATTATCATAAATATACTGAGAAGGCACAGTAATAATATTAATCTCTTTAAATTTATCTCTGCATTGTATTGCATTATCTTTATGAGAGGCTACAGTGAATACCTGGCCTTAGTACTCTAGCTTTATGAGAGGTTACAGTGAAGATATCTATAGACAAGGTTAACCCGATACTGCAAAAAAGTAGGTAAATTTTTGAAAAATAATTGCTATTTTTTTTAAGTCCTCGCTCCATAGCGCCCATAAGACTACAACCGGTAACAGTGTTCAAAGACATATAATGTTAGATAAATAAGTGACATACCATTTTATACTTGAAAACATATATTTAGGTACCGAATTATAACAAGAATTATTGCGCACAACAGCTCATGCTAAATATACAAATAGAATAAAAGATGTGTCATTTGTGTATCAAAATACCACAGCCGTCGTCAATGGGTTTACATATTAATTGCCATTAACTTATACAAGTTAATGGCAATTAATGTAGCGTATGTAATTAGCGTTTCTCAAATACTTGAGAAACGCTAATCACATAAATATAATTGGATACGGAACCTTTATAATGAACCGATATGTTATTTATCGGATTGTTTAAAATTCAGGCGTAGCATTTGCTTGATGTTTGAATATCGGAATTCAATTGTTGTTGTATCCAATTGTTCAATTGTAAAGCGGTCTTTTTAAAATTTTGTTCCAGAAAAATAAGTCTTAGTTATCAGGGCGCGTATCACTGTATAAGGGAAGCTCATTATACCAAATTATTGTTAAACAATATCATATTGGTAAAAGTTTACGTAGGATAATTAGTATAATTTCATTATTCCCTACAAACAATAAACCCGCCCCCCTCTCAGGATCATCGTGTTGTCATCTACAAGAGTTGTCATTTAAACCCTAATCTCAAAAAAATAAATACTTGAGGTTGTCATGAAAACCCCAATCTTAAGAAAAAAGACAGCTAGCGTCATCCCTTTGTGCGATAACAAAAATACACTAGCAACCCAAATCAGTTATCCAACCATGACTAACACCCTGCCGGGGTCGCGGATTGTTCGAAAAACTTACCATGGCCCTGGCGCACAGGCAACTGAAGGAACACGGGTGGGTTTTAGTCAGTAAAAGCCTGACACAACCGCCCGCTCCGCCCAGAGCGGGAGAAAAAGGGTAATTAGTATAGTTTCATTATTCCCTACAAACAATAAACCCGCTCTTACTTCTCAGGATCATCGTATTGTCATCTGTACTTGAGTGTTTTCATGAAAACCCCAATCTTAAGAAAAAGGACACAGTTGGCGTCATCCCTTTGTGTGATAACGATAACCCTGTAGCAACCGAAATCAGTTTTCCAACCAAGACTAACATAGTTGATAGCGCGAGCAAATAAAAACAGTACACACGGCTACATATCAAGCTATACGTTTCCAGTATAAGCTGATCTCGCATTGTATAGGATTTCCGTACAATGAGAGGTCAGCTTATACTGGAAATGTATTGCTTGATATGTACCCGTGTGTACCACAGACTATAAAAAACGTCACAACGGCTGATGATGTAACGGAAACACGAATCACTGCAATAAATAAATAAGTGATTTTGCATTACATTATAAAATCGTATTAAATTAAGTATTATTAATTTTAAGGTTTGTTTTTATTTAAGTATTAATTTAAAACTCTAAAAAGGAAAAATTATTACTGTTAGTTCATTTAAAAATAAAATGATTGTTACCTAACTAAATTTACAATTGAAAGTATTTAAAAAGTTTTATTACTTATTAATTACAAATCAAATATTGTGTGCCATTACATTATTTTTACTTAATTCGATTTAAATTGTATTGTATGTTAACGGAAGTCGTTGCTGTGTGACGTTAATAGGTGTTTAAACGTATAAATAGGCTCGCTCTAGTCGGAGAGCGCAAATATAGTCCGGTTAAGTAGCCACGACCTCTAATGGTCACAAATAGGAGTTGTCAATTTAAAAAAAAAACACGTGTGGCACTCGGGGACTGCCGCGGTAAAGCTATTGCATAGCATTTTTTATCAACTTATGCAATTATAATGATTTATTTATTTTTTATTTATGCAGTATTTTTTTTCATTGATATTAATTCAAGTACAGTCGTACCATATACATACACGTTAAGCGAACGCTCGGCCGAGCTACATGGTAGGCGGAGTGAGGGGTGTTAGGTTTTATTTTCGTTACATAATTTCTTGATTCGGTTGCCGCGCTCAAAGCCCGCGATAAAAGCTATACAATAGCTTCAAAAAAAAAACGCAGAGCGCAGAGTATTAAATTGTATTTTAAACTGTGTGCATGTCGTTGTGAAATTAAGTTGTGTGAATCATTGTTAGTTGCGAGTGATAAAAAGTGTTAACAAGATGTCTGATCGTTATCATTTGAGATTCCCGAGCCCTCCCACTCTTAAATACCACAGCATATTTCTTCAAGCCCGTTCTTTATTAAGAAAAACCACGCTGCAGTCTTAAAAGAAAGTGTCAAACATTTCACCTAACAACCTTATTGACACACACACACACACACACCCTACCACTCACACAAACACATACACCCCTTCCAAATCCCCTCACGTGTCTCCGTCCGTATAACTTACAACTACAACTATCAAGCTAGATTACAAACAAGTTGTTAATTGTGGCGAATTACGACGCCCGTTCGGGTTTTACTAATGAGTTTGCCGGTTTCTTGGCAAGCACATATCTTTAGCTTAAACTGTGAGAAGTAAAACAGAACAAAGTAAAGTAAAGTAGTAAAGTAAATTTTATTTGCATCGATTGCAGGTGCATAAAATAAGATCGAAGAGAGAGACGAGAGAAATCGGTAGCAAATGCACCCAAGGAGCTTATTTGTTCCATCTGTAGGTACTGGCGGCTTGAGATTACTTAGATTTGTGTGCTGTTAGATAGTTTGTAAGTGAGTTTGAATTATTAATTTTATGGTACTACGATGATTTGACTTTTACGAGACTTCTTTTAATAAGCCGAAGGTTCGTTCATGATCGGCTTTTACCTGACATAGTTGCTTGTAGCTCAGAAAATCCAATAGTTCAGTTTCTGCATTTATGTACAGTATAACAATTTCCTTAATGTCCCTCGGGAATCACCGCATTTCCGAATACAAACGAATGTTAATTTCCCTGTCCATCAATTATTAGATTTATCGTGTATAATAATTTAATTTCAGAACTAAGTGCTTTATTGTGTTGTTACGTCAAAACAAAACAACAATAAAGTACTTAGTTCTGAATTAAAATTATTATACACGATAAATCTATTAATTGATGAACATGGAAATTGGCCTTCGTTTGTATTCGGAAATGCGATGATTCTCGAGGGACATTAAGACAATAGTTGTACTGTAGGTGCGTTGTAATGAGGTGCGTAAGTCAAACTCATTGATTTATTTGCTTCCTATAATGACCTCTAAGAGTGTTATCACACTGACGATTTGCCAGTGTATTTCCAACGAAGGGATTTGTTAACGTGCTCTCCGCGGGTGCGAAGTGGGCTAGCTGCGAATACGTGACATTTCTCTGCGTTTTCACAATATTGTACAGTCGCTTGACTTCCTCTCTCTTGTACACTCAAGTTAATCGCTCTTGTAACGCAAACGAAGCGAACACGTTGCGCACACATGGTGTGCTCGCTACGCCTCGCTGGAGACTATTCTTCCTATGCTTCCCGAGATTATATTATAGTTTTACCTGAGAACCCAATGGAGGCCCAAGAAAAGATGCAGTCTTCATCTACGTGCTTTTCTCGACCCTAAAATGTTGACATTTCTCCTACCAAAATGAACGCAGGTGTCATGTTAAACAATAGCCTGCTAAGTCTTATTGACAAAGTGAATTAGGTAGCGGACCTTAAAGGATCTGCTGCTCCGTGCTTCAGCAAGGATTGTAAGTGAAACTCGAATAAATCCTGACGTAGTCTCCTTTATAATAGTCCTGTAGAATTCACAGGGATTCTATGTGTGACTCAATCCGTGATTATTTTGTTGATAAATTCTTACTATACAATAAAATAATTAGTGGTTGATTTATAATTTAGTCAGAAATAAAATATCTACAAATATTAACAAATGTATGTTTGTGTGTATAGGGTAATACCAGCCCGTATGACCTATTACTACCCACACAAAAACTGTTTCGAAAATAAATATATGTAAAACACAGTTTTTAATAATATACTCGCGGGCAAAGAATACGGGTCAGTACGAAAAACTAAAATTACTCTTCAAATAATAGAGCTAGCGGCATGAATTAAACTGTATGTTGCAAATAACTGGAAAGTGCATATAGAAAAACTATGCGCTAAGGTACAAAGATTTGTTTTTGCTTTAAATAGAATAACTCGCGTGGCTGGTATCAGCGCGGCACTTAATGCGTATCATGGTTACGTAGCATCAATTCTTCGATACGGCATAATTATATGGGGAAATTCTGTTGACACTATTAAAGCGTTCCGAGCCCAAAAAAAATGTATTCGTTCAATGACCAAAGCACAACCATTACAAAGCTGTGTCCCAATCTTTAAAAAGCTCAAAATATTACCACTCCCATCTTTATATATATTTGAACTGTGTATCTTTGTACGGAAAAACATAGCTTTATTTCAGGTATATAATGATGTTTTTGTAAGAAAAAGCAGAAATACTTATAAAATTTGTGCACCTCAACAAAGAATTCAACTATTTTCTAATAATGTTTACTGCATGTCGATTAAAATATATAATAAATTACCCAATGCATTTAAGATTCTTAACTTTATGACATTTAAAAAGAAATTATTTAACTTCCTATTACAAAAGTGTTACTACTCAACGACTGAGTTTCTAAATGAAAGATTTGATTCTAAATTTAAATTAGATGACTACTGACATTTGTGCGAATTGAATAGAATTTTTATTATTTATTTGACATTGTATATCTTTTTTAATATTTTTATTATTGTATTTCATTTTTGACATTATGCTTACTAATAACTCCTGAGCGTGCATGTAACGGTAATTATTTTTTCCCTTTTTCTTGTCATTTGTTTATTTGTTAATGTTTAATTTTGACATTGTCTTCTAATCCTTATCATTTAAATTATTTTCAATATTTGTACGCTGGAAACAGCAGAGTATTATGGACATCATATTATAATTTGTAACACCTTGTAAAACAATATTCTGACAAATAAATTATTATTATTATTATTAAATAATTTACCAGTTAATAAGACCACCAAATGTTGGAAACATAATTTTATAAATTTTACGTTGAAAAAATTATGGTTGATACCTCACATACAACACAAAACAAACTTCAAAACAAAATTAATACTTTGTATTGCCTTCACGGGCTCTTCTCACAGCTGTCAGGCAATTGGGCATGCTGTTTATTAAGTTTCGCGATATTGCGGAATATTGGTCCATTTTTCCACTAACTCCTGTCTCAGGTCGCGAAGTGTAGCTGGGGCGGGTTTTCCATTTCTTACTCCCAACCTCGTCCCAAGCGTGTTCAATTGAATTCAGGTCCGGGCTTCTCACGGGCCAGTCCATGCGATTGATGCCAATGTTCTGAAAATACTCACAATTTGAGCTGTATGTGGCCTGGCGTTTTAATGCATGAATATTGAATTTTCACACATATTAATTAAATATGGGCTGACACGTTCATTAAGAATTTCTTCCACTTATCTTGCACTAGTTAGCGTACCGTTTTACGCACTAACTCCGTGCGACTCTCTGAAGAGATTCCGGCCCAAACTGTAACAGATCCACCGCCGAACGGCACATTTTCGTCAAAATAAGCTGGAATAAAACGTTACCCTGGCCGTCGGTAGACTCTTCGCTGGCCATGTTATGCACACAGCATAAATCTGGATTCGTCAGGAAACATTACTCTAACCCATTCTTCGTCTCACCATTGTGCGTGTTTGCGGGCGTAACGTAATCTTGCTCGCCGATGTTCCCTTTCAAGTTTTGGACCATTTGCGGGTCTACGTGGGGTCAAATTAGCTTCAAGGAGACGCCGCCTTACAGTCCGCTACGGGTCTCCAGAAGTTGATTAGTTACTTCAACTGCCGTGAAGTGCCGATTTCGTTTCATGGTCGAAACAATAAATCGATCCTCTCGAGCCGTAGTATATCTCGGTCTGCCGGTTCCTAGTCTTCTTATGTTCTGCCCAGTTTCTCGGAAACGTTGAATGACTCGCTGCACTGTAGAAAATGACACGCCTACTGTTCTTGCTGTACTTCGCTGACTTCTCCCTTCTTCTAACATAGTGACGATACGTGTACATTCTTCTGGTTGTAGCGACATGATAGTAATTCAATAATGAAGGTGAAAGACAACAATTACCGCCTTTTATCATTTTATAATTTGATAGATTGAAAACAAAAGTGAGAAAACAAGCAAAAGTAAAACAACCGCGAATGGTATTTATTTCCAAATTCGAGGTATTTAAAATTTTAACTTTTTGTATTTACCTTGTAGATCATTTGAGATTTTATTTCATACGATATTAAAATTCTCTGTAATATAAAATTAGTTTCATGCATGTACCATCATTCATTTGCAAGTTACAGGGATTTTCGTCATCGACCCGTATTATTTGACCGCGACCGTATTAATTTGTCTCGAGGAATCCCATATTTCGTGGAAAGAGTTTGTTTACGTTGAATGTAAATCTAGTAGCGTGTAAATATGTTTTCATCATAAACAAAATAATATATATAAGTAACGAGCAAAAAATAATTACCTACGGTTGAAATACACATCAAGCTGAAACAGAGTGCTTTCTGTTAATCGTATTTAATCCCGTTAAACAGCAATTGTTTGACGTTCTGCATTATTATAATTAATAATAAATAAAGTAAGCTTTCATTTTGTAATTCATAAACCAGACTTCGTGGAATATTTTGAGAATATTAATAAATGATAAATGATTTTATTTCTGTAAGTAGGTTTGTACAAACACTTTTACACGTCAATCATATTTTAAAACTAGATGAGGTCGGCGTTTCCTATCTGACTACTCTGAGAAGAAAGGCCGAAACAAACTCAGAGGTCACAGTCTCTTTTAAAGTCCAGACATAATCTTGGTCAGATCATGTGAAGACCATGTAGATTTGAGTAAGAAATGGTATTTTGAGGAAAAAAAAACCACACAGAATTAGTGGACCTGTCCAGTCAGTGTACGCATTTGTCAGTAATCATGCAGCTCAACTCAAAACTTAAGAAGCTCAACGATTCGACGAACAATACTAAAGAAAGGACATTTGGGTAGGTCGCATAAATTACTCAAACTGCCAGACTATGATTAAAACTAATTAAGAAAAAAAAAAAAACAATGATCTACATAGTCTTTACATTCACAATAATTAAAATAGTATACTATTTTACAAAGTAAATATTCATGTCAATATATATTAATTAATAGCTTAGTATGTACGTCAGCACCAAAAGTCGATGAACAGAATCAACATAACAAAACACCTGTTCACAATAAAATGCCATAAGTTATAGTCGCAACTAGGAAACAAAATAGCCTGTACACCTGAAATTTACAAAAGTCGTTAAACACGACTATTTCAAAAGTATCTGTGCACTAGTATTCCTAAAGTCGCTGTACACCATCAATCCAAATGTCGCTGAACATCATTGTATCAAAAGGTACCAAACAGCAGTAAAGACAAAATTAGGTTAACAAAGTATATTTTTAATGTTGCCGTATGTTAATATACTTTTGACGCTTATGTTGTTCAGCTACTTTTGGGACAGTGCTTGCTTGCAATGTATGTTAACACGTTAGTTTCTATTTCAATACTTATTTACAAAGCAATTATATTTTATCGTCAGTAACCATACTAATCTATAATATGAAATAACATAAACATAACTCTAATGATCTACGAAGCGATTATTGTGACGGTACTTGTAATTTACTTTGCGCGAATCTTACAAAACCTACCTTCCTTTAATTTTTAATTTATTATTTCTATTCACATGACTTGTGATAATTTTAGTCTAGCGTATGATTGTCGACTGTCGTAGTCTGAAGTAATTGAAACGTTGTGTAAGTGCATAATTGTTTATTTATATTATTGAGATACATCAATCGATAAATATCACAATAATGCCGTATAATGTGCATATTACGGAGCATGAACGTCACAGAATTGTTTTCTTGAAAGAACAAGGATACAATGTATCAGAAATTGCTGCAGAATTAGGAGTTTCGGTAAGTAATAAAACGTATAATATTATATCATATTTGCATTCATGTTTAACAATAATTGTAAGTAGGTATTAAGATTGCTGTAATTAATAAAAACAAATAAAGTGTGCATTATTTCTAAAACATTTTAACAATTAAACAGTTTTGATTTTAAATCAATAATAAATAACATTTATTTATTTGATATTTTTACCTAAAATCTAAATATATGAAATATATGTTTATGTCTAATCATAGCTAAACATTGTTTCAGCGCACCACCGTATATCTTTGGCTTAGGCGTTGGGATGACGATGGTCACATAAGGGAGTTGAAAAAAACAGGAAGACCTAGAAAAACATCTCGCCAACACGACCAAACAATTATTAACGCTTTTAGAAATAACGGTTTCACTCGTACTGATGAAATAGCCATCAATAATAACTTGTCCCTTAATACAGTAAGGCGCCGACTGCACGAAGCAGGTATTCATCACCGAGTACCAGCCAAAAAACTCATGTTAACAGCAAGACATAAATTGCAAAGACTCGAATTTGCGCAAAGATTTTTGAATTATGATTTTACAAATGTCATATTTTCGGATGAAAAAACATTTCATTCTACCGAAAATGGTCGTATGTCGCTCTGGCGCATAAATAATACTCGATATGCAGAACGTAATATAATCGATAACCGTGCAAGTGGCAGAATATCTGTTGGGTTTTGGGGTTGGATGTGCTCTGGTGACCCTGGAGAACTAATCGAGATAGGAGGTCGATTAAATAGCGCGGGCTATATAGATATATTGAACGATGTTTTGTTGCCGACGACACAAGTCATGTTGCCAGAAGAGAGACCAATAAACTTCGTTCACGATAACTGTCCAATTCATAAAGCACGTGTATGCCGAGTATGGTTTAATGAAAACACTGAGCAAATTTTGGAGATTCCATTCCCGCCGAAGAGCCCGGACCTTGAACCCCATAGAAAATTTGTGGGGTCTTATGGTGCAAGCATGGGATCCCGATACACTCCGCACCCGACAAAATATAATAGCTCATGCAACAGAAACTTGGGAGAGATTTAGGGGCCAAAATATTTGTCAAAATATGGTAGGTAGTATGCGCGAACGTCTCCAGGCAGTAATAGACGCGAATGGAGGCCATACCCGCTATTAATTATTATTTTTAAATTAAATTTTTGATTTTGCGTTAAGATTTAAATTAAAATATCTAAAATATTTGTTTTTTTTATAATTTATAAATATCATTAGAATTTTTGATTGTGCTATTAATAAATAAATGATTACGTTTTTAATTATACTTTTATTCAGTACTAAACACTTTGTTCTATAATAACAATATCAGCAGTTTCTATATTTAGTAGTAGTTAGTTTAGTCAGGTGAAATTAGCTGTTTAGTGACTTTGATACAATGATGTTCAGCGACATTTGGATTGATGGTGTACGGCGACTTTAGGAATACTAGTGCACAGATACTTTTGAAATAGTCGTGTTTAACGACTTTTGTAAATTTCTGGTGTACAGGCTATTTTGTTTCCTAGTTGCGACTATAACTTATGGCATTTTATTGTGAACAGGTGTTTAGTTATGTTGATTCTGTTCATCGACTTTTGGTGCTGACTGTACTTAAATACCGTCACAATTTTATTTCAAAACTATCAAAGCCATGGTGATGGCTGCAATAGTTCTTGAAATATCAATTAAGCTAGTGAGCTTCTCGGCTACATGGTGTTTATTAGATGCTTTACTTCGCTTTCCTTTTTTATTTTTCTTCGCAGTCGCTTTTTACTTCTAAACTACGCAATGGATTTTGATGCAGTTTACACCATCATTTAGACAATTTATTCCAGGAGATATTACCATAAACTATAATATTTTATAATAAGAAATCTCGATGTTTTGTCAACTTGTAGAAACTGTAGGAAGCAGAGGCGGGTCGCTAGTCAGAAATAAATCTAATCTTCATAAAAACGTAAGGAGACAATCATCTGAAAGTCATGTAAGATTATTTATCTAAATGAAGAAATCGGAACTCTTGTATATATTTTGCATTTGTTAAGTTTAGTAATGCCCTATATCATAAAAGATATGATCGCAAAATGGCTCATAACCATTCGGCTATGAGCAATTTTAGGAACTATAATTTGCTAAGCGAGGCAAGTCTCCCTTGCTTAACAAATCATAGTTCCTTAAACTTGACTACGGATTCAAACATCGTGACACTACCGAAACTCCAAAACTTTTTGGCATACAAAGGTCGGGGTAATCTCACAATTTTTCCATACCATGGAAATTGAATTTCTGTTCACCATAAAGGACCCGAAAAAGGAAAAGTTCGTGTTATGGACGATTTGGCCAGGCCATTTGGCAAACATTGACGTTCAAGTTAGAAAGAGGAATGAGTAGTAACGTGGTAAGGGGCACTTTAGTATGCGCTAAAGTTTGGCGGTTTCGTGGTACGGGGCACTTATGTTGGTCCATTGTGATTATGTACCTAAGTTGTTTGCGTGGGCTTGTAAACAGTATTTGACTTCATACGTTACGGTTAGCTTTTAGGTAATTACACTTCGTTGATGTTGTTTGGCGAATAATTATTGTAACAATACCTAGAATTTCTCAGAAACACAAAAGCCGTCTGTGTGAAATTATTCTCGCTATTCGATTTTATAAAGGCTAAGACAATATTATGCTTGTATTCCTCGAACGGTTCGGCAGAGGTGTACCTACACCCACATCTGAAATATGTGGTGTATTGTTTTGTAAGTTTCACGTAATTGAAAGCAAGACTTCTGTCATCAAGTGAGTTCTAATTAAGACTACATACAATATCTTTATTTACACTTTCATTTGTACCATTTGTAAAAGTATACAAAACAAATTATACCAGTTTTACTAAACCAACAGATAAAACGGCGTTGGACGAATATTAACGTTCAATTTCATTCGCCGTTGATAAATGAACTTGTGAAATTAAATAAGTTTGAACTCTCCTTCCAAACAATTGAGTTATAAATTTAGATAAATAACCCGACACAAACTTGTATAATTTGTCATAATTAGTGGAATTGGTAAAAAATGATATTGAATAATGGAATAAATTAGTACTTGTTATTATAGTATATTTTACTGTTGATTTTGGGGATAATAAAATAGCATGTGCAAAATGAGGTGTATTAGGTACAGGTACACCTCTGCCTAACCTCTTGGGGATTACATTATCGCCGAAACCCACTTACATATCAAGGTAGGTGGACCTTTGGGGTCGCAGGCGCACAGAGTGGGGACTCTGTCCGCCCACTGAGTGACCCCAGGGAAGACGGCGGCACAGTGGTCACGTGCTGCCGCGCATAGCGAGGCTCAGGGGAGGCCCCTTTACAGTCTCCCCAGGGATGTGCTTTTCAGGCGTTGCACAGGGGGGGTTCCGGAATTGGTATTTTAAGAGGAACCGGGACCCCCTCTATGTGCTGATGGTGATCACCGGGGTGGTTTTAGTGAGGTAAAAATCCCACACTCCCCGACCTCCATCCCCAGAGGTCGGGTGCCTTTTGAAGGTATCCCCACGAAAACAAAAAAAAAAAAAAAAAAAAGTTACAGGTACACCTCTGCCTAACCTCTTGGGGATTACAGGCGTGATGTTATATAGGGTGACAGAAATTATTGCCATACAAAAAATTTGAGATAGCTGGTGTCAGAGTTCATGTAGGTAGATGATTTTTGAAAATGGTTAACTAACTTGTTCCGTTAACTTTTAACTGTTTGATGTTTTGGAACGTTTTGATACTTCGAAAGGTTTGTTAAGGTATTGGGTACCTAATAGAATAGCAATTAAGGCTATTCAATTAAAGAGTTTAGAGAAAAGTGATATTTAGTGATGGATTCTGGGATATTTTCAAAAAAAGAAAAGGGTTTTCTAGAAAGCCATGAATTTTCGTCTATTTTATGGTATGGTTAATTGTTGCATATGGGTGACACTATAATTTCCTGGAAGGAATTAATAATTAGTAATTAATAATAAGGAAAAAATATTATTAATATTCAAACGTATTTGACGTATTTCGTTTTTCGTGTATGTTTTACATATACATATGTGTATGTAAAATAACATTGTATTATCATTGATAGGCAACGGGCTCGTCCCATAAAACCTGAAACTTAAACTTAAAAAACTGGTAAAATTTTATTTTATTTTATTATTCTCTTTTACTGCAATACAGCTGTTATGTAAAAAATTTAATAAGAATTTTCATACAGAAATATTGAGGATCACTTCGCATGACCACAGTATAGAATCACATGTCAGAGGTGACAACCATATGACTGCAAATCATGCAAAGAAATTAATACGGATATACAACTTTAAAATAGATACGTAGTTCTCTTAATGAATCCCCGTTTCTCGTTATCTGAAAATCTACATGAATCAATTAAATATGTTTAATTGATAGTCTCTCTAAAATACAGTTTGAAGTGCAATCCGCAAACAGAAGTGCAAACTAATAACTTTCATCGTGTGGTTAGTAGGGAAACACTATTTCAAACTGGTATTAATGTTCGTTCTACTAATTTATTGCTTCTCTAGATCCTATTAAAGGCGTAGGGGTTAGTTTTGAGAGCCTTTGGGTTTTGTTGTAATAGGATTTTATGAAATTGATTTATGTACGTGGTTATTTTAGTGGGAAAGATATTAATACCTGGTTATTTTAATAGACGAATAGCAGGGTAATATCGGCTTTTCTAACGAGCTTCTACGTCTGATGGCGTAGTCTGTTGCTACGGCGTAGCAAAGTGCTACGTCATCATGCTACGCCAAATATGGGTATGTAAAGCTTGAGTTTTCTAAGACAACGATTTTGAGCTACATACATAATATACATTGTAAAACTGTAGTGCAAGTACAGTCAGAAAAAAATATATTGCTAAGCACATTGACACCCTACGTCAAATTGCCGGGTTATAAAGCCATTACATACAAGTTCTTTCAAAGAATGAAAGTTGTGAGTTAAATATACGGACAATTTAAGTTGTTACTAAATTTGGTTAACAATTAAGTTCCCTGACTTAAATACTTGAGAAATCTGTTGTAAAAATGTCTGAAAGGAAGATGCTTTATTCAGATGCATAATTTTTATGGCAGTACGCGTTGACCGCAGCTCGACCAAAACATCTTTTACTTTATATCTTTAGTAAAATAGCTTATTTTTATGTCCGTACTCTGCATATGGTGATAAAGTAAAATATACAGAATTTAATAAGAGAATTTATGCGATAAGTCACTGGTCGACCCTGAACGTATTACGTATTAAAAATATTAACAAAGACTTTTATTACTGAACCTCGATTCTTCATTTTTACGATGGTGTTGAAGTAAACTGTTTATAGCGGTATGAACGGGAGTTAGGTTGAGTTTTATTAACCTTTTTTTGGTCGGACTCCTTTAAGTTTTAGAGTTTAGGCCTCATTGGTTGGAAAATGGGTTTTCGGTGGATTAAGTTTGGTAAGATGAGTTGGTGTAAGTTCTTGATTTTTTTTTGTTGTTCATTTGTTCGATTATCTATTAAAAAAATGTTTTTCAAGTTTTATTAAAAATTTATTGAATATTATCTAGAAGCGTTCATTATTTTCTCATCACATTTTTCGCAGGTTTCTTTGTTGATTTCTTACGTCCAAAAATACATTTATAAGTAAATACTACCTTTATTACAGTCAGTCTATAAAAAGGAGTTTATTTCAGTTACTTGTATTTTTATATAAAAAGCTTTCTTAGACGTACATAATGTTACGGAATATAATTAATAATACTAAGAATCCTGCTGTGTGTCTCATAAAGTAGGTAATAAAACTTTTACACATTTATATATACAAATATTCATATTTTCAGTAAAATTTTATAAAAACCGAATATTTTTTACTTACAACGCATGCACTTCCAAAATAACTCTTTTTATAGAAATATTTTTTTTACAAAAATAACTGATTCAGGAGACCAAAAATAAAAATCCGAGGGATTTTCTCTTATTGAGACTTGGCTTTTGTTAGGGGTCGTTTGTGTCCGAAAATGTAAAGATTTTATGGGTACCGGAATATGGGCCACTGTCCCTGTAACGTTAGCACATTAATGCGTTTAAAGCACTTCGTAATTATGGTAAAGTAATAAATAAATAAATTTTCTTGTGTTGCTGTAAACGCATTATGTGTTGGCGAATTATTTAAAACTTTGAAACATTATTTTTAGTACCTCCTACAACTTTATTAATTTATCGAACATCAATATAAGAATACTTTAAGATTACTAAGTGCGCAAATTAATCAAACGAAGGGAAACAAAAAACAAAAAAACTCTAAAGAAAATAAATTTATATCCAGCTCACACAAGTTGGAAAAGATAACTATTCTAAAATCTCTCCTTCTTATACTTCATTCACCACAGATCCGGGAAACCTCAAACGCAAAGAGACGAAAGCATTCACCAAGTCTTTTCATTTCAACTTTTCCAGCATCAACAAGGCACTGAATTACGGCACTATTTACTAGAAAATGAATTGGCCAATCTGCACGCCACGGGTTAAGAGCTATGCGCATTTAAGGATGATTTCCACCAAACTGCTCGCATCGCATCGGATCGGAACGGATTTTAAAATCTTTAAACGATATTAAATCGTGTACTCAGTATTTAAAGTCTATATTATCAAGCCGCGCACAGCAGCTTGACCGCGGGTGACTTCCGCGACGCGCGATCGTAGCCGAAAGTATGTTGCGACGTGCGATCGGCTCCATTCACCTGTCGTCGTATCTTTCTTTTCCTGTCCTGTGTTTAATGATTATTTTCTTTTTCTTCTAATGCAATAGCCAACAATACTACTTCAACCTCAACCATTTTCAAAAATTAGAACACGGCAACACGGTAGGAATGAAACTATTTGACTAGGCGCAGAAACGGATACGTTCGCAAGCATTGGTACGCAGCCGATTGTATGTGTCGACATCCTGCCGGACACGATCGGCTGTCGCCGCATCCGTTCGTATCCTTTCCGATCCGATGCGATGTGAGCCGTTTGGTAGAAATTATCCTTTATTCGAACGGTACCGCGCGTTGACTGTGCGGTTACAAAACGGTTGTACAGCGGTTAGTAATGACGTCATCTGTATGGAGGCTCTCATTAGATGTGTGGTTGAATCTGAATGACTTCATTTTGTCAATCGTTCGGCTAATGTTGCAGATCATTTCTGTTTTGTAACTTATTTTTTTAGTTATATCTACTTATTACACTAGCGACGTATTATACATATGTTTATACCTTTTAGAATAAATTATCGAAATGATCGTGAAAACCGCATCGAAATCCGTTGCATATTTTAGAAGACCAACACGGTCACACAGACTGACAGGTAAAGCGACTTTAATGTATAATATGTATAGATATTCTTTCAAAAATGCATGGTGTTAGTTAATACTAATAACAATTCGGTAGCCAATTTAGTGAAAGAGTCTAGTAAACCTTTTGTGGTCGGTTCTATTCAGTACATAAGCTAGACGCAAACGCTGAAGGCATTGAAAAATGACAACACAAACCAGCAGCGCTTTAAAGCGACGAAAAAACTCCACAAGATGCACTCTAAGTTCTGGTACTGAACTGTTTACAGCTCTGCAGCTTATATTGCGCTGGTGACACCACTCCCCATTTCCGTTCTATTTTCGCGATTTTTAGCCAAACTACGTTCCACACTGCCAATATTGAAAAGCGAGGCGAATATTTGGCATAGAAAACCTTTGAACATTCGATGAGTTTCAGTATATGAGACACACGACCGCTCGGCGAGAATCGCTTTTATTTATTTTTTTTGGTTCGATTTTTTAGTTTTTATAGTTACATTCTTATGTTTCATAAAATTACTTCATGAAATCAACCCTATCAGTAATTCAAGTCTAGAATTGGGATAAATTGTGTTTTCGAAACTTCAAATTTTAACTTACGAATTCAGAATATAAAAGAGGCCTTAAAACTTCCAATAACTATCGCCAAACTTACACAATATGTTAAATGTATTTTGAAGGGTTAAACCAAGCCAAGAACTAACGTAAGTAATGATTTACCATAACAGTTTTAGACAGAAAATCGATATAGTTCGTAAGTGAACGTTGTTTCAAATGTCCGCATCTCAGGCATAGTTATGGTAAGTTGGTCGCATAGCATTTACTTATTAGTTCCGACAGGGCAACTTGCTGGCAAGTTGTTGAACTCCTCGCCAGATTTCGGTGCACGGCAATGAGTACTAAACTGGTTTTATTAGCTTTATATCGCGTACATAAACAGGGAACAGTAAGTTCACTTTGTGCGGAAGCGCAGTATTGGAACAGCTGTTATTTCTTCGACCAAAACTTGTGAAGATGAGTTAGCCGTTAAGACTTAGGGTGCATTCAAATAGGTTGTATGAGAACCATTACTTAAACGTGTTTCGGACTCACCTTGGGCTGCTGGCTGGACAATAGTCTTAATGCAGAATGCCTTATTCTTCTTGAGTTAATGCCAATATTAGAGAAAAAAAGGCAGAGAGACTTTATAAAAAAACGTTACGGATATTTTTTCGTGTTTTTTTTTTATGATTTGCCCATTAAAGTACTACTGTTTTGTTTTGGAGATAGGTGTGTAGATTGCAAGATTTCGTCCTCAACCAGACTTTAACCACCAAATACTGTAGGTTCTTCGACAGTTCATTTAAGGCCTTTGTTCAGGAATTAATTCAAATTCAAATAATTTATTTTGTATTCACAAACAATGGCATCATATTAATTTAGACAAGTTTAATAACTATGTGACACTAGTTTGTGAGAGACTGATGCCTGCACTAGGAATACCTGTATAGCAGATCACCTGGGTCCCATCAAAACGTATGTAAACATAATCAGTTATTTAGTAATTGGAATGTTTTGTGTATCTGATTTACAGTATTGTACCTGTAGGCAGGGCTTTGACCTCCAGTCGTTTGAAATCTACACAAGAAACCCCAAATAACATGAGGTTTTGAAATTGAAGGCTGTCGAATATCGGTTGTTCAAAGCACTGTATTGGTTTGTGAGAAATCGTAATCGTATTTTCGAACACGTCAAGACTGTGTTTGTGATTTCACGAATAACTTGTTGGTAGTCCGAGTGCTTCTGAAACATACACACTTTGACCTTCTCGGGGTATCCCTTTCGTTAAATTACAAACGAATGGGTTTGGTTGTATGAAAACTGGTTTGAAAATAATGAACAAAATATTTTTGTACTTTAGGGGGAATTAAAGTAGCCACCACCAACTCCGCTTCCAATCTTGCTTACCAACTGATCAAAAGTTTTCACCAATGCATTGACAGTTTTAAATTTTCAATGTTACATTACGCCTGTATTACCCGAAGGGTGAGGAAGGTGTTATACCTTAAGAGGTATGAGGAACAGGGTGTAAAGTTCAGTCATACTCTATGCAAAAGGGAGGATCCTCCAACTAGGATAACTTCGCAAAACAGGATATTGCGTGACGTCAGTGTGACGCGTGGCTCGCATGTGGCGTTGTAGATGCCACTACATCACTCCCCTCCGGAGACCGGAGGTCGATAGTGGGCTGAGTCGTGTATCGTATGTAAAGTTCACTCATACTCTATGGAAAAGGGAAGATCCTCCACCCAGACGAGTGTCGTGTCTAGTGGGCAATTGCCCAACGGTTGATGTCGAGACGTTGTATATATGCTAGTTGCGCGGTAAACTCTGCTTGCGCGATGCACGATTTGGATGACGTCAGTGTGACGCGTAGCTCGCATGTGGCGTTGCCGCTACATACCAAAGTACAGCTACATTTCACCAGTTATGTTTAAATTCCATGTAGTTTCAGCATAGTACACCTATTTGGTAGTTTTTGGATTATTCGTGCCTATCTGAATGAGTGTGAGAGAGAGGAGAGTGTGAGTGTAAGAAAGATTGAGGAAAAGAGAGTGTGTGTGTATTAGAGACCGAGTCAACATTTTAATTTTCTAATGGAGGTTGGAAACGAATCACACAGATTGCTTTATTAAAAATGAATAAGTTTTCTGTCATTCACTTGCACAGTGTATTATTAACTAACATAACGCGGTACCAGCACATAAACTGCGACTCTTTTTATGGCACCGCGAGAATTAACGTAGCCGCGTAAAGTTGAGTTATTAAACTCAAATATACCTTCACATTTTGTTGAAGTTCGGATTTTACTTGGCAAACCACAAGCTTAAAGTATCGCCGACAAAGAAAACTCTTCCTTTGTTAATTTATATTGTGTAATTTTATTTGGACGGTATATTTTATGAACATATTGTAGTGAATATATTTTGGCTTCAAGTTTTTGAAATTTGCAGAATTTTGCTCTGTATACTTAGGACCGGTTTAGGTTTCCTCGAAAAGTTTTCGGCAAGGTTTTCAGGGTTTTGACCCCGTCTTCAAATATTTGTCCAAGGGTTTATATACGTCGCATAAAACCTTGAAGGTTCTTATATAATATACGCGATCAGTACATGGGCTTATGGTATGTAATGCCTAATAGTAATGTATAACCGTATATCAGGTACAAAACGAGGTCCCAAAATCCGATGTTTTACGATAATGTCTTGAACGGTTAGTGTTATCATAAACACTATTACCGCCATAACTCTGCGTGAATATCTTTGACTAAAATTTTCTTTGTCATTTTGCAGATGGAAATGATAAATAATTCATCATTCGAGCCTTACTTAGACTAAGTACACCATATTTCATATCGGGCCCTTCTGTGGATGTGACATAAAATACAGTCGAGGTAATCCTATCCATGTATGATTTATATGAAAGAAGGGTCAATGTGGAAATTTCATAAGCGATATATCACCGTTTCCTATGCAGAACTATTAAGATACGGAGTCTTATAGGAATGGTATAATCGCGAAGCTTGGCGATTGATGACGCAATCGTAAACACGTGGCTCGGGTAGTAAATATGGAATAACTTTCCATAATAATTTGTTTCAGTGATGGAGGATTTGCTTGGTCATATTTCAAAGATATTATTAATTTATGTGACCGTGTTAGGTCATTCGGGGAGTGTTTATGTTAGCTCAGTTTTTGTGGAAATATGTTGTGTATAAAATATCCTTTCTCTGCAGAACATAGGTACTTAATGATCCATATTTTACTAAACCGTTATCTTAACTCATAATATGCAGTATATTGATATGTTGAATGCGCGTATAAGCGCTTATTCGCGCATTAATTTATGATCCGGCTCGAAGGTCCATAAGGACCCTAAATTAATGCGCGAATAAGCGATATCTAACGATAGATTTTGTAGTTGGTGTTGCAAAAAAACAATGGATTGCGTACAATTACTGTTTGCAGAAAAATTAGGCGAAAAAACGACAGTTTGTACAAAGGAAAGAGTGCACAATATCTTACTTGATGCGACGGAGGCCTGGAGCGCCGATACGTATGCATTTTTTTACGAATCTTTAGTTGTTTCTTCGAGTTTGAACGCACGAGTTGTGCGAGCAACGCTTTTCGAACACAAACAATTGCCATATTTTTCTTCATTGAGATTGCGCGGGGTGGCGCCACTTGGTGTAGCCGTCTTGCTCACACGCGAACGAAAGGCAATGTGCAGGAACGGGATAGGAGATAAGAAGTTTCAAAGCCAACTTTATCTATTAATTCGTTTACCAACATAAAAAATAAAGGAAATGTTAATACTATAATTCTAATTGAATCAGCGCAACCATAATTATGTTCTTCACATTTTAACGCTATTCTGATGAATTTTGCAACCTTGATTTGATTGTATTTTGTTACCCACAAGGAAATTTTAATAATATTTATGCAGAGCGTTTTCAAATCAGTTTAATATCTTTAAATCTAATCCGTTGATCTGCTACCGATTTATAATACAAAGCTGCCATGAAAGCGAATGAATCGGAACTAATTTACAAATATACGTTATAAATGAAAATGGACTAATTAGTCACGCATTCAGATCAAAACAGAACATCATGTTTGATCTAAAAGCGAGCATTTCGAACGAACGAGATATAAATTAAATTAATTTGTTGAATGCTAAGCTTTCCGCTACTTTCAATCAAAACACTTTATTTATGTTCTCTTCAAAGGAAAATAACGAAATAAATTGAAAATACCTTCCTTTGTAATTAAGGGGTTGGCACCCGCTTTTGAGAGACGAGTAGTGAAAACCAACTTTATTATGGCTTGATTTTTATTTAATTTGTCTGTGGACAAAGTTTGCAGCGTGGTTTAAAAAACAAAGACTTGCGAGTCGTAATGGTCGACTAAAGGATTATGTGATAAGCAGGGATGGCAGCGTACTTTATGTTTGTTTATGCTTTAGGTGCTTACACTGTTATGTTTATACAATATGTAACTGAATTAATGCACATAACGTAGTTTGTTCAGAATCGTTTACTGAATCGATTTCTATAATTTTTAATATATGTATTTTTTAAACCCAAAATAATTAAAACTACGTAAATTACAGTCATACTTGCGTTATACAGTCAAAATATACCAAAATGAACGATGTACCTACTACGTGTACCCTTATACGTGTGCGACTGTGTGCGTGCGTAGATTTCTAATGTGACCCCAATTCTCCCCCACAATCAGTATAACTAATTTAATAAATAAGCAATGTTTTATAATAGTCAAATTTCAATTGATGTATTTTGATTATAATATAATATTCTAATTGAGGTGTCTGGTGGTGTTTGTTAATTCCGGAAAATGTTGATATACGATTATGGTTTTAGATGATGGAATAAGTTAACATAACATCCAGCCTGTTTCCCTGATGACTTATGTAGGGGTGTACCTGTAGTACACCGACATTTCGCCAGAAATATGTAATAAATGAATGATGATGTTTTTTTGTTCTCTAAATCTGACTTGGTTTCCGTACACCGTTTTTTGGTTACCACTGAAAATCAGCGCTGTTCTGTGGTTCCCCCATAGCACAGCATCATGCTGAGTGGAAGCTTTCTTGTCACAGTTACGGCGTGCAGCTGCCAGCTAAGTATATTCTGTGTTCATAAGAATAAATCTGTTTACTTTTTTATGTTTTTTATTCGAGTTATCTTAACTTTTTGTATGCACGTCGTGTGTTTCTGTGACAAATATTTAAATTTATTTTCTTTCTTTCATTTTATTCAGATGACTTTTTTCCAACAATTGCTCACAATTCGTAGCTACGTTTTTAGAATCGGCATTACAACAAGCATCTCAATTCAATTCAATTCATTTATTCAATAACAATTTTTACATTGTGACTGAATTTCGATAGCTAAATATATAAGAAGCAACATGCTTGCAATCTATATTTAAATCATTACAATTATCCAAATTACATTAAAATCAGAATAATAATAAAAAAAAAAAAAAAAAAAATGAGAATAAATGTCATACTTTTTATATATTATATTATTTTAGTCATTTATTTATTTATATACTTATTAAATACATTTTTAAATATTTTTATAAAAACATTAAAAAAAACATTTAAAAATATAAAGAATAGTGGTCCGCCGGTATCGGGAGCAGGGTCCAAGCTACCGGTGGTTAGGACTCCAGAGATAGGAACCTCCTCACAATGCGAGCCGTATCGAGGAGTACTGCCTTCTGGATCAGGCTCTTGATCCAACCGTCTAACGAGAGTCTCGAGAGATGCTGGTCGAGGCTTTCGGCCATCAGGCCATTGGCTGATACGACAATCGACACAATGATAGCCGAGTTAACATTCCACATGTCAACAACCTCGTGTGCTAAGTCGAGATATTTAATTTGTTTCTCTTTCTCAGCTTTCACGAGGTTCTCGTCATGCGGAATGGTAATATCGACAATCACTGTGCGACGCGCTAAACGATCTATCACCACTATATCAGGCTTATTGGCGACAATAGTCCTGTCAGTAATGATAGATCGATCCCAGTACAACGTGATATGGTCATTTTCGAGAACTGGGTCGGGCACATACTTGTAATACGGTACCTCAGAATCCACTAGTTTATATTTCAAAGCAAGTTACTGGTGAATAATCCTGGCTACTTCGTTATGCCTGTGCAAATACTCGCCGTTAGCTAGACGAGAACAACCAGAGATAATATGTCTGATGGACTCACCCGGACCATGGCATGCCCGACACACGTCAACCGTCCCGTCCTTCATAATATGTCTCCGGTAGTTATTCGTCAAGATAAGTTCATCCATAATTGCACAGACGAAACCTTCAGTTTCCCCGAAAAGGTCACCAAAACGTAGCCAGGATAAGGACGCTAAGAAATCTACACCGGGCTCATGAAGAGCCCGATAGAAGCGCCCGTGAAGCTCCTAGTTTTGCCATATCTCCTTGCGGTCATCGGTAGTAAGTACTACAGGTTTGCGCCAGTTCTCTTTAGCCATGGAGAGCGGGGTGAGTCCCTTGTCCACTGCAACCACATCACGGTGCATACCCACTTCGGAATTTAAAAAATATTGCCTGAGACTGCACACTTCGCGGTTGTGGAGGGTCTTCGCATTTAAAATGCCTCGACCCCCGCACTTCCGCGGTATGTACAGTCTCATTACTGATGATCGTGGGTGATGCATCCGGTTTGCGGTCAGCAATGTACGGACTCTCCTATCCAGGGCGTCGAGTTCGGTCTGAGTCCATTTGAGTATGCCAAAAGAGTACATCAAAACCGGCATGACCCAACCGTTGAAGGCGCGCACCTTGTTTCCGCCTGAAAGAAGACTAATTAATACCTTCCTCAGGCGACCAAAGAAGCGCTCTTTCAACGATTGCTTCATGTCAGCAACGTTGATGCCTAACGCTTCTGACATACCCAAATACTTATATCTTTCGGATGAGGAGAGAGATCTAAGGTGTATAGAATCCGAAAGTTGAATTCCCTCGGATTCCATAATCTCACCTCGCTTTACATGCATGACTGCACATTTGTCCACACCAAATTCCATACTGATGGTGCTACTAAAAGTTTCAGTTACCTTCAGTAGCTTCATCAGTTGCAATTTGTTGGGGGCAAAGAGTTTCAAGTCATCCAAGTAGAGGAGGTGAGATATGACCTGACCACCTCTCCTCAACCGATAGCCTAGTCCTGAATCCTCAAGTAGTGAGCTTAAAGGATTCAGGGCTAAGCAGAACCAAAGTGGACTCAAACTGTCGCCCTGAAATATTCCCCGTTTAATCCATACAGGCTCATCGATCCCCTGGATCTGTCAATACCCTGGATAGCGAAGAACCGTTCTCCATTGCCCCATACATGACCTAAGGAAGGTGCGTAGAGTTGCATCTATCTTGTACAACTCCAGCACCCTCATGAGCCATGTATGTGGCACCGAGTCATAGGCCTTCTTATAATCTATCCAGCATGTCGACAGATCCTTGCGGGATCGACGAACCTGTTGGCTTATGGCCATATCGATGAGGAGTAGCTCTTAGTACCGCGGGACCCGTTCCGACATCCATTTTGAGAGGTTGACATAATCGAGTTACTTTCAATGTGCGTATTAATTTTCGCTCTCAAAATGGATGTAAGAAGTTTATAGACCGTCGACAAACACGTGATCGGTCTATAATTCTTGGGATCCGTGGGACTACCTGACTTGTGGAGCAGGTGGATAACGCCTGTTGTTAGAAACTGCGGAAGCGACCCAGACTCTAAATATGACTGGAACTGAGATGCCAGGCGGGCGTGTGAACTAATTAGCCATTTCAACCAAAAGTTGTGCAATCCGTCCGGTCCCGGTGATTTCCAATTCGGTAACGGACGGACTGCTCTGGCGACATCTAATGGCGTAATTAAAACTGCTTCCATTTCTGGTACAGTTTCACACGCTCGCCCGACATCCAGTATCCAGCTAGCCTCAGAGTGACACACGGGCACTGAGCAGATGCTGCGCCAGAATGTACTCGTGGCGGCATCATCCGGGCGGCACTCGTCTGTCACATTTTGTTCAGATCGCTCCCAAGTTCTATACACCCATCTCTCATCGCTCTGGAACATGCGATTCTGTGTGTACCGATCAACCCGCCGCTTATACCGCCAAATACGACTCGCCCATGCACAAACTTTCTGCTTCAGGAAGTCGATGCGCTCTGTGACACGAGACATGTATTCTCGAGGGCTGATTCCAGTCGCCGAGAATGCCCGCCTTACAAAGCGCATCACTCATGGTCGTGTATTGCCCTCCCTGAAGCAGTATAGTTTGCCGATGAGTACCCTGGCCTCATCGATACGACGCTGGATCCTGCACTGCCAGGCTGGTACGGCTGGTTTTGGTTGCGTAGCCACGTCACAGTTTGGAAATTTGACGTTAGCTAAACGACATGCCGCAACAGCCGCGCAATACAGGATCGAATGTGTATCAACGAGATCCTCGCTGCTCTCGAACACATTCTTAAGCTGCGAGTCCAGGGCACACACCAACGCTCTATTTTTTGTCTGCATAGGCAGGCGTGGTAATCGGGGTCTAAGTTCGGTCGGAGTGGATCTGTACTCACGAAATGCATCCTCCAGTGCGCTCCTCAATCGAGCATTGCACTGGCTACTTACTGAAGCAACCCTATCATCTTCCACTTCTACACTATGATTAGACCGCGGCGGTATTTCATAAATGGTTGATGTTTGTACCGCGTTTTGTGCCGGATTCGAGACGATATGGTTGCTCAGCTCTGAGCGCAGCCTATCAAGTGCGGTATCGTCCAATCTATGACTGTGTTGGATGACCCGCACCTGATCCGACAGTCGTTGGGCCGAGACGTTGACAGTTGGCTCTAGTTCCTGAAATAGAGACAGCATCCTACCACGGTACGCAGTGAGGTTAGTTCCTCCCTCTGTAGACCTGTAATATGCGCGCATGACGTTCTCGTTCATAGACTGAGTCCATTTCATGCGCTGCACACAACCACCGGCAGCGGGGACCCGGCTCGGGGCCGGACGGCCCCTAAGTCCCAAGCTCCTCGGTGGCCGGCCTCTCCCCTGCCGACGTACAGGTGTTGGCGACGTCGGCGGGGAAAAATACTCGTCGCTCGAGCTCGACGCAACTACCGCGGCCGGTGTCATCACAGCGCTCACGGTGGGGCTGGATACCGGCGGCGGCGAGGCGGAGCTGAGCGAAGAGTCCGGAGGTGGTGGGCGTGCGCGATGTGCGGCTAATCTTGTCAACATTATTTCATTTTGCTAATATTTTTTCACTGATGTTTGAAGGTGACTACTGTCATGTCACCTCCGAATCGGTAGTTTTTGATTTATTTAATTTTTGTGTAATATGGTCTCTTTTTTAGTTTGTCCATGGTTGTAATGGTCGGTTTTGGTTTATAAGGAAAAATTATAGTAAAAATGATTAGAATGATGATATGAATGATTAGAAAATGAGACGTTTAGTTGACACGGTGTTGCCAAGTTTTATATTATTTTTATTATTATTTGTCTCAACTAATGAGGTCATTGTTTCCCATTCTAAATACGAAAAGTTCACTTAAGAAACGAGAATATCCTCTTTAAATAAAAGATATCTCTCTCGTCGCATTACATCCTTCCGAATGTCGTAACGCGTTTAGGCGTTCACCTCGAGCCCTATAAGATTTAACATAATATCATAAGATATTTCAGAAAGACGCAACCCTCCTCACTAACTGTCGAAAAGTTATTTACCTAACTTTTGATTGCCTTCTTTACTCCGTTTGTTTACTTTTTTACTTAGAACGGGAAATATTATGAAACTTTTTTCGTTAAAGGCTCGAAGATACACAATTGGGTTTAGAACTCGTTCTGCTTACTAAAATGTGTTTACCTATGCGCAGTTTTTATTGGTCTTTCGGCTCTCGCTTGAAAGGTTTTGTTAATGGAGAAAGACGAAAAGAAATGTTGATGAGTAAATGTTTGTTTTTTTTTTAATTTTTGAAACAAATGATTGTTTTCAAAGCTCTTTCCTTTTTATTTTTTTTAATAATTGACATAAAATATATCTGAAGAATTTCGAACATTTTATAATTGTTTATTTCTTAATTGAAGGCATTTCAAACAACTTAAATGGCCCTTAATTCAAAAGCAACTATTAACGCTTACTTAATCTTTATCCAATGTCAATTACCCCACGGCCAGAGCCAAACAAGTTGCGTAATTACAAATTGTAATTAAATCTAAAACATCGGCCGTTCCGCCCGGCCATCCTGGACTTCCTAACTTAATTCAGAGCACGGAACAATTCCTGACGGCGCCGCCGCGTCGGTGCATGGTAAGAGTTGGGATCAAGTGCGTTTTTGCGTCTGCCTTGCGGCTGTATACTCCCCAACCAATTACTGTACGCTACTTTAATTACACAACTTGTAGCGAATAAGTTTAAGCTGAAATTAGATTTAAGTTAATTTATTACATTAATTCTCACTTTATAAATTACTTTTGTAATTAAGATCTCAATTTAAACTCCCGCTTGTTGGTCCGGACACGTGTTAACAAATGATTTGGCATAGTTTTACGATAGAAATGTATGATTGTGGATATGAAGTATTAAGTCAAATATAAATTAAGTTTTAATTTTTTGGTGAAGAGAAAATAATTTGAAATGTGTAGGAGCATAATATGTATTTTTTGCTGCTTTAAATAGGACACACATGGCTTCAGATAATGCGGCCTATTTTTAAACGACTTCAAAAAGGAGGAGGTTCTCAATTTCGTCTGTATGTTTTTTTTTTGTATGTGTGTTACGCGGTATCTCCGGCAATTGAAGATCGATTTCGAAAGTTCTTTTTTTAATATATACGGTATGCCTCAAGGGTGGTTTCATATACGTTTTATTAACTTTGCTTTGGCAGTTTTTCAGTTAGCTTAAATAAATACGTATTTTTTCCACTCTATATTGATGATATTATGATAATTTCCAGTCGCTGTTATTTACGTAGCAAATAGTGGTATACGAATTTGTGTGGGGTTGGTACCAGAATTAAAAAGTGAACGATAAAAACATTTCTACAAAAAAAAACGATTACCAAAAAAAAAATACTACATAGGGAAAATTACTTTAATTTTGGAAGTCGGTGGCGAAAAAGGAAATACAAAACCAAAGACACCAATTTCCGTAATTAAAGTTATTTTTCACTTGGTAGTGTTTTTTTTTTGGAAGTCGGTCTTTTTTTTCAACTTACAGATGCTTAATTTATAAAATAGTAAAAAGTGCAGCTTATGTGTCAAGATAGTAACTAATTAACCACAAATCCTAGCACATGTCTTCTTATTTAATTTCTAAACTTAACTAAAACAAAGTTGGAAAGCCAAAATTAATTTAATGCACACAGTTTCAAAGCGCGTCCTTGATTAGCTCAGTGTCACCGGCGCGTTAGGACGGGATATGACATTCCGGATTATAACGCCCAACTGTCGTACTATGGAGAATCCAAATTTCGTAATTCCGAGGCTCTTTTTCTTGTTCTGAAGTTTTTATGAAGACGAGACAATGGAGTTAGCTGTTGAGATTTTGCAGGTGGTTTAGTTAGGCCTACAATACCCTGCCCTGGAGTTGCATCAGGGAGGCATTCCGGTATCACCGGATGCCGATCTACCTCTGTCGAGTGGTCGAGGCCTATCTGATGGACAGGGCAGAAATCTACCCCAGTCACCAGGGAGACTAAAACTGGCGAGAGATATCGTGCGATGTCCCACAGGGATCGGTTCTGGGGCCGCATCTGTGGGACATCGGGTACGACTGGGTGCTGCGCGCCGACCTCCCTAACGGCGTCAGCGTAGTCTGCTACGCTGATGACACGCCGGTCCTGGCACAGAGGAGGTCGCACCAGGCGGCGGCCGACGTAATAACACGCGGGGTTGCGACAATTGTCGAGAACATCCGGTAATGGGGACTCGAGGTGGCCCTGCACGAGTCCGAGGCCATGTGTTTTCATGGTTCTCGGAACGCGCCACCGTCGGGTTCCCAAATAACGTTAGAAGGGGTTCACATCGGCGTCGAGTCAACGATGAAGTACCTGGGACTCGTCCTCGACAGCCGGTGGAACTTCGTGGAGCATTTCCGACGTTTGGATCCCAGACTAGAGCAAGCCGGGGCTGCCTTGAAGCGGCTCCTGCCCAATCAAGGGGTGTGCAAACGCCTTCTGCCGGAGGCTCTACGTGGGGGTCGTGCGGTCCATGGCCCTTTGCAGGGTACCGGTGTGGGTGCGTTCATTAAGGCACCGACCAGCCTGCTGGTTGAACGCGTCCCAGAGGGTCATGGCCATCTGGCTGGTCCAGAGACACCGCACGGCCTCCTGTAAGGCGGCGAGCTTCCTTGCCGGATTGCCGCCATGGGATCTGGAGGCAAAAGTCCTCGCGCACATTGGGGAGTGGCGTGAGGAGGCGAAACGACGGGGCGTAACTCCGCTGCCGCGAGAAATCGTGGTACAGCGGACAGAGCTCCAGCGGGATCTCATGGCGGCATGGAGAGTGCGACTGTTGCAACCCAGTGCTGGGCACACCAGAATTGCGGCGGTAAGTCCCCTCTTTGAGGAGTGGATTTAGAGGCGCCACGGCTTCCTCACCTTTCGCCTGACGCAGGAAGCTTAACCTGATCGATCGACCCAAGCGGCTGTTACTACTTAGCCACAATATTGAGCTATCTACTTAATTTAAATCTTAAATTTATTAATTTACTAACAGACAACGCACAGCTTTAACTGTTGGGTCTAGAAGTTATAACGAAAGTGAGCACTAAGAAAGTTATAACGAAAGTGAGCACTACGAAAGTGAGCACTAAGAAAGGATTTTTGGAAATTCATCCCCTAATGGCGTTAAATAGGAGATGAAACTTTGTATGGAAGTTCGTTATTTCAGCTGATGGGAATTCCCATTGGGCACACGGCTTGTTTAGTCAAAAAACAATTTTTCGGTTTATAGGTTTCAGGTTTCATTACTATACTTAATGCGAGGTGAAACGAAACTAAACCCTAGTGAGAAACGAAAATCTGTTGTGATAGCGTAGGTACCATAAAATCATATTTTGGCATTATTAATCAAATTTAGGATTCAAGTTTTGTCGCCAAAAGATAACGTATTCTGAATTAGGTACCTAGCTAATAGAATTTTCATTTATTATTAAAATACTGACCACTCATAAATTTGAATTTTGAATCCCTTTGTAATACGTTTTTGATGAATGAATTTTAAAATTTGAATTTAAAATCCACTATCAAAATAAAACACTTGGAACTGTTAGCAGAAACGTTTTTTAAACTGCATATTAAGTGCATTGAATATTGATATATTGATTGCTCTTCCCTTCGTAAACCGTATTAACTCAATTAACAGAGCTGAGAGGCTCACGGGAACTTTAACAGCTGCCGTTCAATTAGTATTTTTTTTAAATTTAATTCATAAAACAACCTGAAAGAATTTTCTTTATTTGTAGTTATTGGAGCATATTGAAAGGGTTTTAAGGGATATAAATATACCTACCTAGTTGTGTCTGCTACTGTTATTTTGTTATATTTTGTTTAGTATTTTCTCATAGAAGTAGCAGCTGAATCACGTAATTAATTAGAGCTTTTGCGACTAACTTCGGCTTGAAACGAGGGTCTTAATCGTAAGTCACGTTTGACTCGCGAGTTTGCTGTGTGATGTCTCACGGAACTACTATAACTACCTATTTAGCTGACGACGACTGAGAAAATATTTCAGACTAGCTTTCGCCCACGGCTTCGCCCGCGTTCGCCCGCATGGAAGTCGGAAAATATACCACGGGAACGTACGACCGGGATAAAAACTCTCCAGGTTATAAAATATCTGTGTGCCAAATTTCATCCAAATAGGTACGTTCAGCCGTTTTTGACAAACATATAAACTTTAGCATTTATAATATTACTATAGTTTTTAACCCCGATTTCGTTCGCGTAAAACTCGTAAGACACCAACATTTACTAAAATAACAGCCACATTCTTATAAAACTTAAATACTACGTTTGTAGTTTTGGTCTCAGCAGCCAAAATATAAAGAAACTCAGGACTGGTGCCGCGGGAGCAAGCGACATACTCGTATAGTTGTCCGTGTGAGAAGCAGCTCGTCCTGAGGTCGACACCCGCAGCCTTCAGTAGTAATTTCCCATTGCATGCGAAGTTTTTCGTTTTTAGTGATATGAACACCTGAGTTTATCTATATAATACCTAATGGTGGTTTTATGGTGTACATAATAGAGAACATTCTATTCTATTCTATTCCTAATGTCACAACACTGATACACGGACTGATGATTTCTTGCAGATTATTCTTGACGAACAGTTATTACTACAATAATATAACAGTAGATGAAGGGCGTGTCAGACTCTTATTGACTAAAACCCACCCGTGTTCCTTCAGTTGCATGTGCGCCAGGGCCACGGTAACTCTTTCGATCAATCCGCGATCCCGGCAGGCATCGCACTATGGAAAATATAGGTCGGTATCGGATCAAAAATCTGTAACTTCATGAATTTTTGTTGTATCGTGATGAAATTTGGCACAAATATGCAGCAAGGTTCGGAAATTCGAACGATGTGTAGTTTATAGGGTTTTCTTGTATATCTATGTATGTTTTTTTGCATAGAATGAAAGAAATGGGAAAAAATCACGAAAAAAATAGTTAAAAATTTATTTCAAGTGGAATACAAGTTTATAATGACTAAAAAGATTAAACCATGGTTAATTACAACAAGCAAAGTAAACAAAATATATATATATTAGGTCTTTACCTATGAAATTGCCGTTCTGCAGTACTGGCCATTTCAAATCAAAATAATTTTTGTTTGGCTATGAATTCTAATTTCAAATTAATTTTATTTTAAAAACATGGATTTTTTTTTCTAAAAGTAGTCATTTCTTTATTGATTAGTGTTACATTTTCATCGCATTTCAATCTTTTTCGTCATCATGGATACGTTAAAAATTCGAGTAATTATGGAATATGAGTACCGTCGTGGCAGCAACGCGGCACAAGCGGCACGCAACATCAACGACGTTTACGGAGCTAACTCTACAAACCAACGCACCACCTGTTATTGGTTTGCTCGCTTCCGTTCTGGAAATTTCGACCTGAAAAATGAACCTCGCGGTCGACCGAAGACTTTGGTCGACAATGACGAATTAAAGGCGATTGTGGAAGCTGATGATACACAATCTACGGCTGAATTAGCAGCAGCTTTCGACGTTAGCGTCAAAACAATATTGGTCCATTTGCGTCAAATTGGCAAGGTAAAAAAGCTTGACAAATGGGTGCCCCACGAACTCAATGATCGCCAGCGCGAAGTACGCGTCGAGACGTGCCTTGCACTGCTCAACAGACACACAAATGAAGGAATTTTGAACCGCATTGTTACCTGCGATGAAAAATGGATTCTGTTTGATAACCGTAAGCGCTCAGCAAGTTGGTTGGATCCTGGTTCAGCACCTAAACAATGCCCTAAACGAAAACTTACCCCTAGAAAAGTGATGGTCACTGTTTGGTGGTCTAGCGCCGGTGTGATTCATCACAGCTTCTTACCAAACGGGGTGAGCATTACTGCAGATGTGTACTGTGAAGAACTGAACACAATGATGGAGAAGCTGGCGCATCTCCAACCAGCATTGGTCAATCGCTCGTCTCCGCTGCTCCTGCACGACAACGCGCGACCTCATACTGCACAGCAGACGGTCTCCAAGTTGCAAGAACTGGGGTTGGAAGCTCTCCGTCATCCGCCCTACTCACCAGACCTTGCGCCTACAGACTACTACTTTTTCCAGAATTTGGATAACTTCTTGGCGGGAAAAAAATTTAATACCCGAGAGGCAGTACAAAATGCCTTTGAAGAATTTGTTGCCTCCCGTCCAGCTGATTTCTTTAAGAAGGGCATCAATAAACTGCCACTGCGATGGCAAAGATGCATTGATTGCATGGGTGATTACTTCGATTAATACAAATAAAAAATTCATGAAAAAAATTCGTTTAAATTTTTTCATACAAAACGGCAATTTCATAGGTAAAGACCTATTATGAAAAAAAAATACTAAATTAAAATCATATTACTAATAGGTACATCCTATACTCTGGCTTCAGGAAATGATGTAGCTAGGTACAAATATAAGTAATAACTAAATATAAATATTATTTTTAACTTATACCACTTCAGGATCAGGGTCAGTAAATGTGGGTTCACTTTCAGGTGCCACGTTTAAAAGACTTAGTGCCTCTTCTTCAAGTTCTTTCACATTTCTTACGTACGGTTTTCTCAAACTTGTTATATATGGATCTGACGTGTATAAAAGCGTTTTAAAGACATCTTCATTTGTAGCAGATCGGGAACATTTTCTGGCATGATGAAGTCGTATGTTTCTGTAGTCTTTGTTGCGAGACTCTTGTGCGTCTTCCGATAGCTGTCCAATAGGAAGCACCGCAAAATGTTTGATAACGTTTTGCCCGTGTATGAGTATTTTATGAACGGAGGATGGCATATAATACCAATCGTAATTACTTACATAGATTCTTGCAGTTTCTATTGCATATTCCCCAAATTTTTCAGGGTCGATCATCATTCCAGAAGAAAGAACTTGCAAGATAATGTATAGGCGTTTAATCAATGCCTCATCTACACCTGTTATTTCCGATGAGCAAGTGCTATTATAGAAGAATCTTCGTGCGGTATTGCCATCGTTCGTATTCCCGCTAACTTGCCGAGGTTTGTCGACGATTAATCCCAACTCCTCCCTGAAACGTTTTTGAACAACTTCTTTCTTTTCTTTTTTTAATCTCTTATTTTCCTCAGTTGAAGCAGACCAAGTCTTAAACGAAAGATTATAGGAAATATGCAATATCATTTCCATGCAGCGAATCCAGGCGTGTAAGGTGGACAATCCGTATTGGTAGGCGTTTTCGTTTTCGGGTCTGGCAGTTACTTTCGATAGGTCATTCATTAGCCGTGGAGTAGCCCCACATATCGTGCATGTGGAACCAGATGGAGTATCTGTAAGGACCTGAGCCACCTTTCCATCGATCATCGTTAGAAATAGTTCATGCTTCACATTTACTACAACACCATCTTTGTTTATAAGTGATGCTTGTGCAGCCCTAATTTGTTTTTTAATATCATCAACAACTGCCTTGGTTTTTTCTGGAGTTTCCTTACAAAACTCAATAGAAATGGGTCTGCAAAAACGGACAGATGAAGGTACCGGATTTTGCCAAACAACGGATCCCGATTGCACATCAACTAATCTGATGGGGACTAATGAAGTGATGAACAAATTGGCATCTGAAATTGTTTCTGACTCTTCTGCAAGTATTTGCTTGTATTGGCTTTGACCAGATGAACCATCACATCCCCATTTAGAATAAAGGATCAATGTTCTATGTTGTTTTTGGAAAACAGAATCGATTTTTAAAATTCTAGCAGCAGTATGATCCAATAAATCTTGTATATTAATCACTTTAGCATAAGTATTCGTGATTTCGATTGTAGAAGATGGTGGATAACAGGATCTTTTTATTTCTTGTATTTTGTAGTAAGGCGGGAATATACAACACTTTCGTTCGTTGATTAAGTTTTTCAGGTACATATATTGTGCTTTTGTTAGATCTAAATCTATAAAAGCACTCAATGCTTCCGTATCGGAAAGAATCTTCATCTGGTCTGAGTCGTTCCACTTACTTGAGATATCTAATTTCTTTTGAGTGTCAGCGGTTCTTAATTCTTCGACAAGATGAGCTTCTGTGTACTCACGTAAAGCCCGTAGTCCCTGCAGATAGGCGTTTTTTATATGCTCGAAGCCATAGTCTTGGAGTAGAAGAGTGTTTTTCCTCTTCTTGGTAGATTCTGAGGAGTCTCCATAAGCCACGCATGCTCGTCCTCGTTGGCCAGATGTTGATGGCGTAGAATATTGTTCAGAATCCGGTAAATTTAACGAATACCTTGAGTCCAACCAAGTACAATACTTCTGTAAAAATGTTTCTTTTTTCCGAGATGCCAGGGCCCAGCGTTTGTTGAAAATAGGAAGAATGTGCCTTTGTATGTCACTAATTATAAAACACAAGTTGTTTTCAGAAACATTCAGCTTTTCCACTAAAACTTTGGATAATGATTCCATGGTCTTGCCGCCCTCTATATAGGGGATTATGAAGTCTCGTTTGGTACAGCTGAAGGAAGACATTTTAACACTTCACAATCTGCAGAAATAATAGGCGTAGATGAGATTTGCTTCACTTGAAGTTACACTGATGTAGATGGTTCGAATAGTTTTTGCTTCCCTTTAAATACTCATTTTACAATATCGAATTGGTACCTACATCATTATTATCTTGTAATTTCCCACGCAAACCGAGTGCAAATTTGATAAGGTCCCTTTGTTATCACGAAATAATGAAGAAAATATCCAAAAAGTTCTATATTGTTCATGTGAATGGTGTCAGTGGTAAACCGCAAAAGATACTAATTTTCGGGTTCTGACTTTTATCAGTTTTTTTCTCATATCTTCTAAAACCGCAAATATCCGCAGCTGATTTTTTTTGCATTCTATTTATGAATAGTTAGACTACTAGTCGACGCAAAAAGTAGCGCTTGGGCAAACGTGGGTAATACTGAAAACCTTCGACGAAAAAACATACAAGTGAAAAAAAAGGTATGTCACTTTTTAAGTAATTACTGAAATATTTTTCTTTACTTTTAAAATCATTAAGCTGTATCGCAAAAAGCATAAAATAACCTTTCTAAAAATGTATAATACTGCATATCTGTACCAAGTATTTTTTTCACAATATGGTATTGAAACATGTATACGCAAAGACTTGAGTTTGGCACTTCTGTTTTCTATGTATTTCTATCTAAGAAAAAAAAAATAATTTCGCGTATTAAGAAAAAAAATCGTAATGAATATTATAATTTGACTATTAGAAAACCTAAAAGAATAGCCATATTAGCCAAATTATGATATTCGTAAAAAGCATTTTTGATATGCGCTTGTTCTACCATTTTCCATAGTGCATCGGCCCTGTCGAATGCCGTCAATGGTGCTGACATCGCTTTGAGGCGCGCGCGGAACACGAGGCGCCATCGACCCGGGCCTGGCCCTTACCAGACGGCGAGCAATTGGCTGCGCTTACGGTGGCCGGGAGTCGGCTATCGACTTCCGACGCCCAGGGTGTCTCCTCCTACGGCAGCTGGGGGCGTGAGGGCGCAACGATTACATCTCCCTCACGCGCTCCGCCTCCTCCTTCGCGAGTATTATTGCTTCGCAGAATTTCCCGCTCGCTCCGTACCATGACCTGGACCATGGCCGGACGCGACAGATCACCGCCGCCGATCACCGCCACGAGGACACGGTGATGCTCCGCTCAACCCACCTTTGCTCCACCGTGTCTTCAGGTCGATCCACACAGTGGTAACACCCGGGCGTTTCCTCCCGCCTTATCCGAAACAGGAACCTCCCGAAACAGTCATGTCCGGTGAGGACCTGCGTCAGGCGGAAGGTGAGGACGCCGTGGCGCCTCTCAAGCCACTTCTCATAGAAGAGGCCTAAACATTGTTTTTTTTGTGTCGTTTTACGAACTATCATATGATAATATTCTTATAGTATAACAAAATGTAAAAAAAGGAAGAACACAAATATCTGTTGTTGGAAATCGAACATAGGTTTGCAAAGCAGTCATCGAACCGCTAAGCTATTTTCTTTGTTGAAAGTTGACTAAAATAGCCGTTCTATATTATGTCATGATTAACTGCATAGCTCCTTAAAGGTATAGCGGGATGATAATCATTTATAAGGGTAAATCTGTAACTATCTGCTATATTCGTTCGTGCTGTACTCGTTCTTTTTTGTATTTCTGTGTTATTTCTTTGCGTCACGTTTACCGCAAATAGACGTTTTTTCTTTCTTTTTTCGTTCTTTCTATATTCGTTCCGTACTCAGCCCATTGAAGTAATAGAATAATTCGACTGTCGCCATACACTGCTATATTGTGTTATCTTCCATCTCAGTCTCATTTTCTACCACCCACCACCACCCACGTCTTACGTCTCGTCACGTCTTTTTTCATCCACCCTGGAGATGTCATGATTGAATGCATAGCTCCATAAAGGTAAAGCGTGATGATAATCATTTAAAAAATTAAATATGTAACGATCTGCCATATCTTCGCTCGTCTTTTTACAATTTGCGGTAAACTATAGATGAATACGAACAAATTGCAATATTGCTCATCCCCATAGCAAATAGCGTGATAATTTATAGCCTACATACTAACCAGACTTATAGAGAATAAGTATGCGATATTTGAAGAAAATCTATCGAGTAGTTTTTGCGTGATACTGAAACAAACATTCAGACTAACAGACAAAATATCTAATAAATATTTTATCGGCAATAGAATTGTACCAACAGGCTTAGCATGACGCTTTCTATTTGTTGGAAGAATAGACATAGCTATTCCTATACCAAGTGACATTTCGTTTCTCCATTTTTGACATCGCACCGTAAAAATCCTTCTACAAATTATGATTTTGTCGATCGTTTGTACCGATCGTTGTCTAGGTCCTTTTTTATGTAGACTATTTGAGAAGAAAGTTTTCTATCACAAACTGTCAAAATCACACTGATGACTGAAAGTTGTCTAAGGTAGTGAAGACAATTTTAATTTGTAGTCGCCATGCTAAAGACAATAGAAAAGTTTTTACTCGACGGCCACGAAATATAAAAATGGAATGAAAAAATGGAATTTTTCACTTTTTGTATAGAAAATGTGAAAAAATATTACCTACACGTTGAGTTTCAGGAGTTTAGGGGTTCGAAAATACCCATAAAGGGGATCGAAATTTTCATTATTTTTGCGATAAGACACACCATTTTCGAGATATAAGCAATATAAAAAAAAACGTGAAAACTACAGAATTTCGTAAAAAGTGCAGTTGACTCTTTCTACTTTGCTGCCGTCGTACTGTCTTCATAGAACGTTATTTTTGTCTATTCTTCCGTCGACAAAACGGTGCTCGTGCTAAGCCTGCTGGACCTCGCAAAACTAACTTAAATAAAACCATGTCTAGTTTTGACTTCGCAACGATTTTACCATATGTATAGGTTATACAGCATAGGATCATGATTTTCCACCGCTGGCTATTTTCATTATCAAAATTCGTCAAAAATAACGTGAAAAATTAGGTGCTTATATTAATAATGATTTTTATGCGACGCTCGTTGATATTAACATACATTTTCAGTCATAATTTCGTCCCGAAGCTGAAGGCAAAATCTGGTAAAATGCAAGATTAAATTTGTTTCTGATAGCTAATTTATTTCTCCCTCGAGGCGTCGTGTACACTCAACCGTATTAACTTATAACAATGTTATCATACAAAATCTTTGCTGTTTTAGGGTTCCGTACCCAAAAGGTGCCAACGATACCCTATTACTAAGGCTCCGCTGTCCATCCGTCAGTCTATAGAGGTATGAGGAACAGGGTGTAAAGCTCACTCATACTCTATAGAAAAGGGAGGATCCTCCGACCAGACGGGTGTTGTGTCTGGTGGGCAACTGCCCAACGATTGATGTCGGGATGTTGTATATATGCTAGATGCGCGGTAAACTCTGATTGCGCGATGCAGGATTTTGTGTGACGTCATTGTGACGTGTAGCTCGAATGTGGCGATGTAAATACCGCTACAAGTCTATCTATCAGCGGTCCGTATCTCATGAACTGTAATAGTTAGACAGTCGAAATCTTCAAAGAGTGTGTATTTCTATTGCCGCTATAACAACAAATAATAAAAATAAAGTTAAAAATTAAAGGGAGTCCCCAATAAGAAACGTGTTAAAAAATATGTAGTGTTAAATATTTTACGGTGGTACGGAACTCTTCGTGTGCGAGTTCGACTCGCACTTGGCCGGTTTTTTTAAATTTAAATTTCGCAGGTGTTTTTGAGTTGTTTTGTTAAGTTAAGGATATAATTAATCATTTCTGAGATGTCATTTGAGAATTTTTTTTTTTATAATTTTTGGATAATTCCATTGTTGATTTAATTTCATAAATCATTCACTTTTTTTGTTTGAAAATAATAAAACAAGTTTTAGGAAGATTTTTGGTGCTATGATTTGAAATTGCTGCAACAGCCAATCGATTCTGCAAAATTCTCACTGTGAAAATTCAGTCAATTCCTACTATCAGGTGAAGTTTCATTTCACTTCAAGCTCACTTTATCTAAGTTTTCACTAAAATAGACCATTCTATGAAGTACAAAAGTAGTGTGAATCAGTAAAAAGTATAAAATTCTCAGCGAACGGAAAGTAGAAAAGTCAGAAAAATCCCATGTTGGACCACCAGATCTTAATTTTGTTTTTCAGGCAGTTGATTTTGTTAATTTGTTTTCAATTGAAATTAAAGTCAGATTCTTAAAATGCAAGTTATTTCTCAGTTCGGAAGCAGTTAAAAATTAACCGCAACCAAACGACGTCTATCTAAAACGAAATCTAGCCCAAAATAAGCAATTAAAATCCCAAAACAAAACACACTTTTGCTGGTAATCTAGAATAAATGTCGCCATCAGATAGTCTTTGTGGCAACACACCGAATAGCTCATTAAAATGTGCCCCGCGATTTCTAAAGTACCGTATAAAGAGAAAATCACAAAATAAAAACGTGCAACGTTATTCGTCTGTATCTCAGTCACACATAAACCTCACAAATTGACCCATTTCAAGTTGAACGTAAAACTAAAGGCCCACACACATTACCGGGAACCCGGCAACCCTGCCGGGTTACCAAGGACGATACTTTACCACTTACAGGTCAATAAAAAAGCGAGTACAACATAATTGTGGTAATAACATTATGAACGTTAACTTTGTGGAAGAATTAGTTTTTGTTTGGTTTTGTATAGGGAAACATTTGTAGCCTGCTATAAACAATTAATTAACCGGGACCAGAATTAATTTAAAACACAAACACTTATTACAAAACAAGATCTAAATTTAGCCCGAGACTAAACCTTCACCCAGTTTTTGTATTTCGAACTTTATTCCGACTTAGGTAAAGTTTTTAATCAAAACTGATACCTTAAAATCGAACTAAGCTGTCAGCTTTTAAAGAACTCCAATTTGATTACTGGTAGGTTCTTATTTCAAAAACTGGCTCGTTAATTTAAACCATATCCAAAGAAAAACCTTGTTTTGTAATAAGACCGAAAATATTTATTTGCGGATAAGTGTCGTTGTAGCTTAGAGTTTAAATATTTCATTTTAAAAAGTAAGTAGTGCTATGATATGATTCAGTTGATGCCTACAAAATGTTATAAGGAAAGGTTGCAGTTTCTAAAAAGAGCAATGAACAATCGTACGAAGCCGCAAAAGGATTGTACCTGGCAAGGAAAAAGCTGCACGGCCACCTTCAGTGGATGTCGAAAAACTATGATAAAACTGATGTGTTCCGTCTGAGTTTAACAAGTTGCTCGGAACACCAATTCATCTGCCTACCTTTGATGATTATCTACAATTACTAGCTATCGATAATTAAAGTTCAGACAACTGGGATTATTCTAATACTGAATGATTATAAAATGAAAATGAAATGAATCCTAAATATTTCCATACTATAAATGAAGTAACTCTGGCTGTATGTCTATCTGTTACCCTCTCACGCCTTAACGGCTGAATGAACTTGGATGAAATTAGGCAGATGAATAGAGTTAGGACCTGAGATACTTTTTTATTCCGGTAGAATAGAATAGAATAGAATACTCTTTATTATGTACACCATAAAAATACGTAATACGTAATATGTTCCCGTATGATAATTTCCGACGTACACGCGGGCGAAGCCGCGGGCTAAAGCTAGTCTAATATAATCATAATTCTCGGTTATCGAGCGTGATAATTCTACCAATATTTTCAAAAGATTATTATTTTAAAACACATGTTTATCACTGTCTACGACAACGTTATGTTAACTGAATTCAATATGATGCCAGCCGCCGTAGCAGTTGTTGAATTATTAATGTAAAAGCTTCATGAACGCATTGCTGGGTAGATACAACCTAGTTTTACACGGACGCGGAATAAATTTATGAAACGACACACCTTTTCATCGTCTTCTTTAACATCTCCGCGTTTTCTTTAGCTCACCAATTTTTATGATATTGAGTAGATGACCTGAGGGCCTTGACAAAATGACACTCCATAAGCTTAACGATGATACAAAATTTAAAAAAAAATAGGATTGACGTACAATAATAATTCATTAATTTCAAACGTAGTCCGTACATTATAAAAAACACATTACATTAAAATAATCAACAACAAATTAAATTAAATTTTAAAATTACACATACACTTTAGAATTACATAAACAATGTCCAGCAATACAATTAAATTAAATGCAGATTGAAACAATCAATAACAAAATTAGACATACACAATGTAATCATAAACACATGTCAAATAATACGAGGAGAGGCGCTAACATGAAGGTGCATCCACCTTTATATCAGGGACAGGTCTCACTGCGCGGATAACACCCTCAGGAGACTGTTCGAGCTGCTTCGTAGGCGACTTAATAGTGAAGCGCTCCACTTCCTTAAGATCGCGAAAAAATCATCGGCCCGCGCCTCAGCAAACATAGTCGAAGCACTACAAAACAGCGGGAGCCCTAAAAGTATCCTGAAAGCATTGTTGTACTGCAGGCGCAGTGCGCTTTAATCCCGCTGCGTATAGTAAAAAAAAAAGTACATAAACTACCCAAAAGCTAATGTCAATCCTGCAGAAAGACATTGTAAAAATACGAAACTCTTTGATAGCGGATGCCACTTGTCTAGGCCCTCTAGTAGTTCTAAGTGTTCACCGTTAACATCTGCAATATCAGAGGCATAGCAGGTGCGTTTTCCACTTTACAAAGTAAAAAAAAAAAAAACAGAGAATGTCTTAAAACGAAAAAAAACCTCATTGTATTCTATTGCAAGGTCTCAACAGCTAGAATATAAGTATTTATTTACTGAAAACCTAGTGAAATATAGTCGGTTAGACCTCTGGATTTTATCTTCCGGAGATTAAATGTTCAGACCTCTAGCCCTGCGTGGTTTTGAACGTGATTCCTAGGGCTCATTTCATTTTATTTTATTTTGCTGCTAAAAACTTTTTCCCCAGAACGATCTTTTGGCTATGTTATTGAAGTAAGTATTTCTAGGAATAAAATGTACTTAAATCCTGTGGTCGTGGTCTCTCAAAACCTTAATGATGCATTTTAATGACTCTTGAAAAACCTGTGCAATACTCTTCGTTGAAATTATAAAAACTGAATTGTGTCTCCGTTGTTATGCTTGAAAGAAATTGTGTCGGTAGTTGTTTGTTATTTATTTTATTCTCAATAATTACGTAATGGGTCTTTGTTGACTGACTATAATAATTTGTGTTGACATTTTTCTCTCATAAGGACCGTTACACGAGCGCTCAGCGAGTTATCAGAAACATGAGAAAATCATATCTACCTAGTGAACATTTAGTTACTTGACAATAATAATTATGTTAATAATAATAATAAACATTTATTTCAGAAAAAATCCATATTTTAACACACACATTTTAAAAAACAACTAATTCACATCAAAAATAATACAAAACAAAACAATCATGTCATCAATCATGTTAATCAACCAAATTAAAATCCACTCCGGAAGTGACTGAGCACTCAAACAGATTCTCATTACATCTCATCTTCATTGTCTTACAAAAACACTTGAACAATCAGAGGAAAAGTGAACATTCAAAGTGCGTCAATTGAATTATTCTAACTAAGGCGAATGTCATCACTCTACTTAAGGCGAAGATTAAATAATAATGAGTTGGAAGGCAAAGTGATGACATAAAATCTCGCGGGAAAATTGCTGGAGACACTCGTCTTTACTCTCAAGTTTGCATAATGAAATACTTGTGGAAATACAATATAACTTGAGTAGGAGTCAAGTAAAGCAGGCAATTTGTATTTTGCTAACTTTTCATTTAGTTATAATAGTAAGATAACTTTGTTATGAAGCTGTGACGTAATTATTAAGTTTGCAGCGTTTATAATGCTAGTTATTCACAATGGCGGATGCGAGATAATGCTATGTATACATAAAATACCAAATAAAATCAGAAAGAAAAAGTTACAATAAAATTTTACATCAGCTCATCAGCATCAGAAATAAAATGTTAATGGAGCATTATTATAAATTTTACTGTCTGTTCCTTGAAAAGAACCTTTAATCCTTTAATCTGTTGTCAATTATTTATTTGATTTGTGGGTAGGTACTGGCTCCATTATTCAGTTTATAAAATACGAGTTAAAACTTAAATATCCCTGAGCCATATTTAAATTACGTGAAAAAAATAGTTTCGTTACTTTCGTAAAATGCTTGCATCTTATTTTCAATGGAAATTATTCTTCATGTACCTACTGCAGCTATAAACTAATTTTCTATTCATTTGTTTAAACTTCTAGGAAATAATAACACCCGACTAATACAGCTAAATATTTTCTACTTAATGGAAAATTCTGATAACAAGACCTCATTTTAGAAGAACCGACGGAAAAGAAGAATGGCAGCACTCCACATAACCTGTGTGTCGCATTTAGACTTCGCGTGCATTCGTAAAAATACTTTCAAAAGATAGATAAATTATATAAAATATAGAATAGATATTTCAAATTAAGATAAAAAGGTATTGCATACTTTTTTAACATTGGGTTTCACCAGAAAAACGTTGAAACGCTGGCTCCGTTTTTACTGACTCTATGACAATTAGCCAAAAAGTATAATATGATGTCACCAGTACGACATTAAAGGATGGCGGAAATGAATAGTTCGAATAATTACTACTAAAGGGAAAAGTGGCACTAGTTGTTCACTTTGTACATTACACATACACCCTTTACACATAATTATGTCATCGTGTCCCATAGTGATTCATGCACTTCTTTGCAAAGCAGACATAATTCTGATGTCTTGATGATAGACAAAATATCTTTTGTTATTATAATGGTCTTATACCTTACACAACGTAAAGAAAGGTTAATCAAAGAAAACGATTTGAGATGAAGAAAGCAAAAATATGACCTAGGGATACGTCCAAATTGAACTATGCACGATGGTTTGTTGCTTTGCAACTGCAACCCAACGCTCTATCGCTTTGCGTCGTGCATCGTGCACGGCCGGATTGGCTCGGACTGATAAGCTCCCCGCGGCACGTGTCCCTAGAGATGTAGGGCGACGTCGTGCGATATGTCTGACAATACTCGTATTGGAAAAGGTCGTGAGGCAAGATATCTGGCGACGTTGGTCGACATCGCCCGATGTTGCCTGACTTCGCACGACATCTCTATGCGACACGTGTCGCGAGACGTGCCTCGGACTACGACTAGTGAATACGAGGCTTTATCACTGACAATACTTGTCAATGGGTTTAATGACAGCACTGTCAGTCGTGATGCTATTTACAAATATTTGCAATACTACAAATACCTAGCATTTTATTAAACTTACTAAGACGAATGTAGAATTTATGACCTGGAAGGATTCAGGCCGCACATCCCATTATGTTGTCATATGTATTGTTGTGGTCGGCGTATTCCTATCTACTATGGTGAACTAAGCCAAAATAAAACATTTATTTGGTAGTTGAATACGAAAGCAATCATATTGTCAATTACAGTACATTCTAAACTTAAAAGAACTTCGTCGAATAACTAAGCGGCCGGGTGACCTGCTATTATCGTCGGCATCACCGTAAGATGCTCATCAGATTATGCTAGCATGCTACTTTTGGCATAGCTTTAACCTCGATCATCTCTGCACACTTGGATTACGTACAATCCTCGTGTTCTATGCTTCACCATAGATGCAATAAAAGTAGGAAAGTAATCAATTCACAACTATTCACGACCACACATCAAGACATAGAAGTGACATTAAAATATGACAATTATGACATTTCTGATTTGAAGGATGACATCAATAGACTTTAATGTTGCCATGAAAACGAAGTCTTAAAAAGGTATAAATAGTGAACGTATAAACGATGAGGGTAATAAATCACTTATTTATAACCTACTTAACTTAGAACATCTTGCAAATACAATAAGGCACTGGCTCCAAAGCTGTGTTTCAAAGGACAGGAGTCTTCATCTCCAAAATGTATTAGGGTTGATAGAACAGAACTGAGCTATCGCAGCAGTAATCAACGTCTAGTCCTGTTATATTCGTCTACAAATCGAGGTAGCAAGTCTCTTTGTAATTTAAACGATCGAACCACTACCACTAAAGTTCTGCTAATTAGAATATTACAGAAATATAAATGCCATATTCTGGTAAATATGGTAACTTCACTGCTACCGTCCTAGGTTCTGCGTTTCGCAAATATTTAAATATATATGTATTGTAATAGTATTATTGCAGATATAATAAAAGATTTGTTTCTCCTTTTTTATCTTTGTGTAGCTTAATGAAGAAAAGCTAATGCATACAGAATAAAGGCATGTAATTGTTTCGTATTTATAATTCACGTACTTTCATTCATGCACACTTCGGAAATTAAGCGACACCAGAACTTCCATTTTTTTTTTGTTTCTTCAACTTCAATTGTTTCAGCAATTTCGGAGTTATGTTACGGTTGGTGTGGCGAATAAAATTGTTATCCTTAATAAAGTTTCAATTCTCAGAGAAATTTTGTGTCAGTCTCCTTGTAATTTTGTATACTAAAGACTCGAGCGAGTTTGAACAAAACAACCATTAGACTTTATGATAAGTTTATGAGTTTATTGAATTAGTATAAATACCGAGACTTAATTTTATTTAGATACATTTTGAGTGACCGTGTTATAGCTGTCAAGATATTGTTTAACTTTCTAGTTATGATAATATGATACAATCTGCAAATTGAAAATACCTAAAGAAGAAGATTTACCTTTAAAAGTCAAGTTTATCTTATTTGCTGACTCATTCGAACACACTTCAACGCAACATTAAAACAAAAAACCACTTTAAAATTGACAAACAAAACATAACAGACAGTTACAAACCATAAAGTTAGAAGTTCTATTTTGCACCATTAAAAGCGTTTTACCGCTGCTTATTTGAGAAAAACTGTCAGATTTTACATTTTGTCGTGACACAAGGCTGGATTTTACGGTTTCCTGCAGCATGGCTGCAAAAAAAATTTACACAGAAGGTCGGCTCTACACAAGGAGCAAAAACAGGCGCACGCACACATAAATTCTTACGTATGGCGATCTCGGTCGAATCCCAGTCGCAAGTGCGCTTGCACTCGCTGTACGTGAAACGTGTCTGTCTATGGGTGCGTGAGTTTTCGCTCGTTGTTTGAAGCTGAGCTTCTATAACTATTTATTTTATGACATGGGCATGTAATCCCGGGCGTCGGGCTGTGTGCCCGCTGAGGCCGTGTCTCCAGTGTCACCCAGGCGATTAAAGTGATTTACAATGTGGCGCCTGGCCCAAGAATTAAGAAGTTTATTTTAGTTCTTTGAACTGGGATTTATTAGGAAACGTATTAGGTGTGTACACGTTTTAGTATTCTTACAATGTATGTGGGTTTCATTAACGTTATTGCTAGTAATTCCGGAAGCGTGGGTTCCATTGTAGTACTTTAACCATATAAGTTTTAGTTTCCTATGTTTGATACATGAAAAGTTACAAGAAAATACGTATACTTTGTGTTTCATCCGTGCTTGTCACTGTTGTATTGATAAGACTAATGGCGGAATATTCAAGCTCATTCTGACACTATCACTTAAAGATGTTTTGAAAACTATTAAAATTAAGTGTCGTTTGAGTATATTTGTGAGTACTTACTACTCGCAACAGGCGCGCGGCGTGCGTGTATGACCAGATGTATGAACGTAAACGAGGCAAAAGGAGTATGTAAGGATCGTAGCAGGTGACGTTCTGTAGTTTCTGACTACCCCCATGGGAAGAAGAAGGCGTGAGTTTATGTATGTACTTACTACTAAATGAAACATCAAATAATTTCTCAATTCTCCTTAAAGCACATGTAAATTACAAATAAGAAGCCATTAAATCAGTATGTCCTCAATTATTTAATTGGTGTAGCGTTTCTATGTCGAATATAGTCGTAGGTATACGTCAGTGGTTTAATTAAGATAATATTGTGTATCAAAGATTTACCTTAATGGCCTGTACTTGAATCGCTCGGGTATATGTGTTTGACGAAGTGAAATATGAGTATATAAATATGTTTATATACAAGCTGGTTATGTAGTTTGGCTAATGAGCTCTGTTTGACTACAAAATAATGTTGAAATAAGTCTTACTCCAGTATTAATCGTTAGAAGTTTTCAATAAAACCGGTAAAACATAATAATAATTATCATAATAATTATTATCGGTAGCTTGGACCCTGTTCCCGATACCGGTGGGCCACTATTTTTTATATTTTTAAATGTTTTTATATTTTTATATTCTAATATTTAAAAATATAATTTATATGTATATATATATGGAATAAAGGAAATAATAATTATCTGTTTATTAAAGTTAAACTGTTCGTTGCCTAAAAACGTTAGGGACCGCTTAGTTACAGTAGCGACAAAAAATCTAGAACATAATTATGTTAATTCATTTGGGTACTATAATACCTCAGATAGACTAACACAGCCAAAAACTGAAAACAATTCTCATTTACATTGGAGAGTTAAAAAAAGTCCGTAATCAGTGCTCAAAAAGATTGTAATAATTTTATTTAATGATCTTCATTAAGGCCTAGGTACTTAAACAACCGAGTTTCCATTTCGGAACTTCAAAATAGAATTAAATACGCTAGGCATATAATTTAGCTGAAGTACAAACGCCGTGTTTCTCGAAACAGGATCCTTAAAACGAGGTTCAGTAAGAAGAGACTGAATCTCTCCAGCTTACTAATAATAAGTAAAAAATCAAAAGAATTTAACAAGTGGTGTTTCGTAGCAGCGTAGGACGGCGATGACAAATGCTCCCTCGGGCCTGCTCCACTGTAACTTGAACTGAAAATCCCGCAATGTTCACCAACTTATTCCCACTCATCTGTTATGTTTCATTTGGGTCGAGTTTAATGAAAATGATAAAAATATTCAAGCTACGCTTAGTCTATTGTTGTACGTTTTTATTGTACACTAGCTTTGTTTGATAAAAACTGCGTGTACTCGATACGTCATCAATACAAAGGCCAATTGTTTCATACTTTATTAGAATTACAATTTCGTTCATTTTCAATTATTTTGCGTGTTGTTTCCCTGTACCATGTATTAAATGAGGTCTTTTACTCCGTTTATTAGAAAGTAAATTACCATCGTATTGCCGTGAGAGCTTCAATTTTGCATGTTTGAATTCGTGACGTCATGTAATCACAAGTCTGTGGAGTGTTTACACGTACGCCGGTTACAAACGCTTATCATCCATTACGACTTAGGTACAAACTCAAGCACTGTCTGGAACAACTTTATTATTCTCTTCAGATTAATGCACGAGTATCAACGCGAAAATGAGATAAAAAACTTTTCGTTCTTACCGCAAAAATCCATTCCCAAGTTAAACAGATCTTTTCACGTTTTTTGCTCATTGAATCTGAGAGTTTTTGTTCCATATTTTTAAAGATTATCGCTGGAGTTAATTTGGAACTTTACCCTAATGAGAAATGTAAGGCAGATATCTAAAGGGGTAGGTGTAAATTACAGGTGGCCAGAAGACGTTAAATTCTGGACGGAACTTTTAATTAGAATGAGTGACCTTCGTTATTATTAGTTAATTAAGTTTGATTGATATTTGAATAATTTGGAGGCGTTTGTAATTTGAAGTTAAACGAGGCACTTATTAAGGAATAACTGATTGCATTTACTGATAATTAAAACATCAACTTAACAGAATACTTTTTAAACGGCTCACTTTCATTTCTGCTTCCAGCCTGAATTTTTAGATAGAGAACTTTACATGAATATGCATGTCAAAGTCGAGTTACGAAAGTAAAGGATTATTAAACAGCTCTTGAGCCAAACTGCGGGGATAATGACTAGAGGCTCAGAAAGGGTCTAGAAATTTAGTAAATTGTAGTAGGTACCTGACTAAGGGATTTCATAGGCTTTGGAAGCCTTGAGCGTAAATGTGCGAAACGAAGTTGTTAAAATTTAAGAGGTGGAATTAGAGGACATTATAAATGAACGTATACAATATAAGTGAAAGATAAGTGAAGAAAGCGATGGATGAGATCTATGATGGAACGAAAGAGCCCAGAAGATACCAGTTCACTCTTGCTTTGAAGGCTGACAGGTCAAATGTGGAAGGGAACACAGACGCTAGCAAAGTTTTCCACACTGTCTCTGCGCATAATAAATGCGGAGGAGAAGCGCTGAGTACGACTGTTCGGGATATCAACCAAATGCGGATGGTACCCTGCAGTAAGTCTGATAGTCCGGTAATAGATACACTATGCGCGGTAAGTTGATTCTAGCATCGGAAGTTGTTGCAAGTTGCTTTTATAATTATGTGCTGCAATAGCCGAACAACAAAAATTACAAGATCCTCTGCGTTTCTTATGTTGCAACAATCCTTAAGTTCCTAAACTTCGCTGCAGTGCGTGCGGCAATCCAAATTTATTTAGCACGATGAATGATATTTGCACAGAACATACATGCTGGAATAAGATAACAACTAGTATAGGTCATTTAAGTAACCATAGGCACAAAGCAAACCAATTCAGGTCCTTAATCATAAGAATCAAACAGACAGGATGGAGATAATTATGACTTTAAGGCTTGCACATACTATTTTTGTATCGGCATAAGATAAAAACAGCAAATTCGATGAGTTGAACACTTAGATGTATCCGACAACTCGCGAAGCAAGTGTGTTCTAGTGTGTACAAGGCTTTATGGGTTTCGTTATAAACGTGCAAGCAGACAGAAATACGAAAACGATAAGATTCAACCTGATGATAAGAGTCTCTAACTAAGTTAAAGGATTCCTTTATCAATCACAACACCTCTGCAAGATAGAATTTGTTTATGAATAAACTTTACCAATCAGTTTACAAAACTCTTCTAGGTACAGTTGGCGTTAATTTATTTCAGAACCCATTTATTTTCCCATGGCTATGTTTCATTGAACGTAATTAAAATTGAGTATAATTGTGGCACGAATAGAAGGAAACGGAAGGGACCGATTGCTACGTGCTTGCAAACTAATTACAAATATTATAATTTATTGCCAAAATAATGGGGAATATTTTGCGAGCTAATTATCTGATAATATTTTGGCAAAATATTGTGCCATGTGGACTCTTTTTGGGGAGGCACTTCATTTTCCCTTAGGGTGTCAGTTATCATTGAGTGAATGAGTAGAATCGGTCTGGATAGATCTGCCTTCACCAATTCTGCAGGGTGAATTATATGCATACATACGATATTTCGCTATTTTAGGTTAGTCAGAATTTGACTCTCAATTGTATAAAGTTTTTGGTACAGCACATTGTTGGCACGTTGAAACTGTAGTAGTTCTTGTAAAAACTTTTCTAACTTAATTTTTAAATACAAAAATTGATTTTGTAAGCCTTGCTTATATCGTTCTATAAACCGATATAGTCAGCAGTACGAAACTTTAAAAGGGATTTTAACATTATATATATGTCGGAAATACGTTAAATCAATCGTTTGACTTTGACTAATCGGGACGCTAGCGCCACCAGGTGGCGCTCCATAGAATCTATAACATAACGCTTGACCAGAGTTAAGGCAGAGTTTGTTGTTGGTGGTTAAGCAGTGAATACGTTGAGAAACTCTCGCGCGTTCCGTGTAGTTGTGTCGTGTACGTACAATGTGTGATTCGCTAGTGTAATTAATTTGATCGTAGATTATAAATTGATTTGAACTGCAAACAGTTTTTCTATTGCGCAATAAAAACACTACCCATAGTAAGCCCACAGTAGTTAAAATATGACTGATAATAACGAGAGAGACGTACCTTCTCCGTCATATATATATCTTTATTTTCTCTCTTCACAAAGGTTCACATATTTATAAACATAGAGACAAGCGTATCGATAACAATACACATAATATTATCCTTTGTGAGAGACTGCCGTCCATACTAGGATACCCAGTGTGACGGATCACCAGGCTCTCACCCCAAATTAAATCTAATTACCATTGCAGTGGTAAATGTTCAAACCCTAGACAAATTAAATATTGATGAAGGGAAAAAACAGACATGTTTAAATTAATTAAACAAAACAAAAAGAATTGAAAAAGTATTGAATTAAATAAAAATTGGTATAGTAATGGTTTGGTTGGTGTGGTATGGTAATTTGGTATGTCTATTGTGCATGTGAAGTGTAAGGAGAAGTAGAATGATGGTGTGAGTTCACACTCACGTGTGTAGGGTGTTTGTTACAGTCAAAAACCCGAAATTATTAAATATTATGAGGGAAGAATGAATAGCTACTCCGTGGCATCATAGTCCAATTTTTGTAACCAGATTGAGAGCAAACTATACTATTTCAATGTTAAAATCCCTTTCAAAGTTACGTCTCGATTCACCCCTGCATCCCTATTCACCCCGTTTGACGGTACCTATCTTCCACGATATTGTTGTTGTTTTGCCAAAAAGAGGCTTTTTTTTTGTTTAATGTTGTAGTAATGTTTGACTGACTATCTTGTTCATTTATTATGTGCTGAAGTTTTCCGGAAACGGAAAATCGTTTACCAACACAGGCGATTGAAGCGATTGGTTATTGAAAAACGGGAAGCCAAATAATTTTCTTAAACCAAATATTTATTTTATGACTTGAGTACCTATATAATATTTTTACTTATGATGGGATGAAATTGTAGAGCAGTTTTTGTGAACTTCGAGGCAATACCAGAGATGAAACAATAATTCACTGTCAGTGTTCTATCAAGAAAAAAAAAGGATGAAATAGTTGAGAGTATTTTTCCCAGTTTCATAGAACGTGTTACAAATGACCTAAAAAACTATATTGTACGGATTCATCACATTTTTAGCTTCGTCCTCACTATCGAAGGACAAGATGCGAACTCGACCAAGAATTATGTTTGGAATTTCTTTTTATACTGTCCGCCATCACCAAATTACCAACTCGATAATCCTTTATTTTTTCCAAACTTGTCAAAAGCAGATATTTTAATAACTCTCTTAAGTTGGTAAAAACCAATTAATGTTTGTGGGAAATGTTGTTAGCGGTGAAAAATAAATTATTTCTTTGACATCCGCGGAGTAGGTATCACTTAGGCAACCAGGCGACCGAGGGAGGAAATTCATATTTTTCTCGTATCAAATACTTTTGATTAATAATCCTGGAGCGAGAAGACAGTTGTATTTTTCTCACCATAAGTTACGATTCATTCGTATATGTTAATGTGGATCTTTTCATTTGAAATACATTCTTCTATTTCCTGTATTATTTTTTATTTCCACTATTATTTTCGTTTCAGTTCACTGCAAGATGTAAAGAGTTTAAGGGGATAGAAAATACAGCTTTCTTGCATTTTTTTTAGACATGACAGTAAAAGACTTTCTCGTGTTATAGATTTACTAGCGATTGGCCCCTGACACACGGTTCTTACGACTCAAAAAAACATCGAGACTTATTTACTATACATAAGTTTAATATTATGGTATTATACACATAAACCTTTCGGAATAATGTCTCTAAATGATGGTGCAAACAGTTTAAAAAAAACAACTCGGTCACAAACACATACACATACGCATATTTTTTCCCAACTCGTTATTTTTTGTATTTGTGTGTTTTTTCTTTGCGTCATGTTTACCGCAAATAAATGTATTTTCTTTCTTTTTTTCTTTCAAGGACAGACTGAAAAAGCGACTTTAATTTATAATATGTATAGTTATAGATATAAATCACATTAAAAAGCTTTCTCCTATTACATATTTATAACAACTGATGTAGAAATAGTTAGCACAAACTACGTAAGTAAGTTGATGCAAAGCATATAGAATATTAACTTTGACGCTCAGGGTGAAATATTGTGTGAGTTTTGCCCCAACTTTGCAGGCGTAAGTTTTTTTCTTTTTGTACCAGATAGAAATACGCAGATCGAAAATATTTTGCACGAGACGCATGCATTTGTTTATCGGTTTATTTAGTAATTTGTTATGGAGTACAAAGAAAAGTTTTCTGTCCATATGTCTACAGAAGATAATTAATCGTCAATATTTTTTTTCTATTCATTTCTACGAACTTTTAACTGGTTTCTTGAAACTAAATACTATACTTTAAAGTAATGCATGTATTTAGTACTGTAAAGAGTGCACTAATATTAAATTTATTTACTCAAAATTATAGACAAATGTTAGATCAACTGCAATTTTTAACTGTAATCTTTATAACCGACTTCAAAAAAGGAGGAGGTTCTCAATTCGACAGTATTTTTTCTTATGTGTGTTACCTCGGAAATTTTTTCGAGGTGAACCGATTTTGATGATTATTTTTTTATTTGAAATCTGGTGCTTCTCATGTGGTCCTATGTAATTTGATTTGATCAAGATCTGACCGGTAGCTTAATAATGCGTATTTTTTCCAATTAATATACATTGATGATGTTTAAATAACTTCCTGTCACTGTTATTTAAATATCAAGTAGTGGTATACGAATTTGTGTGGGGTAGGTACCACAACTAACTGACAAAATAACTGACTTCCAAAAAAAACACTACAAACTGAAAAATAACTTTAATTTCGGAAGTCGGGGCAATACACTAAAATACAAAACCAAAGACACCGACTTCCGAAATTAAAGTTATTTTTCACTTTGTAGTGTTTTTTTGGAAGTGTGTTGTTTTTTTTTGTAAAAATGTTTTTCTACAAAAAGTCTAAACTGGAGGTTTCTGCCGTCACCTGCGGGTACTAAAAGGGTTATTAGCTCCATCTAAGTTAAGAATAAAACGACCATGATAACACCGCTATTTTAAAGGGTTTGGTATGACAAAAACTGCCCAAGGCGTTCGAGACGAGACCCTTGTTTTTTTAGGCCATCTCTTTTTTATGTGACAAATTATACGTTGGGAGATACCCTAATATTAGGAGAAACGCTAGTCTGAAATAAAGGACGCTAGAAAAAATTAAACAGTACAGAGGGGTTTTATGTCAAGATAATGTAAAATTCTTAGAATAGAATAGAATAGAATACCCTTTATTATGTACCTACACCATAAAAAATAACAGATATAAATGTAGACATTTTACACAGGGTGACACAATGGGCGGTCTTATCGCTAAAAGCGATCTTTTACAGACAACCTTTGGATGGATTCAAGGGAGAAGGAGAGACAATTCTTGTGTTGCCATTGATTGCTTATTGAAACTAATCACCTACTTTGCGATATTAATATTGTTATATCAATCTGCCTAGCCTTTTCCTAATTCTAGATTTAATAGACCCGGCTTCCAGTTAAACTGGATGAAGTTGAAAGAACAGTATTTTACATGGCGACTGCCTGTCTGACCTCCACAACCCAGTTGCTGGGTAACACAATACCCCTTGGTTGGCTGCTTGTCGGTCTTTTGTGCTTGTGACTGCCATTAACAAATGGCAAAGATCTACGAATGACAGCCGGGACCAACGGCTTAACGTGCTTTCTGAGGTATGGAGGGTCTCGATATGTAAAGGATGGTCACCATCCACGGACCGACCGCGGCAAGCGTAGCTTAACCTTCGATCGACCCGTGCCGCTGTTAACATTTAGCCACGAGCCCTTCTGTGTTGAGATTATATAAAAATACTAGCTGTTGTCCGCGACTTCGTCTGCGATCTAGGATGAAATGTAGCCTATGTCCTCACCCAGGTCATGGCCTATCTGTGTGCTAAATTTCATACAAATCCGTTCAGCCGTTTTGGCGTGAAAACGTAACAAACAAACTTACTTACTTTCGAATTTATAATATTATTTAGGAAGTTAGGATAATGAAAATAAAATTATTTTTCGTACAACACTTTCGAGTTTTTCGAATGACAGAGTTTTTTTTTTTTTTTGTAAATATTTGAAGTTGTTTTTTTTTATCTCAACTCAACTTGCTTAGTTGACTTTCGCAACTTACGTACTTACTCAAGAAAAGAGAAAGTTTTCCTTGATATTAGCAAAGAAAAAAAGTGTGACAGAGGAAAACAAAAATGTCCTTTATAGAAAACACTCCTTTGTTAACATTTAAATAGCACCTAGGTACGTAAACAACATTGTGTGAACTTACAATACTTTTTCATGTTATTTACAAAAGGCTTCACTAAGCTTTTATGTATTTCTCGTCTTTGTTTAATTTAAGTAATTGAGTGTAAGGGAAAATAATCAAGCACTTGAATTTTTTAATGTAAAAAATTATAGCATAGTGTAACTAGCTTTTAAAATGTTTCGTATTCTGAATTACATGTAAACCAACTGAAAAATAAAATGCTTACCCTGGCTGCTCAATCTACAAGGTGGAGACGACAGTCCTAACTTCCTAATTTATAATATTATAAATTCGAAAGTAACTTTGTTTGTTTGTTACGCTTTCACGCCTAAACGGCTAAACGGAATTGGATGAAATTTATCACACAGATAGACCATGACCTGGATAAGGATGTAGGCTACTTTTCATTCTGGATCGCAGAACAAGGCGCGCGTAACAGCTAGTAAAACAATAAATTAAACTGCGTATTTTTAATGCCGTTTCCGGTCTGCATACGAAAATTCGATCAAATATATCCAATAGTCACTTAGCTAGTCAAAGATTGGCAGAACCCATAGTCACTCCCACCCCCACCACTGCTATTCTGTTTATTTGCAAAAATCACTTTTTTAATTTCTATACTAGGATTTATTTGATGGATCCAAAATACTTGCGTTATGGGCAGCTCGCCGTCCGGTAAGGACCAGGCCCGGGTCGACGGTGCGTTGTGTTCCACGCGCGCCTCAAAGAGATGTCAGCATGATTGACGGGGTACGAAAGGGCCGATGCCTGCCAGGGTCGCGGATTGTTCGAATGAGTTACCGTGGCCCTGGCGCATAGGCAACTGAAGGAACACGGGTGAGTTTTAGTCAGTAAGAGTCTGAAACGCCCTTCCACTCCGCCCAGATCGGGAGAAGTTATTTAAAGATTTCCCAACTAAAAAAAAAAATTGCCCTTGTTTTCATTTATTTTCGTATGTATACAGAGTGTGGCGATTAGGTTATCACATTAATTGAAACCACGTATTCTACATTACGTATTTTAAATATACACAATTACAATAATTAACAACTATTAACATTCTAGCCGTGGGACCTTTTTTTTCTTTTTAGTATTTAACAACATTATACTTAATTTGCGATTATTTCGTAACAATACTTTAAAGTTTGTGTAAAATTGTTGATACCATCGCCCCACGCGTATCTAGTGCCTTATTATCAAGGGTGGTTTATTTCGTGCCAATTTTTACGCTGTATATTTTCTGTGAAAAGTTTAGTTTTCTATTTTTAGTAAAATTGTTTATTTTATTATTTTAACAGACTGATAACAACTTGTAATAACCGCTGTACTGTTTAATGTGATAACTTATTGCCACTCTGTTTAATCTTGTTTTAGACTCTAAAAAGGCACTTTTCGTCATAAAAGCTTGTGCAATCTTAAAGTGTTTATATATAAAAAAAAAACATAAAAGAAACAAAACAAAAGCGTATAAATGACAGATCCACGTTATGTCAGTCCGGTGACATTTCCGCGTAGTGCATTTGTTCTCTATAGTAATGAAAGAAGGCCGCTATCAAAATAGATTGTAACAGTTTTTTTCTTACCAAGATTTTCCATTCCCATCTAGTTTCCTTACAAGATATTACTTAACAAAAGCTATTATAGTTCTTACAATTGTTATGATTAAAGTGGGGATTTTTCTCTACCTTCAACTTGAAGTTTTTGGCCGTTGTAATACTAAAACATTTCGAAACGGTTTGTTTCAAATGGGAGGATTTAGAATCAATTAAGGACCAGCGTTTTTTCAAAGTTTTATTTTTGTATTGTTGGTCTCCACGGTCGTTGTGGTGTTTTATTTCTAGGGGAGTCCTAAATGCAGGAGTGAACGTCATTTCATATTCAGAAAATTAAAGTTAGAGGTTATGAGCGAAAGAAGTACTGTTGACATAATAGATCAGTTATGAAATATTTCATGCAAGGCTTTTTTGTTATTAGGCCCGCTTGCACTACAATTTTTTTAATACATTTAGCGTTAAGCATTACATGAGAGCAGTGGTAGGCCGGTGGGAACGGCCATGACTTACGAGTTGTAGATCGTAGATTCGACCCTAGACAGGCGCTTTACTTTGTGTAAATTATTTCATCAACACTGCTCTCATAACGGTGAAGGAACGCTCGTGAGGAAACCTAGATCCTACCTACCTAGAACTAAAAATTCTAAGACATGTGACATCTACCAATCCGTATTGGGCCCACGTGGTGGATTACGGCCTACTCCCTCTCACAGAGAGGAGGTCTGTGACCCAGCAGTGGGAACATTATAGGCTGATTATGCTAAACATATTTAAATAAACCATTCTATCATCTTTAAACGATTCACATAAACAAACCGATGCTATACTCGTAAATTCGTTAAGCGCAGTGATTTGTGGCGCTTCGACGTGGAGTTGCGGACACCAGCCAGGATTACCTTTTACATTGATTACGTATTAAAAGTCTTATTAAAGTTTTAAGTTATTTTGATGTCATTTTGCCTAGCTTCAGTGCCCTTGTGTTTTTGAATAAGGTAGTTAAAAAAGCTTAGTTTTTATGTAAGTAATTTTAATAATCTACCAGCATTTTTCACATATCGATGATAAACATTTTACGACAAAAAATTGTAAATAACATTCTCGCTTCAAAATATTCGGATTTTTAGTAACGTAAAATAAAACCTCTGCCATATTTTCCGGGATTACGTAAATTGTATTGTAAATCATATTTATGGTACAAGTATTACCTACATTATGAGGATTCAATTCATTTTCCATTATAAGCAAGGACACATAGGGTAGTCAACTGCTAATAAAAAAGACTAAAAACATTATAAAAAATCGGGAGGACTACCACCACCTCACAAGACAATATTATATTATTATTACTTCAATGTGGGAAAGAGATGCAGCTATGAAGCACAAATAACACCATCCCTTTTCCATAACAGTAATGGCTTTGACATTGTATAGTGCAGCCCCAGACCGGTGCCTTTAATTGAAACTAACAAAATCATTATGATAATGATAATCATTATTATTATGATAATAATGTATTGATAGTGTGTGTAACTGTTCGTTCAACGACAGCGCTGCCGTCACCGGGCCGGCTTGCTGTACTATACAATAGTGAAAAACAAAATAGAATCAAAAACAAAATGAAGGAGACATACGCTTTCAAAAGTTTTTCTCTAGTACTGTCGGTTCTATATGACATTATAATTATGCAGTCGTACGGTACAACTATTTTCTTAATCTCCTTCGGGAATGATCGCATTTCCGAATACAAACGAATGCTAATTTCCATGTCCGTCAATTATTAGATTTATCGTGTATAATAATTTGAATTCGGAACTAGGTATTTTATTGTTGTTTTGTTTTGACGTAACAACACAATATAGTACTTAGTTCCGAATTCAAATTATTATCCTACTATGTATATATATATATATATAATGTGTGTGGATGTGTGGATGTTTGGATGTTTGTTACTCAATCACGCTAAAACAGCTGAACGGATTTGGATAAAATTAGGCACATGGGTAGAGTATGACCTGGATTAGGACATAGGATACTTTTTATCCCGATATTCCCACGGGATCGAGATTTCTGCGGGTGAAACCGCGGGGCGCAGCTAGCATACGATAAATCGAATAATTGACGGACATGGAAATTAGGCTTGGATTGGATTAGCATTCGTCTGTATTCGGAAATGCGCTGATTCCCGAGGGACATTAATAAAATAGTTGTACTGTACATATAGAAGTACAAGGATCTCTTTCCCAAAATCGGAACTAACGCCGCCATCTTGTTTTTTCAATACATATCATAAAACAACCGCTCAAATGTTTACCAACAGCGATTCTCTATCAACGTCGTTTGATCATCAAAAGATCCTTTTAGCACTTTATGTAGATATATATACTAAGGTCTATATTAAATAATGATAATCAATCATAAATCTATCAGTGTTGAACAGAATTTCATTGTTTATCTTTTGTATATTTTTAGATAATACATAGGCCTATGACGTACCGTATTACGGTGTGTTGTTACATCACTACACATTTCATTCGTTTTCTCACCGTCACCTGTCATTCAACGTTCAACAAATGTTGACCAGATTTAAAAATAAATAAAAATATTTTCAGTAACCCTACGTATATTGTATTCGTTTACACAATAACGCGGTAAACAATAAAACAATGCAAGATTGCTAGTTCTCGGTGTAGTAAACCACGTGAATGTATGTGTGGAAATACACACGATTTCATTGTAAAAATGTAGGAAATTATGTTTGTGTACTAAGATGTTTGATTTGTTATAATGGTTGGATGTTTTTAAATTACACATTTGGACACAAGAATGGGATCTATTCCATAGATTTAAATGGTTAGATTTGCCCTCACTGTACTAAATCGCACATTAATATGTCCATACTGAGAAGAGTGGGGACACACAATAATAATGACGTTTCTATGATAATCAAGCCAAAACCTGCAAAATTCTGTGTGTTAGAGGTGTCAAAACGAAACAGAAACGCGAACATCATCTGTCGTGGTAGGGCGAATCTATTATTTAAATCTTTGGGCTATTCTGCATCCAACTATAGTAGTATTGTCCTTTATAGTGGGTAAATGTTTGAAAGTACGACTCGTGCATCTGTTGCCAATAACGAAGAATCCATAGGAGTATAAAAACAAACGTGATTATAAACGAATGGCTTAAAAGTACCTAACCATTGCTTTTACAAGACTTTAGGAACAGCAGGTTCTTCTCTTGTCTAAAAAGAGTGTCCTTGGAGTTTCTTGCCCGTTCTTCTCCATAGAGATCGACGTTTTGGAATGGGCAACTAGCTTCAACTTTTTGACTAACTGACTGACTCTTTGTCAATTCAAAAGTGCCTGTAAATGGTTTAGTTGAAATAAATGCTTTGAGTTTGAGTTTGTCCTATTTAATCCACATAGCATTATCCCAACTACGTTGGGGTTGGCTTCCAGTCTAACCGCATGCATCTGAATACCAGTATTTGCATAGAGCAACTGCCTATCTGACCTCCACATCCCAGTTACTGGGTAATACGATACCCTTGGTAAGACTGGTTGTCGGACTTAGGGGCTTCTGACTATCCGTAACGACTATCAAAGACCTACGAATGACAGCCGGGACCAACGGCTTTACGTGCTTTCAAAGGCACGGAGGGGTCTCGATATGTAATAAATGGTCACCCATCCACGTACCGACCGCGACAAGCTTAGCTTAACCTTCGATCGATCCGTGCGGCTGTTATTATTTAGCCAATTGTCCTATTATGTCCGCGATTTTCGCGGAAACTACATATTAGGAGACACTATTAAATATTATACCAACAGTTTAGTTTTACATATAACAACATGACGCATGTAATCCCGAAGGGTTGGGCAGAGGTATATCTATAGTACACCCACATTTCGCCAGAAATATTTAAGTCCCCTGTAACATGGGGCGAGCCTATTGCCATCAACTGGGCACAATTCCAGACTCCGGGATGCTACAGAGAAATTCCTATTGAAAAAACCCAATAACAATTTAGTTTTAATGCGGTTTTATTAGAATTAGTTTGCTAACAAAACCAAAATTAACACACCATTTAAAACAACTAATCCCTTTTTCAATACCGCCAAAACCGCACTATCTATTAAATGAATAATTAGTACTGTCAGCGCATCCGATAATTAGGCCCACAACGAACTTCCTGCACATTATCATGACAAATGAGACTTCACTTTGCAGGACGATCGCGACGCGTGTAGCCAGCATTAGCATAATATGTGCTAATTTATGACGTCAGTAATAGACATCGATCTAACGAACGCGGACGTCGAGTTTTGGTGGCGAGTGTTACGCATTTATCAATTTTGGTTAACTAAGTGGTATGAGGGCTTTAAATTATTTGGATATCTATTCATTAGAATGGTTTTTGTTGGGTTAGTTGCAGAGTATGTCCAGAATTTCTGCATATTTTTTCAAGAACTATTTAAACAAACAAAAGCCTTGCCTCTCATGCACGAGGTCCAAATCAGGAAGTAACAATGTGATTTTTAAATTTATATATAATTTCTAAGTTTATCTTGGACATTACTGACATCAGTGAAGGAAACATATCGTGAGGAAACCTGGACTTACAGTTAATATAAGTCTGAAATCACCACCCCGTCTTATACAAGCGTAGTGATCAATGCTCGTGCCTTCTCTGTACGAGAAGAGGCCTCTGCCATGCAGTGGGTCAATAATAGGCTGATATCTTTAAAATATTTAATAACATATTATTATGTTTTTACAGGATACGGTCGTTACACACATCGAGTTAAAGAAAAGTTCGGTCGTGGAGAACATCGTCATCTTCACTTATAAACGCCCGGGTGCTGTACGATAATTTGAAGTTGGTTAACCCATATGCACACGCCTGCATTATTTTAGTACACACCCCCACACATTGAAATAACATAGACTTACCCTCTTTACTCCTTTTTTTTTGGGTGGTAAATCATTAAATGACCTCTCCCGCTGTGGGCGGAGCGGGAGGGCGTGTCAGACTCTTACTGACTAAAACCCACCCGTGTTCCTTCAGTTGCCTGTGCACCAGGGCCACGGTAAATCTTTCGAACAATCCGCGATACCCTCTTCACTCCTGGGGCCGAGATCTATAAACGATACTTAGGACGCACTTTGGGCTAAGCGATATTCCTGTCATTGACGCACAACTGTCAAACTCCAAGTGAGATAATGATGAGAACATGACTGAGTCACAGCACTTGCTATGTAAAACTAGCTGTACGTTTTTATCATTTGAAGACACATTTCACAAAAACTATGGACAAAAATCAAAACCAGTAGACTTCCACTACTTCAACTTTCCACTAGAAAAATAAAGTACCTAGGGTACACGCGAAGACTCAACATTTCCACTAGTGAATTTAGAAGGAGTTCGTCAACTTTTTATCGCTCGCACCAGTTGTAAGAGCGGGCACAGAGAATGTTAGTCTTGCAGACTTTAAACTTTTAAGTATTCCGTGTGTACCGATACCTTTTAAACTTCGGTTACCTTCAAACGGAAGCTTTGCCGGACGGTAGTTAGATAAATTATTTTATCTTTTTGAATTTTTATTTTGTAAGTTCAACTTTTAAACGCGTGTATTAGACTTGTAGCGGTATTTACATCGCCACATGTGAGCTACGAGTCACACTGACGTCACGCATAATCCTGCATCGCGCAAACAGAGTTTACCGTGCAACTAGCATATATCCAACGTCCCGACATCAAACGTCGGGCAGTTGCTCACCAGAAGAAACAACACTCGTCTGGTCGGAAGATCGTCCCTTTTTTATGGAGGTATGACTGAACTTTACACCCTGTTCCTCCTACCTTTATAGACTCTTCACTCGAGTGAATGTTATTTTTTTTTTCATTCTGCGTTCACATGACACCGATAAAATATTATAGGAAAGAACGTTCATTTCCTTCTTTAATTAAATTTTTCGGTCATTCTGTAGGTGAGTGAAAGGTACCAAGTGCCGAAATGCGATATCATTGAATCAATCAGTTTTGATTCAATTTGTGTTCAGACATTTCTTCAAAAGACAATAATTTACAAAAAGTAAAGCGCCTTATATCTTCTCTAGAGCACTGAGCTAATTCAGTTATGAATTTGTAATGCAAGTTTATTAATTTGTAATACACCTATTTTAATTCAAATGATGAAATAATAATAATAAGCTTGACTTTAACCTTATGACCCTAGATAATTAAATGTATTATTATTTAAGTATAACACAGAGAAACTGTGACCTGTAGACAAATTTATCGCAATATTTTTTCAAGACGCAAGACTACCGTGTAGGAAAGAAAATTAAGAGAAGGTAACCCGGCAATCTTTCCTTTCCCTTTTTTCCCAATTAATTTGTTGTCAATAAACCATCCCAAAATCGAAAACAGAACTAATTAGTTTCCTCAGAACTTGTTACCCATTAATTAATATTAATAAATGACTCGTTAAATTTTCAGGGAAGGTCTCGCTGAACAAACGATTGTTCTAATATTGTTCAATGTCCGGAAGAAAATTGAGTCATTGTTACGTAAACTTTTAGTGAAGAATCGAGTACTTGATAATGTAATAAAGGTAAAATTGAAGAGCTCCTGTTTTTTACATTAATTATTTTGTGAAATGACTCCATAAATTGATATTAACTAATAATTGCATTAATAATGTATGTAACAGTTGAATCGCACATTAATGAGGAAATAATAATCACACACAGAATAATATTATTAATAGATTTAAATTTAACTGCCATTCGCAGTTCATAGACGGCTAGTTAAATATTACGACCGCGTAGCACATTAGCTGCTACGAAGCCTACGCCGTAGCTTCCGTAGCGCGTAGCAATAAAGTAAATGACAAATTACAGTTGCGTATCCCTTCAAAGGGAGCTAGGCACACCGTTTATGTTATATTATGTGACTGTAACAAGTTTAATTCCCAGATTAGTATGGTTTAATGGGAGTTGCGGGTTAGTTTGCAAAAGTTTTTATGAGTTTTTTTGTCCTTTTCCGGGTACCTGTGTAATACAAAGTTTCAGTCGATTTCGATGGGAAAAGAAAGAAATAATTCGCTTTTACATAGAAACGATTCCAAGTTTTTTCAATTGACGGAGCTTTTTAATATCGAATGATTATTTTTCCTAACAACGTTTTCACCTTCAATTTAAAATATAAAAAAGCGCCAACTTAATATTAACCTCTCGTAAAATATTGATAATTACCGAATTATTTTCAGTAGCACGAGAAAATTGAAAACTTTCCGGCGTGTCACGTTTTTTGTAAAAAAATAAGATATTCAGCCAGTGACGTCGGCCTGATATAAAACTCCCCCGAACTGAATAGTTCGTTCGAAAGCGGTAAATAAATTCCCCGGGTGTGACTTTTTATTCCTGCAACGTGTAGTCCCGGATATGTTTGTTATTGAAACATAATCTTATTTCCCTTTTGAGTGCAAAATAAATTTTAGTGTTCCCCGATACGGCTGCGGGCGAACGTTGAATACAAAGCATGTTTGCAACTGATTTTTAATATAACCGTTTTATATAATACCTTCATAAAGTAGTTGTTTATCACGGTTCGCGGCCATTTGCCCTTCCAATGGATAGGAAAGCCATCCTTTGACATCGTTTTTGTTATATTTTTTATTAAGTTTACATGGATATCGGAAATTGTTTCTTTATACAAATGTTTGACGATATTCTGTGCTGGGTCGTTGTTCTTGAAATATAAAAAAAGATATATTATATGTGGGAAATTAATATGTGTATTTTTGATAGTATTTGTGTGATACTAATATATTTATGAAACCTATAACTGTCTCCCTTTTTATGCTCGTCTGGAAACAAAAAGTTAATACTAATTTTGCACTGTATGTCGAATTAATTTTATTGTAGCCTAAATATCCAAATAAATGTGTCTCCTTTCGTATTTTGAAAATAATTATAAAATAAAACGAAAAACTAATTCTCTTTTACATAATGATTGTATTTGTAAAGATAATACAAGCTGCCATCCAAAAGCTCCAACTTCCAACACACTGAAAAGTTACGACACGGTGTCTAAATTCCGTCTGCCCAGTAAATCCGTCTTAAGCTCCCGTCCACAGGCAACACAAACAGTCACACAAGAGTTTACTCTGACACTAATTTCTGCGCTATTCATACTTGAATTAATGAGCGAGACGGAGAATGTCGGACACATAGACACATACATACATATGCATGCATGCTGGTGTTGTAATGTAAACTGCCTTTGTTTGCAGTTGCCTAACTACGGCACTTGGTATATTTTGTTGGGATCCCAAAGCGTATAGCGTAAGATTGTAGTAAGGCGATTATTATAACTTCGCTGTTTTGATATGTTAAGTGGGCTGTGTAGATTAGCTGTTTGAACTAGCAATTACTTAGCAATAATACTTGTGTTTTAGATTATGTTAGATAATGTGTATATATTGCCCAAATCCAGGGCTAATACCTCTTTTATTACAAAGAAGGTACGAACTTTAATCATAACTATTGTTTGATGAGTGCTACAGCTCAGTAATTGATTGAAATATTTCAATACATTATTCTCTGCCTAAAGAATCATTTAATAAAACTTTATCGTCATAAGCCTTGCACTTTTTACTCTCTAGACATGATGAAAATGCGAATGAATAAATCACTATTTGCAAAATTAACTGAAAATTCGATTCAAAAGATTTTAGTTAGCAGTTTTAGAATGATTCCAGAATTTTACGACCACTTCAGATTTTATTATCTCTCGAGGTAATTGCTTCGCCATAGATTAAAATAAAGATATTCCAGTGTTTCACAAGACATTCAAACTTTTTTATTGAAGGTAATATACCTATTATAAATACGCAGCAAGAATTTCTGTTTCTTCTTGTATAGAAAGAATGTCTTCCACTGCCCCTCTGAAGGGAACAGTCTGATATAATTTAAAGACAAAAGTTCGGTCATTTTCCTCACTCGAGTACTTTTTGTACCCGAGGGGGAGGCACAATAGTTGTTCACGAAAAAGAATAATAAATCTATTTCCGAGCCTTAAATCTCTGTGACAAAGTGGTCCGTTGGTTCGTGTTTCACGTAAATGTTTTTACCTGTGACCAAATGAGACTGTCGTTCGTAAAGGTAGGGTGAAATTGGATTCATCATTGATTCAAAGAGGTCAACCCGCCGATACCCAACCCGTGTATTTGTGGATCGCGCCGTTTATGTGCAAATACGAGTTTTTATTCAATACGGGATCTGATTGTGGGGTCAGCGCAGTATGCTAAATTTAGGTTGGTACGGATGTCCGCAAATGACTGCCGTGTGGCACGTTTAGGGTTATGCTTGTGAATAAAATGTAACCGACGTTTTAAAATAAAAATGGCAAGCGATCAGAGTGGGCTTATTTTGAATTTTTCAGATTAAACTCCAACATTTAGGCAGGATTGAAAAATTTACCTACAAACGTTTTGAGTAAATCTCATAATAATTGAGACATGAGTACATTTTTGTTAACTGAGAAAACATTCAGTAATTCCGACTAGTCACAGAAAATGTTCATCCGTTATTTTAATCAGTCCACAGTAATGAATAAAATTATTCTAGTAGTAGTACGTAGTGGAAAATGAGAACGGGAAATAATATTTACATATTTATGATGTGTTATTATTTCTGCGAGGAATAACTATTATCAGAGATTTGACTTAAGACTCTTTTCCGTTAGATAATCTTCCTGTATGCAAAACATCCTATTTCTCACTAAAATACATTAGGTATAAATTACAATAAATAAACGAACATACACTCAAGATGTACGGTCATCAAATGTGATAATAAATAACCAGGGTTGTCGGATATAGTTGAAGTTTAGTAAGAAACCGATGGATATTTTCGAATAAAATTTAACTTAATTAATAGAAAACAAACAGTTCATTTATCAGATTAAATGTCATTTGAAAACATCCATCGGTTTCTTACTAAACATCAACTATATCGACGACCCTGAACTTATCTCTTTTAGTGACTGTAGCTACACGTGTATTAAAATCAATGATGTTACAGTTTAAGACTTACTGCCTCGTTGCTCTAGTGGTAGCTAGTGCTACTGCCGAGCATGAGGTACTGGGTTCGATTCTCGGGTCGGGAAAAGTGTTATTGGGTTTTTCCATCTGGAATTTGTCAGTAGTGGCCTGGAGACTTGATTTGTGCCCGGTTTATGGCAATAGGCTCGCCACCTATTATATGGGACTTAAACATAACTTGCGAAATGTGGGGTGCACCTCTGCCTAAGACTTCTGGGAATACAGATGTGATGATAACATCACCAGACATAAAAACTACATAAAGTATAGTTTATGCCTATGCTTTTGAATTCGAAAATGTACCTACTTTATCAGGTGTGTGCAGTTTCGAATTCGGAACCTGTAGATTTAGAAAAACGAGGGACGACAAACCTCTCTAATTCCAAATAATATTTATTAGTCCCTAGTTAACCAACAATATTTTAAAAACCAACCAGATTGACCAGAGAAGAAATAGAAAGTAAAATAACAGTAAAATAAAACGATACAGCTCTCATATTGCCCAACCGAATCCATTGGCTTTTATGAGAGGGTAGATGTTAATGTGACCACTACCATACATATACCTAGTTGGTACCTGTAACTCAGAATAGATAGGTACAGAAGGTTCCATTTAACGTGCGAAAACGCACGCACATACACACGTGTGGCTCTTGTGATTCAGCAACTTGTTTACTCGTATAACTCCTAGTACAAAAGCCAGGGCTACACAGCAACACTAATTAACGGGGTTCAATAGGGCCGATGCCTGCCAGGGTCGCGGATTGTTCGAAAGAGTTACCGTGGCCCTGGCGTACAGGCAGCTGAAGGAAGACGAGTGGGTTTTAGTCAGTAAAAGTCTGATACGCCCTCACGCTCCACGCAGAGTGGGAGAAGTTATTTGATGATTCCCCCAAAAAAAAAAACACGTGTGGCACTCGGGGACTGCCGCGGTAAAGCTATTGCATTGCATTTTTTATCAACTTATGCAATTATAATTTTTTATTTATGCAGTATTTTTTTTTTCTTTGATATTAATTCAAGAACAGTCGTACCATATACATACACGTTAAGAGAACGCTCGGCCGAGCTACATAGTAGGCGGAGTGGGGGGTGTTAGGTTTTATTTTCGTTACGGAATTTCTTGATTAGGTCGCCGCGCTCAAAGCCCGCGATAAAAGCTATGCAATAGCTTAAAAAGAACGTAGAACAATAACATGGAACGCAACTTATAGGTCGGTTTAGAGTCTAACTAAACCATTTCTCATTCTCTCGTTTGTTCTAAACTTTTGATCACACGAGCGAATGCACATCTATCCCCCCCACTCTACCAAAGAATTTTTGTGTAAACGGGGATCGATAATTAAATGGCAATCGATCGCAATACCTTTCATTTAGGCAGTTCAGCCTTTTTCATTGCGTTATTTACGATGTTGAGCAGACGAATGTTTCAAACCTATGAAGCATGGGATTAAGAATTTCCTTGAACATCCTCGGATTATGATTGAAAGTTTAGTGTGTTACGCAATTAGGGTGCTGTTACTATGTTCGTTTGATCTAAACCTACTTTATAGCGAGTGCACGTGCACTTACGAGTACCTATCGACGACTGGGGTTCGCTTGAGATCGCCGTACGAACACGTCTATGTGTGCGTGTGCCTGTTTTCGCTCGATGTATGGAGCCAGCCTTCTCTGGATTGTGTGCCTCTATGGATGCACGGTTGCCAAAATCACAGAGGACCTCTGGGCTGTTTTTGGCTTAATGGAAGTCTGCATACGTGATAGTTTTTCGAAATATTTTTGTGATGTGTGATTTGAGTCGGTAATTGTTTTTGGCAAATAAATACCTACGGGAAGACTGTTGTTGTTTTGTGATAGACGAAATGTTTTTGAAATTATATATGGGTTCACTTTAAGCTGTAGTGCATGAATATAATCTCACTTGTAAGCGTCGCCGTTATGGTGAGAATTGTTATGATGACTAAAAATAAATGACGATTCGAAAAAACAAAATTGCTTATGGAAAATCAAATAAGTTGAAGGAAAACAATTGACTAAAATCAAAATCAAAATATTTTATTTCACATAAACCTACATGGACACTTATGAAACCTCTGAAGCTAGGTGCACGGTTTCAATTGGTCGTGCCCTATGGAGAAGAGCCGGCATGAAACTCGGCGGAGAAACTCCACGGCATGAAATAAAAAGAAAACACAAGGTTAACCTTAATAGTTTAGTTAAGTCTTTCCTGCAATCAAACAGAAACGTAAATCAATATTCTTGACCAATATTGAAGAAAACAAAAATATTTCATCAATTTCCTCGGGATTACTCATAGAACAGAAATAAAAGAACTAATATTTATTTTGAAGTATTCTCCCAACAGTTCTGTAAATTAAATTGAAACTGAAATTCAATTTCGTAGACTGAGATAGTATCGGTATTGGTATTGTATAAATGGAGTAAACAATATGGTGTATGGGTTATTGTTTCTTAGTTTTCTTTTTAAGAGGTACTATTAGAATGCCTCTGGCAATACTAAGTGCAAGCGGCTAATGTTGCATGATCTCCCGCGCGTCCCGCTAAGATGTTCCTCGTATGTGTTGGGGGGTTAAAAAGGATAAGAATGGAGGTCTACCTCCTTGGTTTGGTTGCTGTCTGATCGCATTGCGTCTGCTGGGTCGATAATATCGCTTTGTTTGCACTTCTATCTTCACTGTGTTTAGAAAGATGATGTATTGTTCGCCTTTTGAATATGCCCAGTCGTTTTTCATACCCTTTCATTTTGTGAAATAGCTAGGTTTAATGGAATTGTTTGCCGTTTGCGAAAGGTATGTGAATATTTTAATGCATTTCTTATCTTGATATTAGTTTGGAAGAAGAGTGGAAGCTTTCAACGGAAGAATTTCTTTGATAATTTCAGATCAATACACTGCAGCTACCACCTACTGCCGCCCTAGAGGCAATGAGTTCAAATCCCACCTATTGTGTCTCGTGTACAATACAAGGTGAAAGCAACAATTGATAGGTATGTCTGAATATATTTAAATAAATAAATGATACACAATACAAGACCTATCAGTTGTGGTAGACAAACATCGTGGACTATTCAACCAAAATGTTGAAAAACGCAGTATTTTTTTTAAGCGATTTTGAGAAGGAGGAGTTTCTCAATTCGTCTGTATGTTTTTGGAACGAAGTTCCTTATCGTACGGCACGGACTTGGCGTATGGGGGGCTAGGCGAAAAAAAGTGTAAGAATTTCCGCCACGAGTGTCCGTCACGACTCTTTATTTATTTGTTTGTTTGGTTGAACGCGGTAATCTCAGGAACTACTGATTGGAATTGAAAAAATAGTTTTGTGTTGGATAGTCGGCTTTAGGCTATATAACACCACGCTACGACCAATAGGAGCGGTGTATAAATTAAATATGGTGCAAAAACGGGAAAAAATTATTCTTTTTGAGAGCTTCCGTTGCGTGCGCTGCGTAAATGGTTAAATTTATGCAAAAATCATGTATGACGGAATTGCTTCCCATTAAAAGTTCAAAAAAAAAGTCCGCAACGGCATATATTTATATTTTACGGTTGACTCAATATAACCCTTTTTATGGTAATCAAATTTGTTTTATGGATGTTCTAAATATACTACGAAAGGAACTTCGTTCCAACCAAGTGTTCCACGACACTCACGAATATTTTTTTTTAATGTTTGCTACGCGATATCTCCAGCAATTGTAGATCGATTTCGAAAATTCTTTTAATACATAGGGTATGCCTCATGGGTATATAAATTTTCTTAACTTTGCTTTGGTAGTTTTTCAGTTAGTTTCAATAATACGTATTTTTTCCACTTGATGTTGATGATGTTGTAATACATCCTCACACTATTATTTACATATTAAGTAGTGGTATACGAATTTGTGTGCGGTAGTTACCACAAGTAAAAAGTGACAAACAAAAACAAATTTGCAAAAAAAAAAAAAACACTCCAAAGTGTAAGTAACAATAATTTCGGGAGCCGGTGGCAAAAAAAGAAAATATAAAACCAAAGACACCGTCTTCCGAAATTAAAGTAATTTTTCACTTTTTAGTGTTTATTTTGGAAGTCGGTTGTTATTTTTTGTATAAATATTTTTACAAATTCAATGTTTGTGCCTCTTCCTCGAAAAATAAAGTTTGGCCTCAAAAATTGTAAGCCTAGGAAATAAATTTTCATGAATATTATGTCATTTCTCGTAACAAAAAAAAAATATGCCAAATTTTTCCCAACTGCGTTGGGGTGGCTTGAAGTCTAACCGCATGCAGCTGAATACCAAAACTTTACATGGAGCGACTGCCTGTCTGACCTCCACAACCCAGTTACTGGGTAACACGATACCACTTGGTAAGACTGTCTAGACTTTCGGGCTTCTAGAAACAGCAATATAACATTAACTACTCAGCATTTACTCACTTTACTACTACGGTTGGTTACTGACTACACTCTAAGCATTTACTTAAGAACCGTACTTACATAAGTTTTCTCGCTTAACGAGTCTATTCACAAAAAAATTGCGTTAAATTGGAAAATCAGTGAACAGCAACGTTGAGAAAAATACATTTCTTTCACGCAGTAACTCACTGGATTGCTACTGAGCGATTTCTTGTTATTATATAAAGAGCAATAGAAAAATATCTAATAAGACATCTGAGGGGTATTGCGCCTCCGAGACTGGGGTAAATTGTAAATTGCGATGGGGTTTATCAAAGCAGAGGTAGTTACGAGTCAAATATTATGAATTGCCTCTCTGATAAGGGTATTTTATATGCAAGTTGTACGGATATACGGATATTGAATTTAGGTTAGTGTATTCGCAAGTAAGAAAGTAACTGCTAAGATAGATTTAACCTATCTTACAGAAAACCTATCATTTTATTTCTGTTTTTTAGTGTGCTCATATTGGATAATCAGTAAGTGAATGACAATTTTTATTGTGACCAACTTATAAGTTGTTTTGTTCTGTTGTCAAAATAATTTGGCCTCGAATTTCACTTTGTTATATTTAAGGGTTATTACTAGGTTTGGCCCACGGCTGCGCCTGCGTGTTATGACAATAAAAAGGAGCCAAGTCCTTTTTCAGGGTTCAAAGTATCATCATATCAAATTTCATCAAAATCGGTTCAGCCTTTTCGGAGATTAGCCGGAGCAAACAGACAGACAGTGAGAAAAAAATAATTTTTGTTTTTTTGTTATAAGTACCGTATATACTTTCATTATGCATTTAGTAAAAAGCTGTTATTTTGACATTACAAATAGACACTTCAATTTTATGTATAGAAATAAATAAAATTGAAGGGTCTATTTGTAATTTAGTATGTAGGTATAGATGTATAGATTTACCTAAATGATAGGTGAACAAAATTAATAATCTTATGACTTTACCGCTTAAATTGTGTTCCTACTAAATTACACTTATTATCAACAATCAATTGCCTACAATAGCTAACTATTTTATGTTAATTTGCATGAAGTGTTTACCGTGTTGAAAACCCAATCAAATCACAGATATAGAGTTTGCATAGGTAATTTATAACATCTTTTATTAATGATATAAAGTAAATAAGATATGAAAATAATAATCAAAAGTAACCTGGATAAAACAAATAATAAATATAATATTAAAAAGCAGATAAACCACGTGATTGCAGAATAATTCATTAATTATATCTACTTAATGAATTATTCTGCAATCACGTGGTTTAGACACACCGCCCACACAATAATATCCATTGAAAAAGAAAAATGAAGAAAATAATAATTGAAATCGCGTCGGAGCACTTATCGTAGTCTCATTTTGAGTTAGACTTGAGTGTGTACGTGTACGTGTTGTATAATAATCATTGTTTCTATAACTACGTGTCTAGTATCTGATAAGTATGTTGTTATTGAATTCAAAGGCACTTGAATACTTTTTAAGGATTTGGAAGAGTGCGTGTCTATGCTTTGCTGAAAATATTTTTTTTATTAGTGAACGGGCCTGCTCTTGACCTCGATTACGCCTGATGGAAAGCGACGGATGAGGTCTATGATGGAACGAGCGTGCCCAGAAGATGCCTGTTCACTTTTGCTTTGAAGGCGGACACATAAACATCTGTTTTCAGTGTCCTCAAGAGCCTTTTTGCTTGTTGCTTTTTTATTGGTTTATTTTATATCCCCACGCTTAGTCAAGCTTTCAAACCTATCTACGTTTGATTTCTGGAAATGACAACCCGAAATAAAATTAGAGATTTCATTCCGGATTTGTTGTCTACTTCAAATATGTGTTCTGAATTCAAATATGTCTTACTGCTATACAAACTATTACCTTAGTACATTGCAGTAAGCTTCTAGCTAGTCTAACCAAGAGAGTGAAATTATCATGCAGTGTTTCGAACAAGGCGCGAATTACTACCAAATCAATACTTCTTAATTAAGATGTAAAACATCCCGGTTCGCAGTATTCACCTTGAACCACAGAATAGATAAAAATGGAGTAATAAGTCCAAGGCAAAAGGTGTAAAACAAATTTGTGGAGAGACTTCGTATACTGCCGCGAAAATCGTTAACCAGAATACGTTAGTAGTTGACTGTCGTCTGAGGTAGAGTACTCAGTACTAACCGGCTTGACTGTGGTTGGAAATTTTTTAAGGGCTATTTATTAGAATAACTTTTACTGTAGGTCTTTTGGAAGTGCCTTTTTTGCTGTGGAATTTCTCGTAGTAACTTTCTGTCTGGAAATGGCTGAGTCGGATTTCTACCCACGAGTCGGTTTTCGTGCTCAACTTATTTTGAGAAGGTTCTGAGATATCCGATTGTGCTACACCTTTGGCGATTCCCAAAGGAAACAAAATACTCAATCTTTATACCAATGTGATTTTTGTACTGCCATCTTCATGCCCTTGTCCCTTGTTACTTGAAGTCGGCTTTTTTTTCTTCCATTCTCCCCTGTCAGCCGTCACTATATCATACTCTTCTTTTTCTTATATTGCTGTCACACTATGCTCCTCGCGCTGCTTCTCGCACTGCTCCTCGCGCTGCTCCTCGCGCTGCTCCTCGCGCTGCTCCTCACGCTGCTCCTCGCGCTGCTCCTCGCGCTGTCGCGATGTTGCCCTCTCTGCCCAGAGACTGATCTACTCGCGCAATTAATCGCGACGCTCCGCACAACGTTGCTTGCCTTTCCAACACAATGGTCGTCGAAACTGTGCCAGCGTGCGCGCTGTGCATTTATAGTACAGCAAAATTATTTTAATGACATAAAAAGACGTCGTCGTCGTCCTCGTCCTTGCGATTATGTTGCCGGTCACTCGCGCTCGTATTGCCGGTCCTTTGACTCGCGCCAAAAAACTGAAGACGAGGAGCCTGACGTGCGGCATGACGAGTAACGTGGCCACACTACGTCTCTTCCTCCTTTCCTTGCTACTTCCCATGCCACTCGACGAGTGTGTGTCATTGATATTACATATCATTCCTAATACAATCAATCCATCTTCTCTTTGGTCTTCCTGTCCATCAACATTTATATTCATTCATCTTTTAGTTACTCGTTTTATTTCTATTAGTTGTTTTAGTTTTTCGTGTACTTACTCAATGTTTGTACTCCCAAAACTCATCAAACCAAACTTGCTTCTTACGTACTCAAAATCCTTACTATTCTGTATCTCGTAACTCGAGAGAGCTCATCTCGAGGACTGCGAAATATTCGCATTACTAGGCGCGTTGTTTCGGCAAGCGTGTTAATTCCCGGCTCGGAGTAATCAAGTTAGCAAAACTTCGCGACTTATTCCCGACTGGCTAATGAACGAAGTCGCTGCAAGTGCACAAGAGACTTCGGACGTGTCTCAAATTACATATTCAAGTCGTTGATGAGTAGGATTTTGTGTGTATTATTTGGTTATCTTATGTTTGTTTGTGTCATAAGATATAATAGTAATACAAGCTTAATATTGTCCCACTGCAGGGCCTCTTCCTTGCCACGCTTGCTCAAGACGAGTTGGCGGTTTTAGACTTATATTGACTATGGGGTTTATTTATAAACGTTGCTTTAAGTTAAGTGATGCTTGAACGTCAAAAATGTATGGTTAAACATTCGTTAATCATAACTTAACTTTAAGGAATGTTTATAAATAAAGGGGTATTAAGTCCGGTTTCCTCACGATGTGCGGTGTTTTAGAAGAATTTTACTCGTTAAAAAAAAAATAGATTTTACCTATTAGTCTACATGCCAACGTTAGTAAAAATAAATTCTGGCAGTGTAGTTGGTTTCTACGGTGGCAGGATCGATTTTATTAACCTCTTGACCCCGCGTAATAAGACACAATGATTTCTATTGTTTCTCGCTCGGTATCGCGACCTCGGGACTCAAAAAGTTTCGAGAGAGATTTGTAACAACAGAGATTTGTAGCATCAATATAGAAAAAAATCTACAGAAAAATAAATAATTAAACAAAAGCTTGCTAAGGATTCAAACAGGTAATAAGCCGGCCTATTCAAAACCACCTTTCAGTCCAGATGAAAATTTCTCCGAACTATAATTTCGTGGAAAGGAATTGCCAAAACACTTTCCTAGTATCACCTCAAACTTTTTCGGTAAAAACCCTTTTAAAAAATAACATTGTTTTTCGAGATTTTAAGAGGGACATAAACCATTCGTTTGTTCGGAACCTGAATTTATTCCAGTGGGTTGAAATGTAAATAAATGTTTTATAGAGTAATGGGAGGCTTAGCATTCACTTTGTCCTCGTTTGATGGTGGTATTGGTTCTTCTATTTGTTTATATAAAAAATATAATGCTTTTTGGATACTGACGGGCAAAGATACAAACCTCGTAGTATTGTAAAATATATTTATGTGGGATAAAAAATGTAATCCAACTGTTCTCTAAAATGATTTTTGCTAAAAAAAAACTCCGTCTAACATTCAATATTGACATTTACTTACCCGAGCATGTACATTCAAGGCAATTAATTGTTAAATCAGAGATCATAGATCATTGTTTTATTTTTTTCTTTCTTGATTAGTTTTAATCATAGTCTGGCAGTTTGAGTAATTTATGCGGCCTACCCAAATGTCCTTTCTTTGGTATTGTTCGTCGAATCGTTGAGCTCCTTAAGTTTTGAGTTGAGCTGCACGATTACTGACAAATGCGTGCACTGACTGGACAGGTCCACTCATTCTGTGTGGTATTTTTTCCTCAAAAGACCATTTCAGACTCAAATCTACATGGTCTTCACATGATCTGATCAAGATTATGTCTGGACTTTAAAAGGGACTGTGACCTCTGAGTTTGTTTTGGCCTTTCTTCTCAGAGTAGTCAGATAGGAAACGCCGACCTCATCTAGTTTTAAAATATGATTGACGTGTAAAAGTGTTTGTACAAACCTACTTACAGAAATAAAATCATTTATCATATATCATTATCATTTAAACAGATTGACACATTTAATTCATCTGTCACAGAATGACAGTTGTAATTTGAATACACGGATAATTTAAGTTGGTAGTCAATGTGCTAAATAATTAATTTCACAGAATTTACTCAGTTTCAATTTACGAAAGATCGATAATGGAAGACGGGATTGGCTGGTGGTGTGGTTGTCTGGAAGCCGGCTCCAATAAAGTTGAGAAAGGTTAGACAAATAATGATGATGCGCAATCAAAAATACTAAGATTGTTTATCAAATAGCATTATCTTCTCCAGCGCATTGTCGCACTCTATAGGGAACAGTGCTGCTCTTGGGCCTGCTTCACTGAACGGCTCATGTCGCTTATGTGTCATGCCCATACCGTGCAGCGTCGCGTGCGCAACCTCCGCTGGCAGAGAACATACTGGAGTTATTAGAACCAGCTGGAAAATAAAAGTAACATCAATAGTGTTCATGTGTTTTCTGGAAAACTGCGGTAGTCTTAGCATGCCAATATGGCTCTGCGTAACGTTAGAATAATGGGTTTCTTCAATTCATGCCCAATATTTTTCAAGATAGTTTAGTTGCGTTAAAATTTACGTGACACTGAGGTTGGTTGAAACTTCACTAAGGTTGAAAATATCTGACTGATGACAGTCAAATATTTTATAGACAAATAGACCTTGTGGTTTCATAATATTAAGGGGGGCATTCATATTCAATTGCGGGGTTGATTAAATATAGGTAGTACATAACATGAAGATTATAAAAAATATTATTATAAACATACCCGTCGTCCTTTAGGTTTGTGAAAGAATCGCAAGCAGCAACTCTCAAGAACCCCAGAAAAGTTATAGTATAGAAACGTAAAGTTCTTCTTTCTGGCTGCCTCTACCGGATTGTGTTCTACGAACTTCACACAGGACCGTCTTTCTAAGTATATATGTCCTCTTTTCACAATGCTTATTAGACGCTTCACACCTGCCAGACAAAAAAAGAAACAAAAGTTTTTTTTTTGTATTTAATTATATGATCAATTAAATCTGTACCCTTCTTACAATTTGAAACTGTTGAATACATCGTGCTACCTGTTAAAATCCTATATCAATACCTCATAGTTACCGACGTGACCGCCCATGCGATCACATTTTTGTCGACAATAGGAAGTTTTTTGTTAATTAACAAAAAATGTATGCATCGTTTTACTTCATTCAAGTTTTGTCGACGGCCAAATAATAAAAATAATTTTTTACACGACTACGGAAAAGCCAAAGAAGCGTTTTGATTTTAACAGGCAATGTACGCATGTATGTATGTAAGTAAGTATGTTCGACTATACCCTCATACCTCCTAAACAACTCGTCATATTTTGACAAACGAGGTATCGTTGTGGTTGACTATGTTTAATAGTAGAGTTCTTATGTTATAATAGTCTTACCAAGAACAGAGGGCTTAGACAAATATCATTCGCTTCGGAGCGATTATATTTCTAAAATCGCTATCGCTTTCGCTAATGTTTCCATCTTACGAAACGAAAACTAGCGACAACGCTTGTCAAAAATGCCACCTGGGCCTGCAGTCTCGACATTAGATAGCGACAAAAATCTGTCGCTAAGTCGTATCGATGTCAAATTTCTGTAATAGATTTTCAACCTTATTTCCAAAGCATAAGGTTGAAAATCTATTAAAGAAATTTGACATCGATTGGACTTAACGACAGATTTTTGTCGCTATCTAATGTCGAGACTGCCGGCCCTGGCTACGCTTCTCTATGGAAGTAATCGTTTGACGCTGTCGATTTGTTTCATAGAATCTAGCTAATTTCTATTCGTTGACCTATATGATCACGTGAAATTTCGAGAGCTTATGTCAGCCCCATAATTTTTTTGGCTTTTCTATTAGCGTCATCTCTAATAGAATGTTACTTTGTCTAAGCCCTCAGGTCGGTTCAATCAATTTATCTTACGAACAATGTCAGGTTTTCTACAAACAGTCTAAAAATTTACAAAGGAGTTCTCTCACTGTGTGTGAATACTACAGTATTCCCAGAGGCTGCTAAAATATTCAAGTAGGTTCAGACGAAATGAATCAAACAATCGAGTAATTGTTACACTAAACCTACCCGTTTCTAGTTTACTGGATGTAGGTCTTACCGCAAATCTACTGGGAATATACTCAGTTGTTATGTAGAATACTTGGAGGAATTTGCTTTGTGAGGAACCAAAGGAAGCGTAAGTAACGTATACAATGGTATGTTACTTTTTAGTTCCCAATTTTATAAAGTACGATGATGATATTGGTGACGTCAATTTGATTAGCTTATCGGAAACTGAATAACTATGAGTTCTTATAACAGAAAAGCTCACTCTCTCTCTCTGTCTCACACACACACACACACACTCCCACCCACAAACACACACGCACACAGACACTCGTAAAAATTGATCGTATTTATTAAAATATTTTTTTCCTTTGTTTCGTTATATACCCGTTTGTACTCGTACGTTTATAATGGAAGAGAAGAGCGGAGCCTTCAATTACAGGCATTTTGTATGCCCAAATGGAGACTTCTCGACATGCAATGTAATCCAAATAAGATATATGAAATAAACTTATTTATTTTATTTTATTTTTATAAAAGCTTTCCAGAGAAGCTATCAATACTTAAATATAATGACGATTATCAAAAAAGCAATCAAGCTGTAAGTACTGTTTATCTTTGTGTCAAACTGCACCGAAATACTAATAGAGCTTTATTATGAACACACAAACACAGACAGACACACACATAATACACACACACATAATACACACACACATACACACACACATGAGACATAATATATATTTTTTTCTATTTTGCGAATTTTATATGTCATGAGCTGACCGGACTTCCGTTGTCCTGTTCTTAGAACTCGATCGCAGCGCCACCTACCGGGTCTAATTGTGAATCTAAACAATCCAGGGACACAAACACAAAAAATCTCAATAAAATCGGTCCAACCGTTTAGGAGGAGTTCAGTGACATACTTGTCACGACAGAAGAATTATATTATACTAGCTATATTTGCATAATCATGCATAATCAGCCTATAATGTTCCCACTGCTGGGAAACAGGCCTCCTCTCTTTGAGAGGGAATGGGCTGTAATTTACCACGCGGGCCCAGTGCGGGTTGGTAGATGTCACACATGTCTTCGAATTTTTGGTTCTAGGACATGCCGGTTTCCTCACGATGTTTTCCTTCACCGTTTCGAGAGCAGTGGTGATGAAATTATTTACACAAAGTAAAGCGCCTGCCTGGGTTTGAATCCACGTCCTACAACTCGTAAGTCGGGGCCGATACCACTGGGTCACGACTGCTCCTAGCTATATAGCTAGGAGCAGTGGTGATGGCGGTTTACAATAAATATTTAATGTAAAGAAATCTCTACGAATAGCTTTAAAGCCACAGTGTTCTAATCTTAGGTTCTTTCGGGAAAAGGTGGACTCCAATTTCGGAGTAAGTAGGAACACAACAATGCGTCATTTTACCAAAAATAAAATAAAACTACCTCACGCCTTATATTATCAGCTTCTGTTTGGAACTAGCCACGACAGCGCCATTTTGACAGTTGCCTTCTCCATTGATTTTTGTTAATAAGATAAGATAAAGATAGGTACTCATCTCAGTAAGATTTGTCCAGTTTTTTCCGTGTTGAGGTCGTCTTCCAACCTAACCGAATGCAGCTGAATACCAATATTTTACTTGGAATTACTACCTCTCTGACTTCCACAAACCAGCGGGGTAATTGCGTGATGCACTAACCTGTAGAAATGGCTTTAATTTTGACAGTTCAACAACATTCATTGCGTTATTTACGTTGTTGAGCAGACAAATTTTTCGAGCAAGCAATGGATTAGCAATATCTTTCAAAATGATTCTGATTCTGATTAATAGTGTCTTACACAATTAGGGTGTAGTTCCCAGTAACACTATAACCCTTGATAATATATATGATGTGAAACTCACCTATTGAATAAAAATTAAAGACGAACGGAATTTCGCCAGAGTTCCATTGACAAGGCCAGCTACCTGGCAAATTCGGTGAAGTTACTAAAACAAATTCAGTACAAATAAAAAAATATAATAAATTTTCACGAAGACAAAATTTTTGGAAATTGTTTCCGAACGAACCGTTGTTTGAATTGCAAGATTGTGAAATAATTATGTTTAAATTACAAAGTAAAACAGAGAGATTTATTATCCAATTTCCGTTATGGCGTCGTGTTTTGTGTATACGCTCCATGCTTCGAATTCAACAATGAAAACTTATCGATCTCATTATTTTTCTACTATAAAATATGATGCAGTATATCAAGGCATGTCGATGAATCATGGGAACACCATGAATATTGGTAATATATTTTGCGCGTTCAGAGTTTTTGATAACGGGTTTGGAGGCTATGTAAATAGACGTAATCGAAAGAGATCCTGTTAGGTAAATAAATGGATTATTGGCGCAAAGATTAGGATTTGATTGAGGTATTTTTTATACTAACAAAATTCTACTTAGTTTAGTAAATAGTTATTCATGTGATTAAAACTAAAACAACTTGAAAACATTGTGAAACAAGTAACTCATTTTAATTATACATTGATTTACATCTAAATTGTTTAATTAAAACCTCATAGACAAACGAAAAACACAAAGGTTTCGAAACCGTTTAACTGAAAAACGAGGAAAATAATGTTTAATTTTGTGTTCTAAATTATCATTAAATTAAACATTGTTTGCGCAAAACATAGCAGATACAACAAGCGTAATTAGAGAGAATATGGACGTATAGCAGGCTCGTCTCGCCGCGCGCCGCAGAAGCTCTCTGGTACAAGAAATTATTCATTAATATGAATAATTTCTTGTACCAAAGAGTTTCCTATTTCTTTGGCTCTACAGTGTACAAAGAACGCGGTATTTAAACTTCGCGGTCTTCCGACAATGCGACGGTCATGACTGCACAGAGTAATTTTCAAAAAAAGCAGTCTTGAATTCGCTGGCAGAAATGCAATTAGTGGGATCGGTCAAGTTCAAATTGGATCTTTACCAACTTTGCATTAAATGAAATCTGAAGAAAATTGTGTGCTCGTTTTTAAAATGCTTCTTTCCCATTTGTTTGAAACTATACTTGGTAGTAAGTTTTTTACTGGTACTGTGTTTTAATGGATTTTATTGCCGCACTGCTGTAAACCACATTTTAGTAATGAATACTTAATATAAAATGATGGGAATTCATTTAGTGAATTTGCAATTATATATTATCTAATGCAACTGTAGTTTATTGTCATAGGCCGTACGTGAGCATGAAATGCTTTCTGAAATATTTTATATTTACTACATACTCGTTTATCGATGTGAGAAATCTGTGCTCTGTTATTGTGAACGCAAGTTTATAAGGTACAAATATTCCAATGGTGAATCAATCATAGAATTTAATAAAAATATTTCTTCCCCAATAACGACTCAGGAACGTTTGAGAATCAAAGTAAATGCCATAAAAATTATTTCGAAATTGTTCTACGCTACTGCCCAACAAAATATTGTTCAAATGTTGATTGCTATCAATCAAGGTTAGAATGTATTTTACAAATAATAGTGAAATGTGTCTTAATGTTAACCTGAATGCATGGCAATGAAGTTTTTTTTACAAATTATGGTGTCTCGACCAATAGCTTGCAAACATTTACGGCTCAGAGACAATGACAGAAAACTAGAACACACCAGTTTTACAAGTTCCCACAAAGAAGTTTCTAGAAATTCGATTAAAGGGTACCGCAAGCCTTTTACCCAAGTTGTTGAAAAAGTTCTGTAGGTAGCTATTATTATAGAGTGGTTCGTGCGAACTGTGATACGGCAGCTTTGGAAAGTGGAATTTGATTATGTATCTGCAGCTCTATGTATAAGTCTCGTCCAGAGATCGTAGTAAGGATTAACCAACCCATTCTTCATTCTCAATTGAATTTTCCTATAGCTACCGGTTAGAAGGTGACCTATTAAATTGTATTATGCTATAAAATATATAAGCTTTATATGCAAGTTACAGCTAACTGCAACTTCGTTTTGAACCATATGGGGCCTATCACAAACGCGCGGCGCAAATGCACGTAAATCCGAACGATTTTAAAATTGAAAATACTTGTTTCACACATAATATTTACTTAATTTGAAGACTATGTATGATACTAATTGTGCTTACAAAAAAAAAAAACAAAATGCTGTTGTATTTTCGATTAAAAAATCTTCGAATTTCGTCGTGCTAGGGTTTCTTGTGCGTGTGTTAAGGTTTTAAGAGTATCTTTTGTTTTGAAAGTTATTCACACCGAATATAACAATGAATTTTAGCAGCCTGTGAAAACACTTGCCTTTATACCAAACTCTAGCAGTGTTTACCACGGAAATGCGTCAAAAGGAAACAGTGAGCTGTTTCAGTACTAAGGTCTCGCTATTGTGGTGTTTGTTAAGTAAAATGAAACATCTAAGGACGCGTACAGTGCACTACAAACAGCGCAGGAGTGTTTTAGCTATAAAGTCGAAGGAGTGTATACTGGTGTAGGTACTGGAATTTTCTCTGTTTGTATGCACATTTATTTAAGGCCATTAAGCCTCGCCTCTCATGCACGAGGTTGTGGGTTCAAATCCGGGCAAATATCAATGTGTATTTTTCAATTGCGGAGGGCGCTGTGTGTGTGTGTGTCGAGCTAACATGATTGTCCGCAGATTCAGGCGTGCCTCTAAAGAGGTCAAGCGCACTATATTTAGTGCTTACTGCAAGTCTTTTTATTCTTGCAGTTTTTGGGCTCGTTATACTCAGAAATCATACAGCGCCCTTCGTGTTCAGTACAATAACGCATTCAGGGTGCTGATGGGGTTGCCCCGATACTGCAGCGCATCAGGGATGTTTGCTGAAGCGCGCGTTGACTGCTTCTACACTGTGATGCGGAAGCGGTGCGCATCCCTGGCTAGTAGGGTGTGGGGCAGCAACAATATCATCCTGTCTATGGTAGCAAGCAGGCTAGATTGTGCGTTTGTGAACCACTGCTGCAGGGTATCGGCTGGGCCTGTCACCTTGCAGCAGTGATGTCACAAATTGTTTCTGTGTTAATGTTTTACTAACATAGTTTGTAAGTATATTGTTACTTGTATTAAATGATTATTATATATACTTTCTGAGTTTATCTTGGATATTACTGACACCGGTGAAGAAAAAATCGTGAGGAAACAAACCTGGAACTTATAGATAATATAAGTGTGAAATCGGCAACCCGTCTTGTGTAAGCGTGGTGTCCAATGCTCGTGTCTTCTTCGTATGAGAAGAGGCCTTTGCCTGCAGTGGGACAATAATAGGCTGGTGTGGTATGGTATGGTTGGGTTGTAATTTTGGTTGTCCTCCACGGAAGGTAGAAATATGTCTTTGAATTTTATAATTAAAAGGAATATTATTTCGTTTTGAAAATAAAATACGTAGGTTGAATTAAATACGTTGACGGCACGGTTGGCGCAGTGGTTAAGCGATTGACTGCTGCGCTGCGTGTCGCGGGTTCGATTCCCGCACGGAACAATTATTTGTATGACTTACAAGTAGTTGTTCCGGGTCTGGATGTTTGTGTATGTGAGTTTAAATGTTTGTAATCGCACCCACAATACAGGAGAAAATATTAGTGTTTATTACGTTTAAAAATAAAGGTATAATTGAAATAATGTATTTCAATAATAGTGTGAAGCACAAGAATTTTCCAAAATAACAAAAAGAAATGGCCATGGTTAGAGCAACATTATTGTATGCCAACTATCTCCATTACCACGACACACTTTAAAGGCTCCCACAGACAGGCGCGACGCGACAACGCTACACAAAGGCGCCGCTCGTCGAGCGACACGCGGTGCCTTTGTGTCGGGCGTCGCGTCGCGCCAATGTGTACAAGCCTTAAGGCTAAAGCTGAGAATTTGAATAGATATTCAATTAGGGGGTCAATATTAGACGAAAAGTGACGTGGCATGCGATTTTGTACCATGCGCGCACTAACTGTAAATTAACTTCCAGCTCTAGGACGACAATTCCCATTGCAATAATGCTCGTATAAAGTTCACTTTATGCATCCACAACTCCGGCCGAAAGTGTCCATTAAATGGATCAATCCGATAAACCACTCCAAGAAATGAATTTGAGGGGAGTCCTCAATTACTATCCTTGACAGGCAGATTGACGATCAGGGTATGATGTTATCTGTTCACGGAAATGGTTCATCAAAAAGATTGACAATATTTGAGGTAAAATAATAAAAGAAATTCACAAAAGGGGCACGTTTGATTCGACGCAACTCCATTTCAGTATAACTGAGCCTGTCTTCGGCAACCATAATGTTGAAAAAGGACGACTATTAAAATAATTTTTGTATAAACTTTACTATGGCCTTGTAAGGCTTAAACTTAAGTAGGACACAGGAACGAATGAATCCTTGAGTTGGGACATATAAGTCAAAACCAGTGTGGTTCAAATGCCAGCCAGAAAGACCTAATTCAAAAGAGATCTGGAGAAGGTAACGTGGATATACGTTTGATAGATGTTGAAATCGAAGAACTACATTGTGATCTATATATCTATACATATAATAAAATTGTGACGAAGTCAAAACTGTACAAAAAAAGTAATTTTTACGAGGTGTGGGAACTTATCTGATGCCGAAAATATAGTTTTTAGAATTTTTGTTCGTTGGTTTATTTGGATGTATGTTTGTTCCGGATTCAAAAACGGCTAAACGGTTTTGGATGAAATTTGGCACACAGATAGTTTATAACTTGCGGGGTAATTGCGTAACGCACTAACAGTAGGAATCGCTTTCATTTGGACAGTTCGACAACATTCATTGCGTTATTCACGTTGTTGAGCAAACATATTTTTCGAACATATGAAGCAGTGGATTAGCAATATCCTTCAAAATTATTCAGATTCGGGTTGATAGTGTTACGTAACTAGGGTGCAGGATTAAGACATAGGGTACTTTTAATCCCGGTAGTACGTTCCCGTGGGATATTTTCTAACAACAATGCGGGCGAAGCTGCGGGAAAAAGCTAGTTGAGAGGTCTCCGTCTTCCTCTTATTAATCGTTTAGTTTCCTTATCAAAAGAAAGTAATAATCCCAATAGGTACCAACATCAAGTTAGCCGAAGTACTCCCGAACTCTTACGCGACTTTACTACTCTTTTGTGTAATTTCTACTACTACAGCGGATTTGTATTGTATTCCGTAATTCAAAAAATAGTGATTGGTTAGTAATATGGGGCATTAGCACTTATCTAAGTAATAGTTCTGACTGACATTGGATTAACTGAGTGAGGACATTTACCTATTTGCCCACATCTTTAGGACATGAAACAAACTATGTAGCTGACGAAATGTTCAGTGTCAAGAAAAATCGCTGAGCGAATTCTTTTGAAAAACGAGAGCTGGTTGGAGGAGGCGCGGGAAAAGAGTTCCTGGAAGTTAGAGGACGCCTTTACCCAGCAGTGGGACACTAATAGTCTTAATAAAAAAATATACAAAGTTTAACTTAAATAACGCACAACCTCTTTAGGGGTTATTGTACTTATGAACAACTTTTACTATGGGACAAAACCTGAAATCGCGAAAAAACAAATCTGCTGTTCCCTACATTTATGTTCGCACTAGCTTTTGTCCGCGACTTCGCCAACGTGGAGGTGGGAAATTATCCCACGGGAATGTACTACCGTGATAAAAAGTATCCTATGTGTTAATCCAGGTTATAAACTATCTGTGTGCCAAATTCCATCCAAATCCGTTCAGTAGTTTTTGCGTGAAAGAGTAACAAACATCCATCCATCCATCCATCCTCAAAAACTTTCACATTTATAATATTAGTAGAATACTATGATAACTCGTTAAAATGTTTTTTTAATGACAAAAGCTAGTTACGTCAGAACAATACCTAAACATTCGCACACATGCCTTTTTGTTCCCATTATAAACAATCAACAAATGCACTCATACAGCCCAGTAACAGCGAATTGCCTTTTGTAATTCAATTTCCCCATTACAAGTTCCAATTCAAAGTTGCTGCGGTTCACGAATGCATAATCATACATCAGGTATATTACATTAGTGTCGAGAACAATATTAAGATGATTAGAAGTGCAACTGCGGCTGTGGTCGGGCAAAATGCCAAGCCTACTACTTTATTATTTGCATTCGCAAATTCGCGCCGTCCTCCGCCATTGTGACAATTTTCGAACAACTGACTCATAATATATTTTACACAGCTGGACATAATAAGTGAAACGCTTCTGGCAATTCGGTAAAGTTGTGTTTTTTTGTCTTTTTCTGGCTGATTTATTAGGTTGCGTGAGGCACTTGTTTTTTTAATTAAAAAAATAGTTTTTTCAGCAGAAATGAACCAGAAGTTTTTTTTTGTACTGGATTATTTTACCGTCATAAGGTCTTATGTTTTAATGAAGATCTCATCCATTATCTCTTTTATAAAAAAACTTTATTTAATTAAGGACTTTTATAACCGCAATGCGTATGATAGTCCTATCGTACCCTAAATACATATTGCTATGGATTACATTTGGGCCATAAACCTGCATAGACTCTTCGCATCATCACCATTTGGTTGAGACAGAATTTTATGGAATGTGCCTATATCAAGTCGGTTCAACCATAAGACCCAAACAGATCATCTATCTCTTATTTATTACACATAATTTAATTATGTCGCAAAATGTATCTATAACCATGGCCCAACATGGTCCAAAACATGTTTTTATTAATAATTAATATTATAATTACCTACATTGCAGCCTTCTTGTTCGCCCCAACAACAATTTCTGCATTATAAATAAACCTACCTCCAGTGCATCCCTAATAATGTCCGCAGGTGTACACTACCTCGCGTGGGTATTCTGTAGTACATTGTCTGGAAAATTCAAGACCTTAATCTTCTGAGCATTTCACGTACGTAAGTTTATGATGTCTACACTCGCGAGCAATGTGTAAGCTGATCTAACGCTGAACAAAGACTGGATGAGCGCCTTGTAAGCCCATATTATAATAGGCTTTAGGTAGAAAAAAATATTATTGTTTACAGAACACGATACTTTCCTGGATACTAAGTATAAACTAGAACTAGAATAAATGAATTTTAAATAGAGAGTTAGAAAAAAAAAACAAATTCATAAATGCGTATTCCCTTAGAAGACGCTTGCGTTCATTTTTCTTAAGTCTGTTACCGTTCAAAAGAATTTTTATTTCATAAGCAGTGCAGAAATTCTTGGTTAACTTGCAGATATATAGGAAGACTGTGAGTAATACTGGCGACAACATCAAGAGACATTGAGTGATGTGGCTATGGTTTTCAAACTACACGGACTAACAATGGGTTTTCCAGTAAAAGTGCCATAATTCAAGTCAACGTTGGCTTCTATACGAGCTAGAAAGAATTTATATTACGTATAATCCAAGTCATTCTGAATTTCCGCTTGCAACTATTACTCATTATTTTCTCATTTTAAAAAAGTGCAACAAAACAAGTAATTTCAGAAGTGGTTCTATGCCTTTTGGTAAGAGTTAAAACAAAACACGCAACGCGTTTTCTGGGCTGGCAGTCTCGACATTAGACAGCGACAAAAGTCTGTCGCTAAGTCGTATCGATGTCAAATTCCTTTAATAGATTTTCAACCTCATACTTTCGAAATAAAGTTGAAAATCTATTAAAGGAATTTGACATCGATACGAATTAGCGACAGATTTTTGTCGCTATCTAATGTCGAGACTGCCGGCCCTGGACGTTTATAACTTGCTTGGGTTGTGCGCACTGTTTTAATGATAACTGGCAAGATTATTTATAAACTTTTTACTCCGCGAAATGTGTGGTTAAATTATGTAGGTAATTTGAAAGTGTTTAATTCCGTAGCAGGGTGAATCCCTGACAAAAACGGGGCATCGATAAGGGTCGGATCACAACCTCGCAACCCACTGACAGAACGTTATGGGATGATGAAAAACGGACAACCCCGCGTTCCCTTTTTATTTATTACGGCTAAGGGTACGCTATTTTGTTAGGCACAATTTAGGCCTTTCAAACTGTGTGTGCCCCGCTTTTTTTGGTAACGGTATTTGTGCTCACTCTGTGTTGAATTTGGGGTGAGTTGGTACATCACAAAGTGGGTTGATGGCACTTAAATTCTGGGGTAGCCTTTTAAAAAAGGTTTTTCATTGTTTAAACCTAGAATAAATTATTTCGTGCATATGTCGTGGTAGCCCAGTGGTCCTCACCTCTCATGCACGAGGTGGGTTCAAATCCGGGCAAGTACCAATGTCAAGTTTCAATTCATATGAATCGAAAAAGTCACAGTGAGTTGATGTTAGAATAAACTCAGAATATATGTTCTGAGTTTATTCTGACATCGGTGAAGAAAAATATCGAGTGGAAACCTGGACTTATAGTTAATATAAGTCTGAAATCACCACCCCGTCTTAGGCATGCGTGGTGATCAATGCTCGTGCCTTTTCTGTACGAGAAGAGGCCTCTGCCCTGCAGTGGGTAAATAATAGGCTGGTATTATTACCTATACTTATAAAGAAATCGCCAGAGTTAGCCACTGTATGTTTTTTTATAACAATATGTAATTGGCCATTGCCAATGGCATCTAATATTATTATGATTAAAGGCTCCTACACACAGCAGCGACACGCGACCCGACATAAAGGTACCGCCTGTCGTGCGACGAGCGGGGCCTTTGTGCTGTGTTGTCGCGTCGCAGCTGTCTGTGGGAGCCTTGATTCTACAGATTTACTTTTACTTTTTCATTAATCCGTCGACCTAAATTACTTCGGAGTTAGTCTCAATTGCAGATTATACTTTAAACCTATAACTCAAACAGCCTTTTTTGTAACGGTGTACGCAAACGTCCTCTTTGTCCGCTTATTTCAATTCAAATGATATTCAAACACAAAGGCCATACGACTTAATTCAATTACCATTTTTTCCTTTTGCCCCCAAAATAAATATATTTTCGGCCAGGACGATTCGTTATCAGTTTATTAATCATTTTCTATGCAATTTTCTGCTTATTCATTAACATCAGCTTTAACTGTCAATATAAAATATGTTGTTCTAAATTTAAATTCTTTTTTTTTTCTTTCAAAATAATAAATCTTTAGAAATGTAAACTTTGTGCTTGATTAATAGCCGGTAGCCATTATTTTGAAAAAAAAAAACTATACAAACGTTAATGAAGAAATAGATATCCTGCAGGTCCTGTAGTCTAGAATTACCCTATACTGCCTTAGTTAGTTAATGAAAACATACTACATCTCGTCTCGAGCTATCAGGGCTATTCTAGGAATGAAAGATAAAACAGATTATATCTCATGCCCATCGAGCTGAGATAGTTGTCAATAAAGGAAACTCCTGCCACGATCCGATGGAAATAGTCGGAGATATAAATAGCATTACAAATACATATAGGTACAATCTCTACACTTGTGAAGCTGCCGTCTGTACTATAAAAAAGTATTACGAGATCTTTTTGTAAATGATCGATAGTGAGGCAACAAGTCGTCGTTCGTCGTCCAGGAGTATGTAAGGATCGTATTAGGTGGCATTCTATAGTTTCTGCCTGCCCCCATGGGAAGAAGGCGTGAGATTATGAGTTGTAAGTAGCCAAAAAAAAAAGCCGCCTCGGCATTTTTATTTTTTAATTACACACAAACGGGTTTCGTTTTTGTCACTAGTGTTCTTTACTATTATACATACAGGTCATCAAAACGCAGAAAAGTCTCTTGCGTGTACAAAATAGTGGTCTATCCATGAACATACGCGACATTAATGTAGCCGCGTTATTATTACACGACGCAAATGGTTATAGGCATCAGAGGTGTACATAGAGTACACCCACATTTTGCTAGTAATGTATATGTCCTATGTAATAGGGGACGCCCTATTTCAGTCAGACACAAATCTAGACTCCAAGCTGCTACTGAGAAAATCCAGATGCAAAAAAGTAATAACACTTCACCCGATCCGGGCCTTGAACTAAGGATCCCATGCTCAACAGAAGCGCCTTTTACGATCTTAGTGAATTATAAAAATTCAGTGTGCAAAATCCAAAATTGTAACCATCAGTCATTTTAATAAAACCATTAGGCAAGTAGTGAGGGAACTTCTAAATAATATTCTAACTATGATTAGTTTGTGGCAAGTCTATCGAGAAGTTAGATTGAGATGATCATCGTTAATACAAAGTGTCTACTGTTTTGAGTTGACTGAAGGACTAGTTCTAAACTTATGGATTCCGGATTTTGGCTTACAGGATTGTATGTCTAAATTAATACTAGTAGCTCTGTGAGCTATAGAGCTCGCGACTCTGTCTTTGCATAGCTTAAAATCATAGTCATATTCCGAAAGCTGATGAAATTCCGTTGTGATTTGATGTGACACAAGCAATTTGCGATTTTTTCTTTATTTTCCAGCCCCTCACATCCCCGACCCCTTAAAGTTTATGCGTCCTAATATGGGCAATAAAAAAGGTTTGTGACATTTTTCGAAATGGCTGAAATATGTATTTTTTTTTACGTTTTCAACTTTTAGGTTTTCCAAAAATTTTGGAAAACCGAATTGCCAAAATAAGTCCATATAACTATCAAACTTGCCCACAAATTTTCACGAGAATCGATGGAGATATGCGACCTTTAAAGGAGAACAACAGAAAGCATTTTTGCCCAAGCTGAAACGGAGACGCTTCGCGCTCGCTCGGTCAATGAACAGAAAAGATTTTATTTTTTGTGTTTCTTTGTTACGCTTCCACGCTAAAACGGCTGTACGGATTTAGATGCAATTTAGCACCTGGGTAGACCATGATCTGGATTAGGATATAAATACTTTTTATCCCGATATTCCCACGCGATCGAGAAGTATGCGGGTGAAACCGCGGGGCGTAGCTAGTAAGCAATAATAGTCTCAAAGTTTGGATTGGTTTGTTGGTGTTAAGAGTTCTAATAATAGTATAGAAAGCCTCTTTTTTTTTGGGTTAGTAATCATCAAATAACTTCTCCCGCTTTTTTTTTTTTTTTTTGGGTGGGAAATCATCAAATGACGTCTCCCGCTCTGGGCGGAGCGGAAGGGCGTGTCAGACTCTTACTGACTAAAACCCACCCGTGTTCCTTCAGTTGCCTGTGCGCCAGGGCCACGGTAACTCTTTCGAACAATCCGCAGCCCCGGCAGGCATCGGTCCTATCGGACCCCGTCTATTTTGCTGACATCTCTTTGAGGCGCGCGTGGAACACGACGCGCCGTCGACCCGGGCCTGGTCCTTACCGGACGGCGAGCTGCCCATTGCTCGCCGTCCGCAAGCCCGCGCCTACGGTGGCCGGGAGTTGGCAATCGACTCCCGACGCCCAGGGTGTCTCCTCCTCCTGCGGCGGCTAGGGGCGCGAGGGCGCAGAGATTGCCTCTCCCTTTCGCGCTCCGCCTCCTCCTTCGCGAGCATTACTGCTTCGCAGAAGGAGGTGACGGCTTCCCATTCCCTCTCGCTCCGTACCATGGCCTGAACCAGGGCCGGACGCCAGAGGTCGCCGCCAACTTCTCCCGCTCTGGGCGGCGCAGGAGGGCGTGTCAGACTTTTACTGACTAAAACCCACCCTCTTCCTTCAGTTGCCTGTGCGCCAGGGCCACGGTAACTCTTTCGGACAAACTCGCGACCCTAGCAGGCATCGGAACTAGCTGGCCACGTCAGTGTGTGCAGACATCTCTTTGAGGCGCGCGTGGAACACAACGCGCCGTCGACCCGGGCCTGGTCCTTACCGGACGACGAGCTACCCATTGCTCGCCGTCTGCAAGCCCGCGCTTACGGTGGCCGGGAATCGGCTATTGTCTCCCGCCGTCCAGGACGTCTCCTGCGGCGACTAGGGGCTAGAGGGCGCAACGATTGCCTCTCCCTCACGCGTTCCGCCTCCTCCTTCACGAGCATCCCTGCTTCGCAGAAGGAGATGACGGCCTCCCATGCACTCTCGTCCCATACTATGGCCTGGATCAGGGCCGGACGCGAGAGATCGCCGCCGCCGATTGCCTCCGCGAGGACACGGCGGTGCTCTGCAAGCTGACTGCCTCCGTATGCTCCACCGTATCCTCCGGGCGATCCACACAATGGTAACATCCGGGCGTTTTCTCCCGCCTTATGCGCAACAGAAGCCTCCCGAAACAACCGTGTCCAGTGAGGACCTGCGTCAGACGGAAGGTGAGGACGCCGTGGCGCCTTTCTAGCCACTCCTCAAAGAGGGGACTTATCGCCGCAATTGTGGCGTGCCCAGCGCTAGGTTGCGACAGTCGCACTCTCCATGCATCCATATTTATAATACAGTAAGAAAAAGCGGCCAAGTGCGAGTCAGAGTCACACACTAAGGGTTCCTTAACACCGTACAATATTTAACACTTCATATTTTTTTAGTTTCTTGTATGGGGACTCCTATATATTTTTACTTTATTTGATTTTTATGATTTGTTGTTATAGCGGCTATAGTAGTACACACTGTGAAAATTTCAAGTGTTTACCTATTGCTGTTCGAAAGAGACAGCCCTGTGACAGATGTACGGACGGACGGACAGCGAAGCCTTAGCAATAGGGCCCTGTTGGCACCCTTTGGGAGCGGAACCCTACAAAAAAGAAATGTTGTTTTATTACCACAGAAACACGTGCATTTAGAAAAGAAAAGTTTACTGAAATAAATTATTCTTAATATCGTAGTAACACTATGTCCGCAATTACAAAAAACCTATTAAAGCTTGCATAATCAGCCTCTAATGTTCCCACTGCTGGGACACAAACCTCCTCTCTTTGAGAGGGAATGGGCTGTAATCTACCACGCGGGCCCAGTGCGGGTTAGTAAATAAAGGTAATTAAAGCTTAACCATTCATGATAATAATAAATAATAAAAGGTATATTGTTCTCTTGAGCATTACAAATTCAAATGGCAATTGCCACCTATATAGTTATCTAATAACGGCACCAATTTAATCCGATATGACAACAGTAACATAAAAATGATAAAAAAGTCGCAGGATAACAAGTAGAACACTGATATTCAAGTGTCCACTCAGTTGAAATTCACTAGCCCGTAAAAATCCGGGTTTGTGAGGCATCGAGGGTCCTTGAAGCCATGCAGGAGGGTGTCCTAATGGGAAGAGGGCTTAAGGGTCGTCCCACTGAAGACTGTCTGTCCACTTCTTGGCATCTTAATCGGCTCCGAGGGCTTAAAATGTTGCCGGTTTGTACTTTAAAGGCCAGTTTTAGATCAAAATCTGGTATGAAATTTGGGGTTACATTCATGTTTTGAAGTTTGAGTAATGTACCCATGTATTTTGATAAAGTTCTGCGTGAAGTTGTGTGGGTGTTCTTGTGCGAGTCCCAATAAATACTTTTTCTTTCTTTTTTTCTTTAATGTTCGATCGATATAACTTACTCGCAATAATAAAGTAACAGAAGGAATTCGCAATCGTATAATGTGCCCTATTTTACTAAACTTGCTAGTCCAATAGTTTCAAAAACACTCCTTCCCTCGATCAGTACATCGAAAGTACATTTTTTTTTTGTTTTTTTCTTTCATTCTTATTATTATTCTTTAGTTTGTCAATGTGTAGTAAGCTGGATTAAAAAGGTGCAATATTTTTTTAACATACATAGATCCTTTTTACACCTACAGGTGACAAACTTTTGCATTCCGCGGCTATCCATATGAAAATAATCTTCGGAAAGAATAGTTTATCTTTTCATGAAAAAGGTCTGAAGGTAGGACGAAAATGTCCTAAATGTCAAGGATACAAAAAGGAAAAGGTTAAAATAAAGCCACAAAACTTCTGATATAATATTAATTTCCATTGAAATTCCTCCAGTAACCGGAACTTTACCCTGACCAGATTCGTTCGGTTTCTTTTCACCGTTAGCAGCCCGTAAACGGTCACTGCTGAATATGAGACTACTATTAAGATTATTACAGCGAAAAGTTTCTTACTAACTACCTAGCTACCGTGAGCAGTTGAGCTGAGGGGCTCGTGGCTAATCAGTAACACACGCACGAGTCCATTGAAGGTTAACCTACGCTTGCCGAGGTCAGTCCGTGGAAGGGATGCCTCGGAAAGCACGTTAAACCCTTGGTCCCGGCTGTCATTTGTAGATCTTTGACAGTCGCTAGGCTAGTCAGAAGCCCGAAAGTCTGACAATCAGTCTTATCAAGGAGTATCATATTACCCAGTTACTTGATTGTGGAGGTCAGATGGGTAGTCGCTCTATGTAAAATATTGGTCCAACCGCTTAGACTACATCTGGTTAGACTGGAAGCCGACCCCAACGTAGGTGGGAAGAGGCTAGGCAGCTGATGATACCGTGAGGAGTACACCTAATCCGTCATCGACCGAACTATGCTCGTATGGTGACGCCCGAACTCGGCCATGAAAGAGAGAGCTTTCACCTAGTTATTGGAAGTCATCGGACGATGTTGGCTGAATAATACACGCACTCTCTTTTCCCGGTCGATGTCGGATTAGGTGTACGCGAACCATAAAAGTATCTGCGCACTGAGTGTATATTTTGCGACTTTAATAGTGTAGAATAGTCTTTATAATGGATATAATTATATCCACATAAGAAGTGGGACCGACCCCTTGACAATTCAAAAGTGCCTGTAATTGGTTTATTCGAAATAATTGCTTTGAGTTTGAGTTTGAGTTGTATTGAGCATAAACAGAGGTGGTTAATGAGATCTATATACAACAGACGCTGCAAATATTAATAACATCGTAAATAAAATAGGGCTCATTGTAGTCTTTCAGTTATCATCAAAATAAATATAAAAGTATCCTTAGTAACATATTAAAGGTCGACCACACAAAGTTAACTTAGTCTCGACATGAAAAACCCAATAATTAACATTTACACGCATTCAGGTACGCCTACCTACGTAAAACAATGACTTCAGCGTAATCACCGCGCAACTTTTGATTAAAGAGGTAAAACACTCGAAAATGGAGGGCGAAAACAACAGGGGTTGGAAAAAGGTAAGGTACAAACCAACCAAGGTACCTGCAAACTCTTTGGTAAAAAACACAAATGATTTATTTGACGAGGTGCTTTCAGTATTCAGAAGTACGGCCAGGGGCAAAAATATTGCATGCATTTAGCGGAATTCAAATGCGATTTTTTCCAAAACGTCCGAAGTGACGTAAGAAGTATGTGTGGTGTGTCTACAGTACACTCGGTTAATTGTAGCTACAAATTGATACAATGTTATGGAACTTAAATTGTAAACAATCAAATGAATTCTTGTCGATGTACACATCTTTTTGAGGCTGGCTGAATTTGAAATTAAAGGTACACTTTAGTTTCAATTTCAATAGGAAGTTTAGTAGAAAATGGTTTTAGAAATTCGTTGAATGTATTAGTAACAACTTATTGTTGCCCCTGACTGTACAAGTGGGTTCGGAAAGATTTTTTCCCGTTATTTAATATGCATATTTTTGTATAATTTCATAATCAATCCAGTGGCTGGGTATTCTGATTATGACCATCAATTATAGGGATTACTGTAAACCTTTAATCGCAAGCGGACAGCACAAAGAATTGGATTAAAATAGCGTTTAATTTGTATATTTTTTGGGTGGAAAATGTCATACCTGGATTTTCTGGAAGTACGCTTTAATATTTTTTTTTGTTTTGCTGAAAAAAGAGTTTATTTTGATGTTAGGTATTTGGCTTATGCTTTTATAAATGTTTTAAAAAAAGTTGAAAGATTTACTTTAAAATATCTCTTTTAGCGACAAGGCCGCCCATTGTGTAAAATTTCTACATTTATATTTGTAATTTGTATGGTGTACATAATAGAGACTATTCTATTCTAGAATCATGTTAGTACACCTATAGAATGCGTGCCTGCCATGAATATATCTGTAAAATAGTAGTTTATGAAACTGTTACATAATGAGGGGTAAACTGCACATAACTAGGTATTAAACATTATTTATTATTATAACACTCGTATTTTAATACCTAGGCATGAGCAGTTCCATACACTACTTTATCTACTCTCCTAACCTACTAAATAAAAGATCAAAGTTTCTCACGAAATACAGCATCGAAAATTCGTCATCAAAACATGTGAATGGCGCCAAAACCTAGCACATCACCGCGCATGCGCTAAAGCGGGCGCTGCCACAGATAAGTAAGAAATGGAATCAAAACTATAAACTTGGCGCGCCCCGCGTATATGCGTCCCACTGCCCCGACCCTTGCACGAGCCAGCCCGCGCCGCTGAGCCTGTGAATAATAATACTTCTGATCCAGCCTGTCCCTTGCTGTCCTCTCCCAGCGACGCCCTAAGCCGAGGCTCGTATCCCGCAGGGGGTGCCCTTAGCGTGTTTGTCGCCTAATTTGCAAGTTTTTTAAGCCCTGGCTGGGAGCCTTAATTTAATAGGCCAACCACAGGCATGGCCAGTTAAGTAGCCGACAACTTCCTAGGGTGACTTGCGAGAAGACAATAAAAAAAATGCGTTCCATTAGAAAAAAATAATTGATGGAAACTCCTTGGTGATATTAACTTCTTGGATTTGCCCTGTATAGTAATGGTAAAAAAATGTTTTAAATAACATTATTTTGTTAGAGAAAAAGTGCTATAACATGATTATATTTTTAAATTTCGTTATTGTGTGAAAGTATGTCATTATAAACTCGTTTTGAAATTTATAATTCGAATTTTACGATATGAGAGTAAATAAGGTGTATTTTCCATTTCGCATTTCAGAAAATTTGAACCTATAATGAGAATACGAGTAAAGGAATGTAAATCAAAGGAAAATCAAGGTAGGTACCTACGGCCAAAGCACTCGTAATATTTGATCATTGAAAAGCTCCCACGATTTTTACCTCTTTGAAAAATAAAAGTAGGTACCGCGCAGTTAAGTCCATGGCAACTGAATTTACATAACAAGTATTTACCTTTTTGTTGCCGTCTTTCTTTCCTAAAAAATAATTTTCCAAGAATGTTAACGGAATAAAGAGATACAAGGTCTCAAAGGCAGAAAAATCTTTTAATGTAACACAATGTTACTTTCAGTCATTAAAAGGCGTATAAATGCAAAGTAAATGGAAGGAATCTGAGTTTTATCAACATTTCCTAACTGGAGGGAACCCGAAAACGAGCCTTTGGATATCTTCCACTATACCTACCTACAATTCTTAAAATCTTATATAATAAAATTTGATGGTGTAAATGAGATTGATACACACCAACACCGTTTGACCGATCACCGCGAAAGATGGCACATATATCGGACTTTTATTTCGAAACCGTTACTAAACGAAATTTTCACGAAATTAATAATATTAAATTATATGACTACACAGACACACCTTAAAAAGAAACCAATAATAATAATATAACAAATAATCTCAGGAATATCTCTTATGAGTTCATCACTTTTTTATTAAGAGATAAATAATAATGAAACAAATAAGCAAACACCGTAAATTATTTCTCCTGGAAAATTTAATTTTTTGTTTAATAACGGTTTCGAAATGAACGTGCGATATGTATAATGGCGTAGCATAGGCTTTACCAGAGGTGGTTATCGTATTTATTTATTTAACCATTTATGTACACACATTTATAAACGGACAAGAAGAAAGGAACAGAAAAATACGTACAAAGGTGATGCTTATTTCTAAAGAAATCTCTTCCAGCATACCTGTGATAGGAAAGTATACTAAAGAGATGTAGACAACGTGTGTAAGAGTAGAAGGGAAAACAAAATACATAAAATCTAAAATAATTTTCCAATTTAAGTATAAACATACAATATGAGAATATACTTAGATACATACATACTTCTAAAATAAATATCATTAAAATATATAAAAATATAATGTAATTTAAATAATAAAAACATATGCAATTATGACAAAGTGGAAAGATAGTGTTCTTTTACTCTATTTTTAAATACTGCAACAGTTTGGCAGTATTCGTGATTTAGCAGCTTGAATATCATCAGGATTGTGCCGGAAAATAGCACTTCGTCGTGGACGTGGAACGACAGTGTATAATCTATCGATTCGACAGTGGTTCCGCAACATCATCCGTGAAACCATTGCTGCGGAACCCACTAAAGTGACTGTCACCAGCCAGTGTCACTCTTATCCGACGTTTTCGGTGATTCCAGTAATTTCGTAACAAAACAAGACCGCGCTGCTTGCTACGCCATCACGTATTTCTTCATGGATAAGGTTTTTATGCGTATTTTTTCCGACCTGCTGGCGAAACCGCGTGCCGAAGCTAGTAAAATGTAATTTGCACAATGAATTCTTCAGAAAATTATTTGCTTTGCTTTCCTGTGGAGCCTTTGACGTTCTTTGCTTCGTTTCAGAACGACCCTAATGGGTCCGTGCGGTGTGCGGGAGCAAAAACTTCAGCTATTTTTGGTTTCACTCAACCATGTTTGAGTGTGAATGTGTCGAGTTGCGGGTTTTCTTTGCGAGTTCAACTGGAACTTCAACACTTGGAATTGTTTTCATTTAGTTGGATAGAAAAAAAAGAGTTTGTAAATAGCTCCCAGGCCAACAACAACCTGAAATTAAGTTTGATAAGATGGTAGAGGGATTTTCTAGGTTGATTATACTCGTATAGCTCCAGGTAGATGACTTTGTATTTTTGTATAAACTTATGCCCGTCTATATGACGGAGAAGGTATGTCTCTCTCGTTATCATCAGCCATAATTTTAACTACTATGGCGTACTCTGGGTAGTGTTGGTTATTGCGCAATAGAAAAACCGTTTGCAGTTCAAATCAAATTATAACTTACGATGAAATTAATCACACTAGCGAATCACACTCTGTAAGTACACGACACAACTATACGGAACGCGCGACAGTTTCTAAACGTGTTCACTGCTTAACCGCCAACAACAAACTCTGCTTTTCTGGTCAAGCGTTAGCGTTATAGACTCTGTCCAGCGCCACCTGTTGGCGCTAGCGTCCCGATTAGTCAAAGTCAAACGATTGATCTAACGTTTTTCCGACTTACACAATATATATCCACCAAATGATAACTTTAATTGCTCTAAAACCACAATAAAATCGTTAAAACAGGCAAACAGCACGGATTTTCCTTATTCAAAACAAGTTTATTTAAAAAAGGAACAAAAAAAAAACATAGTTTCAATTTCAAGACGTTCAGTACCGCTCTAGGTAATATAAAGATCATTAGACGAGTTGGGATATAAATACCAGCTTGCGCACCGTATCCGCAAAGTAAACCGCTTAAGACTAACGTGAAATTAACCCGAAACTGCTGCCACAACACGGATACCTTCTGGAAAGTTCGACTGGCGAAGAAATAAATATCGCATTTGTGAATAATAAGGTATTTTCTTAGGGTTGCCTAACTAATTTGCCTCGGTATAGGTAATCGGGGATATTGGAAATGTAGTTTGAATCCTAATTAGAGCTTCGAAAATAATGGAATTAACGGTCCGTTTTAATATAACAACACGCTTGTTATCCGTGAATGTCAAAACCCTCCTTTTTGCTTTGCCGTAGTCAGGTAAAAATTTGGTACATCGAGTTATAAGAAAGTATGTGTTCTTATTGTTTCCAGGTGTAATATACTTGTAGATGACGAATAAAAACACAAATCACTTGGCTAATACTGAATTTAATAATCAACTTCAGGTAATATTTTACACTTGTACACGTACACAACAGTGATCATCGACCTCACAAGTCGACGGTCCAGCCGATTGTGCGCTTTTGCGGCAATTTCTGCCAAGGGTGTCATTCTGACAACCGGAAGTCAGCAGTTCAATATTTATACCAGATAATATTTAAAACGTTATGTTAACAGGAAGTCAAAGCAGTGTTTGTTAGAACATTTGAAATTATTAAATGACAACATGTAAACAGGATGTCAATGCACGCTAACAGTATAAACATTTAGCCACTAACTAATGTCGAACTTCTTTCAGCCACAAAGTAAGAGATTTAAATTAAAACATTAACTAAATAACATGCAGAATAAAATTAATTCCGAACATTTATTTTTAGTTTATTTATGTACCGCCGTCGTCTGTTTATATTAAATTCTCGTGAAAAATCGTCATGTAAGCACGCAGCCGGCATGATTGTAGGAACATATTAAATCGCGGGCCAAATTAAAATGTAAAACTCAGCCCAGTCATGCCCTTGTGTAAAGTGAATAAGATAAATGGACGCGGGCCCAGTGAAACGTTCGTTTCACGTATCACACAAATAAATTAACCACACGAAACCCGGGTTTCATTTAAAACGAAATCGATAAAGTATGTCTTTTTGGCGCGACGAAACGATTACGGGCTGCGAAGAATTCGATTGGAGTGAAATTATCACCAAATGGGCCTTTTCAAACTTATCGATTTTCGATCTATATGTTACTTATAGTTATTATTATTGAACCAGCACCCTAATTACGTAACACACTATCTATCACAATCTAAATAATTTTAAAGCTAACTAATCTATTGCTTCATTTATGTTCGGAAATTTGTCCGCTCAACAACGTAAATAACGCAATGAATGTTATTGAACTGTCAAAATGAAACCCATTCCTACTGTTAATGTGTTATGTAATTGCCCCGCTGGCAATAACTAAGTATTTCACATAAATTGGGTCAGAAATAAGTCGACTGCTTATGGAAAAATGTTTACGATTTTTTGCTTCCAACCTTTTATTACAGATACCCAGTAAGGCTAGACCGTACACCCGAAAAAAGTTTCAATTTCACTAAGCTAAAGTGACGTAAAAGCGACAAATTTCACGCGTCCAAATCCGTTTATTCGCGTCCATCAGGCCTCACCTTAACGCGTGGGTTCGCGACAAACTCTCTGTTGCTGGAAAAACGCAGTGATTTGTTAGAATTTCCATACTAACTCACGACCCTCGGGTCGTACCTGACCTGCGGTGAGCGGCGATGTCGTAACCGTAAAACATCCATATAAATTTAAATTCACCTACGTGTTGGTTAACTTTCGACTGCGCATTTCTAAAATCATGTCCAAATGGAGTTTCCGTTTCAACTTATTAAATGTTAAGTAGATCAATGTAATGGGTAATGGAGCTAACTTTGATAAAAGATCTCTATTCAGTTCCAAATTCAATGGAATATTCGGGAAATTTCGCTCATATTGTCAACGGTATTTCCTTTCTGTTAATAATTTTGATTTATTGCTCCATTTTCATTTATTAAGTATTTTTCCTTTTAATTTGATTTGGAGCACAATTACGTCCATTTCTATTTGTTGTAACGTCCGAATTCATTTTCTTTCATTTTTTCCTTTCTTTGTAGGTAAATAAAATGTATTTTTCTCAGACAAAATATTATGAAGACCGTTGGTATTTACAGGTTGAAAACAGTCTAAGATTTGATTGATTAAAAATGAAACGAGTTTTTTTGTGAGAGGAAAACCTAGGAAAGTAAATTATTATTTATAGTATAACTAGCGACCATAAAGCGACCGGGTAGCAAAGCATAATATAATATAGTCTATGTCACCCGGAGATAGTGTACCTTCCCAACAGTGAAAGAATTTTTGAAATCGATTCAGTAGTTTAGGAGTCCATCGCGGACAAACAACGTGACACGAAATTTTTATATATATAAAGATATAAACATAGTTCCTTTAGATCGCAGTTTACTCACAGACAAAGACATATCAAAAGAAAGATAATGGCTTTTCATCGTGTAGGCAAGCGTGTACTTGACGGCAGAATTAATTTCTTAGCATCGATGGAGCTGCTACTAATCGCTAGGCTGTGGCATTGAAGAACTGATAATGACCCAGTTACTGGCATTGTAAATAAAATAAAAAGGTTGAAACAAGGCTTGCTGGCTTGCGTAGACACATTTATTTTGCACAGAAACTAAGAATATTTTGGAATAAGGTTTTCCTTTTTTTTCTTCAGCAAAAGACAAATAAAATAGGAGCCCTTAATGCGGAATCTAAAAAGGAAATCTAAGACTCGCGAATATCATAAGCGAAGTCACAGTATCATAATGGAAGTAAGCGTATTGAAGTGACACCCGAGGAAATCTTGAGAGGTCGGTCGTTTATCACATGCATCTGTGACGGGGGAAAAACTTTCCTACACTGTGGTGACTAAATGATATTGCGATTTTTCTCACATTCGTGTCACATCACTTTTTGCTTTTCTATCTTTTTGGGTCTATCATTCCTTTGGATATTACGGCCGTGGAAATTTCTTTTATATTCGAAAGTAGAAGGGTTTATTTACTTGTCTTTAGGGTTATATAAAACTGTGAACAAATAGCCTTCATACAGGGTATAAGGGACATCACAAGCAAATTGTTAAGATTATGATTCGATTATGATTTTAGACGCACCATTGTTAAACTTTTTCATCAGTTATTAAAAAAAATACTGTTCTTCAGTACATTTTGACCATATATGTTTACACTTTTGTATGAAACAGCCTTTTTTTTTGGTGGGAAATCATCCAATAACTTCTCCCGCTCTGGGTGGAGCGGAAGGGTGTGTCAGACTTTTACTGAGACGCGGGACGCGAGGCGTCTCCTCCTGCAGCGACTAGTGGTGTGAGGGCGCAACGATTGCTTCTGCCTCACGCGCTCCGCCTCCTCCTTCGCGAGCATTACTGCTTTGCAGGAGGTGATGGGTTGCCATGCCCTCTCGCTCCATACCATGGCCTGGTCCAGGGCCGGACGCAAGACATCGCCATCGAGCATCGCCTCCGTGAGGACCCGGCGGTGCTCCGCCCAAGCCGTGCAGACTTCCACCGTATGCTCCACCGTGTCCTCCGGACGATCCACACAGTGGTAACACACGGGCGTTTCCTTTCGCCTTATGCGAAAAAGGAACCTCCCAAAACAACCGTGTCCGGTGAGGATCTGCATCAAGCGGAAGGTGAGGAGGTCGTGGCGCCTTTCAATCCACTCCTTAAAGAGGGGACTCACCGCCGCAATTGTGGCGTGCCCAGCACTGGGTTGCGACAGTCGCACTCTCCATGCCGCTATTAGGTCCCGCCGGAGGTTTGTCCGCTGTGCCGCGAGTTCTCGCGGCAGTGTATGAAACAGCCTGGGAGGTATAGAATCATGTGCTGAATTCATGGTAATAGTTTGCGCGTCGATGTCTCTTACACCATAATATATAATTTAAGTAATGTAAATAATGGTGTCTTAGTTTTCCACTGTGTTATTTTACCACTCTTATAAATCACAAGCTGGTCTCCGCAGTTTCACCTGCCGTTGAGGTGAGGTGCTTCTTTGACATAGGTATGCCAAGTTCGGCTCTTCTCGGTTCTCGTCTGACGGCCGCCCTCGGCCCCCGACCCACCGCGTTGCATCGCATCGCCAGCCCGTGCTATTACTTCGTATTCGCTTATTGTTCTTTCTGACTCTTTTGCATTTTGCTCGACTCCTGAGAGTCGTAGCATGTTAAATAGCCTAAAACCTTCCTCAGATTTTTTCAAATCCGACTGGTAGTTGAAGAGATTAGCACGTCCAAACAAAAAAAAAACCTCGTCAACTTTATTATAGAATTTCAACTCGTACTTTCCTGGAAAACATTTTCGTAAAGTGAAATGGTAATTTCGTATATGACTTGTTTCGTAAGTTAAGTATCTACGTAAGCACGGTTACGTCAACGTGTGGTTGAATAATGATTATCTTGAGTGATATTGGCTTAAGACGCCATGTATTATGTCATATACGTGCGTTACATACGTAAGCATGTATTGAATATTCTCATAGTAATTATGCCTACTGATATCTACTTAATCATTTATAGCTTTAGCACTTAGGACCTAGTTATCAGATAAGTCATATAAAGTTTATATGATTGTATTTAATATTTGAGGAAATTAATACTTTACTACCGCCGCAGGACAGCCTATGGAGAGAGATTTAAAGTATTTTAAATAAATAAATAAAAAATAATTAATGAGAGGAAAAGCTGGATATTGAAACCAGGAGTTCGTACAAAAATATATTTTATTTACAACACCTGTTTTTAAACTTACCTATGTTTTACAAATAAAAACTTTGACTTTGTCTCTACTTATTGCCAGCAAATTTATCTTTAGTCTTTCCAGAGATCAGAGTTTCCTAGAAAATTGATAGCTGCTCTTAATGAAAAAGAAACACGAAGACTTCGGTTCCCAAACATTATTAATTCCCATAAGTATTTTCACTGTTTTTGTGTTGTCAAGAAATCTTTTAATTAAATTTTTTAACGTAACTTATTCAAGCTCCAAAAACGATGCTTCGTGCGATTTTATTAACGTTGTTTTTTAGTTCTGAGGATTCAAATCGAAAGCAATATTAATGATTTCTAGATACGTTTACCGGTACGTTTTTCGACTACGGGAGTATAGAAGGTCAGATAAACTTAATTTGAGTTTTTTAATCATTACTTTTTCACCAATTTTTTTTCTTTTCTTTCGATTAATTTTGAACTTTTTATTTGAAGTTTCATTTCTTTTCGTAACCTGATCGACGATAGTATTCTAAAAGACAAAATAATTTTGCTGGCTTGACAGTCATTCTTCTTTCAGTAGACTTTAATAAAAATTTAATGGAGCGAAAAATTGTTAAGAAAATTGCTTTGCATTTTGTTTTAAAATGATTATGTAAGTAAGTATTTAATTTAACTTGTCTCGCGTTGTGAAGGCATTAAATCCACTTAAGTCACTGAAGACAGGTCTTAGTCTAGACCACAGAGAGATATTATTATAAAATAATTCCAACAGACGCCTCTAAGGAGGCAGCATTAAGTTGAAACGAATATTTAAATAATTTCATCGTTGTATCAAAAGTAACGTTTTCAGAACTTCAATTTCTGTTTCTCTGGGGCGAAAATAATAATGTTCTGATATTAAGTATTTCTAAAGGTTCCAAAATACTATCAATAATTCATTTTGGAAACATATTTATACTTTATGAAATAATAAACAGTAACTTTAAAAGACAAACATAAAAACTAACATAAAAAAACAAAAAAGCCTTTAAAGTATCTCCCAACTGTATTTTGATTAAATCATATTATGGGTACATATGTGCTAAGTATATCTTTTTTATTTACTGTAGGAAGGTGAGGCCGGGAAAAACGATGCGAAAATCGAGTTTCCCGGTAATAAGTGTAATAAAAATAAAACATCGTTGATTGGATGCTCTGGTTATTGAAATTTTAATGGCCACGACCAAAAAATAGTCCTGTGAGTGACGTTAACTTTTTACTTAATTCTTGAATTTTAATTTTGTGACGCATACAATATTATGGAGTCAAAGTTAACTTTTAATATTCGTTAATAATTGATACGAATTTCTTTCTAACTGGTACGGAAAACGAACAATTCAAACTCTAAACATTTATTTCAAATAAACAAATTACATGCACTTTTGAACTGTCAAGGGGTCGGTCTGTCAGAAATATGAAGCTAGTTGCCCATTCCAAAGCGTAGTAGGTACCTATGGCGAAAAATTCATGTTGCAATTATACATGTGAGAATCATGTAGAAAGATGTGCACGTTAAAAGCGTTCGTAATAACAAAAAAACAAGAAGAAAAAGAAAAAGAAAAACAGAAATGAAAATAAGCCGTGGCAGCTAAGAGATGACCAGTCCCTACTGACGGCGCCCGTTCACAAACATAACGTATGGATCAGGACCATTCAGCTCAACCATTTTGAAGGGAACTTAATGATTCAACACACACGCCACCACCAGCGAGACATTTGAGTGAGCATCACATACTCTCAGCCGCCAGGGCACTTTCAAGTCAATGAAAGACATACCCAGTAAATTGTAGCTTTATACTAGGTACATAGTGCTCACACACGTGCTATGCAATTATACAATACTAAGATATTGAATTCATACAATGCCGATAGTTTTTATAATCTTCAGCAGCTCCAACAATATTTTCGATTGCTAATCAATTAGTTTATGTGCCCTTGTGGAACAGGACCAGCGTTGAGCCAAGCATTTTTGTCAGCAATGTAATCCCCCAACTTATAATATGCTTGGCTGCATAGTGTGCGTTTTATACAAGGATTAAATTTGATTTTATTCAGTTGGAGTATGTGGGGTGGTATGTTATAGTAATATTTTAAAAAGTACCCCATGAACGATAAGTCTACTTTAACCAGTCTCCCAGTCCTATAGTTGTATCTTTAGCCTCTTTTACTGAAATGATTTAATTTTTTCCTTACGTACATGATGTTTTCATAGATGTATTGACAAGTTACCGTCATGATGTTTATATCTTTAAGCATTTCCCTTAGGGCATCGCGCCTGTGGAGGCCATATATTGCTCCGATGGCACTTTTCTGCAGAATAAAAATAGACTCGATATCTGCCGCCTATTCCCATAGCAAAATACCGTAACACATGATACTATGAAAGTAACTGAAATAGACTGGCCTCGCGGTATCTACATAAGTAAATTAACGGACTTTTCTTATAGCATATGTTGCCAAACTTAGCCATCCTGCAAGAGATGTTAAATGAGAACCCCATTGCAGCCTTGAGTTGAGCGTGATCCCCATGAAAACAGTTTTATTGACGAATTCTAGTTTCTCTTTATTCAATACTACATCACAATCTCTACTTTTAATATTCAGTAAAGCAAATTTTATGCATTCAGTTTTTTTTTCCATTCAATACTAAATGATTAGCAGTGAACCAATTGAATACCTGCAATATGGCGTTATTTACATCGTCGAGATTTGATGCACGTCTATTTATCTTATAAATCAAGGAAGTATCGTCAGCAAATAACACCATTTGTGGTTGTTTTTTTAATAAATGGGGTACATCGTTGTTATAAAAAGAGGAAAGGACCTAATATCGAGCCTTGTGGGACACCCATTTTTACTTTTAAGCCAAGTAAAATGACATCATTTATTTAGACTTTTTGTTGTCTATCATTTAAATAAGATTTTACTAAACTGAGCGCAAGTTTACCTAGTCCGTAACGCTCAAGTTTTAAGATTAAGGTTTCATGAGCAATGCAGTCAAATGCTTTTGAGAGGTTACAAAAGATTCCTATGGCATCTTGGACCTTCTCCTACGTTGTAAATATATGTTTAAATAAAGCGACACCGGCGTCACTCATACAAACTCCTTTTGTGAAACCATATTATTGCTGATCGTGTAAGATTTTGTTGGTGTTAAAATGATTAAGCATTTGATTTAGCATTACCTTTTCGAACACCTTGCTGGATACCGGCAACACTGATACTGGTCTATAATTGTTGGTGTCTTTGCTCTCCCAAGATTTAAAAAGTAGTATAGCCTTACTGTATTTCATTAAATTCGGGAAGACTCCTTGATCTCCATACAAATAAAAAATTCAATCCAAGTATGGCGCTATAGTCTCAATTATGGATGTACAAACTTTGATAGACGATCAATTTTATTTTTATTTGCCGAAAAGCTTTTATAACTATTATAGGGTTTATATGTTTAAATTGAAATTCAACCGGGCAGTCTGGAACGTTCGCTCTTAATAAATAATTTGAGACATCGGGTGATGAATTTAAAGCTTCCGTAGTTTTAGATGTAGTATTGAAATTTACTTATGCTGATGTTAGGTACCACGTGAAGTCTCCAATGTATAATCAGTGCTTCATATTTTTTTCCTACTAGTTTCGTTATTTTATTTTCTACTGATTTGATCTTGTACAGGGCTTTAGCTATATAGCAAGTATTTAAAAAAATGGAATATATAGCAACGTACTTGTTGAAAGTTTCAGTGTTAATGTAAGGCTTAAGGCCATACAGCTCGAACAGTCTTCTCTACTTATTCTAATGCCTCCAGTTGCCCAGTCACTAAATACAATATTAGTTTTAGTATATGCGAAAACCGAAACACGTGTCTAGTATTGTTATGTAAAGAATCTATTCACAAAATTTCAAAACTATATCATAAAAAATCACAAAGTTATAAGCTTGTTATATTACCTGGTTGTCCGTACAAAAACATGGTCACCACGCGGCGCCCACGCGCCGCACGCGCCTCCCGCGTCGTCTCGCGGTCATTGATAATAATTTGGCAGTAGGTACCTAACCGTATGGCGATTGGATTGTAATTATCCGGTAATAACATTTTCCATCACACTTTCAGGCTTTGGACTATCGTAATGGTCAAGTATAGGTAGATATTATTATGTACTTTATTCGTAAATGCAGCCGTAAGTGATAAATTGTCGTCAATGCGATTTGTTGCACCTTATGCCAAACACTTAAAGTTCAAAGTGGATAAAAACTGTTAAACATCGCATTACTTAGCACAGAAGGCTGTAGGTTTGTTGGCCATGTAGTCCAAAATTCCGTCTTGGACTGTGGTAGGAATTCGATTCACTCCTCTATCATCTGCTGTCGGAGGCCGAAAGGTACAGTCCCTAGATCTTTGCGTGGCGGAAAGCATTGTGTTTCACGATACTCTGATGCAGAATTGCTTCTCGTACCGCCGCACTGCCAGGGATACGTTATCGCCACAAACCGCTAGTGTACAGTCACGAGCATAAATATGTATACACTTGGCTAAATTCAAAAGTGATTTTCTCCTTAATTTTTGAATGAAATTTTATGTTGTTACGAGCATAGTATTTTCGAACCCATAGGCTTACGCAATATGTCGCATTTAAACGTTGCATTCGTTATTTCATGAAAAAATCGCTATTGAAAGTTGCCAAGTGTCGACAAATTAGTGTTCGTGACTGTACGTACCATTTCTGTGTACTGGACGTTTGTGTATGAGAAAGACATGGTTACACGATACTTTTTACATATAATAGGTACACGGTACACGATCAACCGAAAGACAACTGTAAGGCACACGGTGGCCGTGCAATCGCGAAGGCGTATTGTATCTGAAAGGGAGCGTGATACGTGCGCCTCAACCTGTAGTGTCCGGGCGACTGAAGGGGTTGTTTTACCCCCGCCCCGCTGTGCGTCCGCGCCTAGTGCCGCTATGACCTGCCGTGACCTGTGTTGTGCGCGTATGATTACGGCTAGGTACTTAGTGTCGCTCGGTGTCCAACTTGTAACCTTTTTTAAATATTTTTGCGACAAAATATAACATGGTTTAAAAATTATTGGAATCGATTCAGTTACTTATTCTGAACAAACTATATTCAGGTTTCGCATATTATACTAAAAATAATGTTGTATAACATAAGGATTTTTTTTTTCAAAATTTAATTTATGTCAGTGTGTACTACTGAAAATAAATCCTCATACAATTTATTTGCATCGTCCATATTATGGCCCAGAACACTTAGCTTATTATTTAGGGTACTATTGAATCCATTTAATTTGTATGTCGTTGTTGGTCTCACATTTGAACGTATTTTTTTCACATAGTGGAGATTTCCGTATACTATACCTACAGTAGATTGTATTTTCACTTTTTGCAAAGGTGTTTTAAACTGAAAAGTTCCCGTTTGTCCACTATGATGAAACGGCAGATAATTTACGATGGCTTTCTCTAAATAATCACAATCGCAGAAGACATTATCATACAAGTAGCAGAAGTCAGAGTTGCTCTAGTCGATTCTGTAAAAACATTAGATAAATTGAACGATTTAAAAAGTCTTAGAAATCTACTGCTATTTGAATTATTTTCCAAAATATTAATTTTAAAATCACCATAAATAATTGCAGCTTTGTTACTGGATGCAAGTTTCGCTATGACATCTTCAACTATTGACTCAAATAAATAAAAGTATTGTTAATTAGTAGTATTAATTACACGCACACTACAGCATGCTTATCTAGCTCAATACAGGACAGTTCGATGCAATGTTCAACCGATAAACTAACTACGTCATTACGATGCTTAGATTTTAATTTTTTTTTATCAATATTAGAGAACCCACGCAGCATAGATTTACGGTTAAAACAACTACCTATACTATAGTTTTCATAATTAATTAGCATTTTAGTAATCCTTTAACCAACAATGTTCAGAAAAATCACTTCAATTTCTAATAATTTTGAAAATATAGCTTGAATATTTTGATGAAATAATTTCAAGGCATTCTGCTGATCTCCTGTTCGATAATTACTTAATTTAGAGCAAGAAGATACCTTGTTGTTGTTAGGAATAGGAATATTCTTAGCGGTACCTTCTGTTGTCTTACAAACTAGTTTAAATTATTATCCGGAGTTAACCCCAAGACTTCAATGTCATGACCAGGCAGTGAGCTCAGGACATGGAACCTTCTTCGTACAATTTGTATAAATACTTATGGCATTTGAGCTACATTTATTCAGGCTCACCACCTTATTGTTAAGTATTACTAACCAATGTGGTGTTAATAACACAAGACTTCGACATACTACTTATGTCTGAGTTTGTATAAAAAGCATCAAAATTTTACTTTCAATTTGATAATATATCAAATTGAATGTAAAATTTTGATGCTTTTATTGCCTTAGGATTTTATTTTTCCGGATAGATTGCCTAGATTTTAAAGTTATTTTTTGTTATTACAATATAACGATAATGCAAACTAACGATTATGCACGTTTTTATTGTTGTACAGTGACGGACTTTAATTGATGAGCCACTTTCAAACTTTTCAATTTTGCAGTGTTATATATTCACGAGATTATACGATTAAACACGAACTCAAACCGCATGCTCTTATACAAGATGACAAATTACTTATAATCGGAAATAGTCTTATCCATAGAGGTTGAAGGTTGACTAATAAGTTGTCAATTATAAATCAATACAATGTTGCATAAGTTTAAGTTAGTTAGTTTAAGTTTAGTTTAAGTTTATCCAATGTATCTAATACTGACCTCCTTTGAATTAGAGCTCATTAAATACTCGTTTTCCTGAAAACCTATCCGAAGACAGTCACTGATTGATTGATAAACGAAATAAAACAATTTTTCAAAGGTTGACTATTTTTTTAGCTTAGCACATTTTATGACGTTTATAATAGCTAAAACAGAAATAGTAAATAAAATTCATAATCAATTCATTCAAAACGGCAGCAGTTAGGTGTTATTTAAGTTTATGTGCAACAGTTACCATAATTGTCATGAACATCATCTTGGACGCTACGCGTTCGGATAAAATCGTGGTTCCGAATTTTTCCGATGTTGAATGACCAATCATAATTTTTCCGTACCTACGCTAACGTTACTATGGCTACGCTAAAACAATTGTCACTAGGCTACGGTTGCTAGACCTGCAATTAGTTGATTTTGAGTGGTCACTCTGTACTAAGTACGAGTTTAACCGACCAAACCCAATTTACTATACACGGCTAAAATACGAACAGTGGCAAGAGGCTCATCAATTAAAGTCCGTGACTGTACATTATATTTAAGATCAGCACCCTAATTACGTAACACACTATCAATCACAATCTGAATCATTTTGAAGCCTATTGCTAATCCATTGCTTCAGATGTTCGAAGAATTTGTCTGCTCAGCAACGTAAATAACACAATGAATGTTGTTGAACTGTCAAAATGATAGCCACTCCTTCTGTTAGTGTGTTACGTAATTACCCTGCAGATTGAGAATAACAGAATATTCGCTAAATTTCGTTTTCTACGATGCAAACAATGCGATTTGGACCCCACGAAGAGTGCTAAATCAGCAAACTATTTATGCTAAGACTTAACGACGATGTGTAACAGCGTTACAGTGATGATTGTGTGCTATTATAAAGTAAAAATAAACAAATACACCCTTTTTAAATCTGAAGTTCGAAAGTCAGCTGCTTGTTTGAGGCTACCGGTGTGTAACAAAACATGACTGTGTTTTAAATTGTATATTTACAGGAACATAATAATCCTCAGTATTTATGTAACTATATTACGTTTACACATAAAATCACACCTTAATTTCACTTAATACTAATATAAATTAATTATAAAAACGGAATAAAATTTTGACATGTCACTCGGGGAGTGTTCAATGGAAAGTGAGTAGGAATATAAATGTATAAAAATATTCTTACAGACGAACAGAATTGGTTCTTTGAACTCTAGATTAAATTGTAAATAAAATGGAAAAAATACAATAGAAAGAAAAGAAAAATAATCCGCGATCTATATGTCTACAAATGTACTTTAGGACAAAAAACGCAAACGAAAACATATTTTCAAACCAAGAAAAGTCATTGAACCTTACTTCCATCACTTAACCAGCTACATGCAAACGATTTTCACATCAGCAAAAACAACATCTGAAATCTATCAGTCTCAGAATTTGCACTGTCATGAACAGAGACTTCAAGACAAACTTTACAGTCTAGTTGCCGAGTGGTTTATAAAAACTATTAAATACCTACTCACTTTAAAAGGAATGCCTTTTCTAATAAAGCTGGAGGTAAATCTCTTAAGGCTGGCTGCCAACGCGGTTCGGTATACTTATGTGCGTTTTGTGCAATCCAGACACTTGTAAATTGCGATGTTCACAGGCAACTTGGTTTATATTAAAAGCTTATCTAGCTTTATTGCTCCTCATAATATTTAACGAGAAGGAATTTATTTAATTTAAATTAATCCTTGTGCTTTTAACTGTGCTGCGTTTTACTCGTTGTTTTGTTCTTTTGTTTTTATGAAAGTTGTTCTTTTTAGGGTTCCGTGCGTCCTAATGAAAAAACAGAACCCTTTCACTTGTGTCTGTCTGTCTGTTCCTCTGTCACAGCAAATTTGCTCAGAATCTGCTAGACTGATTAAGTTGAATTTTGGTACATATATGGATTTCTATGACCCAAACACGGATGTGTAACGTAAATAAATGGACTTTGAATATGGGGGTCAGTTTTGGGGGACCAACTAGAGAATTAAAAACAAAAGTTTTGTAAATTGTACCGTGTGACATATCAAATGAAAGGGTTTGTTGTGAGGGTCTCAAATATATTTTTTGTATAATTTTCAAATAAACAGTATTGAAGTTATTCAATAAATTATATGAAAATTGACCATTCCCCCCTTGTCTCCGAAACTACTGAGCCTAATATTTTGAAAAAAATACAGAAATTAGTCCTTTACTTACAGATTACAGGAAAATCTATAAGAAGTCTAGAGTCTTAAAATAACAAGGTAAATTTTTCAATATTGTGCTTACGAGCTTACAATTGCAGATGGAATGTATAGACGAACATGTTTTACAACTACAATGTCAAGTTTGTTCTTGGGATCTGGGGGCACGGTAATACCCCCGCCAAGTCGGGTCAAAAACAAAAGGCAGGAGCACTACTTACCTTTTCTTGAATCGTTTCGTCGTATTTTCATACCCACATAGCTTCGGCCTAGACAATGCTAGAGAGCTCAAATTCTCAGGATAAAATGTAGTTAGCAAGCTTATAAAACACAAAGTTTCATGTGTCTAGCTTTGGATTTTATTAATACCTAAAATACGTCGATTTCGTCACTGACTCACTCACTCGCTCATCAAAACCTCTAGGGCACTTTCCGAAGTCCTAGAAAGCTAAAATTTAGTATCAAGACTATGATTTGTACACAAACAATAACAAAATTAAGAAATTTGTAACTTTACCTTCCATCCCTCGAAATGGGGGTGCAGATCTCTATACAAAATAAAACCTCTATGGTAGTTCCCGAAATCCTAGAAAACTGAAATTTGATATGCAGGCTAGGATTTGCACACAAACAACAAAAACTAAGACATTTGTAACTTTCACCCTCTAAGTCCCTTAAATGGAGATGCAATTCTGTATTTCTTACGGATAATTGGTATACCTACTTCCATTTGTTATGAAAGCTAGATTAACATGTATATAAACAAAAAAAAAAATACATTTTTCGTTGGCTATGAAGAAAGTAATTACTGGCGTGCGATAAATATTTTTTTTACCGGACTATGCTACAACTAAGGGTTTTGATTTTAACATATCTGTGTAATATCACTACAATATCACCGCTAAAATAAAAAGAATAAGAGCACCCTACAAAAAAAAATTAAAACCCACAAAAAACATTTCATGTAAAGCAGGTTGCCAAGACTTACATAACGATTTTACTGTTAAAAAGTCGACGAGGCCTAACTCTATAAACCTTACATCTCGGTCGAAATGTATGGCTTGGCCGTTCCATTAAATTATTGCATGGCACAGCATTAAAGACCAGTGACTTAATTTCTTACCATATGCCCTTAAGAGTGTCTGTGCGACAGCTGCGAAACGGCCAAGCCCTACATTTTGACCAAAATGTAAGCCTTCTAGAACAAGGAGCTTGGCTCTACATTAGATCTGATAACTCTTTAACAGTGAAAGCGTTATGTAAGTCTTGGCAACCTACTTTACATGAAATGTTTTTGGTGGGTAACATATTTACCGTACGGAACCCTCTCCACGCGACTTCAACTCGCACTTGTCCGGTTTATTTAAATTAGTTTTGTGCTAATTGGATCTGGTATTCACCGCAAGGTTTTTTTTTGGACCATGTGAATTTAACTTGTTTGTAGTTTTTATATTTCGTTTCGGTAACCACGAAGCTTTCGGGAGTGTTATTTAAATAACTTTTAAAAGTAAATTAGGTTAATAAATTGTATATTCAATTTATCACGGTACGGCTATTTTATAGATCGTAAGTTTTTACTCAACAACTACAACAAGTCCCCAGCTGGGCTTAAGTCGGGAGGAGTCTTAAAGGAGTAGTTAGTCCGATCACCAATAGAACCGAGTTTTTCATTTATGTAATTAATTATTTTATGACGAATCCACCGAATTTGACAATTTTGTCTCAAAATAGAACGCATTTTCAGTTATTGAGCACCCCAAAAATATTTGAGTGTAAACAAACCCAACGTGATACAATCTTTTTGTAACAATAATTGTACCCGAGCATCTCTGCTAGCCAACTTTGTGTCGTCTACCTCAACACGCAACTTTGGCATCCTCATTAGTACCATTTTGCTTTTCTTCAGGTTTTCCCTTTTTCTCTATATTGCACGAAACAACCTACGTGTGCAGAAACTGTTGTAATTTTGTTGTGTTTTCTTTCCTTATCTTTTTTTGGAACAAAAATCTTTGAGCAATCTTCTTTGGAAGGTATTATTAGGGTTAATCTTTTTCTACGACTGAAGTACCTCAGGTATATTTATTTCAAACGTAAAAATAGTGTCTATAGGGACGCAGATTTTTACACTGCTAATAAAGTTTAAGCAACCGTCTGAAAATTGAATTATAGGTAGGACTTAGTTTTTTGAAAGATGAAGTTTTAGTAGGCACATAATTCTCAAATGAATTGCCTTATCATTGCCCATGCTCACTTTCCCTCTTTTGACATAGGCATTGGTAAATTAAGATATGACCTAATAAAACTGGATTATTATAAATTATTGACTTAAAAGTCTTCTATACCCACTGATACAAACTAGACAAATATTAAAGCCGTCACAGAGAGGAATCCTATGTTCCAGCAGTGGGGATTATTCAAAACCAACATACACATACAGCATGTATCAGAAAGGTGTGGTTATAGTTATATTTAAGTACAGGCCATCAAACTGAATAACTTAATCAGCGAAAAAATTGTCAGTTGTCCCATACAAAAGTTTAATATCTACTCGATCCAAATGTATGGGACATCTGATTATTTTTTCGCGATTACGATGTTCCTCCCATAGAGCAAGTTGTTCAGTTTGATGGTCTGTACCACAACCTTAAATTTGACTTCACCTTTCTGCTACTGTATTTTTATCTCATGAAGCGACGCGCGCTTTACTTGTGGTTACCAAATGTACAAACACGCTGTGAATGTGTCTTTCAGTACCGTCCGAGACACGGGCGAAGTCGCAAGTGTGTGTGTATGTGTGTGCGTGTGTGTGTGTCATGTGCTGATGCTACTCGTCTTCACGCACATATTCATAGCGTGTTTGTACACTCGGTTATCACAAGTATAACGCGCGATGTCAATGAAAATTGAGGTAAAAAATAATAACTGCAATCGTCAAATGAAAAACAGGTGTTTTTCATGTTTAGGTGATTTAAAATTAGAATTTCGGGTTTAAATATTCAAATAAACCGCACCGCATCACAGCGCACAACACCGCAATGCGCGGGATTGTGGGTCCATGCTATCGATAAAACGTATGTTATCCTCCCGCTGTTATCCGATCGTCGCCAAACAAACCACTGCGCTGATGCCGTCTCTTTATATTTGTTGACATTCTAGATACGCCAGCGCCATTGGTCTTGTGATCGATCGTGAAAATGCAGTCTTTAAACGTGAGTGAAGGGTTCGGGCTTCCATAGCAACGGGTTAATAGTAAGTAATGTGTAACTAAGTAATCGGAAACTTAGTTCTGAAATTATAAATGTACTTATGGTTAGACAGACGGAGAGATATTGGTTTTTATAATAGGACCAAATTATACATCTAAATATTTTTTGGAAATCTTTTATCGCGGCTGTTTTACAAAAACAAGTCCCAGAAACAAAAACACCTAAACAAATATATTGTTTTCCGTGTGGAAATTCCCCGTAACACGGTAGCCACTCAACTCATTGGCTTTACCAACCGAACGTTCCCTTCAATGTCAATGGACAGCATACCTTTAGCCACCCTTTCATGACCTTTAATATTTATTCTAGTATACCATTAGACACGTTGACAGTTCATCACACAGAGGCCTCACAGTGGCTAAAATTCTAAATAAATAAATAACGATGGCGAGTGGCCAACCCTCTTCAACCCTTTTTTTTTTTTTTCCGGTGTGGAAAATCCTCATGGATGTCCCCCGCCCTGGGGGGGCGGAGGGGTCTGTCAGACTCTTACTGACTAAAAACCACCCCGGTGTTCCGTCTCACACCTACGCCGGGGGTCGCGGGAACGTACAAATCTTCCGCAACCCCCGGCCGGTGCCGGCCCGTCTCTGCGGGCCCCGTCCGGTCGAGGGGGGGAGTGAGGTGTTTGACTCCCCCCGCGACGTCTAAGAGGGGCGCGCGTGGAACACTACGCGCCGCCACCTCGGGTCCTGATGTATGGGGGCGACGGACGTCCCCGAGTCCGTCGCCCCTGGACCCATTTAGGGGGGCTGGAAGAGGGCGTTGTCCGCCCTCCGCCGACGCCCGGTGCGCCTGCTGCGGGCCGGGTGAGAGGATGAGATCTCTCGCTCCCTTTCCGCAGCCTCCTTCTGCGAGATCACTGTTTCGCAGAAGGATACCACCGCGTCCCAGGACTCCTCGCCACCGACCATCGCATTCACAACGGCTGGCAGCGAGAGGTCACTGCCTACTCCTGAGATGAGGGCACGGCGCGGCTCCTCCCAAGCGGCACACTCTGCCAGCGTATGCCGCGCCGTGTCCTCCCGGCAGTCGACGCAGTGGTGACACCGGGCGTCCGGCTCCCTGTTTATGCGACACAGGTACTTCCCGAAGCAACCGTGCCCCGAGAGCACCACCAAATATAACAAACAATTAACAGCTCCTTTGTGACACATTCGTGTTATTATTGACGATTAATTCGTGGAAAGGTGACTTTATTGTGCCCCGCGGGTGACACGATGTGTGCCGGTCGTGCTGGAATTACAGACGTATATTTTTTTTTAATTGGGAATTAAGAACCATGATTAAAGTAGGTAGAAGTGAGTGGGTATGTACTATCTTTGATCCGTGCCACGAGTAAGGTTTTTGATTATTAGGTTAAGAAATATAGAATGTCTTTCGACTAGGATGTCAACATCGTACTTTAGTTTATCTGGAAGCTGAACTTAACAAGCAGAGAGGCAACAATACAATCACAATAGAAGTAACCTAGGTGATACCTATAAGCTCGAAAAGCGTTAACAATAATGTTTTTCCTTCACTTACATTAAAAGGTTGTGACACTACATACAGGTATTAATAACACATGCCCAGGCATATTACTTATATCTGTCGTTGGTATAAGTATAACAAAATACAATGTTTTTGAAGAGAAAACTATGCGTAGTACGTCCGCTATTGGGTTTATTAATCTCATTTAATCAATAATACGGAAATAGCTGTCGCTAACCAAAGGAGCTCCTGATTCCGACAACGTTATAAGGCTGGACTACACCGTCGCTCGTTTGTATTGTGCTATAATCCTCGGCTTTAAACCTCACTGTCCATCAACCCTGTCATTCAATCCGCAACCCAAATCCAATGAATTACGTATAACCTCCGTCTTAACCGGCAAAAACATGCGAAAGTTAATCCAGCCTTATGTTACGGTATCCAGTTTTAGGGAATACCTATGGGTTTTTTTTTTTTGGGTAGAAAATCATCAAATGACCTCTCCCGCTCTGGGCGGAGCGGAAGGGATACCTATTGCTGGTTAATAACTCGGATATTACGACACATTACCAAGGAAAGTTGCCTTTGTGCTCGATGTCGAATGAGATGTTCTTTATTACGTTACAGAGCTACCACAAAAGCGTAATGTAAGGCACTGAGAATTAATTTTCACTAGATCAAACTTGAAAGTCAGTCAAACTCGGTCCTTGTAAAATATATCGAGACATTAAAGCCGCGGACGACATTATATAAATTAAAATACCATAAAAAATGGTCTGGCAAGGGTAATTTATGACTTAGGAATAGACGGTAAAATTCTAAAGCCTTTAAAAATATAATTTGGGCCACTGAAAAATCAGGCCTTGTTTCATTCAAAGTCACAAGATTAATTCTTTGCGTGACTTTACAAAAGTTCTTTGAACAAAAGTTGTTTGGTTTTGCTAAGCTTTCATTTAATTTTGTTAAGATTTTGAAAATTGGCTTACCTCAGTGATACAGATTATATACCTGGAATTGTTTCTACTTTTAAGCCTTAAGTAGATACTTTCTTATTAACATAAGTTTCCATTGTTGCTAAGCGAATTTAACTCGACCGTTATTTCTATAACTTTTTGGAATGCGAAGCAAACTCAAATACTCATATAATAATTCAATGCCAAAAGAGTTACTCAATTAATTCAACTCAGCGGGGAATTGCGTAACACACTAACAGTAGGAATGTCTTTCATTTTGACAATTCAACAACATTCATTCAGTTATTTACGTTGTTGAGCAGTTTGTCTGCTCAACAACGTAAATAACACAAGTTTTTGGAACATATGAAGCAATGGATTAGCGATATCCTTCAAAATGGTTTAGAGATTCTGATTAATAGTGTGTTGCGCAATTAGGGTGCTGGTACTCAGCCAAAGTACTTGCGAAATTAATATGCATTAGGTAAGTTTATTAATAACTACGGGTATCATATTCAGAAGTATCGTGTTCTTTACAATTAACATTGATTGGAGGAGTAGTAAATAAACGGCTAGGTCTGGTCAGAGCTTTAATGTTGAGTTGAGATTTTTTTATTCCGTGATGTTGTATGTGTTACAGTCTGTGTCAGTTTATTTGTTTCTTTTATAAAGAACATATATCTACGTGGTCTTAAGTAATCAAAGTATACTCTGAAATACAGGAGAAGACTTAACGAAATTATTGACCTTCTACTGTAGACAATGCTAGAAAATGTTGATTGCCAGGAGTCGCTACTTGTTACGTTTAATTTATATTTACAACCTTATAGCGCTGTCATTGTTCATAATTATCAAAAACAGTAATATCGACACGATAATCTTTCTAGAAATTTGTTCCACTTTGATATCGACCAGCTTTAAGGCTCCCGCAAACAGGCGCGACGCGACGTTTCGACGCAATTCTGGTAGAACAATTTCCATGAAGTTTTCATAGAAATTGTTCTGTTAGAGCCGCGACGCGCTGACGCGTCGCGCCTGTCTGCGGGAGCGTTAACTCTCACTCATCGTCAAGTTGAGAGAGGCCAAGAAGTTTACGCATCTGTACTAAACTGCTTACAAAACCAATGTAAACTGGGCTTAACTTACGTGACGTCAGCTCGGTATGTGTGAGATAAAATCACAGCTTTGTTCTTGTCAAGCGATGTGATGTTTGGGACTTCGGAAATGTATAGAGATCGTGATTTGAATTCTTGAAGTTATGTGTGACCTAATTCTGTGTTCGGTTTATTGAGGGTAGGTATAATAATTGTAGGTCAAGGCCCTTCAATTAAATTAAGGAAACTTTCTGTGTGGACTGAAATAATAACAGCTAATCTAATCACTTGATATTAATTAGACAGTCTGTTAGCAAAGTTTTGTGTTGATAAGCCTTTCATAAATCAGCTGTGAATAAGAAGTTTATTTTATTGGGGGTTATATATGTTTGAGCCGTTTGGGGTTGAAACACTAGGGCCGATGGGTCCGAGTATCCACTTGGTTTTTTGAGATATCTTCAAGCTTTTGGTCGACTCTTCGCATGACAAGAGGGCTGGCCTATTTTTGGACCATAGAATCAGCATTGCCATATTAGTATTGTTAGTATTAAAGAATTTATGAATTCTAGAACAAATAGGAAAATTGCAGGACATGTAAATTACATTTGACATTTTTATTTTAAGCTATTGACATAATATTTTGTAATTTAATTTCCAAATTAATTTTAATTTTTTATTTTTGTAAGTCGATTTTTAGAAAATTTGTAATTGAATTATTTTTATTTGACATTTGTAATTTGATAATTTAGACAATTCTTGATTTAGTACTTATTTTTCCTGACATTGGAATTTAATTATTTTGTTAAATTAGAATCATTGTTATTGTCACAAAATTTGCATGCCGAATTTAGTTGGCGGAATATGTAGAACTATTGTGTATTTGTTATAAAATCTGTAAAATACCATATTTCAGGCAAATAAATGAATCTATCTATCTATCTATCATGGCAATGTTGTCAGCCTTTTGGGCACTTTTCCTGTTGACAATGAAGTGAAACACGATCTTGCTAGATAATAACTGATTTATTTATGTGTAAGGTACGCCAAAAAACATTATTATGTGGTTACCTTCAATATATAATGTTAATATACAACACCTTCCCCTTTTATAAACAAAAAAAAAAAAACTAAATAAAATTCCTAACACCAATTATTTTGAATGTAGAACATATGTCGTATTCATCAGCCCCTATTAAGTTAATAAGCAAACTGGCTTGTACATCCTTGTCTTCTTTGTACACTCCTGAAGCCTTAAGAGAAACCTTAAATTGTTTGAGCTACTTTCGCCACGCGTCAGCTCGGTTTGCTGGGCCACCTTCTAAAACTAATTCGGCTGGAGGTCTTGCGTGTTCCATAATAACACGTACTGTCTATCACCAAAACACACTAATACCACTTTTATTTCGCCTAATTATTGTTTCCGAAAGCGTAATTCTTATTTACCGCTGTCACCCTGAAGTGAAACACGATCTTGCTAGATAATGACTGATTTATTTATGTGTAAGGTGTACGCACAAAACATTATTATGTGGTTACCCTCAATATATAATATTAATATACAACAGACACTGATGCGGACGAATTTTTTGGTGCAATATGATCCCCCCCTTTTATATGTATACATGTACAGTCAGCAATGGAGATTAGTATCCAGGGTCGCCAGTTATAGTTGAAGTTTAGTAAGAAACCGATGAATGTTATCGAATAAAATAAAATAAAATAAATAGAAAACAAACTGGTAATTTATCAAATTTAATTTCATTCGAAAATATTCATCGGTTTCTTACTAAACTTCAACTATATCTGACGACCCTGGATACTAATCTCCTTTGTTGACTGTACATATTATTATTTTAAGACTGTTACTTTATATAATTGGTCGGGGAAAAAGATTTTTCGTATTTTATAGGTATAAAGTTGTAGTAAATACTCTTTTGCTGTACTGTTTGTATCTGGCTGTTTTTGATACCATTAAATAGATGAAATTTCAAAAAGGAAAAATAAAAAGTAAAAACGATTTCTCGCCATTTTTCAATTGTTTTATTGCCCGCCAAAATGAATGAAACTAACAAAGAAATTCTATACATTTTCTCATTCCAGAATATGACCCAAGCCGCGAAAAAAAAATAGATGTTTATGGACTTAGCGCAGTGTCAGTAAGAGTAGCACAAAGGTGGTTCAAGCGTTTACAGACCGGGAATTTTGATGTCAAAGATGTATCTTGGTCTGATCGCCCTGTTACGGCTAAAGTCGAAGATTTTTTTTTTTAAAGTGGAACAAAATCGGCATAATGTTAGTAGTAACGACATAGCTGAAGAGTTAGGAGTTGACCACAAAATGGTTTTGACCCATTTGAAAAACTCTTGGTACACAAAAAAGCTCGATATTATATTAGTCATGAATTTGTGTGTAAAATATAAAATATATTTTTGCCCGACCTAATATATTGTTTAAATACTTATTAACTTGTTTGAATAAAAAAAAAGTTATTCAGAAGAATCTTATAACTTAAAAAAGAAAACAAAAAACACGTGTGGCACTCGGGGACTGCCGCGGTAAAGCTATTGCATAGCATTTTTTATAAACTTATGCAATTATAATTATTTATTTATTTTTTATTTATGCAGTATTTATGCAGTATTTTTTTTTCTTTGATATTAATTCAAGTACAGTCGTACCATATACATATACACGTTAAACGAACGCTCGGCCGAGCTACATGGTAGGCGGAGTGGGGGGTGTTAGGTTTTAATTTCATTACGGAATTTCTTGATTCGGTCGCCGCGCTCAAAGCCCGCGATAAAAGCTATGCAATAGCTTAAAAAATATATACCTATGTTAAATACAGCGTGGCAGGGACATCCACGAACAACCTGTTAGGTACCTTGGATTCAGTACAGGATTCTGAACGTCCCTGCGTTGAAATTTTAAGTCGATTATTTTCAAAAAAAATTCGCTGTGCCATACATTTTGACCGCGTAGGTATTGCACTTTTCTATGAAACAACTGATTTTGTTTTTGTTAACCGCCGAAAAATTTCTACGCTAGGGGGTCTAGAATCATGTGCTGAATTCATGGTTTCCGTTTGCGCGTCGATGTCCCTGCCACCCTGTATCATATAATCAAATATTGAAGTTGTCATCATGGCTACGGTTGTATTACAAAACGTTCATTGGACATTCATGATGGTTAAAATGTTATGCATAATGCATAATCAGCCTTTAATGTTCCCACTAATGAGACACAGGCCTGCTCTCTTCGAGAGGGAGTGGGCCGTAATGTACCACGGGGGCCAATACGGTAGATAAAACGTTATATTACACTTAAAATGTACTGTTCTTCAGCTAGTCTAAATATAAAGCGTTTAAGTTTACTGCTCTAACTGATGTGGTATCGTTAGATAAAAGTTTAAACCACCCTCTAAGCCGCGATCAATCAATATGAACCCTGTTTAGGATTGTAAGGAGGTAATCCAAGTTTGTTTTAAAGTAGATTTGGAAGCCGTATTCGCACTTGAGAAGTTTAAGATTAGATAGAATTGATGCTGATGTCTGACTTATATTATTTCACTCATAGCGAATGATGTGGGTCGGAGGTATAAGTACCTAGTCTGCTACTTCAAAAATATTTTGCAGGTAATCAGGTAAGTACATGCATACCTAGGTCCACCAATACCAATACCTCACCAATGTAACCGTTGCTGATTGCAATTAAAAATAAGTACATACGCACATCAACTTACGTCTTTTTCCCGTGGGGGTAGGCAGAAACTACAAAAAGCCTCCTGTTATGATCCTTACTTACTTCTTTTGCCTCATTTTCGTTCATACATTATACACGCACGCTAGTTGCAATTGCTATGTATGTGACCTTTCTAAAGAACATCACCAATAAGGTCACTATATGTACTTCTAGAGTGTCCCCCATCCCGGCGCGGCGTTTCCACTCACATCTGCCTTGTAAATACCTTTTGTTAGTCGCATTTTATTCATCCTCTGAACATGACGAGACCATGTGTGCATACTCTTTTAAATTTTTGTCACTAGAATAGATTAGAATATAATAGAATACTCTTTATGATGTACACCATAAAAAAAAAAAAATACTTATACTTTCTTGTACTTTAATAAAAAAATATTAAAAAACAAGAATTATGTGTTTACTACTGACTTTAGGGTCGGAGATATAAATAGGTATAGGTACCTACCTATAAGACCTACAACTAAAAAACAATTTGCAGGTTTGCAACCTGACCAGTACATGAATACCTACGTACCAATGTAACTGATACTGGATGAAAAAAAGAAAAAAAAAGAAGTAATTTAATCAAACTAGGCTGAGAATCGGCACTTTTGGAACTTACAAATTTTATAAGACAGTCCCACAAAACGCCCGCCCTTCATCACGAAGAAGAAGTGGCGCAACAAACTCCCTATCTTCGGCTTGCGTCTTCGTTCGCGTGGAAGTCGTAAGACACCACGATATATCTACTAAAATAACAGCCACATATTTATAAAAAAATCCTGTGTGTGTTCCCTGTTTCCCTGTTTCGTCTCAGCAGCTAAAATATACAGAACTCATTAAAAAAGTAGTCACAAATAATTAACTTAATGAATCCATTGGGGATCTAACTCACGAACCGTGGGTTAAAGTGTGAACGTGGAACCGTTAGGCTGTTTACTTCGTTGACAATTTGACTAAAACGTGATGGTATGAAAATAACAATTTATTCAATTCAATACCGATTTAAATGTTACAACACACACATTACATAAATAGTAACGTAAGTAGTTAACTAAATTAACAAAATAACATAAATAACTAAAAAATTACTACAATGCATTTCTGAAGTGGTAGGACTGACATGATTTTTTGTTGAGAAATTCGCCGACTGAATAAAAACTATGCGATATCAATATGTTTTTCAAAACCACGCAGAATTTTAAGGTAAGGTAGTTCTGTTATCCAGATAGATAATGAGTTATAGGTATATAATTGGCGCCATATACACGCAACTGCACCTGAATAGTTCTAATAGTACAGGGATTTTCATAAATACTATTTGTCTTTTCGTTCAAAGAGTTTAGAATTAATTTTAACAAATTTTGCGATTTCGTAAATGTAAATGCAAGGGACGACGGTAAGAAGCTTGTGTGATTTAAACACCGGTCTACATGATTCAGACCAGTCTTCGTTAAAGATTGCTCGAATGCATTTTTTTGCGCTATTAGTATTCTAGATACTTCCGTGGAATTTCCCCAAACAATGTACCATATCGAATAATGGAACAGATGTAGGCGTAATTCACCATCATCGCAGTTTGTTTGGATGTCCCATCTTTAACTTTTTTCAAAGTTTAGACAAATCTATTTATTTTCATACATATTTCGTCAATATGTTCTTTTTAGGTTTCATCGACTTTTATCCCAAGAAATTTTGTATCGTGTAGGTAATTGTTCGACTTATTGGTTTCTATGAGATATTTTAAGTTCGAGGCATTTACTCTTTTACGTTTTGAAATGTAATATTTTAGTTTTTTCTACATTGTTTTTAAAGCACTTTTATCTAAACATTTGTGATGATTTATTTAATGTTTTATTTATATCTGACTCGTAGGTTTCAACGTTCTGACAATCTAGAATTACCGTCGTATCATCAACAAAAAGGACACAATCTTGTTCTTCTGCTTGAGGAAGATCATTAACATACATACACGGGGAATAACGGCGGCCCTAGAATGCTTCCCTGCGGTAAACTAAAGTAATTATGTCGAGGTTGGGAATCAAAATTGATAATACTGTTACCTTTTTCTTCGAATTAAGTGATCCTCGTGATTTAACTTCTATTCGACAGATACGATTTGAACCATTGTAATACCGATTTTATTCAATTTTTCAAGAAGAATTGAATGATGAACAAAATCGAAAGCTTTGCTTGGGTCTAAGAACAGGGGTGATGTTGTAACTTTAGCGTTCATGTTATTTAAAATTGATTTAACTACGTTAAATGCTGCTAGTGAAGTTGATCTGTTCTTCCTAAACCCGTATTGTTGTTTAGAAAGAATATTATAATTATCAAAGAAAGAGAGAAGTCTTTCTTCGATACGATTGGTATCAGCGCAAAAGGTTGGTAATTATGTATGTAGTGATTTTATTACAGATATCTTGAGTTTATCCGGGAAGCAACCTTACTCTAATGGTAAGTTGATAATAAATGAAAGTGGTTCTACAATGTATTGAGCTATATTGTTTAGAAGGTCTGTAGTAATATTATCATAACCGGATGCTTTAGTGCTTTTTATATTTTTAATTGCGTAAACATTTAAGTAGGATTAGTAGGGTTTAGAAATATGCGATTGGCGTTGCTTTTTTATTACTTCGGTTGTAAGTGTTGTTTTGCAAGGCTGTGTTGGATTCAGCAATATCAATACAGAAGTTTTTAAATACATTTGCGATTTCAGAGCCTTATGTAGTTGTAATGCTCTTTTCAACTATACTTTAGTATATTCACGAGATGTTACGTTACCTGTCATGTGCTTCATTTGACAATATCCCGTGATGCTTTACCCTTATTTTTTGAGTATGCAATAATATGGTTGACATTACATAAAGATTACAAATTATTTTTACATTTTCTTAACAAATTATAATATTCCTTAAATTTAGTTTGATTATCATTTGTTTTGTTAAAATAATATCTTAATAACCGATTAGTGTTACTTCTCATTTTAATCCTTTTGGTTATCCATTTTAATTTACTGCATTTGTTTTTTTTACATTGATGAGTGAAAAACACAACTTATAGAATAAAGTTACCTTATTTTCAGAAAAATCATAAAATATAGAAAAAAAAACATAAAAACGACCAAAATAAATGCTCTAGTCTTCAGAAACAAGTTAAAAAAAAAGACCATAAATACAGAGCCATTGACTAGACGTTGGGTACAATTAGCTATGTCACGTTTAATATTTCGCTTGAATTATGTGGATGTGATAATGCGTTTGTTGTTGTTGTACGGAATAAAAGTTCGTTTCTTTGTTTTGATGTGTCGAAAATTTAGCGTCGCGCTTCGCCACTTTTGAAATAAGTTAGGTATCGGTATAGTTTGAGGATTCACTTGTTTTTTCTTATTGTTAGTTGTGACGGTATATTGTTATATCTTGTTATTATTGTTCTTGTTCTTTTGACACTTGATAAGATATATTTGAATCACAGAATAAAGAAAAAGAAAAGAAAGAAAATACTTTAATGTTTATTGAAAGAGAACTTAGATATAATTTACAAAATATTTTAAAAGGCTAATTTAGGCTAGTTTAGGTAGTGTGCTCATCTGTAGTCGAACTAGGCAGAGCCTGTATTTCGGCTATCAGCGCCAAACCCCTCGAGTATTACACATTATATAATAGCCATTTTATTATTATGTTTTTGTATAGTGTTTGCATGCAGGTCCTCTTATTCGTTTGAGATGGGTATGTACTATCGGCCAAACTTCTGCATGCTCACCTCTAAGGCGATAATCGCATAGCACGGCTCACGACTCGATCGCACAATGCACGAGTTTTGACCAATAGGATGCACAAAGCGTATTTTAGTGGTGTTCGTATTAGTATAATCATGTATAGAATGTGTGACACTCACACTAGGAGAGTACTATGCTCACTTGTTTCTGCTAAGAGACGAGTTTTTAATGGGCACGGCCAGCGCGGCGCGGCGGCGGCGTGAGCTCTTTGTTATTGAATTGAATTGTTTTTTTATTATGGACAAGAATTAATTTTAGTACTCATATCTTCTGTTTGTTTGGTTTAGAAAATGTATTATTGATATTGCAGTATTTACAAAAATAATTTGTAATAACTAATAAACTACAATTTATATGTATTAATCCACTTTAATATTTTCCTCTCTCTATCGGGTCTATAGATATAGGTTATTTATGAACACTTTCACTGCCTCTCCAATTTTCACCATATCCTATGTGATGCCGCATGCCGCAGCAACCGCACCATATTCCCTTCACAATAAGATGAGACATTGAAACGAACCGTTTTATTACAGTCCGTTCCACCGATTTTGACTTCTATTCCGTAGGCTTATGGATGGCATTAAAGGCAAAAAAGTGGTTACAATACCAACTGTTTACTGCAGCTGCCATTTGTCATGCCACCAACACAATAGCATTCAAAATCGATTGAACGGACATTTATGGTTTGTTTACCTTTTATCTCACGGCTCCCTGAATACGTTAGGTATAGGTGCGTTGACCGGCACTGCATGAAGGTATCAAATGTTTATATTGAAATTTTTTGTGTTTAATCGACTTTATTAAAAGTAAATAACTATCTAAATTTCTATGTGTTTGTTTATACTTGGGCAATTTGGGAATACTTGAAAATTACAGTAATATTTGAACCAATACTCTGCGCAGTTCATACAATGTTATCAGAGCTTTTTGTTTGTAGCTAACGCAAGGCCGCAAGCCGCACAACTCTTGCAACTGAAATAAAAATAAGTTCATTATCTAAGACCCATTGTTATTTAGTGGGAATGTCTGGAAATTCGGTTAAACAATAGAGGACGGCTTAATACAAGGGCCATACGTTTTTTTATTACCTTAGGATTATCTCAAATGTTTTGCAGTTGTTCCTTGTATTGGCACTGCCGCGCTCTAGCTAATGTTTGTTATTTTATGTTACTCGCTCATTACTCACACAAATGCATATTGTCTCTAATTGGGGGAAACTAGGAAGGGGTGTGGTTTGTCACTAGCTGCGCTCTCGCAGGAATATTTTCTTAAGTGAGCATGCTTAACTTGGGCCGATAGTACGCGTCTGATGTCTAAGAGGATGTGTGTGGTATGGTCTTGTGTTCTGCTGTGTGTAGTGGTGTGAGTGAGCGTGTGCGCGTTTGTGTGTATGTTATATTGTATTACATAGGTTTTTTATTAGGATGCTATGTGCAGAAGAAGTTCAGTCTGTTCGTAGGTAAGACTTTTCAGGTATTCGGTAAGTTTCTTCTTGCATTGCATTTTTGTTAACGGGTATATATTAAGAATGCCATCTCCAGTAAAATTTTTTATACTAAAGCAGATGTACTTGGTTTTGTCTATATTTAATGTAAGGATATTACTCTAAAGCCACTTTCCCACGATATCGAAGCCCCGCTGTGCTGTAATGTAGTGTGTAAGTATACTATATTATGCTTGTGTGAGTGCATATAAGATGTAACAATGCACCAAATATACTCAATGTTTACTCAGCATTGAAATGTTGAGTAAACACTGAGTATATTTGGTGCATTGTTACATCTTATATGCACTCACACAAGCATAATATAGTATTAGCACCGAAAGCCTCTTCCCATGTATCGGCAGCAAAAGAAAGGGCAGTATCGTCTGTAAAAGATATGATGTCTCAATGGGTAAGTTCAAGACTCGTGAGACCATTTATATACACAAGAAATAAAGTGGGTCTCAGTATGCTACCTTGTAGTACATCGTGTGTAACCTGAAGGTGAGAACTTTTACATTTTCCCATACGAACACACTGAGACCGGTCAGTCAGGTAACTAGTAAAAAGTTTTAACTGTGTCTCTCTAATTCCCAAACTATCGAGTTTATCCAGTAAGAAGGAGGCCGAAATCGTATCAAATGCCTTTGCAAGATTAAGAATGATAGTGAGACATTTTTATTTTCATCTAAGTTGGAAGTAACAAAATTTATAAGTTTATTTACGGCTCGCTCAGTTGATAGATTATAATTACTTATGTTATTGTTTTGTGAGACAGTTTATGAATTTAGGGTTTTTGGTTTTAACTTCAGAGTTGGTTAGCTGACAAGACCGGAATGAATAATTTAGCAAATCATTTAATACTGATTTATTTTTGCGTAATCCATATTTCTTTTTATGTAGTAAAAAATTGAAGCGAAATAAATAAAAACCCAAAAAGAGACGTGTGTTCACTAGGGATCGATCTTGGATTCAATAGTTTCGTCACTTCTGTAACCACACACAACCGTCACACTTCAATGTACCGTCACTATCGCCCTTGCTATTCATGCTCAAAACAATTGTTGAAAAGTCTGTTTATGTACTAGGGTATACGGTCGTTAAGAGCCCTCTTACATTTCGGCGCGGCGCTAACATAAGTATTTTTTACGCACCGAGTGCGCGGCGTGTTACGTGAGCGATACCATCTTTCACATCTTCTCACTCGCTCGCACCATGATGTTGCAAGTGTGGCAACTAAACGATCTTGATCCACCGTAGTATAAGTTTTGGTAGGAACTCGTTCGTTTAAATATTATGTGAAATGTTCTATAATAAAGTTTGTTTTAATATTTTTCAATACTCAATAATGTTAAAGTTGATACTTTATAAAATAATTGAAAGGATACATAAATATAATAATTTTTACACAGTAATCTTAAATAGTGGTCTGAAAATCATGTTCCATACTAATTGAAATCGACTACTAATAATAAATGAACACTACTACACTACTGATAATATGAAAATACATTGGTGAGTTACTTTACGTTGTAAGTAGTCAAAAATATTGCATTGCGAGATATTTTATACGGCAAAAATAAAGGCCACTGAAATCGTATTAATTAAGCCCCTTGTTTGTTGTTACCTTTGGAATTCCTAAAAACTAGCAAATAATTTTATACATTACTTTCTTACGCGGTTTTAAATGTAACTCATGTTTTACAACTTTGGTGGTAAAACACGTGGTAGAGATAATTTAACTCATACTCAAACTCAAAGCATTTATTTTAATTAAACCATTTACAGGCACTTTTGAATTGTCGAAGAGTCGGTCAGTTAGTCAGAGAGTTGAAGCTAGTTGCCCATTCCCAAACGTAGATCTCTCTCTTAAATTCTCAATTTTTGCTACCTACACGTAAACCATAATAATATATGTTTACGGACAATAAATTAGCGCTCATTATTCTAGTTGGAATTTCTGGCCCCAGGTGTATGTCTCATGCTTAAAAAAACTGTTATTATACCAGCGCATTCACTAAAGATGCATTATTAAAAAGTTAAAGACGACCACATTGAACACATAGGTTTCAGATGTGCTAAAATAGATTTCTTTGGAAAACAAACTAATGGTACAAAACAAACTAAACTAATGTTACCGATTCTCTTATCACAGAATTCTCTAAACTAGACTAAAAATCACAAAATGTAGTTAATTCCTGTCAAACGACGTTTCCCATTCTGAAATTGACTAATTCGACATAATTGTAATATAGTTTGATAGCGCTAAGGTCATTTAGTTATTCAATTTAGTGAAAATTTTGCTATTTTGAATTTGCTGTTTCTCACCTGAATCAGATTATTTTTAACCGCGATTAAAAAGATATGGAATAAAATTAGTTGTCATGAACTAAAATGTACAAAACACATTTCTCTACTAGTTCTTGAAAGTTTGGATGCTTTTGAATTTAAAAATCATTATGAAAGCTTATGTGATTGCAGCTGTTCTCGATTTAGGACATAACAAACAGACAGACTTAAACAAATTGACAGACTTTCCTACAGCGACGAGAATACCGGAGATTTTCAACTTGCTGAACGAAAAACCAGATTATCTTTTCTCGCGATCACATTTTTTTTAGTTAATTAGCTTTATTACTTTGAAATAAATAGCAAGATAATTATGCTACCTGAATAATTTTTTTTATGCTAACTTTTGTCGATTTTAACAAAATTAAAGGTTTTTTCCTTATTGAAAACCGAAAAAATTTCGCACAACCCAAGCAGGATTAAATTGGTCACAGGCAATAAAAACAAATACAGGTTATTGCATCTTAATTTATTAAAATATACATTAATATCGTTTTACGCTGTCATTATGCTGATAGAAAACCAAGTTAGGAAGTTTTTAAAGTCATCTCCAATTTATGTTATGAGCAGTATTTATAGGGTGACTGGTAATTAGTGACCGATATTTAAACACATGATTGTACTCATCATAATAAACAACTTTACCAAGGAAATGTTTTTTTTTTTTTATAAAGCGCATGACCGCAATCACCCCAAAAGAATTTGAGTACCTAAGACGAATAATATACCATCATCTGTAAATTAATCTAGTTATTAATCTCTCTTTACAAACAAAATTGTTCCACTTTTACCATGCATTATTCTTGTTTCATGCAGCTAAAATATACAGAACTCATTAAAAAAGTAGTCACAAATAATTAACTTAATGAATCCATTGGGGATCTAACTCACGAACCGTGGGTTAAAGTGTGAACGTGGAACCGTTAGGCTGTTTACTTCGTTGACAATTTGACTAAAACGTGATGGTATGAAAATAACAATTTATTCAATTCAATACCGATTTAAATGTTACAACACACACATTACATAAATAGTAACGTAAGTAGTTAACTAAATTAACAAAATAACATAAATAACTAAAAAATTACTACAATGCATTTCTGAAGTGGTAGGACTGACATGATTTTTTGTTGAGAAATTCGCCGACTGAATAAAAACTATGCGATATCAATATGTTTTTCAAAACCACGCAGAATTTTAAGGTAAGGTAGTTCTGTTATCCAGATAGATAATGAGTTATAGGTATATAATTGGCGCCATATACACGCAACTGCACCTGAATAGTTCTAATAGTACAGGGATTTTCATAAATACTATTTGTCTTTTCGTTCAAAGAGTTTAGAATTAATTTTAACAAATTTTGCGATTTCGTAAATGTAAATGCAAGGGACGACGGTAAGAAGCTTGTGTGATTTAAACACCGGTCTACATGATTCAGACCAGTCTTCGTTAAAGATTGCTCGAATGCATTTTTTTGCGCTATTAGTATTCTAGATACTTCCGTGGAATTTCCCCAAACAATGTACCATATCGAATAATGGAACAGATGTAGGCGTAATTCACCATCATCGCAGTTTGTTTGGATGTCCCATCTTTAACTTTTTTCAAAGTTTAGACAAATCTATTTATTTTCATACATATTTCGTCAATATGTTCTTTTTAGGTTTCATCGACTTTTATCCCAAGAAATTTTGTATCGTGTAGGTAATTGTTCGACTTATTGGTTTCTATGAGATATTTTAAGTTCGAGGCATTTACTCTTTTACGTTTTGAAATGTAATATTTTAGTTTTTTCTACATTGTTTTTAAAGCACTTTTATCTAAACATTTGTGATGATTTATTTAATGTTTTATTTATATCTGACTCGTAGGTTTCAACGTTCTGACAATCTAGAATTACCGTCGTATCATCAACAAAAAGGACACAATCTTGTTCTTCTGCTTGAGGAAGATCATTAACATACATACACGGGGAATAACGGCGGCCCTAGAATGCTTCCCTGCGGTAAACTAAAGTAATTATGTCGAGGTTGGGAATCAAAATTGATAATACTGTTACCTTTTTCTTCGAATTAAGTGATCCTCGTGATTTAACTTCTATTCGACAGATACGATTTGAACCATTGTAATACCGATTTTATTCAATTTTTCAAGAAGAATTGAATGATGAACAAAATCGAAAGCTTTGCTTGGGTCTAAGAACAGGGGTGATGTTGTAACTTTAGCGTTCATGTTATTTAAAATTGATTTAACTACGTTAAATGCTGCTAGTGAAGTTGATCTGTTCTTCCTAAACCCGTATTGTTGTTTAGAAAGAATATTATAATTATCAAAGAAAGAGAGAAGTCTTTCTTCGATACGATTGGTATCAGCGCAAAAGGTTGGTAATTATGTATGTAGTGATTTTATTACAGATATCTTGAGTTTATCCGGGAAGCAACCTTACTCTAATGGTAAGTTGATAATAAATGAAAGTGGTTCTACAATGTATTGAGCTATATTGTTTAGAAGGTCTGTAGTAATATTATCATAACCGGATGCTTTAGTGCTTTTTATATTTTTAATTGCGTAAACATTTAAGTAGGATTAGTAGGGTTTAGAAATATGCGATTGGCGTTGCTTTTTTATTACTTCGGTTGTAAGTGTTGTTTTGCAAGGCTGTGTTGGATTCAGCAATATCAATACAGAAGTTTTTAAATACATTTGCGATTTCAGAGCCTTATGTAGTTGTAATGCTCTTTTCAACTATACTTTAGTATATTCACGAGATGTTACGTTACCTGTCATGTGCTTCATTTGACAATATCCCGTGATGCTTTACCCTTATTTTTTGAGTATGCAATAATATGGTTGACATTACATAAAGATTACAAATTATTTTTACATTTTCTTAACAAATTATAATATTCCTTAAATTTAGTTTGATTATCATTTGTTTTGTTAAAATAATATCTTAATAACCGATTAGTGTTACTTCTCATTTTAATCCTTTTGGTTATCCATTTTAATTTACTGCATTTGTTTTTTTTACATTGATGAGTGAAAAACACAACTTATAGAATAAAGTTACCTTATTTTCAGAAAAATCATAAAATATAGAAAAAAAAACATAAAAACGACCAAAATAAATGCTCTAGTCTTCAGAAACAAGTTAAAAAAAAAGACCATAAATACAGAGCCATTGACTAGACGTTGGGTACAATTAGCTATGTCACGTTTAATATTTCGCTTGAATTATGTGGATGTGATAATGCGTTTGTTGTTGTTGTACGGAATAAAAGTTCGTTTCTTTGTTTTGATGTGTCGAAAATTTAGCGTCGCGCTTCGCCACTTTTGAAATAAGTTAGGTATCGGTATAGTTTGAGGATTCACTTGTTTTTTCTTATTGTTAGTTGTGACGGTATATTGTTATATCTTGTTATTATTGTTCTTGTTCTTTTGACACTTGATAAGATATATTTGAATCACAGAATAAAGAAAAAGAAAAGAAAGAAAATACTTTAATGTTTATTGAAAGAGAACTTAGATATAATTTACAAAATATTTTAAAAGGCTAATTTAGGCTAGTTTAGGTAGTGTGCTCATCTGTAGTCGAACTAGGCAGAGCCTGTATTTCGGCTATCAGCGCCAAACCCCTCGAGTATTACACATTATATAATAGCCATTTTATTATTATGTTTTTGTATAGTGTTTGCATGCAGGTCCTCTTATTCGTTTGAGATGGGTATGTACTATCGGCCAAACTTCTGCATGCTCACCTCTAAGGCGATAATCGCATAGCACGGCTCACGACTCGATCGCACAATGCACGAGTTTTGACCAATAGGATGCACAAAGCGTATTTTAGTGGTGTTCGTATTAGTATAATCATGTATAGAATGTGTGACACTCACACTAGGAGAGTACTATGCTCACTTGTTTCTGCTAAGAGACGAGTTTTTAATGGGCACGGCCAGCGCGGCGCGGCGGCGGCGTGAGCTCTTTGTTATTGAATTGAATTGTTTTTTTATTATGGACAAGAATTAATTTTAGTACTCATATCTTCTGTTTGTTTGGTTTAGAAAATGTATTATTGATATTGCAGTATTTACAAAAATAATTTGTAATAACTAATAAACTACAATTTATATGTATTAATCCACTTTAATATTTTCCTCTCTCTATCGGGTCTATAGATATAGGTTATTTATGAACACTTTCACTGCCTCTCCAATTTTCACCATATCCTATGTGATGCCGCATGCCGCAGCAACCGCACCATATTCCCTTCACAATAAGATGAGACATTGAAACGAACCGTTTTATTACAGTCCGTTCCACCGATTTTGACTTCTATTCCGTAGGCTTATGGATGGCATTAAAGGCAAAAAAGTGGTTACAATACCAACTGTTTACTGCAGCTGCCATTTGTCATGCCACCAACACAATAGCATTCAAAATCGATTGAACGGACATTTATGGTTTGTTTACCTTTTATCTCACGGCTCCCTGAATACGTTAGGTATAGGTGCGTTGACCGGCACTGCATGAAGGTATCAAATGTTTATATTGAAATTTTTTGTGTTTAATCGACTTTATTAAAAGTAAATAACTATCTAAATTTCTATGTGTTTGTTTATACTTGGGCAATTTGGGAATACTTGAAAATTACAGTAATATTTGAACCAATACTCTGCGCAGTTCATACAATGTTATCAGAGCTTTTTGTTTGTAGCTAACGCAAGGCCGCAAGCCGCACAACTCTTGCAACTGAAATAAAAATAAGTTCATTATCTAAGACCCATTGTTATTTAGTGGGAATGTCTGGAAATTCGGTTAAACAATAGAGGACGGCTTAATACAAGGGCCATACGTTTTTTTATTACCTTAGGATTATCTCAAATGTTTTGCAGTTGTTCCTTGTATTGGCACTGCCGCGCTCTAGCTAATGTTTGTTATTTTATGTTACTCGCTCATTACTCACACAAATGCATATTGTCTCTAATTGGGGGAAACTAGGAAGGGGTGTGGTTTGTCACTAGCTGCGCTCTCGCAGGAATATTTTCTTAAGTGAGCATGCTTAACTTGGGCCGATAGTACGCGTCTGATGTCTAAGAGGATGTGTGTGGTATGGTCTTGTGTTCTGCTGTGTGTAGTGGTGTGAGTGAGCGTGTGCGCGTTTGTGTGTATGTTATATTGTATTACATAGGTTTTTTATTAGGATGCTATGTGCAGAAGAAGTTCAGTCTGTTCGTAGGTAAGACTTTTCAGGTATTCGGTAAGTTTCTTCTTGCATTGCATTTTTGTTAACGGGTATATATTAAGAATTCTGTTTAACCTATTGTAAATTAATGGCCCAATGGAGTCGGCAAAGCGTTGACTAAATTTTGAGTTAAACAGCTTAGATCTTTCGCATACTATATCCTTTCTTCGTTTTTGGAGGAGTAGTGGGTTGTAGCTCAGTTTACTGTGTTGTAGGAGGACAGTGGTTAGTATGTACAACTGTCTCACGGTCATGACTTCCCATTCTTCGTACAGTGTTGTTGTAGAGAAACGGATAGGCTTGAACGTCGCAACTTTCAGAATTGCACGCTGGGCGACCTCGACAGACTTCAAAATTGTTTTTGATGTCCCTCCCCAAGATGATAGGCAATATGTTAGAAGCGATTGAAAGAGAGTATAGTATATCTGCTTTAGCAACTTAAAGTCAGCAATGTGCCTCAGGTTTTAAAAATATATATGAGCTTTCGTATTCTACAGCATAGCAGCCTAACATGTTCTATAAAATTGAGATTGCTGTCTATGTTAACTCCTAGCATTATATGCACGCGTTCCAGTGAAAGATACTTGCAGTTTTTCCCGGAGTGACACTCGTGCGATATCATATTTCGCACTATGCCATCTCCAGTAAAATTTTTTATACTAAAGCAGATGTACTTGGTTTTGTCTATATTTAATGTAAGGATATTACTCTAAAGCCACTTTCCCACGATATCGAAGCCCCGCTGTGCTGTAATGTAGTGTGTAAGTATACTATATTATGCTTGTGTGAGTGCATATAAGATGTAACAATGCACCAAATATACTCAATGTTTACTCAGCATTGAAATGTTGAGTAAACACTGAGTATATTTGGTGCATTGTTACATCTTATATGCACTCACACAAGCATAATATAGTATTAGCACCGAAAGCCTCTTCCCATGTATCGGCAGCAAAAGAAAGGGCAGTATCGTCTGTAAAAGATATGATGTCTCAATGGGTAAGTTCAAGACTCGTGAGACCATTTATATACACAAGAAATAAAGTGGGTCTCAGTATGCTACCTTGTAGTACATCGTGTGTAACCTGAAGGTGAGAACTTTTACATTTTCCCATACGAACACACTGAGACCGGTCAGTCAGGTAACTAGTAAAAAGTTTTAACTGTGTCTCTCTAATTCCCAAACTATCGAGTTTATCCAGTAAGAAGGAGGCCGAAATCGTATCAAATGCCTTTGCAAGATTAAGAATGATAGTGAGACATTTTTATTTTCATCTAAGTTGGAAGTAACAAAATTTATAAGTTTATTTACGGCTCGCTCAGTTGATAGATTATAATTACTTATGTTATTGTTTTGTGAGACAGTTTATGAATTTAGGGTTTTTGGTTTTAACTTCAGAGTTGGTTAGCTGACAAGACCGGAATGAATAATTTAGCAAATCATTTAATACTGATTTATTTTTGCGTAATCCATATTTCTTTTTATGTAGTAAAAAATTGAAGCGAAATAAATAAAAACCCAAAAAGAGACGTGTGTTCACTAGGGATCGATCTTGGATTCAATAGTTTCGTCACTTCTGTAACCACACACAACCGTCACACTTCAATGTACCGTCACTATCGCCCTTGCTATTCATGCTCAAAACAATTGTTGAAAAGTCTGTTTATGTACTAGGGTATACGGTCGTTAAGAGCCCTCTTACATTTCGGCGCGGCGCTAACATAAGTATTTTTTACGCACCGAGTGCGCGGCGTGTTACGTGAGCGATACCATCTTTCACATCTTCTCACTCGCTCGCACCATGATGTTGCAAGTGTGGCAACTAAACGATCTTGATCCACCGTAGTATAAGTTTTGGTAGGAACTCGTTCGTTTAAATATTATGTGAAATGTTCTATAATAAAGTTTGTTTTAATATTTTTCAATACTCAATAATGTTAAAGTTGATACTTTATAAAATAATTGAAAGGATACATAAATATAATAATTTTTACACAGTAATCTTAAATAGTGGTCTGAAAATCATGTTCCATACTAATTGAAATCGACTACTAATAATAAATGAACACTACTACACTACTGATAATATGAAAATACATTGGTGAGTTACTTTACGTTGTAAGTAGTCAAAAATATTGCATTGCGAGATATTTTATACGGCAAAAATAAAGGCCACTGAAATCGTATTAATTAAGCCCCTTGTTTGTTGTTACCTTTGGAATTCCTAAAAACTAGCAAATAATTTTATACATTACTTTCTTACGCGGTTTTAAATGTAACTCATGTTTTACAACTTTGGTGGTAAAACACGTGGTAGAGATAATTTAACTCATACTCAAACTCAAAGCATTTATTTTAATTAAACCATTTACAGGCACTTTTGAATTGTCGAAGAGTCGGTCAGTTAGTCAGAGAGTTGAAGCTAGTTGCCCATTCCCAAACGTAGATCTCTCTCTTAAATTCTCAATTTTTGCTACCTACACGTAAACCATAATAATATATGTTTACGGACAATAAATTAGCGCTCATTATTCTAGTTGGAATTTCTGGCCCCAGGTGTATGTCTCATGCTTAAAAAAACTGTTATTATACCAGCGCATTCACTAAAGATGCATTATTAAAAAGTTAAAGACGACCACATTGAACACATAGGTTTCAGATGTGCTAAAATAGATTTCTTTGGAAAACAAACTAATGGTACAAAACAAACTAAACTAATGTTACCGATTCTCTTATCACAGAATTCTCTAAACTAGACTAAAAATCACAAAATGTAGTTAATTCCTGTCAAACGACGTTTCCCATTCTGAAATTGACTAATTCGACATAATTGTAATATAGTTTGATAGCGCTAAGGTCATTTAGTTATTCAATTTAGTGAAAATTTTGCTATTTTGAATTTGCTGTTTCTCACCTGAATCAGATTATTTTTAACCGCGATTAAAAAGATATGGAATAAAATTAGTTGTCATGAACTAAAATGTACAAAACACATTTCTCTACTAGTTCTTGAAAGTTTGGATGCTTTTGAATTTAAAAATCATTATGAAAGCTTATGTGATTGCAGCTGTTCTCGATTTAGGACATAACAAACAGACAGACTTAAACAAATTGACAGACTTTCCTACAGCGACGAGAATACCGGAGATTTTCAACTTGCTGAACGAAAAACCAGATTATCTTTTCTCGCGATCACATTTTTTTTAGTTAATTAGCTTTATTACTTTGAAATAAATAGCAAGATAATTATGCTACCTGAATAATTTTTTTTATGCTAACTTTTGTCGATTTTAACAAAATTAAAGGTTTTTTCCTTATTGAAAACCGAAAAAATTTCGCACAACCCAAGCAGGATTAAATTGGTCACAGGCAATAAAAACAAATACAGGTTATTGCATCTTAATTTATTAAAATATACATTAATATCGTTTTACGCTGTCATTATGCTGATAGAAAACCAAGTTAGGAAGTTTTTAAAGTCATCTCCAATTTATGTTATGAGCAGTATTTATAGGGTGACTGGTAATTAGTGACCGATATTTAAACACATGATTGTACTCATCATAATAAACAACTTTACCAAGGAAATGTTTTTTTTTTTTTATAAAGCGCATGACCGCAATCACCCCAAAAGAATTTGAGTACCTAAGACGAATAATATACCATCATCTGTAAATTAATCTAGTTATTAATCTCTCTTTACAAACAAAATTGTTCCACTTTTACCATGCATTATTCTTGTTTCATTCATGTACCATGAGACAGAACGGGGTCAAGGGACTAACAGCTGATAGCACGCGCGCGGTCCGTACGGTTGTTAAATGCATTAAACAAGAATAATGCATGGTAAAAGTGGAATAATTTTGTTTGTAAAAAGGGATTAGTAACTAAATTAAATTACAGCTGATGGTGTATTATTCTTGTTAGGTACTCAATATTCTTTGGGGTGATTGGGGTCAAAGAAAAAAAAATCCTTTCTTTAGGAAAGTTTAAAGTTGTTTGTTATGATGAGTACAATCATGTTTTTAAGTATCGGTCACTAATTAATAGTCACCCTATATATATATAGTGTTACCTATAGGTAACACTTTAATAAAATCAGCCAAAAAACGAGACAATCCATATAATGTTAATGGAATGCCGTATATCGCCGGGAGTGGACGCCCTAGGAAGACATATAGTGACCTTATTGGTGATGCTCTTCAGAAAGGTCAGGTGCGTAGTACTCGCAACCGGCGTGCGTGTATGACCAGATTTATGAACGTAAACGAGGCGAAAGGAGTATGTAAGGATCGTAGCAGGTGGCGTTCTGTAGTTTCTGCCTACTCCCATGGGAAGAAGGGGTGAGTGTATGTATGTATGAATGTTGTATTCCGGTTATTTTTATTTAAAATATTTAGCTCATGAGTGTGGCACCCAATTTAACAAGGACACTAATGGGTACATAGTTAGACTTTCTGACATTAAACTTATAGAGGTATGAGGAACAGGGTGTAAAGTTCACTCATACTCTATAGAAAAGGGAGGATCCTCCGACCAGGCGGATGTTGTGTCTGGTGGGCAACTGCCCGACGATTGATGTCGGGACGTTGTATATATGCTAGTTGCGCGGTAAACTCTGCTTGCGCGATGCAGGATTTTGCGTGACGTCAGTGTGGCGTGTAGCTCGCATGTGGCGTTTGTAGATGCCGCTACAAACTTATAAAAATTGCTAAGGAAAACCATGAAGAAAGTAAGATATTTTACAAACACTCCTTTACTGAAAACCATTGTTTGAAATAGTACAAAATAGACAATCTCGCTCTAGAGGCAATGCAAAACGTATGTATAGGTATACTTAAGATTTTTATATTATCTTATGTATTAAGAATATAATTGCCTTGTTAGCATACTAGGCTTCTTTTTTAACCGCCGACGCAAAAAGAGGGGTTTATAAGTGTGACCGCTATGTATGTGTGTCTTTCTGTGGCACCGCACCTCTTAAACGGGTGAACCGATTTGGTTGCGGCTTTTTTATTTGAAAGCAGGTTTTCTAGCGGTGGTTCTTAGACATGTTTTATAAAAATCGGGTCAGCCGTTTCAAGGTCATCAGCTTTTTTTTTGTGTCGGACTCTTTTTATTTTACCTATTATTAGAAGATGATTATAATACTGGAGATTCAAGTTTGATTATTTTACAGTACATAGATTATGGAGAAAATGTTGTTTTTTTTTAATAATTTTGTTTGCGTTAGTTAATGTAAACTAACAGAATTTAATTTTTATGTTTGATGAATTGATTTTCTAGATTTATTTTAATAAATTTCTATCTGAACAAAATGTTTCATATTTTTGGCTTGTGAGTATACCTCTTAAGTAATTATGAAATATTTATTTTGTAGTAGTAAGTATATATTTTTTATCACTGTTACGTTAAATAAATTAGTTTTTGGCAAGTAAACAATAGTTATAAAACTTTTATTTTTATTTTTATTGATGAAAAGTAAGTCCACGATGACGATGATGATGTAAGACGAAATAAAATAAAATAATGAAATTAAAAGTGACACGTTACTATAAATACCAATAAAATGAAAATATATACAAGTACATTCATATTTTTTTTGTTCTAAAATTTGAATCAGGGCACGCCACAATTGCGGCGGTAAGACCCCTCTTTGAGGAGTGGCTTGAGAGGCGCCACGGCGTCCTCACCTTCCGCCTGACGCAGGTCCTCACCGGACATGGCTGTTTCGGGAGGTTCCTGTTTCGTATAAGGCGGGAGGAAACGCCCGGGTGTTACCATTGTGTGGATCGACCGGAGGACACGGTGGAGCATACGCTGGAGGTCTGTCCGGCTTGGGCGGAGCACCGCCGTGTCCTCGTGGCGGCGATCGGCGGCGGCGACCTCTCGCGTCCGGCCCTGGTTCAGGCCATGGTACGGGGCGAGAGGGAATGGGAAGCCGTCACCTCCTTCTGCGAAGCAGTAATGCTCGCGAAGGAGGAGGCGGAGCGCGAGAGGGAGAGGCAATCACTGCGCCCTCGCGCCCCTAGCCGCCGCAGGAGGAGGAGACACCCTGGGCGTCGGGAGTCGATTGCCGACTCCCGGCCACCGTAGGCGCGGGCTTGCGGACGGCGGGCAATGGGCAGCTCGCCGTCCGGTAAGGACCAGGCCCGGGTCGACGGCGCGTCGTGTTCCACGCGCGCCTCAAAGAGATGTCAGCAAAATTGACGGGGTCCCATAGGACCGATGCCTGCCGGGGCTGCGGATTGTTCGAAAGAGTTACCGTGGCCCTGGCGCACAGGCAACTGAAGGAACACGGGTGGGTTTTAGTCAGTAAGAGTCTGACACGCCCTTCCGCTCCGCCCAGAGCGGGAGACGTCATTTGATGATTTCCCACACAAAAAAAAAAAAAAAAAAACCTCTACCCATAATTTATATATCAATGAATAGCTAAATTATGCATGTATTCTTACGTATAATCATACCACAAATAAGTAAAAACCTTTTTAAAACAAGCTTTTAATGAACTAAAATTACGTTAACATAGAACCTTAATAATTTCTTAAAAACTTTGCGCCTTATCTTAAAGTTTAAGAAGGACCTTCACGCCTCAAGCTTTTAAGAAAATATTAAAGTTCTATGTTAACGTAAGTTTCATTTAGTACTTTTTAGTTCTTTAAAAGGTTGTTTTTAAAAAGGTTTTTACTTGCATTTTATTTTGTACTTTTTAGCATAAACATTTGTTTAAGTATCCGTTCTATCACCTTGTCTTGAAAGGACAGGATAGGTAAAGACTAATCCAACGAACCCAAACACGCCTTTACACAAGTCATACAAGTCACAAGTACTATTGGGAGATATTTCATTGGATGGGATTATATAAGAATCAAATCCAATATTATGAAAGTCTGTGATACTCATATCTAGTCACGGTGTGAACCCATCCGAGTTGCACTATCCAAGTCATGCCATACTTTAGAACGGGCTGTTATCATAATTGAATGAGTACTCATACAAAAGTTCATGCCTGTGCTGTTGACCGCTGAGGAAATTTCTCGTATGAAGCCAATCCTGGTTGCAACAGCCAGATCATGGTGAACTTTAGAACGAACTAATACAATTGTATGCGTATATAAAATGTTGTGTCTCTGCTGTTGACCGTTGAGGAGTTCTCTCGACTGGAGCCAATCCTGGGTGCAACAGCCAGGTCATGGTGGACTTTAGAAGGAACTACCATAATTAAAGACGTAGTTATATTAAATTTTCGAGTCTGTACCGTTGACCGTTAAGGAGTTCCTTCGTCTGGAGCCAATCCTGAGTGTAGAATTAGGTCATGCATCATAAAATGCGTTGTCTTTGAAATAGAATCAACATGTGAAATTTCAACTCCGTAGAACAAGAGGAAGTGGTTCTTATTCAGCTTGCAAGATTTGGCCCGAACATACATACATACTTACATTCAAATATTGCAAGTTAAATAAAAGCTTATAAAAACGTTTATTGCCTCTCCTGAAAAGTTAACTTTTTTGGATAGTGACAGTATTGATTTAAGCATGCGATATGTGATAGATTTGTCAGCTAGCACACGCCAATATACTAACAAAAACATTGAAAACTATACTAAGACTTTACGCACATTAATTGAAAATATTACGGCTCAAGCAAGAATTACGTACTTCTTTAATGTTTGCTGTTTATCTCTGACTTATGGTAAAGGAAAACATCGTGAAGGAAAATGGATAGAATCTTCATAAATCGCCAACAATCGTTAGAATCATTAATCTGTTTTGGTAAAATATAATAACAGATTAGTCTAAGATATAAAAAAATATTTGTTTCTAGGGGAAATTAACAAAAATATGTTGTATATTTTTTTTATATTGTGAAACATGAATAAGTTGTTACTGCGAGGATCGGGTCGATCGATTCCCACCTGTACGCTAAATACGCGCTTGGACGTGTACACCAGCCTTATAAAATACAATACAATAAAATACTGCGAGGATTCGTTGATTCACTTTTATTACTGATTTAAACCTACCTTCTCATGATTGCCATCATACATACATTCCCCTAAATTACAGACATAACTTACATACGCATACATATTCGTCTTTCCTCAAGCACTGTACCAAACTGTTTACACAATTAGTCAGACATAGCGCGTGTTAGATTACTCGGTTAATCATATTAGCGAGGTAATAGTGCTCTCCAACGATTTGCATAGTACGTATGTAATACTGACGTAGATAAATGTAGCACCTACTTACTTGTTACAGTGTTGTGTACTCTCTTGTTTATCAAGGAAACAAACCCAATACTTTTATAAAATAATCTCTTTATTAAACTAGCATCTGCACGCTACTTTAGCCACGTGAAATTTCTTGCATCGCCAGCCCCGCATCCCCCGCCTGCGCTATTACAATTTTTTTACTTACTTTTTTATTTTTGCTCGGCTCCTAAGGGTTGTTGTGTTATGTTAAATAGCCTGTAACCTTTCTCAAGAATTGGGCTATCAAACGCAAAAATATTTTTTCAAATCCAATTGGAAGTTTCAGAGATTAGCATGTTCAAACAAACAAACTCTTCAGATTTATTATATATATGTATATAATAGTATAGATGCATACGTTTTTAGTCTAATTCAAAGTGTGCGATAAGTACCCTCCACATTTTGGAGCAGACTGGTTGAAAAATAAATCAAATGAGCCGCCACAAAAGCAAAAAACCTTACCCTTAGGCCACGTACGTATTGTCCAGCTGCAGTTAGCTGGGAGCTCTCACGCTTAGTCCTGAGCCCTGAGTGACCCTGCTTGACCGAGTCGCGATTCACCTTCTTATAGTGTCTTAAGGCTTTGTAGAACACTAACTAGTAACAGTTCACACACGCAAGTTTAGAAGTTCCTTGTTGTTTTAGTTTTGTTACTAAACTACTTTATCTAAACTCATGAAACATCAAAAACACAATAAATAATATTGTAAATATAGCAACCAAATTCAACATTCCATCACGAGGGTACGCCTCATAGCAGCAACCGATCTGCTCTTGCGATGGCGCCCCGTCATTTTACGCCACAGACACAGTATAATAAAGTAAGCGGTATTACGTCTTCATACAAAACCGTCGAAACGACACGCTTCGAAATCGTGGTACACATCTACTTACGGTTAGTTACGGACGCGGACGGTGCGAGACGCTCCCACACATTTATTTACGTGAAATAATATGGCACCAAGTTATCGACTGTATTATTCAGTGTATGGATGTTTGAATTCATAAATAAAGTAACAATTTTTTTTTTTACTTTACCAACTCAGGCGGTAAGATATATAAAATAAAACAATATTTCTAGTTTTTATTTATTTCTGTGTTGTGTGGGTATTTGTATATTTATTTAAGCGTAGCGAGCACAACTTCCTTGACAGGTACTTAGTAGGCGAGTATCTCTATTTTTCCGTGTGATCGATGCCTGAGTGAAGGAAAAAGATATGCTGTCTATTTCGTGTATTTCGGTTTCTGTGTATTTCGGTCTGTCACAGAAAGTCTTTATCGTGCGTCCTGCGACCAAAAACACGGTCGTAAAATCTAAACTATACGTCCCGTATTAATCCAAATGGCTTGGTGTAAAATGTAATTTTTGTGTGCAAAAAATTTCCCTGACGATAAGCAAATTTATTTCGATATGGATTTAACATTGCCTACTTAAATTACCTTAGACAAATTAACATTATGTTTTTATACAATTTGTCATATTTTATAAATTTGTGAATTAACCTGAGTATTTAGATATATGTCACTGCGGCCTTTTTTATAGGCCTTTTCATGTAACTTTTCTGTAGATAACATTTTATTTTTGAACCCGACTAAATGAATAATATATGTAGGATCAGGATTGCCGAGAGGCATATCGTCAGGATATGGAGTTCCCATTTTATTGGGATAAACAAGACTGTATAAACAATTAAAGGGTTTTTACTATAGTAGGTACAGGTAAACCGACAGTTTTGTCGGGAGCAGGGGCTCTTTATTGAGTCGAATCCGAAAATCGACTGACACGCACACCGAGTGCACGCTATTTTATAAGACTATGCTCCCACCTTCCAATCCCACCACGAAAACTCTGTCCGATGACGCACGGAAGTACGTCACGTGTTTACTTGATACAAAACACAAAAATGTGCTAAATCTAATAAGAGTTACATTGTAAATTAATCAAATAATACAAGAATAATTGTCTTAAATAAACAATGGTAAATACAAAGTATATCATTTTAAAATTAAAGTAACATGTCATCAATTGTTTTGAACAAAAGCATCGGTTATAATTATCGAAATAAGTTGCCAAAAATCAATGAGTACGTACACTGAGTACTTAATAAATTATGTTCCGATTTATTAGACAGTAATTGATAGTAAAAATCACTTAAATAGTAAGAAAAACAAGTTATAACAAACTTTGTTGACTACCCACAATTGTAATTGACAACCAACTCCGACATATATAATTTTATTTCAGACTATCCAAATGGCTTTGGTTGATGTGCCGAGATGATTTAACCAACAAACCTAAGAAAACAAGCTACCGGATTTTTGAAAAATATTTATTACAGGATAGTATATCCCGTAAAAACAACACGTGGTTTTAAAAAAGTATGCTCTCCCATAATTAAGTTGTCCGTTACAACCTAAGAGACACAATCAGTCGGCAACCCTAGTGCGTGTTTATCTACCGAGTGACCGTAGGTAATTATTTCAAGGACAGTGCCGAGACGTAATACTGCCAACTTTATTATTCTGTGCGACAGATAATGTAGAAACAGTTATTGGGCTAGTTTGATATGCACATTATTCCCCAATATTCGACTATTGACCGTAAGCAGAAAAAAATGTTTTATTGTTGTTATCATTTTTGTTTTATTTATTTACTTAATTCATATAGGTACATCATTGTTACCCAAAATTCAACTATAAATTATGCCTATTAAGTTGCGTAATTTAATTCTTTTAATTTTCGACGGCAACGAAAACCTATGAATTGAGAACTAATGCGTCTTCAATTCATCGGTTTAGTTGCCATGGAACTGTATTTTAATAGAAAAAGAGTTATTTTAAATCATTAATTTGTTAGGGAAAGTTTGTTATAAAATATCTTTTAAATTTTGTTAGAGTTGTACGTTGATAAACTCCGTCATAAAGTTACAATTTTTTTTTTCGTAATTATAACTACTACATGAGAGTAGATAAAATAGATTTTGTAATACCCTTCCCTGAACTGAGAACTTTAGTTGCCAATTCACATGATGTAATACAGTGGTGCCGATTTTCTTGTCACAAAATTCAGTTTATTCCTGTCAAACGACGATTTCCCATTCTGAAATTGACTAAAGTGACACAACTTAACTATATTTTGGTTTGACAGCACTAAAATGGCACTGAGTTATTAATTTAGTGAAAATGGCAATTGAGCTATTCTGAATTTGGCGTTTTTAACTTAAAATTTTGGTTGTTTAACTAAATCTGGCTATTTTTAATCGCGATTAAAAAGGTGTGGAATAAAATTAGTTATCATGAACTAAAATTCACCACAGCACCTCGACTTCAGGTGCAAAAATAGTACTACATCTTTTTTTTTTTTTGCTTATATCTCGAAAACGGTGTATCCTATCGCAAAAATAATGAAAATTTCGACCCCTTTATGTAACCTATAATCCCATAAAATTCTACATGTAGGTAATAATATTTCATATTTTCCATACAAAAAGTGAAAGATTCCATATAAAACGCGTCGAGGCTGCCCCCAATTAGCTCGCCGTCCGGTAAGGACCAGGCCCGGGTCGACGGCGCGTCGTGTTCCACGCGCGCCTCAAAGAGATGTCAGCACAATTTACGGGGCCCGATAGGACCGATGCCTGCCGGGGTCGCTGATTGTTCGAAAGAGTTACCGTGGCCCTGGCGCACAGGCAACTGAAGGAACACGGTTGGGTTTTAGTCAGTAAGAGTCTGACACGCCCTTCCGCTCCGCCCAGAGCGGGAGAGGTCATTTGATGATTTACCACCCAAAAAAAAAAAAGGCTGCCCCCAATTCGAGCCTCCGGCTCTAAAATAATATCACAGGGTAGGGCAAACAAGTACCACGTGGAGTCGCGACTGTCAAATAAAATTTTAGTAGCGTCAAAAATATTTTTAAATTTAGAGATATTATTTGCAGAATAGCTTTAAGATTCTCATAGCAAAAAGTAAGGAATTTTAGTGATGGTTTAGTTAGTTTAGTTCGGTTTACAAGAGAATCGGCACTATTGTCTATTTCTTTCAAACTGTAACCATTGTTTGATATCCAGGCAAATATAATATAATATTATATCAAAGACTTTAAAAATGTGTGACGATTCAATAGGTATTAGTTCTTTTATATTTTATCCTAGCTTAGTTGGCCAGGCGTGTTGTGGCTTCAGACAGTGGATTAAATGCTCCTTAATAACACGACTCTTTCATAATTGTAGGAAAATCGATACCGTCGTTATAAGATTTCTGTTTTCGTTGTGGGTGCGATTAGGTAGAGTCAAGGAATAAAAATGTCTAGCACCATAAGGTTATTTTTTACATAAAATAACATAACATCACGCCTGTATTCCCTGAAGGGTTAGGCAGAGGTGTACCTGTAGTACACCCACATTTCGCCAGTTATGTTTAAGTCCCATGTAATAGGGGGCGAGCCTATTGCCATCAACTGGGCACAAATCCAGACTCCGGGCTGCTACTGAGAAACTCCAGATGGAAAAACCCAATAACACATTGCCCGACCTGGGAATCAAACTCAGGACCTCATGACCTAACCTCATTTTTTATTTGCACCTTTTTTCCGACTTTGTCATTGCCAACATTTGAATAATAAAAATGATATTTCTAATAGTTCCGTTATTTAATATCTTACACGTGAAATATAATACAAACATGTTTTCTTTAAAAGTGGTTTCTTTCTATGAAACATAATCATAATCAGCTTTTCATATTCCCTTTGCTGGGACTAAAGCCTCCTTCAGAAACACAAGAAAAATTTAACCCTCTGTTAGTTTTCATAATAACTTTTAACATCGTAGAATAATTCGTAATTTTCCGCCTTATCAAAGAAATTAACATTTAAATTGTTTTGTCCTATCATTAGCATTACAAAGATTGTTGATGCGACGGCTGTGACGTCACAATAAATAACGAGACATGGGTTATCTTCCCGGGCTTACATTTCACACGGGAAGATATGTTAATGGGACGCATTGTTTACGCGAATTTGGATTTGAAGAATGCGAAATGGCTGGTACAGTATGTGGAACGAGGATGCGGATAAAATAATTAAACGCGACTAATAATTACCTTGAGTGTTAAAGTAATATTAGTTTGAATGACGTGTTTTTTGATTGGAGTGTAAAAAGGACAGATTTTTTTTAACAAAAAAAGGATTTTTTGCATATCGTTAGTTTCTCGATTAACATTATTGACCTTGACCTCAAGGTCAATAACCCCGAGGTCAAGGTCATTGCCCTTGAGGTATCCCGTGGTATTCCCCAATCCTACTATTCCCACATCCCACCGGTTCCCGAATGCTTGATTAGGCGATTATTTTTGATGAAAATTTCTAACTTATTGTTTTTCATAGTGCCCCGATACGTATCCTCTGACCCTAAATCTTCCTAGTAATGTGTACGTAATTGTACATTACGAAATCTGGAGCCTTCCACGAGAGAAGATTATTGAATAAGTTACATTAGCACCTCTACTGACCAATAGTAATCTTCTTAGTACGACATGAACTATTACTAATACTACTCTTATTAAATTAATTCTTCTTTCTTCGTAAATAAACGATGTGCAAGTTCTAGGCCAACAGTAACAAGAATAATGCAACGTACGCATACCTGAGACTGCGACAGCGCTAGCCAATCAGCGTCCATCTTTTGATAGTTCTTGAGTTGAAGAAGGGATGGCAAATCAAATCAAATATGTTTATTTGTACACACAGATTATAAGGTGTTACAACTTAAAACGTAGGTACAGACTGCGAGGTCTAAGCTGAGCTTTGCGTTTGTGTGAGTGCACATAGAGATAGTGTAGTTGTGACGTTGGCCTAGAACGCGACGCGTCCTTTGCTTGGTCAATCGGCTTGAGGCGCGCACCTCACACAAATGCAAACACTCACACAAATGCAAAGCTCAGCTTAGACCTCGCAGACTGTATCACTGTGTCCTGCCACAGTGCACAATATGTCGAAAGCAGATTGCATAATTCGTCATTACACATATGATGCCATCCGTTTGCATGTTGTCGCCGTTCTGTATAATGCCTAAGGCAAAATGTACCCAACAATCACTTTCATACAACGTAGGCACCAGCACACCATTGTAAACAGCCAGTCAAGCCCTTTTGGACATAAAATTGTTGGAAGAATATCGATATCTATTAAAATTATAAGAGAGCGAGCGAATTTGGTGAGTTTGTGTATATGTGGTCGGTAATCTCCAGAACCACAAGTTCCTACTAGGTATTTGAAAAATTCTTTCACCATTTGAAAGGTACATTATTCCAGATGGACATAGGCTACTATGATATAAATGAATACAAAAAGAAGTACTTAATGATATTAGTGAAATACTATCTTGATTTCTTGCAAGCCTTGTACTTTTTGTTAGGTTAGTGCGCAGAACTTGTGCACTATGTGTCGTAAACAGAATACCGTCTTCACATATAAATTGCATCAAAATCGTGCAATTGTGCAAAACCGAGGCAGGTCGCTAGTTGTTAATATTTTACGTTTATTTTCCAATGGTAACAAAACATACGAATTTAAGGATACTTCACCATCAATTCAAATACTATTTTTGTGTTATAGGGAAATATTTTATTCATTGTAGCGATGCCAAAACTCAGTCAGTTCCGACCAACCTTTTAAAAAAAGCTTATGACGTACAGATTTATAACAAGCTGATTCTTTCAGTATTATTTCAAAAGTTTTGGCACAGTACACTAGAAAATATGTGTATGCATTTAAAACGATGCATAGTTGAACGCCTCTTCCGTTCATATTTCAAAAATTAAAACATGCTGCTGACATTAATCTTTTTGTGATTTTACTTATTGTTCAAGCGATTTTGAACATAAAAGGAAGGTTGTGTAGTATTAATATTTATTAAATTTAAATAACCCGTTTCAACACAGAGATAAAACTAAAAATAAAACGGAATTAACTAGAATCCCAGCGATAGCGTAGCGGTAGCGTAGCGATATTGCTCGTAGCAGGTGTCTACGAAAGGCTACGGTGTAGAACCCTTTGCATATTCCACTATCTTTGATCTGCAGGTATTGAGCTAACGTCTAGTTTATTAAATGGTTAATGTTTATAGTATTGTATGGTATGGAACATTGGAGTAAAGAAGCTTAATATTGTGATAGTAAATATAAGAAAATCTTTTACCTTCTGTGTCTAGGAAGATTTATACATAGGTTTATGAACGTAGTTGGTGTGGAACCAAAAATAACAACCAATTATATTACCTTCTCAAGCATTTTCTTATTCCTTTTCCTCGAATTTGTTGTACCTTTGGTCAGGCATCAGTACCTATATTTAATGAACTAAGGACGAGGCTTTAGCACTCTGAAATGTAATATTGTTTGAAATAAAACCACAAGAGAGTAATTATAAATTGTTCGTTTAATGATATTCCTTAATCCTTATTTATTTACATTATTCCGCGGCAGGTGCCTATCATTAAAACAATACCTACCTAAGTACATGTTAGTAATTATGACTAAGTTACCAGCAATATGTACATAACATTCTTCCTAGAACTAAATAACGCTTATATTAACACAATTAGCAATTTTCCAAATACAAAAACTAAAAAAAAAGAAACTAATATAAAACTGAGAAATTAAGCTTTAAAAAGAGCCACAGGTATGACCGGATACTGTACAGTTTACATAACATAATCAGCCGATAATATTCCCACTGCTAGGACACAGACCTCCTCTCTCTTTGAGAGGGAGTGGGTAGTAATCTACCACGCAGGCCCAATGCGGGTTGGTACATGTCACATGTCTTCGAACTTATGGCTCTAGGAGATATCGGTTTCCTCACGATGTTTTCTTTCACCGTTTTGAGAGCAGTGGTGAATGTGGTAAAGAAATAAGTTACACAAAGTAACGCGCCAGACTGGGTTCAACCTATAACTTGTAAGTCGGGGCCGTTACCACTGCGCCACCACAGCTCTCACACATTACGGTTTACATTCCGATATTATGAAACACGAAAGTGTAATAAATATGTATTTATATGCACAAAGGGTGTCGTCCCTTTTTGACCGCTGCTATTGACCCAAATTATATTTGCGGGTAGTAACCCATCGGGACTTCGTTACCTTAGATTTTGTTACCTGATGTTATTTCAAATAGTATTACGTATGTAAACACGTTTGAAAGTTTAATGTTTATAAAAAAATCTTTTATAAAGCGAAAACTATGACAGAACGCCTATTACACTGTGAAAGACTATATTGAGGACAAAAAGGCTTGGGATTGCCCAAGTCTTTTTGTTCCTCAATATAGTCTATTATTGGAGCAGCTCTATAGCGGCTCCAATAAATTTACATATTGAATGTAATTTTTTTATTTTATTTTGCTAACTATTTTAATCATGAATATTTACTTTAAAAAGTATTATATTATTTTAATTATTATGAATGTGAGAACTATGTGTGTCATTGTTTCAGTTTTAATCATGGTCTGGCAGTTTAAGTCGTTTATGCGGCCTACCCAAATGTCCTTTCTTTGGTATTGTTCGTCTAATCGTTAAGCTCCCTAAGTTTTGAGTTGAGCTGCACGGTTACTGACAAATGCGTGCACTGGCTGGACAGATCCACTCAATCTGTGTGATTCTTTCCCCTAAAACCATTTCGGACACCAATCTTCATGGTCTTCAGATGATCTGACTAAGATTATGTCTAGACTTTAAAAGAGATTGTGACCTCTGAGCTTGTTTCGGCCTTTCTTCTCAGAGTAGTCAGATAGGAAACGCCGACCTCATCTAGTTTAAAAAATATGATTGACGTGTAAAAGTGTTTGTACAAACTTACTTACAGAAAAAAAATCATTTATATAATTAGAATGTAAGGTCAAAAACTTCGTATGTCTGTGACTGACTTAAAAAATAATAATTCCAATATGCGCTATTTACAGTAATTATTATTAACTATGATCTCAATAAAAGTACCATAACAAATAATTTTGAGTTAATTCTTATGTATGAGTAAATTCTAGCGAAATGTGAGTGTACTATAGAGTACACCTCTGCCTAACCCATCGGGGATTAGAGGCGTGACGTTATGTTATGTTTATGTGCTTGAATTAATTGTGACTAGTTTTATATGATGACTAGAATTACGCAAGTAAATTATGGTAAGCGTCTCGCTTCAGAGCTCATAAGTTAAGCAAACACAGTGAGACATAAACTCTGTAGTTATGTAGTAAGTTTACACTTACATTCATACAAAGGTGACTGTAGTGATATTTAATATATGTCTTGCTCTACGTAGGATCCTTTTGAAATGCGCTTATGCCTTTCATGAGTAGTTTTATACTAAGTCAAGACGGTCTTGTAGACAGATTTTCATTCTAAGGTAACGATGGTAAGCATACTCGCAACAAAGCAATTTGATAGTCAAAGTCAAAAATCCGATTCTATACAAGACATCAAGAAACAGCCGCCATTGACGAACGATTTATTTTGTTGCCAATGTGCTGCACACTGCGCTAATGTAATTTGGGGCAATAAGCAGCTAAAAGTAGATTCTTATTTTAATTGCATTTGCGTCACATAAATAAATTAATAAACAAATGAAAACAGACAAAACAGAACTCCTCACTAAGAATTTAAATGGTTTAAAAACAAATTCAGGGACAGCTGTCCTGTTTCGCAAACTTTACGAGACTTCGTCCACTTTCTAATTGTTATACTATTTTTATGTACAATTTATTTATACATTTATTTGATATGCTTTAGTATGATTATTATATTTCTGTAATACGTGGAAGATGTCGGTAAACCATTATAATTATGTTAGGCCTTCTATTTTATAACACGCTCGACTCCATTCTACATCATTACATACAAAATTCATCAGTCTGCCATCCATAATCAAATTAATAACGTAACATAAATGAAAAGTTCAAATGAATAAGGTTGAAACGCATCAAATGCTGGCAACGCAAATCGTACGCTACAAATTCATATGTCATGCGTCGTAGTGACGCAATGAAAGAATCATTGCGTCGCAACTTTAGCGCTGATGCATCGCAACGCACTGTTGAGCGTTACTCTTTTTACCCAACTGGCGAGAGCAAAGACATGGTAATGTTTTTATACTATCAATTTGGTATTAACAAAATTCAACTTGAAAGTACTTAAATAAATAAGTCTGTGGTACAAAAATCTGAATTTATTTGTGTAAAAGCTAACTTAATAACACAAAACATTAATAAAAAACTTTCCCCATCAGTTCTTGTGTTCAAAACACCGTTAAATTCATACTAATTTATTGTATTTGTACATTATGCTAACCGCAAGCCTACCCGAAAATGTACTTGCGAAAACAGTAATAAACCATTCTCATTGTTAGAGTTACAGTTATTAGTAACTTTATGAAATAACAAAACTTTTTTGGGGATCGAGAATAAAGGTTTACAACTGAACAAAAAAAAAATGGTGGACTATACTAATATTTTCAGTTTATTTAGGTTACAAAAAAAAAGAACATCTTATTCTGGTTTGAAATTAAAGATTCAGGTTAGGTTCGTTTGTAGTCATTCTTGGGTAGGCTTTTCATAATTAAATATACTTATAATTCCATCACAATAATTTCGAAACACTAGTGACCTGGTGACTATTTACACTTGTAACGTTTTTACATATGCTTACAATATATCTTATTTAAATTACCAATGTCTTCGGAATATTTTCATAGTTTTCAGCTAGATTAGTTTATAATACATAGCCATTGTTTTTGGCAGTTAAAATACTAAGGTTATTTGGAAATTTCTGTAAGTCGTTTTATTCCGTTTAAATCGATGGATACATACCACTGCACTGTATTAGAAGAATAAATGACTTAAAAGTTAAATATAAACCAAAAATATTCAAGTGCTTTCAACTAAATTGGGGAGAAATTATCTATACAACACAGATAGATAATAATTATTACACACAAAATTCTGACTGCCTTCACACAATTCAGTGGCACGCACAACGATTGTATTGTTTAGCGATTCGCATTTTGAAAATCTAAGCACATCTATGTAACTAACTGCATAATGTAGCCAACGCATTCCTATCGTACTAAATTGACACTGATTCTCCGTGTAAACAAGATAACTTATCATCTTGCACCCTGTGTTACAATATTAAAATTCTTGCTTACTAGTACGAACGCATTAAAACTACAAAAAATAATATATTTTAGATATGGCAGCACTGAGATCAGCGCGAGAGTGGGGAGTGAGGCTTGATAGCGGCTCGTCGCTGCGGATTCCGCAGTTGGTAGCCAGTTGTTGTCGAGGACAGACTGCTCGATCACATTCTGCATTGTGTCTATAAAACAAACATAGTTGTTTCTCATGTGACGTTTACTCGCTTTACCAAAAATATGTAAATATTTGTTTATTCTAATTTACGTTTCATTAATAAATTATGTATGATTTAAACATTATTATTCTCAATAAACAACTCAATAACATTAATGTCTTTTTCAATTTCAAGAAAAATATTATGAACGACATTTATAAGAAGACGATTCCTTTGATTCGTTACGTTGTCCATTGACTTGGAAATTGTTAAGCTCTTTGAGAGTGTTATTGCTACTTACCATATGTTGTGACATCTGGTGTGTAGAACTTTTGCTCAGCTGGTTGGAGCGGCACGACAAACCCTGGGAATAATTTCTTATATTAGTTTAGGTGAATAAACTAGAGCCTTTGTTCTACGGATTAATTACGCCAGAATTTCCATTAGTTTCCCTTATATAGTATTTTTCTTTCGACAAAGTATCATAGCCAATGTAAGGGTTTTCGGTAACCTTGGCTAATAAGTATTTTGTCATTGCATCGTAAGAAAAAAATATTTTTCATATCAGGTAGTTTTTCCTATTCAAATCCAATTACAGACAACTTAGGAAAGACTATAGTTGATCAAGTGATTATTAGTGGTCTTTTTGAGGCTTAAAAATCCTGGTCGCTCGGAAAAATCGCCGATAGCCGAAGCGGGCCAACAAGGGGAACAAAAAAAAATTTGCTGCGTCGCCTTTTAGGTAGATGCAGCGCCCAGTTTTTTCTTATCAGACTCATAAATTACTGAATGGATTATGACAAATTAATTTTTTCCACGATTCATGTCGATGACGTCAGCGAGATTATGAAAAATCGTCAATTTGAATGTGGTGGCAGAAATAAATGCACATCGGAGTGGAATTATTATAATTTCACTTTCTTCGTGACGTTTCTGAGAGTGGCATTCTCTTTGGGCATGATATTTCATTCACAACTTAAAAATATTATTCGAATGTTTTTGTAAAAGATAGTGGCGTGATAATTAAAATAAAACAATGATGAATGGTCTTTTGGTAATTGAATTGCTGAATGACTGGTTGAAACCTTATGTGTATTAAATTGCTTGATGAAATTACGGGGAGGGGGGAAAAGTCCTACAAAAAGTTTTGAGTATGAATGTGGACGGCTATAAGAGTAGGGGAAGACCAAAGAAACAACGGATGAATTGTGTGGAAGGGGTACTATTGAGATGACGACTAATGGAGAAGTACGGAAGAAGAACATATATTCAATCAATCGATCAATCAATTAAGATAATTTTATCTACATCCTAAACAAATTCCTGTATAATATACACAGCGGCAGTACTGTCCGACGCTTCACCGCGGCTGCACCATTCCATGGGAAATGGCGCAGTAGCGATTCACGTACGGACAGTCCAGCCTCCTCGAAATTACAGACATGATACTGTTGTTGCCACCCCACACCCCGCGCACTAGGGACGCACAGCGCTTACGCATATTGCGCCGACCCCAAATAAATTTAAATAAGGGCAAGATCAATGATGATGATGCTTCATGAAGTTATTTATGCTCAGAAACTTACGTGGTGGCGGCTCCGTTGTAGTCGGGGCCGGAGTTGTCGTTGTAGTTGTTGTAGTGGTTGTCGTTGTAGTAGTTGTAGTCGTTGTAGTAGTTATTTTTATTTCTGTCAAAATTAAATAATAATCATTATTATTTTATATCAGATCAAATTATAAAATCCATAAGTCGTTAGGTCTTAACCTAATGATAGTAAAAACCACACTCTATATACAATACTATATAAAAAAATAAAACTTGAAACGACCGACACCTACGTGTGCAGCCGTATCCAGTGACCTAACATGGGGCTGTCCCACCTGTCACACAATAGACTCAGGATGATGTGGGAGCTAGCACGTATTCTACCGAGAGTAGAAGCACACCGTTTCCGTATAATGGCACGAAAACCATCAACCCTGGCCTTGGTGAACATCCCGGAAAAACTACAAAAGCATGGTAGACCCAACAGCATCCTGAATACATTATTATACTGGACACGCAGGGCGTTGTATGCCCTCAGCGTCTACCTGCGGGGTAATTACGTAACACACTAACAGTAGGAATGGGTTTCATTTTGACAGTTCAACAACATTCATTGCGTTATTTACTTTGTTGAGCAGACAAATTTTTCGAACATATGAAGCAATGGATTAGTAAAAGGCTTCAAAATGATTCATATTGTGATAGATAGTGTGTTACGTAATTAGGGTGCTGACCCACAGACCGCACGATGTTTAAACTTGTTGTTGAGACTGTTTTAGTATAGATGGTCAACGCAAGCAAAATTGTAAATGGACATCATGCATTATTTGTATCCCATATTTTGACAGCTAACTATTGCATGGTCACAAGGCAAATAATAAAAGTGTGGATAAAATAACTCTTTTGATTTTCTAATCTACGCGAACAAAGTCTTTACCAGTTTGCGTCGTGCGCGGCAAACTTTTACCGATACAATTCCGTTTAAAAAAGTTAACCGCACGGTAAAGTCCTGCGGTCGACGGTTTAACGTTTCATTGACTGCTGTTAACTTAACTGACATAGGTAGGTTTAGATCTTTTTAATAATAGGTCCGGGAAAAGCTTTTTCGTATTTTATAGGTATAAAGTTGTAGTAAAATCTCATTGGCTGTATTGTTTGTATCTGGCCGGTTTTAATACCATTAAATAGACTCATTTTTCAATTGTTTTTCTGTCTGCCAAAATGAATGAATGTAACGATAAAATTCGATACATTTTGAAATTTTATTCCAAAAAAGGGAAAATTGCGATACAAGCCGCGAAAAAAATATGTGACATTTATTGGATTAACGCAGTGTTAGTAAAAGTAGCACAAAGTAGGTTCAAGCGTTTTCAGTTCGGGAATTTTGATGTCAAAGATGCAGCTCGCTCTGGTCGCCCTGTTAAGGATAAAGTCGATGTCGTTTTTGAAAACTTGGAGCATGAACGGCATATCAGTAGTTACGACATAGCTAAAGAGTTAGGGGCTGACCAAAAACAGTTTTGACCCATTTGAAAAAGTCTGGGTATACAATAAAGCTCCATATTTGAGTGCCATACGAGCTCTTACTCTCGAATTTATATACAAAATACGAAAGAACTTTTTCCGCGACCTAATATTTTTATGTGTGTTGGCTTAAATGTTTCGGTAGCGGTGTGAGGTTCTATTCACAAAAATATCATCTTTTTAATTCTTGCAAGTCTCATCTCATGATAAACGTACCAATAAACAGGACTATATCACAGTGTCCGGATAAGAACTTACTATATCTAGGAAAAAATTGTAAAGGAAACAGAGTTTGTTTGGAATACCTTGCAAGAAAAGCAATTAACCGTTACTTGTCGTGAAGTGCTGATACAGGCCATTACTTTTCTTGGTTTACAAAACCACAAACCAAGACTATCTAAATGACCTAGTTAGACATTAGTGCCTTCCATGAGCTTAGCTTAATCTTTATTTTAACAGGATTTATTCTAGCCGATGTGATCCATATCCCCCCTTTCTCTAAGGCCTTGGTTACGGCCTCCAGCGACGCCACTTGCGACAAGCGAAACGCGCGCTCCTCTCCTGGAGGCCTAGACAAAATCCCTTTTCTGTAAGCGTTAACGCCAACGGAAATTCAAATTGAATGGAGTTGACATTTGCTTACCACGTGACATTACGTATCTTTTCTGCAAGAAATGTCATTGCCATACATTTTGACGTTAGCGTCTGGCGTTAACGCTATCAGAAAAGTTTTTGTCTAGGCCTACTGTTCCCGTCAGTAGCTCCGCAAGTCGCGTCGCGGTGACTCGCGGCATGCTCTAAACAACTTCTTTCATTTTTTTTCTCCGTAGTCACTGTCGCAAGACGCGTGTCACTTGAGCGTGTAGGTCCTGGCCACGGGGTGAGTATTAAAATACTACTTACCATAAAGTCGTAAAGTGCCCTCCGCTTTCCCCATAGTGTTGGTGGCGACGCAGGTATAAGTACCAACATCTTCGGGATCAAACTGCGATACAACGAGTATCGTTCGCAGTTGGTATGAAGAGAGACGTTCTTCGGATATCTCGTGCTTGCCACTGCAACAAAATATATTTGTTAGAAGGATCGTTTTGGTAGTTATAAAGTGGGTACTGCTGAGTTCGACCAAGGGAAAGAAGAATACGGTAGGTAATTCTGGCCACGGCTCGTATTGTTAGGAGGTTACTCTCTCTAGATGCTTGACCGCCGTTAACTTAGACCCTGGTCCCAATATCAGTGGGCTATTAAAGTTTTTAATACATTAAGGAAATATTTTACAAGGCAATAGATTTATGTCTCTAAACTGCACCTTGTTTCAGCAAGTCTAATCGCAGTCATCCTCTTACTGGGTGAAAAGGGAATGTATATATTATTATATATTTTATTTATATATATGCAAATAATAGTTATACCATAAAACATACTGATGATTTCTTTTGAAACTTTCAGAAAGGAGGAGATTCTCAATTCAGCTACAGATATTTTTAGGCAAATTAAACCTATTTCAATTATTCTTAAATTTTTTCAGATTCCATCTTGTCTTTCCAAGAATCTTTAAGGCCACGAAATTTAAACACGGCGGCCTTATAAAAACAGTTGGTATTTTCATTAATCCCCTCCTATCTACCTAACTACCTAATTTGAATATACAATAACATTTCAGTTATATAAAAGCTCGTCAGCTCTTACTACTATCATAATAATTATATAATTACACCGACCATTTGAGCGTAGCCTAATCAAAATTTATATTTCATTCCTGGAATTATTAATATGATTTATTACAGTTCTCGGTAGGATTTATCATAAAAAGTTATAATAATCGGTCTGTAACGAACCTTCGTAGTAATTGTAGGTAATTGGAAGGCAACGAATGGAATAATGTGAGCAATAGATAATTACCTACCTACCTACTCTATATATACAACTATATATAACCTGTTATGACCGAATTCATGACGACCCAACTGCCTAAACTGACAATAATGGGCTGGTTTTTCAATAACTTTCAATTGAAGAATAAATATGACAATTTGATATAATATTTTCTAAACCAAAGCTGTGAAATCGCCATATTTAGATTTCTGATTAAGGTTAACGATAAAACGGCCCTAAATCTATCAATATATTATTAAATCTAAATATCTTATCTATATAAATAAAAACCGGCTAAGTGCGAGTTGGATTCGCACACCAAGGGTTCCGTATCACCGTACAACATTTAACACTACGTATTTAAAAAACAACACGTTTCTTGTATGGGTTCCCTTTTTAATTTTTGTTATTTGTTGTTATAGCGGCAATAGAAATACACACTCTGTGAAAGTTTCAACTGTCTACCTATTACGGTTCATGAGATACAGCCCGCTGACAAACAGACGGACGGACGGATAGCGGAGTCTTAGAAATAGGGTCCTGTTGGCACCCATTGGGTACGGAACCCCTAAAAATGACATCACTTGAGAACGGTTAGACTGATTGGGCTATTTATTGTTTTAAAATGTTCGTAATACTCCGAATTAGTTTTTATGGAAAGGAAAATCGGAAAAATTCCCGGAAAATATTCAAATTCGGGAAAAACTGAACGTCCTTTTTACTACGGGGCTTTTTTTATGAATTATTGAAAGGACAAGACAGCGTATGTCAGGTCAGCTAGTTAAAAATAATGATAACTAAACAACAATAAGAAAAAACACTTCACCTATAAGGTTAACTGAAAGATAGTCTGCAGACTTCAAGAATTAACGACGTCGTAAAAATGAGACCGACTCAGTGATTATTACACAAAATAATTAACTAATTTGTCTAATTACTTTACGTTAGATGTTTTAACTAATTTAACAAGGATCTCGCGAATGCTGAGAAAGATAAAGATAATAATTATTTTCATTTAAATCTCAAATTCGTTTATTTAATTAGTATTTATACCGGAGTGAAAGTTACGGATTCCATGATACCTTAATTGTAATTTCAGATAGGAATATAAAAGATCAGTTAAATAAAATATAAACGTGACTGACTGATAGAAGATCTACTGAAGAAATAGTAGATTGTGAAGAAAATAATGGCCCTACAATTATTTGGACTTAGTGATGACCTACAGGGTCAAATTAAATTAGCTAGCGAAACTTCTCGGACGTCTAAACATGATAAGCAGCACCTTTGTACGTATGTTTCTGTTCCTTTCTTCTTGTCTGTTTATATATGTGTGTACATAAATGGTTAAATAAATAAATAAAACAAAAAATCTATTAATTTGATGTTGTTTTGTTGGGTCATTGACCGCAATTAGTGTAGTCACTGTTAGTTAAAAAATCTGGTTTTTTTTGTGTAAACTTTCGATATCTAAACACGATAAAACAAAAGAAAACAGATTTTCTCAATTCAAAGTTCAAGTAACAAAACTGCCAGGAGTCGTTGATTCCCAAAAAAAATCATCGAATCATTTTTATTTTTTGTCATGTTTATATATCGATACCCATCACGTCTGCAGAGTTTCGCTAGTTAATTTAATTTAACCCTGTATAAAAGAACGAAACTTTCAGAGTATGCAAACAAAATGGCGGGTAACAGCTTGTTTTCAAAGTAACGATATGGTGTTCGATACTTGCATGTGTGCAATAAACGGACAATAATAAATAATTATCGTAATATACAATAATGATTAATAAAAGAGAAAAATATTGGCAATTTTACGGCATTTCGGAGCAAAGCCAGGAACAGATGTGCGAGGGGCACAAGATAATGGCTGAATGTTCGGGAAGTTAGCCGGCATTCGCTAATACTTTTAACGGGAGTTTTACTGGTACGATTGATACTGGAAAATGTTGGCTCTTTTAGGTGTTAAACCTTATTTTATTTGTTTGGAGTGGAAAAAAGCCTGTCTTGCGATTTTTTACACAGAGTAGAGTAATAGGCATGTACTTCGCAAACTGAACATTATTGGCCCTGGCCGCATCATGTCCAGTTCAATTTCATGCGTACTTTCTAAGTTTATCTTGGACATCACTGACATCTGGAAAAAAACATCGTGAGGAGATAATTTTTGTTTTTGGATGGGATGTCATTAAATAATTTCTCCCGCTCTGCCCAGAGCGGGAGGACGTGTCAGACTTTTATTGACTAAAACCCTCGTGTGTTCCTTCAGTTGCCTGTGCGCCAGGGCCACGGTAACCCTTTCGGACAAACCCGCGACCCCGGCAGGCATCCCGTCAATGTGTGCTGACATCTCTTTGACCTGGACTTATAGTCACTATTAGTCTGAAATCGCAAAAACCGCCTTGAGCAAGCGTGTTGATCAATGCACAGGTATTCTATTTGTGAAACGGTCTTTGCCCTGCAGTCGGACAGCTACAGGCTGGTATACAACGGTACCAGAGCAGTGGTGGCCCAGTAGTAACGGACATCTACCTACCCACACTGGGCCCGCATGGTGGATTACGGCCCACTCCCTCTCACAGCGAGGAGGCCTGTGTCCCAGCCGTGGAATCATTATAGGCTGATTATGCTATATAACGGTATACCTAAAATAATGAGCAAGATAAGTTTATCATTATTTTGGGCTTTGGTCTAGTTCTATACTAATCTTTCAAAATATGCGTTAACACAATGTAAGTATGAAAAATGATAAATGATGTACTTACCCAGATAATATCATTTCCTCTCCACTCTTTAGCCAGTAGTGTATGGCTTGAGGGTAGGCTTCCACGAAGCACTCCAGCCTCGCTTGCGACCCCGTTGGCACGCCAATCACCTTGGTCGCCACTAATGTTGAAGGAGGAACTGTGGAAAAAGTTTGTGGTCAATAGAATGTATTAACAATATAATTTTACTACATTTAAAAAGACATAATGATTAAGATGCCTTACGATGCAAAAATATTTTTGTGTTGTAGAAACATACCTACTTATTCAATAGAAGAAACTTGAACTTACAGCTGGATCCATTAGAGATTGTTCAATTGGCAATTTGTTTGAACAGTTTGGTTCAGATTAAGGCCAGGTACACGACGTTACTCACTAAATTGGTTGCGTCCTGTACGGACCGCTATTGAAATATTAGTGCGGTGGCATTCTGGCTACTGAATGGTAATTTGAGTTGGTAACACGTTATTTTTGAGTAGCGTCGTGGACGATGGGCGTAATTGATTGCGACATACGTACAAGACATAATCATGGTTTTTATTGATTTATTTCCGTTTTTTTTTTTTAAACTATTGTTTAATACTATATTTTCATATTATTTTAGGCATATTAATATTTTTTTAAATCGCCTAGTGGGATTTATAGATGTCCGTAGGTGAGTCCGTGGCATCACAGCGGGCCCTATCAGAATACCAGCTCTACGATTTTTTTTTAAATGTCGTAGCTTTTTGTTGAGATAGGAGCCTTTTTGGCCTCGCACAGGTCTTTTATTTTTTACATGTTTATTGTTATTTTTAATGTTAATTTTGTTAGTTTTAAATGCTCGCTTTTTTACTGTTTGTATTTCCAATACGTGTCCCAAATAAAATATTTTTATGTCTTTCTTTTCTTTCTATGTTAAACAGTTATATTTTAGAATCGTGATAACAGTAACTTGTTACAAAGCATTACAATTAGCTCGTTCAAAGACGCTTCCCCCATGTTCCTAGGGCCATTCAGGGTTGCTAACGTCAAATGCTTGGTAAAAGACCATAGACCGTTAGAATCGAATTTATTTTTATCTTCTAAAAAAGATTTGAAATAAGTACGATCACGTACAGAGGATTTAGTTGACCTAATTGGCGGAATAATTGGGCCGATGCAGTAGGAACGCAATTAACAACTTTTGCATCGTTAAAACTACGGAATAATGCGCTTAGCATCCAGTCTAGTATACAGGATGCTAAATAAAATATTGATCACTGACAAGCTAATTGGACTTTTACGGACATTTAGTTCGAACGTCAGGTTCAATTTGGTGAAATTTTTAAGTGCTGCACGCGTAGCATGATTACTTCTACATAGCTCAACTCTACGAAAACAACTAGTTTTCTTAATTTTTGACATCGTGCCATAGAAATCTTTCTACAATCTGTAAATTTGTCTTTCGTTTCTGCCGTTTCTACGGTGGTCAAGCAACGCGTGCTGAATTCCTGTTTCATTCCTAAAACTGTCGTTTGTATACCAAACCATCAATAAGTGGTAAATTGAAACAGAAATATTGCTATATCTATTGTGCATCATACATACTACACTTCTCAATTCATTTAATTTTCAATTTCAATTCTCAACAGAAAGTCTATATTGTTACAATAAACATGCCATAAGTATAAACGTATAACTTACAAGTAACGCTAAGCATTATCCTCTTGCTGACGGAGGGCGGGACGTCATTGGACGCGATGCAGAGGTACGCGCCCATCTGCCTCCGTTCCACCTTCGACAGGTTCAGGCTAGGGCCCATGAACATGTCCACTGAGAATAAAAATGCACATTAGTTACCGTAACTGTGACCGAAGGACTCCTAAGGGCTCTTTCTTAAAACATAGATATTATGCAAATTTTAAACGCCCGTTCTCTCCCACATCTTCAATATATGCTTTCAAACTGCTATATTTCCCACTGCTTTGAAAAGAGCTATCATCCACCCTATCTTTAAAGGTGGTGACAGGAACTTACCAAACAACTATAGACCTATCGCCGTCCTTAGTGCCCTATCAAAAGTGCTGGAACGCATTGTTAACAAACAACTTACCAATTACCTTGAACGTTTTAAACTTCTTTCCCCTAATCAATTTGGTTTCCGTAAAAATAAATCCACCTCGGACGCAGTTCACAGTCTTATTAATAATGTTACAGAAAACTTAAATAATAATAAAAAAGTCCTAACCATCTTTTTAGATTTGGCAAAAGCCTTCGATACTGTCCCTGTTTCTACCCTTTTAATCAAACTTGAGGGCATCGGTGTGAGAGGTCCCCCACTTGACTTTTTTAGGAGCTACCTGTCGGACCGGTCTCAATCAGTTGTAATAGACAATCATAAAAGTGCAGAGCTGCCTATTGAGTACGGGGTACCACAGGGCAGTATTTTAGGGCCTACACTCTTCCTTGTGTACATCAACAGCCTCTGCAACCTAGACGTTCCTAATGCTAAAATAGTTTCCTATGCAGATGACACCACCATCACTTTTTCTGCAAACACATCGACGGAATTGCAGACTGCTGCACAAGACGGCTTTAATACCATTACGAAATGGCTCCTGTCACACACACTGACTCTTAACGCTACTAAAACTAACTTTATGATCTTTTCTATCACTAACACCGCTCAACCTAGTAGCTCTATTAATTTAAAAGCACACTTTTGTCCTATTCGAAGTCAATGTCAATGTCCTGACCTGACTTCAGTGGAAAAAATTAAATATCTTGGCATTATTTTAGACAGAAACCTAAATTTTAAAACACATATTTCGACTCTTACCAGCCGAATACGCAAACTGATTTACGAGTATATATTTAAGACCTTGCGGCACGTAGCCAACCCTGCAATCATTCGTAACGTATATTTTGCCCTATGCCAATCAGTCCTCAATTATTGTATCTCTTGCTGGGGTGGAGCCGCAAAAACCACACTAAAACCTCTAGAGATCGCCCACAGATCTATACTTAAAGTTGCAACCTTTAGGCCTATACGTTTCCCTACTACCGAATTGTACAAAACCTGCAACCTACTTAATGTAAGACAGCAGTTTATCCTACACACAATTTTGTTGCAACACTCAAAAACACCCTATATAAAAATTAATAGACGCCGCAAAAATAATATCTGCCATACTCCGCCGGTCCGAAAAAAGTTTATAAAAAATTCTTCCCCTACCTTGGTCCGTCACTTTATAATAAAATCAATGAAAAACAAACAATTTACGGATCTACTATATTTAAATGCAAGAAGACCGTCCGCTTGTTCCTATCTACTCTAAATTATGAAGAAACCGAAGACTTCCTGAGGTAACCACCCTCACTAATAAAACACCCTCACACACACACACACACACACACACACACACACACACACACACACACACACACACACACACACACACACACACACTCACTCACACACACACACACACCCACACACACACACACAGACACACACACATACACACACACACACACACACACACTCACACACGCACTCACATACACACTCACATACACACTCACATACCTACACACATACACACACATACTTACAATATGCCTATACACACACACTCCTATACACACATACTTACAATGGCTTTCATTTACCTTTATTTTTGCATGCATGTTATTGTTACCGGGATAATTAATTATACCTAATTATAAAATGTACTACGTCATGAGACCCCTAATGTATATTGTTTAAACGGGATCAGTCCTGTCTCTCCTAAACACAGGCTACTCAGTAGCCTATATAGGAGTACAGCGCTTCACCCGCTTACCAGACTGTGTATTATTCTCATGTCCCAATGTATCTGTACTATAATCTGGTCCTTGTAAACAATAAATAAATTTTATCTTCTTTATCTTTATCTTTATCTTATCTTTATCTTTAAAGTATCCTATTTAAGGTGAATCCTCAGCTGTAGCCCGCCAAATTTAAATTTTCTTTGTTTTTTTTTGCAAATTGCAGCTCTTGTTTTACGTCGTATGTTGATCAAAATGCGATTCGCGACTGAAGGAATGATATATATTTACTGAATAATAATCATAAATTTCATATCAATTGGCAAACTTTGGATATTTTGTTCCACCTAAGAATTTTCATATGAAATATTCCGAAAAATTCTTAGGTGGAACAAATTTCCAAAGTACTTTTTTTAATACTTTGCACCACGCTAGGAATGTCTCCTGTATAGTGGATGCGTTTACAAACATTCAAACTCACATATACAAACAGCCAAACCCGGAACAACTACGAGTACTTGTAGGTCATACAAATATTTATTCCGTGCGGGAATCGAAGCCGCGACACGCAGCGCAGCAGTCAATTGCTTAACCACTGCGCCAACCGTGCCGTGAACCGTCTGACCGTGTGTTTGACAATTGATTTTGCAAAAAACCACAGACAATTTGAATTTGGCGGGCTACTGCTGAGGATTCACTGACAAACAACACACAGTCTAAACCGATGGGTCTAGTAGCTTGAAAATTTTGCACAAGTGCTTCTCTATAACGAAAATGAGCATTAACAACGAATTTTCGAAAATTCATCCCGTAAAGGGTTTAAATACGGGATGAAAGCCTGTATATAAATTCGTATTTTATACCGGTGGGAAATCCCATCGGCTTGCCAATTAAAAATACTGTATTTCTTGAGAAAAGTAAATGAAAGCGAAACCAAACCAAACCAATCTGCCCCTGGGCCTACAATGCCTACCAATTCGGAGAAAATAGTGACAATACACATACATAAACTCACGCCGTCTTCCCATGGGGATAGGCAGAAACTACAGAACCCCACTTGCTACGATCCTTACATACTCCTTTTGCCTCGTCTACGTTCATACATCAGCGGGGTAATTACGTAACACACTAACAGTAGGAATGGGTTTCATTTTGACAGTTCAACAATATTCATTGCGTTATTTACGTTGTCGAGCAGACAAATTTTTCGAATTTAAGAAGCAATGGATTAGCAATAGGCTTCAAAATGATTCAGATTGTGATAGAGTGTGTTACGTAATTAGGGTGCTGGTCATTAACGCACGCTTGCGCCGGTTCTTTTTTTGATTGGGAAGTCATCAAATAACTTCTCCCACTCTGGGCGGAGCAGGTGGGCGTATCAGACTTTTACTGACTAAAACCCACCCGTGTTCTAAAGTTGCCTGTGCGCCAGGGCCACGGTAACTCTTTCGAACAACCCGCGAACCTTGCAGGCATCGGCCCTATCGGACCCCGTCAATTAGTGCTGACATCTCTTTGAGGCGCGCGTGGTTTGAGTACTACGCACCTGATCTTGGCAAATAGGGACAATGTTATGTTGAATCTGGTTTGCTAATCTAGTATGCCGCTTTAATAACGTGTGCGTTTTCATCTCTATAAAGGAGAAAGTTCTACTATCGAATTATTCACTTTCATATCAAGGAGTGATTAGATTTTAACTGTATGTATATCACCTTCATGTCCATTTTCATATAAGCCCAACCTTCATAAAAAGTAACACAAAAAAAGTACTGAACTGCATTCTGTCTGACAAATAAATAGCAATAAGAGAAGCCAACAAAACATACTCGGAAATGAGACAAGGACTGTGCTGACAAAGAGAAATTAAAGTAATAGCGGCGAACACAAAGAGATGCGCTTCGTTGACGCCGCAAATCGAAACCAGGGCACAGAGTAGTATAGAAGGTCGACTTCATACATCGAGCGCAAACACACGCACATAGTATAGACCAGCTTCAAGTACAGCGAGTGCAAGTGCACTTACGACTGACATTCGTTTGAAGGTCGGTTTAGAATAAACAAATTAAAGAAAAAAAAAACACGTGTGGCACTCGGGGACTGCCGCGGTAAAGCTATTGCATAACATTTTTTATCAACTTATGCAATTATAATTATTTATTTATTTTTTATTTATGCAGTATTTTTTTTCTTTGATATTAATTCAAGTACAGTCGTACCATATACATACACGTTAAGCGAACGCTCGGCCGAGCTACATGATAGGCGGGGTGGGGGGTGTTAGGTTTTATTTTCGTTACGGAATTTCTTGATTCGGTCGCCGCGCTCAAAGGTCGCGATAAAAGCTATGCAATAGCTTAAAAAGAAAATACGTTTATTTGGGGTAAACATGACGCATAGAAAAACTCAAAAAAGAACGAGTTGGGGGTAAATATGCGTCACATCCACGCATAACGGCAATCGCTCAGCATAATGCTACGACCCTATGCGAGACAGAGCCCCAGAAAAAAAATCACAATCTGAATCAATATGAATCTGAATGCACCTTTTTTGTCCACTTTACTAAATTATTTTGTATAAACAGGGATAGAGTATTTCTTCGTTGGTCTATCCATACTAAAATATCAAGAACTAGCTTTTGCCCGCGACTGCGTTCGCGTGGAGGCCGTAAGACACCTCAATATATTAAAACAAACCGCCCGCCCAAGCTGTTACTTTGTTTTCGCTTAGCGTTCCTTCTGACTTTTTTCTTTTTGCTCGACTCCTAAGGGTCGTACCGAGATGTTAAATAGCCTATAACCTTCCTCAAGATACTAAATGCAAAAATATTTTTTTCTAATCCGACTGTTAGCTCCAGAGATTATCGCGTAGAAACAAAAAAAAAAACAAACTAACTCCTCAGCTTTATTATATTAGTGTAGATATCAAGAAAATAGTGCTTGTGTTTTTGTTCTAGTAATATGTTCGTTTGGTCTAAATCGTCCTTGAGATAACTTGAAATCGCCGCACGTACAGTAAACGCTCAAAAGTCCATAAGCATGCTAAGGATTACATTGCTATGAAGTACGAGCACGATACAGCCAGTGCGTGTGCATGTGCGTAAATGAGTGATGTCTCAACATTCTACAGATAACACACACTAATGAACTGTCGTTGCACTACGCGAAATAACATTATATTTCTGTTGCATTTAGAATACGCGTCATAGTGGCGACCTGTTCATACTATTGCATTGCTAAAATTCGCATATATTCAATATGTTCCTTTAGGTGTCTCGGATAAGCAATGGGCTCACGATCAATGTGGTCTGAGTTCGAATCTTATTACAAATGTGTGGCTGTTTTAGTTTCTTTGAAACCATAACAATGTTTGTATTTTAATCAATAACTTGTTTAAGTATTTATGTTTATTTTTATGTATTCAGTTTATTATTTATTTTTATAAGAAGTTAAATATTAGTTATTTAACTATTTATGTGATTATGTATTTAATTTATCTTTTCGGTGTTGGAAGGTGGAAATAAAATTTCGTGCTGAATGATAACAAAAATGTTTATTCGTTTTATTTATTTAAAAAATTAACAAACTTTTAAGAGAATTGTGACGTCACATTCCTACCTAGATAAAAGAAGTTCTCTTGTAACAGTTCATAACATTTTTTGTTGTATACCTACCCACTTAGGTAGTCAACATAATAACGTAACAAGGAAAGGATATTCTAATAACACAAATATAATTGTTGATACCCACTTATTATAGGTATCGGTACTCAGCAGAGTTTATTGAAAACTAACATATGATTTAGACTTTATGAACATGTTTTTGTATGTAACGTCACAATGAATGTATTGAGGTTTTAGCTTAAGGGTTCATTTTCTTGACGAAAAGAAGATTGAAACTAAACCTCAATTTAAGATCATTGAATAATTACGGATATGTTAATATTACTAAATATTTAGTTACCTATACCGTCTAATTATTAAAAACAAAACATCTAGGTATTAATATTTTGTATAACCCCCATTATTTTCAATGCAGTCAAGTAAACGTTTGCGCATGAACCCTACAGTATTACCACATATTTCGGTTCCTCTTAAATTTTCCCACACCTCCATGCCATGGGTTTTTAATTGTTCTATATACCTCTCATCCCGTGACTCCCACCTTTGCACCATCAAACCCCATAGATTTTCTATGGGGTTGAGGTCGGGTGATCGCGCTGGCCATGGAACAACAATTATCTCAGGGTGGTTGTGAAACCATTCACGCACAGTGCTCGCCCGGTGAATAGGACAATTTGTCCTGGACAAATGTAAATTGTGCCAACTCATCAGCTGGGTAAATGTTACGCACAGTAGGTAGCATGACATCGTCTATTACTTCTACATAAGTAGAACTGTTGGCACGTGGAGGAATAAAAGCCAGTTCCCCTGGCCCTGCTGCACTCATCCATCCCCACATATTAATCGTAATTCTACCTGATTCTGTATTAGGGATTACGTTTTTATCACACCAGCGAGTGTTATCTTTGCGCCATAAATGAAGCCTACCCTTTTGACTAGATTTAAGTCTTTTCATCTGAAAATATGGTAGTATTCCAGTCAAAATCTAAATAATCCCGTGCGAAACGTAATCGTTCTTGTTTATGTCTTTCTGTCAAGAAGGGCTTTTTAGCCGATCGTCTGTGATGCAAGCCTTCAGCGTGGAGGGCACGGCGAACAGTTTGCAATGAGGTGTCGAATAATTCCGCAAAGTGTCCCGTTGGTGTGAAACCATTTGTTTCATACTCGCCCACCATATGTCGTCGCTGCGCCTCGCCAATAAGCGACGGCCTTCCACTTCGCTGTCGACTAGCAAGGCTGCCCTCTTCCTCATATCTTTTGAACCAGAGACTTACAGTATTCCTCTAAAACAAAAAAAAAGTGATATTAGGCAACTATAACAAAAAACTGAAGTGACTTCATTTTTATATAATATATGTGATAATATTTATTTAATATAACAGTATAATATTAAAAAATTAAAAATCTGCATTTATAAATCCAATAATAAACACTAACTATTTATCTTTTAGGCCTCATGATGGATTTAAAAACAATAAAAAGAATTAATCCATAATATGTTACCAAATAATCTTAGGTAAGATTTCAAATAAAAGTTTAAGTTACAATTCATAAATATCATACTCACATTCAGTCCGGTTTCATTAGATATTTGTGTTCTATTAAGACCACTTTTATGCAGCGCAATAATAGTCGCCCTGGCCTCAATATTAATATTTGCCTGCATTTTGAGAATAAATACAATACTGCTATTTATTAAACCACACGTCACTGACCAACAATACAACCTATCGACAACGTTCATTCCGTTCTCGTTAAATATTCATAATACTCATGTCTACCTCACAGAAATCTAATTTCTTTATTTAGTTTTCTATGATCTACCTTCCTAACTTTACGAAATGTGTGAACAAAGCGAACAAGATAAAGAATATTATATTTCTGTCCCATTACTTCCAATTGAGTAAAAACATACAAAAAGTCTAACACTGCGTGTGGTTTGAACACAAGGCTCAATGATTGACGCAGCTATCTGAAGGCGCTTAACCGCTAGGTCATCTTGACTCATATTATAAACGTTGAAATTATGAACTACAATCACTTGTTGATGACAATCATTAGGAATGTGTCTATTTTCTTGAAAATAGAGGGTCGTAAGTCAAACTAAACGTCAAGCTATTGCTTTGTGAGATTGCCTATGGACTTTTGGTCGACACTGTACGTCGTGTGTGGCTGCACCCTGAGCTGACCTTCTGTAGGTACTACTCTATGATCGGGCTATATCATTCACGGCTCTTTGAAGAGGAAGATTATAAATTATATTAATTAATTCTGGCTTGAATTTTTTTTGATGTCATGCAATCTGTATGTGGGTGGAATGTTGAAGAGTATACAGAAAGGTACCACTACTTTTTTTGCATTTATTCTAGTGCTGTATCTACTGAGAAATAAGTTTTATCTTTGAAGACAGTAAGTAATGCAATAAGTAATACGGTATTTTATGAAACAAAGCAAATCTGCTTGCTCTTATTTTACACAATGCTGAACACACTTTATATTTTTCTGATAGTCATATTTTATGAGCACATTTCTCGACTTGTGTTCACATTTAAAAGACTTGATTAATGAGAACAATATTACAGAAATGTAAAAGCCAAGTAGTAGTTAGTAGGCATTTCTTTTGTAAAACAAGAAGAAGCTCAGAAACTTCCAGTATAATAATATAATATGAAGAAGACAAACATTAATAAAATGAAAAGTTGGTCCGCGAAAACTTTAAATCGGTCACTTTAGGAAGTTAAACTTCTGTCCACTCGTAACTATGAGCACTGAAATTATGTTCGAAACTTCTTTGAGAGTAAGAAGTTAAATGTTTGTAGAATATTGCATAAAGAGTCGGAGTGCTTTGAGTTTACATATTTATTCATTAATTTATCAGTTTATGTACACACAAATAAGCAGACAAGAAGAAAGAAACCGGAAAATACGTGTAAAGGGTGGCGAATTGTGTGTTTGTGCAAATCAAATTTTTGCGATAAGTGACGATAGTTTTAATAAATATTGTTAATGGTAACGTACTAACTGTTCTTATCTTGTCTACAAGGTGCTGGCAGGGCTAATTGCCCAGTGAGCGCTGCGCGTTCATTTGAGTAGCGCCACCCGAAATCCGCCACGAGTGGCAGAATACTCAAACGAAATTAGGTATCAATTTCATTGCACTGAATTATTAGAATTATTAATCCGATTGCCAGGAGGTTATGATGATGCTGATCACTACGTTATATAATGATTTGAGATTTGATTTGATTTTGCATTCTATAATAATTATACATATGTCCTAAGAACATTTATGTTTTAGGTCCTAGACATAATTGTTAGTTAAGCAATTACGAGAACAAAAGATTATTTTTAAGAAGTAACGCCATAATATATTTTTGTAGAATTCTGGATTCAGGGAAAAATAGAGACGATAATACCTTGTCGTATAAAACATTACAATAATTATAAGTAAACGAAACAGTACTGGGAACGTGAAGAATATACTCGTAACATTTTTATATTGAAGAAAAAATGTTGATCCACGTATATCGAGATGGAAAGAAATCTGAACGTCTTTGCCTAATTTTCTGAACGTGCCTACTTCACTTTCTGTGTATGTATGTATGTAGGTGTTGACATAAAAAGGGAGTTCTTTATTATATTTTTATAATAGAACGAAGTAGACTACTTATTTATAATCACTGGGGTTATATTATCTTAGAACTAACTCCGATCATCTATCAATATCAATGGAATATAGGATATCAATCATTGTTATATCCTTTTTCGAGGATATATCCGTAAGGATTTGCCAGAATAAGACAAAGGGCTATCTCGAAAACCCTTACCTTACAAAAACTTTGAGTTGCAGTATTCACTTCTACAATCTTAGCTATCCTGACTTGGGCCACCGCTGAAGTTCTGGAGTCACCCAACGGCTTTACTATCTTTGCTGTTCCAAGCTTTGGTCTCATATCTGCTTCTGTTATTTGACCAACTATGTCAGGCTCTAATCTAATGCGTCTTGTCCAAAGTTTCTTCGATCATCATCGATCTCTATACTCTTCCGGGCTACTGCATCATCACTCTATAGAATAATTGTATTCACAGAAAAAGTGTATACCACAGATGCTAAAACGTGTATCCTGATGGTCATAATTTCCATTTAATCATCAAAGATAATAGATAGCGTCGCTTTAAGACAAGGGTTATAAATTTTCGCCACCTCAGTCCCACTGGGATTTGATTTATGATAATGATAGTACTTATGTTCAAGGAGTAGGTACTATAGCTTCTTGTTCTAAGCAGTTAGACCTTCTAGTCTAAATACTGCAATGAATATGAAACTTTCGTCGTAATCTCAGGTCAAATAGTTTTAAAACGAGATTCCTGACAGATTTGCTTTTAGAATTTCTCAGGTTTTTTAAAGCTTCAAAACCCGAGCATAAAACTTTTTTGTTTTGTTTGGACTGCTGTGTAGATACAAAATTGAACGTACAAAAACGTGAAATCAAAACAAAAAACAGACATACCGCACCGCGCGTTCTGTGTAAAGCCCCATAAAAAGGAACCTACGGTCTGTTCCAAAAGAATCTGATGAAAATGTAAACAAAAGATCAATAAAAGTACCTGTGGATGCCAATTTGTAGTGCCACTTACAAATTGAGTGCTTCAATTTGATTATTTGAATACTTCTTCTAAAAAAGCCGAATTCTAAATGATAAATGATAAATGATTTTATTTCTGTAAGCAGGTTTATACAAACACTTTTACACGTCAATCATATTTTAAAACTAGATGAGGTCGGCGTTTCCTATCTGACTACTCTGAGAAGAAAGGCCGAAACAAACTCAGAGGTCACAGTCTCTTTTAAAGTCCAGACATAATCTTGGTCAGATCATGTGAAGACCATGTAGATTTGAGTCTGAAATGATCTTTTGAGGAAAAAATACCACACAGAACGAGTGGACCTGTCCATTCAGTGCACGCATTTGTCAGTAATCGTGCAGCTCAACTCAGAACTTAAGGAGCTCAACGATTCGACGAACAATACCAAAGAAACGACATTTGGGTAGGCCGCATAAATTACTCAAACTGCCAGACTATGATTAAAACTAATTAAGAAAGAAAAAAAGTAATGATCTACGTGGAATCACCTCAAAGATGATGATGATTTGACAATTGATGTAAATAATTGAAAAATCATAGATTATGTAACATGAACCTGAATTTTCGTCAATAATTGTTTTTCAATTACAGTTCAAACAATAATTCTTAGAAAAAGTGGTGGGATATAAAGTTAAAATCTTCTAAATATAAATTAATGTGTTTCTACTGTGTACGAGTATGTGTTTAGTGATTGATTGCGTAAGAATTTAAAGTGAACAAGGTTTGTTTACACTTTTGGAACAGACAGTACGTAATCAGTATAGACCTACGTCTCAATTATTGATTTAGGTCCTTTTCCTCTTTCAAAGATAGAAAAGTAGTTTAATTCGAATTCTTTAGTATCTATCCTACGTCTTCGAAGCAAGTTAAGATTCTTGGCTTAAAAAAGAAACCATTTTAACTTGAAGTAAGTTTTTGAAGGAACAAGCTTAATTGCTTCAATCGTGTTACTTGTTTGGAAGTCCTGCAGTTTATCGGCTCCAGCAGACTTGCTTAGTCTGATGGCGTTTTTATTGCAAACAACTGGCGTCTTTGAAATGGTTTAATAATATCGGCCTTAAATTGTATTTCATTATTTTTTGGTAAAAAATCTATTCGTTAAGTTAATACTCGCAAAGCTAGAATGTTAAGGGTAGTTGTATATTTTAAAAATGGGCTTAGTTTAAAAAAAAATATTGTGTAACCGTGAATACAAAGTTTTCGACTGACGCAAAAAAAATCGAAAGTTAATCGAAATTGTAAGATAATGATCATACAATTTTGATTAAATTTAAATCTAACAAAAAGAAAGATAGAATAATTTATTAACGATAATCTGCATCTATTACTGCGTTGGTAAGACATAAATCTGCCCACCACCTAAATTAGCATCCCATAATAAAATCACCCCTTTTTACACCACTCGTAATTAGACACAGGCGCCCGAGGATCGTAATAAATCCCACCAGAAGCAAAAGATAAAATTTTAGATGACGTCTAGCTGCAATCACTCATCTTAAACCCTCTCCTTTGCACAAAGAGAACCCATCGTTAGGTGGAAACTAATCCGGTTAAAATGAACTGCAAAAAGGAAGCAAGGAGGCAATATAGCCCGAGGCTTGAAAGAGAAATTAAGTGGAGGACACGTTATTATTTATTGCAGTGTAAAGTGCAATGTGTTGGGTTCTTTGTTATGTGGCTCATTGAGAATACTTGCTGGAGTATTTTTAAGCCTTCTTGTAAAAGATAATAGTGATTAGATTAAAACTTCTTTGTGTGATAACTATCGCTTATCTTTTGTTATTTATTTACACTTCGCTTTTTAAATATCAACCAATATGTTTTGCAAATGTTTGTCATCACTTTACCTAATAATTAGCTAAAGTTAGGTAAGGATAAATTATATATTTTTCTACTAATAAGTCCGAGTATAGTACATTGCTGCAGCGGCCGACAACAGAGGCATTGATGGACGAAAGTGAAAATGTGGACCGAGGCAAAGCTGAGTCACACATACATGAGTCGTCCACCAATGCCTGGTTGCGGCCAAGGCTTGTATAGTACTTTTCTCAAATAATACGCGGAAATTCAAATTAAGTAAATTAATAAATTCCTGAATCAATTACGAACAACGATAACTTTTCTCGCGCCAATATGTTCATTTGATTCTTATTCACTTTAAATAGCTCAATTTGTTAAGCCAGTTCGAGATTTAAATGAAATCTTTGATAAGTTACCTCCTTGGTTGCCATGGATCGAAATAAAAAGATTTTTAAATTACACGACAGATATGAGTTATCATAGTAATTTATTCGGCCGCTAAACACGACATATGGATTTTCATATTAACATTGCCGGCCGCTAACCACGACAGACTTGGATTTTCATACTAACATTGCCAGCCGTTGCTTGCATGTATTTGACCAGTACAGCATTTTCAACTTATCTCGAAGAAGGTTGTCAAAATAATGCTCGAATTTTCAAGCATGTTTGAAAAAAAAAAAAAATTACTGCGAATTTATTTTCATAACTTAAGATCATAAAATCTGTAACCTGAAATTACGTAGATGCTTCCTGGATAATATTAATTTATTTACGCAGGCAAAGAAGTATAACATAACATAACATCACGCCTGCTTACCCCGAAGGGTAAGGCAGAGATGTACCTATAGTATACCCACATTTTGCCAGCCAAGCAGTATATCCAGTAAAATGGTTCACTTAATTTTGCTTTCCATTAATTCGAACATCCTGCTTTTTCTGATATTTAATCAAAAAATTTGACAATAGAAATATAAGTCTCAGATAGAAATAGAACATCCGACATTGTTTTTTTTTGTGAATGGCTTTTCGCAGGTCAGCCTAGGAGGTGGTCGGCTGCTTAACCGGACATGCCTGTGTTTGTCTAATAAATAAAGGGCCCCAGCCAGAGCTTAAAAGACTTACAAACTAGGCGACAGCACGCTAAGGGCACCCCCTACGGGGTACGAGCCTCGGCTTAGGGCGTCGCTGGGAGAGGGCAGCAAGGGACAGGTTGGATCGGAGTTATTATTATAAGGGGACGAATTTAAAGCTACAGGCTCAGCGGCGCGGGCTGGCTCGAGCAAGGGTCGGGGCGGACGTGGATTGGAGCGTCACGGCGCGCCTCGGCGGCGAGGACGGAAGGACGGCGGTCTGTGTTTGTGTATCTTTAAGGTACTGGCGGCCTTACTACACTCCTGGGTAGGGTAGAGGGTAGGGGCATTGTCGGGGTCGACTAAGGTATGCCTCGGGCGGCGAATCTTACTAATGCGGGAGGGATTGTAGCAGGTGGCTGCTTTAATCAGGGGGTTGGGATGTTTTATGCCGCAGTCGAAGAAACGCTTTGAAAGGCGTTTCATGAACTGTTGGATGGTGGGCATTCGAAGGTCTAAGTGAAGATTCACATTTCAGACATAGAAGGGGGCTCCCGTAACCTTTCTGAGGAAACGGTTCTGTAGGGTCTGCATCTTATGAAGATGGCGGGGCATTGCGTGTGCAATTAGAACGCAGGCATAGGTCATGATGGGACGGATGACTGCGGTATAGATGCGCAATTTGCATATGAGAGACAATTTTTCTGCGGGCGGTTAATAGGGAGTGAAGTCTACCGAGAGCGAAGACGGCGCGCGAACGAGCCATCTTGATGTGCTCACTGAAGGTAAGGTGGTGGTCGAGGATCACACCTAGGTATTTAGCTCACTTCTCCCAAGGGATCGGCTTGCTATACATAGTGATCGGACTGGGAAGATCCGACGACTAAGTTACTGATACTTATATTTAACTTTTTAACGTAAGACATTACTTTTAGCAGGTTGTGAATTTGGAATTTGAATTATTAAGTTAAGTTAATAAGATGTAAATGGGATTTCCTGATTTATTGTTTCCACAAGAGATAAGACATTTTTTTAAACAAAACATTTTAGGCCCACTTAAAAATTTACTGAAATCGCCATCTAGTTTTTCAGTTATTCATGCAACGAGGCTCAGGACGAGTCAGAGAAAGACTTGTAGGGCAGTCGGTAGCTACAAGGAATACCGCACTTTATCATCTCTTGAATTCTAATCGATAAAGCGATCTATTTGCGAACAAAAATACGAAGATTTTATTGCCATGTCAGAAGTACTGTGAGATTCAGTCTTGCTGACTATTTTATGTTTTAACTTCAATTTTATGTTTCTCTGTTTTCTCTTTAATATTATAAATGGATAAATTGTGTTTCTAATTAGTGAAGTTGGATTTTAGCAATACTTAAAGTGCAAAAAAAATACTGTGAATGCGAGCTTTGTATATCACAAGTTTGGTATAGAAATTATTGTAGGCGACTTTCTTTTACGCGATTTGAAAAAAAACAAAATTCTTAGAAACAAAATTGGCAGGATATACAGACTCTAGCAGGGAGTTTGACTTTGGCTTACCTTTCCGAAGCTCACCAGCTTCGTTCCTCAACTGTATGTTCGCTCCATCCTCTCTTCGCCAGAGGATCCTCGGAAGAGGTCTACCTTCCGCTTTGCAGGACAGGCTCACGTCTTGACCTTCTCGGGACACCAGGTCCCCACTTGTGCCTTCGTCCACTATGTTTGGAGGTACTGGGGAAGAAATGGACCAATTAATAGATGATCTATATATTTTTTATAAAAATGTGACATGGTTCAGTGTTAGTTAAATGTTTGGAATTCATCAGAATGATATAATAAATATATAATGCCCTTGACCGAAGTTTGGTGACGGCGGTCAATCTTCTACTACTAACTACGGACTAACCATCGGTCTGGGAGATAATAATAGTGCACAAGTGTGTGCGCAACCACAGGTGCACTCTCTCTTCTCGGAAAGCACGTAAAGCTGTTGGTTCTTCGCCTGATCTCTTTCCGGTTGTGTCGGATTGCCGTCCCATTGGACAATGATTGGAGTATAATATAGTACATTACTGCAGTGGCCGGCAACAGAGGCATTGATGGACGAACGTGAAAATATGGGCCGAGGGAAATCGAGGTACACATACGTGATTCCATCAATGCCTGGTTGCGGCCAAGGCTTGTATAGTACTTTTCTCAAATAATGGTCGGAAATTCAAATTTAGTAAATTAATTATAAATTTCAGAATCAATGACGAACAACGATAACTTTTCTCGTGCCAATATGTTAATTTGTTTCTTTTTCACTTTAAACAGCTCGGTTCGCAAAGACATTTCGAGATTTAAATAAAATCTTCGATAAGTAACCTACTTGGTTGTCATGGATCGAAGTAAAAAGTTCGTTCCATTTTTAAATTACACGACAGATATGAGTATTCATAGTAATTTATTCGGCCGCTAAACACGACAGATATGGATTTTCATACTAATATTGCCGGCCGCTGCTCGCATGTATTTGACCATTACAGCATTTTCGATTTATCTCTAAGAAGGTTGTCAAAACAATGCTCGAATTTCCAAGCATGTTTGAGAAAAAGACATACACACAAGAGTTATGTACTTGTTGTATTGATTTTTCCTATTGATAGTTTAGTCGATTGTTAAATGTTGCCTTATAATATTCATGACAATCGTTACACTTACTTTATTTGTGACTAAGGTTATAAAATTGTTAAGGTGAAAATTGTTCAGAATTATTATATCGGTTTAAAGACGTTTATTTTCTCAAAGAACAAATTACAGTTCACTTAAAGATAAACTTAACTAAATTAGCAATAGGTAGTAGTTTATATTACGACGTTCAAGCCATCCAAGAAACTGAACACCATAGTTAGATTTATAAAATATAGCAAGGATGTACTTAAGTCTAAATAAAATACAAAATAGTTCCAACTGAGCTTATGTGTCTAATATATAATTCTTTAGGCCTTTTTTAAATATTGGTATGCTTGTATACTCTCTTACTTTTTTAGGTTGTTTATTGTATAACCGGACTACCTCATACTGTATAGTTTTCCTGCCGTACAGGGTTCTCACTCTTGGTACTTCCAGGTCGTCTTGGTTACGGGTATTTTATAAGAGTATTTTGTGTAAATGAAATATTTGTGTGTATGTTGGTCCTAAGGATCTTCCGGATAATCATGCATATATGGTATGTATACAATTGTGGTAGGTTAAATAATTCTTGTTTTTTTGTAGAGTAATTCTGTAGGAGTATAGTAGTTATAATTGAAGAGGACTTTGATGATTTTATTTTGTGTTCTTTGTAGGCGTTGCTCATTTGTTTTTGCAGTTTGTCCTCATACTTGGATCAAATACTCCAGATGTGGCTTGACTAGCGTGTTGTAAATAGTATGTCTTAGCTTGTAGGGTATGCATTTTGTAATGTTACGTATGGCTCCGGTAAGTATGCGCTCTGAATGTCAACTTACTGTCCACAATTAGGCCCAAATACTTTTTTTGCGTTGATTTTCGTAACGGCTGGTTTATTTATTGTAAGATTTGCAAAAATTATGGTATTTTTTTATTCTTTGCTGCGAAAATTATGCAAGCAGTTTTACAAACATTCATAGTCAGTAAGTAGGTTTTGACTAAGTCATATATTCAAAACATTAACTCATCAAGCATCGTTAATGAGACACAATTGATTATCTATTGTTTTGGCCCTGTAGCGGGCCACCTCGGGCCTGACTAGTTAAGATCTTTCTGTGCTTCTGAGACAATATCAGTGATGGAATCGCCAAAATAGAAAAGACATGTGTCGTCTGCATACAGTGACATGTGTCCAGTCAGTCCAGCGGTACTAATGTCGTTAATATATATGAGGAAAAGCAATGGACCCAGGACCGATCCCTAAGGTACTCCGCACCGTATATTGGCCGGGGCACTACCAAGTTTGACCATCTGTTGCCGATTACTAAGATAAGACTCAAACATTTTGTAGGCTGTAGAAGTAATTCCTATGATTTTTAGCTTTTTATCAGAAGGATAAAATGGCTAACAGTATCAAATGCTTTTTTTAGGTCAATAAAAAGCCACCTAGAACCAATTGTTTTTTGTCTCTATTATCTTTTATTTTAGTAATTAAATCAACAGTAGCCGAAAGTGTATTCGAGTGTGGACGAAAGCCATATTGGTGTGAGTAAAGAAAGTTAGTATTGACTAGATGTTTAGATAAGCGCGTGTATAAAACTTTTTCAAATATTTTGGAAACAACAGGCAACACTGAAGTTGGTCGGTAGTTTACGGAGTTAGTCCTAGTTCCAGACTTCAGGGGTCACTTAAGCTATTTTAAGACTGTCCGGAAACACTGTCAAAGCAACTGTTTATGCAATTAGTTAGGTTAGTTAAAATTAGATTCTTAATGCATTTTATAGATTGTGTTGTTATTCCATCAATTCCACAGCTGGTATCATTATCCAAAATGATCTATTATTTTGGATATCTCATCCTCGGTGCAATGTTCTAAAGTGGTAAGTTGAAGGTCTTTATCTGGCTTATTTAATGTAATTTGTGGGTTAGGGTTTGTTTGTATTTATTCTGGGCCAACAGATAGTAGCAAAGTAGTTATTAAACGCTTTACAGATTTCTGTGCCGTTTGTCATTTCTTTGCCGTCAAGCGTGAGTTTAGGAAGAGCACAGTCACCGTGTATCTTATTTTTAGCTAGGCTGTTTATCAATTTCCAAATTTATTTGGGGTTCTTACTACATCTTGACAATACGTCATAATAGTAAGTCTTTTTATCTTCTTTTATTTTACATTCTACTCTTTTTCTAGCAGCTTTTTTAGATTGCAGTTGTACGGTTTCTTGATTTGCCAAGCACCCATGCCATAATTGATTTCGTTCATTAATATAGTTAATTACTGTTTTATTAATCCAATCCTTTTGTGGTAGGTTTAGTATTTTTACATAACATCTCCAAAACATTTTCCTACAATGTTCTTTATAATTAGTAGGCACGCTTCGCTTGTAAAACCACGAAAGTTACATTGTTTTAAACAATTCATGAGCGCGTCTTAAAAATTTTTAATTAAACATTAGGTACTTACCTACTCGTACTTAGAACAATCTTTTCAGAAAAAATATCTAAGTAGGTACCTAATATACACAAAGGTTTCTTATTTTAGTGAAGAGAATTAATAATATTAACGAGAAATAATGCCTTATATATAACTTTATTTTCGTCGAGAAACGTATAAAAAGTTGAACGGAACGGAAGTAGGTCCCATCATGTTACGATTCCCATGAGCCTGAAGGGAAAGAAGGCATTCGATGTTTTCGTAGAAAATCTTAAGTAAACAGACAGTATTAATGGAGAACTTTAACGTTATAGGACATGTCCCAAGTTTCTTGTTAAATTCTAGTTTTAATCAGAGTTTTTGTGAGTTTATTTGTTTAATTCAAGCATCAAAGGTAAAACAACATAACAACACGTCTGTCTTCTCCGAAGGATTAGGTAGAGGTGTGCCCTATTGCACACTACATTTCGCCAGTTATGTGTAAGTTCAATATAACAGGGAGTGACCGGGCACGACTCACTCCGGGCTGCTACTGAGAAATGACTGGTGGAAAAACCCAAGAACACTTTGCTCGACAGGTTCACTAAAACCTGACTGTAATTACTTTATCGACATACAGTAAATCACCACCACCTTTGTACGTATTTTACTGCTCCTTTCTTCTTGTCTGTTTATATATATGTGTAAATAAATGGTTTAATAAGTAAATAAATAAATGTTACATTATTGTAAAACAATTTAAATTAATTAAAGCGATGTGTAAGCCTTTTCCGGGGATAAAAGCTCATTTACAATTCGATGCTTTTGGTTATTAACTCTACTCTACACGAATTTACTGCTGATCATTGTTGTAAGTAATTAGTTGAAAAGATAGACTCTGAAAAAAATAACCGATGCTTATTAGGACACATTTTTTCAACTTCGATCTTTGGTGATCAGCGTCTATATCTTCGATCAATAATAGCACAGCTAGAAATTGTTGTAGCTGCTCTCCTGCGTTACCGGGTAAGCTACCGTGCCAAACAGATTGACATCAAGAACAACGACAATAACATAAGCCCGAAGGCATGGATACTAATGCGAGTTTTAGCCAGTAAGATTGCGTTTTCTACGACAGTGGACATCGGAGATATTGAATGAAAAGCGTGGAGTTACTCCCTTATGTTATTAATAAAATAGTTGAGATTATAGTTTAGCTAATTTCCACACAGGTAATGCCCATCACGCTGAATAACTATTATTTTCACTTTTCCCGAACGTGTAGCACATAAACGCTTGGGAATTCGGAAAAAGTGTATAATAAAAGTTGTAGAAAATTTTATGAGCTTTCATTTGTTATAAGAATTATTTTCCCTACGATGCACCGTTTTTGAGATATTAGTGTAAAATCCAAAAGTGGGAACTTTGTGCCCCCCCACTCCGGCTCACCTCCTAGACGTTACCGACGTCAGGGCTTTTAGTATGTTCACTCCCTAGGCACCTTGAACAAGTTTCTGAAGGAATCGTTTAAGTCCCTGCTCACGCACTCTACTCCCCCTTTTGGTCCAGTTGTTGACTGAACTATTAGTGCTTAGCATACGCATAGCGCAATCAGCATAAAATTTTCCCACTGCTGGATCACAGGTCTTCTCTCTGTAAGAAGAAGTGGGCCGTAATAGTACCACGCGAGCCCAGTGCGGCTTGCCACCTAGGCTTAGAGTTTATGGGTTATAAAATTTACCGTCTAGTTGTATTATCTTTAACGTTAATGACTTTTTAGTTTGCATTTCGATACAACTGCATTCCGTAATAATTTACGGTTTTTGTGAAACATTGATATTGTGGAAGAAACGTTGCCATTACCAAACCTGAAAGTTCACAAATTATTTAGACGAAACTTGTGATATTGTGAATAACATACCTACAAAAATCCGATATTAATAAATTTAGCAAAGCCAGACTACATTACAATACAATAAAAAGAACATTTATGCGAAAGGGATGCTTATTTACTTATTCGCAAACTCCCTGAATATCTCGTAAATTGAGAAAAGTAGTATAGGCTCAGAATGCTCTTGGCATGTAATATCCTTCTTGATATATGCAAGGGTCTTCTTGTTATCATATTTTAGGATTTCTTTTGCATATAAATATTAGCATTAGTGTTAGCTTGCTAGTATTTTACAGTATTCATTTATACTGGTAGATTTCCAACCATCCATTTTATATTAGTCGGCGCAACATATCTTTTTCTTCCAAACCAAAATTATTCGATGTTATTATTAATAAATGCTTTAGAAGTAGTAGCCAAGTGTAGTTTTTTTACCCACAGTAGAACCGCAAACTCGCTTCCGGACAAATCCAGGGCGGTTTGTCGAAAATTTTTATACATCGAAAATATTCGCCAGCGAAGAATAACAAAACTTGCTCGTATAATAAAAGTTATAAACAAAACAAATATAATACTTTCCGGAGCACACAGCGACCGTGTATGGAACTTATTATAATATAGTCACGTCTCACCAAACTTCTCCAAACCACGTACGGCACTATCGTCTTTATGAACTTAACATTATACTACAGCACTTACATAGTAACTATGTGATTTTGATAGAGGATTATTGAGCATAATTTTGCGTGTTAAGTCACTGTGCAAACGGGCAAACTTTGGGTGACGTTCGTGCATTAAAGCGAACGTTATAAACAAGTTTTGATAATATCCCCGCTTTGCTCCCGGTCTGCGGTGAAAGGAAAATATTTTGAGAACATCGTTCAATAACAAAGTTGAAGAAAAACATGTTTTTCTGTGCTTGAAAGCGGTAGTGAAGTAACTTGAAACGGAACGTTTGGAAAATTATAACCTTGTAAATAAATAACACAGGTTTAATATTACCTATTTATTATATATTATTGTAACAGTTTCTGGCGGCCTTATATATTGTAATGTGAACAGTATACTTAAGGCAATAAATTGTGCACAAATATATAAATAAATACTAATAGAGCTTGATCATCATTAGTGATAAACACTGAATTTAAATTTTGTTAATGCAAACCACAGACTTTATAATTATGTAAAATTAATACAGACAATAAATCCCAAGGAAAACAAGAATTATAATTCTACTAAAACACACAGACAACAGAAAAATAAACGTAAACACGTCATTCTAAAACATCTATCGTCCAAGATCCGTACAAGAAACGCGAACCGTCGATCACCCTCCCAGAATCTTGTGCCATTGACCTCGATAGCCCCCCGAACAAAATGTGCGGATTGTAAATCACTGGATTTTGGAACAACTGAACAAAATAGTCGACGCTGCCGATGCAGGCGACGTGGGGGCACGGCGCTATTAGCCTACGTGCTATCCGCTGACAACCCTCGGGGACTACTGAAGCGTTAGTAACTGGTACTATTCGTTTTTATTTTAACCATTCGTTGTTGAGAATTTTGTATTCAAATATTTAGTGTTTAGCCTTCATTGGTAAAAATAGCTTCTATCTTTAAAATATATAAAGATTGGAGTTTATGTAAAACTGACGGAGGCTTTATCTTAATAACTTAATTTGATACATAAAAGGATACAAAAGATCAAAAAAATTCAAGCAATATTACATTTAATGCTACAAACCTACATGGCTTTCAGCAAATTAAAATGTAGCCAAAAATTTTATTCACCGGGAGCACCAATTTATTTTCCAAATCGTTATAAAAAATGAGTTATTGAGTCTTTGTAACTTGCTAAAATAAATATAAATAAATGATGTTGGTAACATGAGTAAAAGACAGCATTATTACCCGATTACATCAAGCTCTACCCAACTGTACCTAGGCCTTTCAGCTTTTATTTAGAACACCCAGGCAATCCTCTACATTAATATTCACCCGAACAAAGGCTATATTCGAAATACTAAAACAAAAGCAATGAAGTGATTTGTTATCCCGTATGGAAACTACGTCAAAGCAGCGGAAGTTTACCGGTGTCTCTAAAGTTCCAGTGAACTTCCATCGACTTCCACTTGTCTTCCATCCAGACGTCTGCCACAAATCCGAAGAATTGTGTTTTTTCAATCTTGCTGGGTATTTTTTTACGGAATTGGCTTGGTAAGTAAAAAGAACAATGTGAGTATCGGTGAGGAGAATTTTGCTGCATCGTATGTCCTTCCTCTAAAAAGTTTTCGGAAGGTTATTTCCTAAGATATCAACTGTTAGACTTTTGTCAATAAAGCTATGTTCCGAGTAATAAATAACCCTTCCCTTATATATAAACTTTGCTTTAAGTTAAGAGACGTTTAAATGTCAAAAATGTATGGTTGAACTTATGCTAATCATTACTTAAGAGGGCGCACACGGGTCCAATAGCGCCACTCCTTTAAAATAATATTATCTCGTGACTGAGAACGAATTTTGAATAACGGCTCAATAAGCACCCTCGGTAAGTGTGTATAGAATTTTCTAATACCTTTTATAAACTTTCATAATGAGACACGAAGCAACAAAATACGATCTAGAGGAATGTGGCCGCTTTTCTTTAGATCGAATTTTGTTGCTTCGTGTCTCATTATGAAATTTTATAAAAGGTATTACCTCTTAAATTACTTAACTTTAAGCTAAGTTTATCAATAAGGGGATAAGTGATTAAGAGAGCATCTATTTTTACTTCTGTTTCAAAAGTTGATTTAATTGAAATACTATGTTTAAGTGCTTCACTTGCCCTAGAGTGAACAAACAATAATATCGCTACCATTTTCATTTTCCTCCTACGAAAAAACATGGAATTCAACTATTGCGAACTACTATGATACTATTTTCATCAAACATAGAGCATTGAAATAATATTATAAGAATAATACTCGATATAATACCTACTTGGTAACAATAAAAAAATGTTAATGGTAAATCATGAATAACAAAACTCAAGCTTTTGTACCAGCTAACCATTCAAGATAGATCACAATCGTATGCGAGCCACATCCTTTAGCAACACTTGGAATCTTTCAATAAAATATATTCTTCCCACGCATACCTGTTTCAGAAAATAACAATATCCTTAACGTTGACGGAAATTCAAACTCCAAACATACTCCGTACTGGAATCTTGACCTTATTTTACAAAATATCTCGACCATGTATTTCAATTCCTGTGACGATGGACCGAATCGAGCACTTTGAAACTTTGCGTACAAAAACGAGGAAGTCAGAATAAAAAAGCAGCTTTTAACAACCGGTAGCCCCAAAATAGACCGATACATCATCAAAATTTGAGGACATACCACAGTTACAATAATTATTATTGTTTCCAGAGAAATCTTATCATGAAGCCTTTTTACGGGAACTTTTTTAGGTGAAGGCCACAAAACAAGTGTATAAATAAAGGATAGAGAACACAAACGAGCAGCCGGGAAGGAACGAAACAAAACAAAAGAATTTAAGAAAGCGCAGCGATGGCGCATAATTTGTTCTGCACACTTTGTGCAATAGATGTACTCGTAGTAACTTTAATTTCGGTACAATTTCCTCTGTTGCTTTTGTATTCTGCTGATGTGAAAAGTTAAAATATCATCATGTTTTTGTCTCTCGTGTGTAATTAAATTTACTCCCAAGTGTGCATGTTATTTTCAGGACAAATTGAAGTTCTGTATCATAAAATTTAAGTGGCGTTGATAAATAAAGTTTACACCGTGCTGATTCAAAGTTTTGCCCGGTAACTGAATGTTGTGTGACTTTTCAAGAACTTTCGAGGGTGCTGGTTTCTTTTTGTGACTCAAGGAGTAGAAATATTGACATGTTTCACAACCGGCAGTCGATAGCGGAATATTTTTACAAAATATCTATGGATATGCATATTCTGTGCATAGTAATAACTCCCATTCTGAAACTACGCAATATACTCATATAAACATTTTTGCAATCTGCCTTATCACAAAACGGTTCCTATTGTGTTTATTATCATTTTGATAATACCTAACAACAAAAGGTGATATTTCTGCTTCAATTACGGTTCGAGGAATTTCGAAGTAATCTCATTTGTGAGACAGCATTATCTCTCACATTTACCGCTTGTTTTGGTGCTTCATTTGGGAAGAAACATTTCAGAGAAACGTATTGATGTTATGTTATAACAGACGGGCTCGTAATGGCTGACCAGACGCCATTCCAAGCTCCTATTCCACTCCGATGTTGTTTTCCTTCAGAAAAATACTCGAAATTTTTCCACTAAAGAGAGAACATATAAAAAAACAAGTGGTCGAACGAATAGTATGTCATATAATTTTGTGGCACCGGTTTATTTGGAAAGTTCCTGAAAGAAATGAAGTTTAAGAAATTGGGTTGGTTTAGTGCTAGTTCTAATTTTTGAAGCTGTTCGCTAAAATAACATGTTTTATGTCGTAGAAGTTTTTCTTCAATTACTTGTTTTAGTCTGTTCTCTTAATGATGACGCTGGCATGGTTGAAGTTTTAGACGCTCGGTTCTTATACTGATGTATTTCGAAAAACTTCTAAGAAAGTAGAAAAAAACTCTTGAATATTTTACATTCAATACCACAAACATTGCGTTTACCGCAGATGTGGAAAAATCCTTGCGATAAGATATTTTTAAAACTTTGAATCACAATATTGCGTATCAAAAGCACACGCGCGCACGCATATATATATATTATCCTAAATCCTACTATCCTACTAATATTATAAATGTGAAAGTGTGGATGTTTGTTACTCAATCACGCTAAAACGGCTGAACGGATTTGGACATAATTTGGCACATGGGTAGACTATGACCTGGATTAGGACATAGGATACTTTTTATCCCGATATTCTCACGGGATCGAGATTTCTGCGGGTGAAACCGCGGGGCGCAGCTAGTAATATTATAAATGCGAAAATGAGTTTGTTTGTTTGTTTTTTACGCTTTCACGCTAAAACGGCTGAACGGATTTGGATGAAATTTGGCACACAGATAGACAATGACCTGGAGAAGGACATAGAATATTTTTCATACGTGATCGCAGACGAAGTCGCGCGTTAACAGCTAGTATATATAATATATCTATCTCCACTTACCTAACACATCAACGCATCCAATCTGCTTCTTCATAGTACTGGTGTTGATCTGGCACATGTAGCACCCTCGGTCTTCAACCTTCAGAGGTCGTATGTGGAGCTGCCACGACCTTGGGGAGTCGTTGGTGACGGCATACCGGGAACTGTGCGTCACCAGCCGAGTATGAAGAGTTAAGATTGTCTGGTCATCTGCTCGGATCCACGCCACCTGGGTGAAAGAAAAAAGTGTATTGAGGTGGAAATTTTCTTTTGTTGTAAGGCGCTCCCTCGCACCGGGAGCATTCGCCTCTAAGGACATTGAGGGGACATTGAGGGTACATGAGGGAGAGGAGGCGTAAGTTCCTGCAGTATCTATTAATATTATAGATGAATTATTGTATGCTATATGAGAACGAGGGTCCCTCAACCATTTAATTTTGTTTTAAGCACGGCGTTGTGCACATTTTTCCCAAAGCAAAACTAAAAATTCCTACTTAATTACCTACTATTTTTATCCAACTACGGAAATTAAATACAGGGGTATTGTGTAATGTTATGTATTTGTCGGAGATGGATTGGTTAATTAGCTGTTTCACATAACCGCTAACTGTTTTACAAAACAGCTCAGTTATGTGAAACTATTTCTATTGCGTTTAACAAAACTGCTACCCACGTTTAGACGTAATGCAGAATGGCATAACTGCAGTCACACTAAGCGTTTAGTGTAGCTTTTAATGCCAAATCCATAGTCACCCAACCCAGTTCCAATACCTTTGTTCCCATATTCTGCAATATTCCTGCACCAACGGGGGGTTAGCCTTGGGTGCACTTGCTTAGTGCCTACAGAGATAATCGTCGATTGGTGCCTCATTTCATTGAAATCGTCTAACGGGCCTCTGCGAGTTGGCTTCAGTCCATCGGTCGCCTTCCAAAGGTCCGGGACCTCATAGTCCCGAGATATGTCAAAGACAATATAATAATAATAAAGACTTTATTCAGTACAGAAAAAACACGGTACAATATTTTAAAAAAAACTAGTAATTGTCTTTAAAATCACTGTTTTCACTTGAGTAAGCGTAATTTTCACTCAGATTACTCGTTTTATTTATTTCTGTTTCTGTTTTCCATTATTGTTGTTATGACACAAAGCTACGAGCGACAAAATTTAGAACTAAAATCTACAATCTGAAGTTTAATTTCACGCTGTCTTACATAAAGTTTAATCGTTGACCCGCTGCATTGATAAATGGAAAACTTGTATGCAATTCTGAAGTTCAGTAATTATGGAAAATAGCTAAACGTGTCTTTCAGCTATTTTACATAACTGAGCTGTTTTGTAAAACAGCGGATTCGACAATCCATCTGCGACTCACATATAATGTTAGTAATAGTGGCGAGTGTAAGTAATGTAGGTCGTATAGCCTAAACGCAACGACCGGGTAGGATAAAAATGAAATGCCCTTCTTTCTTTCTTCAAGTAAGGATCAGGTTCCGTGGATAGGATGAGATGTAAGCGTCCTGACTTTGCGTTTCATCGACTGACCTTGTATGTAATTGAGTTTCAGGCTAGACATCTGGACTGTTAACAAGAATACCTATTTGACATTCTTATACACACACATCAAAAGTATCTAGGTATCAAGCACGTTTTTGCTAGTTATAAGAAATCTGGTAATTTGTTTATATTTTTTGTAACTCCTATACTCTATTGTAAATTTCGTCATTTGAAAATGGGAATATTTTTTGAATTTCGGTCAAAAGATGAAAATCTTCTGTCAATTCGTATTCCTATATAATCCCGCAACGGGTTTGAGGCCAAATCAGTAAAATTTTTGAAATACTGCTGAGTGGAATCAATAAAAAAGAACTTTATTATGGCGAGAAGACGTCATTTGAGCCGAGAAAAAATTATCAGAGCCGTGGGAATCTTGGAAGCTGGTTCTCGGCAACATGCTGAAAGGATTGTACTACATGTTTTTATTCCTTTGCGGACCCAATTTGGTGCTTCATTTATGCTTATGCATGATAATGCATGTCCACACACTGCCAGAGTTGTTGCAAACACACTTGCCGCAGCTAATATTAACGTCCAACCATGGCCTGCTCAATCTCCAGACTTGGATCCCATTGAGCACGCATAGGATATGCTTCAAAGAAGAGCTCTGCCAAATACGGATGTTGTAAACGCACCAGAAAATCTTTTTCACCTGGTACAATGGACGTGGTAGGCCATTTCGCAACGTGATTTAGATGAACTCATGGTATAATAATATACTTCGCCAGGTATAGCATTCCGAGACACAGTGGTCACGTGGGTGACACAAGCTTACGTCATCAATGCTGTGTTACCAGTAGTGTGTCATAATAACTCCCCAACCGCCTTTATTACCTGTGCGAATCCGATAAATCAATGAGGTTTTAACTAACAATTACGTCGGTATAAGTTTAAATTGAATTGTTTCGTTTGATTAGAAAAACAAAACGACAATTTAAATGCTAGATATATATTTTTTAACAGAATGGTGACTGAAAATGTTTCCATACTTCTTGTTTTGTTGCAATAATTTGGCAACTGGGTAGTGACGTAAGCTTGTGTCACTCTCGGAGTGCCAGACCTTGTTTTTTTAGACCATGGATGAACTCATATTGGGTATGCCGAATCGCTCCGACTGTGTTATACGCGTTAACGGCAGAAATACATTAACGCAAAAGCAGAGAGTACTTCTTCGACCTACACAAACGAAAAAAAATTATTTAATCAATGTACCTAAATAATATATTTTTTTTTAATTTTTTTTTTATAGAAAATATCTTGATCCCAAGACACTTTTGATGTGTGAAAAGATTAATTCACTCTTGACCTTCAAATGTATTCCCCGGTATCGCCCTTCCAACTAATTTAAAATATTTACACGAATCACGTCTTTATTGAACTGAAACCAACTCTGTTCACCCGTGACGAGCGAAGTCAAGTATTCAAACGTCGCTCGGGAAATATGAGAATTGGCATTTCTGATTTAGGTACACATGTATATTCTACGTTTTAACATATAAATCATGAATAATACATTATAATGTTACCCAGATACAATGATCGACTACTTTTCATTTAATGTTATGAGGTAATAAACATCAGAAATAGCTTACGGTATCTAAATTAAAATTATTTCATTAAATAAACACTCGTACTTGCCAACAATACCCTAAAAACATGTAGGTTTAATTCTCAAAGAGCCTGAAAACACAACATCGTTATACAATGTTATATAAATAGGCCCTTACATTGTGTGTGTTCTGTAAGACAAGACCCTAACGTAAATATTAAGCAAATGAGAGTATAATTAAACACACGGTGTTACTGTAAAACAATAGCCTCTGCCAGGGGCGCTAGACCCATGATCAAAAGAAAAAGTGTACTCCGAAGTGGTACAAGATGAAAATAAGGTGAAATTCTTTTAAGAAAAGGTTAGAAATCAAGTGAAATTACAAATTACATTACGTTTAACACAAACCTAGGGTACAAAGGGAAGAGGCACGAAAAGGGAAATCATTTTACTGCCGCACTTTGTATTTGTTCGGCACATTTTAATCCAATATTATCTGATTTGAAGAAGGAAAGTTATGTCGGTCGACCAGAAGCAGGAAAAGATTTTCGCGATCTTAGAAATTGAGAACTTATTTTGTATATAATATATTTGCGTTGCTAAGTTAGCACATTTTTACGATTTCTAAGGTAAATGTTGTTGATTGGATAAATAACTGATACTTGCATTGGCAATTTTATTGAAAGACACTTTTTTCTTAGTTAAATGAAGATGAATATCAATTGTCTACGGAAAAACCAGTCTGATATTATTATGTCAAGAAATTAGTACCATTACCTCCAGGTACCATTTACGTAAAAAAAAAATCCCTTTACGTCCACTTTCCGTCACATCTATTAACTTTACCAGTAATGTTTGACAGTCCTGTAAAGGGAAGCTTATTTCAATAAATCTGGATAAGGCATCATTTTAATAATATCTAATCTTTATGAAACTCAATCCTCTTGGAGTTTGAGAAGCCATAAATAACTTTGGATTACTTATTATGATTGAATTTGAAAATTTAAATTATTATAAAGATCTCAGACTTTGCTTATACGATAATGTTTCAGCTACAAATTCTGTAGATAAACAACAAAAATTCAAGTTCTATTTTTCGCTAAGATTTTGTCTCCTGTTTTAAGTACGAATTTACTTCTTACTTTATAAAGTTAGTAACGATCGAATAACCAATATATTCCATGACACCCGGCAATACTATAGCTTTCCATTCGTGAAAGAATTAATGGAATCGGATCCTACTGATCAGATTCCGTAAATTCCGAAGATTATTCCCTACATACAAACTCACGAAATTTACCTTTTATAATAACATAAGTATAGATGACTCGTATTTCTAAGTTGTTAACAAAATCTAGGAAATCGATTTTGACTTACTTCTATAAATCATATATTTTTTTTATGGATATACGCCCTCCTATGCCGCGATTCTGGAAATGTACTTTGTATTTTCGCAATTCCGTCATGATTACGAAAGTGCCTTTGGCTGAATATTCAATACGTAAATTCGCATAATCTCGCGAGCCCTTTTTTTCGCTATGTGATTTATCATTTCCTATACATAGGCATTTGTTATTTTTATTAGCTTAGCCAGTACTATAGGAATTTGTTTTTGTTAGATTTTTTGGTTTTTCGCTATTTTAGGGAAGGTTATTCACATTTGTTAATATTGTTTTGAAAATGATGTTTTGTTTATTTTTAATTTGCTGATTTTTAAAGCCATTTTCATTACTTATTAACCGACTTCAAAACAAGGAGGAGGTTCACAATTCTGCAGTATTAAAAAAAAAAGTGTTTTACCGAAGAACTTTTTTCTGGGTGAACCGATTTTGAACATTCTTTTTTTACTTCAAAGCTGGTGCTTTTCATGTCGTCTCATATAAATATGATCAAGAACTGACGAGGAGTTTTTGAGTTATCCTTAATAATGCGTATTTTTTCCACTCAGTATAATTATATTGATGATGTTTTAATAATTTCCTGTCACTGCTATTTACAAATCAAGTAGTGGTACACGAATTTGTGTGGGGTAGGTACCACAACAAACAATTGCCTACGGTTTCCTAGAAAAGCGGTGGCCGCCACACATCGTCTGGAATTTATCGACGTCACTAAAACGTTATTTATGCAAGTAAGTTGGTGTGTTTTCCTGGAAAGAGTTTTTTTGACGCCGTCAAGTCAGACCCTGGAGCCATCAATTTCATGACAGCCGTCGCTGGGGCGGTTATGTGGCTGCCACCACTCTTCAAGGTCACCGTAGCTTAAGTGAAGAAATGCCATTATATAGCCGCTGGATATATTCTTAAAATAGTTGCTCCGAACAAAACCTCCGAACCTATTTCCGCTCAGAAGTAAATTTAACTTTCAGATAATGTTATTACAATGCTGAAGAAGCCACAGCTTGTGTTAAATTAAGTTTTGGAACTATTTCTATCCGAAGGAAGTTTCCGATACAGCTATTTATAATATCGGAAAGTTTTAAATATTAATTCTTCGATATTCATGAAATACCTAACATTATACTTTTCAGGGTTCCGTACCGAAAGGGTGGCTAACGAGACCCGTTTAATAAACCTGCTTTTTTCTCTGTCCATCTTTTTGTTTGTTCAAGAATTTGTTGGTTAAAACTAGTTTCTGCTCGCGACTTCACCCGCGTAAAATTTCTGGTTCCCCCGACCCACCCCGTCGCATCGCCTGCTTGCACTATTAGGTACTTCGTTTTCGCTTTCTTTCTGATTTTTTTTCTTTTTGCTCTGCTCCTAAGGGTCCTAGCGTGATGTGCCTTCCTCAAGAATAGGAGATTATCCCCTACCTACATACAAACTTACAAACAAACAAACTAATTTTATCTAATATATAGAAATCTCGTGTCACAGTGTTTGGTATCGAACTCCTCCGAAACGGCTTGACCGATTTTTATGAATTTTCTTTGTGTATATTTGTTAGGTCTGAGAATAGGTCCTAAAGTATATTTCATACCGCTGCGGGTGAAACCGCGGGGCGCAGCTAGTTTCTTTATAATATTAATATAGATTATTTTAGCATGCGTGTTATACTATTGCCGCTTGTATGCCAATCGATCATAAATCATTGTCTAAAATTCAAACTACGTTACGCGCAAATCAATGAGCCAGGCTATTAATTTACCATCAAAACGATGTAACTAACACTCAACGGTTACTAAAATACATTACTATAATAACCTTATTGTTACTATAATTGTATTACCTTAACAATCATCAAGTTCTATACACACCAATAATTATAGTTTGTTAATAGTTATTGTTCGTATTGACAATAGTCTCATGACAATTGACTAATTAATAGTTTGCAGCACACATTGTTCTACTAATTACTTATAATTAATTGCCAGGTGTCAGCATTCAAGAACATTGTTGAGACAAAGTATACCTAGCAATAATGGTGGATACCAGACGAACATGTGATAGCGATCAGTTTATCAAATGAACCTATCTGTACTCGATGCCCATTAGCAAGCTTAGTTACCGCTTATACGCTGCTTGTGTAGGGCATGTATTTAATCGAAACTCAAATTATTCCCATTTTGCTTTCCTAAAAATAATATTGAACACTAATATAATGACAGCACCTCTTTTTGTGAACCTTATTTATTCCTATATGGGGTTAATAGCCAAGTAACTGCAACCGACTTGGATGAAGCGCTCGCCGGCCGCTGCCGCGGCACTGATCGCTTCGCTCGCTCGGCTCGCGCGCGTTTTGTCACAGTTCTCACCTAACCCATTTTGTCGGGGTGCCCTAGCTTAGTAACTGCGACCAACTGTGAGAAAAGGCCAGAAAGTAAAAAAAAAACTCAATTATTTTTTTAAAAGTGTGCATCATTACATGCGCTAAAAGTTTTTAGAGGTTTATTTATTTAAAAAGGTCTCCATCATTACAAAGTCAATTAAGTTATAAGAAAATCAAATATTTCCCCTTGTGTGTAGCACAACCTTGTACCTGACATTATACGGTCAAGTATTTTGCATAGTCTACATTCGAGGACTGTTGTTATAGTCCTCTTAATAAGCAGTCGGACAATTGTTCAACAAACGAATCGAAAATATTTATTTACAAAACAAACAGTGTTACATTAATTTCGTTTTTCTACTTTCAGTTAATCCTTTCCACAAATTATATTTTTAATATATTTTAATTTCACACCGTTCCATATTGTAAAAAACCCAACTACATATGTTACGAAAATCTTTATTGGTTACATTAGATTAGAACAGCGGACCCCTGCCAAGCGAACCGACCGACCATGGCGCCAAGTGCCACAACCAAATTCTGCCCTTTTCAACTTACTAAGATAAATTATGTTTTTAAAAGTTGTGACAAGATACTATTACAGGCCGATTAGTTTTCGTTTTATTCATTCGGGCGAAGTATTTTTCGCAGAATGGAGTAACATAACTCATAAAATCACGCCTTTTTTTCCCTGAATTGATAGGTAAAGGTGTCCTATAGTTCCCCTATATTATTAACCATCAATTATGTACAGACAGAAGATTTACTTATTGTCTGCAAATAGATCCGCTAATATGCTATTTTACTTTTATTTACCTATCTTTTATTTTAGTTGTAACTTTATACTCATTGTTAATTAATTACATGTATTTATGCAGTTTTTAGCCTGAAATAGAAATAGAAATAGAAATATCATTTATTTGCTAAAAACATGGTATAAAAGATGGTAATAATGAATAATGTCAAAGGTTCAACCTGGTTCAGGCAAATTAGCAACTATGCTCTATTTTAATTAATAGGGTATTTATTGTAAATGTGTCACTCTTATAAATAAACGATTTTATTATTATTATATATATGTATAGGTAACCCTCGCAGAAACAGCCAAGTCCCATCTAATAGAGGGCGAGCCTATTATCACCAACTGAGCACAAATCCAGATTCCATCCACAGGTTTTGAATCCATTAGAATTTCTCAGTAATAGCCTTTTTTTTTTTTTTTTTTTTTTGGTTGGGAAATCATCAAATGACGTCTCCCGCTCTGGGCGGAGCGGAAGGGCGTGTCAGACTCTTACTGACTAAAACCCACCCGTGTTCCTTCAGTTGCCTGTGCGCCAGGGCCACGGTAACTCTTTCGAACAATCCGCAGCCCCAGCAGGCATCGGTCCTATGGGACCCCGTCAATTTTGCTGACATCTCTTTGAGGCGCGCGTGGAACACGACGCGCCGTCGACCCGGGCCTGGTCCTTACCGGACGGCGAGCTGCCCATTGCCCGCCGTCCGCAAGCCCGCGCCTACGGTGGCCGGGAGTCGGCAATCGACTCCCGACGCCCAGGGTGTCTCCTCCTCCTACGGCGGCTAGGGGCGCGAGGGCGCAGTGATTGCCTCTCCCTCTCGCGCTCCGCCTCCTCCTTCGCGAGCATTACTGCTTCGCAGAAGGAGGTGACGGCTTCCCATTCCCTCTCGCTTCGTACCATGGCCTGAACCAGGGCCGGACGCGAGAGGTCGCCGCCGCCGATCGCCGCCACGAGGACACGGCGGTGCTCCGCCCAAGCCGGACAGACCTCCACCGTATGCTCCACCGTGTCCTCCGGTCGATCCACACAATGGTAACACCCGGGCGCTCAGTAATAGCCTGGAGTCTGCATTTGCAGAAACAAGACTAGAGAAAATATTCGTAGTTTGGCGAAACATAATTTATTGATCAGTAGGTACTATTAAGTATTTATACAATATGTTACCTACATGTTTTCAGTCAAAGAACTTGATATAAATACGGTAAGCTATGTAAACAGATACATGTGTATTTACTATTTATCAGAAGTAAGTTATTTACTTCAAGCAAGCGTAAAATGGATACGTAAACACATAAATCATTTCTCTATGTAGCTTCTGATCTTTTCTGATGCTTCGCCATTTACATAAAGTAAACAAGTATATACATGTTTTGCTGTTTGTGCTACCTGGGAACTTCTCTAAAGTTACATTAGATAATTCTTTATTATTCTCCGCCGGGAGGGGACGCCCTAGGAGGACTTATTGCTGATGTTCTTCAGAAAGGTCAGGTGCGTAGTACTCGCAATCGGCGTGGGTGTATGACCAGATATATGAACGTAAACGAGGCAAAAGGAGTATGTAAGGATCGCAGCAGGTGGTGTTCTGTAGTTTCTGCCTACCCCATGGGAAGAAGGCGTGAGTTTATGTACGTATGTGTGTTTATTATTCTCTCATTATCACAAACAGATAGTCAAGGTAACCTTTAATAGAGACCGGTATCTGTTGTAGGTAAAACCAGTATTACAGACCACCAGGCTTTCCCCCATCGGACAACTCACTTATGACCAATGACTGTATTAAATGAACATACTGGTTGTAGAAAATAAAAACAAAATATAAATTATTACTGTCACACCTAAGTGAAATAAAATGAAAAACTAAAGTAAAACAATTCTGATGACAAAACATACACACACACACACATATATACACACACACATTCATACATTGATTTGGGCGTGAGTATTTGCGGGTGTGTATCGGTGAGAGTGAGAGTGTAGATGATGTTGTGATGAGTTAGTGTGTGTTAAGTAAAGTGCCAATGTATTTTTCTTATTACCTATACTTAGCTCATAATCGCTCTATTGCACACGCCATGATAGCGGCCCACCTCTTAGTTCCTTTCGTTACATATAGAAGGAAGGCCATTATTTGTGAGAGTTGAGTAGCCACATAAGTATAAAGACGAGGTTCTGTTGTTCTCAGCCTCAAAAAGATGTACCTATACATCGACAAGATTTAATTCTATACTCTTTTTACCATAATATCGTATCAAGGTGTGGCCCAAAACATACTACACATTGGGTACTCAATTATGCAAACAACGTAATATTTACCAAACTATTTTAATTCCAAGTAACATCGATAGATTTAAAACCATTGGTCAATCCGCATAACTGGATTAATTCGAGATTACCTGCGTCAGCACGATACCGGAGTTTAGGAGCATTGTAGACAAGTTCGCCGATCGCGATGTCAAAAAAACGATATTGTTATAGGTGAGAAATTTATGCTCATTTTCGCTAACATAAGGCATTCATAATGATGAAAACGGACACTGAGTTTTCAACGTTACGGTAGTTATTTAGTAAATATTATTTTATGATTAATATTGGTAGAATCCTTAATCTTAATTTTAGTCTCAAGCTTCCAATATAACCAAAATTACACACAATTTCACTCCTGTAACCCCCGAAGGCATAAGCAGAGGTACCTACAACATACACCCACAATAAAAATGTCACATAAAAAAATTAAACTTCAAACTAAAAAAGGTACTTACACAATGTAAACACCAGCTTACTTTGTACCTAAAAGGTTCTACGTAGACATGGATTTAAATCGTGATGAGTCGACCGTTAGGCTTAGCGCGCACTACGAATTTTAATCGTTGCGGATAATAATCGCAAATCTGTAAACAATACCAATATACTGGAGCTCACGCACTGCGGTAAAAAATCGCTTGAGAATTCGCTTGAAATTTTTTTTTCTCTGTGATTTTATCTCGCAGTTTAAAAATCGCAACGATTAAAATAGTAGTGCGCGGGTAGCCCTAGATAGCTTGTGGGAGAAATTGCAAACGCCGCCAATCTCTTTGGGAAGGAAAAACGCTGATCTCACTACCTCAGAATATGCCAACTTATTGATTCCCCGTTGACTTATGAACTTTTCAGAGGATTAAATGGAACAAGGAAAGTCGATTAACGGTTTAAAACTTAGATTTTAAGGCATTATCTCTTCTATTCTCTACTTGGTTTAAGTTGAAGTTTTTAGCTTGTTTTCTGTTAGGGATATACACAAAGGATTTTTCATTCTGTGCAGTTCTATTTTCTATAAACTCGGGCAACCTCTGCCCGGGGTGTACTAAAAAGCCTTCATTGAGGACACTAGTATTGACAACACAATACACAAGAAAATTGATGCCCGAGAAATTCGATTTGTTTAACCCCAAACGCACATTTGGATTCATCGAGCAAGAAAAGGTTATCTGTGAAAACTTGCAAAACCTTTTTGAGCCTTGTCGCATGTTCAGTCTCGTCGTTCCCGTATATTACAATATCGTCAATGAAATTGACTACTCCTTCACAAGGCAAAAGTACTGTTTCTAAGTTTTTTTTTTAAACATTCAGGTGCGCACGAGATGCCAAACATTAGACGTTTGTACCTAAATAACCTTTGGCTACAAATGAATGTCGTAATGGACATACTATCCTTGCTAAGTTCTAGCTAATGGAAATATTGTTTTAAATCCAACTTGGAGAACAGTTTAGCATTTCTAAACTTGGGAATCATCTGTTCCGTAATATGCCGGGGATGTTTCTCTCAGATAATGGCCCGGTAGGCCTGCCTCATATCTACACAAATTCTGACGTCTCCATCCCCATTGAGTACAGGTACTAAAAGAGAGATCAAATCAGACGGTCCTTTAACAGCGTCTATAATATTTCAATCAACGAGATCTTTAATTTTTTTATAAATTTTAGGCTTAGGGGTATGGGGACTCTACGACAAGGTTGAGACACAGGTTTGGTAGACGTATCAATAGGGATGTGAATTTGAACATCTTTGAATTTAGGGAACATACCGTCGATTGTATTTATGCTTAATCCCACTTTTAGGACTCCAAGGTTCGTGACATTGTCTTTCCCGAGTAAATTCCTGGTGCCGTCTTTTACAACAAACAAAGTCGCTTTTACACTTCGAAAGCCGTTGCCAACCATAATGGAAGAATCGAAAGACCCGAAAACAGTTAAAAGGTTTCGACTCCGATAAGCCAACATTTTTTGGCTTGGTTTTTTACTTGATTTTCAACACGAACACTGTTATTTTTAAGCATCTGCCAAGTTATGTCGTTAATAATGTTCCATTTGCTGCCAGAATCTATAAGCATGTTATTCCTATGTCTCCTAAGGCGCATGTGTCGTCACTATCAATATGACATATGTAATCCACCTCTTCAGGCTTGAATTTTTTTGACTTGACTTGCTTTTTTGACATGACTTGACTTGAATGATGGCCACCGCAACGAGAACATGGAATAGGATTCCACTTCTTCGTTGTTGACAAATCTTTACTTGGTCCAGGCAAATCGAAATTATTAAGTTGTCAGTGGACAGTTTCTAGAGCGTTTGCTTCTGAAATAATTTTGTCAAGTGAGACGTCATCTCCCAGAGTTAGAATTGTTTTTCGCAATATGGCTGAATCACATAGATTTGATATAGCATGTGCTCATCCGAAACGGTAAACTTGCACTTAGAGCACTGATGTCTCAGTCTGACGAGGAACTTGTTAAATTTCTTTCTGCTTTCTTGCTTGACGAGTCTGAATAGATGACGTTCATACTTCGCGACTTTGTTTAGGTGAAAAGTATTCGTCTAATTTGTTAACCGCAACCGTGAAAATATCGTCACCGCCATCAGTAGTGGTTTTTACATGTGCACTAGGTATATTTCTTGCAAATCCAGCACCCCCGTGTGCAAGAGCATTCCCCTTTTTGCTTCTGGCGTGATAACATTTGTCGTAGTCAGATAAAACCCGAGTGCTCGCATCCATTTTTCCCAACGTAAACCAACTGAGGCTGATTCTCCATCACTGTCCAAGGACTCCGTGGATGATATTAACGACATATTTGGGGATACCTGTAAGCAAGTAACAATATTGTTTAAATGATAAATGATAAATGATTTTATTTCTGTAAGTAGGTTTGAACAAACACTTTTACACGTCAATCATATTTGAAAAACTAGATGAGGTCGGCGTTTCCTATCTGACTACTCTGAGAAGAAAGGCCGAAACAAACTCAGAGGTCACAGTCTCTTTTAAAGTCCAGACATAATCTTGGTCAGATCATGTGAAGACCATGTAGATTTGTGTCTGAGATGGTCTTTTGAGGAAAAACCACACAGATTGAGTGGACCTGTCCAGCCAGTGCACGCATTTGTCAGTAATCGTGTAGCTCAACTCAGAACTTAAGGAGCTCAACGATTCGACGAACAATACCAAAGAAAAGACATCTGGGTAGGCCACAAAAATTACTCAAACTGCCAGACCATGATTAAAATTAACTGAGGAGAGAAAAAAAAGCAACAATGACCCACATAGTCTTCACATTCACAATATTAAAATGATATTCAATGTAGCCTGAATGCTACTCACATTCACAGACAGTTTACTCTTTAAAAGTCATCAAAAATACCATAAGTTATTATATAAGGACATCATCAATTCTAAAACACTCATTCACAGTATAAAAATGGATTGTTGCTTGGGGGTACATTGAAGTGGCTTAGTTAATCCCAAGCCTTTTTGTCATCCAAGTAATCTTTAACTTTATAGAAACCTTTTTGACAGAGTTTCTGTTTAATAAATGATTTAAATTTATTGAGGCTCAGTTCTTTAACAAGACTTGGGAGTTTGTTGTAAAAACGTATACTTTGGCACTTAAATGAATTACTAATTTTTTGGAGCCTAGTCGAGGGCACAATAAGTAATTCTTTGTTTCTAGTATTAATGTTATGCACGTCGCTGTGTTTGGAATATAGATTAATATTCTTTTTTACATAAATCAGGTTCTCATATACATATTGAGATGCGACTGTCATTATGTTTATTTCCTTAAATTTATCCCTCAGTGAATGCCTACAACTAAGGTTATAAATTGCTCGAATGGCTCGTTTCTGCAGCACAAATATAGCCTGAATGTCGGCTGCATTTCCCCACAGCAAAATGCCGTACGACATTACACTATGGAAATAACTAAAATATACTAATCGAGCTGTTTCGACATCAGTTAAATGACGGATTTTATAGACCGCGTAGGCTGCAGAGCTTAGCCGCTTCGACAATTTGGTTATATGTGGGCCCCACTGTAGCTTCGAGTCCAAAGTAATACCTAAGAACACAGTGGTGTCCACGAGATCCAATTCCGCCCCATTAACTAGTACATTGGTTTTCACCTGCTTAACGTTAGGTGTCAGAAATCTAATACATTTAGTCTTTTTCTCGTTTAAAAGTAAATTATTAACACTAAACCAATGTACTATTTTAGCGATAGCATTATTTACATCATCAGTAATTATCTGTTGTCGTTTAAGCTTAAATAAAAGTGATGTGTCATCTGCAAATAACACTATTTCATGACTATTCTTTACAAGGGAAGGTAGATCATTAATATATACGAGAAATAAAAAAGGGCCAAGAATTGAGCCCTGCGGAACTCCCATTGTGACAATAGAACCCGGGGATCGCTTGCCGTTAACGTCCACTCTTTGGATCCTATTATCCAAATAAGAGATAAGAAGATCCAAAGTAGTGTTTCTAATACCATAGTGATGCAATTTCCTGACCAATGTATCATGAGAAACACAATCGAAAGCCTTTGACAAGTCACAAAAAATACCTAGGGCATCATGCGACTTTTCCCAGGCCTCAAAGATATGTGCAAGAAGCTCAACGCCAGCGTCGGTAGTAGAGCGACCCCTTGTGAAACCGAATTGTTTACTGTTTAATAATTTAAATTTAATAAAATGTCTTTGCAATTGATCTAGCATCAATTTTTCAAATATTTTACTGAAGGTGGGTAGCACAGAAATCGGTCTAAAGTTCGTGGGGTCTGATGTGCTGCCCGATTTAAATAAAGGTATTATTTTACTACTCTTCATTAAGTCAGGAATTACACCACAGTCAATACATTTATTAAAAATTATTGCCAATTCAGGCGCTACAGTGTTGATGATAAATTTTGTAACCTCTACGGAATTTCCCCACAGATCAGCAGTTTTTTTAACATTAAGTGTATTGAAAGTTTTAATAATATCTCGAGCACTAACATAGTCGAAATTAAATACATGGTTACAAATATCAACATTTTCTTTCAATAGGGACTCGGCAACAGTGGGTGAAGAATTTAAAGTTTTTGTGGTTGAGACTGGAATATCGGCAAAGAAATTTTCAAAAACTGAGGCAACATCTAAATCTTTTTGAATAACTTTATTATTAATATTAAGGCTGTAGTCACTACTACGCTTTCTGACTCTTCCAGTCTCATTGTTTATAATTTCCCAAGTCGTTTTTATTTTATTTTGACTGTTTTTAATCTTGGAGCTTAAATACCGACACTTAGCTTCACTACAAACTTGTTTAAATAATTTGGAATAGTTCTTAACATATTGATAAAATTCTTTACTTTTATTATAATTTCTTTCTTCATATAGTTCAAAAAGTTTGATTCTACTATTAAATATCCCTTTAGTTGCCCATTCACTGAAGGTTGCAGATCCATTAACTGAGATCTGCTTGGGTATAAATGTTGAATTAAATTCTGTACAATACATGGCAAAGAAAGAATTGTACAGTTCATTGGGATCATCACTGTAAGGCAAGTAAGGTAATTTACTACTAAGTTTATTTTTAAAGTTCTCCAAGCGACCTGCAGATTTTGGCACTACAGTGATATTTTTCTTAACCACTTTTTTATTTTGCTTACTAAATGTAATCAGTTGTCCGCAGTGGTCAGAATCCAGTTGGCTTATAATTTTTTTATTAATAGGTAAAATGTCAGTAAATATATTATCTAAACATGTAGCTGAGGTAGCAAGTTTGTAGTTACCATTCCGATTTTCATCGAACTCCCTCTATATGTTTTATAGGTACCGTTCTGATTTTCATCGAACTACCTCTAAAATATGTTTTTAGGTACCTTTCGGATTTTCATCAAACTACCTCTAAATGTATTTGTAGGTATCGATCGGATTATCATCGAACTAACTCTAGATCTAGTCATACTACCATTATAACTGTGTACAGCCCAAAAAGATCATTATGGTACCGTTTGGGTCACCAAATTACCTCTGACATCCAGCGTTTAACCTCATTTGTTCACCAAAATAAAAATAAATAACTATTGTAAAAAAAATAAGTTTTGATGAAAAGGTGCAAAAAACTACAATTATGTGGGTATTCGTGAGCGACGCAGCGATCTTTTGTACATCGAATCTTTGACCGACATAAACCATGCATACTGCACAGCTATATTTGGTTTACATGGTTAAATTTGTGTTCAATCAAAACATTAATAAACATTTAACATACATTTAATAACCAACAGAAACATAAATATATTTTTTCTAATAATCGAACTAAGGACTTTTTTTTTTTTTTAACTTTCGCTAAGCAGGCGTAAATGTTTATAACAAGGTATGCAATGTAGTATATTATTATCACCTTTTTAACGCAACACTTAATGAACCACGGTGCTACGTCAGACGAAGTTACTACTGATTTTCTGACAACAATAGAGGTATCACTGATGTGCAAGTATAACGCTAATGCAATGTTACGAAGTTTTTAGGACAAATCAACATACCAAGATCAGCGTTGTCGTGAAGTAAATATACCTACTTATTCCGATTTGCGGTGACTGCTAATCAGAACTAAGGGTAGATAGCAAATAGCAATAAACTTTTATTATTGTGAGTATTAAAATAAAAGCAAATATTATTATATTTGTTTAAGCAGATAACTTAGCAAACTTGAGTTAATTATATTCGTAAAACACCTAGTATGCTAAACAATAGGATAGGGTAGATTTTATTTATATTTTACACAGCGTTAGTTTAGTACACAACAAAACTGATTTCATCTAGGTAGCGATTTTTCTTTTAATTTTTATTTTGCTACTTACGTGAATTAGTTGTACGAGTAATCCTGGCAGGGTCGCCACTTGTACAGGTCACTATAGTAATGTAATATAGAAATGTTTAAAAAAGGAGCTACATCTGCCAACAAACTGCTTTGCAGTTTGGCAGAAGTAATAAATTGTAGTCAAAAAAAAAAAATGTGAATAAACACTTTTTCATTTCCTTTTTTTTTTCATATTAGTATTAATAAAACACTAACTAGGATAATCACGCACTTCCTCATGTGGCGGTCGGGCAGGAAGTGCGGCAAGTGATGCGCTTGTCACGCTCCCCACTACCGGCCACCCTACCAGTATGCAGCCTGTATTTATTATTCATTAAAAGGTCGATAATTACATTTTCCCGATATTAATAATTCTGTTGTTATAAATAATTCGATCAAGCCTGTCCCACCTTGCTGTCCTCCCCTCAGTGACGCCCTAAGCCGACGTCCGTACCCCACAGGGGGTGCCCTTAGCGTGCGGTCACCTAATAATTTTAATAATTCGCCCCTGGCTGGAGGCTTTGAGTAAACCTTAAGGTGATCCGGTTAAGTAGCCATGACCTCGGAGGGTCACAACTACGAGTTGCCATATAAAAAAAAAAACGATTATTAAATTACCACATAGTTAATGGTAAAGGAGCATTTAAAACTAACAAAATTATCAAGAAAAACAACAATAAACAAGTAAACAATTAAAGACCTGTGCGAGGCCAAAAAGGCTCCTATCTCAGCATAATGCTGCCATATTTAAAAAAATAAGTACCGCAGCGCTGGTATATCTCACTAGGGGATTAATATTAAATAACCTATCTACCTATCCTGTCCTACCTGTGTACCTATTACAGTTCATGAGATACAGTCCGCTGACAGAAATACAGACGGACGGACGGACGGACAGCGGAGGCTTAGTAATAGGGTCCCGTTGGTACCCTTTGGGATCAGAACCCTTAAAATGATCTAAACTCACAAACAGACTAAAAAGGATAATCGTTTAAAACAGCAAAGGATACCGTCGCAGCAAACACTAGAGACTAGAGCAAACTAGAGATAGGAGAAATGTTGGTAATTAATTCTAAGCATGTGCGGACTACGGTTGGCCCAGTTTGTCAACAGATACCCACTGTCTGTCAAGTCAGGCATGAAACAGTGACTTTGTCAGTAACATGCACTTGCAACTACGGAAACCATCAATTCACGTATAAGAAACAAATCATTAGGAGTGTAGCTGAAGCAGGTCAAAAAGATACCAGCTTAGTGCGAGTCATTGATATTGGCATTAATTAACTAACAACTTGGACAGAGTGAACAATAGGAACATTACCTACAATATGTTTTGTAACTATGAAATCCTGCTTCCGAAAAAAATATGGAAATAACAATAATATTAGATAATAATTATGGTTGGTGTTAAGCTTGAAATTAACAAATTAATCATGTGGTCATTTTAGTTCTCAAAAGAATCACATAAAGAGAAAACATAAGTAGGTTTAACAATATTTGGTGCCGATTCTCTTACCCTTACCTCCTTAACTCCTTACTTTTGGCTATGAAAATCTAAAACCTATTCTGCAAAAAAATATCTCCAAATTAAAAAAAAAAAAAATTGACAATCGCGACTCCACGTGGTACATGTCTGCCCTACCCCGTGATATTTTTTAGAGCCGGAGGCGCGCATTGGGTGCAGCCTCGACGTGTTTTATATGGAATTGTTCACTTTTTGTATGGGAAATATGAAAAATTATTACCTACATCTAGAGTTTTAGGGGTTTAAGGGTTTTACCAAGGGGGCCAAATTTTCATTATTGTTCCGATGGGACACACCATTTTCGAAATATAAGCAAAATAAAATTAAAAAAAGATACAGTACTGTGTTTGCACCTGAAGTCGAGGTGTTGTGGTGAATTTTAGTTCATGACAACTAATTTTATTCCACACCAATCGCGATTAAAAATAGCCAGATTTTGTTAGACAACCAAAATTTTAGGTGAAAAACGTCAAATTCAGAATAGCCAAATTGCTAATTTCACTAAACTAATAACTCAGTGCAATCTTAGCGATGTCAAACTAAAATATAGTTAAGTACTGTCACTTTAGTCTATTTCAGAATGAGAAATCGTCGTTTAACAGGAATGAACGAAATTTTAGTGATTTTTAATCTAGTTTAGAGAATTTTGTGACAAGAGAATCGGCAATATTATGTTCCATTGTTAAGAACTAAAATTCGCTTAACCAATGAGACCTTTCTTAGGCCCAGTTGCACCGTCAATAACTAAACACGTTTAGCGCTAAACGAGTTTAAAACATAATTCCTTTCTGTCAAATGTCTAAACAAAGGTGACTGAGACAGAATGATGTTTAAAACTCGTTTAACGCTAAACGTGTTTGGTGATTGGCGATACAAGTGGGTCTTAGACGATGATAATAAATTATAAACGCATGCCACGTTCTGTTGGCCCACTTTCAGAATAGAAACAGATATACGGACTGTCATTTTACATATAAACTAGCGTCACCAGCAGTGCCAAGCCGCTACTGCAAGTGATTTAAATGGTCCTACTTTTAAGTGAATATGGTAGTAATTTCCTTTGAACTGATGTGCTGAATAAAGTGACTAACACCCACGAAAGGGGAAGTTGATTAACAATATTAAAGTATTGGTTTTGTTTATTTAAATTTTATCAGAAAGATTTTGCAGAAAATTGCTTCATAATGTTTGAAAAATTCGTCCGCTTAACAACGTAAATAACGCAAAGAATGTTGTTGAACTGTCAAAATGAAAGGCATTGCCATTGTAAATGGTACATAATTGCCTCACAGGTGTGGATGCAGTGGTAGTGGTAGAAATGGCCGTGACTTATGAGTTGTAGGTCGTAGGTTTGAACCCAAAAAGGTACTTTACTTTGAGTAAATTATCTCTTCACCATTGCTTTCAAAACGATGAAAGAAAATATCGTGAATAAATTATGGCCTAGAACTGAAAATTCCATGGCATACGACGTCCTCCAACCAGTACTGGGCCCGCATTTTGGATTACAGCCCGCTCCCGCTCATAGAGAGGAGGCCTGTATCCCAGCAGTGGGGAATTACAGGCTGATTATGCTATATTATGCCAAGAACATTACACATTGAGCTCTTAAAAAAACTGATACACAATTATGAATTGCACTACAAAAACAAAATATTAATTAAAAATCGATTTTCCATATTACCAAACCACGTAAGAAGGTACTGTAGAATACATAATGTCACTTTACACATAAACCAATGACACAATCAGTACCAAGCGGTTACTGCAAGTGATTTAAGTGGTCATACTTTTAAGTGACTGAACCAGACTGCAGATTTACCTAATGGTAGTCATTTCCTTTGAACTGATTGCACTGAAATCGTAGACTAATGCCAGCACAGGGAATGTTGGATTTTAATAATTAAATAGTAGAATACATAATTAGGGACACAGTCATCTTTGCAGTTAATGCTTAATATCAATTAAAACTGCTGAAAATGAGTGTTCAAAAACTATTAAACAGGATAGATATATAACAAGGTACTAAAAAAAACACTAGTGTGGTAATGTAAAGTAAAAAACACGACTGTATAATAAGCTGAATTATGAACCTAAATGCGTTGCCATAAGAGTCACTTTACAAGTGTGTTGAAAAAACAGATTGTTTGTTGATTACTATTGACAGTATTACAGCATCTCCAGGTAATGATAGTTATGCCTTATTATACATACATACATAAACTCACGCCTTCTTCCCATGGAGTACAACATGGGGGTAGGTATGCCTTTTATATCCTAAAATAATGCACTGATTACGTTATCTACCGATGACTGAAAAACAAATGTGTCACACATTTGTTTTACATTAGGTATTGGGTGAAGCTGCATCGGATACTTTCTTACAATTTTACAGGAAATACCTAACTTCAAAAAGTAATATAAATTTTCAAGAACTTGCACACTTACTAACTTATATGATTATAACTTGCAAGTTTGTTGCACGTCAACCACTGACCTATTTTGCTAGACTGGCTTATACAGTATCAGCTGCAGATAATATTCAATGACACACTGTATTTTCTACATATTCGCATAATATTAATCAAAACATTATTTCTATGTAAAAAAAAAATGTTGCTGTTTTATTAAAACTCTGAACAAAGACTAAAATGGGAGGCAGTCAGACTAATGCTGCATAAAGATAAAAAGTAGGTAAGGGTACGTCTACTTAACTAGCTCCCAGACTCAGAGGCCTTCAAAGTAACGAGAGTTTTAAAGGATTTAAACAAAAAACCAGAACAAAGCTAGAAATGTATAAAGGTTTTTTACCAGTAGACCTCATTTTATAAACAATCTAACCAGCAACTTAATTGTGTAACACACTATCAATCTCAATCTGAATCATTTTGAAGGATATTGCTAATCCATTGCTTCATAAGTTCGAAAAATTTGTCTGCTCAACATTGTAAAAAACGCAATGAATTTTGTTGAACTGTCAAAATGAAAGCCATTGCTACTGAGTGTATTACGCAATTACCTCGCAGATGCTCATAACATTTCACATTAAGTAAACATTCTGAAACAGAAACAACATTTCACAAAGCTCTTCCTTAACATAATTTACGAATTTAACATCGTAAATAACACAACAGAACGGCTCATTTATTAACAAAAGCTTTAAAAACCTCAACAAGCCTCAAGGACCGATAATAAATTCCATAAAAATGTATCGAGATTGTCACATCAATTTTATAAATACGCTGTTTTACGAACGACTCATGAATTATTACAGAGTTCATGACTAGAAGGAGGAATCAGCAAATCGTAATGAGATAACGCTTCGGTGAAATGCAAATGAATTTGATGGTTGGATGGGCACGGGACCAGGCTGGGTCCCGGGATTGGGAACAAATTGGGGCAGACGACAGAATTTTCGCGTTCATTTACGAATATACATCCCGCCTGATTTACAATTACTGTTTTACTTACAGTTATTACTACGACCTACTAAAGTTACAAGGTCCTTGTAAAGACCCTCGGAAATTAAAGGGCCTTTATTCAGTTCTATTACATCTGTAAAATGTTATGATAACAAGGTTGGAATGGAGGTGGGAAATATTGGCGGAAAAACTGGAAGAAAATCGCGTTTGGAAAGTTAAAACTATGCAGCTGTGCAGTAAGATCAGAATTTGTTTCAGTTAGTACAATTTTATTTACATTTTCGTCATAGTGTTCAGGAAATTCTTGTAACATCCGGTTAGAAGTTTAATTTATTTTTTTAAACCGAAACAAAAAAATAATACATACAAAAGAGAATTCATAATTACAGAGGATATATTAAAATATGAAGAAAGTGAAGATATAATATCAGCTATAAACTATAAACTTTGCCGCAATTAATAATAAATATACAAATATAATAATAAAAGACGAATTGCGGCAATTAATAATAAAAACAGAATTGTATCCACAGCTGACAGTCGCCTAAATTCTTAATAGTAAATACATATTACGCGACAGTGTGAAAATGTTCTTATTTACTTAGACATTTCCTCCCTCGCTTATGATTCACACAAACCCAATGATCTGGATGAATGGTCTCGAAACATCGTATGTGACATCGGGAGGATACAACGTCACACGGATAATACGAGATCACTAAGTAAGATTATAAAAACAGCAGCAACATCGAGGTAGAAGAGTCTTCGATATTTCCTTCATGCTCAGTGTGGCGAAAATGTTTCGTTACCTTAAGAAAATAGGTGTAACATATTACCTACAACTTGGTATCGTATAAGTTTTTATATCCGCAAATTCTGTGCAAAGATATTTTGAGGTTAGAAATTGTGTTCCATATTTAAATCCATATGAGTCCCGTACCTACCTATTTCAGTCATTAGTAAATACGCAGTTTGTCTAAAATATCTGCTAGAAATAGCAAATATGTCATTTCGATTACTAACGTCTACAAAATGTGGATTTAGAGTAGTTCATAAAATTCCTCAAAGCCATTTGAGTTCATGATAAAAATAAAATTGAGGCCCCAACCGACGAGTCAGGGGGATCAAACGTACGCTTCTGTTTAAATGACATTGCAATTGATCGATTTCTTCTAAAAGGAAAAAAGCTCGTTTTTCATGAGCGAGGACACTAAATGGATCCTCGATAAACGAGGGTTATTTACGGACCACTACTGCTCGGCAAAAACACATCATGAATGGTGAGTTCAGACAGATAAATGTTTCTAAGTGTTTCGGATTGAAACATCATTAATTTTCTTTTCAACAAACAGAGATTGGCCATTTATATTACTGACTTACACATCATAACTTATTTGTGAAATGTGTTAGCGAAATAATACAATTTTTTTACCAGTATTTGTGCTTCGCAGAACTTTCTAAAAGTGAAATAGTAGCATCTTTAACCGCAGAATTTAATTTCATAAATTACGAAACTACCTCTACCGTTTAAATTTTCAAGTGAACATATTTCATTAAAGTTTTAAGAGCGCAACTTTGATATAAACCTCTTAAGTATAATCGGAGTGACCTTAAAGTTGACTATGCTAAGCGCTGGTTTCCAAGTGGGGTCTGATAACGTGAAGGAAGCAAGCTCTTAAGGAAGACAAACTTTAGTAAGCTCCTCAAAGGTATCTTAATCTGTTTATTATATCTTATTATCACAAAGAGATATGAAACGCATGACATCAATTTTGGACCGAAGTTCTTGAACGCAGCTTGCGATAGGAGTACACTTTTAGAAAAATTGTAGAAATCGTTACAAAACGAAAAAGTTTTATGCCCCCTCCATGCGACTATTTATCATATATAAGAAAGAGACAGAGACTGAGAGTGAGAGAGGGAGTGATAGTTCTCATGGTTTTCGATGGTGTTTAAGCCGACAGTGAGGTCGAAACCAAAAATCCAAGATGCGGTTGCGATCGTTTTAAATTTTTTCTTCATGGTTGTCGTTTTCATGGTTTTCGAGGGTGCTAAAGCCGATTAGTGAGGTCAAAGTGAAAATCAAAGTAGGGAGCTGCGATTTTTTTTTTATCTTGGATGTCATTTGTGAATGGGAATGTGAAGACTATTTGGGTAATTGTATCTTTTTTTTTTCTCCTCATTTAATTTTAATCATGGTCTGGTAGTTTGAGTAATTTTTGTGGCCTACCCAAATGTCCTTTCTTTGGTATTGTTCGTCGAATCGTCAAGCTCCTTAAGTTCTGAGTTGAGCTGCACGATTACTGACAAATGCGTGCACTGACTGGATAGGCCCACTCAATCTGTATGGTTTTTCCTCCAAAGACTATTTCAGACACAAATCTACATGTTCTTCACATGATCTCACCAAGTCTGGACTTTAATAGAGACTGTGACCTCTGAGTTTTTTCGGCCTTTCTTCTCAGAGTAGTCAGATAGGAAACGCCGATCTCATCTAGTTTTTAAAATATGATTGACGTGTAAAAGTGTTTTGTCAAACCTACTTACAGAAATAAAAACATTTATCATTTATCGTTTTCTTGGTTTTCCAAAGTACTGAAGCCGGTAGTAAGGCCAAAATGAAAATCAAAGAGGGTGGCTGCGAAAATTAAAAAAGAAATCGGAACTTTGTTCCTGACGGGGGTCACCCGACCCCAAACGTTTTTTATTGTTCGCTTAGGCGCTGGAATTTTGTTGATGCCTATTTTACGATGCTGAAGTAGCTTACGTCATAATCTAGACTTCAGTCAAAGTCAAAGATTTTTATTATTTATCTATTTATTTTTTATGTTATCTTAAATACATTTTACAGTAGCTCAAAAATCTACCCTATTAAGGCATGCATTGTTAAATTACAATGTTAGAAATTAAGTTAAACATTACAGAAGTAATTCATATCAATATAAATTAAAATACAAGATATAATATTTTTTAATAAATTAATAGACATATGTATATGAATATTACATTAAAACATAAATTCATAAAATGATCAGTCACATGAAATTTTGTTAACTAGGAATTCGTCAATGGTATAGTAGCATTTGTCTATTAAAAATTTATTTAGTTTACGTTTAAATTGTATCAAGTGTAAATCTTTTATGTCATTTATTAGCTTATTAAAAAAAATTGGAGCCATGCAAAATATGCTCTTGTGCATAAGGGCGGTTCTTGAACGTCTTCGGCATAATTCAAGTCGATATATTGGTCTTATGGATCGATAGCTTTGTTCTGAACCTTTTTTAAACAAATCACCGTTCTTCTTTACGTAAAAAGCGGTCTCGTAAATGTAAAGACAAGGTAACGTTAGTAGTTTTAAGGAGATAAATGAGGTTTGCAACTTTCTGTTGATTTAAGATTGCATATGGACATAATGCACCTACTTTGAGCTTTAAAAATTTCTAGTTTTTCACAGGAATTTGCCCAGAAAATGACTCCGTAACGTAACATGGAATCTACGTAGCCATAATATATATATATAACGATACGATTGTCGCCTGATTTACTATTTTGCTGAGTTTATAAAGAGCAAAAGCAAACCTGGTCAATTTTGTAATTAGTATCGATGCGTGTTCTTTCTACATCAGTTTAGTCTATTGTCAATTCTAAAAATTATATGTGTCCTACTTCTTCAATTATATTATTATTAAAAGATATATTGATGTCAGGAGTGGTAATTCTTTGTCGAAACTGCATGAGTTTAGTTTTATCTAAATTAAGTATTAAATTATTTTGTTCAAGCCAAGCAATTGATTGTTGTAGTGCATTTTTTATGTCACTTTCATAGTTTCTATTTAAATCATCATGCCTGATAATTAAATTGCTGTCATCGGCAAAAAGAACCATAGGAAAAGTGACATGTTTTGGAAAGACATTTATATAGACTAAAAACAATGGTGGGCACAATACGCTGCCTTGTGGTACGCCAAATGTGATTCACTTCAGATTGTTGGCTTGAAGAATGGAGATGTTTACTTAATGTAGGAATTTGGTCAAATCATTATATGATCATGAGCCTTCATAACACAGATGATACAGTGTGGTCATAAGAATAAAATAATTAGGTACAGTCAAGGGAATTAATGGTTACGCAAATTAACACACTACTATAATTTGCCGTGTTAAAGCCATTTCATACAACTGTTAAAGAATGACTGTTGTGTTGTACAGACAATTTAAGTTGATAGTCAATTTACGTAACAATGAATTTTTCTGACTTTGCACAGTATCATAGCACAAGACATTGTTTTATGATAACCAAGACACTTTATTTTTAAGCATAAAAATTAAATTATGAAATCTAAGGTAGGAAAATATCAAAATCCTATCGTCACGTCGGGGTAGTTTTTATTTTCGGTATAATAGCGAGTTGCGCATTGATGAAGCGAAGTTTTAAGGCTCCTACAAACAGGCGCGACACGCGACGCCTATCGCACGCGACACAGTTAAAGGCACCGGCCTTTAATTGTGTCGTGTGCGATTTGCGTCGCGTGTCGCGCCTTTTTGAAGGAGCCTTTAATTGAGTTGTACATATAGGTTATAAAATATATGTTATTCTATCTCACGAAGGCGGGTTGGTCTTAGTTGTGTGTGTGTGGATGCACATGCACATTGTTTCTGTGTGCGGAAGCTCGGGAGCGCTCAGTAACGCCCGAGCTGCCGATCGGGCTACTAGTGCTAACTGTTTCACGCCTAAATTTAGCGTCGCGTACCGTCAACATGGAAAGTAAACGGAGAAAAGTGGTTCAATGTGACGTAGGTAAATGATGTTAAAATATTTAATTGTAACATGTAATACGTGATTCTAATTATGCATTGTTTGTTTTAGGATCATTCAATTCTATAGAGAACGTTTGAGGGTTCTTAAAAACTATGTTGCTTTAAGAAACTTTCTACAAAATATGAAAAATACAGAAAAGCTTAATCACGAAAGTTTTGAAAATGTAAGTAGCGAAAACTGGCGTAGTACGTGCAAAAGTGTGAATAAGAAAGTTGCTGAATATAAATATGAAATAGTTTGATACCGAATTTGAATTTATCATTTTGCAAAATGAAGGTGACCATGAAACTGTCACGAAAGAGTCTAGTTATGATTCGAACAATTTTTTTTTTACACTTATAAAGTACTGATGTCTAAAGATAAATATTAAACACAAAAATATTATTTGTTCATCACTAAACAAATCACAAGTCTAATTATCTACTTGTGTTATTTTTTTCAAGAACGATGAACTTGCTAACGCTACCTGCGGTTACGCACACAAGAGCGCGTGTCTATCAATACGTCTCAACTACAAGTATTACTCACCTGCCTTCGTTAGATACAGCAACTTGTAACTCGAAATTAAACGCATTCATTTGTTTCTGGGCTGATTTTAGACCCCTTTCAAATGAGAGATTTCTGGCTTCATTAAATGAATCTTATTGGTACCGTAATTTAAAAATATTATGTTGCCATTTGACTACCAGCTTGTCCGTATATTAAAATCAAATCATAACTGCCATTCATACGGCAAATTGACGCAGGGTGTCAATTTGCTAAACAATTAATTTCTCTGACTGTACCTACATACGTAGGATCAAACTATTAGCATAATCTTGAAATAACATTGCTACACTGATTACAAAAGACAGGTTTTAAAACCCACTTGCACCGCCAGTCACTAAACACATTTAGCGCTAAACGAGTTTTAAACATCATTCTGTCATCTTCATACATTTGACACTTAACAGAATTATGTTTTAAACTCGTTTAGCGCTAAACGTGTTTAGTGTTTGGCGGTGCTAGTGGGCCTTAGTGTCCATTGAGCCTTGACGGTAAATTGGCTGAATACCTAAATAATTGGGTTCTGGTAGGTACATGTTACTAAGAGTGTTGTTAGTTAGTAGATTCGAGTACCTTTAGGAGAGTTTGTAATCAGTTTTCGAGTCTCTATTCATTCAACAAAAGTCATAGAGATAGGTTACGTTAATAAAACATAAAATTATTGTGATTATGATGAAATCGGACAGTTTTCAATTGAGATTATCAACAAATAAGTCACCGGAGGCGGAGAAAGAAGCGATAAAACACACGATTTTATTTAACCGATGTCACAGAACAAGATGTTATTTGCAACGAGAAATAGATCCTGTGATGTGTGGGTTTCAAAAGTAACGAAACGGACTGGATATACAAACAAAACCTCTTGTCTCTAGACTGCATTATTACTATTACTAACCTTATAATCTCCCAGGTCTGATACAGAACAAGTCAGCACAGCTTCCCTGCCGAGTGCCACAGTGACATTATCGATGGGTCCTATGAAGTCGGGTTCAGCATCTCTTAGCGACGCGGTGGGACCCACTTTTGTGATCGGCGACGTTGTCTGGTGCCGCATGTTGCTTTTTATTACTGTTGACAAAAATACATTAATTGTAAGTTATGTAAAAGAAAAAGAAGTTTAGAAAACTGTTAAATATCAGTGGTTATTAAAATACGACGGTGAGTTGTGAACCGAGCTGCAGACGATGTTTTTAAAGTATCACAGGTGTTTTGATTGTGTTTTGTGCAGTTTAATTCACTACTTTATCTAAACTTATGCATTTTCATCAAAAACGTAATAAATAATACCGTAAATACGGCACCCGAATCTAACATTCTACCGCGGAGGTACGCGCCACAGCAACCGATCAGCTGTTGCGATGACGCGCCGCCATTTTACGCCTCAGATAATGTGAAAACAATGGTTGGCGAGTCTAATATGCACATAATTCACAAATATTGGACTCGACCAAGCAGAAAACAATTGGTTTTATTAATGTTTTTTTTTTGTTTTATCTGATTAATTTGGGTACATTATTGTTAACTAGTATTCCACTATAATATCACTACCAAGTTGCGTAATTTTATTTATTCGTCGTCTGCAACTAAAACCTATGAATTGAGAACTCATTGGTCGAGCTGTACTTTAATATAATAGAAAAAAAGTGAAATACGGCACATACATCTCATGGAAGCTATACATAATAATAGGTCGGGAGAAAAGCTTTATCTTGTTTCATAGGTAAAAACATGTAGTGAAATCTCTTTGGTTGTAGTATTTGTATCTGGCTGGTTTTGATAGCATTAAGTAGATGATCGTTTTTTTTCAAATGTTTTTCTGTCCGCCGAAATGAATGAATCTAACGAAGAAATTCGGTACTTACATTTTCAAGTTTTGTTAAAAAAAAAAGGAAAAATGCGACACAACCCACGAAAAAAAATGTGACGTTTATGGACTTAACGTAGTGTCAGTAAGAGTTGCACATAGTTGGTTCAAGCGTTTTCAGTCCGAAGATTTTGATGGCAAAGATGCAGCTCGCTCTGGTCACCCTGTTACGGATAAAGTAGATGCCATGTTTGAAAAACTGGACCAAGATAAGTATAATTAATAATAGTTACGACATAGCTGAGAAGTTAGGGGTTGACCACAAAATAGTTTTGACCCATTTGAAAAAGTTTGGATATACAAAAAAGCTCTTAGTCTAGAATTTGTGTATAAAATACGAAAGAACTTTTTCCGCGACCTAATATTCCACTCTGATTGGGATTTATGTTTTACAAAAATTAATAAACCATAGTTTTTTGGACGTTTAGGTAAAAAAACTGAACTGGATTCGACTAGAACTGAAGATAACCCGTTATACGTCGACATTCATTGGGGAAGCAGGTGGAAACTGTTATACGAAAGTCACATAGTCTTCATAAAGATTTATTTTCCTTAAGAAATTATGCGAATAAAAAGCAACATGTCTTCTCACAAAAAACACAATATCATTCTCAATTGCTCTCGTATATCAAAACGGATACACGCTAAGTACACTATTACCGATAACTGCGAAATTCCTAAATCAATTGGAAAACGATGTAGCAGCGAGCGATTATACTAGGATTGTTGCTCGTCTAAATTCGGTAGTAGCCGAAATTCCGAGTAAGGATCGAGAGAACAGGGTGGCCGATTTACGTAGGCATTATTAGATTTGTTAGTGATATTCAAAATTGAATCGAATAGTAGGAGAGTTTGATAAGTAGCTTGATGTGGCAGGTATTTATGCACGGCTGGAAGGTATTTTGACTGCCCCGTTGGTCTCGTGGTCGCTAGTGCGACTACTGACCGTATTTTTTTTGTTTTCGGGGGACACCTTGAAAAGGCACCCGACCTCCGGGGAAGGAGGTCGGGGAGTGTGGGATTTTACGTCACTAAAACCATCCCGGTGATCACCATCAGCACATAGAGGGGGTCCCAGTTCCTTTTTAAAGACCAATTCCGGAACACCCCCTGTGCAACGTCTGTAAGGCATGTGCCTTACAGACGTTGCAGTCTCCCCAGGGATGTCCCTGGGGAGACTGTAAAGGGGCCACCCCTGAGCCTCGCTATGCACTGCAGCATGTGATCACTGTGCCAACGTCTTCCCTGGGCTCACTCGGTGGGCGAATAGAGCCCCACTCTTTGCGCCCGCGACCCCAAAAGTCCACCTACCTTGATTGAGCGTGGGCCTAGGTTTGATTCCCAGGTCAGGTAAAGTGTTGGGCAGCTCGCCGTCCGGTAAGGACCAAGCCCGGGTCGACGGCGCGTCGTGTTCCACGCGCGCCTCAAAGAGATGTCAGCACCATTGACGGGGTCCGATAGGACCGATGTCTGCCGGGGTCGCGGATTGTTCGAAAGAGTTACCGTGGCCCTGGCGCACAGGCAACTGAAGGAACACGGGTGGGTTTTAGTCAGTAAGAGTCTGACACGCCCTTCCGCTCCGCCCAGAGCGGGAGAGGTCATTTGACGATTTCCCACCCAAAAAAAAAAAATCTGGTAAAGTGTTATTGGGTTTTTTTTTCATTAGGATTTCTCATTAACAGCTCAGAGTTTGAAAGTTTTGGCGGTGTGATAACCCCGTACCTCGGAAAACACATTTAGCTGTAGGTCTTGCGTCTCATCTCTCTCCGGTCGTGATGGATTGCCGTCCCATCGGACGATGACACTGAGAGCAGGAAGAGTGCACCCATGTCTGTGCATATACAATATCTCCCGCGTCGATGGCTAGTCTCCGCTGAGCTTCGCAGCTGTTGGGACCTTATGTTATCGTGGTTGGAGAAGGTGGTAAACGAAATTCAAGTGTACAGTATAAAGTGTATTGAATGATAACCTTGAACAATAAGCACAGTGACGCTTCTGACTGATTCTATACAGAACACAAGTTATTGCTATGGCGCGGGGAAGACGACTGGTCGCTAAACTGTATACGCGAGAAACAATGCATTTTGCATTGTTAGCATTATTGTTACCTGTAGTTTCTACAGCAGCCATAGCCGAAATACGATCACGGACTGTTGATGCTGATTGTGAAATTATCAGATAGTTTGTTAAAAGAGTTACTGCTAAAATATTTAATAAATTGTCTGACCCCTAAACAAATTTATTGCCCGTTGATAAAGACCCTAATTGGCACCCTTTTGCCATTGGTCACTTTTACTACTCGCAAAACTCAGTTTCATCTAAATAATTGCGCTACCCCTTTTTCCCGAATTTCACTTACCTACATATTTCCAAAGCCTTCTGGCATCGCTGCGCGTAGATATAGAGTGGCCGGACGTATAAAGTAGTAATTTATGTGTCATTGTCGACCCTCAGTCAACTGAGAGAGGTCTGACCCTCCCCGCCTATTCAAATTAGACTAGCGATATAATATGCTTCCACTCCGATGCTTTTCCTTACGCTATTTCATAACTTCAATGTGATTTCGGACACACGATTAAGCAGGAGCATGTAAAGAAAAGGAAACACCAATATTTTTGCAAAGGTATTGTCATTTGGGTATAAAAATGGAAGTAAAATGTCGAATTGGTGAGCCCGTAAGTTGTGAAGTCAAGTGAGAAAAAGGATGTACGGATCTACCACAGAGTGCGTCTCTGGGATAGGGCAGTAGGAACATATTTTTTCTCTTCAATAGCGAACTAAAAAGTGTGAAATTAAAAGAAATCTGCTGGTTGACAAAACGCCTGGGTTGAATGACCGTAATTTTTTTTTTATACTTTGCCCCGCACTAGGAATTTCTCCTGTATTGTGGGTGCGTTTACAAACATTTAACTCACATACACAAACAGCCAGACTCGGAACAACTACTTGTAGGTCATACAAATATTTGTTCCGTGCGGGAATCGAACCCGCGACACGCAGCGCAGCAGTCATTCGCTTAACCACTGCGCTAACCGTGCCATCTAGAGAAATAAAAGAGAACTATGTTATTTATAGGTTTTTTTTATTGCGATACAAACAACAAACAAGACGCTTCTGAAACCATCAACTGTTAGCTTGTCAATCTGCTACATTTGATAGCCCTGATGCCAACTCTAGTTACAAGTACCTACTGCAGAATTCTTCCAACTTATTTCATTTCTTTCCGCTTAGTACTATTCTGGCTATGCGCCAAAGGAACCGGTTTACGAAGGATTTAGTATTTTTTTATTAAATATAATACTAAACCAAAATGTGTGTTTTACTGGATTCAGCATTTGTTTAAATACGTCGTTTCAAGAGCCTCGAAGTATTATGAAAAAATATAGAAGAGTTTTCCGGATGTTACTAATTTCAAGACAGTAGAATTGACTCTTCTAAGATAAAGTTTAGTAGTGCCATCCAGAAAAAAAACCGTTCCATTATGACTGGTTTTAGAAATACATGGACTTTTATTTTTGAAGATCGACGATTCACAGTTTATAATATATATTTATATCAAGAAAGTTAATACTTTGAACCTGATTAAATCAATGAATTACCAACCTTTTATATAATAGAAGTTTTAAAAGACTGAAGGTTTGTAAAACGTATCAAACTGACAAAGCTTTCGGCCTATTTAATCTTGAAACGAATTATCGTGGTAGTGTGATAAATGACGTCAGACCCGAATCGTCCAACTTACTAATGCCGGAAATCGGGTGGAAGCACCGAAGGATGGATTTACGCCGCAAACTAACGTTGGCTGACTAGTGATGTAAAACGTGTTCTAGAGACAAATGTCTATCTTTTGGTCCAAACGCCATTATCATTAGCAAGAATAATGTTGGGGCCGGATAAAAGATACACTTGGTATACTTTTAGATTTGTTGAAAGGGGTGGCAAACCTTTTGCTAGAACAAAATTCAGACAAATGCAATAAACTGGCGTATTTATGCCTCTACCTACATGGTACAGTTACTTTAACATTTTTATACAAAGAAAAAGCAACTTATTTACCTAATATTTTAGACACACGTAGCACATAAATTCCGCCATTTTTATGATTGGGTTTTTTAGCAGCACAAGAGGACGCTAAAATACTGTGCTATTTTAGCAACTAAAATGTGGAAATGAGTTGCTTCAGCAAAACTTTCTGGCGATCGTAAAAATGCTGATATGAAAATGAAACCACCAACCACCAAAATTATGTGAACATTCTAGAGTATTCATAATTGGTACAGTCAGCTTACTGTGCCAATTATGAATACTCTAGAATGTTCACATAATTTTGATTGTAGGTAATAGTTGCAACGTGGTTTCAGAATTAGATTATAACTACCTTCCTGCGTTTAATCCGTTGAAAGACACTGAACGAAACACGATAGAAGTTTTATTGTTATTACGCCTGGGGTTTTGGCTTCGTCAATACTGATCCCTAGTCCCAATTCGCCCGCGCCTTGTAGCTATCCATGTATACGGACCGGGCGAGTTGGGACTAGGGATCAGTATGGACGAAGCTGTTTAGTATCCATCAATGCGTTAAACACTGAAAGGAAATCTGATTTGTCATGTTCTTGCAATTGAGTTATTTTTATTACCAACAAGTAAATCAGAGCTGTTGCATAACTTGAATCGAGAATTTAGTTATTCAATTATTAATTCTGTCGAAGTTTAAAGGGTGGTTGGCCTTTGTATGCGCCATAATCAGAAAATTAACAGAGAACATTATTATTAAATTTTTCCATAACAGCAAACATGAATCATTTATAATTCACAGAAAATTAATTTCTAAAAACTGCCCACTCGCAACGCTTTGAACATTAGTCTGTCTTACGTTAATATTTAAATTAAATTCTATTCATGGAATTCCAAAAGCCACAATTTGCGTATGCCTTTTGGTATTCCATTGCGGTTTCGTGCTTGTGTCCATATTGGGTTTTTTGAAAGGTCAAAAGTTGGTTTTTATTTCAATTTAGTTATTTCCAGTTATTGTGCTGTGTTTGTTAATAGTTTAATTGGAATCATTTTTACTGGAAGTGGGTTGGTGCATTTTTTTTTGTGTGAGTTGGGTTAATAATACTTCATTTTTTGATACACTTAGAATGCACCTATATTTAAGAGGCGACTAGAAATTACTCGGTCAAAGAATTTGAAATTGATATTATTAATATCAAGTTTGATTGGTGAAAACTTTCGGCGAAACAGGGTTAAATATTATAAGGTCAATTATTTAACTTATTATAATAATATTATCTCCAGTAAAAGGATATAAATGAAGGTAATATCAGTATCATGTAAAAGAAAAACAGACCATCAGATATTCTCTGATTTTCTACAGTACAAAGACTTTGCCAAACTATAACAATTCCCGCAATCGCTGTAAACTTTATTTCGTCAGCTGATCTACTAATAACTTTGCTGACATAAAGTGACATTACATATCCACTAAGTGACGATGTCACAATAATGATTGATGTCGTGTTTTCTACGATGTCGAGCAAAAAAACGAAGTCACTGAGTGTATCTAAAAAAGGAACTTGTGACGCCAACGTTTTTATTTTTAGAGGCATTAAAGAGTCAATTTTGTAACACTATTAATGTCGTATATTTAGTACATAGTGTGCCATACAGTTTGTTTTTTGTTTGGTTTTGGACAGTACTTATCTACACTCTACAGTAGACTATGAAACAATTTTAAGGCGCTACCCCGAACAAAACTTTGTGACAGTGCGTTATTCAGAGGCTATTAACTCATTAATTATGAGTAATAAACTACATCTAAAAGCACATTATTAATGTTCGATATCCTATCATTACATTGCGCGTTAAAAAATATGTGAGTTAAAAGAAGAGTTAAGAATAAGAGCGCCTCTTTACGTGGAAGGAAAGCAGACCTAATTGAAAGGATTGCAGACTTTTTCAAATATTGCGCTGATTTATGATCCCTGAAATACTGATATGCCGTTAGCAAACAAATAATTTATGTATTATATCAAGGAGTAATACAAGATGGATCAACAATCTGGTGAAGATCTCTAAAACCTCAAGTGGGCTCAAAAGGCCTAGACCATTCCTTGTGGAGAACATGGGCGCACAAGGGCGCACATTAAGGCGCTGACAAGAGACAAATAGGCTTGTTTCCAACAATTTTTTAGCCAAATCTATACAGTTTGTGACGGCGGAAAAAATATAAGTTAATCTTGAACATATTTCTGAGAACCCTGTTGTATTCAAAACACGTTTTTTAATATTTTTCTCGATGCAAAAAAATATTAAACTAACGTCTTAAAATGATCTTCCAACAAAAATATCTGTATTATTTATCAACGTACGTTGATAAAATTAATAACATTATCGTATCATATTTAAATACAGAACTTGGTTGTTTTTTATTTTCGACTACTCAACTTATATTAAAGTAATTCATTCTTACAAGGTTTATAATAAGTTACGAGCGTCGCGTCATCGCGCTTCTCTTTCTTTTGTATGCAATACGACAGTGATCGCATAGACGCGCAGCTAGATGGACGTATGTCGCTTTGCCCCGCTATCCGTTCATTTCATATTTTTTTGTTTGACAACTTTAAATATATGTAACTAAATTTTTTTTTTGTTCCTAAAACTGCAATAAGTTGTAAAAAGATTGGTACGTAAAGACATTCGTATAGGATATAAGTTGTATAAATATAAATGAAAAATGATTTTATATCTGTAAGTAGGTTTGTATAAACACTTTTACACGTCAATCATATTTTTTAAACTAGATGAGGTCGGCGTTTCCTATCTGACTACAACATAGTTCTAAGTTGTGAAAATATTTGCTGTAAAAAATGGGAAATAAGCAAAAATGCAAAAAAGTTTCTATAATTAGTAACAAACAAAAACATCTCATGGAAATAGTAAAGTAAGTACATTTTTTTTTAATATTATAATATTCACAAAACAGGTACACGAATAGACATGAAATTATAACCAAATAGGTACTATAGGCTATTTTGTACAAGTCATAACGTAAATTCATCTTCACTAGTAATGCTCGGTTGGTCTAGTGGTATCTGCATAGATTTAGACAATCGATTTTCGAGTTCGGAACCAAGTCGCGACCTAGTGAATTTAAATTGTTTTCTTTTTTAAATTTATTTTTAAATAATTAAAATAATTATTAATTTTCTTTTCAGTAAAAAGAGACGTTTGGCGAACAGTTCTGAAGCAGGTGAAGCTTCAGAAATTGTTTTTCACCAGTAAGTTTGTAATATTTAAGTTCATAATAATATAAATAATAATTTTATTACTTAGATCATTAAAAAAAAATACGATGTTTCCGACGCCACGTATAGACCGGCCATATAGGTAACTCGGTCCTCGCCCGCGAGGAGGATCAAAGAAGATCCCCTTTACTTTTAGACAGAAAGTCACAAATAAGTCCAGTAACAAACTATCACATTTGCATAGATCTATGCCTATCTTAGAACTGGACTTATAGAAAAATACTCGTAGCTTTTGTCCATTGTTTCTTGTCTACTCTATCTAAATCATCATAATAGGTAACTTTAGTGCTGAAGAAAGGTCTTGCAAGTCGAATTTTTTTTATTTTTTGCAGATTAGAAAATGTGCCTGTTGCAGTTATATCAGAAAGTGATATTATAGTTATCCCTGAAAATGTTACTAGGTAAGTACCCAAAATGAGATGTGTACAATTTGCCCAAGTGATATGAAACATTCTCCTGGTCGTTCTTATACTTATGTTATTGTGAGTCATACTTTTTTCCATCATAGGTTTGAAGAATCAGCAAAGGAATCATGCAAGGTGTTAAGAAATATTATTGATCAAGAATCAAATCTATCTGAGACAGGTTCAATCCACCAATGATCTTCCTGAACTTGAGATAAATATTAAATTATTATGTACTTTGCCAGGTATTGGCTGTCGAGGATAAAATATAGCAGTTGGTATTGAGTTACTTAAGCATAGGTTAACTTTTAAGTATTTGTTTTTTCAGATTGCTACGAGTCACCTTCCAGAACAAGAAATCCACATCGGACGACGAATTATAAGTCTATTGCATTTTTTTTAAAACCTTCAGAAAATTTCTGGGCACGGACCTTTGGGTTGTAATTTGAGTCATAATAATTAATTTTAAAATTAAAATTGTGTAGAAATACGCGAACATACATAGATACAAACACTAATTTTCATACGGGGGAAAACCTCCTTATTTTAAAGTCGGTTAATATATATTGATCTAGCTCAAGAGGTCACCAGCATGTGGGATATAGAGTCAACAATTTTTGTATATATTATTATTGCATTACTATTAATTTATATAAGTAAATAAAAAAAAGGAAATAAAGAATATAATTATGTGATAATAACAAAAAAATAGCTTTAATATCGTTTGAATTTTTATTTTCCTTACGTTTATATTGTTTTTAAATTCATTGTAAATAAAGTCTCTTAAAATAATTAAAAATACAAAGTTAAAATCATATTCTCGTTTTTTTAATCGCCATGTCTATATTGTAACGAGCTCTTCATACAGAATAATAAATACACAAGAGCGCCATCTATTGATTCATTGTTAATTATTGACCGCGTCACTTTGTTTCTTACTTGGTAGTTTGCTGTACTACCACACTTTAAGAATGGCGCTAGGATATCGGAGAATTAGTGGGCGTGGCTAAAAATACCGAAACATCGGAACTCAATAGCTGTTGTCAGCGTCTTAATAGAATTTTAAGACGGAAATTCACCATTCATTTGTTCGTTTGTTTATGTATGGGCAGTCTGTTTTCTTTTAAGGTTTATTAAATCGCATTATCTTACATTATAGGTTATGTGATGCAGGTATAGGTTACGTACAATTAAGAATAGTTTTTATATATATAAGAATATAAGAAATAGTTTTTGACGACTTAGTCAAACTGAAAGTAATCATTTTTAATATATACCTGAGTATTTACCAATCTTTTAATCACTCGCCTTATCGCTTTGATCCACAATTTTTTAAGTTTCTCATCTCGAGGAAACTGGTGGCCTCCAGTTTATTTACAATTTGGTACACAACATCTAAGCATTTTCTCAATAGTTGTCTCTAATTATGAATTAATTACTAATTCCATACAAAAACTGCTTTGTTATTGGTTTGTGCGTTACTAGCGCCACTTCGACAGATGTCGGACCCATTATTGATTGCATTCATCTTTTGCTAAAGGTGACGTTCTAATAATTTGAGGATTACACAAATAGATAGATAATTTAAAAATCTAAATGATTCATCGCTTGTTTTTTTTATTAAAATAATTGCAAAAAACTGTGAATTCTATGATAAATGGGCGTGCGCCCCTGCGCACAGAAGTCAGCGTTGGGACAGAGAAGGACCGAACGCTCAAGGTCGTTTAGTCGGGGAAGCAAATTAAAAATGATTTAAGAGAGTGTTTATTTTAGTGTGTTATTTCAAATAACGTTAACTTAAGTGTAGGTACTATCGATAAATAGATCTTTCTACACAGTACATGTGGATTCCAGCATTTCATATAATGCAGAGAAACAACAGTATCTATAATGCTCCTAGTAATTATACCTAATCTCTACCAAATAAGTTTCTTACCAATATTAATCTGACATCACATTCCCGAAAACCCGGAAGATAAAGTAATCGAGCAAAACTCGGAAGAAACTCACTAAAGGAAGTAATTTTCAAGATATTGCGTATATGAGCACTTATCAATTGGGAATTTGTCTTTAATAGCTTATGTCGGGCCTCATAAACTTGTTTATATATGATCAACTTCCTGAATATGTTCCTAACTTTGTTTCTCGGTTATTATATGGGCTTATAGGGATGAGCGACATCTTTTGAAGCCATTTTTCTAAGATAGACTTTTATAAATGCATTAAGTAATTGTACTGTACTTGTAATGTCATGTTTTTATAATAAGTTGGATTCATGATTGAAAATGTGAGTAGAATCATGGAGAGAACGGGAATGACTAGAAATTAAGTAAATTTCTTTTTCGCGTGGATGGCTTCATGGGCCCTCTACTTGGAGAAGCCTGAGGGTTCTGAACTTCTATCGAGTACAACCGCATTGGCATTCCTACAGAAAAGCACCAGGATTTCCATTGAAAATTGCCTCTCCGATGCTACGTTTATGGCAAATCTCCGGAGAATAAAAATGTTGTTTACAACACCTACACAATACATATCAACACATTACCACTACGTGCTACCATCCTCTCTAATGGCAAACCTGGAGAAACCCACAGTCTCGAAACTCAAGCACTTAAGTATAATAATTTATTACACAAAGCCTTACGTGTCCGCCATATTGAACGCAAACACAAGCATTAGCAAAACACGAATAAAATATTTATCTGATTGAAAATAAACTCAGTTGGAAATAATTCGTTTAGACAATCAAAACAATAAGCCCAAACTTCGGGCAAATGGTTCCAAGAAAATAATATACCTTCCTATGAACTATAGCGACCCGCCCCTGCTTCGCATGATTTATACGACTTGACAAAACATCGAGATTTCTTTATAATATATTAGTTGAATATTAATGTTTTATACACATTAACGTTCCGGAATAAATTCTCTAAATGATGTTGAAAACCGTGTCAAAATCCGTTGCGGAATTTAGAAGAATAACGGGGCTAAACAGACTGACACGAAAAGCGAACATATATAATAGATACGTATTGCCAAGATATTTTACAGCTGTAAAGATTTTTATCAGCACATTTTGGTCTTAAATGATGTATGAATAACGATATTTTACGATTTTCGATCGTATCTTCGTCAATATTAAAGCGTAATTTTCATAACTTTGAATTTATGGTTTTGGAGCGAAAATTGCCTACACAGGAGTCTCTTAGGACCAGATAGGCATTTTTAGACTTTAAGATACAGACTAAGAAATCTACCTAATAACGCTAGGAAACAAAAGATAAACTTTAAGGTCTGATTTTTCCAACGTTACCTATATATTTTACACAACGATAATTTTGAATTTTTTACAGATTTCCATACAAAAACTGTCAGACGTCGAAATTGATTCCACGGGTAAAAAATATCTGACGTTGGAAAACCCAGGCATTAAAAATAATGTAAGTTACTTCATGATTAGGTATATGGTTGTTCTAAAGCCAATTCGTAGTTCTAAAGCCTTCATTCGATTTAGAGCTTCTGAATGTCGTAGCTAATTTCTAACTCTCGGAATTTCAATACTCATAAGGGTACGTTCAATTCAGATCCTAACTTCAGTATTTCATGGTCATTGAAAGTCTTAATGAGTATAGAATTATATGCTGTGATTAATCGGTTTCGGGATCATTCTTGCCTTTAATTAATATCAATATCTGAACGAAATCTATTTATTTCTTTAAAAGAATTTAGCACCACATATTTCTCCAACCAAAAATATATTTGCTTCGAAATAAAATTAGACGTCCACACACTACGGGCTTTCAAATATTCCTTTGCATCGTTAGCAGCGCTTTGAATCGCTGAAGCCGGTGGAGGCGTCGAAAATATCTGAGCCGATGTTTCTGAAGCGCCATCTAATCTCACCTCTGATTGCTGACCATTTCTCACTATTTTTACGACTCAATTCCACCATTGGAGCGTGTTAAATTGTGGAGTCGCACTAAACCCTTGCTATTATTCGCTAACCTACTTGAATTAAAGGGTTTTATTAAATGTATAAGGGTACAGCTACCTGCGATTTTGAACGTACGTACCTACCTATCGCCGTTGGACGGGATTGGTTAATTTGGTTTATCGGCTTGATTTGGTCTTTGTGCCCTTTGTACTTGAGATTTTTGTTGGAGTTGTTAATGACTTTTGGGCTTGTGAGGACTAAAACAAATCCTATTAGGGTTTATCACTAAGACTCTCACTTTAGATAAGAAAAACAAATTAAATTAACTTGTTTGGTAATTTTGCCGCAAATCGCCCAGAAAGCATAACACATTTATTCCTGCATAAATTGCCTGATGTTTTCGATAAAAATGGGGCCAAATGCTTTCCGAATTGATATATCTGTAAAAATGTTGTGGTGACAGTTTGTGTGTAAAATCTGTTAGCACATCATTTGTTACGAAGCTGAGTCTCTTCCGAAAACATTGGTGAAATATTTTACAGTGCCAGAATGAATGGCCATCTTCAATGGTGCTCGCGTCGTGGTAAATGTCATCAATCAGCCTCCACGCTTTTCACTTCCATTCAGCTCCCTCTTGTTAGTAATGAAAGTATAGATTAATCATATTATGAGTGCGAGGAAAAATGTTGCGACACTTAAGTTTTTGAGGTTGGGGTGTTAAAATCATCATAATTTCAATTTGACTTTGTCATTTTGTGAACATTTTGAAAAGCTATTATTATCGGCACATATCCGATGTTTCAAATACAACTAATTAGTAATTAAAATAATAACGAAAGCGTAACGTTATAAAAACAGAGCAGTTGTTTTACGGTAAACAAAACAAATGCACGTCATAAAAACCATTACATTTACTTGAGTTTGGGTTCTGAAAATCCTGGTGTTCATTTTTCAACCTCTGCCAATATTTGATTTAGGTTAATCCACAGGTGACTAGTCACCGATGAGTATGGTGAAGCTCGAGCCATATTTTTGTCATCGTTCTTTCTCCCCTTTGTGAAGAGGATTATTCGAAAACATACAGGGTGTCCCGTAAATAATGGATCAACTGTAACGAGTAGGCAGCTCATCTGATTTCAAACAAATAATTTGAATCGCTTTTATTTTTTTGTAAATTTTGGTCATTTCACGGTAAAAAAAAATCTTTTTAATTCGAGTTTCTTTGTTTTAAGGCAAGTAAAACGTTATTTACAAAAAAAGCTATCTTATTACATTCATGAGCTATTAAGAAATGTTTAACAAAATCATACCTAAAAATTAACATTTGCAGACCTGAATTCTGGTAGAGAAAATGGTAAAATTAGAAAAAAAATGTCTTGAATAAAAAAATGATACCGTGGCGGCATTTTTATAACTATTCAAATCAGTTGGTGGAAATCAAGTGAGCTACCTACCGGTTATGTCTGATCCATTATTTACGGGACACCCTGTATAATAAGGAGACCTTGCCAGGTTTTATTTTACTATATGGCCAAAAACCTTCTGATCAAAACGAATTAACGAAAACAGGATTAGGCAAGGCGATCTAATTGCGAGAGACACCTACGTTACGCGAAGGTAATGAACTAATGAATATGAATGTACTATAAATATAAATTATACGAAGGTATACCTTTGTCTAATTTATGTGGCCTTGGTTGGCATAGCAACTCGTTGTTGATAAGGAAAAAGTCGCAACACATTTTCAAGAAGGTATCGAAGCGACAGATAATTTTACTGGCAAATTAATAATAACACTCTTGAGTAGGTGTAAACTAACTAATAATTAACTACTCAGTGTTTAGTACAAAGATCTTTATTACTGTTCATTCAACCATAAACGTATCAATTGTTTCCTAAATTGAATTCTCACAATCAAAATTTTGCAAATTCAGATTCTGATTCAGCAGAAGGTGCTTAATTTTCCATAATATAGATACCTACTTCCTCCCAATCCCTTTTGATGTCCCGAATCGTATCAACACCCTCGATCATGTCCATCCATTCCGTAATTAGGTATAGTGGACTACCAAAGGTAAATGGTTTCCAAAGTAGCTTGAATGGGCCATTATTCGCGTTGAACAGGTCATCTATCACAGCGGGGGCTTTCAACGATCCATAATGAACGTAGACCTCCAGTAACCAACGTGGCGTAAATACTTTTCGAAAAACAAATTGAAGGATTTATGAGGAACTAAGAAGTTTAAATCGATAGGTACTTGAAGTTTCATTAGCTTGAAGAAGTGTTTTTTGGTTGAGGATGACGAGTGTTTTTATAATGAAAGATTGTATAGCACAATCGAAATGGTACGTACCTAGTCGATTTTATTGCAATTGGTCTCCTAAAGATAACATAATAAAATTATTTTGGTCGGAAATAAGTAGGGTAACAAAGTAATAACTTGAATGAAACGTGACTACCAGCAAAGTCGGGATGAGTAATAAGTAAATAATTGTGTTGTGTTACGATTGTATTCCACACGCGTTTGATGGTGAGAACGAGATTTTCGGAAGCCGAATTGTTTTTGAGGTTACTGGCAGTAAAACTGTTGTTATTTGCAAGAATAGGTATGCCTATTAGAACCACTAGAACCGTCGAAATTCCCATTAAAGGATTATCTCAAGGGATATTCGTATCAGAAATACATTATTTAAAGGAATTACTAACTATAATTGTATTTCGAGATACTTGATCCATTTAAGCCCCTAATGATTAAATTCGAAATCGAACTTTGTCTATAAATATCGGTTTGCCCCAACCGTAATTGTGATTGCCAATTTAAAACGTAGTTTTGAAAATTCGATAAGGTTCACCGCACGGTAGTAAAACTTATTTTCCATGTGATCTCGATCGATAATAGCACCCTAACGTTTATCCTTTGTGTTTTCAATGAGATTCTCTATTTCGATACCGTTTACTTGGTATAAATTTATTCAAATTGCCAGGCCTAACCCAGATTTTAATCAAAAGATAAATTCAGATAGTATAAACAAAATAAAATATAAACAAGTAAATGACGTAGTAAGCCGCGGCGAAAATGTTTTCGGCCAAATAAAAAAAACATTTAGAGCATAAATATTGTATCCAATAGAAAACAGAGACTCAGACAAAATTTTTGCCTATTTGTTGTTCATAAAAAGTTTGTTTTTCATTTCATTGTAAGAAAGGGAAAGGAAACGTTTTTAGTTTGTGCAATATTTTCACAAAACCAACGGAATTCCCGAAAGACCAAACACAGTACAAAATCAATACAACACATCAAGCCGCAAGGCAAAAGAAAATTGCATTCGATCCCCCGTTGAAAAAGCTTGATGGTACACCCTAGGACTGAGGGGAGCTTGAAACAAATTGATTAATTCTTTTGATGTTATTATTTGCGAACAAAAACATGTTTGTCATCTGTACGTAGGTAGGTACATAAATCATTCTAAAATAATGGGACCGTCACCTCAAAAAGGTCCCGTTTTGTTGTCTATAGTTACATAGAGATAGAGGTAGGTCATCGTTTAATAATTTTGCACAACATACAACCCCTGATTCGCTTCGTACGACGCTCTTGGGATTTCATGGAGTAGCTTATGCTCATCTCGATTTATATGATCAATCTTATTTGCTTATGACTCTGAATTATACACGTATAGCTATGGAGGAACTTTGATTAGGTACTGACTGGCAATTGAAAGTATCTTATGACATTTTAATGTGTTGGAAGCTTGCAGGCTACTTTAAAAAAAAAGGTAGCCTGCAAGCTTAGTCTCCTAGACTACCTAGGAGACTTATTGATACAGCTCAAATACTGTGAAGAAGACAAATGAGAGTTTTAGATGCAGGATCGTTTGTAAATTTTGGTTTTCATAGTAAGTTGTCCCTAACCGATCTATACATGTTGATATTACGTACCTATAACATCTTGACTTAACTTTTTGTAAAAATAACATCGCACCTTTAAAGACAAACCGTTACTAAAGGAAAATATAAAATTTTACACAGGAGCTTAAATAAAAAGAAATACACGGCTTTCTTGCAATAGAATTTAGGATTATGGTGCTTTGAGCCATCTTTTGAGATCATAATGATTGGTATTTATTTACACTATACATAAGTTCTATTGTGAAAAAGTCGTGCATTTTTTTTATTTAATGTCCTGTGTAAAATTTTATATTTTCGTTTAGTAACGGTGTGTCTTTAAAGATGCGACATGTCCTATCTAAAGATCTGTAGTTCAGGACCCTCCTACCTCAGACACCTTTCTCTATTCAAGACTGTGTAATAAGATGCTGATATAAATAAATATGTATGATTATGATCATAGAAATATAAAAAACAGATTATGATCCTCTTTCTCAGTCTCGATCTTTTAACGGATAGGGCTTTGCAGGTAGACCGCGCAGGCCGCTAACTAAGAGTTAGTTAAAAGAAACACAAGTAATGTACATATAGATTATATTTGACAGAAAGTTAGGCTAGGTCACGAGAAGGTCACTGTTCAACTGCACTGAGCACTACCACACTATTGTTAGGAGGGGTACCGTCCTTGGATATTGGGCAGCCAGCAAGCCCGTCCGCACAGGCTCCACGAGAGGCCGATATGGTCTTCGAAAGGCCGCAGGTAGGCCGTCGGTAGCAAGCCGTAGGACGCCAGTAGCACGCTACGCATCAGCGCGCAGGTTGGAGCAGCGTGTAGGTTGGAGTTGCCCTGTCCTCAGCCAGGACGTAGAACCCCTAGGTCGGGGCACAAGGAATCCTGAGGTTCAGGGAATAGCTCTGCTAGCTAAACCAGCGCAAGATCAAAATGGACGAGTGTTTTCAGTAAAATTTGTGTTGTTCCATGTTTTTAGTGATGTGCTTAGCAACTAACTAATTACTTTATTTTAGCATCACTCGATTATTTACCGTTGAGACTCCTTACAACGCTACAATCTACAGATTTAGAATACTGAATTTTTAAATTTCCAGGCAAGTTTGTAAGCAAGTACCGAGTTAGTCCTCGAGAATTATGTGCGTAGGTAGATTCCGACGGTGTTCCAATTAGCTTACGAGGATTTAAAAGACAAAAGTTTTACAACCGATTTGACCTATCAGTCCCTCAATTGGGTTATGGAGAGGAAAAGTGGGATAGTAATCACTCAAAACTCCACTTATCTCTTTCGGACGGTATTTCAACTACCTACTCATTAGGCTGCGTCGGTCATTGTTCCTGTTTAGTCATTCTTTGTTGTTGCACTACAGCCACGCTTTGGACTAATACCTCCAAATCTACCCGTTTCTGCGGGACATCCTGATTAATTGTTTGCGAGTCGCGTTGACCCAAAATTTGGGACAAAGTCCTTTAGATATACCACACCATATAGTAAGGATACAAGTGCGTCAAGTTTCAATACATAACATAACATAACTTCACGCCTTTATTCCCTGAAGGATAGGCAAAATATCTTTAGTTTCAAAAGTCGGTAATTTCTTGCCAACGACTTCCCAAACTAAAGTTATTTTGTACTTTGTAGTGTTTTTATGGAAGTGGGTTATTTTTTTTTGTAATCAGTTTTGTTTTAACTTTGGACACTTGATACTGTATTCATTCTAAAGTGGAGGTGTAATTTTTATGGTTTCCGGTAGTAAAAGAGGTCATCATAATTGAATCCAAAGTTTCCGTCATGGGTATCATCATCGTAGTTTTCGAGGGCGGCCGGTGCCTAAAATCAGGAAATCAAAATCCAAAACGGCGGCCATAACCAGAGTAAATGAGTTGCTTACTTTATGTAGGATCTCTTTCGAGGGGCAAGTAACCTCTCTAACATCGTGCACAAGGAAGCATTTTCTTAATTAACAAGTTCTTATGGTTTTATGATGATGTTTTTATAGTATTTTTTGCCTGTTTTCTCGAAAAAGTTTCAACAGTGTTCTTAAAGCGTGATCCTTCGTCACCATGATAAGCTTCACACTCTGCCTGACGGGCAGTCGATTTATTGAGTACGGCAGGTGCACAGATGAGCCTCGACCCCTGCCTCTATATTCAGATATTCTCAAAAATCGAAGTGACACTTCGTCGCATTGACATTATGAACCCTGAAGACACAGTAAGCGCATTCGAAAGATTTGTGGTACAGAACCCCAGGTAGCGCTTCCCACCAGGCAAGATAGGACAATGGAGGACTGGAACCTACACTTTCCCTAAGCGAGGCATTACTGTTTTCGGACATCCATGTGAACGAAGTCGCGGGCACAGCCAGGGTCATACCTAATAAGGATCATGCTTCATTCATGCATAGGCAATTTAATAAAATATATTAGTAAAGGTATCCAGCGTACAAAAAAGTATTTGTGTAGGTACAATTCATATTAATTTGGTTATTGCCAAACAAACAATTAGCAATTCAGAAACAGTGCACTTTGTTAGCACTTCAAACTAATTACACCGACAAAATATTTAAATCCCGCGGATATTTAAGCCGCATGAAGAAAAGCAATTAGCTTTATTAATGTTAAAATACTTTGAGGCCAATTAAATTAAATGTTTCGGCGTCGGTTTCGTGGGTATGTTTAAACATTTTAAGAATGCCAGAAACCAACCCGCTTATAAGCTACCTAAAAGGTGGCAGCCCTGCCACTCACCGGCTTATTGATTGGTTGATTCGCACGAATTTACTCGCCGAAACGGGCGAATCGACACTTTTAAATAATCTTTCTTTTTCTGTAGGCGATTCGCACACCAATAAATTAACTTCGTGTGAATCGCCTCAACAACCAATAAGAACACTCGCTGACTCCCTAATTAGGCAATCGGCGCGCGTGTGTTTGTGTGTGTAGTGTGTAATGCGAATGTGTTAAACTTTTAGTACTTATTGTATATTTATTACGTTATCTATGTGTGTATTTATTAATAATAATAATAAAAATTATATTCAAAAACATAAGGTATAAGGTTAAATACAGTTTTTCTTAAATTTATGTCAAGTTCAACCATAATTTGTGCCTGAACTTGGTAATCCTGTGTTTCAGGCGATTGTAGGTAACATTAATTGATTAAATAATCATATATCATATTAGTCTTATTGGTAAATAAATGTAAAAAGGTATATAAAAGGTAAGGTAAGGTATTAAAAGTTGTATGTGGATTTATATTTGGATAATAAAAGATTTCATTTCATTTCATTTATAATTTTTTGAGGAAGACCCATTTTGATAGCCTTGACGACTGGCGTATGTAATTTACTGCCTTTAGGTCTGATGCTTACTTGGGCAGACAACCGTGCTACGATATTGCTGACTGGTTAATTAATACAAAGGACGAACTATACTAATATACCTACTTCGTGATTTTTTAAGAGAAGAATTTTAAGTAGATTAAGAATTCCATCATGTACTTAATCATATTAAATTCAAATTATTGATAGGTTCGTGTTCAAATGAATGCGAAATACTACCGACATCCACAATTACACAAAATTCACCCGAAAACGTAATTTAATCAAACCAATTCACGCTCTCGCCCTTATAACCTCAGCAATCACATTATTGGCTCCAAAATCGGCTGTCAATAACCGAAAGAAGCCATATTATCCGAATCCCGTTTCATATATGAATGCTGGTCACACTAACCCGGACGTACGAGGTCAGTAAAGCGGGCCGTTATCCAGAATGGACTGTTGTTAGTTCTCGACAATGAGAGCCATATATCAGCTTGCGGGGTCCATATTCGTGTAATGAACACAGCGATACGTTAATTCCCTCATCAGCGGAGTAAATGAGCGGTGGAAGTGATACAAGCTCGTTTGTGTATCGGGTATTAGTATGAATGAATGAGCTTAAAGAAGTGAAATTGTGAAATTCTGTGTCGATTGGAAAGTTTACGGTTTTTATAGGTATTATTTGCCAACGTTACTGACCAAAATTGGTAGGTCTGTATCTACGAACTTCTGTCAGTAACGTTGGCAAATTTTATCAAGCCCTGCGGCTTGATGATAGTTGGGAATTGGGAAAAAAAATCGGCACTCTTCTTCACTCAGAATCTTCTAATCACAAAAACACCGAGTTTGACTAATTGTCAAATTTTTCCTTCTGTAACATGATCCAGATGTAGTGGCTAATTAATTACGTTATTACCTAAGTGGTGAATGTGCTTGGATAACAAAATCGTTGCCATTTTGAGCGGTTCGAATGCAAGTTTTTTATTATTATTATCCACAAACATGTACATAATTTTTGTTCTTACAATTTTACTCACCGAACTTTATAGTTTGATGGCGAGAAGCACTTGTTAATTAATACAAACTTAAAAAAAATATGTAGTAAAAAAGCTGATCTCAAAACTACTAACTAACAATGTTAATACTACATAGTAATACTACAAGGTGTGAATTTATTTCACAGTACAGGCTCAGCCTGTACTGTGAAATAAATTCCTCACAATCGAGGAATAAACTCCTTAATTTTGATTTCAACATACCTTACCTTACCTTTATAAAGTACCATTAACTTTCAAGTATTCCTTGGTAGTTATTCTAAAAAGAAGCTTGAGCATGATTTCGAGTCAAAACTGACAAATTACCTACATATTGTATTAAGTTTACTAGTTTTAAATTCGGTGAGACTGGAAGCCGAACCCGACACACTTGGGTAAAGGCTAGGTAGATGATGATAGACCTAAAATCAGTACCTACACCTCAGCCGATCTCCTACAAGGTAAACAGTTACAGTACAACAATTCAAAGCAAAGTAAAAAAAAGTGTCCGTTACAAAGGGCAACTGATAGAAGTCCGACGACTGACGAAAAACGAAGTTTGTCGAGGCATATTAAGAAAATAGTTGTACTGTACATAGCAGTACACTCACAAAGGTTTATGAAGATGTTGTGTTAAATGTGGCCGAACGGAAGCTTAAGAGGCCAGCTCTGTTTCTAAGAGAGTAATAGACGTAGCCTTTCTATTCCAGAGTGGTAAGGCTAATGGAGAGAGTCTGTATCTAGGTATGTTTGTTATTGTTACGTAGGAAACTCCCTAGAAAATAAAAATAAATAAGTCAAAAACATACTAATATTATAAATGCGAACGTAACTTTATCCGTCTTAAAAGAATCAAGCTTGTCCAAAAAACTAAATCTATAAAACAATATTCTCCGAGATAAAACTAGGTTTTTTGACAATATAACTTACTCGTATGTGTGATGTGTAATGAACCATATTTCCTCCGATAGTAATATAATAAAGTGGTTCTACCCACGTTTTGTCGTATAAAAGGTTTTTTTATTTTGAGCAAACTACGTCTTTGTAGTCTTTTGTCATCGTTTCAACATTTATGGACATTTATAAATCTCAGATTGTCCTAAAAAAAGATAAGTGATAGGCACGGAGTCAGTATGTTGTATAGTGACAGATCACAAATCTTCTTTTTTTTTTCACCGATTTAAAATAGAATAGAATACTCTTTATTATGTACACCATAAAAATTACAGATATAAATGTAGACATTTTAAACAGGGTGACAAAGTGGTCGGTCTTATCGCTAAAAGCAATCTTTTACAGACAACCTACCTATTTACCTAACTACAGTAAAAAAAATCTGTAAAAAAATTATCTAACACCAAGTTCAGGTCAATGATGAAATCCTGTTTTAATGTTGCCTACCTAACTGATATGATTGATTTTTAAGACTAAAGGCTCTTGCAGATAAGCGCGACGCGACAGCGCATCACAAAGGCGCCGCTCATCGCGCGACGAGCGGTGCTTTTGTGTCGCGCGCGTTTCGCGTCGCGTGCCTCCCCGTTTGTAGGAGCCTTAAATCAGAAGACTAGAATAAGAAATCGTTCGAGCAAAACCGCTGACGCAACTCTGTCATTTACAAATCAACGCTTCAGAAAGGAACAAATACCTAAGTACCTACGTTAGATAAATAAATTAGACAGACGAGTTCACGAAGATAATGTGGAACTTTTAAATACTGAGATTATTTCCTCGAACGATCCCTAAACGACCACTTAGCTAATGACCCCATCAGTTTTGTTGCACTAATAGATCGTAGAGTAAAGCAAACACGATAAGAAATGAAGGAAAATAAAAGTCTAATAAGTATTAACAGGATCATTCTGTTTGAACTAAAAAATCGACATAAAATTAAGTTGTGAATACTTAACTTATTTATTTCTCACAACGCACTTTACACTTTTAAGCTATTGCATAGCTTTTACTCGTATCGCGGGCTTTGAGCGCGGCGACCGAATCAAGAAATTCCTTAACGAAAATAAAACCTAACACCCCCACTCCGCCTACCATGTAGCTCGGCCGAGCGTTCGCTTAACGTGTATGTATATGGTACGACTGTACTTGAATTAATACCAAAGAAAAAAAAAATACTGCATAAATAAAAAGTAAATAAATAATTATAATTGCATAAGTTGATAAAAAATGCTATGCAATAGCTTTACCGCGGCAGTCCCCGAGTGCCACACGTGTTTTATTTTCTTTTTTACTTGCATATGTTGTGTAGTGTGCTTTGTAGTCTATGCTAAATAAATGTATTTTGTTTCTTTCTTTACCTAGTCCAGATTTCTAATCAAATACGTCAAGTTTTGGGCCTATGTCAGTCACCACGCATTTTAATTACCTACCTATAATTTTACAGGTGAGATAGGCAGTCGCTCCATGTAAAATACTGGTATTCAGCTGCATCCGGTTAGACAGGAAGCTGACCCCAACATAGGAAAAGGTTAGGCAGATTGATTGATATGAGAGGTTTAGTTGTACAGTAGGTATTTAATTATGAAAACTATGTAATATTGGGTTCATTAGCGCAGTTTTAGTTAGAAAAGTTGAACTATTTTAAAACTGTTATTTCAGTGTTAAAACTATTTAGCTTGAAATCGGCGTGCCAGATTAATAAACAGCAATAGGGCCCTTCTATTGGCTGGCTCATGTCACCTGTCAATTCCATTACTAGATTGATTAGGACAGTGACAAAACCAATTCAAAACGCCTTTACTAACCCTCCGTAAATTTGCTCTTAATTTAGGGGGACTGTCTAATGTTATTTTGACGTTCAAAAATTGCGGATTCTCAACCCAGTTTTAATAAATGACTTTTGGTTTGATTTGGTCTGATTTAATATATATAAATGGTGCCTAATATTAGAGTAACAGACCGTTTTCATTACGTAATTAATTCGAAGCCATGAAAGGGAAGGTTGTAATAAGGATTTCCTTCTGAAGGTCAATTTATTTTCATTGTCTTTCTGGTAAACAGTTTGTTTATTCAAATAAGAAGAATTATTATTCAGTCTTTGATGCAAAAGTGGTTTTTGCAAAGCGTCTTTCATAATTACGCGTTTTAACAAGTAATAGAGTTCTTGATTAAAGTTTTTGATTACTTACGTTGAATTGATGCTACTTTTTTTACAGAATTTCGATTAGGTAGGATTTTAATCACAGTCAATCAAAACTAAATTGAAAGGATTCTTCTGAAAAAGTTATTGCGTATGCGGAGTTTTGTATGAGGTCAGCATGCGGCCGTAGGAGGCAACGCGGCCGCGCTTAATTTTTCAGTTATTTGAAATGATAGCGCGACGTTACCGCCTACCGGCCTGACCGTAAAACCAATCTCCCACCCCGCGCCCGCCAATTAGTCATTCAGTAGCAGTGAGACCGAGTGCGTGGCTGCAGTGTTGAAAAAATATTTCTTTGCGTGTTTTACTAAAAAAAATCAAGGTAAATTCAACTTCAGGCGCCATGTTATTTTTACATAATCAGTATGTCAAACTTATAGCTTTATGACAGCTGCGCGCACAGATTATTAAAGGCGGCGGCGTATGATTCGTTGACCGGAATGTTACCATTTTATAAATATTATGTTTATTAAACATTTAGGACTAGGGATAGTGTATTTATTTTATTTCTTTTTTTTTAAATATATTTTCGTATGCTGCACTGGTTGACGTCAACACGTCAACGCCGGCTGTTGCTGAATACCAGCGCTCGGGCTCTGTCTCGCATAGGGTCGTAGCATTATGCTGAGCGATTGTCGTTTTGCGTGGATGTGACGCATATTTCCCCCCAACTCGTTCTTTTTTAGTTTTTATGTGTTTTTCTCTGCGTCATGTTTACCGCAAATAAACGTATTTTATTCTTTTTTTTTTCTTTTTTTCTAACCTGCTTTGATCAAACGTCTTAATATATCAATACTTTACTTACACGTGTATTGTTACTTATCAATTTCGCTTTGTTCGTGTTCTATTTTCTCTAAAATATAATACATAATGTGAGAGCAGTATATTATTAAAACGGCGAAACGGCAAAAAACACTGACCGCTTTAATAGTTGAAGAGTATAAGAAAGTAGAAAATGTTGTTTTATTTATAAAAATGTTAAATATTAATACTTAAATAATATTTTTAAATATTTTTATTTTGTCAAGCATAATATTGTTCAACAAAAAACAAATAAATTTCTTGTGCACTTTTGGTTACGTTGCCCTTACCCCCATGGTCGTTGTGGGCGATCACTCGGGCAAATTGGGTTTTTGACAAGTTTTCGTAACTTACAGCTTACAAATCATACTGCTATTTTTAAATTTTCGTGAATTTGAATTTATCATTACAAAAAATAAACTGTCTGACTAAAATAAAAATAATGAATAATGTAATAATGTCTAATAATAATAATAATGTAATAATCTAATGTCTGTCTGTGTAAAATTATTTTCACGACCGCTTTGAGTGACCGCCATCTATTTTTCGAGGATCCGTATTGACTTTGACTAAACCTAACTTTGTTAGCTGTTCGTCTGTTTGTTTGTTTGTTTGTTAAACTTAGGTTGAAATTAAGTATATCAACTATTTTCAAATAGATATTTTAGCAGATTAAAATTAAAAGACAAAATAAAAACCACAAGCAGTCTAGGAGACATTAATTTCTTAAATAATGGTTCAGGTGGATGTAAAGTCCAGGGTAGCCAGTTATTTTTAAGTCAAATAAAGAACGTTTTACTCTTAGGTAATTTCATTCCGAAAATCGAACGTCTGAGTAAATATTAAAACTAATATATGAAAAAGAACGAGGTCTTCTAAAACACAATGTTTAGCTGGAACATGAGGATATTTTAGCACTGTATCAAGAGTTAATGAACTGCCAAAAAAAAATTGTATGTAACTGAATTACAAAAAAAAGATGAAAGAAAATACATTTTCCGCTTTAATAACTCCTTAAGATATCATGAACACAGACTGTACCAAAATGTAAAATGTAAAACTTTACAATAGGTTTAAAAATACTAGGTAGGTACGTGATTTTAATAAAGAGGTTGCTTAGCATATTTTTGTGGGCATCTGTTCATGTACGAGACGGCTATGTGGCAATTGATATGCAAATGTAAAGTGTTTAACCACCATGCTGGCGCTAGTTATCATTTATTCAAATATTTTTATTAGTACTGTGGACCGAATTTTTGTTAAGTCGTTTGAGTACGAAATTATTCAAACTCAAAGCATTTACTTCAATTAAAATATTTACAGGCACATTTGAATTGTCAATGACTCGGTCAGTTAGTCGGAAAATTGAAGTTAGTTGCCCGGTCCAAAACGTAGATCTCTACGGAGAAGAATGGGCAAAAAACTCCATGGTTTTTTTTTTAAATCAAGAATCTTGTAAAATCCTGGGTACATTATTCTTGTCGCTTCTATATGTGAGATCAAACAAACATATTGTAGAATCATAAACTTAGAGCCCAGAATAAATAAATACGTTTGTCTTTTGCACCCAAGATGTTTTCTAATACCTAGAAGTTTGTCACCAACATTGGCATATATCTTTCTGCTGTCAGCTACCGCGTCGCAACTGTCCTTTTGTACTAGTGCCGACACTGGTTTTTCTCAACAACATGACTATAATGAACGTTAAATGCTGCCATAATAACCGTGCTTGGCCACCGGAAAATATATCAGGGAGTTCGGCAAATATGCAGGAGAATCGTATAGCTTTTACACAAATCTTTCTACGCTTTTTACAGCGGAACAGCTGAATAATTGCGTATCACACTTACAATGGCAATGTCTTTCATTTTGACAGTTCAACAATATTCATTGTGTTATTTACGTTGTTGGACAGACGAATTTTTCAAACCTACGAGTATAAAGAAATGGATTAGCAATTTCGTTCAAAATCTTTCGGATTTTGTTTGAAAGTGTTTTACGGGGTGCTGGTTTTTGCAGTACCATACCATACCGTATAGTTCACGTTCTTAGCTACAAAATGTTATAAAATACATAAATGTGGTTATAATTATTGTCGTGCAATACTTGCACGAAACTAACATACATTACCGTGAAGTCACGAGTTTTAAAGCGAGATTCGTTAGGGTTTTGCACGTCTCTGGAAAATTGCATGGCTTGATAAATGCATACAATCACATACCTCACGTTCATGGTTGAGCGAAACAATTACTGTTCAAATGTGGAACAAGTTTCAGTTTTAGCTATTTATCTACCTAAAGGATTTTAAGCATACGCAAATGATGATAATGAAGACATCACGTGCTATGGGTGGGCAGATAAACTAGCAAGAGGCATAAAATACTTTAATTGATTAGTTTGTTTCATTTATCACCCACACCAACAATTGCCAAAAAATAACAAGAAATAAAATTATAGAAATCACCACTAAGCTTCAAAATAATTAAACAATGAGTTATTTCCGGTGTCAAAATGAATTTAATCTCTGCATTACATTTTACAGAATTATAGCCAACTAATGACTTTAAAATCTTTTACGTTTCCCCTCACAATAAAAGATAACAAAACACTTTCACAACAAATGCTAATTAAAAATCATGATTAACGAAGATTGTTACCCTTAAACCAAAAGGGACTAATAACAATAAATAATATTGTGACGACTTTATTAACAATATCATTGATACGACGTTGGGTCCCCAGTATGGGGTAATGACGTAATCAAATTGTACCCTGCACATCTGACGTACTCTAGAGGGGTAAACGCACGGTTACCCCTTGTAATGTGTACGAGCATAGACTATACATACTATGAAGCGAAACGCCGAAAGCATTATAATTGCCTCCATTTTCGGGGCGTAAGAAACGTTCAACACAATTAGGATTGTATCATCAAGCGATGTTGCACTCCTGAGCGCACATTACACGTTGCGCCCGTAGAGGTTAATCTTATGAAAGTACCTGAAAACCTAAAATCTATTAATATCCTCATTTTTAATATGGATATTATTTCCACGTAAACCAATATCAACCACATGAAACCGTAAATTAAGTTGATTTTAGAATTACTAGTACCTACTATTTAAAAACCATAAAAGTTTAAGTAGTAGCGAAAATTGAACCTTATGAGAAGTTATTAAAGTTCATATTATTTGTTACATTTCGAAAACTAAATTGCGAACGCAAAGTTTCGTTCTACTCGAATTTCTTATTCCTTGGTTGGAAACAGTGTTGGGGTGTTGCAGAGTGATTTATTACGCGCTAAACGGATTGGCTGTTCAGCCGAAGATTGCTGTATCGATGGACTATGCACCCTCGAATAGGGGCTGCTCTGGCTTCGTATATTTTAATTGCATCTGTAGTCTATTAGGTTCTGTATGAATGATGTATGAGGATGTGTATTGATGTTGAATGGATGATAGCTAGGAGAATTGGTAATTATTTTATTTTAGTTTAGGAAACATGATATGGCTAGAAATAATGTGACTACGGAGATGATGACTAATAGAGTAAAGATAAGGATAGGAGAATTATGATGATAAGTGTAACTAACAGATGAATGATTAAGACCGATTATCCTCAGATGTCAGATGTGAGTGGAAACAACGGGAGGGAACGCCCTAGGAGGACATTACTATAGTGACCTTTTTGGTGATGTTCTTCAGAAAGGTCGGGTGCGTAGTACTTGCAACCGGCGTGCGTGTATGACCAGATGAATTAACATATACGAGGCAAAAGGAGTATGTATGGATTGTAGCAGGTGGCGTTCTGTAGGTTCTGCCTACCCCCATGGGAAGAAGGCATAAGTTTATGTAATGTATCCTTTAAGAGGGCGCACAATGGTACACTAGCGCCACTCCTTTAAAAAAATATTATCTCGTGACTGAGAAGGAATTATGAATAACGGCTTGTAAGAAACCTCGGTAAGTCTGTCTAGAATTTTCTAATTCCTTTTATAAAGTTTCATATTTTGATCGTGTCTCAACACGAAGCAACAAAATACGATGTAGAGGAATATGGCCGCTTTTCTTTAGATCAAATTTTGTTGCTTCGTGTCTCAATATAAAACTTTACAAAAGGTATCAGAAAATTCTAGACACACTTACCGAGGGTTTTTACAAGCCGTTATTAATAATTCCTTCTCAGTCACGAGATAATATTTTTTTAAAGGAGTGGCGCTAGTGTACCGTTGTGCGCCCTCTTAAAGTAAAAGTTCGTGAGCACATTCGTAAGAATCTGGCAGTATCTTCTCAACGTTAATGTTTTCCCATTGTTTATCTTATTTGTTTTTAGTATATTTGTGTATTTATGTATATTTATTTGTGCTTATAATTAGGTATATAATATATTATATTTATAGTTTTAATAGACTTCTGCGCATCTTTATATTTAAAAATATTTATTCCTCAATTTTAATTATTGCACCTACCACTATTTGTCTCTGCATCACCCAATGATAGAAAATGCCTATGGCATTAAGCCAACCTTTGTACATTTATGTGCTTAAAGTATTAAATAAATAAATGAAGAAAAGAAAGAAACAAAGAAAATACATTTATTTGCGGTAAACATGACGCAAAGAAAAAACACACAAATACAAAAAATAACGAGTTGGGGAAAAATATGCGTCACATTCACGCAGAACGGCAATCGCTCAGCATAATGCTACGACCCTATGCGAGACAGAGCCCCAGCGCTGGTTTTCAGCGATAGCCGGCACTGATGACGTCAACCAGTGCAGCATACGAAAATTAAAAATAAACATTAAAATAAGAAATAAAATAAATACACTATAACCTAGTTCAAAAAGTATATAAACATAATATTTAAAATAAGCGATGCCTAATAAAAAAAAATAAAAAAAAAATCATTTAATTCAGGAAAAACCCATATTACATCAAATTTAACTATACTGCAACACACAAACTAACAAAACCAACATAATAAAAATAATGTCAATGCAATTAAAATAGGTACACATTATAAAGATCACAGAATTCAAATAAAAATAAAATGTCAAATTCAATTAAAATAAACGAATGAGTAATACAAATTATAGGGTCACAGAATTGAAATTAAAATGATATGTCAAATTACACAGAATTACTCACAGAATTAATATTAAATTAAAAACTGAAACTGAACTGAATGAAACTGTAATTGCTCGTAAGTCACTCTACCTAAAACATACTCCACACGTTATTACATTAACACTTCAATAATTAGATGACTAGTCTCACGTGACGTAATTAAAACTAAACATATGCCTATACCTCTTAATGGAAACATAGGTACGGAAGTATAATAACCCTTTATAAGAAGCTACACTAATAACACATATGATAATATTACCCATTTGGTTAGATAATAAGTATGGTTTGTCCTAACTCGTCTCCGGGCAACACTTTTACATGAAAAGTCATTAGTAGTTTTCTACCTATTACTCTAAAACTATTCCTACTTATGACAAAAACTAAAAAGAAACTCCGTAATTTCTCAGTAGCAGCCCGGAGTCCGGATTTGTTCCCGGTTGATGACAAAAGGCTCGCCCCCTATAACACTGGCGAAATGTGAATGTACTATTCGTAAATATCTGCTTAATCCTTTGGAGAAATAGGCGGGATGTTAATGTTAGAATAACTTAAGGTTATAATCATACATACAGAACAATTTTACAAAGTAATAGTAGATGTTACACTTAAAGTTAACATTATTACTAACGAGCGGTACAATATGTTACGCAAGGGTAAATGTTATGTTCTACAATTAGGGCCTCTTTAATTATAATGACCACAGTCTACATGGCAACTTATATACAGGTTGTTCCGTAAATAATGTATTAACCGTAACGTGTAGGCAGCTCACCTGATTTCCCAGAACTAATTTGAAAAGTTTTTATTTTTTTTCAATTTTGTTCCTTTCACGGTAAAAAAAGAACTTCGCAATTCATTTTTTTTTTCTCTAAGGCAAATAAAACGTTATTTACAAAAAATGATATTTTATAACATTAGTAAGTTATTTAGAAATGTTTAAAAAAAATCATACTTAAAAATGTTATCATTTGCAGCGACAGCATTCAAAAAACTGAATTCTGGTAGAGAAAATGGTGAAATTCGAGAAAAATTATGTCTTCAATAAAAAAATTATGCCTACCGTAGCGGTTTTTTTTAACTATTCAAGTTAGTTGTTGCAAACCAAGTGAGCTACCTACCCGTTACGTTTGATTCATTATTTACGGGACACCCTGTATGTTAGCAGTCGGTGAGATAGAAACATTGGATTGGTCATTGACCAACATTTAAACTCGCAAGAACATGTTTCAACCCTTACCCCTCGAGTCAGAAAACATCTAAAGGATAAATTTTTAACCAGTGCGCAAACTGTAACCATGAATTCAGCATATGATTCTATACCCCCTAGCGTAGAAATTTTTCGTCCATTATAATTTTTTTTACCGCGTAGGTATTGCACTTTTCTATGAAACAGCAGATTTTTTTTTTGATAACCGACTTGAAATTTCTGCTCTAGAGGGTCTAGAATCATGTGCTGAATTCAATGTTACAGTTTGCGCACTGGTTAAAAATTTATCCTGTATGAGTATATTTAAAAATATACGTTGCTTTTGTCTGCCGAAGCTATTATTATTAGTGTATCATTCGTTGAGCCAGTCCATCACAACTTACTCTATTACTGCATGGGGGGTGCTTCCAAGACCGTTCTTATTAGTTTAGAAGGAGCACAACGTACTGGTCTTAAGGGGCCGTGCACGAAATCGACGGACTTTGATAAATTTTGTTCATTTTATGTGAGAAAAGAAAAAGAATTTAAAGAAAATTATTTGTGATTTGAAAAGTCGACTTCTTGGTTTTACATGTGGCTGAAAAGGATTTTTCAAATAAGTTAAGTAATTATGGAAAATCACTAATATTAGCAGCAACATTTCCGAAAAATTACGCGTGACTGATGTTTGATCATCTTTTTACAAGAAATTACTTTCGATTTTGAACATACGAAAATATCATCAACATTATTATATGGTCTACTTGCACGTGGCTGAAACACTTTTTTCAATTTTAATACAAAACATAGCAGAAGAATAATGTTGAAAAAGCCTATTTTGTTTTAAAAACCGTGTTAGTAATGTATTTTTTCCTATTACTTAGCAAAACATTTCAAGAAATTTAAAAATCACACATTAGTATTCAGCTGTCTTTGAAATAAGATCAAAATTTTATCTTATGATAATATAATATCTTCATTAAGTAAATCAATGGCGAAATAAGCTATATTTTCGAGAGCACGAAAGTGATGAAACTATTAACTGATGCTGTTACTGACACGAATGATTTAGCGCCATGAAAACTGTATTTTTATAATCATACAGACTTAATGTTTCAATTATTTCCAGCTTTCTAACATTTAGATAAGAAATTGACAAACATGGGCTTTTTTCGTGCACGGAGCCTTAAGAGCGGGTAGTAACCAAAATTGCCTATCTTCAATTTAATTTTTCATGAAATTCATAAGACTTAGGTATAAAATAAAAATAATATGAGTAACTACATGATATTTTGAAACTATTTGTGCAACAGAAACACAATACGTTAAAATTTTCTCGATAAAATAACATCACGAAGTTACCCCTAATTTTTACGTTTTTTCAATTTGTACTTAATATGCTAATGACTAATAGGATATTTTTTTAATGATTATCTGTATCAAGAAAAGGCGAAAAAAATTGTGCAGGCATTTTTTGAAATTCCTTTTAGTTTTGGTATTATTACGACTACAAGCTTTAAGCACTTACGACGTTTTTAGTTCGTGGAAGAAGTCATCTTCCGTCGCACGTTGCGGGAATTTCAAGCATATTTTTGTTTCACAAATCAGTCGCCGTCGCTCTGTTGAGACGAGAGGACTGCGCTTGAATTTTCTGCTGCTGTGCGATTTAATTTATTTGCGTAAATAATATTTTCGTAATTTATCACATTGTTGGAACGAAACTGTGAAATACAAAACATGAAAACATCACTAAAACCACTTCCGAAACGATTATTAAAATCGTTAAGAATTGATAAACTAAATAAATACCACGGCTAAACTATAAAATAAAAATATTATAATAATTCAATGTTGATATTTGAAAACTCAAGATGACATACAATTATTTGACAGATTTTTGACTGGTATAGTACAACTAGCGCCATTGTTCTGCACTTCGGTAAATTTTCTTGCGGAGAAAATTTACAACATAGAGTTCGTGCTGGAGATTTTAGATCTTATTACTATTAAGTAAAGAACCAAATTCATTTACTCCTACTTTCGTTGACAAACTTCGGGTAAGGGTAACCTTAGACGACCCATTTCGAGCGACTTTTGACCAAAACCGCCGAATCAAGTTGAAACTCAAAATTTAACATATGGGTAGGTTATTGGTATAATAATATTATTGGAGTTTACAAAATAAATAAATCGGAAAACTAAAATAGGGTTTATTGCGGACACAAGCACGAAACGGTGTGCACGGGACATGACAGTTTTCATACGGATAGTGTTCTCGTGACTAGATCCCTTCGTATGGTGAGGATGAGTAAAGATTGTGACGGATCACAATGTTTGGGACTGTCGGCTTACTTTTCAAAGCTAAAGTTTCATCAGTTACAAAAGAGGAACCTAATAAACTTTCGACTTTCTTTGGCACCCATATAAATAGATGCCAATTATTTTGTCGGTAAAGCCGACTAATGTACCCTAGCTATTTGTTCCGAAATTGGCCTGTTTTTCACAAATGTTTTCGGCGAGGACTTTTTTCTACTCGCGCTCCGCGCAGGATAGGTTTTCATGACACATGCCATTTGACTTTGCACAATACAGTGCAAAATCCATCAAACCAATATAATTTTTTACTTGATAACACTGTTGCTAATTGAATTTGCACGATCCTGCAATGCATTATCCACGATATACCATTATATTTTTTTACTTGGTTAACACTGGTTTCCACGAAGACGTCGTGACGTACAACTTGTACAAGGCCCAAAACAAAATTTGGTTACATTGGAATTTGAACTTTGTCACGCCAGCATTGAGTTTCTAGTTCCAAAACATGACTATATCTAAGATTATGAATTCAAGCTTAGCGTATAGTATAGGCAAAATAAACAGATCTTTTACCTACTGAAGAATTTCATTGAAAACAAAGGGAGTGGACAATGGTCTTACTTCGTTTAAATATTTTAATTGAAAAACCATTCGAGGTACCTATTTGTGCTGTGAGACCTTGCTTCTTGCCAAATTTCATGATTCTAGGTCAACGGGATGTATCATATGGATTTTAATTTATTTGCGAATGTTTATTTTCTTATTTTATTGACATTTTTGTTCAATTGATTTCATTTTCTCAAAGTAAGTGATGCGATTATAATTATACGCTTTTATATCATCAAAAAAGCAATTTTATCGATATTGTTTTCACTATCATGTAGGTAGTATCATGAGTATGTAGTATTATAGTGCTTTGATGGAAGTGCTTTGCTTTTTAGAGTTCGGTACCTCAAAAGAAAAAATCGAAACCCTTATGGGATCACTTTGTTATCCATCTATCTGACCGCTTATCTCAGGAATGCGTGGGGGTATCAAGTTGAAATTGATATCAAATACTTAGATAAACGGTCCTTTGGAGCTGTAAAAAAAAACGAGCTTCTAAGACGTTGACTTTGTATCTTGGCATAAATTGCCATTCATTTCGCATATCTTGACACTCGCAAATAAATTAAAACCCATAAGATACATGTCGTTGACCTAGAATCATGAAATTTGACAAGAAGCAAGGTACAGGAATAGGTACAGGAAAGTATCTGAAAATTGTTCAATTGTAGTTATGTTACATAATGTGTGGAACAATATTTTTTCAACTACGTTAGGTTTGTCTTTCAATTCGAAATTGAAAATTTATAGGCCATATCTTGAAGTAACATTTAGTCTTTATTTCATTTAAGTCAGTCTAATCTCAGCCTAGTCTCCACCAGCATCGGTAACAGATTCACGGACATACAATAATATTATTTTAATAATATACCTACTTGTACACATAGGTAAATTGAATAAAACAGTTTCATCTGATTATTTTGCGTATACACACTACACACAAGATTCAAATTCAAATGCTTAAATATACGCCGGGCGAAAAGTTTCTGCTGGCGGGAAGCGATTGTGTTTTGTTTTTTTCGTGTTTAATGAGAGGGGTAGGCAAAGAGGCGCGGGTGAAACTTGTTTTTTTTCTGTCTTGCTGCGCCCTCTTAAGGTGATGAGTTATAGGAAATTTAGATACCCCACTTATTGAATTTGATATACTCGGAATTATTAGTTCTTACAGTAAGGCAATTATTCATTAAGGACAATATTAACTCAACATAAAAATACACTAATCGTTTACTGTAAAACTAAATTTGTAAACAGATTTTTCAATTTCCTAGGACCATTCATTTACTTATAATAAATTTTCAAAACAAATCCGAATTCGTAATTTTAATAGTCATTCATGCTTGTAAATCAGATTTTTTTAATTTCTTAACTCACTGAATTATGATGATACTGAAAAAATACTTAAAATTACTAGTTAATAAAATAAATCACCAACATACATAACACATTATGCATTACACATTTCACGTCACTTCACATACCTTAAGACACCACAGACTACATAGAGTACGACTTTTACTACAGATTTAAACAAGATAAACGGTATGATTACGACCTACTTTTAATTTTTACATTAAATTTACTTTGCAACTGGTTTTAATAATAAACATACGTAATTATAATACAAAGTACAACTAAACATTTTGTAAACGAACTTAGCATCTAAATATTTTGCATATTAGGTATATGTCAACTTTAACATCTACCTACAAGTTTTTACAAAAATCAAGTCCAGCACCTTAATTACGTAACACACTATCTATCACAATCTGAATCATTTTGAATTCTATTGCTAATCCATTGTTTCTTATGTTGGAAAAATTTGTCCGTTCAACAACGTAAATAACGCAATTAATGTTGTAGAACTGTCAAAATGAATCCCATTCCTACTGTTAGGGTGTTACGTAATTACCCCGCAGTATTCTGTTTTTATGTTTACCTACCCTAATTTAATGTCTGCTGTACTTTACTTTTTTGCCTTTTTTATAAATAACTAAAATTCTTTTGCTACCGAAATTATTATTTTGTCACAAGTCTGCTACTAAAAGTACATTTACAGAGAACGAGGAAAACTGGTCCACCGTAGTACAGTTCATACTAGTACGGGGACCAGAGTGAATCAGTTCCGTGCTAACAACCATAATAAGTACCGATACATACCTAACAAAAGTGTTACCAACCCGCACCCTAATTACGTAACACACTATCTATCACAATCTGAATCATTTTGAAGCCATTTGAACAGAATTTGTTGAACTGTCAAAATGAAACCCATTCCTACTGATAGTGTGTTACGTAATTACCCCGCTGTATAGGTTGGTAAAGTTAGTAACAAATAAGCAGTAATGCTTATTTGGTACTAACTTGGATTTTGCAATGTTGTTATATTGATATGGAAAAAAAAAGATTTTTTTTTCACGTTCAATGGCATGATACAAAGCTTTTAATTTGTGCTTTCTTACCTCATGTTTACACCCATAAACAAGTTGTGATACTTGTTTTCAACAAATCTTGTAAAATACTTGTCAAAAACATGTCGTGTACAAAAATAAATGTATTGACGTTGTTTGATACATGTTTTGTTATCTATTTTGTTCACCTTTTGACAAGTTTTGTATCCAACTAGTCCTTACAACTTGTTTTAGATGTAAGCGAGGAACGAAAAAAGTAGGCATAACATGTAAAAAAATACATCTTTATACCTTGATGCAAACGCGGGCGAGGAGGAAGGCTTAACGAAATTATAAAGAACAAAAGAAATATGACCGGCCTTTATTCAAATTTTAAAAGGATTATAAAACAGGAAATACGCGTACCTCTAAGTTTTCTTTTTATCCATCAGTCAAACTGCCAGAATGTCAAAAGTGGTTCTCCCAGAACGCCTTTTGATATTTCGGCTTTTATAAAATTTTCCACGAGTTTTGTATTTTACGGAAATCGGAAACGTTTTGGGTGACGACAAGGTATCGCAAATTTTCACAGAAAAAAGTTTTATGAAGCAGGAATATGAATAGCTTAACTTGAAATTGAGTGAGATCACTCTTTGAGCTCACTCAATTTCACTGCTAATATTGTTTCTAAAATAGCAGGAAATAAACTTCTAAGTTTTTGTACCGAGTTTATGTGTATAAAATACCCACCTCCTCTACAAAACAACTTACTAAAATCTAGTAGGCCGATAAACTGAAGATTTTTTTTTTCTTTAAACGTGCAATGTTCCTTCAATATGACAATCGAACTCCTTTCGGAAACAACAAGAATATTAAAGGCTTTGGTCATCCATGGGAAAATTATCCTACTAAACTTCAAACGAGGTGACAATGTCACAAAATATCAAAACAGAAGTCGCTAATATTTTAAACAAAGTCAAACTCAAGTAATTTATTTCAAATAGGCACATAAAAGGCACTTTTGATCGTCAAATCTATATAAATAAAAATCAATTGCCAAAAATGTTTGTCTGCGCATCACTTCAAAGTAGCTGCACCTATTTGGCAAACTTTTTTTTGTTGTGTTTGTAATTGTCAAGACAAGGTTTGTATGAAAGATTTTTTTTGGAAAATCCACCGGGAAAGTCGGAAATTTGGATGTTGTTTTTGTATGAAATTCACCCCGGGCGACGCCGGGCACGAACGGCTTGCCAAATAGAATTGATTCTAGTCGCCCCTTCCAAAAGGTAGTTTCGTATGGAGAAGAATGGGCAAGAAACTCCACCGTTACTCATTTAAAATGTTTTTCAATAGTTCGTACACATTAATTATATAATTATATGTGTGAAGACCATGCACCTAGAATAAAAAATAATTAAATTTGAACCAATGACAGATAAATTAATTATGTCATAGATAAATGGTGCTCACATATTTACAAACATAGTAAAAGTGTACGACATAAACAATCTTAATAACCAAATAATTTACTTTTACTTGACACATATTTCTTCCATAATTACTTCCATTTATTTTAACGCCTTCAAGAATCTCGGACGGACATTTTGATAAAGTAATCTGAGGCAATTTTCTTGTGGAACTCAAGTCTACTCTACGGGGACGTGAAAAAAAAATGATCCAGAAATGGCCACTTGGAACAACAATGGTGATTTAAAAACACAATAGAGATGTGGGGGAACTGATGAATTGACAGTGTGTGCAGAAAAGGGATGTGATGCGACTGATTTCCTCTTTTTTTTGTTGTGTAAATATTGGGTTGAGATAAGTGTTTGAGTTCGGAGAGAAGGACCGATATGAAATGATTCAATTTAATATTTGTATAAATATTGTATTACTATTGAATAAAATGCTTCCTAGGCTTTATTTATAATACTAGCTACTGCCCGCAACTTCATCCGCGTAATATTTCGGATCCCGACCCACCGCGTCGCATCCCATCGCCCGCCCACGCTATTACTTCGTTTTCGCTTAGCGTTCTTTCTGACTATTTTTCTATCATGCTCGGCTCCTAAGGGTCGAAGCGTGATGTTAAATAGCCTATAACTTTTCTCAAAAATTGGGCTATCAAGAGCAAAAACAATTTTTCAAATCCGACTGATAGTTTCAGAGATTAACGCGTTCAAACAAACAAACTCTTCGGCTTTATTATTATTAGTATAAGAATAGATACATAGATAAAAACGACAGATTTATAGATTGGTGATTATGACTATGAATTATGAATAACCTCAGTACAGATAATATTTTCCAAGTACAAAAACTAATGACACATTTTAATTGTTTCACACTCTGCTGAAAAGGGCACATAAATATTAATTGCCAGTTTCCAATGCAATATCGACACCCCTCACTAGCTCGCGTGCGGGCCATAGGGAGCAAAATGTGCAAACAATTAGAAAGGAGTTCTTTTTTGCGCCCTACTCTAGGGGTGACTCACAATAGCACTTTATGTCAACGACAGTTCGCTTCTATTTAAATGCGGCCGGCTTTAACTTGCACTAGACATCTGCTACTTTCACACCGACCGTAAATTATATTGTAATGGCACTGGAATATAATCGGATCACCTTTTTTTTTGTTTTGGTGATAAATGAATCGGATTTATTTTTGTTTTTAATATCTGCCTGGGAAAAATGAAAATGTTTTGTATTATTTTTGATGCCTCTGTGTCCTGCGGGGTAATTACGTAACACACTAATAGTAGGAATGGGTTTCATTTTGACAGTTCAACAATATTCATTGCGTTATTTACGTTTTTGAGCAGACAATTTTTTCGAACATATGAAGCAATGGATTAGCAATAGGCTTCAAAATGATTCAGATTGTGATAGATCGTGTGTTACGTAATTAGGTTGCTACTTTTACAATTATTTAGGTATGCAATTGAGCATTATGAATCTATATTTATTAGGCATCAGGTAAGGTATTTCTGTACATGCAATGATGTATGCGGTTGTATGCGTAAATTAAGAATGTCTACTGAGAGCTAATAACGCAAACTAAGTAACTATACATATTAACCAATTCTGTGTATTGAGTGATTAGATACTATAAGCGAAATGTATAACAATGGCATTCATACAATATCTAAATGATATAGAAATATTCAACATTACCAAAAATACAAAAACACGAGATCAAAGTAAACTATAGAGAATTAATATCATCTATCGATTCAAACAATATTGTTCAAGTCGATACAAAGGAGGGTGACAAGCTCACCCCGCGCGTATGTAAATGTATTCAAAAAGATTCTTTTGATAACGGTCTTTTGTAAAAGCTGAAGTACGACCTAAAGTCCCATTTTTCTCCTAAATACATAAGCACTGGCAATCGGAAAACTCAACGCGGGATCCACTCCGTGTGAACCTATTCGATCTCATGCATTTAAATTCAGAATTAGTGGAAAGCCCCGCCGCAGACCGACTTTTTGCCGAAGGTGAGCAAGCTATTCCTCGGAGTTCTCTTTAATACCGCTTTCATTGAAAACGTGATTGATTTAATGGCCTTTTGTATACTATAAAAACTTTATAACTCAGCTTCGCTTTTAGAAGTGGCAAAATGAAAATAAAAAACAGTGATTTTGTTTTAAAAGTTTTTGCTTTTCGAACAGAAACCAGTATCCACGTCTTTCCATTTTGTAAGCGACGCGACGTGGTGTGACAAAATAAATAATCTATCCGAAGACAGCCCCGTGTGTGGCAGGCAGAAAAATGTATCTGGGACATAAAAGGATGTTGGAGGTCGGTTCGTTACGTTTTGTCGGTCCCAGGGGCGTGCCTTGCGCGGTGGGCTAGTAGCACTGTAGGTACATGAATGTTTTATGCTAGCGTCACAATTCAGATTTGTATCCACTAGTGGAATAAGTTTATAGCCCGCTCTTGTCCCACGTCGGGCAATAAAGGGGCGTGTTTATTGTTTTTCGTATTGCGAGTTCAAGGTTTGGCCTCTCCGGCGAGATTTTATTGCTCCTTAATTGTGCTATAAAGTAATGCTATGATTAAGTATAGCGCTTTTGATGAAGAATATTTGATGATTGTATTTATTACGCCTATTAGGTATAGGAACCAACAGCAATACGCGTTAAATAGGTACCTACCATATATTTGACGCGACTTAAGACCAGCACCCTAATTACGTAACACACTATCTATCACAATCTGAATCATTTTGAAGCCTATTGCTAATCCATTGCTTCATATGTTCAAAAAATTTGTCTGCTCAACAACGTAAATAACGCAATGAATGTTGTTGAACTGTCAAAATGAAACCCATTCCTACTATTAGTGTGTTACGTAATCACCCCGCAGGACATTACCAATACTATCGTAAGTACCTACTTACTCGTACAGTTCGGTTTGAGTAATCTACTTGTCTTGTTTGATTGAGTGAGGATAAAAGTATGTCAGCCTGTGTAAAAACAATTTCAAAACACACAATGTAAAAGAAAACGACCCTTATTTTTTTGTAGTTTTTCCGGGTCAACACTTGTATGAGGAAAATAATCATTTCCTCTCTGTGACGTGATTAATTTAATATTTATTTATACGCTATTGTGTAACGGAAAACTTTCCACTATACATCGCTTATGGCTCCGTTTTGTAAACAAAAAAAAATATTAATTATTTAAAATTGTCTAGACGTAACCTTACTATTTACAGTACTTTTGAATTCATTATAAGATTTCATGAATAACAAAACGAAATTGTCTACAATTTACTAATTACGTTAAAAAAGAAATGCAAGAAAAATACTCGTGCTTTCCATTTCTCCTTTACCTGTACCAACCCAAATTAATTATCTCCACGAAAATTTTTAAGAAGTTTCTATAACAATACCTACATCGTCGTTTAAATTAACCTTAATTTAATTGTTGAATTAACCTTTAAGACAATATAGACTATTGAACCATTTAATAATTAATATAGGGTTAGATTTCAGAGGGTCGATATGAAAGGGTTACAGATATAGGCAAATAATCCTACAATATGTACGTACATGTGTAATCAAGTAAACTTCATTAGCCATTTGATTCTCTATATTTATACATAGAACGAATATAATATACTGGGGTTTGACTGTGTTAATTTAAGATGTTGTCGGATTATATCAATCTATTAATGTACCTTTCTTTGAAGGGGTTAGAACACAGGTTAACTGTTCATATACGGGGTGTTGTGGTCTTGTTGGTTGTCCAGGTTCTTTAACTACCAATCCAAACTCTCGTTTATATATTGGACATTTCAGCTAGTTTGACGGTAATCCAGCAATCGATGAAGCTCAAGTCTAAAACTGTATCTGAAACTATTATAAACACTGGATTCCTTATCCAGCCTAATTTGAATGAGTTGAAAGTTCAGATTACAATAATTGACAATGGCTACTTTTAATTAGAATATCAACAAGTAGTAAGAAATTACTGACTTCTATAGTAATAGGTACAAACTTTTAAGTTTTCACACATGAACGATGCCTACATGAGTGTTACCCAATGTAGACTTTAAAATGCCCCCCCACGCTGTAAGAAACTATTTGTAACTATGCTTAAGCTGAGAAAGGGCAAATAATGGGCATCTTTGCGTAATTTGAATAAAAATACTCGACAGTAAAATTGACAAACTTCAACAAACGAGATACTCAAAAAAGCTGACTGTAAATTTTATGTTACATTTTGTTGTAAAGTAAAATTGTTTTAGTACTTTTAAGTGAAACGTGACAAAGCAGACTTTATTTTGTTTTTGTATCATATAGAAAAAATAAATTTGAATTTGTATGTGTTTTTCCTGTTCCATTCTCGTTGTTAATAATTTAATAACACTTTAATTTGCATAACAAGACCGCCCATTGTATCACATTCTTTTCGTATAGTATTTTGGTGTTTTCTTCCCCTTATTTGGTATGCAATATAGAATACTCTATCTATATAACACTAGACCAAGGATCTATCCATTTTATGAGCAAAACCTTCACCATCCCTTATAACCCAGCAAAGGCTACATCTAGCTAACAGCTAGGTATAGTAAACAAAGAAAATATATATCACCAACACGTGAGCCTGAAATTACTCCAAATCTGGCACTAGGCTGAATCCCCGGCCATACATACAAAATATGACATTTCCCTTTATTCTGACCGTGGTGTACATAAAGCATATTCGTATAAAAAACGAATAGGGATTTTTTGCGGGGGTCCGGGTTAAAACATTTGTGATATGAAGGACACCTCTACAGGTTTATGTCTGTACATACATATGTATGTATTCATATGTGAGTGGCATGTTATGTACGTCTTGTTATGCTCGTGGGTCGTGTAGGAACATGTTTTTGCTAGAGATTGCAGTCATGAAAAAAAAGATTACGAGATTCGCAAAAATATTGTGTGTATCTCGGGAGTGCGGTAAGAAGAATGAGGAAAATATGATGCAAATGCTTTGAAGCTATGTTTATTATCTTGACGAGGTAAGATTTTACATAAGGAAGTTTGTTATTTTATTAAAAACGATAGAATAGCTTAGACTCGCTTAAGGTCATAGTTCAACCACAGTCATGCGATTCAGCGCACAAAAACTCTGTCTGAATCTCTTAGGACAAAACTTAATTAATAGGAACTAACTAAAGATCAAATGAAACCCACAAAATAAATTGTCAGTTTTGTACCGAAGTTCTAATAAACCCAGTATTGATTGAGCGTTTAGAACTAATCAATAGGTCCATTAGTCGGCCAAAGTCAATCCACGGCACTTTGCTCGCGGAAAAACAAAGCCGTCACGGAACGAAAACCAATTATCTTCGCTTCAGCCTTAACCTATTGAATCGAAATAAAATGTAGAAAACACCAGCCAGATGATTGGTTATTACTTTTCCTTACCGCAAAACCTATTGACTTCCAAATTGGAGCCGCCGTCATAACTTCTTGTCGATTCGATATAAACCGTGTGACTGTTCAGAGCATTGAATACATGTGATATTACCTTTGGTGCTCTCCACGACGCAGTCTAATCTCCAGAGAAGCAGGGCCGCGTATACCGTAAGTAGCATCTTGCCACCGCGGGAGCAAAATAATTCACTTTTATGGCCCATCTTCATACACAGCCAAATGTTCGGCAATGCCGCCCTTTATAGGCGAAAGTCGAAACATCACACTTTGTTGCTCGAAACAAAAGTCGTCGCGACACTAAACGTTATGCGACAGTTACGACGAACACTTTTACTGCAGCGAATTTATACCGAGCGACAAAAGTAATTTGTGTAGTATACGATGCATTGACACTGCCTTCCGTTTTATATTTCTTTGTTGTTTTATCTGTAACAAAAGAAAATGGAGTTATGGACGGTTTTTGTTGAATTTTCACAGTTTAAAACGATTCATTGGTTTCGACACCACAAAGTTAACGTAGCATAACGTTTGACATAGCACCAGCCCCTGCAGTCTCGACATTAGACAGCAACAAAAATCGGTCGCTAAGTCGTATCGTTGTCAAACTCCTTTAATAGATTTTCAACCTTACGCTTTCGAATTAAAGTTGAAAATCTATTAAAGGAATTTGACAACGATGCGAGTTAGCGACCGATTTTTGTCGCTGTCTAATGTCGAGATCGCAGGGCCAGGTTGCGTTCAAATGGCGTATTCACTGTTTTGGAAGCTCAGATAAAAAACATATCTTCTAAATATTGCAGTATGATAGACAAACTTTGGCAAGTGTTCATAATGCTAGCTCGGGAGAAAAATATTCGTGCTAAGTACTGAAAATAAAGAAAATTTGAACTCAGGTGGTGGATTAGTAATGCTAAAGTAGGTTGTGGCAGCTTGTAATAACAAAACATTTACGATAAACCGCTTTCTTTAAAGCTTACCTTAGTAAAAGAAAAAGAAAATTTACGAAAAATGTCGACGAAGGAAAACTAGCATTGAAATTTTGTGTACACTTTACATAGTCCATGTGTTGCTACAAAAGAAAATTGTATGTTTTGAAATCGCGTCATTACTGTGCTTGTGCTTTGGCACTATTGTATGTTTTAATAATATTACTTAACTGGTTGAAGCAGACGTTCGACCAGCAGCGGGGTAATTGCGTAACACACTTTCAGTAACAATGGCTTTCATTTTGACAGATTAACAACATTCATTGCGTTATTTACGTTGCTGAGCAGACACATTTTTCAAATATATAAAGCAATGGATTAGCAATATCCTTCAAAATGATTCAGATTCTCATTGATCCTGTGTTACGCAATTAGGGTACCTACTGAAGTAGAACAAAATCGGGGAGGTTTAAACAAAGGGTTAAATTATATTTTAACCCAATCGTGACATGTTCATTTGGAAATGACGTTCTGGGCAATGTTCCACTTCTGAATTTCACCAGAATATTTCCTAAGAGACAAATTGTATTTATTGCAAAAGATTTAACAGGAGTAATTTATGTAGTTTAATATTTTTATTTTGCAATTGGACGGAAAATAAAATATGTACAATGGGTCGGGTTTACCAATCATGTAGGAATAAAAGGATTAAAAAATACTTCATGCGAATATTTGTTCAAATATTATAACAACTTTCCATAGCGTAGCGTAAGGGTGCTTGTTTAAATGAACAAATCCGCTGGATCCGTAATAATTTTTTTTTTTATTACCTTGATCAATATTGAGTTAGTTATCCTGTAGGTACAGAACAGACTTTGGTAGCCAGACTTTGGTTGGCCTGGCGAGATATAATGATAGTATACAGCTTTTGCTATCTTATAAGCACGTTTGTGTGTTCTGCGTGCTATGAACCTAGAGTATGTTCGTACCGGTACGATGTCTTCTGCAGGCTTTGACAGCAAAGGTTCAGTACCTACCTCAAAGTTGAAAGAGATTCAGGAAAGCTAAAAGCTTTATTTACTGACTTTAAAAAAAAGAACAGCACTCTAATGCGTAACACGCTATCAATCACAATCTGAATCATTTTGATTGCTAATCCATTGCTTCATATGTTCGAAAAATTTGTCTGCTCAAAAACGTAAATAACGCAATGTATGTTGTTGAACTGTCAAAATGAAAACCTGTTAGTGTGTTACGCAATTACTCCGCATTCGATGAGTTTTTTATTTTTATTTTAAGTGACATATTCGACACTTTCCAAAACCAAGTAGAAATTAATATTTCAATTTTGACACGCTTTTGCCAAGCCGCGGTACTTAGTTCACCATTTGGATTGAAATAATAAAAACTATCCGATCTTAAAATAAACTTCTGTACTAAAAACTTATTCATGGTAGGTAATCACAGGTAGAAACTAAGAATATCAACGTAGAATCTTCACTTACCGTAGTAATTGCCATTAACGGAAATTGCGCTACTTTCGTGAACAATTTTCATGTCACAATAATAGGTACAGATTAACATCATGTTTATTGCCACGTATTTACCTACTAATGTAATGTTCACAATTAGCCTTCCTTAATCTTTGAAACTTGTGGAAAGTTTTGGGAAATTCTAAGTACAGTTCAATGTTTAGGTAATTTTGTTTAAAAGTCATTTGAACTTAAATACTAAGGATCATTTTAGTTTGAACTTATACATATTATGCTAAAAGATATAGCCACTTAATAGTTATGGGAATACATTAGTAATCGTAATCCTAATTTAATATTATAAATGCAAAAGTGAGTTTGTTTGTTACGCTTTTATGCTAAAACGGCCGAAAAGATTTGGCTGAAATTTGGCACATAAGTAGATCATGGCCTAGGTTAGGACATAAGCTATTTTTGATGCCTGCCTGAATCGCAGACGAAGTCACGGGCAACAGCTAGTTTATTATAATAATATTGATTTATGTTTGTTTATTTGACCTTTGACTCTCAGTAAATTGAGACTTCACTATGGTTAAAACTATCTAACTGTCACATTGGTCTTGACTGAACCATACAGGGTTAGCTTTCAAAGACCTGCCAAATTTTAAATCTAAGGTCTCTTAATTAAATCGTTATGGTGTGTTAAACATTACAATCAACTAAAAATAAATGAAAAATATTCAATTGAAAATTGGCCTTTGTCGTGCCGGACGGCAACCAATACAATAATGCGGTTTCGTGTTTGTATGTATGCGTTCCCAAATTATGTTACAAGTACTTATAAGCGCACGCGGTCTAGGTTGTTGAACTGAATTGATTTCCACACGTTCTGTCTTTAGAAGCGGACAGGACTAAAAATGTTATAAAAAATATATTTTATTTTATTTTATAATTTATAAATATTATCGATTCTGTATCATCTCTGAAAATTTGCCAGGTGTTTGAAAACTAACCCCGTATAGTGCAGTCAATACCAATGTAACAGATAGTTGTAACCTTAGTGAAGTTTCAATTTACTGATAGTCAAAAGTCAAAAGTGTTATAGTAACCTAACCATGTACAAGACCGACAAGACCGACAACATGCGAAGCCAATGTAAACGCTGTCGACGTGGCTGAATTCTGGTCGAAGAATATCAAAGCATAAATAGACCTTGTGGTTTTATGACGTGCAAATGGCATTCAACTTAATGGCGGCTAAGCAATTACGACATTGACTTAACCTAAAATAGTTATTTCCAAATAAAAGCCCAAAAGCCTGACAAGGTGTCTCTGATCAAGGAGTGTCGTGTTACCCAGTAACTGGGTTGTAGAGGTCAGATAGGCAGTCGCTGCATGTAAAATACTGGTGTTCAGCTGCTTCCGGTAAGACTGGAAGCTGACCCCAACATACTTGAGAAAAGGCTCGGCAGATTGATAGAGAAATTCAAGCATTCATAGCATTATCTTCCATCAAAAGCCAAATAACTCAAGTTCTAAAACATAAAAAAGATTTCCTTCAGTTTCTTTAGATATTTGTGAATGGCGTTTGAAAGACGGTTACCTACTTGAAAATATTAACGTAGTGGAGAGGCGGACGTCAAGGGCTGCAAACTCGACATGTTACAGAAGTACTCTTTGGAGCCTCCTTGAGAATGAAGTCCTCGTCGTGAGGAAGCTTATATCCTTTACTTAAATGATGTATAAAGTACAAATAAAGCTGACTTGTAAGACTGTTATTAACACTTTAATTAGCGCAAACAATTATTTAATAAAGGTAGGTATAGTCAATCTGAGGAGCTTGCGGCTAAACGACACAGCCGCCGGGGTCGATCGAAGGTTAAGCTACGCTTGCCAAGGTCGGTTCGTGGATGGGTAACCATCAATTATACATCGAGACCCCTCCGTGCCTCGGAAAGCACGTTACGCCGTTGGTCCCGACTGTCACTCGTAGATCTTTGAAAGCCGTTACGGGTAGTCAGAACCCCAAAAGTCTGACCATCAGTCCTACCGAGGGATATCGTGTTACCCAATAACAGGGTTTTGGAGGTCAGATAGGCATTCGCTCCATTTAAAATACTGATATTTAGGTGCAACCGGGCATACTGGAAGTTGACCCTAATATACAAATTGAAATTAGGGAATGGTTGGTCAGATTGATTGATTGATTGAGATATAGTCGATTTCGTAGCCCGTGTTGACGATTTTCATGGTATTATGAGGAAGAGCACAGCCCAGATAATGGGTAGGTTGCGCGGAAGCTCCAACAGCATCCTAAAAACTTTATTAGACAAAGTGGACAGTCCTTTACAAGGCAGTGGGTACGGAAGCACGTGGAACGTGTGTTGGGCCACGTAATTTTTAGTTGTTTTTAGTTTTGTGAAAATTTACTAACATAGCTTTTTAAGTAATCCTTACTAATACTATATGGATTGTGGGTGCTAGTAGTCCGAAATATTTTATATATATATATATATATATATATAAATAATTACTGGGAAACAACTTTTATTTTTGGTGTGAAAATTTGCTGTTGGCGGTAGTGCGTAATGAAACACACGCAAAACATTGTGCTAATGGGTGCATGCAACGGTACAGGGGTCGTGGGGGTATTTAAAGTTGTATTATACCATTAAAAACTTGGATTTTTAAAAAACCTCAGTAAAAGTTGGAATTTCAACCTTCAATATCTCCGTAACCAGAAGGTTCCCGGGCATGGTCCTGTACAAAAAAAATATTATAATGATGGGGAGTACAAGAGACTCTCGTCTTCGTTAAGTGACTTTATATGTATATATATAACTTCTTCATTACCCTAAGGTTGAATGTCTCTTGCACATCATAAAACAAGAGACCATTTCAGACACCTATCTACATGGTCCGCAAACATTATGACTATATTTTTATTTATACATTGACATTGATGAATTTTATATATACAATGACATGAGTATTTACTTTGTAAAGAATTATATTTTTTTAATTATACTCAATACTCAATATATTTCTTGCTTCCACATACGAACTATGTGGGTAATTTTTTATTCATTTCATTCATTAATTCATTTCATTTCATATTCATTCATTATTGTGAATGTGAGGACTATGTGGGTCATTGCTTTTTTGTTTTTTTTTTCTGAGTTAGTTTTAATCATGATCTGGCAGTTTGAGTAATTTATGCGGCCTACCCAAATGTCATTTCTTTGGTATTGTGCGTTGAATCGTTGAGCTCTTTAAGTTCCAAGTTAAGGTGCACGATGACTGACAAATGCGTGCACTGACTGGACAGGTCCACTCAATCTGTGTGATTCTTTCTTCAAAAGACCATTTCAGACACACACACATTTCAGTTTACATGGTTTTCACATGAGCTGACCAAGGTCTGGACTTTAAAAGAGACTGTGACCTCTGAGATTGTTTCGACCTCTCTTAGAGTAGTCTCAGATAGGAAACGCCGACCTCATCCAGTTTAAATAATATGATTGACGTGTAAAAGTTTTTGTACAAACCTACTTACAGAAATAAAATAATTTATCATTTAATAACGTCTATATGTCTATATGACACTTAAATAGTTTAGACCATAGTGAAGTTTAACATAATAAGTAATTGCGAGGTCGACTATGCCTACTTCTATTTACTAACGAACGAACGAACGAATTTTATTTATGGTTATCAAAAGAGTAAAGGCAAATATTATTTTCATTTCCTTATCCTAATCCTAACTTCCTAACTAATATTATAAATGCGAAAGTAAGTTTGTTTGTTTGTTTGTTACCTTTTCACGTCTAAACCACTGAACCGATCATCCTGAATTTTTGCATATACGTTGTCAGGTGTACAGAAACGGACATAGGGTACCTTTCATCCCGCAAAAAAGTACTGTTCGCCAGGAAAACAACAATAACGTCCTTATGATAATAGATGGCGCCACGTGTCTTTCGAATCATGATTGAATTATAACCCAAATTGTACCGGACGGGCGTGATCGCTGGACTCGATATATGTTCAAGGAGGTCGTAGTACCTATCTCGAATATACAGCATCGAGATAGGCCCCTCACTGTCTCAGCGCGCTGACGTCCTGCACCGACAGGTTGCAGTTATTTTCCGTATGTGACTATATCCCGAAGTCTATGTGGAAGCGGGTGTTTTTGGCGAAATGATACAACATAGGATAGTTTACAAGTACACAGAGTTATTATGGAAGTACTTACAGGTCCGTTCAGGTTATTTACTATAAACTACTTAAGCCTTTATTTTGGCTTTCCGATGACTACAAATGATGGACTTTCCCTGTTTACTAAGGTACGGCCAATCTTTACCTTAACGAGAACCCTGTTTTACTTCCTCAATAAAACTTTTGAAAGCGTTTATTTTTACTAAGATCCTGATACAATATTTGTCGAAATACATGGAATTTTACAAGTGTTGGGTGATTTTAATGTACTTTTAGGCAGGTGACAGCACTGCCTATATATTGAAATTACAATAACAATAACATTTAAATAAATGTTCGGAGATATAACGCCTTGAATGGCTAAAACTAGAATTTATCACAAAATAATTGTCTTATTATCTATATTACTGCAAAATTACTAAAACAATCACATTCATATTACGCAGCCTTCAAGGCTGGTCTATTTACCTTTAACATTTACGCATTTAAAATACAATAAGTTAAAACCTCGGGGCGTGAAGCGCCTCCGAACGAGCGTCAGTTAAACCGACTTCACATGGTTATAAACATAATCTATTACCCCAGCTAAGCAGGCCTTTCTTAATGGTTATCGATCAAAGGGGTTACGTCCAGGGCTAGGTCTCGGTCTAGTGTACCTGGACGCACCAAAAAACTATGTACTTCTCAATTTATGGCCTACTTAACTGAGATTTTACATACATAAAACGCTATCTTGTAGCTAATTATATTTGAAACTATAAAACTAAGTTAAATACATGCTTTGAGCAGACTACGAACTATTTGGGTGACATCGTCGCGAACATCTCTCCCGCCGTGCAGTGCAGTGACGACTCGTAGCGACGTCGGTGCGGCGCTGCATGACACCGGTGAGCGACGATAGCAGTCGCGACGCTCTCCGCCGCGATGCTCGCCGCCTCGTTGTCTCGTTGTCCCGATGTCTCGTCACTTAGGAAGTGGGACGAGTTTCTTCACCGGACGCTTTAAGGTGCCGCCAGCAGTGCGCACCTCAGCAGTCCGGACTTCTCCGTCGGCTCCGGGGAACACGGCGACTATACGGCCTCGCGGCCATGTATTGCGAGGCAGCTGACCATCGGCGATGAGTATGGGGTCACCGATTTGAAGTTCAGGCCCGCGGCTGTGCGGCTCCCGCCGGTTTTGAAGCTCCGGCAAGTATTCTCTGACCCAGCGACGCCAAAACATATCGGTTAGGATTTGTGAGCGTCGCCAAAGTCTTTTGCTGTCAATGTCTTGTTCGGTGAACACGCCGGGTGATGGTAGTCTGGCCGACCCACCGAGTAAAAAGTGGTTCGGTGTGATCGACTCGTCGTCTTCGCTGTCTACGGAAACATGTGTCAGTGGCCGGCTGTTTACAGTGTACTCTGCCTCACATATCAGTGTGGACAACACCTCTTCGTGTGGGTGTTTTTCGAGGAGCACAGTGTATAGCGCGGACTTTACGCAGCGAACGAGACGCTCCCAAGCGCCTCCCATGAATGGCGCGGATGGTGTAATAAAGCGCCACACGATGCCTCTGCGACTGGCCTCCTCTCGGAAGGCTTGTCGTAGCTCTTTGTCGGCGCCGTGCATGTTGGTGCCGTTGTCCGAATGTATTTCGGTTGGGCAGCCTCGACGGGCAGCGAACCGGCGCAACGCCAGTATGGCGGAGTCTGCGCTGAGGCTAGCGGCGATCTCGAGGTGGACAGCTCTGGATGTGAGACAGGTGAACAGGGCTACGTACCTTTTCTGGTGCTGACGACCGACGGTAACGGACAGTGGTCCGAAATAGTCCAGACCGGTATAAGTGAACGGCCTCTGGTGATGAGCGAGCCGCGTTCTGGGGTGGTCACCGGTCGCAGGCACGGGTGGTTGTGCCTTACGAATGCGACACTGCAGACATCGTGCCAGCACCATCTTCGTTGTTGGTCGCATTTTAACGACCCAGTAGTGTTGTGGTACCTCGTTTATAGTGAGTTCTGTCCCACTGTGCTGTAGATCGCGATGTGTCCAGTCTATGTATAACTGGGTGATGCGATGGTCACCGTGTAGTATCGGTGGACGTTTTACCTCTTCAGCTATTTCGTTAGTCGCTGCTATACGGCTTCTCAGTCGTATGATGTTGTCTTGCATTTCTATTTGCAGCGGCCGTAGTCGACTGTCTTTGTCCAATATCTTCTGTTCTCGCAATTTCGCTATTTCCGTAGCGAAAGACTGATTTTGGATGACTTGGACCAGTATCTTCTCTGCTTCTTGGAGAAACTCGGCTCCTATAGTTTGAGCTTTGGGTTCTGACTTCTTTGTAGTCAGTTTCCGAGAAGGTGGCGCAATTTTCTTCTTCTTTCGCCAGTCAGGATCTTTTTCCTCGTTCTGTCTAGTCCTCTTGTAGAACGTCTTTTCTGTCCGTTGTCGGCAGAGAGACACGAAACGTAGGACGGTTGCCGTTGCCCGAAGCAGTCGTTCCCATCTTGAAAACCTTGCTGGATCGGGTATGACTTCGGTGAGTTGTCGAATGTTGGTTTTCTCGACGGAGGTGAGGGTCCTTTCTTCCCCCGTCTCGGCTGAGACTGGAGGTTTCTCGGTTGGCCATGAAGACGGTTCTTCGTAGAGAAAGTTTGGGCCACTAAACCACTCATGATGTGAATCAAAGTGGTGTGGTGCGTCACGAGTAGCGATATCGGCGATGTTCAGTTTTGTTGGTATCCATCGCCAATCTTCAACTTTGCTGTTCTCTTCTATAGCGGCTATGCGATGAGCGACGAAAGGTTTGTATACTCGTGCTCCTCTTCTGATCCATGTCAGGACGGTTCTACTGTCTGACCAATATGTCACCGATGCGGGCTTGACGTCGTGCTCGCGTATTACAGCTGCGGCCACGCGGGTTCCCATGACCGCGGCCTGCAGCTCGAGGCGTGGTATTGATTGTAGCTTCAGTGGTGCTACTTTCGCCTTTGCCATGACTAGGCTGACTCGATGGACGCCTTCTGCTGATGTGGTTCGCCAGTATACCGCTGTCGCGTACGCCATTTCGCTTGCGTCGGTGAACACGTGGACCTGTATTTCTGTAGCTTCGCTATATCCTGGATAGCATCTTGGTATGCTGATGCACTTGAGCTGTTTCAGGTGCTGTACCCAACATTTCCATTGGGTCGCCAGGTCTTTATCGAGTGACTGATCCCAATCGACTCCTCGCCTCCATGCCTCTTGCAGGATCTGCTTGGCTCGAATCGTTACTGGTGAGGCGAGTCCGAGTGGGTCATAGAGTGACATGACGATCTTCAGTGCCTCTCTCTTGGTTGGCACTTCCTTTTCTAAAACGCCTACAGGTAGGCGTGCGAGCGTCAAGTTGAAACCCAACGTATCTTCGCCCGGTCTCCATATTAGGCCGAGTATCTTCTCTGAATTTTCAGCGTTTCCGATACTGACGACTTCAGTTCGACTCTGCTTCGGGTCCAGATTTCCTATTACTTGGGCGCTATTCGATACCCATTTTCTAAGTTCCAGCCTTGCCTGATGGTGTATTTCTTTTACAGTTGTGGCGATGCGCGTCGTTTCTTCAACTGTTTCGTAGCTGTCGAGGTAGTCATCCATGTAATGATTGTGAATGATGGCTTCGACCGCCTCTGGATGCTCCTTTATGTACCTTTTCGCGTTCCAATTTTTCGCGAAAATGGCTGTGCAGGGTGAACTTGCTGCACCGAATATGATGGACGTCATACGGTATTCTTCAGGCGCTCCTTCTCTTCTATTGCCTCTCCACAGGTATCGGAGTGCGTCCCTGTCTTCGCTTCGCACCTTTACCTGCATAAACATCTCTGCTATGTCACCTGAGATGGCTATGCGGTGTCGGCGGAATCTCATCATGACGCCGGGTAGTGACTGCAGCAGGTCTGGTCCAGTTAGAAGGAAGTCATTTAGTGACAGCCCTCTAGATTTCGCAGCAGCGTCATGAACTATTCGAAGCTTTTCAGGCTTCATGGGGTTGAACACGTCGAAGTGTGGTAAGTACCACGTTTTTCCTGGTGTGTTCGTCTTGGGCGCCTTCTCTGCGTATCCCTTTTGGAAGAGAGAGTCCATCTGTTCTGAGTATCTATCTCGAAGGGCAGGGTTGCTATCGAGCTTCTTTTCTGTTGAGACGAGCCTCTTGAGTGCTGTCCCGTAACTATCTGGCATATCTACATGTTCGTTCTTCCACAGCATGCCTGTTTCTATATGTCCATCCTCTAACTGTCGGATGTGACGGTTCAGAATATCTTCTGCTTTCTTCTCAGGATCGGAGTCTGGTCGTCGCGGATTAATGATTAGTGATTCTAATGCGAAAAATTCACGAAGTTGTTCGTCGAGGTCTTCATCGCTCGCTGTTAATCTGTTGACGTAGTGCACTTGGTGACCTAGGATTCTAGTATGCGCGCCGTGTAAAGTCCAGCCCAATGTGGTGAGTGAAGCGACGGGCTGGTGTTTCGGGCCTGTTCGTATTTCGCTGGCCAGTAGAAGATGCCAGTTGTCCTGGCCGATGAGGATCTTCGGTACGCCAGTGTTGTATATAAGATGTTGTCTTAGGTCATTCAGGTGGTTGCAATTTGCGATGTCCTCCTCGTTCACTTTCTGCGGTGTTAAGTTGAGCCTCGGTATGGTGCGCGCTCTGAACGGCACCTTGTTCTTGATTGGGCTCTTAAGAGTGACTGTGATTCTTCGTGAATGGGGGGTGTCGATCATGTTGTTACCGATCGCACCGATCTTCAGAGGGTCGATAGGGCCCTCTGCCCCGATTTCCTTCGCTAGATCTTCGTCGATCAGGGAAACGGTTGATCCATCGTCGAGAAGCGCGAATGTGGATGCTTCTCCCGCCGGTCCGATGACCTGAACCGGTACTATCTTGAGATAGGCTTGGCTAGATGTTGTTCGCGAACTGGCTACCGTTTCCTGAGACTCCTTCTGTTCCTGGGCAGGGGGCTTCTCTATACCCTCTGCTGTGAGCTTCTTCTTATAGTGAAGAAGCTGATGGTGCGTGGCTGTGCACCCCTTGACCCCACACTTCTTCAGCTTGCAAGCGTGACTGAAGCGACGGATTCGCAAGCAGCGAAAACACAAGCCGATTTTCTTCGCGAGTTCCCATTTCTTGTCACTGGACGCCTCTTTGAATTTCGTACAGTCGGAAGCGTAGTGTCCTTCTTTATCACAAACGCGGCATCTGATCGTCGGTTTGTCTGTTGCTGTATGGGTTCTCTGCGTGACACGTCTTGTTGCTGTCGCTTCAACAGGGTTGATGTTCTCCGGTGGGGCGAAGGCGCTGCAGAAGCTGGCTTGTTCTGTGATGAAGTCACTGAAGAGTGAGAGGTCCGGTAACGATTGGTACTTTTCTGTGTATATTCTGTACCACTGTACACGCAGGGAGTTTGGCAGCTTTTTTGTCAGTAGTCGCATCAGCTCGGCGTTGATCAGGTAGTGATCCTTCTTAAGCGCGCGCAGAGTTACTACGCCACTTCTGACTCGACTCGCGAAGTTGCAGATGTCCCTGGGTGTCTCGCTGCAGCGCGGTAGACCGCGGAGCCTATCGGTTTCGGCTTGAGCGATCGAATCTGGACGGCCAAATTGCAGCTCGAGTTCTCTCATGATGTCATTCGGTTTAGCGTGTCCGATGAGTTCTGAGCTCACTGTCTCGAGTGCCCGTCCTCGTAGACTTCTTCGAAGTCTTGCTGTATTTTCAACATCGTTGAAGTAGGTTCGCGTCGTTTCGTAGATGGCGCGAAAAGAAAGCCATTCGGTATGAGCTCCGCTGTAGTTCGGTAGCGTCATGATGGCCTTTGACGCCGAGGGGTGGTTCGATGTCCACTGTTCTGTTTTCTTGTCGGCGAGCGACGCTATAGCAGACGTTAACTCCGTTATGAAAGGGCGGAGTGAGTCTTCCCCCTTGGTGTCTTCTATGTGTTTCGATGGCACTATATTATTTTTCACTTCATTCACTTTAGGATTTAACAAAGGTACTTGCGTTTGGGGGTCCACTATACTAACGATGTCCACGGTGGGGGGCGGTGCCTCTCGGCTTCTGGTTCTATTGTCCCCTTCGGCGGCATTGACCTCGCTCACTGGTTCAGGCTCTGGTGCCTCTTCAAGCCAGGAACGCACGTACTCGTTGTTTGAGTTTCTATCATCCATATATTCACCGTCGGATTCTTCCTCCTCGGCTCTTTGAAGTGCTATTTGAGCGAGTTCCAACTTAATTTTCAATAAGTCTTCACGTGCTCTCGATTTTTTCCTTTGCGACCGTGTCGTTCTAATCGTAGTTGACGGCGGCCTACTATGTTCGATACGGGTGTCACCCCGGGTAGTCATCGGCATGGTACGGCTGTACGTTTTATTTAACGACTTTTCTATGAAATCACTTGGCTTCATTGTCGTATCTGAAGTTCCCTTCAATGTGGTTTCCTTCTCAGTAACAGCTGGTTGTTCTATCTGTTTCGTTACTTTGGATTGTGCCAGTACAGGTACGTCTTCGGCTTCCATTGGAGCGATAGGACGTGGTGGCAGTGGTTGCTCGATCCCTTCAGTGGTGGATGGCGAACGTGGGGGTAACTGGTGACGGATAGCTGCGGACGTATGTCCCACCTCAACATTCACTGTCCATGTTTCAGGTGCCTTGCCTTGCGATCTTGTAACTGGCATGTTAACTCAAGTGGTTGTATTTTAAGATTGAGTCCCAAAAAATTCTATGTCCCAAATTCTATTTCAAAAATTCTATGTTCCAAAAAAATCTATGTCTAAAAAAAAATCTAGTTCCCAAAAAAATCTAGGTCCCAAAAAAATCTAGGTCCCAAAAAAAATCTAGGTCCCAAAAAAATCTAGGTCTCAAAAAGTTCTAGGTCCCAAAAAAAATCTACGTCCCAAAAAAATCTAGGTCTCAAAAAAATCTATGTCCCCAAAAGATTCTATTTCTAAAGTAAATGTTCTATCTTCCAAAGTAACTTTCCACTAAGATGAGTTTTATCAGTTATAAGTCTTCAGGCATAAGTCTTCAGGCGTAACTCTTCAGGCTCAGGTCTTCAGACTTCATACATTTCGATACTATAAATCTTCTATGTTTAAAACGAATCTTCAACTATACGTCTTCAGGCATAAGTCTTCAGGCGTAACTCTTCAGGCTTAGGTCTTTAGACTTCAGGAATCTTGAAAATATCCGGTTCGACAGGACCAACAGATGTACCGGACGGGCGTGATCGCTGGACTCGATATATGTTCAAGGAGGTCGTAGTACCTATCTCGAATATACAGCATCGAGATAGGCCCCTCACTGTCTCAGCGCGCTGACGTCCTGCACCGACAGGTTGCAGTTATTTTCCGTATGTGACTATATCCCGAAGTCTATGTGGAAGCGGGTGTTTTTGGCGAAATGATACAACATAGGATAGTTTACAAGTACACAGAGTTATTATGGAAGTACTTACAGGTCCGTTCAGGTTATTTACTATAAACTACTTAAGCCTTTATTTTGGCTTTCCGATGACTACAAATGATGGACTTTCCCTGTTTACTAAGGTACGGCCAATCTTTACCTTAACGAGAACCCTGTTTTACTTCCTCAATAAAACTTTTGAAAGCGTTTATTTTTACTAAGATCCTGATACAATATTTGTCGAAATACATGGAATTTTACAAGTGTTGGGTGATTTTAATGTACTTTTAGGCAGGTGACAGCACTGCCTATATATTGAAATTACAATAACAATAACATTTAAATAAATGTTCGGAGATATAACGCCTTGAATGGCTAAAACTAGAATTTATCACAAAATAATTGTCTTATTATCTATATTACTGCAAAATTACTAAAACAATCACATTCATATTACGCAGCCTTCAAGGCTGGTCTATTTACCTTTAACATTTACGCATTTAAAATACAATAAGTTAAAACCTCGGGGCGTGAAGCGCCTCCGAACGAGCGTCAGTTAAACCGACTTCACATGGTTATAAACATAATCTATTACCCCAGCTAAGCAGGCCTTTCTTAATGGTTATCGATCAAAGGGGTTACGTCCAGGGCTAGGTCTCGGTCTAGTGTACCTGGACGCACCAAAAAACTATGTACTTCTCAATTTATGGCCTACTTAACTGAGATTTTACATACATAAAACGCTATCTTGTAGCTAATTATATTTGAAACTATAAAACTAAGTTAAATACATGCTTTGAGCAGACTACGAACTATTTGGGTGACATCGTCGCGAACACAAATTAATAGTCAAAGTCTAAATTAACGCGAGCGAAGCCGCGGGCAAAAGCTAGTTAAAAATATAACTCTCCCTTTTGTCTTTGCTATATTCGGGTAAACCCGGGTAAAACGGGTATACCCAAAACACTTGAAACCTAACATTCTTAGAATCTCACTCTCATCCCTTTATAGTTAACTGATAACTTTAATAAATTAATTACTTTATTAAGTACTTGAGTACCTAAATTAAATTGGCAACTTTAGATTGTGAAAGATCTAAAAGTTTTATTAACAAAAGCGAAAACAAAGTTAATCTTACTAAAATCAGGGATTTTGATTAAGATATCAGCAACTTTAATATTTGACAAGAAACTAGATTAGGTACTTAATTATTAATACCCAAATAGATTTTAAAATAATTGTTAAGTTTACGGTTTATCTTTCAACAGGAGGTAATAGAAAAGTCTATGAAGCTTTCCTGGTGGCCGAAATAAATAATCCGAAATGGAGTATTTTAGGATAGATATGTGTTCTTTGGTATCAAGCCAGATATTTTTTTTTTAAACCACTTAAATCGGATAGGGTAATTCTCGAGTCATCAGCACACTAACAGACAGACGTAGGAACGTAAACGTAAGAAATCTAGGTAAATATAGGTACCTATATATTATTTATTATTACTACCTTACCTTATTTATTTAGAAATATATATGTAAGTATGTATTTTTCCATATTTTGTTAACATTCAACATGATATTAAGAGCGGAGGTTTCTCATTGCAAAATTGTAGACTAAAAATGGGTAATAATTATTGGCGGTTGGTAAAATATTGTGACAGTAAAACATGAATAAGTAATAAAAAGAAAATTGGTCGGATATTTCATCCTACAATGTCAGTACAAAAAATACTCAAGCAGTGTAATAAATGAATCGGCGGTAAAAATGTTGGAATGCACAGTTAGATAAATACTTCGGGAACTCATAGGTTAGGTTGGAACTGAAACCAACTACGCGCGAGCCAAATTTGTCGCACGAACTAAGCCAGGGCACCCCGACCAAATGGGTTCGGTTAGGTTAGAATTGTAACCAAATGTAACGCTCGAGCCGAGCGAGCGAAGCGACCAGTGCCGCGACAGTGGCCGGCGAGCGCTACTGCTAAGTTAGATTTCATACCGACTAATTCAGATTTGTTAACTGCTCGTTCGGTCATATTAACTGATTAATTATTTATTTAATTATCCATTAAAATATTTGTGTATGTTATGATTATGACTCATTTTTGTTTAGTTTACTACTCAGTTTTTACTGCCGAACATGTTAATAAACATGCATTCTGTAATTTTTAATTTACCAAAACTACAATAATCAACTGCCGCATATGACGCTTTAAATCAGTGCCATTAAAAATTAATAATTCACGGCTACGGTGATTGTTACTAGGCTTTCTTCATGAATACACAGTAAAAACTAAAAGTAAAAACAGTAAGATTAATATTAAATGAGGGTTTCGATACAATATATTTTTATTTGAATTAATATATTTTTATTAAAATTTTAAATAAATAAATAAATAAATATTCACGTTTGATAGCAAATGATTTTTACCTATCGGATACAATGTATTTTTAAAACATTACATTTTGCGGAATGAAAATAAATACTTACGGTAAATGAAATCTGCGGCTAAGTATTCAAACATATGTGACGAATATTAAACTTTAAACCAAAACTCGTTATATTTACATAAACCGTTTGTTTTTGTCAATCTCCTCCCATTTAGTAGGTAATTAATTTCAAACCTCAAACCTCTTTCAGCACAATCAGGATCTTTATGCATTTGCAACTTCAGTAAAGTAGACACACCACACCTAATGAAAAGGTTCGCTTTCTATGCACGTGTCCACACGGTCACAGTGTCGGTTTGATAAATGTAGTGAATATAATGCCTAAAATATTCCCCAGGTAACGCTTACAAAAGCTATTCATACAACGTTCTTGTTTCGTTGTCCGAGTCTCCAAATACAAGAGTGAGCTTACAGAGCAGGTTTCAAATACAATTAGGTATTTTAGTTTTCGTTTTCTGTGAGAATATTATGAACAAACATGTGACATACATAAAAGAGATTTAATCATTTGTAAATAAGGTAATTTATAATAATAATATTGTAACGGTATCTACATCGCCACATGCGAGCTACACGTCACACTGAAGTCACGCAAAATCCTGCATCGCGCAAGCAGAGTTTACCGCGCAACTAGCATATATACAACGTCCCGACATCAATCGTTGGGCAGTTGCCCACCAGACACGACACCCGTCTGGTCGGAGGATCCTCCCTTTTCTATAGAGTATGAGTGAACTTACACCCTGTTCCTCATACCTCTATACTGGTGACCCCGATATTATATAATACAGGTAAGGCTCAAATGTACACGTTACTTTCAAACCTCATAAACTCAAATCGTTAATGAGTAACCAGAATGACATAATCATAATCATTCATTTGTCAGAAAATGGAACATTATGGTCTTAAGATTAGTCAACGGTATCACATCAACACATTCTGCCAAGTGTGACGTGCATTAGATACAGTCATTAATTACAGGACAGAGCTTATTAGGTTAGTATTAACATTACTGATTGCATAATTACGAATTAAGATTACCATTTGAGATATGTCGGTTAAAAGTAATATCTTATACACACAAATTATTTAGGATGTCAAAGTATAATTAAATGTCAGAGTTTCAAAGAGTAAGATGGCAAATCATAAAAGATTATAATTAGGATGTCAAAGTATCATTCAAATAGTCGTTAAAATTATAATAACATTTATGTCACAGTAGTATTTCAATGGCGGCCTGTAAAGTCGCCAGCAGGTCAAGCTACACGAAACTGTAAAATTTCTCCAAACGATTTTAAACCTGAAAATGTTGAAGGTTAAGTTCAAAATCGAATGAGTCTAATATAATAATAACGACTAAGGGCCCATTGTTTGATACATAGTTAAACATGACCAATAGTCAATTTAACAATTAGTCACTTGACAATAGTCAATAGCTGTCAAAGTTTAACTACTCTGTCATGTCTCTCGCGCATGGTTAACTTTTATAGAAAATTGTCTATTTTTAACTGTAGTTAGCTTAATCGTTTGTCAAACAACATACTTTTTAACAAATTGTTAGTTTAACTAACGCATTTTAACTATTAGTATGTTTGACTACTGATCAAACAACGGACCCTTAGTAAGTCGCTTGTGTTTTGTTAAGTTTCAGGAATCAAGAAATCTAAATGAGAGCAAAAATTATATATTATTATATTATAGATGACTGAGTAAAATACTAGTATCCAGCTGCATCGGGTTAGAATGGAAGTCGACCCCAAAAATTTAGTTGGGAACATGGCTGGGCAGATATATGATGACGCTTATAGGTGCCTGAATGGACCCGTCAAGTTTTACCCCTTCAGTATGAACATTGAAACTTTTGAACTTCATCGCTAGCGCTACTGCTGAGCATGAGGTCCTGGGTTCGATTCCCGGATCGGGCAAAGTATTATTGGGTTTTAAGTTTGGATGTTGTAATAGGCCCTGTTACATGGGACTAAAACATAACTGGCAAAATGTGGGTGTACTATAGGTACACCTCTGCCTAACCCATCGGGGAATGCTGGCGTGATATTATGTTATGTTTATATATGAAAATTACTATTCCTAGTTGGTAGAAAAATAAACACGTCGGCCTTTGTTTTTTTTCCTTTTCTTTCCCATCTATTTTGTTTTCAGACACAAACACTAAATTGACATCTGACTTAAACGTTTCCAGTCTCCTGCAGATGCAACTGTGAAAGATTATTATATTTGTAGCAATGTGACATTATTACAACGACGAATGATAAATGGATGATAATGATGACTGCTTTATTATATATTTCGTGTGACATTTATCATTCATTCGTCGACGGAAATGAAGTTTTGTATGCTATGAAGAGTTATTTTATTACTGCTTGTATGGTGCATGGGACTTCAACTGTTAGTAATATGCAGCAGATGTTTCTAAAGAAACAGGAGGCACCTTATTGTATAATAAATCAGACGAGTTAATAAGAAGCAATAGCTCCATAATTGCAACGATTAAGAAGGTCGTTAGTTGAAAATCCTAGCTTGCACTGTTGACGTGAAGTTACGTCTACTACCAAGCGTTTTAGCTTAGTTCAATTTAGTTGGAGGGTTTAACAAGGACAGCATTAATGTAAAAATCTAATTGTAAGAAATCTTTAAAATAAGTTACGATCCCCTCATTTCAAAGGGCGTTGCTATCAGATTTATCAAGAGATTAAGCATCCTCTTGAAAGCTATTATCATCTTTGATCATTTGTCGGTTCCGTTTATTGTGAAATTATGCCCAGTTAGATAATCTACTATTAGATATTGATAATAATGATGAATATTACATTAATAATAATAATGATATAATATTTATTCATAAAATTAAAAGGTATTAAAAAAAATTCAAGCAATTTTGCTTAAATGTAATTTATATTCCTAAGATTTACGTGCCTGAACTAGGTAATCCTGTGTTTCAGGCGAAAAGTATTAAAATAGTCATAAAATTAATAAAATAATGTAAAAATTGACAATAGACAAATAAATTATACTAATGTTCACATTATTGTGACATAGAAGTTTCTGGTGAAAGTTGGGTGTACTTTACACTCCTATTTGCCCTTTTGGAGGATACAGGGTGAGCTGTTGACTTACGCAATTTTTTTAAATAATCAAAATCAGTCCTTTAATCCAATTAACAAAATCATTACTCCAAACCTTCCTACCGTACCAATGATCGTGCCCATAAAACTCCAACACAGCTCATCATTATTCAACCCACATACAATATTCCTCACTGCCAACAGTTTCTAATATATCAAGTTTCAATGTAACTTTGTAACAAAATAAAAAGTTAGAGCAGCCAAGTTCCCAAGGGATCTATTCTCGTGCCATGCCGCCGGCAAGGGACGGTATTCTTAGATCATAATTAACTCGTTATGACTAGGGACATCTGTTTACGAAGGTGCCCGTACCATATTTATAGTCGGGAGCCGAAGAGACTTGTAATTTAAAATGGTGCAGTGCGATATTTTACTATCAGGTTCGATGTTTTATTGAGGTAATTTGGGTATTGATGTGTAGGTGAAAAATAAGTGGTGAAACGTAGATGTACCTGCTATAGTTATACACCTCTGCCAGACTCTTCGAGGAAAGCAAGCGTGATGTTATTGTGTGTTTATGTACGTAATGTAAACGGGTACTTCAGTTTCGTTATTTGTAGCTAGGCTGTACGGTATCGGAAAAGACCAAACCTTCGAATTATAAGTTTTAAATAACACGGCGACAAACTGTGAGAAAACCGAAAGAATATTGAAGAATAATAAAATAAGTAAGTCAGCAAAACAACCATTTATAGCCATAATTAACATATTCAGCAACTTTTAAGAAACGAATTGATGAAGAAATGTTATATCAATGAAAAATGAAACCAGTACCCTAATTGCCTAAAACACTATCAATCACAATCTGAATAATTTTGAAGCCTATTACTAATCCATTGCTTCATATGTTGGAAAAATTTGTCTGCTCAACAACGTAAATAACGCAATGAATGTTGTTGAACTGTTAAAATAAATGTCATTCCTACTGTTAGTGTGTTACGCAATTACCCCGCTGATATTGTTTCAACAACTCACGATCTCTCATTTAGTATAACATATTGTCTTCTCTATACCAGAAGAGGTTATTGCAACACGTAAACATCGAACAACAAACATAATATAACATCACGCCTTTTTTGACGGAAGGGTTGGGCAGAGGCGCACCTATAGTACACCCACATTTCGCCAGTTATTCTTATGTCCTATGTAATAGAAGGCGAGCCTATTGCCTTCAACCGGGCACAAATCCAGCCTCCGGGCTCCTACTGAGAAATTCCAAGATAAAAAATCCAATAACACTTTGCCCGACCCGGGAATTGAACCCAGGACCTCATGTTCAGCAGTAGTACTTGCGATCACTAGACCAACGAGGCAGTCTCTAACAACAAAATATGCATCCCATGCGCAAACTGCGCATGCGCATGCTGATACCATTCGCAGTTCGAAACATCACTAAACAATATCAACCAAAATGGGAAGGCCCTGGAATTTTGCCAACTACATAATCTCCCCAAAGAAGCCAAACAGCAACGTCTGAAATCACATAATTTCGACCAATAGGGATTCGTTATCTGCACCGACTCACAAGGGACAGTCACGATAAGTTAGCCAGCATGAAACGGTAAAAAACACACGTTTGTAATAAATTCTAAGCGTGTACCATGTCCTGCGACTGGATAGTACCGCCATCTGGCGCAGTATAAACTATCCGGGTAAACAGACCCAGTATTAAACGTACAAGAATTTGTGGGATAGAAGCTAGTACACATGTGGTGAATTGAAATCTTTATTTAGGTTAGGTCTTTGACTCCGTTATGTTTTCATTAGAAGGGTTTTGAACTTCAATGACGGATACGTCCCATTATTTTGTTATTATAAATTGCTGCAAGCTGCGTGTTATTATTCTAAGTTGTATAATAATTTATTACATACTAGAAACTACATCCACAGTCTTTGTTTAAGCAGACTATCGAATTGATTCGGTTATCGATTGATTGTAACAGCACTAACCTAGCAACTACCTTGTAACTGCCCCACTGCAAGGCAGACTATTCAAAGTCAAATAGTATATTTCAATTAACCATTAAAAGGCACTTCTCCTCATAGGTACAGTACGATTTAAACTTATTGGCTGCTATGTACTGCGCTATTCACTGCGCAGAACCTCACCCCTCACCCCCGCTGACACGTGAATTGGTTACTGCGCAGAGACTCGCCTCATGTTCCGAGCCGCCATCGCCATCGCCATTAAGTTTGAATCGTATTATACATAATGAGAAAAAAAGTTGATTAATCTTTTAAAAATCATTGTGTTTACTGAACGTATAAACCTGAACAATGCCGTCTAGCAATTTAGTACTCTATCCTTTTCCTAACTAAAAATCTTTTAAATCTAAAAACTTTGTACCATAAATGCAAGCGCCTCTTAATCGTTGGTGCAAAATGGCTTATGTTTGAAGAGGGATTACCCACCGTGCAGCTTTGTAGCATACATAATAAATTTGGTTCACTAACCGTGCCTTAAGTTTGTCCTCCAAACTAACTACTCGTAACTAATTCACTTATGTAATAGCTACCATCCATTATCCTTCCTCTGTTACTTTGTGATTGGTGAATAAATAAAAATGCTGCCGCGTGTATGTTGGAAAGCACAAAATTTCTGCATGGTCCCGTACCTATACAGGATAAATTTTTAACCAGTGCGCAAACTGTAACCATGAATTCAGCATATGATTCTATACCCCCTAACGTAGAAAATTTTCGTCAGTTATCATTTTTTTTATTAGTTGTTCCATACATTTCGACCGCGTAGGTATTGCACTTTTCTATGAAACAATAGATTTTTTTTTTTGATAACCGACGAGAAATTTCTGCGCTAGAGGGTCTAGAATCACGTGCTGAAATCATGGTTACAATTTGCGCACTGGTTACAAAAAATCCTGTAGAGTACTATAACATTTTTTTGGTAAGGTAAGTGACAGGCATAATTTTAACACTAGAAATTGGAACAAATTTGATCAAACACGTTTCAGATTTTATAACCCACTTCTTTTATGGGGTACTGTCTAAAATGTTATAATAAAATACCACTCGATATTCTTCAACTAAATCAGAAGAAATTTAAAACATGCATTAAACGCACACTATGTAGACAAGCATATTACACCTATAACTTGGATGATCATATCGTAGATGAATTTGCTTGGCTTAATGCTGGTTCTGCTCCACAACCACTTTGGCTCACTAGTTAAAATTTTAATTTTTGTTGTAGATCCTCCCTTTTTTTATTTTATTCTGACGTTACGAACTCAATGTTTATATTTGTTCAATCAAGTTTAATTGTTGGATACCTCAATAGATATAACGATTTTATTTCTTTTTGGTAGAATTTTTATTAATCTCTCAAATACATTGCAAAATATAGTTTTGTATAATTTAGAAGCAGTTTGTAAATTTTTTAAATGCGAGTCCATGGATCTGTTTATTATATTATTATGATGTATGTTGACTTGAAAGAGCGTGGCAGTTGAGAGTATCTTAGGCTTACTTCAATGTCTCACTGATGGTAGCGCGTGTGTTGGACCATTCGTTTCCCTACAAAATGGTTGAGCTAGATAATGCTGATCCACGCGTCATGTTCGTGAACGGGCGCCGTCGGTTGTGAATGGTCATCTCTTAACTGCCACGACTTATTTTTATTATTAATCTTTTATTTTGAATTGTTTCTTAATATTTTTTTTTCATTGTAATCGCATATAGAAGCAACAAGAATAATGTACCCAGGATTTTGTAATATCTTGATTTAAAAAGAGTGTCCTTGGAGTTTCTTGCCCGTTCGTCTCCATAGAAATCTACGTGTTGGAATGGGCAACTAGCTTCAACTTTTTGACTAACTGACCGAATCTTTGACAATTCAAAACTGTGCATGGTTTAATTGAAATAAATGCTTTGAGTTTGAGTTACCCGCGACTTTGTTTACGTGTATTTTATAATTTATATTTTTTTTTACAAATATCTAGAATAAAAAGTAGCCAATGTCCATTTTCAGGTACCAGGCTACGTATTTGCCAAATTTCATAATGATCGGTTCAGTGGTTTAAGCGTGTAAGGTAACAGACAGAGTAACTTTCGTATTTATAATATTATTATTATTAATATGGAGAGTATAGACGCATTTATTGTAATAAAATACATAATAGGCAAGTGGCAAAAATAGCAGATTTATTAACTACCTAAATATAGTTTTATCTGAGTCAAAACGAGACCAACCAACAAAATAAGGCGCTCATAATGTATTAAGGACATGCGTTTGGTTGAATTAAGTTGCTGAATCTTGGTGCTTAAATAAACTACTACGGATGATGATCCTTAATTTCGTCAGAAAAATCTCAGGTAGTCAGACTCGTTACTATTTTTATGACAGCATGAGCTCTGTTTTATACACTGACACGAGAGAAGAATGGCGAAAATCGATTAGGGGTCTTTTGTTCTTTAACGGAACCCCAATAATCTCGAACTTGTGCTCTTGGACAAGTTCGAGATTGTTGGGGTTCCGTTTCTAAACTAGTACGGAACTTACCGAGGACCCAAAAAGCGATGCTATTAGGAAAGTAATTAGTATTGGAAACGAAGGGTCTCCAAACTGATAAATATTGCAAAGGTTAATTTGCCAGTAACAAAGGTGCTCCTTTAGCTAGGCACTTTAAGATTCATAGGTATGCGTAGGTAGGTAGGTATTTTATTCTGGACAATTTGTCAAGGAAAAAGAATGTTCTAAATTGTGATTGGTTGATTTAGATGGTGGATCGGTAAAACAAAAGAGGGTCCGTAGCTCTTACAAATTGACTATGAATTTAGGTAAAGGTGACTATAGTTGAATAAGTCCCTTTTGGCGTGTGGTGAAAATTGGAACTAGCCCCGCCATCTTATTTTTAGGATTACTTACAAAAGGGTGCCAACGGAACCCTATTAATAAGCCTCCGCTGCGTCTGTCAGTCAGCGAACTGTATCTCATGAACCGTAATAGGTAGACAGTTGAAATTTTCACAGAGTGTGTATTTCTATTGCCGCTATAACAACAAATAATAAAAGTAAAATATAGTTAAACATTAAAAGGAACCCCCTTTAATTTTTTATTTACAAACAAGGAACGCGTTTTTTTTTAAACATTTAGTGTTAAATATTATACGGTGGTACGGAACCCTTCGTGTGCGCGTCCGAATCGCACTTTGCCGGTTTTTTTCAATACAATTTCCCAAAAGTTTACCAACACAACGCCTCCCAATGTCATTTAAGCTCCAAAACATCCTTGTAGCTCTGTATGAACTAAGTTAAAAAAGGTTCTTATAAAGGGTTTTCAACAAGAACTGTGTTTTTTTAAAACAAAATAAAACAAAGAATTTAGATGAAAATTATTACATTTTTATTGTACTAGAAAAAGCAAGGTTTGTGTGATTCGAATTGCGATTAAGACCACTGGATTATTTTTTCTGGGGCTATGTTAAAACCAGAGTCTACACGAAGCCACTCGAATCGATTGCAGTCTTGAAACTCAAAATCCGTGACGTGGTTAACGAAATAGACCCGCCATTTTGCTAAAAAGTGACTGAACATTTTGATCAAAGAATCGACGTCTGTGAACGTGGTCGTGGTGGACATTTGTCCGATATAATTTTCAAACCTTACTCTTTCTAATACAAAAAAAAAACATTTTCATCTAAATTCTTTGTTTTATTTTGTTTTAATGAACAAAAGTTCTTGTTGAAAAACCCTTTAATTACCCGTGTGACGGTCTTTTCCCAAAGCTCGATTTTCCTAATTAATGGCCGTCATTCACTGTAGCTACCCCCCAAAATGACATCTCGTATAATAAATAAACATTTATTCATTTTTTTCATATTTTTTCCTTCTTTTTTTTGTTGTTCCTCAAAGGCGCCTTAAAAAATGATTACAACATCTGATAAATCATTTGTGGAAAATTGATATCTGCACTAATAAAATCTGTCACACAGATTACCGGCCCTCCCTTCAAAAACAGTGTTACCTATTAAACGATAGTGTGAACTAATTTGAGCAACAATAGCCTGCCACCGCGCCGTATTGAAGGAGAGGTTATGAGTTCAATCTTCACTCGCTTTTGAGGTGAACCAACTATTAGGAGGTACAAGCTGGTTAAGCTTAGTTTATGATTTAATAGGAATACTTAACTTGGCAGGTAACCCAACAACTTATAGGACCCAATCATCGTATTAAGTTGTTAGGTTACCTGCCAAGTTAACTTAATATGTACTTTACATCGCTTCTAAGCATACAATGGCAATAAGTGTTTTATAAGTTTTTCTATTTGAGCTCGCACTGAAGTTGGTATGCTGCTGTACTGCATTCCACAACATCAAAGGTCGATCGAAATGTTCAACGAAGCTTGTATTCTGGATGGGCACCTGTGTACTGTAGAGATTATAGCCTACTTGGTGATTCCATGCCACCTCCGCGAGTTTGTCATAAGAATAAGAGACAAACACTATATTTTTGTATATAGAAGATTGTAAAATAATAAGGAGTCAGTTTGAAGAGCTGAAAGTGCGCTGAAACTTTTTTTTTAAGTTAGCTTACGCTGTCCCACTACTGAGCAAAGGCCACCCACAAATCCTTCCAAGCATCCTTTTCTAGAGCCACCTCGATTCAACCCTTGCGGCACGCGTCTCGGTCGTCTCGCCACCTCTTTTTGGCCCGGCCTCGGGGGCGCCGTCCATCCTCAGGCACTCACCATGTGGAGACTGCTGCCCAGCGGCCACCGTGCATGCGGCTGACGAGACCCGCCCAATCCCATTTCAGCTTAGCAGCCTTTTTGCCTACGTCTCGGATCCCCGTTTTGGAGCACTGCGTGTTTTTGTAATCTGTCAGTTCGTTTAACGCCTAAAATGCTGCGCTCCATTGCTCTTTCGCAAACCCCAAGACGGAACTTTTGCGACTCGGTGAGCGACCAGCCCCTGCAGTCTCGACATTAGACAGCGACAAAAATCTGTCGCTAAGTCGTATCGTTGTCAAATTCCTTTAATAGACTTTCAACTTTATTGCCAAAGTATAAGGTTGAAAATCTATTAAAGAAATTTGACATCGATTAGACTGAACGACCGATTTTTGTCGTTATATTTGTCAAGACTGCAGGGCCTGTTCTGAGCACTATAAGATAGGCAGAATAAACACATCGATAAGTTTTCGCTTCGGGAAAATCGATAGATCGCCCTTGATTAGCGTTTCATCATATAAAATGTAAAATAATATCTATAAATTTATTTAAATAATTGTGGAAATTATACTATGAATACGCATTTCATTTCGTCCCGGTAATATAAGGACGCGTCTTTATAGTACTTACTACTCGCTTAGCGCTACTAGTTCTCAAAAATACTAAGCGTATGATATAAATGAAGGCTTTTTTTTTAAGAAATTGTACATTACTGCAGCGGTCGACAAATAACAGAGGCATTGATGGACGAATGTGAAAATGTGGGCTGTGACCAAGCCGAGGCACACATATGTGAGTCCATTAACGCCTGGTTGCGGCCAAGGCTTATTTAGTACTTTTCACAAATAATGTGCAGAAATTCAAACTAAAGCCCACTTGCGCGTTCATGGGTTATCCTAAATAACCCGGAGTTAACAGGGTTAATTAAGTTATTCATCTTGCGCCACCAAGAGTTAGAGGTAAATCTAGAGTTTAAGTTTTAAATATTAAACCTGCCGATGTGTAAACTCTGGGTTACTGTTAGTACCTAATGTCAAAATAAATTGACGTTAAGAATTACCGCTGATAACTTGTTTTGTATTTTATAGTGTTCGACGTTGTAGTAACTGAAAATTCGGTACTATATCAGTAGGCAATAATCAAGAACACATAAAAATAAATAGAAATTATAAAAATCTTAAAACATATTTTTCTTTATCTGACGTTTTCGTCAATCAATAAACTATATCTCCATTTAAACCACATACAATACGGTTAAAATAAAATATAATGTTATAAAATTCAAAGACAAGAAAGTATTACGTATCGTAATGTAGTGTAAAAGATATAGGTACACAAATTCCGTTCATTCATTTTTAGTCGGATTACGAGAACCAATCAGGGTACAGACAAAAAACACTAATAATCAGGTTAACTAACCCAGTGTAACTTTTTAGTGGCGCAACCGTAGTAAGAGTTAAAGTGTTAATTACTTAACTCCGAGTTTACAAAAGTAAATTAATTATAAATTTCTGAATTAATGACGAACAGCAATAACTTTTCTCGCGCCAATATGTTCATTTGTTTCTTTGTCACTTTAAACAGCCCTATTTGCTAAGCTAGTTCGAGATTTAAATAAAATCTTTGATAAGTTATCTCCTTGGGTGCCATGGGTCGAAGTAAAATGTTCGTTCCATTCTTAAATTATACGACAGATATGAGTTTTCATAGTAATTTATTCGTCCGCTAAACACGACAGACATGGATTTTCATATTAACATTGCTGGCAGCTAAACAAGACATGGATTTTCATAATATCATTGCCGGTCGCTGCTCGCATGTATTTGACCAGTACAACATTTTCGATTTATCTCGAAAAAGGTTGTCAAAATAGTGCTCGAATTTCAAAGCATGTTTGAGGAAACGTATAAAACATTTCGTTTGTTTTCTTAAGTGGTGGATGGATTTCCAGGTGGTCGTATCGTCAACTAGGATAGTGTGTAACCACATCCCGCCCATAGATTAACATCGTTAAGTCACTTTTAATTTTACTACGGAAACGACTTATGGAAGGAGAATCTTCAAAGAATCTCATCACTCATCGGTTATGTATCGGACGAGTTTGTTACCCTGTGTTGTAACCTCATACTGTTCCAATTTAACCGAATGAGGTGTAGTTGTATCTACTGTCCGACTATTATGTCAGAAAAATCAATATGGCGGATTCTAAACTTTTTGGCACTTAGTTGTTTCGGTTTATTTTCGTGGTATCTAAGGTTTTAGCTTCCGGATATTACAGCTAAAATTTAATTTTGGTTCTATTGTGTTTACAAGCAAACTCACTGTCGTCTACAACAAAACAAAGAAACATTTAATAACAAAATGTATGTATGTACAACAGTCCCTATATAAATAGAACGGACCGGGAATTTCCATTCGAATACCGAACATAAAATTGGAGATCAAAATTGAACACAAAGGTATAATGTTGCTATTATTTACCGATATCAGAGAAACAATTCAAAGGGTTGGAACGACAAAAAAGGTATGGCAACCTACGGTTAATATTCAACGTGGTTATGAATACATATCATGTATTTATTTTTGTGTTTTACGAACGAGTAGTGGAATACATCACACAGGTTTATATTTTGTTTCCGAAAAACAATTTCAAAATGAAATGTAACAAAGGGAAAACAGGAAAGTTATTTCTTGTAGTTTATTTTATGTATTATTTACCATACACGTGTACGTATTTATTACAGTTAAAACAATTCAATTCCATTAACAAATTGCCTCAGAGCATAAAAAAAAACAAATTTCCACATAGACGTCTATTCTCATAGAATCTACCGACTTATTCATAAAAAAACACATTTATAAGCTTTACAAAAAGCTACCTGTTCTTTTTTATTTCAATGGAGTGAGAGAGCACGAGAGACGTTATTATGCGTTACAATAACCTTCTTTTCTTCCTTTTACTAAAGCATTTCAATAATTTTTTTACCATTTCCAAAATATTTAATCCGCCACACTCTGCCTACCTCCTTAAAAAGGTTGTTGAACTTAAGACTTATTAAAAATATTTCGTTGACAACTTTTCCTTTTTTCACCCTTCTCTGAAGCATAAAATTACAAAACTTTATACTTATTTCTCGACAGGGTTTTAATTAAAAGACCGATATCCGATTTCGGTATCATTTGACTTAGAAATTGGAGAAATATTTTTGCCTGAGCTTACTTTATTACATTTTGTCTGTCATTTTATCCCGACCCGTATTCCGGAACACAGATTATTCTATTTGAACGTCAAAGCGAGGGTCGCGGGAACAATTACTTGGGACTCCACATAACTATGATTATGTGGAAAACTTTATCTTCTTTCGGAAGAACGGCGAAGTTTGATATGGCCCAGTCTTTTTATTTGTTTCCCGGATGGACTTATGGTTAGAATAAATGTATGAGAGCATAATACTTCTGGTATTCGTTTATTTTTCTCGATCATTTTCCTCGTGGTTATAAGTCGGATGAGGATGTTTTGATTTCGGATCAGCACATTAGTGTAGACATTAGTATGTTCAATCGGCAATAAAAGTAATAGATGTATTGCAGTTAAAATTGCTCTTCATATCAAACAGTGCACTGATTGCTATTAACAGCTATTTTTGTTGGAAAAATAAAACTAGATTCTGTTATGTATGACTAATCTCGGAATTTTTAAAGTATTTTTTTTGCCAAATATGGTATGGTTTATGCGACAACCTTCGGGACACGGACAATATATTATAGTGATCTATCCTGACCGCTACAGTGCCGTTTACTACGCATCGACCAATTACGTATTACCCTATGCAGTCTTCATTAATAATATGATATCTCTAAATAGCTATAAAACAACTCCTGCTCAAAGTTTTAATATTTTATTTGGATCCAGTTAAGCCCTCTTGTAGTGCGTCTCGGCGGGCACTGGCTGGCCGGTGCGAGCGCTTGAACTGCTAGATTTTGTATATATTTAAAGAATAATAATGAAATTATAAAATGTGTTCTCAATATGACCTTTTGATTTAACTTTTATATGATTTCGTGACAGAATCTCTTCAAGGTACACGTTTTAAATAGCGATTTAGTGTCATCGTTATAATTTATTTTATCGAGACAATTATTATAATTCACGTTTCTGTCTTCACACAGGGCTTGAACTCATGTTCAATTTTCCTAAAATCCTAAACAAAAATTCTGCGCAACATTTACATTTGGTTAGATTTACAGAGTTTTAAGAAAGTTAAAAAGTACTGCAACCTCGCCTTAAGAAATTAGAGCCATCTTGGTCCATTGTTTCCACAAAACGGGCTGCTAAATCGTTTGCACACGAAAACGGTAGATTAACCTCAATTCCATAATGCTCCTGTGATCCAGTTTTGAAACAAAATGGACTCTTAACGAAACAGGATTATGAACATTCTAATAAATTGATGTTACGCATAATGTTTTTTTGTATAGCTTTTTATTATCCCAGAAAACACTTTCGTAATGGCAATGTTAGACGATTTAACCAAATTGATTGGCTTTTATTTTCATACAAATTGGAAGGCCTAACTGAAACTCAAAGCATTTATTTCAATTAAACCATTTACAGGCACTTTTGAATTGTCAAAGAGTTGGTCAGTTAGTCATAAAGTTGAAGCTAGTTGCCCATTCCAAAACGTAGATCTCTATGGAGAAGAACGGGCAAGAAACTCCAAGGACACTCTTTTTAAATCAAGATATTACAAAATCCTGGGTACATTTTTCTTTTGCTTCTATATGCGAGAACAATGAAAAAAATATATAAAAAAACAATTCAAAATATAAGATTAATAATAAAAATAAGCCATGGCAGTTAAGAGATGACCAGTCTCAACTGACGGCGCCCGTTCACGAACATGACGAATGGATCAGCCCCATCCAGCTCAACCATTTTGTAGGGAACCGAATGATCCAACACACGCGCCAGCATCAGTGAGACATTTAAGTGAGCATGAGCATTTAAGTTAACCATGCAATATTGTCATAATGCAACTTATATTTTAAGATAGGTTTATATATTTAATATGAAAAAATAAAATACTGAGTTACTATTTTAGTGCTAATTTCAATATTAATCTACCTAAAAAAAAATTGACACAATTCACTTTGTCATTTAAAAAAAAAAACGTTTTTGTTCACAGGTAAAGGCGAAAATTTCAGAATTGCTAAAGCCATGTCATATTTATTTTGAATAATGCTCGAAATTAATTTCGTTGTTTTCCCTCCAGGGTATTGAGCCCCGCAATGACAAAGCACCATAAAATTCTAAACGCCAGACAAAGCCCAAACCTTCTGCTGTGAACACGTAATTAAATTGCGGAATCATTATAATAATTACAGAAATTTGATTCCGTTTGATTGTTTTCCCTTTTTGCTTCATTCCCTGATTGTTAACCCTCAATTTAGTAATAAACAAAATTGCAAATCAAAATGAAAATGTACACTTTGATTAGTAATTTTGTTTAGTGCTAAATTGAGGGCTTTTGTTTGGTAATTGTCTGGAATATTTTGGGTTTGGTTAAAAACTTCGCAGACTGGTAAAGGCCAACTCAGACAGTTACGACTTTGTTCTTCTATCACATCCACAGAACAAAGCTCATGCTGTGGTAAAAAATATGAGCCAGACACCAAAAACGTAGTGGTTATATATAAAAATAAATGTTAATAAAAACTAAAACCCAACTACGACAATATCAACAACTTAAAAATTAAAACAAGATATCACAGACAGACGGATTAAAAAACCGGAGTCACACGTAAACTGTTCGATTTATGCCTTAATTACGAGTACATGACATGGATTTTATTTTTACCACAATACGATGTCATGGATTTTAAATTTACCAAATTATTTTCGGCTTATAGCGGATGGAAACATCCGCTATAAGCCGCCATTTTTTGTGACGTCACATAGCCTATAACCAGCGGACGATTAAGATGCTTCCAACGATACCGCATATGTCAATTTATGATAAGTGGTTTAGAAGGTATGAGGAAACATATAAACACACATACATGCATATTCACTTACATACATACCGTTCAAAATCGTAACCCTCCTTCTTGCTTCACCGAAGTTGAGTAAAAATAACACAATGTATTCAGGAGACCATGTCCTAACCGAAAACGACTGCCGCGCGAGTTCGCGATCGTCGTGTTATTTTATATAACGATATTTGATATGACGTACTCGCGCGATCAATCAAGTCGCATTTGTTCGTCATAATTCGTATTATAACGTGTATTCGCGCGATAAACGCTTTCTGTTAGGATACGGGGAGATAGTTTATCAAACGAAACTGGTCCAGGTTTTGACTACATGGTGTACTACAAGCACTTTACTAAAGAGGTCCTATTTGCAATTGGAATAATAGACACACTTTGTTTAATCTAATCACCCAATGCAGAGTTTGGTTCATTTACATAATGCTTTTAACGGTCGTTACGTTTCATGCAGGCTTGCTTTCGAGTGCGGGCAACCCACAAATGTAAATTCTTACTCGTTTTTCCGAAGCCACTTTAAAGTATTTATGCCTAAGCATTACTTGCAATACACTTGTGTTACTAGCTTTTCGACCTCAATTAGTGTTAAAGAAGAAATTGGTTATAAATACAGGTAGATTTTTGATAAAATAAACTAGGTAATTTTAAATTTATTAAGCGGTTCTGAAACTGACCAATGCAACGCAACATATCAACAAACCCGAAGGTAGAAATATAAAAAGAGTATAATTATTATACAGGGTGGCAGGGAAATAGACATGCAAACTGAAACCATGAATGCAGCACATGATTCTAGACCACCTAGCGTAGAAATTTTTCGTCAGTTATAAAAAATAATCTGCTGTTTCATAGAAAAGTGTACCTAATACCTACGTGGTCAAAATGTTTGGTAAAGCAATTTTTTTAAATAACCAACAAAAAACACGTGTGGCACTCGGGGACTGCCGCGGTAAAGCTATTGCATAGCATTTTTTATCAACTTATGCAATTATAATTATTTATTTATTTTTTATTTATGCAGTATTTTTTTTCTTTGATATTAATTCAAGTACAGTCGTGCCATATACATACACGTTAAGCGAACGCTCGGCCGAGCTACATGGTAGGCGGAGTGGGGGGTGTTAGGTTTTACTTTCGTTACGGAATTTCTTGATTCGGTCGCCGCGCTCAAAGCCCGCGATAAAAGCTATGCAATAGCTCAAAAATTCAACGCAGATTGGTTCAGAACAATGAATCCATGGTAAGAGGCTGTGAGTCTATTTGTCTGCCACCCTGTATTTTAAGAGGGTTTAGTGGTACCCCACAATTTTTAGTTTACACCCCTATTGGGTGCAACCGAGTGTCGAAGTTACTATGGGGATTTCTGATTATCTGATTCCGAAATCGACTCAAGTGAATTTACGCGCAAAAGCAATTTTTTTTCCTATAAATGGCTAGCGAAAGAAATGTAAATAAGTTCCTATTTCCTAGTATCACTTACTATCTAACCTCGTTCCACAGTTCGGTACAGTCGAACCCTAGAAATCAAATAAACAACATCAAATAAATTCATAGGAAACATAACTGATTTCTATCTACCCGCGAGGTAAATTGGATTCCGCTTTTTATGTCCAACTTAACGAAATTCCTACACTTTCGGAATAGTAACGTAATAAAGGCAATTTTATATTTATTTATACTCACACTACAAAGTTGCCTTTTGACCTGTTTGCTTAAGAAGTGAGCAATTGAGCGGAATAGTAAAGTTAAAGATTTGTGTTTTTCTGCTCCATTAGATGATTGTAGTTTTAGCTTGTTACGTATTTATCATAATTTAAGTTAGTTTGATTGCCAGTTTTAGGTGGCATAGAGCTGCGGGGTGTTAAGGAACATTGCGCAAAACTCTGCGTAGGGGGCGACACTAGCACAAGCCGTAAACAAGCCGCCATGATGCATCATGTCATATTTATTAGTAACAAATAATATTTAGTGAAAACGTGTTAAATTATAATAGTTTTATTATTATTCATGTATTAAAAAAACTGTATTGTGACATTATGGCATCCTACGGACATTAAAAAACTGTTTACAGTTTGTGCTAGTGCTGCGCTCTAGCGGCAGAACATTACAGTAATACTCCCTATTGCGTAACACACATAAATGACAATCGATCGCAATTTCTTTTAATTTGACAGTTCAGCCACGTTCACTACCTTATTTATGTTGTTAAGCAGACGAACTTTTCAAACCTATGAAGCAATGGATTAGGAATATCCTTCAAAACCCTCAGATTGTGATTGAAAGTGTGTTACGCAATTAGGGTTCATTTATTAGTTCTATCATTTCACGATCCCTGAAAACAAAATGTGTGGTCTATTCCTAACCAGAAATTCGGAAGACGTGAGTGACATATAAAAACTCGCTGTAAAATCAACATGCACTTCAAAGAATAGAAGTTCCATCAGCATTTAAAAAATATTTTCACCCATTGGTTGCCGGATCATATAACAAGGGCCTATTAGTGAAGCTAAAATTAGCCATTGAAAAGCTAGCAGACTTATACAAAGTAGCTGTTGGAATTCCCCTTGAAAAGTATCAAATACTTAAGCTCACAATTTATAGCGGGAATGAAACATGACTCGTGACACTTTTAAATCGTTTGAACCATGTACCATTCTGGTTGGAATTCTCGAAGATATTAGGTATAATAAAGAAGAGCTTAGTGGACATTCTTGAGTTCCAATGTGTTTCCGTATGGCTCTTATGAATCGTGGTGGAATAGTTTTCTTGCGGATTGCAAGCTACATTCTGCATGCTTGTGGGATTTAGAAGCTGTGTGGTGCCTATCTCGGCTTTTCCTTGTAAAGGTTGCTAGTAAAATAATCGCTTATCAGAGTCTAAAGGCATATTATGTGTTAATTATTTTATTTTATATTCTAAGTTTGCGTGTTGCGGCAGCGAAAATGAAATATACCTAAATTATAAACAAAGTTAGAATTCATAACCTGTATTTACACACATATAAATATAAACTCATGCCGTCTTCCCATGAGGGTAGGCAGAAACTACAGAACGCCACCTGCTACGATCCTTACACAATCCCTTTGCTTCGTTTACATTCATACATCAGGGCCAGCAGTCTCGACATAGATACCGACAAAAATCGGTCGTTAAGTCCAATCGATGTCAAATTTCTTTAAAAGATTTTCAACCTTATGCTTTAGAAATGAAGTTGAAAATCTATTAAAGGAATTTGACATCGATACGACTTAGCGAGAGTTTTTGTCGCTATCTAATGTCGAGACTGCAGGGCCTGGTCATACACGCACGCCGGCTGCGAGTCATACGCTTTTGTATTTAATAATCTTTTAAATACTGCATATCTAAGGTAATAAAGTAATTTTTCTTCACACCACAAAACTAAAGTTCTAATAATTGCAAATCCAATAAAAGTAAATTAAATGAAAAGAAGAAAAGTTTACACAAAATAGCATGCATGTTTGAATATGTAATTTTGAATAATATATGATAATGTGAATAATGAAAACCGATATTCGGTTTAGCTAAAAACTTTACTTTTAGTTATATATTCTGGAGTCAAAGCTAAATAGTTTTGTTTTAGGGTAGTACTCGTATAAGCAATTTATGGTAAAAGCACTGGAAACATAATCCCTTTGAATAACATAAATAAAATGTTGCTTTCAAATTACCCCGCTGTGTTCACAAAAACAATGTCGGTTCATTCATGCTTTCGTTTTAGTATGTAAAAGCTAGATAAATACAAGTGTATTTTCAAAAAGAATATCTTGAACAAAAGTTAAAAGACTGACTAAATTTAATTAACTAAAATAACTCGTTACCAAATATCTAATATTCTTCTCAAAATTACATTAAGTTGATATATTATGTGAAAAATAATACGCGCTTTTTGTGTGTCTGTGTAACAGCTTAGTTCTTCTAAACTACACAATAGATTTTAAGCGGATTTCACCATAATGTAGAGGATTTGTTCGGAAAGGTTTACGTGTATAATACAGAGATATTATAAATGTAAAAGTTTGTGAGGATGGATGGATGGATGTTTGTTACTCTTTCGCGTAAAAACTATTGAACGGATTTGGATGGAATTTCATACACAGATAGTTTATAACCTGGACAGTTTTTATCTCGGTAGTACGTTCCTGTGGGATATTTAGTACATAGTTATAGACCAGAAATCTTGATGATTTGACATAATTATGGCCATTAAACCCGTGCGAAGGCGAGGCTAGCTAAGTCGCTAGTAATACATAGAAACAGATATTTATACTTCAAAGCCATAGCACGCAGAGCTTCAGCTCATTGAATTTCTGGATAGGAACAAATCTCTGCATAAACTAATTATTATTTTCTCCGGCTCTACTCATTATACACTTACACTTAACTAAGAAACACATACACGCAAAAAAGCAAAAGGACACGGTTCGTAGCGCGTTATATTTCTAAAGTTCCGCCTACACTCTTCCATACACAATTTCTTGTCTTTCTCCCATGGGATTCGTGAGCAAATAACGTGAAATTATGTAAATGCTAAACAAGAATCTCGTTTACTCGAATTTCCGTAATATAAGGCTTATTATAATGCTTTACTCGTGTAAGGGTAAGTAGAGATGATCAGTCTTTTTAACGGCTTAATAATGACTGTATGTGGGTCCTATATTACAATGTACTACGTCAGCTACACGTTGAACACGATTTATTGTACACTAGCTTCCGCCTGAAAGAAAGAAAGAAAGAAAGAAAAAGTATTTATTGAGACTCGCACGGCTCGCTCGCTGCGTCTTTGCCCGCGTGTTATGTCGATAAAAAGTAGCCTATGTCCTACCCTAGGGTTCAAAGTATCCCTTTACTGGATTTTAATTAAATCAGTTCCGCCCTTTCGGAGATTAGCTGGAACAAGGAGACAGGAAGACAGAAAATACAAAAAAATAATGTTTTTTGTTTTAAGCACTTTTTTAAACATTTCGTAAAATGCTGTTATTTTGTCATTACAAACGGACACTAAAATTTTATTTGTTTATATGTAATTATTTATTTATGTATTGTATAGACAAGCACGACACCCGTCATTTTCATTGTGCGTATACTGGTTAATGTTCTTCTTCCGTATAAGAATTAAAAATAACGATTCAATGTCCGTTTTGTATTGGCTACGCACGACATCGGAAAATATCCCAACAAATTCGGATTGATATCGGAGGTCGAAACTATACGCACGACTTTGTAACTCGAATCCAATGTGTTAGCTCCCGTAGAACTAGGATGCTCAAGATCGTTCGTGTGTTTTCGTGGGTATTCGAACGACTCAAATTCTAACGAGAATGTGACCAAAGTGTGGCTGGTTTAAAAACCCGGACTGGTTCTGAGTCGCCAAACGTCCATCTAACGTATTACTAAGCCCAAATATCGCATCAAGATTGAAGCATTGTCATAACTGACATTATATCTCGTGCTGTCAGGAGAGAAGACTAAGAAAGTCGTATCGATTAAAACTTTATGCCGTGTTATATAAGTCAAGGCAAGTTTTTACGTCCCAGGAAGCCACATCAACTTTGTTGTAATAAATATGTTTGTCGGCTAAGTAAGTGTTATCTCGGGGGCATAATTGAAAAACTTCTGACAGGGGTTAAACTGGTAGCGTCACATGTAGCCCCTGCCTTATGGAGAGGAATGGTAGACTGTATAGGAATTGAGGTGGGAATTATTGCTATTTAATTAAACTAATTCCGAGGTCGGGTAAAAAGTTTTTCTAACTGGTCAGTAGTGGCGAAGTGTTCCTCTATATCTGGCGGGCCTATTTAATATTTATACCTGAAGGGATGTATTTAAATGCACTAACGCCACCCTCGACCAAAGGTAGATAGAGGAACGCCGTGTAGTTTTTTTAATTATTTTTGTTGCCTGACGGGCCATGTTCTCGAACTCGAGCTCGCCTGGTGGAAACCAATGGATTAGACCTAGATGGAACGAGGTAGTCTAGAAGATGTCTGTTCACTCTTGCGTCGAAGGCTGCCGGGTTATAGATGGAAGGGATCACAGACGCTGGCAGAGAGTTCCACACTTTGGCCATACGCATAATAAATGTCCTCCACATTAATTCGCAGAAGCGCTGAGTACGACTAGTCAGGAGATCAACCAAGTACGGATGGTACCTTGCAGTACGTCTGGCAATTCGGTAGTAAAAGGGAGATATTGGGATCACATCTTGAAGCTCCTATGTTTATTGTCTAAAGTCTAGTCTGGTTGTAGTCAGTAACAGTCTGACAGAAACCTATGTCCAGACCACGATGAAGAACATTCAAGACGATGATTTCAAGAAATAAAAAGGTCCATAATTAATTCCAGTCGGCTGACTCTATACTTTTTGGAATCTCTTATGAAAAGTTTGCTCCCCAACTAACATTGGCTAGTCACAGGAACTGTTTTAAAACAGTACACCAAATTAAATATTGAGTAGACAGACAGTATCTTTTTACACGAGTCTGGATCTTAATCGAACGACAAATTAAAGATTGAGGATGTAGTTTTATAATAATATTGGTGGATATTTTCATTTGATATTATACTCAATTACTGTAAATGAGTTTTAATTACGATTACGTATTATCAGTTTGACAAACGCAAATATTTTACTATCAAAGGATGTTAAACACTGATAAAGGTCTAACAAACGTTTGGGATTGTGGATTTTGCTAATTATAATCTTTTTCTTAGAGTAATGTCATTACTTTTGCTATTTATTAAACCCTACATAAATAAATTCAACGAGGTAAAACATTTTAAAATTGCTTTCAAGCTCCACAAAATAAATTACACATTTTTGATATTACCAAAATGGAGGTATAGTAACATAAATTTTGGCAGAATTTTACCAATAATTATCTTGCGATAAATTCCTTTTTATGGTTCCATAAAATGCATTATGCCTGAAATACTGTTTCATGAAGCATATATATGCGTAAGTACCTACTATGTTACGTGGCCGTTAAACACAACACGTAGTTAAAATATAAGCATGTTACATAAGAGGACATTTTTGTATGCAATACTGGTTTTTGAGCTGTTCGTTTTACTGCTAGTATTAATTTTCATTAGTTGAAATTTTTTAAAGTAATTCGAAATAAACTTCACTAAAACACACTATCGTCATAATCAACATTTCAGTCACAAGACGTCCACTGCGGAACATAGGCCTCCGCCCTCAAGCACCGCGATTTCAACCGGTTCTATGCTTGTCGCATCCAGAGGATTCCTGCGGCCTTCGCAAGGTCATTGGTCCACATTGTGGCAGGCCTTCCAACGCTACGTCTTCCGGTAAAACGGACAACCTAATTTAATGTAATTAAAGAAGGATGAACTTAATGGCTATAGGTTTGGTGCCTGTTATATGGCGAGACTTGTCACACAACTGTCGAAATATGTGTAGAACCTCTGCTTAGCCATTCGGAGTATGGAGGTATGAGTAAAGTTCATTCATCCTCCTTAGAAAAGGGTGGATTCACCGACCAGACAGGTGTCGTGTCTGGTGGGCAACCGCTCGACGATTCATGTCGGGACGCTGTATACATTATGCTAGTTGCGCGGTAAACTCTGCATGCGCGATGCAGGATTTTTGCGTGACGTCAATGTGATGCGTAGTTCGCATGTGGCGATGTAGATGCCGCCACAGTAGAATACAGTTGTTTTGATATGTGCTATGTTATACTAAGATCTACCCTCTCTTTTATAGTTTTATATTACTGTTTTTTTTTGCAGTACTATTCATAGTTTACAAAATTATAAAGTAGTTTCCTTAATTAATACTCCACATAATTATTACGTAATTTTGGCTTTATTAAGATTACAGGAAGGTGTATCATGGCGAAACTTCCTGAAACAATTATTCTCAGAAATATCTGATGAACAACATCCGGTTATTAAGAAATATATTAAATCGAGACGAACTGATGTAAAATTTTACTTTTCCTTTAATAATCTTTACTTATTAACTTTCCATTTACCTGCGATGGTTGCGTAGGTACAAATGTAATTTCATCCATTTGACGAATTTTATTAGGTACCTTTAAGTGAGTTACGTTATCATGTCAATACGCGATGCCGATATTCCTAATTCTTAGAAACTGTGATCGTGCTTTTGATGAGAAAACGCATATCATTAGGTTTATATAAAAAATTTATGACATAATACATTTTCCTTTGAAATTCGCAATACCAATCAGTTATAAGTAGGTACCAAATAACCTTCGAGTAAATTTACTACAAGAAGAGAGTCTAAATACAATTTTACAAATGGATTTTTGAATCATAATCAGTTCACCTTTTCCCGACTGTAAAATCCTGTTGATCCCGTATGATGTTGATCTGGCTTACTATCACACCAAGCCATGCCAGCCGTGCAGAGCCACTTCGTCTTTCCCGTACTTTGCAGTGCCAGACAGAAGACATTTAGTGAGAGCAGCTACCTCGCTGCTTTTGTGAATGATAATAGTGTTTACGTATCTTTGAAATTTTTTGACATGAATATTTATTATAAAAAATATTATATTATTTTAATTATTGTAAAAGTGAGGACTATGTCGATCATTGTTTCAGTTTTAGTCATGGTCTGGCAGTTTAAGTAGTTTATGCGGCCTTCCCAAATGTCCTTTCTTTTGTATTATTTGTCGAATCTTTGAGCTCTTTAAGTTCTGAGTTGAGCTGCACGGTTACTGACAAATGCGTGCACCGACTGGACAGGTTCACTCAATTTGTGTGGTTCTTTCCTCAAAAGACCATTTCAGACACTACTACATGGTCTTCACATGATCTGACCAAGATTATGTTTGGACTGTAAAAGAGATTGTGATCTCTGAGTTTGTTTCCGCCTTTCTTCTCAGAGTAGTCAGATAGGAAACGCCGACCTTGTCCAGTTTAAAAATATGATTAACGTGTAAAAATATTTATACAAACCTACTTACAGAAATAAAATCATTTATCATTTAACAAATAGATACACTACGCCAACTATGTTGGATTCATCTTCAGTCCAACTCAATGCGGACGAATATCATTTTGACACACGAAGTGACCACAGTTATAGGTAACTGACTGCCATATCACAATTAGGCTACGAATAGCCAACCTGAAACTGTTTGTCAGATTTTCTGGCCCTCGGTTCCGTAACGACTGTCATAGGTATGACTGGAATGATGACTTTATGGTATGACTTTCTATAACTGGAACCGACGTGCTCACAGAAGCACGAAAGCGTAACAATGATTTAAGAATGGTCATACATCTCAACTAAGGAATATAGCACTCGTCAAGATTCCGATAAAGGTCGATTTATCCAGTCAGTACGTAACTACTTATTGATTTATGTCTTAAATTATATTTTGAAATTCGAACGGAATCGAGGAGCGATTATTTTTAAAACAAATGAATTCGTTTTTGAACTGTGTGAACTGATTATTCAAACATCACTTCAAAATTCGAATGGTATCGAGCTGTTTATTGCCTTTTCAAAAACAAATGAGATCGCTTTCGAATTGTCTGTGGTCACTTGAGTGAGATTTGACCATTTCAGAATAGCATTACACAGTGAGTCCCTAAGCGACGAGTTTTGCAGGTTTCATCGCGAAATAATGTCCTTGGTTTATTTGAGACACCGGCGTTTTCACAAACATCTGCTATGACCACTTTAGAATAAATCTAAGGGCTGTTGTTGAGCATCTTAAAATTGTACGTGATTTGAATATGGAATGCTGTGATAAGGTCACGTTTTGCACTGATAGTCGTTTCACGTAAAATAGGCACGTTTTTTATCCGGAATACGTTTTTTCTAAACTGATTTATTCTAAAACAAATCTTAACATAAAATCACGCCTAATTTCCCCGAAGAGTTAGGCAGAGATATACGTTATAGTTAACCCACATTTCGCCAGTTTACTGATTTATTCTAAAAACAAATCTAATGAAAACAAAATTAAGTCCTTGCCAAAATAATATGAAATATCAACACATTAATCTATGTTTCCGAAAATTACTCGTGATCGGTTGTCATTTATCCCCCAAAACATCATAGTTTTCGAATTAACGAAATTACAATGGTTAGAAGTTATAAGTTTACTCACTTCCATGCGGGATTTACCAAAGGTCTGTGCATTTTCGGAACGCAACGCCATTTCTGTTGATAAAGCTTGATAATTTTAATTACCAGATCTGTCTTTTAAAGTTTCCAACTTGACACTTTAACTTTAAACGTAATTAACTATATCTACATTTTATAGTAAAAAACGCAAAAAAAAACCACATCGCTTTTTTTTTATATACTTGTTTCTAGTGATAATAATTTATAAAAAGCAAACGTCCAATTAGGACACCTATGACATCAAATGAATGATATAATTTTGGTCAATAAACACATTCATTACAACATTTTTTGGGAACACCATCTTGTTTGTACCTAATCTTGTAATTATTCCCAAAGAGTCCAGTTGGTTTTATCTTTGAAGATAAATCGACCATCGCCATCGTTGCGTAATTCCTAATGATTGATGAGGAGTGAGATCGAACGGAAATCTAAATATTTAGATTCCGGGCTTAGAAGTATTATTTGTTTCTCATTCCATTATCCTTGTACTTCTTACTTTGGTAAATTACGCAATTTTGCCACTGACTGGTTAATTAGAAATCTTTCTCTCTAGGTGTAGGTACCTACTTATTTATATTATTTATTTCAACTAGCGACCCGCCCCCAGGGGGGAAATAAATCCCCTAAGCCCTAAGCACTAAGTCTGTAGTTTTGACCAAAGTCACGGATGATTCCTACTTCATGTCACTTTCGGACATAACATTAGTCCGGGGCCCGAACTAAAAATTAATGACAAAACGATTTGACAGTTGAAAATAATGCGGTCATACACACGAAAAGCTACTTTAATTTATAATAGGTATATAGATAGTATTTAAAAAAATCCCAAAATTATACGCTTCTTTACTGCCAATTTGTTCTTATTAAAGCTGATATCAGACGGTTCACTGGACAGACTGTTCGTTTTTGTTTCATTCCATGTTCACACGACACCTACAAATTAAATAGGAATGAACATTCATCTGCTCATTTCATTCCATTTTTCGACCAATTGGAACGCGAGTGAAAGTTACCGAATGTCGAAATCCAACACCGTGGGCTTGGTCTTTTTTTATTCACTTTTGATTCATTTTGTGTTCAGAATTTCATTCGCGTTTTTACTTCGAGTGAAAGCTCCCGAATGAAATTAACAAAAAGTAAAACATCTGATACCAACTTGAACTATGGCTATTATATACCAAAACATTGACGACACTAGATTGAATTTTGATTGCACTATTTCACTCTCAAACACTATCATAATAATATAGGTATGTAGTACCTATCTACCTGTCTAGCCCTATCAAAGTTTTGCTTTACCGTTGTTAGCCGATGAATTGAGCACCTAATTCTGAAATGCGAGTTTCCAATTCCGACTACGCTTTGATATTTGAGCGCCACTTGATGAAAATCTATATACGTGAATCCATACCTAACAGAAAAACGTGAAGGAAGATTATACAATTAATAAAACTCGTGTTAACACAAAGGCAATAGAAAAAAGAAATGTTAATTGAATCGGAATTTAAGACTAAACTTACCTTCAATCAACAAAGGTATATGCTTCATGAAAAACATTAAATATACCTACAGTATTACATACCATGAAAGTAATGGCAGATTTGTAAATGTTTGTGATTTCTAATACTAACAGAGGTTTTAATAGTCTACGAAATACCCACATCCATGGAGCCATACATTTTAATTTCAACGTTTTGTTTATCCTTAAGACCTGCAGATAGATGTAAGAACATCTATCTGCAGGTCTTGCTTTTCTATAAAGTTCACTTCAAAACGCAAGCATGTACGGACTATTCGAAGATTCGAAACCGAACTCATTTGTTTTTAATTTACAAAACCACAACAGCACCCTAATTGCGTAACACACTATCAGTCACAATCTGAAACATTTTGAAGCCTATTGCTAATCCATTGCTTCATATGTTCGAAAACTTTGTCTGCTCAACAACGTAAATAACGCAATGAATGTTGTTGAACTATCAAAATGAAAGCCATACCTACTGTTAGAGTGTTATGTTATTCCCCGTAGACTTTCAGGAGTAAAATTCTTAACTCATTATGTCATATTTCTCAAAACTTTGATAAGTTAATGAAAGATATCGGGAACGGTTCTGTTTCGAAAATCCTTTCGGTAAAACAACAGTACCGTAAAGGCTCCTACAAACAGGCGCGATTGCGGAGCCTTACTTAATTGTCTATAAAGACCATGCTTTTATGCCTACAACCTAGCTATACAACATGTCCTGGAATTAACGCACAGTTCCAAACACCCCAATTAGAATATTATGTTATAATCATAATACATACACTGAATTTTTACTATTATTTATAAAACATTGTTTATTTTTTAAATTAGGTTACATAGATAGGAGGACACTGGCTCCTGCAACACAGTTATAACTAGCGCAGGACTCAGAGAATTCTACCATTTGTTGTAAAATATGTGACATGCCATTTTTTTTAAGCTATTGCATAGCTTTTATCGCGGGCTTTGAGCGCGGCGACCGAATCAAGAAATTCCGTTACGAAAATAAAACCTAACACCCCTCACTCCGCCTACCATGTAGCTCGGCCGAGCGTTCGCTTAACGTGTATGTATATGGTACGACTGTACGAAGCTCTCACGGATCAAGACGAGCTGCTCCGAAATCGGACGAATACGTAAGCAGATTGCATAAGTTGATAAAAAATGCTATGCAATAGCTTTACCGCGGCAGTCCCCGAGTGCCACACGTGTTTTTATTTTTATTTTGTTATGCTGACTGTGGAAAAAAATTGTTCTCACATTACAAATCTACGCACGCACACAATCGTACATATATAAGGGTCTAGCCATAGATACAAGAAATAAGTTTCTATGGGTCTAGCATTAGCAGGTACTTCGTCCATTTTGGTTTGGTTTGACTGTACAGCGGACGTATGACTGTAATTTACGTAGTTTTAATTATTAAAAAAAAATACTTTTATTAAAAATTACGTAAATCGATCCCGTAAACGATTTTTAACAAACTATACTTTCATAATGGGCATTATTTCAGTTACAGATTGTAGACAACCCTCCATACTCCCATCTTATTTAAGATTACAGTTCTCAACGAGGGCTATGCGCACTGGAACCCCGCTGGTTTTGAAGAACTGCAGATTTTCTCTCGGAAGATATTCAAAAAGGTTAAAAGCGTCGCGCCACCAATATTCAGTTGTATCATACCATGATAGTAGAATATTGTCCGATCATGGATGAATTAGATAAGAAATAATCTGAAAATTGGACAAAAAGGTAATGGAGAAAGATTTTTCAATTGTCCTATATTTTTGCGGAAATATAGGAAAAATATAAGTGGGAAAAATTATGTTTCAACCGTGGTTTCCAGGCGCCCGCGATCTGCTTGTTTCTTTGACAAAGGATAAAAAAATTATATATAATAGTACCTATCCCTTAGCTGAGGTAAAATGTTCTATAAACTATTTTCATTTCAACATTATTCATTATCGATTAAAATAGATTTAAAATCAAGAAAAGCGTTTATAACTTCTCTCATTCCAATGTCATAAAATATGAAATTAATGGCCTACCTTCATAAATTATATTCAACGCCTGTTTGATCTCTACTACCATAGTTAAGTATTATGTTTTGTAGATCAGATAAATCGTTAGCCTAATAATGTGTCGGTTTTCTTTATCCTCCTCTTTAATACTAAATTTTGCAAAAAAAAGTCACATCCGCAAAATCTGGCATTAGCAAAAAACCACATCTGCATTTTTAACATAGGTCTGTATCATAATTATTTAAATGTACCGAATAATGTCTTCATTTCCATCTTTTATAACGGATTCCGTATCTATTATTTAAATACAGAAGCGATCGTATTAAACGCGTGACATAAACCCACAACCAATTTTAATCTGGCCACGTCCGAAACGCCAATAAAATATCCATTAACTTCTGAAGTAACAATCCGCAATAAAACAGCATGTATATACGACAAAAGAGAATAAAGTTAATAGACTTACAGTCACTCTTTTAAAAGAGACACTCCAATACTTTGTTCCACATAATAGGCGAACCATCCATCACAAAACAAAACACTTGATAATTAAGATATTTTTGTCACCACTCAGTTGTTCTGTCCGCTAACGACAGTTTCTCTTCAGGCCGCGTAACAATTTCCAAAGAGTTCGCGCGTAAGCGATACGTCCCAGCCTCCACGCGATCCGGAGACATCTAAAAAATCCCGAGTCCTGGAAGCTTATTGCCGTACAGTCGCGCGTTGGGAACTTCACTCTGTAACATCAACCGTTACTGAAAATAGTACTCTCCTCCTTTCTTCTAAAGTCGAAATTCGTACGCAGTTTTGGCCCATTTCGGCCGCAGAGCAAACGGAGATAGGGGAGAAGCACAGATGCTGCGCGCATGCGATTTCGGCCGACACATACATGTGTGTGCCAGTATTCGTTTGTATATGTGTGTAAAAGCAACGTTACATTGTTTGAACCACTGCCGGCCACTATTGTTGTGGATATTCGGGTGGCCGTGATAACCCGGCTTACAATCAACCGTGATTAATATTTGGGTATCGTATAGCAATTTGTTGCGTCACGCTAAAAGAAAGGGATGGTCACTGGTCAGGCTTATAAAATAATTTCCCATGAGTTTCCATATACATCAGAACAGAAAAACAATACAGGCGCTTTTCATGATTTTTTTATGCATAAATAATTTATTAATTGATGAATACTGTCGCCATCGATACTTTGACAAATATTGATATCTTAGCTAGACTCTATCTTAGCTAGAGAATTTGACGTTTATAAACGCTAGTTATCGAAAATCACGTTAGTAGATCGAATTGCCAGCTAATAGAAACTGACGGGTTGCGTTCTAATATTCACTGTAACTCTCGTTACTGATGCAGCATGGAATAAGTGCATCCCTGAAGAGCGACATTTCTAACAGACTTCAAAAAAGGAGGAGGTTCTCAATTCGAACCATACGTTTTTTTATGTTTGCTACCTCATCTGGGGCATTTTATTTCCTTGTCCATGAGTGTATTTTTAACTCCTGACATTTTCCACAGCTAAACTTCATTGAAAATAAGAACACTGGAAACGACATACAATCCACTGGATCTAAAAGTCATAATATTTTTATGATGACAGCGAACACGCTCATCGTCAATTCTTAATAGAAATACATTGGATCTGTGAAAATATTATGAACACATTAAAGACAAAAAATAAAGACATGACAAACACAAAATAAATATGACAGCCGACATAATTCGTAACAATCGAAAACGAAACAATTGAAAAAGAAAACAAAGGACGATCGCTCAGTTACCTAAAGAAACTGGTAGGTAGGTAATATCATTAAATAGCATGAACGATAATCTACAATAATCAGAAACCTGTCATCGTCAGCTTCAAGAATTATTGAGAGAATCGGGTTACGATAACTGTTGTATGTGACAAGCAAATAATTTAGCTATGTTGGCATTTGGGGCACGCACGATAGTAATTCAGTCACCACAAGATCCCAAAATTGCCTGCATATCTATGTATATTTTGGTACAGACCTTTAGACTGAACTAGGTCTGTGGAAACACCCGAATTTTATGTAATGAAGTCTCGTAATAGGATACAAAACATGGTCACAGAAAGTAGGTAAAGAAAACCAGTGTGACATGAGCATGTAAATAATTTGTGCTTAAATTGTCACGAATTTATAAAAAGTGTAAATGTACATTATAAAATATTTACACCGTAAGTATTTGCGTACCTACTGAAAAATAATGAAAATTCAAAGTCAATAATCTCTCTAGGGTCTTTACTTCTATGTAAACCTGTAAGCCTGATCAAACTCACAAATATGAAACATTCTGAAGCTTCGGAAAATCTGAAGCCATTCGTCAGGGATTTCAAATTGAAGTCAAAAACCCTGAAACTCCTGATTGTCAGAAATCCTACGCCACTCACATCTACGCATCCACTCACATTGTTAAAGCTTATGCAACAGAACTATTTATAATATTTTGAATACAACGTATGAGAACTATCACTAGTCGCAACACTTTCAGAAACACTTCTTTCATATTTAAGTGCTCTTGCTACTTTACTCGGTCTCCGCTTTAAAATGCTTGCGAGCTAGCCAGTTTCATGTTTTGTAAACTTCTTTTAGTTAACGATAAAGGATGAAACGTACGTAGCATACGGAATTGGTGCTGTTTATCTAATTTTGTTTGAAATCAATACTTCGTGTGCTTTATTGGGAAGCTTAGTAGCTAGCACATACAGGGTGAATTGTAATTTAACGTATTACTTCCAGGACGTGATAGTGTGACCCCTTTGCAACATTTAAGCACCCCTAGCCTAAGTGAAATTCCATGGGATTCTAGTAAATTCAACATTTGTGTGTTTTCGATAATTTCCCAAATTTCTACATAAAATAAAATAAATCTCTTAACGTTGAAGTGGAATGGCCATCAATGCTATTTTATTTGGTAGATACTACTATATTAAAGCTTTTGACGTAACCAACTGTTCAAAAATTTAAAACAGTTAAAAGATACAACAAGAAATTAACTAACGATTTTCAAAAATCATCAACATACATGAACTTGGACACCACTTATCTCAAAATTTTACTGTGCCATTAAGCGTATAAATTACAGAAAAGACATCTTCATTTAATCAGCTATCGAACGAGGTACAAAAGTACAAAAAAAAATTAGAGGTGCCCATGAAACAGTCGATAATGCTGGCAAAGGTAGAAATTGCTAATTCTTGAAATATTTATAAATTGAGTGATAACCGAATTAATTAACTAGTTTATGTCATCCCACTACTTTGTAACCACCCAGCAATCCTTCTTGCTTTAGGTAGCCAAGTTGTCGCGACCAGCGGGGTAACGTAACACACTAACAGTAAGAATGGGTTTCATTTTGACAGTTCAACAGCATTCACTGCGTTATTTACGTTGTCGAACAGACACATTTTTCGAACATAAGAAGCAATAGATTAGGAATAGGCTACAAAATGATTCAGATTGTAATAAATAGTGTGTTACGTAATTAGGGTGCTGGTTGCAAGTTGAGACGCCTCTTATTTATGAATGGTTAGTATTACTCGCAGTCGACGCGCTTATTATTGATCACTTGTCGCTTAGTACGCGTATCTTTTAAACTACTGCACACATACACACTCTTAATTCTTTAACAAACTGATTTTTTTAAAGGCTTGTATTAATTGCCATTCACCTTGATAATGTAGAGAAAAATGAATGTTCAAGCCATCTTTATTAATTGCCTCATTATTGCTCTACATCTAAGCCAACATCGATAATGTAGCCTTTAATAAATACAACAAAACGATGTTATAATCCGAAATACGAAACTTTTAAGCAATATCGATATACCGACACGCCAAATAAAATACCCCGTTATACATTCCAAAAGTTCTAACGTAACCTCAAAAATATTGAAGACATCTCACGATTTCTAAAATTTCATAAAAATTCTATCAAAAATTTGTAGGTACTGGGAGAAACCGATTCTCGGTGTCAAGATCACACCTTCCTCCGTGCAATAGTATTGTCGGTATGTCAACCCCCTTTTAGAGTCCGAATATACTCTCAGGTGTATTCAATGACTTCGATTATCCGTTTACAAAAGTCCCGAGCTCAATTCTCACCAAACTTGTTTAATTAAAGTTTTCGCACTCTTTTTCCCTTTAGGCGGGAAAATAATCCCTTGTTTGGAACAGAGAATGGAGTAGAGTGTTGTTGCTGAAAATTGTTTTTAATTGTAATTCTTTCATATAAAAAAATGTTTCATTTGAGTTTTCTTTGTTTTACTGTGAACATTTTTCTGTTAAAAGATAGGATCGCATACCATAGAAATGGTTTCACGGCTTTTTGTTATCTTTGGTTTCGATACAAAAATAATATTTATGATGGATTTTATACTGCTTTTCATGTACCTACTTACAGGCATTAATAAATATATTTCCGCTTATCGCTTGCAAGTAAACTTTACATTGCGAATAATGTTCCTGCTTACGAGCTTTATATGGAAACCTATCTATGGTACCTATGTACCTATATGTAAGGTACCTAAGTACCTACCTTCTACCGTCCTTATTGTACTTGTTTGTTCCACTGATAATGGCTTAACTTTGGTTCTCATAACAATTTGTGATAATACAGCATTACTTCTAAAATTCTTCACCAAAACCTGTGACAATTTTATTTAAATAGGTTAGAATCTACTACGTAAATTTTGTCTTCTAAGACAAAATTTTGTAAAGTTTGAACAAAACTTTCTTGCATTTTTTGTAATAGCGACTCCACGACACACGATATCCAAGGTACGTTAGTCCAAGTTTTTGTAGGCACTCGGTATTTGCTTTCGGGATTCGAGTTGAACTTCCAATATGCCGGAAAGTATTCGTGCATTCGCATGTTCGGAGTGTTAAACATCCAGGAATAAGTTTTACTGCGATCAGATAGTAAACTTTACCGTTGGAACCGTTGGATTCGGATGTTCAATGTCTGTAAGTACTTTATTACTTGCCACCATCGCCGTCGTTGAAACCATTGACATCTTCATCCTTTATTTAAAATCTCTATATAAATTATTACCTTTGTGTCCCAAAATCTGCAGCTATAGACCTCTGCGCTGCCACAACAAAAAACAATAAAACAAAATTCAATACACTGTCGCGCCACCGACTCAACACGTCGAAGAAAAAGAATATATAATTAATTATTAGATTTTTTTATAAATTATTTTGCCTCTCGCAACAATTTTTTTGTAAACCACCGACAACCTCTTAGTTCAGTATTTATAGATGTAAGAAACGCAGTTGTGTTGCCGAATTTGACAAAAATATGTACAATTTTCAAATTGTGGAAGTTATATTATTTCAGGAATCAAGCAAGAATCTAAGCATCGTGATAACGCTTACATTGTATTTAAGTAAGTACCCAATAGTTTTTACCTTAATAGTTTTTTAGTTTTTACCTTAATAGCTTTTATCTTATAGTTTTTACCTTAATAGTTTTTACCTAATAGTTTTTACCTTAATAGTTTTTACCTTAATAGTTTTTACTTAATAGTTTTTACCTTAATAGTTTTTACCTAATCGTTTTTACCTAATAGTTTTTACCTTAATAGTTTTTACCTTAATAGTTTTTACTTAATAGTTTTTACCTAATAGTTTTTACCTTAATAGTTTTTACCTTAATAGTTTTTACTTAATAGTTTTTACCTTAATAGTTTTTACCTAATAGTTTTTACCTAATAGTTTTTACCTTAATAGTTTTTTGACTGGCTCATTGGGTTAGTGAATGCAAGCGCTACTGCTGAGTCCTGGGCTCGTCTCCCGGGTTGGACAAAGTGTTATTGTGTTTTACCATCTGGGATTTCTCAGTAGCAGCCGGAGTTTGGATTTGTGACCGGTTGATGGCCATAGGCACGCGCCCTATTACTAATAATTCTTAATTTTATCTAACGGCTGTGTTTTTGCCTGTAGATACTTTTTCAATCAAGAGTAGTTTGCACATTGCTTTATGAATTTCACAGGCTTGGTTTCCCAACTAAACCTGACTGAACAATTAAATACTCTAAAGCTCACCTGTTGCTTTTAGCATAAATGCTATACCACTACATACAACTAACTACATATAACTGATGCACTGGCCCAGTAACCAGGAATTAATTTAAATCGGTTTGGGAAGCGTTTTATACGGAGTCGAAAAATGGTCTGCTTTTGTTTTTAAGCAAGGGCGTAACATTTTAGATATTCATAGAGGTGATGACCAATACTGCTATGATAAAGAACCTCGACATAACATATTCATATCTAAAGAACCCTCAATGGGCTCTTGTTACGCGGCTGAATCAAAAGTTTCATGCAGAAAGATGAACTCCAGAACGCACCACGGATTATTCGGTTATTTTTTTAAAGACAACCTTGTATAATTTAAAAATGTAAATAATAAGTTTGAAGAAACACAAATTTATAATTAAAACCGACATCTTCTCTCAAACTCACACAGAACAATTTCACGAAGATAACACAAACTATCAAGTCTCTGATAAAATGATTGACAGTACTATTTCTATGATAAACAGTTTGCGAACTGAGGCTAACACTATTAAAGTTCTCCAAGAGTTTTAGAGAATATTATTGGTAGCTCGGCGACACAGCTCGTTAATAATAGTTAAAGACAATATTGAAGAACAAATTTCTCTGAACTGATTTATACCTATTTTTCAAAAGCAGGATATAAAAGGCTTTCACTTAAACACTGCTTGCGAAGGGCGATTTAAGGTCATAGCACACATATCAACTCGGAAAGGGATCTTCACCGTATCACCTTTAGCCTCGCCGTCAAACAGGCGTCAACCTAACCTAAGCATGTAACCAAAGGGGATCAGCAGCTCCAATACGTCGACTCCGCTACGGCTAGGCGATGCCGCGCTTACGGCTCGCCGACTCCGAGGCGAGGCGATTACGGTACGTTTCCGATTAATGTGCATTACAGTAGGGAGTTTCACACAAAGAATACTGATGACTCGAGTTGATACGGTGTCGATACCTTTCCGATTTGATACGTGTGCTATTTCCTGTAAAATTAATAACAACGAACCTAGTATCACCGAGACCAAAATAGCAACAAACCTAGAATCACTGAGACCATAATAACAACAAAGCTAGAATCACTGAGACCATAATAACAACAAACCTAGAATCACTGAGACCATAATAACAACAAACCTAGAATCACTGAGACCATGATAATATTCTACATAAAACTTAACACCACGCCTGTTTACCCCGAAAGGCAGTGCAGAGGTGTACCTACATCCACATTCCATTTTTTTTTAATTTTCTTGTAGTTTAATTACTGTAGTTATTGATTTGACTGCTAAAATATACTACTGTAAGATAACTCTGTTATAAAAAATCTGAATTCCTTCCATTCAATTCGACGCAACACGAAGCGGTCTTTAAATTCCGTCCACATATTGGCCGAATTATAAATTTTCTTTCAGTGATCGACATATTAAAGTAATTTCCTGTCCCGACAGGGAGTCATATCGCTACACGTCGCAGTTTATTTATGCATTTCAGGATCATTTCTGAAATATTTGTACCGGGGAAATGACAACAAAAAATTAAGGAAATAGAGATAATATTTATTCGATCAAATGCCGACGTTAGTGTATTTTTTAAAAAAATATAGTGACTGCTTTTCATGCGCAACTTGGATTAATAAAAAAACATTCCGAGTTTAACAACTTAAAATGTTTCATAAAAAAACGGTCACTTCCATCTTTTATTCAAGCGTATACATTAAGTAAGTCGATTTGCAATCTGCGGTACAAACGTTAGCGACTGCTTCCTCTCACTGTACCGCAAACTGTTACATAAGCTATGCTATTAAACAAACTGTCGCCTTTCAAGCTATTTTCGTTCCAACTTAAGATAAAATGGCTCCTTTGGGATGATTTCGATTGCTTTTTGCTGTCAGCAAAATGTATACCAAACTGGATGTGCGATGTTTGGAGCACCACAAATAAAATTTGATTCGAATAATTAATTTCTGTTTTGAATTAGTACCGGTCTATCATTTTGACAATAATTAACCCAAATTCTATTCGATTCCACTTAGAACTCAATGATGTCAAGATTGATCCCGCTTCTCGTGGTTCTAGTATTTGATTTGGGCATCCCATTAAAAAATATTTACTTCGTAAACGGTCTTTATAACATGGTTAACAACTACTTGTTTGTTTAATAAGCGCAATAGCAGCCCTGGAAAGTGTTACAGAATTTTTCCATCAGGAATTTCTCAGCAGTAGCCCGGAATCTGGATTTGTGTCCGGTTGATGACAATAAGCTCGCGCCCCATAAAATGGACTTAAACATAACTGGCGAAATATGGGTATACTATAGGTACACCACTGCCTAACTCTTTCGGGATTACAGGCATGATGTTATTTGTTGTGTAAACGCAATCTAAGCCATTGAGCTGCTAAAATCCACTTTCAAAATCCTTGAAAAAATAGCAGCATGTCCAGACACTTTACTTCCACGTATTCGCGTTGTTTCGTGTCCAACCAGGCAGTATTTCATCTTTATTGTCCTTTTAGACTAAAAACACGTGGCGAACCCAAATAAAAAAAATCACTCCGCGCCGCAAATCCAGTAATTGGATCCCCGCCAAGCGTCTACTCTCATGAAAATGAGTCGTAAACTTAAGAAAATTTTCGCTTGATGGGTAATATATTTTTACGTTCAATCCTTATTATTAGGGAAAGATCCTTGAGTCTTCATATCGGTCTGTCAGGAATGTTTGGTGGCTCCCTTCGTTGGAATCAGTGAACCAAAAAATAAGGCATAATTCAATATTTTCTAGCTTTAGTGTGACAATGTATTCGCGATAAGGAGGCTTATTCAGTTTGTTATGAGATAAATATTGTGGATGTGGTTCATTATATTGTTGGCAAAAATAGTTCACTTAGTTTCATCTTGTGGGCTTCACGAAACTGTCACCTATGCCTACAACAATAAAGCTAATGTGCAATTGATTACACTACAGTAACTCTATTAAATAATAAACTATTGATAAAAATTTCCCCACATTGAGTTCGATAAACCTATGTATGATAGGCCCGTTGCCAATAGCAACTTACAACTTCTAAACAAACCGAATGCCTTTGTATAATTTCCTCAAACAGTTTGAAGAAAATAACAAAGATTTATTTTGTCGCCACTGCGGTCTTTGATGTACCTGTAAAGTAAATAGCTCGAGTATTTTTTTTGTTTTATAAATATTCTAGGAAACAATCTCGTTTTATTTATAATGTTTGTTGTTTTGGTCTAACATAAACTGTAGATTTTCAGGGTTAATGATTAGGTTGATTCGAGCAAGTTTGTATATTTATTTGATATTGCTAAGTTTAATATCTGCTTACTGAGCAAATTAGGAGCTCAATGAACGACTCCAAATGAAATAGAAATTAAGTAATTAAACATTATAATAAAAATCTCAAACTCTTAGGCCCGCTTGCACTGTGTCTAGTGCTATTACATATTCAAAATAATTAGCATCCTGTCTCTGTCATTTTCAAACGAGTAACAGAAACAGAACGATGTTTTATATTCGTTTAGCGCTAAACGTATTTAGTGATTTGGTGGTCAAATTTGGTTCCGTTTTTTGCAATTTGCAGGTCAGTGTCAGGTTGTATATTTGTTTGTAACAAATATGGCTTTACACAATTATAATCATTAGAATAAGCAACACAACTCATTGAGTTAGAATTGGCGTCAAATATCATGATTTCATGAAATAGTCATTCAATAGGGTAATATGAACTTAGAGAGATGTATTGTTGATTTTTTATGATTGTTATTCTATATAATTATATAAATATTTTGTTACGGCCGCGAATCATATTTTGATTAACATACAACCTGATACTGACCTGCAAATAGCAAAAAACGTAAGAATTTTTAATTTCGCGGGCTACCCTGACGCGTTCGCCTTAAGAGTTATGAAAAACTGCATTTAAAGATTTGCAACACCCATGATGTATTAATATCAATCTGCCTAGCCGTTTCCCAACTATGTTGGGGTCCATCCGGTTTTACATGGAGCGACTGCCTATCTGACCACCACAGACCTATCATCATCATCAGCCTATATTCGTCCACTTGTGGACTGCTCTCCTAGTAAACACCACTGAACCCGATATTCGGCTCTCCTCATCCAGTCTCCGCCAGCCGCCTTTCGCAAGTCATCACTCCACCTGGCCGGCGGGCGTCCCACACTACGATTGCCTAAACGGTCTCCACTCTAGAACTCGTTTTCCCCAAAGATTGTCGGTTCTGCGAGAGATGTGACCAGCCCATTGTCACTTCAGCTTGCTTAGTCTTTGGGCTAAATCGGTTACCTTAGTTCTCTGGCAGATAACCTCGTTTCGGATTTTATCCTTCAGAGAGACTCCAAGCATAATAGCTCGTTGAGCAACTGACCACAGACCCAATCATGTGTGTGTACGATTGATAAATAAAAAACACGTGTGGCACTCGGGGACTGCCGCGGTAAAGCTATTGCATAGCATTTTTTATCAACTTATGCAATTATAATTATTTATTATTTTTTTATTTACGCAGTATTTTTTTTTCTTTGATGTTAATTCAAGTACAGTCGTACCATATACATACACGTTAAGCGAACGCTCGGCCGAGCTACATGGTAGGCGGAGTGGGGTGTTAGGTTTTATTTTCGTTACGCAATTTCTTGATTCGGTCGCCGCGCTCAAAGCCCGCGATAAAAGCTATGCAATAGCTTAAAAATATGAACTGATAGCAGGAACTGTACAAAATAATACATCCTTTGTCATTTGAGTTAAAACAATTTCAGTATCTCTAACAAGATTCTTAGTAAATCAATACCAAATTGTTGTAATATTGAGTGGAATGGTAGGGACAGAATTCCACTTTATGTCGTCTATAACTTGCGGGGTATCGAAACACACCTGGGCCTTGGCATACATCATAATAACGTTATAGATATGTGCGAAGGTAGACAGGTATCGTATGTACACACGTAATGTTGGAGCCAGGCATTATTTACAAGGTAGGTAGGTACTGGTAAACTGGGATCGTCTTGTCGTTGCGATTTGTTTTTAAGCTTAACAAGGGACTATAAAGAAAATATGAGGACAAAATTACCTACAAAAATTAAATTATTGTTTTTAAAAACACAGGACAAGTTATGTTTATTTTTTCTGTGTAATTCCATTTTGAAACCAATAAAAAGTAAAAAAAAATAAAAAGTTTTTAGCACAAAACCAAGGAATTCCATGAATGAGATTTTTTGGGCATCAACATCATTTCATAAAAAAATTGTTTATGTAAATTCAAAGCCAACAATATAATCAACTGCGACAAAAATGTTCAGAAGCGCCTGTCGTAAACCGTACAGCTTGCAAAGCTATTGAAATACATATGCAACACCCAGACGCTAATTAGGCGAAGAACTTACTCTTCACACTTCAGCTTTATGTGTTACTACGGAATCCCGGATTCGGAATTCTCCGCGATTTCCAAGAAGTTTGCAAAATGTGTAGTTCAGGAGCAGAATGTCATGTAATATTTTTGTCGCGATTAAATAAAAACAGAATCTTTTGTCGAAAATAAACTTTTAAAGTCACAGGGGTGTGATTTTTGTATTAGAGTTGACACTAAATTAAGGGATGGCTACTTGAACTTCTAAAACTACAAAATTCTCTTAATACAATCATAAAAACAAGTTACAAGAAAACACGTTAGTGCCGAAGGTAATTTTTAAACTTTATGTCTGTACTTCAAATAAATTATTTAAATCTCACCTGAGCTCTCCAAAACTCGTAACTGCCGGCTTAATTACATGATTTAAAGTTTTATACCTCTGAAAATGTTTACTACCCGTGTACAAACTGCAACTGATTAAAGTAGCTGCAAAGAACTATTGTACAAAGTAGACTTAAATTGGTTTAGATCCAACGCCACTGTTCTTAGGAGATAATGGCTTAGGTATCTTATTCCCTAGAAATGCTAAGAAAAGCTATCTGCAATTTTCCTCTAGAGAACCACTCAGCAATTTTACTACGCCATTTAATAAACTTTTGATCTTCGTTTTTCATCATAAACTCTTTAAAAATCTATTAAGCGACGATTAGGTGGTTGTTAAATTTGAAACTTTATAGGGACTTTAATTTTATATTGTGGCTCTTCGTTTAGGATTGAATTTATGTTAGACGTCAGCTCTTTTTTCAATTCGAAAGCAATTACTTCAAAAAATTAAATTGAAGCTGTCATAAACATAATAGACATGAAATATCCAATCTTTGCTAGGGTTGACAGATTGGAGAAATAAGACACTTTTCTGTTATTGTCGTTGTGGAAATAATCGTTTTAGGTAACCCTGTTCAAGGCAACAATGCACCGTGTTGTAAGATCCTGTCGTGTAGCAAGATGAGGCGTCTCCATTTTTGATCAAGCAACCCTTATTGTGACAATAATAAAAACCCTAACAACCCGCAACGTAGGTTACCGTAGTAATAATCATCCCTGTACCCCTATGCCAATTTATTTGGGGTCAGCGCTATACGTATTTCCTACCATACATCTATCAGCCATCACCGTTTTGTGCACTGCCTTCCTTGTTAGCACCTATGACACAATCTGTCCACCTTTTCTTAGATCTGTCTCTTTTCCTATATCCATCGAAATTTACACTTTAATTTTAGGTTTTTAACTTCGTGTGTAGCAGTGCTTCAAGATTCTTTTGGCACTCGAATGCCGTTGATAGGTGGGCGTTATGGTAAAACATTGTGAAATTGTATTGAAAAAACAAGATGGCGGCTTTAGTTCCGACTTTAGCTTAAACTATGCCAGAAAGCCTATTATACTGTCAATGACTATATTGAGGACAAAAAGGCTTGCGATTGAGCTGCTGCAATAAATTTACACAGTGTTTGCCTTTTTACATATACAATGACATGAATATTTACTGTAAAAAGTATCATATTATTTTAATTATTGTGAATGTGAGGACTATGTGGGTTATCGTTTCAGTTTTAATCATGGTCTGGCAGTTTAAGTAGTTTATGTGGCCTACCCAAATATCCTTTCTTTGGTATTGTTCGTGGAATCGTGGAGGTCCTTAAGTTCTAAGTTGAGCTGCACGGTTACTGACAAATGCGTGCACTGATTGGACAGGTATATTCAATCGTTGTTGTTCTTTCCTCAAAAGACTATTTCAGACACCAATCTACATGGTCTTTACATGGTCTGACCAAGATTATGTCTGGACTTTAAAAGAGATGGTGACCTCTGAGTTTGTTTCCGCCTTTCTTCTCAGATTAGTCAGATAGGAAACGCCGACCTTATCTACACACATCAAAGGTATTCGAGGTATTTGAAAAATATATTTTATTGTCCTATTGAAATTAAATAAAAATATCTATTTAGATTGATTAAATAAAATGTTTTCATATGTGTAGATCGATGAAGTACTCTCTGCTTTTGCATTAGTAAAGACTTTTCGCGATTTTTGCTTATGCTTATCTTTGCACCTTAGTTAATCCTGACATTAAAATGTGCTAAAAAGATAAAAGCTTTTAAAGGATTTTATCGCGTAAAATAAACAATTACTAAAATGGATTTCCACAGTTAACGCATATAACACAATCGCAGCGATTCGGCATACGCAATATGAGTTCATCCGAAACACGTTGCGGAATGGCTGCCAACGTCCGTAGTAACAGGCGAAAAATATTTTTTGGTGTGTGTACGGCATCCATATTTGGCAGAGCTCTTTTTTGAAGCATATCCCCTGCGTGCTCAATGGGATTCAAGTCTAGCGATTGAGCAGGCCATGGTAGGATATTGATATTAGCTGCGACAAGTGTGTCTGCAACGACTCTGGCAGTGTGTGGACGTGCATTATCATGCATAAGAAGAAATGAAGCACCAAATTTGGTCCGCAAGGAATGACAACCTCTGATACAATCGTTTCAAACTAAATCTGTTCATTGCGATTGCGTCTGATCCAAATCAGTTCGGTTCTTCCGCCGATCCAAATACCCGCCCATATCATGATTGTTACACCACTGTATGTGTGGACTTCCTGGCATGATTTTAAACTTTCGTTGGCATCGTGTCGGCTGACCACGCGGCCATCAAGATGCAGCGCGCACTGAACGACCTCCCCGACTGGCTCAGAAAATGGAGACTGTCGGTGAATGCAGGTAAGACGCCGGCAATATCGTCACGGCACGCGGCCGTACGAACCCACCGAGCCTTGAGCTCATGGGGACCGAAGTCAAGTGGACCAAGACCGCCAAATACCTGGGGGTCACACTAGACAATCGGCTCTCCATGGGCCCGCACGTCTGCGAAACTGTCGCGCGGGTAAAAGTGACCCGCCACCTACTTCGCCCGATGCTCTCGTCACGCCTCTCCATGCGAGTCAAGCTGGGGATCTACAAATCCTACGTGCGACCGCAGCTCACCTACGCCGCCCCGGCTTGGCTCGCCCTCACGGCCGAGGTCCACAGAAAGAAGCTCCGGACGCAGCAGAACTACATGCTGCGTCAAATAGTCCAGGCACCTCGGTACGTGAGGAACTCTGTGATCCACAGGGACCTGCGTGTCGAGAGTGTCGAAGAATTCAGCAAGAACCTGGCGAGGAGGATGTTCGCGCGTGCCGACGTCTCTGAACAACATCACATCAGGGACATTGCACCATGGCACGCGCAACCCCCCGACTACAAGCGCTTCCCGCGCGACCTCGTCGCAGACGTCGCACCACCGGACTAGACGCCTGAGTAAGTCGCCCCCACACTACACGCGACCTACCCAAACAATAGAACTCCACACTCATGACATGACGCCCGCCGCGTGCAAAGCGTCCTAAGTTAATATAGGCGCTACGTGCGCGGCCCACACATACACTACTCCACACTCGCAAAAAACACAAAGACGAACCACACGAGCGACGTACACACACCTCAAGTCGCTCGATACTCACTATAACGCCCCGCGCCCTGCAGCGCCACCGGCTAGATCTGGTTACGTTGTAGGGAACGGGGACAGCCGCCACTGTGGACGAGCGCCAACCAAAACCGACGCCCTCGTTGCTCGATCGGCCCTTGCTGGGCCTTCCCTAGGGAACTAGGGATCTCACCCGGCAGGGGCCTGGTCGCACGGGCGTCGTGAAGCACTTCGGGCGCTCCCACAGTTACACCCCCAGAAACACACTACAGAACGCCGAGGGCAGGTATACCCCTCGGCGTCTAGGTGTGCGATAAAGCACTCCCACCCCCACCTGCGGGAGGGGGAGGGTAACCAAAAGACGGGTCCCCAAGTCTGGGGGCCGAGAAACCGCAGCCTCGGGCAAGGGGCCAAAAAGCCCGAACACCGATTCCTCTGCGCCCCCGATCGGGGGCGCAGAGAAGACTTCGAGCCCAACCGTCGGGCAGTTGCTCACCAGACACAACACCCGTCTGGTCGGACAATCCTCCCTTTTCTATGGAGATATGAGTGAACGTTACACCCTGTTTCTCATACCTCTATACTGGTGACCCGGAACATGAACGTCAGCGCTGCCTTCGTGCAACTACTTCAGCGTGACGTCATCATCATCAATTCCGCAAGCTTTAGAGCGGCAAGTCACACAGCCAGGCAGCACCCACGGCTTCAACGGTTATCCTGACCACCAGCATGCAGCGACCGCGCATTCCTGGTCATCACTCTCAGCCTCATCAGCAACCTCGGCACAGCACACTGTACTTTCGGCCGGTCGACAAGAAGAGCTCTTAATTCCTCTCCTGGTCGACGCCAGCAGTAGCCTCAAACCGGCGCTGTACCACATCCGATGTACTGGAGCATAACGCAGCGCCACCCCGACTCACTGGGGAATCTTGCAGACAGTTCCGACCCACCGTGAACTATGCGGCACCCGGTTCCGACTCACTGGAACCTCAACTGGCCCTGGCAAGCATCATATGACACACGACTCAACCCACTATCGACACATGCGAGCTACGCGTCACACTGACTGTCATTTGACATCAACTTTTTTTCTTCATGATTTTTAGTTGGATTGTTGAAAGAGTTACACTGTTTGTCCATCGCACAACGTCAACGCGACGTCAATGAGAAACGAGATTATTCGAACCGAGCGTGACATCCTGGTGACAGCATGTGGTGGACACGCGGCCATAGTTAATCAATTTATCGCTACTTCGGCGTCGTCATCTCGTTCTCGTGGACGTCATGTGTATGTGGCAGTGGACAAACGGCTTTAATCCTATAACTTTTACCTTTATGCCTGAATTGAGCGCCACGAAAAGCACAGTTTGATAACTTGCGACTCGGTATCGGGAAAAAACCGCTACTGTATTTGATAGCGATGCATTGACGTGGGCAAAATGAAGCATTTGTATCATCAATTCTTGACAAAATTATGATCATTTCTACATAGGTATTAAAAGGGCGTGCATAAAGCAAGAAGGTATTAATAGCTGCTACTAATAGCTTCGGAAATTAAACTTCTTTAAGTCTTATATTACTGTCAAGACCGCCTCAGTCCTCAGTCGAATGAAAACTGAAATTACTCACATTAAAATCTAGACAGCTAACTGACGAATTGCTAACTCACATCTTTGTAAGGAAAGCTACACACGTAATTGTGCGCTTGTCATGCATACAAACAATCCTTTTTGTGGGAATTCGAGTTAGTTTGTGAAAGCTAATTCTACAAAAACAACATAATTGTAGATGCCGAAATAAACTGGCGTGAAACGCTGGCTTGAAAAGTATGTGGACATAATGGAGTCTGCTTAAAACTATTCAAACTTTTTTGCAAGAAGTGCCATAATTTTGTAAATATTTTTAGTAAGTTTTGGACTTGGTAACACATTCCATTAGTGAATGGTTAACCAGATATAACTTGTCATAATATAAGACTATTAGTTGTTTTATTACTTAAAAGAAATTTCGAATAGTTTTGACATTATAATTAAATAAATGGTTTAAGTTAGATTATAAATTAGGCAATTTGTCAAGTGATCAATATTCTGGAAACAAAATTTAGGTGTCCATATTTTAGCCCAGATTGCTCAAATTGCTCTTTACGATAAGCCAACACCAATTCCATCATTTATAAATAACTTATAAACATTATTTGATTAATTTACAGACTTGAAAAATAAAATAAATTAATAACCAATTCTCAACGCGTAACAGGTGTGCTAGTGAAATTGATGATACCTCTTCTTCAATTCCTGGATCCGTTATGTGGGATCGGGTATCCTCACTTTTCTGCGCCAAGTTATTCTGTCTTGAGTTGTCGGTTCTGGCAATTGAGTTTTCTTGAGGTCTCTTTTTATATTTGGCCACCAGGTCACTGGTGGACGGCCTCTTTCTCCCTTTTGTTCGGGCAAATTTAGTGCAATTTGTACCACATGATCTTTATTGCGTCTTTTAATGTGTCCATACCATCGTTGGCGGTTTTCAGTAATTTCATCAGTGATTGGTGCGGCTTTACAGCTGGCTCGTATGTATTTATTGCGGACTTTGTCAAGTCTGGTCACACCTCCCGCGCATCTAAGCAGCTTCATTTCATTGGTATGGACTTTTGTTCAGGCGTCTTCTTTGTTGTCCAACATTCGGATCCATACACTAACGCCGGACGAACAACTGTTTTATTGACTTTACCCTTTATTTTAATGGGAATACGAGGATCACACAGTGCTCCTGTAAGTGATCGCCATTTCAACCATGCATCAACATTGGCGTCTGTTGTGAGCATGAAGCCTAAATACTTGAAGTTCTCTACTGGGGGAATACACGTCTGCCCAATAAAGGTGATTTCAGGTATTGCATTTCTACTAAAGGGACAATTGAAATACTCAGTCTTGATCCTAGTAACCCTCAGGCTGTACTTTTCAAGATCCTAGGTTGTATAACATATTCCAAGGCAGTAGAGATGGTAGGTCCTTGGTGAGGTAATCCATTACCAGGTTGAATAATAGGGGGCTAAGAGCAGATCCCTGATGGACTCCCACTTTGACCTCGAATGCTCTGCTTACGCCTGCTAGGCTTCAAACTCTTTTACTGGTACCTTGATGATACCTGATTAAAAATACACTTATGATTTGTCAACGATAATAATCTAAATAAAAAAAATATCAAAACGTGCAGACTTTGCATTAGAGTAAGTAACTATCACCTTCAAAGGCCAATTAAAAACAGTTTTAACTTTAAATCACATTCAAAACGTAAACATTGATAACTACAGAACCTAAAACCTAACTCAATCAAACTGTTAACATTATCCCAAATATTGAAAGCATATCGATTAACCCCAACTAACCCTTGAAATACAAACGCAAAATTGATACAAGTTGGTGCGCCCCAGCATCAGTTTTCGACCAAGTTAGATTATATATGGGGAGCTCAACTCGTCGAAACTTGGCTCTAAACACTAATGGGGTTACATCATGTAACACACCTAGTATGAGTCGAAAACTCGGAATCGGGAGGGACATTATTGTCTGTAGGTACATAAATATAGGTAGGTTTAGTTAAATACACTCACTACTAACAAGGTTCGTGAGAGTATCAAGCAGGAGCTAGACTGACTAAATAGATAGACATGTGAGAAAGCCAACACAAAACTGACAGCTTGCAAAGCTCGCGAGAATAAACGCTAAGAATTTTGATTATGAAAGTTTATTATTTATAAATTATAGCAGTATTTCAACTAAGTACATATTCTACGAAACATCCACCTTATTCTCAAATATGTTTTATAAACAATATTTCAAAGAAAAAGAGACGCTTTCAAGTCAGTCTCTCCGTTTTAGGCCTAAGATTTCCCTGACAGACAGTATTAGATAGTAATAAGCAGCTTCGTAGATTTTTTAAATCTATAACAAGGATTTATGCTTAGTTTGTGGTTTTTAATCATGATAATATTAATTGCACGCCTTAAAGTTCACTTAACTTTATCTTAACTGGATAAAACAATTTCCATAATTCTGATGGCAGTAAAATTTGCATATCGGAACAGTAACCTGTTATGTAATTAAAGCCTCCCGTGTTCCCAATTTGATATCTATTGTGTCTGCGGCTTCAATTCGAGAACTGATGTACTTGAGTACAAGGACTTTGATACTTCTTTGAGGTAATCGTGACCCAGAAGTCAATGGATTGTTCAAGACTTCTGTTTGGATTTTAATGGCTCTCCAATTATTTATTTACTCTCATAATATAAGTATGAAAGTCTTGAAAGTAATTGTCAACTTGTGAAAATTATAAAAGTTAAGTGTTTTTTTAAGCTTTGTTTTTCTTTACTTTTGTTGAGTTTTAATTGTGACAGTTCATTTGTAATTTCAGGCGTCAAAAAACCTGAAAAAGCTAAACAATATCAATATTAGTTTATAAAAAATATATATTTAGTAGTAGGTAGTAGTACTATCAACACCTTAATTACATAACATGCTTTCAATCGCAATTTAAAAGATTTTAAGGAAATTGCTAATCCATTGCTTGTTACGTTTGAAAAAATTGTCTGCTCGATAACGTGAATAACGTAATGAATGTTGTTGAATGATCAAAATAAAGACCATTGCGATTGTAAATGTGTAACGCAAATTACCCCGCAGATATTTCTATACCTATTACCATAAAGCGTGGCTTAACTACTTGGCTTAAACGTCATACACAATAGGCTAAAAAATAAAACTATTATTATACCAAGTTTCTGGTCCCCATCGACCAAAGGAGTATTAGATTTCCCTCAAGAAACCTCACATATCCACATCATTACGCAAATCCGCTTTTAACCAGTCGCTTTCGAAAATCTCAAAACCGGGAGACTACGCGGCTTTCCAACAAAAGCAATACAGGCCACAGTACGGTCGACCAACACACAAACGGGCCCTGAACTGGCACATTCACAACAGCCGGTGCTCCTATATACATAGGTACCCAAACTAGTACCCTTTTTAATGTGTCCTTGGGTTGCATCCCATTCTACTGGACGAAACGTTTCAGATTTTGTTGAAGTTATTGCGTTTTGTAGTAAAATGTTGTAATTTTATTTTCTTATATGAAGCGAAAGCGTTTACTTTACTTTAAGTAGTAAGAAATTGTAAGCACTAATTATTTTAACACGAAAAGATAAACTTATAAATGATAAATGATTTTATTTCTGTAAGTAGGTTTGTACAAACACTTTTACACGTCAATCATGTTTTTTAAACTAGATGAGGTCGGCGTTTCCTATCTGACTACTCTGAGAAGAAAGGCGAAACAAACTCAGAGGTCACAGTCTCTTTTAAAGTCCAGACATAATCTTGGTCAGGTCATGCGAAGACCATGCAGATTGGTATCTGAAAAGGTCTTTTGAGGAAAGAACCACACAGATTGAGTGGACCTGTCCAGTCAGTGCACGCATTTGTCAGTAATCGTGCAGCTCGACTCAGAGCGGATAGTAACAAAAATTGCCTATCTTCAATTAAATTTTTCATGAAATTCATAAGATAGGTTCATTAGGTATAAAATAAAAATAATATGAATAACTACATGATATTTTCAAACTTTTTGTGCAACAGAAACACAAAATATTAAAATTTTCTCGATAAAATAACATCACGATATTACCTCTAATTTTCACGTTTTTTCAATTTGTACTTAATATGCTAATGACTAACAGGATAATTTTTTAATGATTATTTGTATTAAGACAAGGCGAAAAAAAATGTGCAGGCATTTTTTGAAATTCCTTTTCTTTTTGGTTTTATTACGACTACAAGCTTTAAGCACTTACGACGTTTTTAGTTCGTGGAAGAAGTCATCTTCCGTCGCACGTTGCGGGAACTTCAAGCATATTTTTGTTTCACAAATCAGTCGCCGTCGCTCTGTTGAGACGAGAGGACTGCGCTTGGATTTTCTGCTGCTCTGGGATTTAATTTATTTGCGTAAATAATATTTTCGTAATTTATCACATCGTAGGAAAGAAACTGTGAAATCGAAAACATGAAAAAATCACTAAAACCACTTCCGAAACGATTATTAAAATCGTTAAGAATTGATAAACTAAATAAATACCGCCGCTAAACTATAAAATAAAAATATTATAATAATTCAATGTTGATATTTGAAAACTCAACATGACATACAATTATTTGACAGATTTTTGACTGGTATAGTACAACTAGCGCCATTGTTCTGCACTTCGGTCAATTTTCATCCGGAGAAAATTACAATATACAGTTCGTGCTGGAGATTTTAGATCTTATTACTATTTAGTAAAGAATCAAATTCGTTTACTCCCACTTTCGTTGACAAACTTCGTGTAAGGGTAACCTTAGACGCACCATTTCGAGTGATTTTTTACCAACCCCCGAATCAAGTTGAAACTTGAAAATTAACATATAGGTAGGTTATTGGTATAACAATATTATTGGAGTTTACAAAATAAATAAATCGGAAAACTAAAATAGGTAATGGGTTTATTGCGGACACAAGTACGAAACGGTGTGCACGGGACATGACATTATTCATACGGATAGTGTTCTCGTGACTAGATCCCTTTTTATGGTGGGGATGAGTAAAGATTGTGAAGGATCACAATATTTGGGACTGTCGGCTTGCTTTTCAAAGCTAAAGTTTCAACAGTTACAAAAGAGGAACCTAAAAACTTTCGACTTTCTTTGGCACGCATATAAATGGATGCCAATTATTTTGTCGGTAAAGCCGACTAATGTTATTTGTTCCGAAATTAGCCTGTTTTTCACAAATGTTTTTAGCGAGGACTTTTTTCTACTCGCTCCGCGCAGGATAGGTTTTCATGAAACATGCCATTTGACTTTGCACTATACAGTGCAAAATGCATCATACCAATATTAGTTTTTACTTGGTAACACTGTTGCTAATTGACTTTGCACGATCCTGCAAAGCAATTTCCACGATATACCATTATATTTTTTTACTTGGTTAACACTGGTTTCCACGAAGACGTCGTGAGGTCCAACTTGTACAAGGCCCTAAATAAAATTTGGTTACATTGGAATTTGAACTTTGTCACGCCAGCATTTAGTTTCTAGTTCCAAAACATGACTATGAGTTAAGATTCTGAATTCAAGCTTAGCGTATAGTATAGGCAAAATAAACAATGTTTTACCTACTGAAGAATTTCATTGAAAATAAAGGGACTGGACAATGATCATACTTCGTTTAAATATTACAATTAAAAAACCATTCGAGGTACTACAAAGTTAGGTTTGTCTTTCAATTCGGAATCGAAAATTTGTAGGCCGTATCTTGAAGTAACATTTAGTCTTTATTTCATTTAAGTCGGTCTACTCTCCAATCTAACAACCCACCAGGATCGGTAACAGATTCACGGACATACAATAATATTGAATAACATACCTACTTATACACAGCAATCATACATAGGTACATTGAATAGAACAGTTTCATCTGATTATTTTGCGTATACATACTACACACAAGATTCAAATTCAAATGCCTAAATATACGCCGGGCGAAAAGTTTCTGCTGGCGGGAAGGGATTGTGTTTTGTTTTTGTCGTGTTTGATGAGAGGGGTAGGGAAAGAGGCGCGGGTGAAACCTGATTTTTTTCTGTGTTGCTGCGCCCTCTTAGTAGCCCATAACCCTTACTATACTGACTAATTATTATAAATGTGAAAGTAACTGTGTCTGTCTTTTCACGCCTTAGCGGCAGAACGGATTTCAGTGAATTTAGCACTCAGGCAGACCATGACATAGGTCAGCACATAAGACACTTTTTGATAATTTCCGTCCTCAACGTGGGCGAAGTAGCGGGCAAAAGCTAGTTTAAAAAATGTTTTTAAACTACGGCAACGGTAAAAACGGTAACAATTACGGTAAAAACGTTAAAAACGATAAAAATTACAAAAACCTTGTAAAATCACATCAAATTTGCCAGCCTTTATCTACGAGTATAAAGGGTATAAATAAAAATCAAATGCCAAAAATGTTTGTTCGCGCATCATTTCAAAGCGGCTGCACAAAATTGGCAATTTTTTTTTTGTAGGGTTTGTAATTGTCAGGACAAGGATTGTATGAAAGATTTTTTTTTGGAAAATGCACCGGGGAGGTCAGAAATTTGGATGCTATTTTTGTATGAAATTGACCCCGGGCGACGCCGGGCACGAACAGCTTGTTTATAATACAAATGAAAATAGCTTGTATTTAATCGAACCTCAAATAATTCCCATTTTGCTTTCCTAAAAATATCATTGAACACTTTAAACATTTGAATCACCAGTAAAAGCTTACCGGTGTTCCAGACCTCTGTCCACAGCAATGAATGTTGACCCGGAAATGTTTTGCCGTTTCCCTGGTTGACTCTGAAGGGCCGTGCTTGACCGATGGTGAACGCCTGGAAAATGGCTTGCTCGGATACAGATCGGCCCGTGAACCCATTTACCGAGAGACAGTGGGACGAGCCGCTCTGCAGGGTGGTACAGAATAATCTTATACGTCCACCAATACTGCTGAAAGTGCCCGCTCTAGCTTCAGGCGCTAATATCACCCGAAATATACAATATGCTGGGTGACACCACGTCCGGCTCGCTACTTGTCTGCGTTTGGGCGCTCCATGCGTGGCTCGGACAACATAGCCTATCCTGCAGTAAGAGCGCAGGCTGGATGGCGCGGTACGCTCAATGACTTCATCCGTCGTGCTCTTGTTACCGCCGGGGTGCCAGCTGTTTTAAAACCCAATGGCTTGGCAGGCAACGACGGGAAGAGCCCAGATGGAATGACCATAATACCTTGGAAGTTATGTAAGCCTTTGGGTGTGGGATGCAATATGTGTCGATACCCTTGCGCCATCCCATCTTTTTACCACGGCGGGCTGTGTTGGGGTGGCTGCTGCAGGTGCGGAAAACCACAAACGGCGCCAACACTCCAATCTTATTGGGATTTATAAATTCGAGCCGTTTGGGGTTGAAACACTAGGGCCATGGATGGGGTCCGACGGCCGACTTGGTTTTTCGAGACATTACGAAGCGGTTGGTCGAATCTTCACGTGAAATTCTCTGTGATTCCCCCCCTCCCGTTTTATATACTTTTACATGTATTATTATTAGTATTTTAATACCGTTAGCTTTCAAATTATGAAAATATGATCTTCCATGTTTGTTAGTAAACACTCTAATAATGCATGCCCTTATTTTTGTGAACGTCTAATAATTCCTACTTTGGGGTCCAAAAAATTATAAATAGCCAAGTAACTGCATCCAACTTGGATGTAGCGTTCGCCGGCCGCTGCCGTGGCACCGCTCGCTTCGCTCGTTCGGCTCGCGCGGTTGGTTACAGTTCTGACCAAACCTAACCCATTTGGTCGGGGTGCCCTAAACTTAGTTACTGCGATCAATTTAGATCGCGTGTGGTTGATCACAGTTCTTGCCTAACCTAACCAGTTAGATCAGAGTATCCGAGCTTAGTTGCTGCGACTAACTGTGAGAAAAGGCTAGAAATTGAAAAGAGGCTCCATTATTTTAAAAAGTGTGCATCATTAGAAGCCCAAAAAGTTTCAAGAGGATCATTAATTTAAAACAGTGTCCTTCATTAGAAGGTCAATACATTTTTAGAGGTACAGTTACATATTTCCCAATAAGAATTGATTGCTTATTTTCTGAACAAAACAGTGTTGTCTGTAGTACCTGTACCCTGTACCTGTACTGTAACAGAGCCAAACTGAAATCCATACACCTTTTACAGGTGAGTACAAAGATAGTACCCGACGTGCAGCCGGGGGCTTTATTCCACAATAGCCATACCTTTTAGAACCCAATATCGCACTTGTAAGTGCTCTGTATTGAATTATCAGACCTGTACTGCAGTCACACGTTCAATAACCCTCTGTCTAATATTAAATATCAGATTTCCTTGCAGATACTACGTTATAACTGCATTGTAATTTGAACCTTATTTTAATGATATTAAGTCATTCGCCGCGCTCGTGAATTGCAAGAGCTGTGTAGTGCAATAATGAAAAACCTGCCAAGTGCGTGTCGGACCACGCGTAATGAATGGATCCGTAGTTGGGATGAATTCGGTCCCAAAAACATAATTAAAATTGTACTTGAAAAACATGTTCTCCCATAGATCGATTTACGTGACGGTTCTCTAACTGCAGATCTAAGAACGTAATGGCAAAAAAAAATGTGATAAAACTAAAAATTAACGATTTTCGGACTTTTGCATTTACTTTTGCTGTGAGACCTTGCTTCGTGCCAAATTATAATAATAATAATAATAATAATAATAATCTTTATTATCAAAAGCCAAATACAATTCGTCCATCTCAATCAAACATAAAAAGAAGTACAATGCTATGCATTATTTGAGACAGAGTGAACGTCTGTGTCTGTGCTAGTATAAACTGTGTTACAGACACAGGCGCCTTCCTCTTACAGTTCATTGAATATTTTCTGCACTTTCTTGGAGTTTTGGTAAACCTAAACCTTAGTGTAACATATTTACTTAACACTTATTAAAATGTATGTATGCAAGGAATGTGTGTATGTGTGGTGTGGGTGTATGTGTGGTGTGGGTGTATGTGTGGTGTGGGTGTATGTGTGGTGTGGGTGTATGTGTGGTGTGGGTGTATGTGTGGTGTGGGTGTGTGTGTTTAGTTGTGAGTTTCGAATATAACAGTATAAAATAGAGAATAAAGGAGCAATTTAGATCTGAATTTAGATGCGCTAGTAGGATTTTTTTGCAAAGAGTTGTTCAGTCTCATCGTATGTCAACTTTTGAAGAAAATTACCAACTACAGTCTTACATTTAAATCTAGGTAAAGAATATACGTTGCAGGTTTCGTTTATAGCGTTATAAAGGTGGCTGCTAAGACACGGGTAGCTTCGCCACGCCAGAGCAGTTTTGGTGGTGACAGGTGGGCATACAGGGTCTTTGCGTCGTTTATTCATGATTCTAGGTCAGCGGGAAGTACCCTCCAAAGTTTTGATGGTATTTGCGAGTATCAAAATATGTCGCATAAATGGCCGTATTTTTTAATGCTACAAGGGACCGTAGACCTACGTATTTGAAATTAATTTCAACTTGACACCTCCACGTTTTCCTGAGAAAAAAAATCTTGACAGTCCTATAAGGGTTTCTTCCTTTTATTCCTTTTGAGGTAGGGAACCCAAAAAAATTATAGGTAAGTAAACATGCAATGTCAACGTGATTACTTGATCAGTGATTACATTTTGATAATGATTGTATGATACCAATATGTTAATTGTTTTTATTGTTTAGAAGACAAAAACGTAGAACTGGCAGAGTCTGCCCGACATCAGATGTTAAATTGGAAATAGTCCCCCGGCAGTTCATTTATTGCAGTCCCGTGCTTTATAATCGAATAAATAAAGTGCTTACTATTTATCCATGTACTCTACAGGATTGCAAAAGAATGATTGATCAATGGCTTCATACTCTCACATACGAAGAATTGGAGAATTTAGTCAAACCCTAAAGACTTTCTTTCGTAGACATGCACACCAAATACACGTAACCTGGAGTGTGCTCGTGGGGTGGTTACACAAGCATACTATACACTTACACCCCACAGACACGCACTACACTCACATACAATACTCCCACATCCACAACACTAAGCACTTAGCTATTTTAATTGTTACTATTTTTTTAATGTTATTATTTGTTATTGCTCTTTTTTACCCCTACTATATTCATCTCTGGAATCCGGAACGCTGTCGTCTCCCTCTTAGAGGTGGGCGTTAATAGCTACGACACAATTTTTCAACTAATGTAGCTACTTACGTACGCAACCAATTTGTAAAATGTGTTTTTGTTCCAATAAAGATTATTATAAAGATAAAGATTTTATTAGCTTTATTTCGGTAGGTATCAATAGTAGAGAGATAACGATCTCATTGACTAAAATCAATTATTTAGAGGTTATAAACATTTCTTTTGGAATGTATGGCAGTAGCTAAGTTGGTACGATTATCTTCAACTTCAGACCATATAAAAAATTAAGACAGCGCTGTCAACGGTAAGGTGAGGCCGGTTCCGTAAACATGTGTGCACTTAGTGAAGTATAGTTTGGTTGTAAATTGGGTTGTAAATGCGTGCGTGTGAGCGTGTATACACAAAGCAAGGTGTAGTTTTGCATGCTTCACTGTATCGTTCGCAGCGCGCGCTGTCTTGACTTTTTATTTGGTCTGAGTCTGCAACTTGATAAAATATTGCTCTAGCCATTCCAATGCCGTTCTGTGCCAGTATTTTTGTGTCAATCAATAAATCTACTTCATAATTTTTATAGGTAGACCGAAGCAAAAAACACCTGCTCAGGTGGACATCCACAGATGACTTTGCCCTGGTGTGTAAATATGGTGCTGCTCCACACACAATGGGGTACTTAATATCGTGTCCAGCGTGTCCTATTGTCTGCACGCTACAGGAGTTGATAGACGCTACTGAAGGTGCCAAGCCCGTAGCGAAATTCTGGGCTCACTGTTTATAAAATGCCGTGGACACGAAGAAAAAAAAATTCAAGGCTTTTCTCAGCAAAATTTCATCTAAGTCGATTGTGTAGTTTGCCTGTGAAAACGTGCACCATCAATCAAAGACACAAAGCTGCTAATCACTTCCCAGCCGTAATATAACTTGGATCATAAAAAAGAACTCAAGTTAATTGCATCCTGTTTTCCTACTAATCCAAAAGAAAATAATAACACCAGCTTGCTCTCATAGCAAACAACCATTACCATATTCCTAACAGTAATTTCCTTACCGTCTGCATCGTTTCCACAGCACCTGCATACATAGATGTCAAGCCAGGTAAACGCATCGCGGTCTTATATATTTTAATTTTATACATAGCCAGGTCTACCAACAGCTCCCTTATCGGAGAAAATTTACATAATACTGAACACGGCTGCAAACGCTTTTGATATTGCGCCACAGATTATCGCGGTATAAGCCTTCGTCTTTGCAACACTCAATGAGATTCCGCCGAGGCCGGTGCGGCGAAATAATCTCTTCTAGTGGATATTACTATGGGACAGTACGTTTTCGCTTCAAATTAAATTGGTTTTGTTATGCTGTATTGTAGTTTGGTAGAGGATAATGGGGTTTAGAAGTTTTATGCTAATGTTTGGTATAGTTTTAATGGGTTTCTGTTTACCTACACGATTCTGGTAGCAAAGACTTTAGGATGAACTATGTTTTTTATGTACCTGCGGGGTAATTGCGTAACGCACTAACCATAGGAATAGCATTAATTTTGACAGCTCAACAACATTCATTGCGTTTTATACGTTATTGAACAGATAAATTTTTCGAACATATGAAGCAATGGATTAGTGTATTACGCAATAAGGGTGCTGGTAAAATACAAGTGCTAGTTGTGTTGTCATTCTAAGTGGAATTCAGACTTTTTGACATATTTTTGTTATTGAATAATCTCTGGATTGGGTATTTTGTAAAATCATCATCATCTACCAATTCTTTACTCAGCTATGTTGGAGTTGACTGCCAGCCCAACCAAAAGCAGCTAAATACCCGTAGACCCGTATTTTATATGCAGCGACTACCTATCTGATCTCCACAATCAAGTTACTGGGTAACACGAATAAAACGAATATTTCGTAAAATGATAGGAACATGGCTTCTTAATGATTTTCTCGGGTAATATAAATTCAACTTGAAGACCCAGCAATGGATAAGCAAGGTAAGATGACTTAAAAAGTCTTGAGTGAAAGTTGAGAAAAAGTTCAGCGTTTATAGATTCATGACCCCAAGTACTAATAAAAGCGAATGTTCGGAAACGAACGCGCCCTCTGTCGGTGCGACAACGTATATAATATTTTGTAAAAAAAAAGAGTAACTAGAGTATTTTTGCCCATTTTTCTCCATACGAAACTTCCTTTTGGAAGGGGCAACCACAGTCAATTCTATTTTCTTGTAAATTTTGGCATTCAAAAGTGCCTTTTACGTCCCTAATTGAAAGAAATGATTTGACTTTTCACTTTGACTAAAGGGCAGTTCAGACTACGCTATAATATATAGCATAAAGCAAATATTGTATAGGTACGAGTAGCACCACAATATCGCTCAGCTTACATTTTATATAGACTGTTCACAAAAAGTTATGCTTTAAAGTATTGGCTTGCAGTACGTGATAAACTTGAGGGATTCTCAGAGGTATAGATGTCGTACGATTGTCCGGTTATTTTGTTTTTTTTAAAAAAAGAGTGAGTAAAAAATCCATTGTAACAAATCCATTATGACGGAACGCCGTCAAATAACTTGCTATAGATTTGACCGGCTGGCGATATAGCGTATAGTCGGAACGTCATTGTATATAGTTATAGCATATGACGCAATATGTTTTACTATATAGCGAAATAGTATAGCGTAGTCTGCTACCCTACGCGTTCGAGTGCACCAAACAAAATGAACACAATTAGCATACGCATAGCATAATCAGCCTATACTGTTGCCACTGCTGGGACACAGGCCTCCTCTCGGTGAGACAGAGCGGGCTGTAATCCACCACGCGGGCCCAGTGCGGGTTGGTAGATGTCACATGTATGCGAATGTTTGGTTCTAGGACATGCCGGTTTTCTCACGATGTTTTCCTTCACCGTTTTGAGAGCAGTGGCAATGAAATAATTTACACAAAGTAAAGCGCCTGTCTGGATTTGAAACTACGAACTACAACTCGTAAGTCGTGGCCACCGTAGGCGCGGGCTTGCGGTTGCGAGCAATGGGCAGCTCGCCGTCCGGTAAGGACCAGGCCCAGGTCGACGGCGCGTCATATTCCACGCGCGCCTCACGAGATGTCAGCACAATTGACGGGGTCCGATAGGACCGATACCTGCCGGGGCTGCGGATTGTTCGAAAGAGTTACCGTGGCCCTGGCGCACAGGCAACTGTAGGAACACGGGTGGGTTTTAGTCAGTAAGAGTCTGACACGCCCTTCCACTCCGCCCAGAGCGGGAGAGGTCATTTGATGATTTCCCACCCAAAAAAAATATATAAAAAAGAAAAGTCGCGGTCGTCACCACTAGGCCAGAACTGCTCCACAATGAACACAATTACCGATCGCATATTCGCTCGATAATCTCTTAAATTAGGACACGGCCGGAGTGATGCCAGTTTGAATAATCTCTAAATAAGAATAAACATGATTTCATGTTTACAAAATTTTTCAAGTCAGATAATAATTAAAATTGTATAAACTGAATAGATGTTTATTGTTTATTTTATGAAGTGATTGAAATCCACTTCATCGAAAAATATTCAGCGATTGTTTATAGTTATTTTAGGTATCCAAATAATGCACTAGCTAAAGTAAATATCGATTGTCGTTTTTTTAGAAAATGTTTGGCAATACAATCGTCCATGAGTCAGACATAAACGAGTTTCTTGACAATAGAGTTTTGAAAGTTTCCCTCTGCCATTATGTAGGTATTTATGTATCACCTACTACTAAAAGGGTTCCTTCCAGATATAAGAGAAGGACGATTCCACGATCGGGTAAGAGGGTATGAGTCTAATCACCACGTAGGTACCTATAGGTGAACTGGTGACTACAATTTTTTTTTATTAGCAGACTAGCTTCAGCCTGCGACTTCGTCCGCATGGAAGTCAATTATACCATAAAACATATTCTATGGCACTCTGAAAGAAAGAAAGAAAAATGCGTTTATTGGCATTGCAGCAACAAAAATACACCTTAAAACTAAAAAATACGGAAAACAATGTTTATAATGCCAATGGAGGCTCAGCTCAGTATAATGTCAGATGACAACACAAGGTATACCACCCGACGCTGATTTTCAGCTGCAACCCACGAGTGCCATACGCTAGAATAACAATACCAATAGCCAATAGCAATAGCTCAGCAATGCTGCCAGCCAGTACAAGTAGCCAGTTACCATTAATTCAGTACATCATTCTGAACGCCCCTGCGTTGAAATTTTCGCCGGTTATTAAAAACAAAAATAGCTGCTCCATACATTTTGACCGCATAAGTATTGCATTTTTGTATGAAACAGCAGATTATTTTTTGATAACCGACAAAATATTTCTACGCTAGGGGGTCTAGAATCATGTGCTGAATTCATGGTTACAGCTTACGCGTCGATGTCCCTGCCCCCCTGTAGGTATTAATATTATATTAGTATAGATAAGTTTAGAAAGAAACACACTAGTCTCATCCTATCGCCATTATCAAAAAATATAGAACGAAAGTTACTCTATCACTAATCTCGGTACGAAAACCTTAAAGATTTTTTATCAAAAGATAATGAGATATAATAAAAATACTATTTTTTTTTCTAAATTATTCTCATTAAAATTGTATAGTTCAATTTAATTATTTCTCGTTTTTGTCACATCATTCTTTTCTATAAAACTAGTTATTTTTGAAAAATAAAATTAAATTCTGCTTAAACCCTGACTCGACTAACGCAACCTTTGGTTGGTATTCGTAAAAGTTAGAAGGACTTAATGGAATTCGGTTTATTGCTGATTCATTGAGCCAGACTAGAAATAAAATTCTTAGATACGAAAAATAGCCTCTATTCTTGTAATCGACGTAGAAGCTAACTAAAATATGCTTCTTTATTAGTTTAGAAAATTCTTTAAACCGGAATCTCACCACTGAAAGTAAAAATGCATAAATACTTTATCGATAGTTTAATAATGAAATGTTTTAACGTTCCTTACATAATGTTTTTATACTTTAATCTGAATCTGTGATTTGTGGCAATTGTAAGAGCAAGCTTCAAACATTAATCCCTACTTTAATGTGTAAAAAAGAAGAAAACGTGAATGTGTATAAGCAATTATATTCATAGGTTCTAAGTGCCTTTCTTTGAAAGACACTTAAGTATTTAAGCCTTTAAGTATTTTTCAATGCCATGTTATAAGTTCAACTTCCATAAAACAACATTCTGTAAATAAAAAGAAAGATAGGACATGTGTACTTAGAAACAATAAATACGTACCTCCCTTAATTTTTATGGTTCATGATTGCGCTTGCTTTCCAATAGCGTGTGTCTGTAAAGAAAAACTTAATCGCGATTTTATGGTGCGGTGCAAAAATAATAAATTAAATATTAGAATTTAATTTAGTCATTGTCAGTTTTACCCACAAAAATCATGTTAATAAATTTGAGCACCATTTAAAATTAAATATTTAAAAAATAACCGACACCTTCATAAGGCGTTCATCATCAGGCCACTAGATGCACAATGTAACTTTTGGTAAACAGTTTTGTCAGCAAAACTATTTTTAGAAAAACTTAAAAAAAAAAAACAATACGAAACTTACAAAAGCAATATTTAAATAAAAGCTCTACAAATACCTAGTACAAATAAACAGCAACAACCGACCAAATATTTCATTAAAAAAACAATAAAAATGTTCGCAATAAGTGCCATAACTTGAACGTAGGTATATACATTATTCTAATAAAATGCTGGATGCAAACTTTAAACGGAATAACGGCGCGAATTTAATCGACCGAACAAACATATGAATGGGAATCCTCGCCTTTTGTTACCAGCGTTACAATATATGAGATGTAATTCTTCAACAGCGATGCCGCGACGCCAAAGTTACGTCGAGTGGAAATTTGAAAAGTTTCTTTATACACTCGTTATTTCCAACGTAGCGTAGAAAATTGTACAGCAAAATACTTTACTTCTATAATAGAATTTTATGCTTACGTTTAAGTGAAATGTCATAGCAGTATTTATAATGCTCCTGTTCCCGGTTTAGAATTGAAATCTGTTACTTTAGAACAATGGAATAAAATTACATACTTTTTGTAACACACTGTAGATGAAGTTTCACACGTGAATTTGAAAAACAGATTTTAAAAAGACATGTATTTATACTAACGTCAAAAAAATCCTTTTTGCTTTCCTAAAAATATTATTGAACATTCTAATATTATGATTGCGCCTCTTTTTGTAAACTTCAAATTATTCCTATTTTGGGGACCTAAAAATACTAAATAGCCAAGTAACTGCTTCTAACTTGGATATAGCACTCGCCTTCCGCTACCGTGGCACCGCTCGCTTTGCTCACTCAGCTCGCGCGCGGTTGGTCGCAGTCCTAACATAATCTAGCCCATTTGGTCGGGGTACCCTAGCTTAGTTACCCAACTGCTGACTGTAAGAAAAGGCCAGAAAGCTAAAAAGAGGCTCATTTAAGGTAAATTTAAGGTGCGCATCATTAGAAGCCTAAAAAGTTTTTAAGAGTTCATTAATTTAAAAAAACATCCATCATTAGAAGGTCAATAAGTTTTTAGAGGATCAAATAAATCAAATAAATAAATATGAGGATCAATTAATAGAGCATTAAATATTTCCTTTTGAACAAATAGAGGGTACCTTCTAAGTAACCTTTTTCCAGTTAGTGTGCACGTTTTAACGGTCATCATTAATTTAATATTAGAGTTATTGTTCATGCAGTTTATTGACACCCACACCTTTTCTTCGTAACTAAAGGAAGCTAGATAAAATATTTGATGACTTGTCGTATCATAGTTTGATAATATAAAGCAAGTTCAGGAAACGATTATAATCTATATATAATAAGGCTTAATATAATCAATTTCATTTATAACTATTAATTACTTAAAAATATACTGTTTTATCTTACGTACCCAGATTTTCTCTGTGCCCGTCACGAGTCTTATATCGTCGCTCGCATGACTAAAAGTCCTGTCTCATTTTTAATCTGATTTGAGTTAGGACAATTACATTTTTCTATTCGTGATCCTTTACATTTTTTTTTGACTTAATATGAGATACGTTGCCTTTCACAATGGTTATATGTTGAGATAAATGATAAATGATTTTATTTCTGTAAGTAGGTTTGTAAAAAACACTTTTACACGTCAATCATGTTTTAAAAACTAAATGAAGTCGGCGTTTCCTACCTGACTAACACTGAGAAGAAAGGCCAAACAAACTCACAGGTCACACTCTCTTTTAAAGTCCAGACATGATCTTGGTCAGATAATTTGGAGACCATGTAGATTAGTGTCTAAAATGGTCTTTTGAGATCCAAATAACTTATAGAAACGACGGTTAGTGAAAAATGTCAAGAATCACGAATAGAAAAATGTAGTTGTCTTAACTCAAATCAGCTAAAAAATAAGATAGGACTTTTAGTCATGCGAGTAACGATATTACCGGATCCGTTTAATTAATGTGTTTGTCCTACCTCTGCTTTTGTTTTTGGCCAAATAGTATAGAGGCAGAACTAGGTACTACTCCACAAAGTTAGTCATGAAAAACAATTAGTTTCTAAAAATTTATATGGGTCTTTGATCGCTTATTTAAAGTTGTACTTGGCATCTATAGGCGCGTGACCAAAATCGGAACGGTCGCCGCCATCTTGTGTTTTCAACACAATTCCACTAATGTTTATCTCATCGCCCTCCTGTCAATGTCACTGAAGCACCAAAAGATCCTTGTACCACTTTATGTCTTTGTTTTTCATATACGGAACAGTTTATTTTATGTTGATAGGAACAAGCAATACTTATTTTAATTTAATTTAATATTTGAATTGTTTTTGTCTTTTTATCACGGACGCTTTTAAAGTTCTGCATCGTTGTCACATGCATAATTTGAACATGAATGATGTAACCAATATTTTGATTTAAAATAGTGTCCATGGAGTTTCTTGCCCGTTCTTTCCCATAGGTCCCTACTACGCTTTGAAATGGGCAACTAGCTTCATCTTTCTGACTGACCGACCCCTTGACAAATCAAAAGCGCCTGTAATTGGTTTATTTGAAATAAATGGTTTGAGTTTGAGTTTGACTGCCACGTACCTGAGCATAACGTTAAGCAAGCCAATCAAATTCATCGACATCAAAAGCCATGGCGGCCGATGACGTCAAACTCGCACTTGATTGGAAATCCGCTTGTCACTAAACCACGCGCTTGACCGCAGTTTGTAAAAGCTTTATCAAAACACCTCAATACAACTTCCTTACGGTTGCTTCGTCAATCTACATCTATACCAGCCGTTCTAGCTCACTTTACCTAAGTTTTATGGTGACATTTTTTACAGAAAGGTCGACTGGTCCAACGCCTCAAAGAGACGCAGTGCAACGCGATTGTCCCTGCCAAACTAATGACAACATAACACTCCTTAAAATAAAGTCGAAAATGAATAACCTGACTACCTAACCTGTCCCTTAGACACGCGTTCTATAAAGGCTACAACTATAGGTACTATGTAAGCATGGCCTATGATGAACTACTTCGATAAAATAATAGCACATTGAAATAAATGGGGTTCACCTATAATCAAACCATGGCAATAAACGATGCTATTTCTACAAACACGGCAATTCATCCTCTATGCAACTAAATTTGTATGTTTATAAGCAATAATTAACTGAATGAAGGTTATTATTATTGATGTGTTGAATGTATGTCAAACTTCTGTGGGTCACGAACACTGTGTCAAAATATTAGCCTACGATAAACAGTAATGTAGATAAATATGTATATGTCTGTGTGGTATGTGTTATCTATATCTTTACTAATATTATAAAGAGGTAAAATTTGTTTGTTTGTTTGTAAGTTTGTATGTGGGGGGTAATCTCTGGAACTACCGGTCAGATTTGAAAAAATATTTTTGCATTTGATAGCCCAACTCTTAAGGAAGGCTATAGGCTATTTAACATCACACTATGACCCTAAGAAGCCGTGGAAAAAGAAAAAAAGTTGGAAAGAACGCTAAGTGAAAACGAAGTGATAGCGCGGGCAGGTGATGTGTTGCGACGGGGTACGTCGGGGAACAAGAAATTTCAAACAGACTAGGTCGCGGGCAGAAGCTAGTTATTTATATACAGCGTGTATCAGAAAGCTGTGGTCATAACTAAGGGTGTGGTATAGACCATCAAACTGAACAACTTCCTCCATGGGACTAACATCGTAATCGCAAAAAAAATATCAGTCGTCTCATACAAAACTTCAATACCTTCTCGACCCAAATGTATGAGACAACTGATATTTTTTTCGCGATTACGATGTTCGTCGCATGGAGAAAGTTGTGCAGTTTGATGGTCTGTACCACACCCTTAATTTTGACCACAGCTTTCCGATACACGCTGTATATGAACCATTACCAACAGAACCTGGCTGCAGTCTCAATAGGGGTTTGGAAGCTACCCCTGCGCTATGTAAGAAGAAAAGAGGACACAAAAAGAAAGAAAATATGAACACAAACCAAGGTTTTGACATCTCTCTCTCTCATCTCTTTTGATTTCTCTTTTGATTTCACTTTTGATTTCTCTTTTGATTTCTTTCTTTTCTTCTTTTTTATCTTTGAAATTGTTAGCGTACGTACAGTTACGAGCATAAATATGTATACACTTGGCTAAATTCAAAAGTGATTTTCTCCTAAATTTTTAAATGAAATTTTATATTGTTACGAGCATTGCATTTTCGAACCTATAGGTTTATGCAATACGTCGCATTTCAACGTTGCATTCGTTATTTCACGAAAAAATCGCTATTAAAAGTTGGCAAGTGTTAACATATTAGTGCTCGTGACTGTATGTAGTCGCCAAACGCAAATTTCCGAGGAAAACCAAGCTAATCTATACTAATATTATAAAGAGGTAAAATTTGTAAGTTTGTATGTAAGGGATAATCTTCGGAAAGACTCCTCGGATTAAAAAAAAAAAAATGATAGAAAACTACGCCATTGCAGTGTGCTATGATGAAATCGCGAACAGAAGCTAGTATAAAATAAGTACCGTGAACTATGTTTATTAAATTTTCCGTGACGTCACTGACCCGTGCATCCGTAGTAAATTAGCCCACGCAAGACGACTGTCGTTGTAGAACACTTGAGAGAAAAATGAATGGCCAACCAAAAATATTTTCATTTGCCACGAAACTACGAGACTAATCCAATTCATTGCTGCTTCTATTGTATAACAATGGGATTTGAAACTATACGTCATTATCACACAAAAGCCAAAATACTATTGTAGTTTTAGCACAATGATATCATTGTGTTTAAAATTAAGAACATCACCTTTCGGCCGCCGACTTTTTCATTTCACTCTTAAAGGTTTATCTGAGCTGTTGGATTTCACTCCAATTCCTATTAATCTATTTTAATCGGTGTCTTTTTTTTTCTTGCTCATTATCATCATGTGCAGTTATTATTAACTAGTTGGGGTATAAATTATGTGCAATTGTTTTTTACTAGCAGTACAAGTGAAGTGTAAACAAAATGATAGGTAAGCGATACTTTTTTAGCAACTTTATTTATTATTCTATTTTTTAAACAGTCATATTTAAAATTATTTTAATAATTTTGAAATAGACGTGTTTACTGAATAATAATACATGTACAGTCAAACAAACAGATAAGTACCCATGTATACTTTTATCTGTAAGGTATTTTTTTTTTGTAAATGTACAATATTTTACATTTTACTATGTGTATTTAATGGTGTTGTATTTTGTACAGTTACACGACCTGTCTACCTTACTTTTCCTTACCTTTCTATTCTACTTTATTTGTTTAAATTTTTTCTTGTCGGTGTGCAGAGGAATGAAATCTTTTACATCAATATTTTAAGTGTCTTAAGCTTAAAAAGTTATTACAAACGTAATTAAAATTAATAATTTGCGTGTATATCTTACTCTTTGGTTGACTGTACAAAAAATATTTTAGGCATAATAGACCGTCAAATATTTTTTTTTCTTATGCAAACATCACCTTAATTTTTCGAACTTTAATGACTTAGGGCGAATTTCACCAACGAAACTGAATGCGATCAGTACATCTAAATCCCGTTCAAGAGCTGTCAGTGTCATCATTGTTGTTGAATTTTGACATTGACAGCTCTTGAACGCAGTTTAATTGTGCTGATCGTGTTCAGTTTTATTGATGAAATTAAACCTTTATAGTCTGATAAAGAACTTTCATTAGCAGACGAGACAGATACAGGAGAATGTGCCATAGGTAAATAATTACTTTAAGAGATCAAAATCAAAGGACCTATAATAAGTAAAAAGAAGTAACCCTGTGTGTAATCACACAGAGGTTTCCGTTGGGTGTCTAAGCCACTACTACTTATTTAGAAACGTGTACTTATTTTAATATTCCTCCCCAAATGCCACCATACCTAAAGGGTCAATGACCGGTCATGTGACGTTGCCATATTTTTTCAGTATAGTCAGTAATATTATAATAAGACTTTTAATTTAAGAACTTTGACGTCATAAATTATAATCCATTTTCATTTGTAGTTGTTGCATTTTAGCATGACATTAAGGGTCATTGCTCTTTTCTTCATAGGAACCCGAAGAAAAAGTAAGTATCTATCTTTTTTCATTAGTTAAAAACGTTGAGGACCACGGTAGATGTCGATTCAGGAAGTTTACACGCTTTATTTCCGTTTTTGAAATGAATGCTGGAAGCTGTCAACAAATGTAGATGGGTCAATGACCGCTATGGGCATGCTAAAACGCAACAACTATAGTTATTTTAGACAAAAATAACTATAGGTAGTCTAAATACATTTTCTAGTTCGTTTTGTACCAGGAATGGTTAGTATTCGTATTAGCTATAGCAACACTGCTAGATGAGAATGTAAATTAATAATATTGTGCACGTATTTATCTAAGCCGTAAAATATATATTCGTACGTTTCGGATCTGAGCGTTGCTCCTTGCCTTACTCAATTTACAAAAACATTAAACATAACAACAACATGTGAAAATATAAGTGTGTTGTATTCATGAATATAACTGTTATAAAAAATAATTCTTTATTTCGGTCATTAAATCGATAGAGGGGTTAGTAACATTAAAACACCATTATTATAATGAACCCGTAGGACGTTATAGGCTCTTTGCGTGTAATCCTCAGACTGATCGAGTAAAATGATTGACAGCAGGCCCTTACAAGAGTTTTTTTGACCTGTGCCGTAGATCGAGCTAATCTGCGAGCCAGCATATTGCTTCGAACCACTAACGCCCTACGCTTTGACTATGTCTTCTCTAAGATTGTCAGTGAGTACATGACCTTGATACTTAAATCTATCTAAACTCTTGAGATCTGCCACATAAAGTACAACAACAGGCACAACGCTTTGTAAAAATTTCCTGACTTATGAATTAGCACTTCACTCTTTTTACCGTTAAGCTTGAGATCTTGTTCAGCCGCATATAGTTCACATATTCTGAACGCGCTGATCGAGGGAGCCAGCAGCACCAAATCAGTCAGGAAGCTTATGTGGTTCACTGATATACCATCTATGCAACATCCGACATCCATGCTGCTAATTCTCTCGATCAACTCGGTCACATACAGATTAAACAGGTCTAGAGAAGTCAGTCGACCTTGAATAAAATCGTTAAAATTACTTATTTATTTCAGGCACAGCGCTGTTTCTTCTCTGTGCAACAGCTTTAGCTCATGCAGACTTAGACGACACAGAAGTAGATGGTTTCTATGATAATGGATGTCCAAAAGACACCAGTATTGAAAAATTTTTACCTCACGAAGACTGTGAGCAGTATTATCAATGTTTTCACGGAGCGATGATTTCTAGATTCTGTCCAAACGGGCTCCATTTTAACGCTGACCTGGAAAAATGCGATTGGCTTGGTAATGCTGATTGTCACAACAAACGAGATGAAGACAATGATAGCGCTTCCGAAGAACTAGACAAGAATAATCCTAGCCACGCGACCCTAATTTGCTCATCTCCTGATTCAAACGATGTCTTGGTCGCTCATAAAAACTGCAATCAATTCTTTAAATGTTCATATGGTAGGACATTGGTTCTCAATTGTGCAGCAAATCTCCTGTACAATACTGTAAGTGAACAATGCGACTTTCCTCAAAATGTTAATTGTAGCGAGAGATTTACACCCATAAATGATAGTCAAACTATTGTGACGACGACCAGCAAGGACATTGGGTTCTTATACTCTATCGAAGAGAATGACCAAAGCAACTCTGATCCCAGCCAAGCCATCGCTCAGTGTTCAGCTAAACGCTCTGATGGCGTGCTGGTCGCTCACGAATACTGTAATAAGTTCTATAAGTGCTACGGGGGCTTACCTGTCACTATAAAGTGTCCAAGGACTCTCTTTTACGATCCTGTAAAGGAATATTGTGACTTACCTGCGAATGTAGACTGTGACGGCAGAACAATTCCTGAAGTCGACAGTGGTAGCAAAGTAGAAAGGGTGGAGAAAAGCAATGATAATGAAGACAATGAAATCTCTGGTGAAGATTACGATAATAGTGCTGCTGGAATATGTGCAGCTGATAACTCTGATGGGGTTTTGGTTGCCCACGAAATGTGCAACCATTTCTACAAATGTTCAGGGAGTAAACCAGTTGCTGTTAGTTGCCCAGGAGATCTGTTATACAACTCAAAAGAAAGTTACTGCGATTGGCCCCACAATATTGAATGTGGTGAAAGAATCGAACCTGAAGTCATTGCAAGTGAAAAAAAAAAACAATCTGAGGACCCCAGTCAAGCTCATATTATCTGCTCCATTGAAGGTACCGACGGCGTATTGGTCGCTCATGAAAGTTGTAACAAATTCTACAAATGCCATGATGGACGTCCAGTTGAGGTAAAATGTCCAGATATGCTTTTGTACAACCTCGAGAAAGAAAATTGTGACTGGCCAACCTATGTTAACTGCGAAGACAGAATAGTTCCTGAGAACGGGTGGTCCATGAAAGAGGGTGATGTAAACAATTTAGATAGTGCAAGTAAAAATGGCGATGGAAACAATGTAGATAGTGGACGTAAAAGGCGTCACAAAAAAAAAAAAAAGAGTAAAGGTAGACACCATAATAAAATCCATTTCATGGGCGGAGCTGGAAATGAAATTGTTAACGCGGCAAAAATTTGCGCAGATGAACGCTTTGATGGAAAATTCCTTCCTCACAAAAATTGTAACCAGTTCTATAAATGCTTTGGAGGCAAAGAAGTGGCTTTATTCTGCCCATTAAATCTTTATTTCAACATTAACAAGGAGTACTGTGACTGGCCGTATAACGTTATGTGTGGCAAAAGGGTAGTTCCTGAAAAGGACAGAAATAGCAATAATGCTGATTCGTCATGCCAGGGCAAGGTCGACGGTACTGCATGTAACTTTTCATGAGAAGTGCAGTCAGTTCTATAAATGTATCCATCAGGTCTATGAAACAACGTTTTACTCAAAGTTGGCGACTGACTAATGAACATAGACTCTCTTTCTTAAACTTAAAACCCACGTTCTTATTGGTGCCATCTTCTACTTCTCTCTATTGAAAGCCAGTTCCTTGCCTAATTATCAAAGTTCTTTGTAGCATATTTTAGAATACTAAACATGAATATAATATTATTACAATAGTATTTACTAAAGGGCAATATCTATACTACACGGAATTTTATTGCCTATATGTGAAATCTCCACTCAATTGACGGTTGATTTGCTTGAAAATTCATTCCACCACTTCTATCTCTGCTCTACGAAGAGAAGACAAATCACTTTCTTGAAAAAGTAATTCTGTTGTTCTTGAATTTTGACATCGCGCTGTAGAAATCTTTCTACAATCTGTCGTTGTGTCTTCCGTTTCTATTGTGGCCATGCTACGCATGCAGACAGTAAAATTCCGGGTGTACAAGCAGCCCAATAGTGGTATGTTATATTGCTTTGCAAATACTTTAATATTATTCCATAACTATGTTATTCATTTTAATCGCTATTATGTTAATGTCGTTTTTGTGAGGAACCTACCAATGGGTTTCACTTAAAATCTTAAATAATTGGATGTGAGGTATAATCCTTAGGCCAACTTGCACCACAAATCACTTAATGGGTTTAGCGCTAAAGATACTTACAACATCATTCTGTCTCTGTCATTTTCAAACGATTGGGAGAAAAAGAACGATGTTATAAATAGGCTTAGCGGTAAACGCATTTACGAGTAGTGATTTATGGTGCAAGCGAGCCTTATTCGTAAAGTTTTTGGTCAAGTGTCATAATCATTACTTACAAAACTTTTGCAGTGTTTATTAATTATGTTGAAATAAAACATCGTGAAAATACATGAAAATAACATGTTTTTATTAATTTACAAATTATTTTAGTTAATGTCATATTAATAAGTCATCGGTGAAATATCGATAGTTTATCGACTAAATCTTTAAAATATTAAAACACATTCCACTGTACACTTATATTATTTAACATAACACACACACACCCTCACACATTGTATATAATCAAATCACACACCTACATAGTGTCCGCTTTGGTCATATACCTATAATTTGTTGTATGTTCAAAATACATAATACTTTCTCGCTTTAAATGTGAATTATTATTTCACACGGAATCAAGATTCATCTAATTTATCAGAAGCAGCCCGGAGTCCGGATTTGTGCCGGGTATATTGTAATAGGGTAGCTATTTACATAGCAAACATAACTGGCGAAATGTGAGATTGTGGGTGCCTTTGCCTAACTCTTCGGAGAACACAGACATGATGTTATGTAGGTATTTCACACCTGAGGACGACACGGCCCTCAAGAGGTAGTTGCACAAAATCTGCGCTGTTAGCATTTGGATCGTCGGAAGTCACAGCATTTTGCTGAGCAACGACCCAATAGTCTTGTGCAGTTAAAACGCACGGTTAAAAGGCGTTGCTCCACAGCAGCCCACAGATATACTACGCACATGTACGTACTTAGCTTCGCTTTGTATGAAAATGTGGCCGGGATCGTCCACTGCTACCAACGGTCACACTACGCAAGGATGCGTGGCTGGCAAACAAATGAATTTTGCAGCCAGTTTGATAGTAGTTGAACTATATGACATTATGTCAGACAGATAGTACAATTATTTTAGTCCATACCATTTCTATTTTCTTGTATAAGTACTAGGCTTTTGACTACATTCTGATATTGTTTAGCAAGTATAGTTTTGTGTTGCATTTGATAAAATGATTCTTTTCTTCTTTCAATTTCACTTACCATGATTAAATAATAATAGTTTAAAAGTTTTGCTCACAATACTTAGGATTTTGTGGGACTGAGAAACTTGGTAAAAAATTGCAAAACACACTTTATGTCGAAATCAACACACTTGGAAAATAATATATCTTCGGTAACGTGTAAACGCCAAAAAACAAAAGAAAACAAAACGAAAACGAAAGAATTGGTATAAAAAAACCGGCCAAGTGCGTGTCGGTTTTTACTGATTTGTGCCATTTGGCAACGGAACCCTAATGGCCGATCAGAAACCGATGGGTTGGTACAGACTGCGTTCTTTATTCATATAGGTGTCATTACTTTGGCTTAAAGGAGGTTTGGGCATTTGAAATTACTAGTGAATGCCTAACGTAAACTTACCTACCTTTTGCAAAACTACTAGAAAATGAGACACATTTCAAAGTTATTAGCAGAACTAAAGTAAGAATTAGTGACACAAAGTATTTCCTTGGAGTGACTAATTCAACGCATGTTACTCTTATTAAGAAACAATTATTTTTATTAAAAAAATGGGTCGATACAACACCCATGTGGGTCAATGACTGGTCATGTGACGTTGATAATTTGACAATAGTCAGTGTTATGATAAATATATAGCCCTTCTTAATTTATTTGTAAAAACATCAATCAAAACTACAACCATGTGAAGAGATAAGTGTGTTGTTTTCATAAATATAACTGTTTTAATAAAATGGTTAAAATTACTTATTTGTTTCAGGCACAGCGCTGTTTCTTCTCTGTGCAACAGCTTTAGCTCACGCAGACTTAGACGACACAGACAAAGATGGTTTCTTTGAAAACGGATGTCCAAAAGACACCAGTGTTAAAAAACTTTTGCCGCATGAAAATTGTGGCCAGTATTACCAATGTTTTCACGGAGCATTGATTTCTAGATTCTGTCCAAACGGGCTCCATTATAACCCTGACCTGGAGAGATGTGATTGGCATTCCAGATGTCTTAAAAAACCATTTGGAGTCAAGATAATCAATATTACAGATTCTGAAGAACAACTAGACAACAATAATCCAAACGACGCGGCCCTAATTTGCTCATCAGCTGATTCAAAAGATGTCTTAATCGCTCATAATAACTGCAATGAATTCTATAAGTGTGCACATAATAGGCCAGTGGTTGTCAAATGTGCACGAGATCTTCTGTTCAATACTATCACTGAAAAATGCGATTGGCCACAAAATGTTGATTGTGGTGAGAGAGTTGGTGACGCTACTGAAAGTCATTCCAATAGCACGGACAACTCTGATCCTAGCCAAGCTAACTTTATTTGTTCATCTACACAATCTGAAGGCATACTAATCGCTCACGAATATTGTGATAAGTTCTATAAGTGCTCGGGGGGCACACCAATCTCTGTAAAATGTCCAAATAAGCTATTGTACGATCCCACTAAGGAACATTGTGACTGGCCTGTAAATGTACAATGTGACGGCAGAATCATTCCTGAAGATGAAAGCAGTAATAGCAATGCAGGAAATGTGGAAAAGAACAAAGATAATGAAGAGAATGAAATATCTGGTGACGACGATGATAAAAGTCCTGCCGCTTTATGTGCAGCAAAAAACAATATAGAGGATGTAGCTGCCCATGAAATGTGTAACCACTTTTACAAATGTTCGGGGAAAGAACCGGTTGCTTTCAAATGTCCAGGTAATCTGTTATTCAACTCAAAAACGAATTTGTGCGATTGGCCAAAAAATGTTGACTGTGGTGACAGAATTGAATCTGATGACACTGAGAGTGAAAAAGAAAAACAAGTTCTCGGTCCCAGGAAAGTTTGCTCCGCTGAGAATTCCGACGGCGTGTTGATCGCTCATGAAACTTGTAATAAATTCTACAAATGCCGTGACGGGTATCCAGTGTTGTTAAAATGTCCAGGGATGCTTATGTACAACCCGAACAAGCAAAATTGTGACTGGCCAACCCATTTTAATTGCAATGGTAGGACAATTCCTATGAATGAGCAAGCACATTATTCTAATTTCCTGAAGGAGAATGGCAATCGTGGAAGCGAGGAGAACGAAAACGATGTAAACAGTGGAAGTGGATTACTTCAAAAGAACAATCTAGAGAGCGAAAGTGTATATGAAGAAATCAACAGTTATCTGAATGACGCGACTAAAACTTGTGCAGCTGAAAACTCTGATGGAATTTTGCTTCCTCATGAAAATTGTCACCAGTACTATAAATGCTTTAAAGGCGAAGCGGAGGCTCAATTCTGCCAGTTAAATCTTTTTTACAACCCTAAAAAGGAATATTGCGATTGGCTGCAAAACGCTAATTGTAGCAATAGAGTAGTTCCTGCAAATGACAGCATAGGTGAAAAATATAACAATAATGGTAATGATCTATGCGTGGGCCGCGCCGACGGTAGCATACTTCCACATGAGAATTGCAGTCAGTTTTATAAATGTGTTAATAGTAAAAAATACTCCATGCAATGTCTACCAGGTCTCTATTACGATTCTGCACTCAAAATTTGTGACTGGCCAATGAACGTAGATTGCGGGGATCGCTTAACAGAAGCGCAATTACGAAATCAGTATGTCGAGGTAGCATGAAGATCTCTTGGGCTTGCAATTTCCCTAAACAGAATTATAAATTTTGCTGCTTCTTATAGCTTATATCTTAGAGACTTCTGATCGTAAATTTAAATTTCACGCTCTTGTTGGTGCATCATCTATCACTATTCACTATTAAAAGTCAGTTCCTTGCCCAATACTCAATGCTCTCTGTAGCATAGCTTTGGAGGCTAAACATAAATATATTACAATGCTTGTCTAATGTTATATCTCTTCACAAGTACTTTATACTTGTTCTATAATTGCATTGTTATTTTTAGTTTTTATTATATTAGCGTTTTTGTGAGAAAAATCACTTAAATAATTGAATGTGAAATACCCGCGTTCAAACCAAAAAGATTGTTCGCGCGAATACGCGATCGTTGCGTTCTTATGTCACTATTTTGTTCGGTAAACCGGAAGGCGCCCTCAGTCGTCTCAACCACGCGTTCGGGTTCGCCGAACAAAACGAACGAGACGCTTGCGTGTTCTTGCGGCGAGCGCTTTTGTTAGGACGCGGCCTTAATCGTAAAGTTTTAGTTCAGGCCCTGCAGTCTCGACATTAGATAGCGACAAAAATCGGTCGTTAAGTCCAATCGATGTCAAATTTCTTTAATAGATTTTCAACCTTATACTTTGGAAATAAAGTTGAAAATCTATTAAAGGAATTTGACATCGATACGACTTAGCGACCGATTTTTGTCGCTGTCTAATGTCGAGACTGCAGGGCCAGGTGTCATAATAATAACAGTATTGTTGTATAATAAAATTATTATAAAACTGTGGTTACTCCATATTGTTGTAGTGTTAATAAATACTGTTTTAATAAAGAAATGTTAAAAACATGTTTTATTTTTTAATAATTTACAATTTATTTGTTTTTAAAATATTGAAAATGCAAGGCAAAATTAAAACAGGTTTCAAAGAAATACCAGCGTAGTAGTAAGTAGACCTTGGAAGTGTTAAATTAATATAATGCCGCTTACAGACGCAATGTACCATGCGAAACAAGAATAACCCGTTCACATTGATGCAATACAATATGCACTTTTAGGATACTGTGCTTCAAATTTCACCGCCTATCAAAATATACTGCGCAATTTGCATTGGAGTTTAGTTTATCTGTCTTTATTTGTTAGCAATAAGCGAAAAGGCAATATTTATATTTGTTTTTTTATCACCTTGATTATGACGAGTTGTATTCGTACTATCCCAATATATGATACTTATATCATTATTTTCTAAAAGTGTGGCTCAAAATTTAAGATGGTTCTTGGAGTAAGGAGATACTTGGCACGGTACTCACTTTGGATACGATATCACCCTATTTTGATAAATACATTTCCAATTTTTCGTGTAATCTTTAATCTATTTATGTACAAAATGAAGGAGATGATGAAAAACCGGCAAAGTGCGGGTCGGACTCAACTACCGAGGGTTGTGTACCTTGGAAGGATCATATTTTTCCATGTTCAACGTAAAATTTTACATTTTTAAGAAGTTGCATAAAAATGTTGGTTAAGAGTTTTTGTTGATGTCTAAAAGCTGAGCTAGTTAGAGAGATCCTGTTATTTTTGTTTTCAGAACCAAAGCAATAAAAATTAACATGTCATATTTCTTGGGTACCTTTATATGTCAATGTGCTTTATTTAGAAACATTATTTTAATATCTTGATCCAAAAATGGGTCAATACTACACGAATGGGTCAATGACTGGTCATGTGACGTTTTCATAATTGACAATAGTCGGTATATTCCTCCATTACTCAATTTTTAAAAACATCAATCAAAGTTACAACCATGCGCAGAGATAAGTGTGTTGTTTTCATAAACATAACTGTTTTAATAAAATTGTTAAAATTACTTATTTGTTTCAGGCACAGCGCTGTTTCTTCTCTGTGCAACAGCTCACGCAAACTTAGACGACACAGACTTAAATGGTTTCTTCGACAACGGGTGTCCAAAAGACACCAGTATTAAAAAACTTTTACCCCACGATAATTGTAGGCAGTATTACGAATGTCATCACGGAGGACTGATTTCTAAATTCTGCCCAAACGGGCTCCATTTCGACGCTGAGCTGGAAAGATGCAATTGGAATGTTAGATGTCATAACAAAGTATTACGAGAAAAAAAAGATTCCGACGGAATGACGGATGCAGGCAATGAAACAGATTCCGAAGAACTAGACATCGATAACCCTCGTGACGCGGTCAGAATTTGCAAAGCCGCCGATTCAAACGGTATCTTAGTCGCACATGAAAACTGCAATGAATTCTATAAATGTGTATACGGTAAGCCAGTGAATATCAAATGTGCAAAAGATCTCTTGTACAATACTATGACTGCAAAATGCGATTGGTCACACAATGTTGATTGTGGTGATAGACTAGGTGCCATTAAAGAAAGTCATTTGAGTATATCTAAGACCAACCAGGATGGTGCGTTTCCATACACAAGCGAAGAAATTGAACGTAGCCGTTCAGATCCCAATCAAGCCAACGCTCTTTGTTCATCTAGAAACTCTGATGGCGTACTAGTCGCTCACGAATATTGTAACAAGTTCTATAAGTGCTTCGCGGGCGTACCTAACACAGTGAAATGTCCAATTAATCTCATGTACAATCCTATTAAAGAACGTTGTGACTGGCCTCGGAATGTAGACTGTGACGGCAGAGTGATTCCTGAAAAGGAGGACCATATCAATTCAGCAAATGAAGATAAGAACAATTACAGTAAAGAAAAAGAAATATTTCGTGATACTAGACAGAGTACTAATGCTGCTGACATATGTACATCTGAAAACTCAGAAGGAATTTCAGTTGCCCATCAAATGTGCAGCCATTTCTACAAATGCTCAGGAGGTGAGCCAGTTGTTTTCAGTTGTCCAGGAAATCTGTTATACAACTTACACAAGAATTACTGTGATTGGCCCAGAAATGTTGTCTGTGGTGACAGGACCCTAGCTGGTGACACCGGTGAAAGTGAGAGCCATAAAGACAATGATAATGGAGACCTTCGCCAAGCTATTACTATCTGCTCCTCTGAAGGTTCTGACGGCATGTTACTCACTCATGAACGTTGTAATCAATTCTACGAATGCCATGATGGACAGCCAATTGCAGTAAACTGTCCTCCTCGTCTTTTTTACAACCCAGAGACAGAAAATTGTGAATGGCTGACCTATGTATCCTGCAAGGATAGGAAAATTCCATAGATTTACCACCCAATATATTTCTATTCCCTAATACAGGGTGATGAAAACAATTCCGATGTAAGACTGTTCTTTTTCAACTGTCATAGATATTTTAATATTGTGTATTAATTGTATTGCTATTTGATTATTTAAATTAAAGCAATGGCTTAAGAACATGATTTTTATTTTATTTCCCATTTATTTTAGTTTAAATATTGTAAGTGAAGAGAAAAATCAAACGGTTTATTTTGCTTTAAAATTAATTCAAATTAAAAGATAAAAAGTAACATCAGCGAAGTAGTAGGTAAGTAGGAGATCTAGGAAGTGTTAAATCAATTTAAATCATCTTTTTATTACCGATGTTTCTATAAAAGCTGGCGATTTAGTAACCTTTCACCTACATCCGTCTGCCGGGAGACTACACGTCATACCAAACCACTTCTTCAATTAATCGTCTCGCTTAAAGCAGTAGTAAGCCCCAGCAGTTTTGTCGTGAAGTGATTGGCTTAGCTCAGCTAAGGTACTTATTACCCACATACTAAGAAATGCTGTGCACTATGTGACATGCGATTGCGACAGCCCGGCGACTAGAATCAACGACGGGCTGCGGCCGACATTTTTCATATTTTTTGTTCAAACCACCGCACACTTGGCGTCGAGTTGCAGATTCACAACGACAAGCTAGGGGAGTCACACGCTCTCGCTATTTGTCACAGCGATTAGACGCATGGTGCACGCGCACATTCGACGACAGTTGCATGTGACAGGTCAGCGTCAGTCTTCGTCAGTTTTCACTCACAAGATGAACAACACGGCCGTCTCTCTGAAATACACAAAGAAAATTTTCGCTTCCTGCATGACGTGTTTCGTAACAAGTAGTTGCAGCGACAAGACGCAGATACATACAACAACTCTACGTCTAGCTGTAGCGACTAGATGCAGCGACAAGATACACGGTTGGCGCTGGCACTGAACGTGTGCGGACAGGCCCTTGCTCTTGGGTCCAATTGCGCGTTTAGTCGGGTTAGATGAACAAATGTAGAGTTTGTAAACTCGGAGTTAGGTAATTAACTTTTTAACTCTTATTACGTATTTCGTTATTATCACCAGGCATTAGTGTTTTTAGAGTTGGGAAAATTGTAGTTCAATCGACGAAACATAAAATAGAATTGCAATGTATATACTCTGATATCGTAATTCGACCAAAAATTAATGAACGGAAATTGTTACCGATCTCTTTTACACTACATTACGATACGTAATACTTTCTTGTCTTTCAATTTTATAACATTACATTTCATTTTAATCGTATTATATGTGGTTTCCATGGAGATATGTTTATTGATTGACGAAAACGTCAGATAAGGAACAATATGTTTTTTTTTTTTTTTAATAATTTGTATTTATTTTTTTAGGAGTTCATGAATATATTGCCTGCTGATATAGTACCGAATTTTCACTTACTACAACGTCGAACAATATAAAATACAAGATAAGTTATCAGCAGTACCTTTATCATAACGTCAATTTATTTTGACATTACTAACACTAACCCACAGTTTAGCGACTTAACTCTCCCACATCGTTGGGTTTAATATTTAAAACTTTAAATCTAGATTTACGTCTAACTCTTGGTGGCGCAAGATGAATTATATGATTATCCCTGAGTTAGCTGTCAACTCCGAGTTATTTAGGATAACCCATGAACGCGCAAGTGGGCCCTACAGTAATAGCAGGCAAATAAATGATTTCGTATGGAGTGTCAAAGGTGGGTTGATGCCTTGTAGTCACGAAATATATCTACCTTAATAAATACAAGTTATCTGAAAGTAACCATAAATACATATTATTGTGAACACCGTTAGTTTATCGCGAGATTGTAAACTGTCAATAAATTGTGAACTGTAACAAACTACTTACAATAATACGTATAAACGTATCAATTTTCGATAGTTCGATCTATCCACGTCAAACATCAACGAAACTGCACTTACTGACAGGGTTCACAATCTGTCCGATTTTATCACCCGTAGCGACAGCGTCGAACAATCTAATATATAAAATTCTCGTGTCACAGTTTTCGTTGCCATACTCCTCCGAAACGGCTTAACCGATTTTGATGAAATTTTTTGTGCTTATCCGGTATCTATGAGAATCGGCCAACATCAATTTTTTTTTTTTTTTTTGGTAGGTAGGGTAGGGAGTTAGGGAGGTAGGTAGGTAGGTAGGGTAGGTAGGTAGGTAGGGTAGGTAGGTAGGGTAGGTAGGTAGGGTAAGTAGGTAGGGTAGGTAGGTAGGGTAGGTAGGTAGGGTAGGTAGGTAGGGTAGGTAGGTAGGGTAGGTAGGTAGGGTAGGTAGGTAGGGTAGGTAGGTAGGGTAGGTAGGGTAGGTAGGTGGGTAGGTAGGTAGAGTAGGTAGGTAGGGTAGGTAGGTAGGGTAGGTAGGGTACGCCGTAGATAAGTACCGCAACCCGTGCGAAGCCGGGGCGGGCAGCTAGTTATTTCTATAGAGATGCGTAGCCAAGTGGCACTTTTTGACAAGCGTTATCGCTAGTTTTCGACTCGTATGATGGAAACATTAGCGAAAGCGATAGCGATTGTAGAAATAGCATCGCTCCGAAGCGAATGCCATTTGTCTCGGCCCTCAGATCACAAACTGTCACGGTATGCCATCGACAGATTATAAACTATCGAAGAATAATGCGTTAAATTGTAAATGGTTTGTTGCAGTTCACAATTTATCGAAAGTTTATATAATCTCGTGCGATAGATTATACACTAACGATGTTCATAATTATACGGTGACACATATATTTATACATTTATATCAGAAATTCGTATGGTTTACACAAGAAAGAGTATTCTTTTTTAAAGTTATCATTACTTTCTCTAATACAGCAGTTTAAGATGTACATACTTAGTTAAACTCTTGTGATACTGAAATATTTGTTTTAATATTGCAAAATATCTATGAGGATCAACACATTTAACTTGATAAGGGATCACTGTAGGTACTCCTCATTATAAACAACTTTTACAAGAGGTTAAACCCAGAAATCGTGAATGAAAATACAGCTGTCCCAGAGAAGCGGGGGTCGTGCGGTCCATGGCCCTTTACGGGGCACCAGTGTGGGCGCGTTCATTGAGGCTCCGGCCAGCCCGCCGGTTGAACGCGTCCCAAAGGGTCATGGCCATCCGGATGGTACGGGGATACCGCACGGTCGCCTGCGAGGCGGCGAGCCTCCTTGCCGGATTACCGCCGTGGGATCTGGAGGCAAAGGTCCTCGCGCACTTTTGGGAGTGGCGCGAGGAGGCGAAACGCCGGGGCGTAACTCCGCTGCCGCGAGAAATCGCGGCACAGCGGACAGAGCTCCGGCGGGATCTAATGGCGGCATGGAGAGTGCGACTGTCGCAACCCAGCGCAGGGCACGCCACAAATGCGGCGGTAAGACCCCTCTTTGAGGAGTGGCTTGAGAGGCGCCACGGAGTCCTCACCTTCCGCCTGACGCAGGTCCTCACTGGACATGGCTGTTTCGGGAGGTTTCTGTTTCGAATAAGGCGGGAGGAAACGCCCGGGTGTTACCATTGTGTGGATCGACCGGAGGACACGGTGGAGTATACGGTGGAGGTCTGCCCGGCTTGTGCGGAGCACCGCCGTGTCCTCGTGGCGGCGATCGGCGGCGGCAACCTCTCGCGTCCGGCCCTGGTTCAGGCCATGGTACGGAGCGAGAGGGAATGGGAAGCCGTCACCTCCTTCTGCGAAGCAGTAATGCTCGCGAAGGAGGAGGCGGAGCGCGAGAGGGAGAGGCAATCACTGCGCCCTCGCGCCCTTAGTCGCCGCAGGAGGTGACGAGGGCGTCAGGAGTTGATAGCCGATTCCCGGCCACCATAGGCGCGGGCTTGCGGACGGCGAGCAATGGGCAGCTCGCCGTCCGGGAAGGACCAGGCCCGGGTCGACGGCGCGTCGTGTTCCACGCGCGACTCAAAGAGATGTCAGCAAAAAAGACGGGGTCCGATAGGACCGATGCCTGCCGGGGCTGCGGATTGTTCGAAAGAGTTACCGTGGCCCTGGCGCACAGGCAACTGAAGGAACAGGCTCAATGACCTCTTTTAGGGTTTTGTGTATCCAAAAATCCAGAGTGTATACTATACTAGGATATCCGGCGTGTGCTACTACGATAAAACAATGCGTTAGGCACATTCGGTACCTTCATGAAGTATTTTTTTTCCATTGTTTTAGTGGTCTAAAACCATTTTCGCATTATTGCCTTTCTAATGAAACCGGTTTGGGACACATCGGTTGGATGGTTTTAAAGTCTATAACGGATGTCCGTACCTATGTAGGTAGAAACAATTTTTGTGTTTTATATAATACATTTTTTGTTTTATAAAATATTAGCTGCACCTCGCGGTTTCACCCGCAGCGGTATGAAATATACATTACAACATATTCTTAGACCTACCAAATATACATAAAAAATAATCATAAAAATCGATCAAGCCGTTTCGGAGGAGTTCGATAACAAACACTATGACACGAGATTTTTATATATTAGATATAGATTGTCTTTTTCATGTTACCTTCAAATTTATGCAAAACGAAGGAGCTGATATAAAAAAGGCCAATAAGATACCGATAGGTTGGTCCAGACTGCGTTCTTTATAGGTGTCATTACTCAGGCTTGAAGGTTTTGCCACCTGAGCCAATTCTAAGCAATCTTTTCTGCAATGCAGTCTTTTCCATACCATTCCATACCTACAACTCTACCCAGTATGGTGTTTTATTCAATACCCAACCTATGCTATTAATAAAAATGTTGTTTGTTTGTCCTAGCAATTACATAGATAGATGACAGCTTCGTTCTATCTAAACACAACGACATATATGCTAGTTGAACATTTTTGAGAAACCAATTAGTATCTAATATTCCTTGTGGTTTCACTCTGTCAAATCTGCGAGTTTTTTTTACAGTGTTACTCACAAACAAACAAAATATATTTATTAGGTACTTCTGGCGGAATATTATAATATTCGGTAGTCTTAATTAACAACATTTTTAAATATAAAAAATAAGTAATATTCAAAGCAGATAAATAATAATTATTTGTGATATTTTTTACCTGAGTAGGTAGACGATTTCCATTCCCTGATTTTTATGTGCCTGCACAAAATATTACTAATTACAACTCATTTTGTAGATCAATAATGAACACTGCCACATTGTGCGAGAGGGACACACTACCAGTTAATGTTGCTCCTTTCAACACCATTCCTTTTGTAGCTGTATTGATACTCGTAATGCAAAAGAAACGACTGCACGTCTGAACTCCGAAGTTTAAAATATCGATGTATTTAATTGAGAATGTTCATAATCGCAATGTACGGAACTTCGAAAGAATGTCTATTCTAACTTCGAAGTTCAGTATGACATTCTTTCGAAGATCCGTGCATCGCGATTATGAACATTCTCAATTAAATACATCGATATTTTAAACTTCGAAGTTCAGACGTATAGTCAAAGAAACCTGATATCTGACTCAAACTCAAAGCATTTATTTCAAATAAACCAATTACAGGCACTTTTGAATTGTCAAGGGGTCGGTCAGTCAGAAAGATGAAGCTAGTTGCCCATTCCAAAGCGTAGTAGGTACCTATGGAGAAGAACGGGCAAGAAACTCCATGGACACTCTTTTAAATAAAAATATGGTTACAAATTATTGGTTACATCATTCATGTTGAAATTATGCATGTGAGAACGATGCAGAACGTTAAAAGCGTCCGTAATAAAGAGACGACAACAATTCCAATGTTAAATTAAAAGAAGCCGTGGCAGCCAAGAGATGACCAGTCCGCACTGACGGCGCCCGTTCACGAACATGACGTATGGATCAGCACCATTTAGCTCAACCATTTTGAAGGGAACTTAATGATCCAACACACACGCCACCACCAGCGAGATATTTGAGTGAGCATGACATAGTCTCAGCCGCCAGGGCACATTCAAGTCAAGTGACTTAAATATAAGTTTGTTTCTATTTACAATTTGAAACTGTTGTCTAGAAGTTGCGACATATAGCGCTCTAATTCGCGTTCACGTGACCTATGGCTTTATTGTCACACAATTATTCCTCTATCTGAGTCTCTTCAACTACGTCATCCAAGATCGGGTACACATCCCGAAGCGTGGAGCAGAGGTGCGGTGGTTCTGTTCTTCAAAAAAGGTGACAAAACTTTGCTGAAGAACTATAGACCCATCTCACTTCTGCGTCACGTATAAAAGCTGTTCTCGAGGGTCACGAATCGTCTCGCCAGGAGTCTTAACGAGTTCCTGCCATCAGAACAAGCCGGTTTTCGAAAAGGCTTCAGTACCGTAAACCAGATCCATACTGTTCGGCAAATTGTACAGAAGACCGAGGACTATGAGAAAGCCTTCGACTCCATCGAAATATGGGCAGTTCTGGCCTCTCTGCAACAATGTCAAATTGACTGGCACTACTTCGAAGTATTGAGCTGTCTGTATGACGCTGCCACGATGAATGTCCAGATCCAAGATCAGAAAACCAGCTCCATCCAACTGCTGACGCAGCGACTCTTCTTGAACCCCATTCGAGAAGAGCCACCGCGACTTCAAAAAGATGACCAGCATTTGCCCCCTGTGATTCATGGGCCCCAAACCGAATGGTCCGACTTTCGATTCGCCACGTTGTTATAATCTTACTTAAAAAAAGCCCACTTCGAAATATTATTTATTAATCTAAAGTAATTTACAAAATTAAGTTAATTACAATAATAAAGTATTTTCTTACTGACATCTAGCCTGTTCTAGGCTCCTCCCAAATTGAGTTTTTTACTCATTTATGGTGTTAACGTACATTATTTGAGACTTTTTGAACACAATTTAGTATTTCATTTGTGTCTTGATTGACTGTCACAATGGATATTATGTATTTTGTAGTTGAAATTAATATATTGGTGACGTCGTTAGCGAAAGTTGTGGCTAAGTAATAACAGCTGGACAGGTCGATCGATCAAGTTAAGCTACGCTTGCCGCGGTCGGTCCGTAGATGGGTGACCATCTTAACATACCAAAACCCTTCCGTGCCTCGAAAAGCCGTTGCTCCCTGCTGTCATGTGTGGATCTATGACAGTTGTTACGGGTCGTCAGAAGCCTGAATTTTTTAATGTAATTGTTTATAATTATATATTTACCACTAGCTTTTGCCCGCGGCTTCACCCGCATGGATGTCGGAAAATATACCACGGGAACGTACTACTGGAATTAAAAGTAAACTATCTGTATGCCAAATTTCATACAAATCCGTTCGGCTGTTTCTGCGCCAATCCGGAACATACATCCAGACAATCAGACAAACGAACAAAAATTCTAAAACTAAATTTTTTGGCATCAGACTCATTTCCACACTTCTAAGCAAACACTTTTTTTCAAAAATATTCAATGTACAGTTTTGACTTCGTTAGTATTTTAATAAATGTATAGATATTTAATATTTAGGCGAACTCTAAGAAAGAAGAAAATATTCTGCACAAATTCAACTGAATAACAAAACTTGCAAATTAGTTGCCTGTTTACGAAATGCTTGTTCGGCTGTACGAAACAATATTATAATATAGCCAAAAGCCTTGAGGTATTGGAAAGGTTATTTTTTCTTCAAAATATGAATATTTTTGCGACTTCCCTACCTACCTGTTTGACAACAACATCACGTAACAATAACCAGCACCCTAGTTACGTAACACACTGTTTATTACAATCTGAATCATTTTAAAGTCTATTGCTAATCCATTGGTTCATGTGTTCGAAAAATTTGTCTGCTCAACAACGTAAATAACGCAATGAATGTTGTTGAACTGTCAAAATGAAACCCATTCCTACTGCTAGTATGTTATGTAATTACCCTGCAGGCTTTTATTACAAACGCGTTATACTATTACTCGAATAATAGAGATCCCAAAAATAAATCTGTAATTCCGGGAAAATATTTATTGTGGGAGGAAAATAAGGTAATTTTTGCTGCCAGTATGAAAGAAAACCTGACTGAGTTGCCATGTTCATGAGAATCACGATATGACGTGGGTTGAAGACTGAATGGAAAACAACTTGATTAAGTATTATTTATTTCATTATCAAATATATTATTATTACGAGCGTTTGTGGTAATATGACCTCATTTCTTTCAGTTAGACAATAATTGAATCTCCAGGTATTTTTTTAAGGGTTCCGTACCTCAAAAGGAACAAAACGGAGCCCTTATAGAATCACTTTGTTGTGTCTGTCTGTCCGTCTGTCTGTCAAGACTCTTTATCTTTGGAACGCGTGGAGGTATCGAGTTGAAATTAAAACCGTATACTCAAGTCTACAACCCCTTGAAGCTGTGAAAAAAGCAAACTTCTAAGTTTACGTTAAAAAAAAGATGCAACCGTTTATGCCGCAAAAAACGTATATTTCGACACTCTCAAGGGAATCAAAATATATAGGGTATTTCCCGTTGACCTAGAACTATGAAATTTGGCAAGTAATATCGTCTTATACTACAAGTACAGGAAAAAATTTGAAAACTATACATTTGTAATTAAATCATAAAAAATATAGTCTTTATTTAAAGTTCGTAATCATCGTTGCGGTTAAACAACGGTATGCGCGGTCATAACTGTATAGGTGAACAAATTTTGTTTGTAGATTTTTCTAAACTTTAACTAATTTGTACAGAAGATAAAAATCTGAAAGCCATATATTTTTAATTAAATCACAAAAAAAACAGGGTCTTAATGCAAGGAACGGGTGTCCAAATTTTTCAGTAAGTTAACCGTGTCATGTGGGGTATCGTATGAATGGGCTTCATTGGCACAAGCTTAAATAGTTATTTAATTATTTTTATGATGTTTTCGATTTATGACGAAGAATGAAACATAAGAAACTTTTTCCCTATGTTATATGTATAGGTATCTAATAACTTTGGTAGATATAGTACCTAACAGTTTGCACTGTTATGCGTACCTACTGAGTCCTTTTTTTATTTTGTAATTAAACACAATACTAAATAGGTACCTACTTACTTAAGTGTCTTGTACCTAGTAGTAGTATACATATTATATTTTAATAGGATATTAAACAAACATAGGTCACATTCAGTTCACGTAGAAAGCAGACAACAAACGTTAATACAGTCCTAGATTCAATTATTTTGTATGTTAAGCACTTTTTTTTTTGGGTGTGAATTCATCAAATGACCTCTCCCGCTCAGGGTGGAGCGGAAGGGCGTGTCAGACTCTTACTGACTAAAACCCACCCGTGTTCCTTCAGTTGCCTGTGCGCCAAGGCCACGGTAACTCTTTCGAACAATCCGCAACCCCGGCAGGCATTGGCCCTATTGGACCCCGTCAATGGTGCTGACATCTCTTTGAGGCGCGCGTGGAACACGACGCGCCATCGACCCGGGCCTGGTCCTTACCGGACGGCGAGCTGCCCATTGCTCGCCGTCCGCAAGCCCGCACCTACGGTAGCCGGGAGTCGGCAATTGACTCCCGACGCCCAGGATGTCTCCTCCTGCGGCGACTAGGGGCGCGAGGGCGCAGCGATTGCCTCTCCCTCTGGCGCTACGCCTCCTCCTTCGCGAGCATTACTGCTTCGCAGAAGGAGGTGACGGCTTCCCATGCCCTCTCGCTTCGTACCATGGCCTGGACTAGGGCCGGCTACTGGAAAAAAGTAACGGTGGAGTTTCTTGCCCATTCTTCTCCACATGAAACTACCTTTTGGAAGGGGCGACTAGAATCAATTCTATTTTAATGTAAATGTTGACGTTCAAAGTAACTTTTGTGTGCCTATTTGAAAGAAATGCTTTGACTTTGACTTTGAAGTGGACATTGACGTCCAAGATAACATCGTAAAGTTAGAATTTTAAAAGCGCTCATTATGAAATAAAAGTTTTTAGTTTAGTGTTCCTTTTTATCCGTTGCAATGCATAGGTTATCTTTAAACATCAAGGGAATCAAAATGGAAAAAATAAATACCTACACCTCCATTCCATCGACATCATCGATTTTCCTCGATTGTAATTAAAGTAAACCTTAATTTAATTTTTATTTTATTTTTTATTACCAACATTAATAGATGTATAATTTTTGTACTTACGTAAGTATTACTAATTTTGTGCTGGAAACATATCTCAATATTCTGACACTTGACCGGTATCCATTTGTTCGTTGATCAAAGTAAAAAAAAAACAGTAAAGTAACTTAATACTTAATTAAGCAAACCCAATTCATAATACCAATTAGTTTCAAAGCAAAGACTTATTGTTTAGATAAGGAATCAATTTCCAGGCTGTCATTTCCTCCATCACCTACTTCTGCGAAGCAGTAATGCTCGCGAAGGAGGAGGCGGAGCGCGAAAGGGAGAGGCAATCTCTGCGCCCTCGCGCCCCTAGCCGCCGCAGGAGGAGGAGACACCCTGGGCGTCGGGAGTCGATTGCCGACTCCCGGCCACCGTAGGCGCGGGCTTGCGGACGGCGAGCAATGGGCAGCTCGCCGTCCGGTAAGGACCAGGCCCGGGTCGACGGCGCGTCGAGTTCCACGCGCGCCTCAAAGAGATGTCAGCACCATTGACGGGGTCCAATAGGATCGATGCCTGCCGGGGTCGCGGATTGTTCGAAAGAGTTTCCGTGGCCCTGGCGCACAGGCAACTGAAGGAACACGGGTGGGTTTTAGTCAGTAAGCGTCTGACACGCCCTTCCGCTCCGTCCAGAGCGGGAGAGGTCATTTGATGATAACCCAACCAAAAAAAAAAAAGGTTGTCATTTGTATGCAGATCTTTGATAGTCGTTCCGGGTAGTCAGAAGCCCAAAAAGTCTGTCAACCAATCATACCAAGGGGTATCGTGTTACCCAGTAAATTGATTGTGGAAGTTAGTTAGGCAGTCGCTCCATGTAAAATACTGGTAGTCAAGGCTGGACAGATTGCTCGATACTTATCATACATCATATATACATCACATTATAGTAAATATCACACGTATAATACATCACATTCTAGTCTCCAATATTTTAATATCTGATTGATGTTTGTCCCCGAAGCTGTTCGCCCAAACAGAATTTGTGAAACTTTGCCCACAGAAACAAAACAAGTCGATCAATCAACTGTCCCTCGCGACTCAAACAATTTGTATTTTTACAAACTCTTCTGTGTTCTTTCTCTTTTGTTATTGAACTTCACATACATAGGCTATGAAAAAGCACATAATTATTTCATCTACATACATACACATACATAAACTCACGTCTTCTTCCCATGGGCGGTAGGGAGAAAATACAGAACGCCACCTGCTGCGATCCTTACATACTCCTTTTGCCTCGTTTACGCTCATACATCTGGTCATACACGCACGCCGGTTGCGAGTACTACGCACCTGACCTTTCTGAAGGACGTCGCCAATAAGGTTACTATTATGTCCTCCTAGGGCGTCCCCTCCCGCAGTTTCCACTCATATCTGCCTTGTAAAAACCTTTTGTTAGTCGCCTTTCATCTCTTCTGATTAATATTGAATTTAGGAGATTTAAAATTAATGCATTGGAAACATTGCATTGCATTTGCATTTGATTGGATTCGTACTCTGAACCCTAATCTCTGATACCTCTGCACTGACTGGACAGGTCCACTCAATCTGTGTGTTTTTCCTCAAAAGACCATTTCAAACACAAATCTACATGGTCTTCACATGATCTGACCAAGATTATGTCTGGACTTCAAAAGAGACTGCAATGTGACCTCTGTGTTTGTTTCGGCCTTTCTTCTCAGAGTAGTCAGATAGGAAACGCCGATCTCATCTAGTTTTTATTAAAATATGATTGACATGTAAATGTGTTTGTACAAACCTACTTACAGAAATAAAATCATTTATCATTTAATTGGGTATCCCCAGTAATTACAGCTCGCTTTCAATTAAAAAATACTACAAACTGTGAATGCTATTTATTTAATGTGTTGAGATTCGGAATAATCAGGAAAGAATCAAAAAGGATTGCTATGTTTTATCGCCATTTTTCAATTCGTAAAACTACTTACTGTATTACTTAACATCAAGCTATTTTATAGACAAAACAAATTCCCGTACTTACTAAAATATTCCCTTAGAATGCATTTGCCTTTAAACCTTCACACATTTAATTGACGTGATTGATATCATGGCGAAGAACAAACGAATTGTTTCAAACGGAATTTAAAATAAGGGAAATTAGGTATCGAAAATAGGTGTTGATTTTGTTTCGACGTTCAGTTTGTCACTTTAAAGGGACACTACTCGTAAAGTGAATATTATATTCATGTCAAGTCCTTCAGTTTGTAGGGTTAGCCCAAAGCTTGAATTGTGAACACTTTTAATATTACATTATCAAAAAACTAATGATAAAACAATTTTACTGCAAATTTCGCCAGATTTCAGCTGATTATAATAAGAATACAATTCGATTTTAAAATTGTAATGATTTTAGTCAGTCAGATTTATAGTCAGTACAGAAGTATAAATTGAAAACTGCTGTAGTTTTTAGACAAGTGTTAGAACTCAGAAAATACTGTTTTAATATTACAATAAAAATATGTAGTTTAAAAAAATAAAAACACTTTTCTCACGCCCTAATAATTATAAAATAATTAAATTGACTTGTATTACTGACAATATTAAGCACCTATGTAGCTTGTCACTTATTTTATATCCAATGATTAAATCAGAAAGTGTGGAGCACTTTTTGATTTAATTAAAAGTACACACGACTGAAAAGTATAATTTTATGTGCGTGGTAAAGCATTCCTTTTTTTTAACTAATTATTTTATATTTTACGTTTTAGTCAAGTATATTCTTCATTTAGTTAATAAGCATAAGCCAACGAATTTATGACTTGATCGGTTTATTAGGAGCCATTGAAAAGTTCCACTATCCAGCTCCTGGCTCCATCATCAGGCTCTCGTTACCAAGCCTAATCCATTGAACTCGTCAAAAGGAATCATTTGAGCCCAAACTCGAGGGGTTTATTAGTAGCCACTGAAGAGTTCTACTATCCACCTCCTGGTTCCATCATCAGATCAGCTCTAAGATTACAAATTATTGTATTGTCATCAGTCCTTGATACGTGTGCAAAAATTCCAGTTAATCGAGCGTCTTGAAGTTGGCGAAAATTACGTTGAAAGATTCTGTTACATAGATGGATAGACAGCTTGACCTGTTTCTATTACAGGTCAAGCTAATAAAAGCATGTTAAAAAATGGGGATAATATCTATTTAGGTTTAGGTACATACTTAAAATCAATATACATAATATCTACAATCTTTATTACCCACAAACAAACACGACTTTTAGCAATAAAAATATGAACACACCAAGCCGCAAAAAAAAAACAAGGGGAAAGCTAGCTGGGTAGGGAAAATCTACATTACTATCAACGGGAAATTGTCGAAAAGGCAGCTTTGCCACGATGCAAATGATGCTGATTTTTTGGCTAAAAACTATACCTTTATTGCAACCGCGTCACGGCCTTGACACCGATGTGCAGCTCTTCCAAAAAAAAGGTGCCCTGACGCAAACATGCTGTGTAGTGAGTGAGATTTAAAATAATAACATTATTCTACACCAGGTTAAAGAATTCTTTTATTTTTTTATTGTTTGGCAGCCCTGGCGCTGACACGTCATCAGAATATTAAAGTGTTAGTTCACCAACTAGTGTACAGACACACTGTGTGATTCACTCTTTAGTTCAATCTCTCTGAAAACAAGTGAACACAAAAAAAATATTACACAAAAATGGAAAATATTCCCGAATACGAGGAATTTCTAAAACAAATAAAAATCAATTTATGGCTTGCAGGGATCCCTTACGGTGATCCAAAGATTAATTTTAGATTCTTTGCCATTTATGTCCAACTTATGTTGATGCTTGTTTTTGAAACATGCTTCTTTGTTTCAAGAATATCGGCAGAGAATTTTCTCGAGCTAACGCAACTGGCCCCGTGCATGGGAATCGGATTATTAACATTACTGAAAACCGCAGCCATAGCACAGAAAAGAATGAAAATCTACGATCTAACTGAGTGTCTAAAAAAACTCTATCAGAACCTTTTGAAGGATAACAAGAAAATGAGACTTGTGAAAAAAGATTTCGTTCTTCTAAACCTCTTGATGAAGTACTTTATCATTTTGAATGTAGTGCTTATTTCTGTGTATAATTTTTCCACTGCTTTTATTATGATGTATTATTATTTTACTACTAATGAGGTGATTTATAAATTACCGTACGCTGTACTGTTGCCATTCTCAACGGAGGCCTGGCTGCCTTGGGCTGTTGTGTACGTCCATTCAATTATATGTGGTAAGTAAAATTACTAAGGGCTTCCAAAATCGAAAGTTCTAGACAGCGATTTGTCTGACAATTTTCTATTAAGGGAAGCTCGATTGTATTTGGCTGGAACTAAAGATCAAGATAGATAAAATTGAAAATGGTCTCGGTTTCCCAATATGTTTGTATTTTAAATATTTTATCTAAGTTAACAGTTTGGTTTTTCCTTTCCAGGTTTTATTTGTGTATTATTTTTTACAACAGTAGACGGTCTTTACTTTGTCCTGACTTCTCACGTGTGTGCCAATTTCAATGTCATTAGTGACATGATTGAATGTTTAGATAGCACTACAGTGGATCGTTTGACAAACATTGTCAAAGAACACCAATACATTTTGAAGTAAGTTAACGTTCTTATATTATTAAACTTTAATAGATGAAACGACCAAAATATATAATGACGCAATTCCAACCACCACACCACATTCTTTTAAATGTTTGTCACTACAAGTTCTTTTAAACCGCACCGTTACCTTATCCTTCATTCTTCAGCCTATGCATAGTCATACCACACATGCTTCGCAATGTATAATATTTTAGATAATGTTTGTAATTGTATGAAAAGATGTTTATGAAGATTCATCATGACTATATTACAAGTATTTACAGTAAACAATATGAGGCAGTAATTGCGTTCTATTATCAGATAAATCCCCGGTGTAATTATCTTGTTACGTGTTGTCGTATTAGTAACAATTACATCTTCCGTTGGTTATTACAATTGTAATACGTAAAAACAGAAATTGGCCTGTCAAATAGAACGTGTGTTGTGCTCGGTCTTATTTAGTGAGACTAATGACGTGCACGCGATATAACTCTACGATATTCGGATTGAATCCTATCTGGTGCAGCCAGTAAATCTGAATCTCAAATGTTTGTGGTTCCTATTTGCACAGACACCGTGGTTTTTAATCAAAATGTAATACCCGATTCAAATTGTTTGATCAGCTTGTCAAAATACACGTTGAATAGATAACTATCTCAAATTATGGTACGAAATCGATGAATAGCTTATTCGGGTCGATTTCGATGAGAATGAATCAGTTGTCGATCATATTTGATTTCTCCATAAAAGTAACTACTAATTTCGGAAACCATATAAGTAATTTTAACGAATAAAAACCGTAACAAGCTGCCATAGCATACTAATTAGATAATTAAATAACAATATAGCCAAGACAAATAATCAACGTCTCTGTAAACAATTTCAGGCTGGGGGAAGACTTGGAAGATATTTTCACTGCGCCCAATCTGTTTAATGTTCTGGTCGGCTCTTTGGAGATATGCGCACTTGGATTTAATTTAACGGTAAATTTTATTACAATCATGGTACATTAATGGAAGCATGTAAAGCTGTTTCAGTCTGGGGAAATGTATGTCATGTTACGTCGTCGTCGTGCTTGATTTCAGTTGGCACTTTTTAACCGTATTTCTCTTATAATACACCGTGTATCAGAAATATGTGGTCATATTTTAAGGAGTGGTACAGACCATCAAACTGTACAACTTTCTCCATGAGACCATCATCGTTATCGCCAAAAAAATATCAACTGTTTCATACAAAAATTCAATATCTGCTCGACTCAAGTGTACGTGAGGGCTGATTATTTGCTGTATATATAGGTATTTTAGGGATATACAGGGTGGCAGGGACATCGACGCGCAGCCTGTTACCATGGAATCAGTACACGAGGAAAAAATAATTTCTGCTCCATACATTTTGATCGCGTACCTATCGCAGTTTTCTCAGAAACGGCCGATTTTTGTTTGATAACCTACAAAAAAATTCTACGCTAGGGGATCTAGAATCATGTACTGAATTCATGGTTACAGTTTACGCGTCGATGTCCCTGCCATCCTGTATCTATCACCAAAGTGTAGTATTACTACTGTGAACAATATGTTGGAAGTAATTGCAAATCCCTCTCCAGTATTTACATTTTAGAAACATGTAAATTTTCCCGTAAGCATCAAGAGTTCTACACAATGCGCGAAGACATCCAATCACAGTACACACGTAGGCACCGAACTAGGCTAAACATACCAACATCCAAGCTTAAAATGCATTCTACAAGTCCCTACGTAATGTCTATAAAAATATATAATTACCTGATATAATAAAGAAAGAATAAAAGTTAAATATGTTTATAAAAAAACTTAAACAATTACTGATAAACAAATGTTATTACTCCTTAGATGAATATTTAAATGATAAACATGAATAATAGGAAAAAAGTATTAATAATAATGTAGTTTATATAGTATATGTTAAAATTATAAGTAATAATAAATAATATAATAATAATCATTGATAACAATAATAATAAATAAATAATATAACAATAATAATTATTCAAAGAAAAACAATTTATACAAATTAATAAACATAAACAGTATATAAAAACAATTTAAAATATTTAAGTAGGTACTTTTGCAGATAAAATAATACTTATGTAACCGAAATGTTGCTATCTTATTCGCGATCTTCTGACTTTGATTACATAACAACTTAATGATCTCCTAAAACAGGGCTTCCTCTCTCCTACCCTTTTGCTGTGCCCTACAGGGTCCATAATGATCACAATTATATTAGTTACCACCTAAGTACAAATTATGGTAAAGCAATAAAGATATTGAGTATTGAGTATTGAAAATCACCTCTCGTCTAGAGAGGCTACTTGGCGACTGTCATTTATTCACACAAAGGACAAAATTACATGTTTGTTAAAAAATCACAATGTTGATTTTTTTAACACCTGGTAACAACATCGTCTTATTCACGTCATCGTTTGGTTTGCTGTTAGGGCGCTTGTCCACCGCTGCCGTCATCGATGACGGTTGCGGTGGACAAACGCAACACAAGCATGTTTCATAATTCTTAGGGCTGACTTTTTAATCGTCAAATCCACTACAGAAAAAATATCAGTTTGACATATTTTCTACACAAAAGCTGTCAAACCGCAATATTTATAACATATCTCACTATTGAAAAATCTGCCTTTAGCGGTATTTTGTGTTTACAGACTGGGAGCTGGGAAGAAATTCCTGGCTACATCCGAAAAAATATCACAGTTTGACATATTTTCTACACAAAAGCTGTCAAACCGCAATATTTATAAAAAAACACGTCTGGCACTCGGGGACTGCCGCGGTAAAGCGATTGCATAGCATTTTTTTATCAACGTATGCAATTATAATTATTTATTTATTTATTATTTATGCAGTATTTTTTTTCTTTGATATTAATTCAAGTACAGTCGTACCATATACATACGTTAAGCGAACGCTCGGCCGAGCTGCATGGTAGGCGGAGTGGGGGGTGTTAGGTTTTATTTTCGTTACGGAATTTCATGATTCGGTCGCCGCGCTCAAAACCCGCGATAAAAACTATGCAATAGCTTAAAAATATCTCACTATTGAAAAATCAGCGTCTAGCGGTTTTTTGTGTTTACAGACTGGGAGCTGGGAAGAAATTCCTGGCTACATCCTTTTTCTCATTTCCGTTCTTTTGCAAATCCTCATGATGAGCGTCTTCGGTGAAGACATGATAAGAGAGGTAATATTCATACTTCTGCTAATTATTTAATAAATGCAAATTAAAACGAATAAATTAATTAATCTGAGTATTTGTATTCAGAGCAAAAAGATTGGCGACGCCGCGTTTCTATGCAAATGGTACGAAATGGACGAAAGATCCAAGAAGACTATTTTGACGATAATGATCAGGTGAGAAAATAAAATTAGGAATGTGACTGAGTATAGGTAATGAAGTTAATAAGATAATATTAGCAATCAAACTGAAATAACTGCCCGTCTTTTTTTTTTACAAAAGAACGCTAGTAATCCAGTTTTCCATTACTTGTATATACAACAGAAACAAACAGCACAATCGCAAGATCACAACTTGCTATGAAATTAATGGGAAAAGAAATTCCGCAAAGCACAAACTACACGAGTTTATTTAAGATTGTATCTTTGTTGTTCACTCGATATTATGTAGTATTTGCTCAGGGTCATTTATGATTTGTAGGGCAGTTTAATTGCAGGATGGGTTAAGTTCTCAGTAACAGCTGCACAGCACAATGGGTTAAAATCGCTTGACACTTCCCACGACACGTCACGTTAAGCCAAATAACCAGCTTACTGTCACATACTAAGTACAATTCTAATAATAATATGCGAGTTCTGCTGTGAAGCATTGAAAAAATTTTTGCCGAAATTCTACCTTTAATACTATAGCAATAAATGCCTGCACGTGAGAGCAGTAGTGGCCCAGTGGTAACGACCGCGACTAACGAGTTGTAGGTCGTAGGTTCGAACCCCGACAAGCGCTGTATTTTGTGTAAATGATTTCATCACCACTACTCTCAAAACGGTGAAGGAAAACATCGTGAGGAAACCAGTATGTCCTAGACCCAAAAACTCGAAGACGTGTGACATCCACCAACTCGCACAGGGCTCGCGTGGTGGATTACGGCCCACTACCTCTCACAGAGAGGAGGCCTAGGTGTCCCAGCAGTGGGAACATTATAGGCTGATTATGCTTATGCTAAATTCCTGCACACAGAGAAAATAATATCAAATAAAATAATAAACTTTCATAATTTTGTATTGATCTTTATTTCTTGGGAGGTAATAGGTAATATGAAACTACAAAATGTTGGAACATATCTGCTGATTGTGCGATATTTTTGACATTAGCTCTCATTTTATTGTCCCATAAACTTATTTGACCCGGTGGCTTAAAAATTTAACTAAAGAAAACTATGAAAAGTGACGAGTTTTGTCATTTTTTGTCCGCCGACATTGACGCCATTGACGCCATCACCGGGCTAGATGGGAGACTGCTTGATGGCCAGTGTACTAAGAATACTGGGTACTTATTGAGAAAGTAAATCATAAGCATTTACAAAATTAATAATCAAAAGGCCTGACCAACATTAGGTCTGGTCTTTAAAAGAGACTGTGACCTCTGAGTTTGTTTCGGTCTTTCTTCTTAGAGTAGTCGGATAGGAAACAGCAAACTCATCTAGTTTTAAAACATAATTTATTTATGACGTGTAAAAGTGTTTTTTTTTTTAACCAACTTACAGAAACCAATGTAATTTAAGTATCATCATTTAATGTTGACAATGTTTCAGGTCTAAAAAACCTCAACAGCTGACAGCTTACAAGTTTTCTACAATCGGTTATGGCGGCTTTACAAAGGTAAAGTGTTTTTATATTTAACTAAGTTTGTCTTATGCAATGCAGATTTCTTCATAGACAAACTTTCCAATAAATAGAAAAAAACCTTATAGGCAACAAAAAAAAATATTGCAACTAGAGTGAAATTACGAGTATATCTTCAACATTTTTGTTTTTTCAGATCATAAGCACTTCGTGGTCATACTTCACTATTCTACGAACCGTATATACGCCTCCAGAAGTTTCTAATTCCGAATAAATAAAAATAAAAAACTAGAAGCGCACGTGTAGATCCTTCCTATGCTTAAGCAATGTACCCATGCAGTAGGAGAGTTAGTTTATGTCAATTGTGCAGAGCGTAAACCTATAAAGGCTAGCCTATAACCTAGTCTAGTGTATATGTGTGTGTGTACATCTCAATTAGTGCAACGGATGAATAGGTAACTTATTTGAACACTGGCAAAACGGCATGACGAAGTGCAAAATTATGTGCAATACTACTTACCCAAAGTGTCCTACGCCACACAAATTCGTATACCACTGCTTGCTATTTAAATAACAGTGACAGGAAGTTATTATAACATCATCAATATAAATTTATATGAGACCACCCCTGAAGCACCTATCCATTAAAAAAAGAATTTTCGAAATCGATCCACAATTGCCGGAGAAATCGCGTAACAAACGTACACAAAAAAAAGATGACTTGAGAACCTCCTCCTTTTTGAAGTCGTTTAAAAACTGCGTTCAAGAGCCGCCAGTGTCGATATTCGAATTATTCCGATCTGTCACCCTGCTTTGTCCCCTTAGGGGGACATATCGGAATAAAAAGTTTGATCTGTCTCCCTGTTAGCAACGAGGAGACAGTTCGAAATTTGTTAGGAGCTTAGAAGGATAGGAGCTTTGTCCCCCTAAGGGGACAAAGCAGGGTGACAGATCGGAATAATTTCAAAATTCCACAACAATGATTACAATGACAGCTCTTGAACGTGGTTGAGATGTGCTGGTGGGTTCAGTTTCATTGGTGAAATCCACCCTTAGTCGGTAAAAGCATGGTATAATAATATACTTCGCCAGGTATAGCACTCCGAGACACAGTGGTCACGTGGGAGACACAAGCCTACGTCATCACCACTGTGTAACCAGTAGTGTGTAATAATAACTCCCCAACCGCCTGTATTACCTGTGCGAATCCGATAAAACAATGAGATTTTAACTAACAATTACGCTGGTATATGTTTAAATTGAATTGTTTTGTTTGATTAAAAAAACGAAACGACAATTTAAATGCTTTATATATAATTTTTTAACAGAACGGTGACTGAAAATGTTTCCATAATTCGTGTTTTGTTGCAATAAAGTGGCAACTGGATAGTGACCCGTCCCGAGTCCCGGAGTGCCAGACCTTGTTTTTATAGACCATGGGTAAAAGTATAGTAGGTATTTGAAGTCGTGGCAGGCGCCCGCCAGTTTAATAAATGTTTTTATTTTTATAATATAGATTACGCTTGTAACTGTCGCACACACACACTTTGTGGTAGATAGCAAAATATATATTACTAGCTAAATCTTGTTAGGAACGTATAATTGCTAATTCCTATAATCACTGATAAAATCTTCAACAAATAAGTGTGTTTGTATTACTCGTACATAGTGAATAGACACTGATTGTAGGAAACATGACAATTACGATATGCTCGGATTTTCATGATTTGTTCAAGGAAAGCCTTAAATGTTAAAGATTAGGTAGCTATTATGTAGATTGTCCTACGTCTAAATAAATATGAATCATAGATAGTTGGTTTTATTTTCTTATTTAATCTACAAAATTTAATTGAAATGTTCATATAAATATCATTATAAAACTTCCATTTTGTTTAGGAGATAAGCATTAAAATACCTACCCAAGCAATTTCAAAAGTTGAATCTAAAGTGAGATAGGTAATTTTTAATCAAACATGAAACAAAAAGAGTCGAGAGGTGTCGTAAGACAACATTACCCTAATTGCGTAAGACACTAGCTATCACAATCTGAATCATTTTGAAGCAAATCCATTGCTTCATATGTTCGAAAAATGTGTCTGCTCAACAACGTAAATAACGCAATGAAGGTTGTTGAACTGTCAAAATGTCAAATTAAAGCCATTCCTACTGTAAGTGTGTTACGCAATTACCCCGACGCGCCGGTTGGAACGAAGTTCCGTTCCTCGTTGCAAAACAAAGTGTAACATTTTGACAGTCACGACACTTTTGTTACGTAACAAACGTACACTTTTTTCGGTCTAGCTCACATTCGCCAACTGTGCAGAGAAGGAACTTCGTTCCAATACTGTCAATAAAATTATTGTGCTTAAAAAAATATAAATAGAAGACTCCGGCTTCAAAGAAGTCTTAATTATTTTTATGGAAAATATCCAATGCTTTCGAAACGACATTTAGGGCAAAAACCTTTCCCGCTAATGTTAAAAACATTTTCCTCTGCAAGTCAAAAAATCATTGAAAAGTGGGTAGGTACTGTAATGAATTATGGGGCCTATGGAATGATACAACATTAAGATGATTACTTTTATTCCAAGCATTCGAGTTTACATCAACGCGCCTATTCTTTCACTAGTTTTTCAAAACCAAAACCTAATAAAAAAAATTTGAAAGCTCATTTTAAATTCGATTGACTCTTCGAATGCAACCAGAGTTATTTTACTGCCAGCCTGCACCACATAAGGTCGAATTTTGCAGACAACCTTTACAGCATCTACCACAGAGTAAAAAAACCTAAGTATCCCAAACCCTCAACACCTATTATAATATTTGAGATATTACCATACACTAGCCGACGAGCAAGTCATAAGGCACTGTTATTACAGTTGTTCCAAACTTCGGCTTAAAATCATTATTTTGTTGAAACAATGGGCAATTAACCGATATTAAACCCACCTGTTCCTTGCTTGATGTGAAATATTACTTGCGGGATACACAAACTTTCCAACCGGCCGACCGATTATTTTTGAGGTTACCTATGTGAACGTTTTTTTATGTAATTAAATAATTTAAAGTACATCGTTGGAGATACGACAGAATCAGTCTCTCAATGCGGTTTGCGAGCGCATTAAATTTTTAATTTTTCATACTCAGAAAGTAGTGTTTGTTTGATTCGAGTGACGGGGAAAGATGCTGCTCCCCATCTTTCGGCGGGAAAGACTCATAGTAATTGCTTGCCTCTCTAGAGCGGGGATTCATTTTAAAAATAAAACTAAATATGGTTAGGTAGTCGGCTACGAAGAATTTTACATAATTAAGAAAATAATAGATTTAAATTTAAAAAAAAGGCTGCGGTCTAGTGTAAACAGCCAGTGTGAATTAATAAAAATACCTATTAAGCGGGACGTCCCGCGGCGATGACGCGGTGTATTCCATATTTGAAATTTAAGAAAGACTATATAATTCGGCGGGGGCTCTGTAAGCTCTACTGATATCAAAATATCGGTTTTATAAACTAATATTTTGATTAAAAATGAGTCTCATTCGCATGAGAATTGATTCCTTTCAACCCATGTATAACAATGTACTATACCTGACTCGTTGGTTTAGTGGTTGCAAGCTCTACTTCTAAGTCCTGGCTTCGATTCCCAGGTCGGGCAAAGTGTTATTGGGTTTTTCTAACTGGAATTTCTAAGTAGCAGCCCGGAGTCTTGAATTGGGCCCGGTTGATGGCGATAGGCTCGCCCCCTAACATGGGACTTAAACATAATTGACGAAATGTGGGTGTAGTATAGGTATACTTACCTCTGCTCAAACCTTAGGAAAAACAAGGCGTGATTTTATGTAAATTAACATCTATGGCGGGTCCAGCGCATCATGGATTCTCAGCTTCGCTACGAATCATTAGGTATAATAACATATATTATGTAAAACATAACGGGTTTAAAAATACCCCCTACGAAACCGAGACGCTTTTTTCCGTCCTGTTATTGTGATATTTTTTTTATACTGGACCATACCTGGAAATCTTCTGGTTACAGAGATATTGAAGGTCAAAGTTCTATCTTATTTGACGTAATTTTTTTTTACGAAAACGATTTTTAAATGTTATTACTTCACTTTAAATACTCTCACGATCCCTGTACCGATTAATTTTGTATGCACCCATAAGCGCAATGTTTTGCGGTTAAATTACACACTACCGTAAACAACGAATTTTCAGATCAAAAATAAAAGCAATTATATTTACACTAAGCTACTTAGTTCCATTTACAGAATACGTAGATAACCGCTTCGTGATGGTTCTTTATTTTATTGTTATTCTTTTAATAAGGGGTTTTTATCCACATGGAAACGTCAACTCCATTGTACCTTATACTCTATATACACACACCTACATATCTATAAGTATATTATATTTTACTACACTGCTATACACCCTGTATATCGTACTCCGTGAGGCTCTAGCAGAGTGCATTATCTATCCGCTTGCAGAAGAGATCTTAAGTTAGAAAGAAAGAAAGAAAAATATTTTATGTGGGACACGCACAGGAAATAAGGAAGGGCAAAAAAAAAATAATCCTGAGGAGGATAACCTCTCTTGTTTACAATTATTCATCGGAAACAACTTGTCTAGATTGCCATGCCTAGCCTAGAAATCTGGGCAGAAAATGGTAGGTAATAAATAAATTGATAGGATGAATTTTCGGTCCAGTTGAACTGCCTCTTAGTCTCTACTGACTTCATCAGGATTTTTCATCTTAAAACGACTAGAAAATGCTCGACGTGCAATCTGCAGCCGGGAAGTGAAGAAAGGCGGGCGTTTTGGCGAACTGTCTTGATGATATAATTTTGACTTTCAAAAAGTGCTGAATAACAACTTAACCGATAGAATCCCGGTGGCCCTCTGTAGGGCCGGTATGTCGTGGAACAAGACAGTTCGTCAGCCCAAAAAAAAAAAAGCCCTTACAGTGAAATGCTCAAAAGACGATATTAGCCCTCATTTAGAAGCAATAATGATGATTATTTAACCGCACGACCGCGCGACCCTCTAAAGGGCCAGCGGGGCTTGACGGTATGGGCGACATACCGGCCCTACAGAGGGCCACCGGGATTCTATCGGTTAATATAAATAAATATTTTTTTGCAGCGATATCAACAAAATAAGGTGCAGTATGATAATAGGCAGATATAATGCCAATCCTCGTCTTTTAATTAACCGATAAGTAAATACAATCAGTTTTTAATAATCTGTAGGTACCTTAGATAAGGCGTAACTTATTATCCCCTGCAATTATTAATCCGATTACATTAAAATATGACGCAGTTGTTGTTTCATTATTCGTTAATTTTGAGGTAGATACCTAAACATTTATTTTTGAAATTACGCTATAGTCTATGTGATCAAAGTATCAATGTGAATTTTTTAATTCATATTGCGTACTCTCTGAGTATATCTTGGATATAACTGACATCAGTGAAGGAAAATATCGTAAGGGAACCTCGACTTATAGTAAATATAAGTCTGAAATCGCCAACCCATCCTGACCAAGCTTGGTGATCAATGCTTATGGCTTATGCCTGTATGAGAAAAGGCCTTTGCCCTGCCGTGGAACAGTATCAAATTACTAAAGAAATATTATTAGATATTTGATGGTTGAAAATAGCAACAAGTTTACCATCAAACAGCAAGTCAATTTACTAAATTAGGAAGTGACATAAGAATGAATATTATCACACTTGAGTGATCGCTCATAAATTTTAAACTGAACTCATGATGGATTTATTTAAAGATTCTTTTTCATGACTCTATTTCTTAAGGTTGCGCTAATCGGCGGATAGAACTCGTTCGTGGCCGTGGCTAAAACGCGTGTTGACTCACCCGAAGCCATGCAAGAAGCACAATGATTTATACCGAAAAACATGACGGATAGATCTTTAGTTGTCGGGTTATTGTGAAAAAATACTTTTTCCTCTTCGTGTTGATGACACCACAGTGCATAAAATTTAGTTAGCCCAAGACTTCGCCACCTACACGGCATAGTCGTCGTGGTTTTAGTCAGTAAGAGTCTGACACGCCCTCCCACTCCGCCCAGAGCGGGAGAGGTCATTTGACGATTTCCCACTCAAAAAAAAAGTGGCAGCGCAGAGGTCACTATGGCTGCATTTTTTGGGCAATGAGGAAAACAACAGCATTTAATTTAAAATCAAGTTATTTTGACTCTTGAATAATTGAACTATGCCTGTATGAATTGGATTTAGAGATTTCATACTCCCGTTATTTATTTTTGGCCAAAGTTGCATTAAACTAGTGTTGAAATACAGATCTTTCAAAGCTCATAAATTACAACTTTATTTTTATTTTAATATTCTGCTCACTCTGCCTTCTCAACGCAAATGATCAAGTTGCAAGACATAGTGATTGTAATGGATGAAGCATATAAGATGAAAGGGATTAAGATAAATGTAAATAAGATGAAGGTCATGTTGTTTGAAAAAGAAGAGGATGTATCAGTATATGATGAAAAAATAAATGATACGAGTGTGGCTTTGGAGCAAGTAAATGAGTTCTTATAGTAGGGGAGTCTGTTTTCAAGGGATGGACAGATTGATGGAGATATTATGTGGAGAGGAGAGTAGATGCGGGAAATAAAGTGAATGGTGCTACACATGCAATTGTGACCAACCAGTTGATGTCCAAAAAGGCACGACTGGCTGTTCACAACGGTGTGCTGGTGTGCTATGCTTATGTATGGAAATGAATGTTGGGTATAGCAAAAGAAGCATGAAAGTATAATAAATGCTGTGGAAATTCATTCCGTGCGAAGCATGTGTGGTGTGACTATGAATAATAGACTGAGGAATGATGGGATACAGCAACGGTGCGGTTTATAAGAAGATGTACTGACAAAAATTTATAAGAATATGTTTGGTCATGTTGAGATGATGAATGAAAGACGACTAACAAAAGATATTTACGAGGCAGATGTGAGTGGCAACGCCGGGAGGGGACGCCCTAGGAGGACATATAGTAACCTTATTGGTGATTTTCTTCAGAAAGGTCAGATGCTTAGTACTCGCAACCGGCGTGCGTGTATGACTAAATGTATGAACGTTAACGAGGCCAAAGGAGTATGTAAGGATCGTAGCATGTGGCGATCTGTAGTTTCTGCCTACCCCCATGGGCAGAAGGCGTGAGTTTATGTATGGATGTATGTATGTATTCTGCTCACGTAGATAAATAGTACAGGCATCGATAACGGCGAGACAAATCGATAACATGCTCAATCTTGAACTTATGATAACAGTGGAGTAATCACCCCACAACGTTAGTATGGAAATAACGTCAACCATCGGAATGTTCAAGCTGCTGTCACGTGGGACACCCTTATAGTAATATAACAGTATTCTGAGTAGTAATAATCTTGCATGACTGACACAGTCGATGGATGCACCTTGTCAAAAATATACATCAATTAATTTGGTAATTACAGATATATTTGTCACAATGATTGATGGTAATGTTTACACAATTCATATTTTGCACAAGATAATTAAAGGACGCCCCTGCTACGCATGGTTTTTATGATTTGACAACACATCGATATTTCTTTATTATATTATGTAAGTTTAATATTAATGTATAATACATTTAATCTTTCCGGAACTAAAAATACCTAAATTATGGTGAAAACCGCATCAAAATCCTTTGCGTACTTTTTTTTTTTTTTTTTGGGTGGGAAATCATCAAATGACCTCTCCCGCTCTGGGTGGAGCGGAAGGGCGTGTCAGACTCTTACTGACTAAAACCCACCCGTGTTCCTTCAGTTGCCTGTGCGCCAGGGCCACGGTAACTCTTTCGAACAATCCGCAGCCCCGATCCTTTGCGTACTTTAGAAGACCAACGCAAAGATAGAAATTTATTTATAAAAGTATAGATATTATTTTTATTTATTTATTTATTCAGTAGTACACATACATTTTATACATTTAAGTTGGTTCTAAACTCATTAGAATATTAAAATCATCGACTACATAATTAAGAGAATTAAACCCACTTAGTCCCACTTACATGTTTAGTCAGGTTAAATGAATAAATACAGAGTTTGTAAACTCGGAGTTAAGTAATTATCATTTTAACTCGTAATACGCGTTGCGCCACTAAAAAGTAACACCGGGTTAGTAAAGCTGATATTTGTGTTTTTTGAGTTGAACATTGCAAGTCAATCAACGAAACATAAAATAGAATTGCAATGTCTATAACCTGATAAGTAATCCGACCAAAAATGCATGAACGAACAATGAACGGAAATTGTATACCGATCTCTTTTACACTACATTACGATACGTAATAATTTATTTTCTTTAAATTTTATAACATGACATTTCAGTTTAATCGTATTGTATGTGGTTTCCATGGCGAATTAATTTATTGATTGACGGAAACGTGATAAAGAAAAATATGTTTTAAGTTTTTTATAATTTGTATTTATTTACAAATGAGTTCCGAATTTTCACTTACTACAACGTCGAACAATAATTATAAAATACAAGACAAGTTATCAGCGGTACCTCATAACGTCAATTTATTTTGACATTACTGACACTAACCCAGAGTTTAGCGACTTAATCCTCCCACATCGGCCAGTTAAATATTTAAAAGTTTAACTCTAGGTTTACCTCTAACTCTTGGTGGCGCAAGATGAATTATTTGATAAACCCTTAACTGTTAACTCCGAGTTATTTAGGATAACCCATGAACGCGCAAGTGGGCCTTAAGCAAGTAGAGATAGTCCAGTTTAAAATTCCACGCCCCTCCTACTTGACGCATATATATATTATATATATTTTTTTTAATCGGCGTCTTGTAGTTTTGACCCTTAGAGGTCATGGCTACTTAAACGGACTATGCTTGTCGCATTTTTTTGTTCTTTTCTTTTTTTTGAGATTGGCTTCTCGCAGGTCAACCTAGGAGGTTGTCGGCTGCTTAACTAAGGCTCCCAGCCAAGGCTTACAAACTAGACGACAACACGCTAAGTGCACCCCCTGCGGGGTACGAGCCTCGGCTTAGGGCGTCGCTGGGAGAGGGCAGCAAGGGACAAGCTGGATCGGAATTAGCTTCTCTACTTAGTTACCAGAAACAACAAATAAAATTAGTACGGGTATAAGCGAAATATTATACAGGGTTACTGGTAACTCGACGTATTCCTTGCAGGACGTCATAGTAGGGTTAAAATGCAACAAATTAAGCCACCAAATGTTCTACCGAAATTCAGTAGTTTTTAAGATAATAAGGTTTTTAGTTGTTTTATGAAAAATCCAATTTAAAAATGATTTACGGCGCGACTATACTGGAATTTAAGTTATTATAGTAGCTGATGCTGTAGCAGATCTTTGTTGATATTTAAAAATCTAAAATGCCTAAAACTTTGGCAAAGATCACTAATTAAACATTTTATTTTTCGCATGTTTTGTCATTACTTTATTAAAAAATCACTCAAAAACTACTGATTTTCAGCAGAACATTTGGTGGCTTAATTTGTTGCATTTTAACCCTACTATGACGTCCTGCAAGGAATACGTCGAGTTACCAGTAACCCTGTATAATAAAAAGAGCGAACATCGGTGACTAATCTGACTGTCCGTCCTTCCAAGAAAAGTGGTGGAGGAATGTTTTTGAATTAATACAGGTTGTTCTGCGTAAATACGCGTTCATTAATTTTTGTTATTTCTTGGCATAATATCACAGGGGTTATAGGTAGGTATATTGTAGGTCAGGTACCTACAGATACATATAGCAGCACCCTAATTACGTAACACACTATCTATCACAATCTGAATCATTTTGAAGCCTATTGCTAATCCATTGCTTCGTACGTTCGAAATATTTGTCTGCTCAAGAACGTAAATAACGCAATGAATGTTGTTGAACTGTCAAATTGAAACCCATTCCTACTGTTAGTGTGTTACTTAATTACCCCGCAGGAGACCACAAATAATCTGGCAGGTTGCGTAGTCTTTTTAACGACATTAATTTTATTATTGTTACTCCTCCCTACAAGAGAGAATCCTTTAGACACTACAGCCTCATCAGTAATTGTTATATTCTTCACAAACATCCAATTTCTTAACAGAATTAAGAACCATTACTCTTTATGTACAACAGGGTACCTTAAGTTCTGAGTTGAGCTGCACGATTACTGACAAATGCGTGCACTGACTGGACAGGTCCACTCAATCTGTGTGGTTTTTCCTCAAAAGACCATTTCAGACACAAATCTACATGGTCTTCACATGATCTGACCAAGATTATGTCTGGACTTTGAAAGAGACTGTGACCTCTGAGTTTGTTTCGGCATTTTTTCTCAGAGTAGTCAGATAGGACATGCCGACCTTATCTAGTTTTTAAAATATGATTGACGTGTAAAAGTGTTTGTACAAACCTACTTACAGAAATAAAATCATTTATCATTTATCAGGTGCAAAACTTTTTATGAATACATGTAATTAGCGCCCAGGCAATAAGATAGCGTTAATGATTTATCGTTTATCAATACTAGATTAGGTACTTGGTAATCAATCAGGTGGTCTTATATTATTTTCACTACTCAGATCTTAATTGCCATCTTCTGTATTAAAAACTAAACAGTTGCCATCCAATTGAATGAACTCTTTCAAAATCTTGACCTTCAACGGGTATTATAATAGACGAGGGTTCAAAGTTAAAGTTGTCTTATATTAATTTTTACCTTAAAATTCCATTTTTTTTATTGGCAGACAACTAAGGCCCATAGACAAAATGCACATATAATCGAACAAAATAATAAACTATTACTTATTAAAAATATCATTAAACTGTTGACTAATACGGAAAGTCGTGGTGTCACGTAGGCTTCCGCGAAAACGCCTTCAAAAGGTCTTTAATATATCCGTAACCAAAAGGTTCCCAGGTCAGGTCTACTACAAAAAAAATATCGTTATAACGGGAGGAACAAGTGACTCTCGGTTTTGTTAAGAGTATTTTTACACCCGTTATTCTCGAGGTGTTTCGGGTTGAAACCTTCAGGCTGTGGCGTCCGATTGCTCATGTTCTGTTCAATGAAATCTCCAAACGGCTGGTTGACACTTCCCGTGGCTTCTAACTTAACCAGAGGCTAAGCGTTGCCATACAAAGTCGCAATGCCGCCTATCTTTTGATAACATTACCAGTCGACAGCAATGCGGAGGAGTTTTTCGACGTTATAATATGTCGTCGAAAAATTCCGACAGTGTAGTTTCTTGATAGTTTTAGTTAAGTTAGGATATTATATTTTAATTTTATCAATTAATTAGGTACAATTTGTGATTTATATAAGTTACATTTAATTCTGAATAAACCTATTCATTTGCCTAGCCTTTTCTCAACTACATATACATATATTGAGGTCCTCTTGAAGCAAAATAAAGTTTTAAAAAACGAATCCGTTCAAATTTCTGATTTACAATGAATATGAATTTACAAGGCAATGCAGATGAAGTGACTCGGGAAGTTTCCAGCCCGACCAAATTGAATCCTTCCACGGTTTTACTCACAAAGTTGTGTTAACTCACTTAAATTACCTGTCATTTGAATATGCGAATATTTTATATATTTATTTTCGTACTTCCGGAAATTTGATTTGATTTGGAATCCGGTTCTGAGATTTATGGTAGTTGGGATGCCTTTTTTGTGATTGAATGTGATTTATACCTACTGACTTACAACTTGATACAATTGATAAGCTCGGTTTTCTTTTGTAAATTCTTAATAAGTAACGGTTTTTTGTCCTTTCAGTTACTTCTATATTATAATTTTATGTACAGAATAAATTTGTCTGTCTTGTAGACTATCTTATCTTAATATTATAAATGTGAAAGTTTGTATATTTGGATGATTAGATGTTTGTTACTTAATGACACAAAAACGGCTGAACGGATTAGGATGAAATTTTGCACACAGATAGTTCATAACCTGAATTAATGCGGAGGATACTTTTTATCCCTTAATAAAGCAAAAACGCGCGCGTATAAAAAAATCACGCTCGCGCGTTAAAAAAATGGACGCTTTTTTAACCTAGTAGCTAATAATAATTTAAGCTAGTAGTTAATATAACCCTCAAATCGCCAACCCGTCTTAAGTACGCGTTGTGATCCATGCTCGTCTCTTATCTGTATGAGAAGAGGCCTTTGCCCTGCAGTGGGCAGTGGGACAATAATAGGCTGGTTTTTTTTTTTTTACTCTTCGTCCCTTCATCCTCTACCTGACCTTTCTTTTGTTTCCTAAAAAAACGTAAAATAATAAAAAGCAATCAGTTATTTAATTAGTCTTTGTGTTTTGAACATTATCGAAATGATTCGATTTAATAACAGCATTTGTTATGAATTATATTATTTAATCGTAGGTAGTCACTTTCGATATTAATTATCAGTTCGATTGGATTAGTTACTAAAATAGTTTAAAAGATTATTAAACAATGTAAACACATGTTAGACAATGTTTGACGTAGCTCCGGTCCGATTGTTACTTTGAAATGTAAACTGCGTAGAAAACATATTTACAACTTATCACCACGCTTGGTTTCCGAAAGGGAGAAGCAGAGGTGTATTTTGACCACCCATATTGCGCCAGTTATGTTTAAGCCCCTTTAAATAGAGGGCAAACCTATTTCAATTAATTGGACACAAATCCAGACTGCGGGGCTGCGACTAAAGATTGTTCAGACACAAACTCAATAACACTGCCCCGCTTTGCTATCTAACTCATAATCTGAAAGTAACTTTACAAAAGGGCAGACATCGATAATTAAACATAAAAAAAAACTCTCAGAAGAGCGAGACAGAACTCATCCAAGCAGCTGCCTTCTACTTATACAAACATAGTTAATTTATCAAGATCTAGGTTTCGTTGACACGTGTCTAAAGTAATTAGGGATTCTCGGGTAGTTTAGGATTCTCAGAGCAACAAATTACGGATAGTTCCCAAAGAAGTAAAGGTACAGACTAGACACAAATCTAAAATTGGTTGACCATCACATGCATAACTAAATAAAACCTATCTCTTGTTAGCACGTCTAATACATTTATAACCCTGAAATAAAACTATTCTATAAAGAACCCTACACGACACAATTCTTACTAAAAGGAAGAGGTAATAAGAGAAAATAATTAAATTTAATTCGTTCCACAGTCCACTTAGTAAAGTGAACTACGTGACTGCAATAGCACGAACACGCTTGCAAGAAGCCTTGGAAAAATGTGCAGTTCAAGGACAAATTAAATAATTGTTGAGTTTATTCTACGTAAAATGGGGATTCTTTCTGTGATCAAATTGTAATGGGACTTTGTAAGGCTTTTATGCTGTAGATAAAATATGTTTGTGATTTTACTGTTTTTTTGTTTAGAGATTAATTTATAATAAATATAATTATACAACTCTCTCTTTTAGACTGTGAAACTTGAAATAAAATGATTATTATTATTATAATTTAATTAAAAGATTTTTTTTTAATTTAAATGAAATTAATTCATTATTATTATAATTTATATTAATTTTAGTTTAAACGGAAGAATTGTGGACTTATGATTCTACATCAGACATACTCTTAACCGTTTGTTGTCTCAGTTTGACTCTGAGACGATAATCGGATGGTCTTGTTCTCCTTACGTAATCCTAAATCGTTATTCAGGATAATCAGGATAATCTTTTATCTTTAAAATGATTAGTGTTGAATGCCTTTCAATTCTCTTAAACTCAACGACATTTTACATGTTTAACAAAAAAAAAAATACCCTTCTCCTGGGATTCACCGCAGTCGGGTAAAAAGGTGACAAAGGTAAAAATAAATCAGTTCTAAATAATGAGGTAGTAAATACGACGAAAAAACGAAGGAAGGTTACGCGACACCACGCAGCGCAACACAACGCCGACAGGGTTATCATTCGTGTACAATAATTTGATGTTGTTATAATACAAATATTTATGTTTAGGTTAAGGTATTTATCTATGGGCCTTCGTCGCCTGAAATAAATGAATTATTATTATTTCCTTTATTTCATATACATATATGTACATACGGTATGAACCAAAATACTTGAATCGCATCTTCCAAATCCATAATATTATTATTTGAACATTATATTACTCGTATTATTATCTTCCTTTATTCCATATATATATACATATAAATTATATTTTTAAATATTAGAATATAAAAACATTTAAAAATATAAAAAATAGTGGCCCACCGGTATCGGGAACAGGGTCCAAGCTACCGGCGGTCAGGGCTCCAGAGAGAGAAACCTCCTAACAATGCGGGCCGTGTCCAAAAGTACCGCCTTCTGAATCAAGCCCTTGATCCAGCTACCCAACGAGAGCCTCCTCAGGTGTTGGTCGAGGCTCTTGGCTATTAATCCATTGGCTGTCACGACTATCGGTACAATGATCGCTGAGTCCACATCCCACATGTCGACAACCTCGCGAGCCAAGTCAAGATATTTGATTTGTTTATCTTTCTCGGCTTTCACGAGGTTCCCGTCATGTGGGACCGTTATGTCAACAATCATTGCACGCCGCTCTAATCGATCCACCACCACTATATCAGGCTTATTGGCAACAATAGTCCTGTCAGTGATGATGGATCGATCCCAGTACAATGTGATATTTCCATTTTCGAGAACTGGGTCGGGCACATACCTGTAGTACCTATTATTATTATTATTATAAATACCAATTATAGCATTTTTCATATAAAAAAGCTATTATATTTTACAATTCACTATTATTAATGCATTTGCCCGCGGCGATTCTGAAACAACCCTATTAGTGGTTAAATAATGGTTTATGTATATATCGGGACTATGTGGTATTGTTATTTTGCTCATTACTCTTTTTTCGGAGTAAAACGAGTAAATAAGACAGATTTTTGGTTTATTTTGGAACAATTAGACTTCTTACTGAAAGAAAACTGTCAGAAAAAGGGTTTTTAGAATAAATACTATTGAAGATCTTTTACAGTAAATTCACGAAAGTTATTAGGTTGGGGTTTTTGGTTATATAATCAGCCGATAATGTTACCTAATATTATTATAATTATATAAATAAATATTATCACCTAATATTTATTCATATAATTAATTGGTTTGGTATGTGGTTGTTTTGTATTCTCAGTACTTACTGTTTATTTTATTTTATTTTGTTACCTATATTACCAATCATTAAACCTGACTTGGTTTCCGTACGTCCTTTTTAGGTAACCACTGAAAATCAGCGCTGTGCTGTGGGTCCCTCATAGTACAGCATCATGCTGAGTGGAAGCCTTCTTGTCACAGTCATGACGTGTAGCTGTCGACTATTTCTGTTTTGTCCTCGTGATTATAGATCAATTTTTTTATTTTATTTTTCTTTATTAGTAGAGCTAATTATCTTTTTTTATGCATGTTTTTCTGTGACAAATAAACCTATTTTTCTTTCTTTCTTTCTTTTTCTTTCTTTCAGTGCTGGAACACAGGCCTCCTCTCTGTGAGAGGGAGTGGGTCATAGGTACCTACTTATAGATATCACCAATCAAATAATACCCCCATCCTCATAACAATCAGATGTACGTAGCTGTTATTATTTCCAACGAATTTTTGTTTATCACACCCATCCACTAAAATTAATCTTAATTACTGACATAATTCTAAAGATTATACTCATTAAGTGATCCATTTTATCAGATTTGACTTGTTTTTTATCTCGTCCAAAATGCAGTGTTGTTGGTACCTTTGACCGTGTTTGAGAACAAAATACCTGAATTTATTTAAGCCCACTTTAGCTCACCAAATCAAAGTACCTACTATCAAAAAATCAATTTAATACTAAGCCAGGTATTTAGATAATTAGTGATTACAAGGTATTTTTAGTGATAATTTACTTATATCACAAATATCTTGTTATGGATGAATAGAAAATATTAATAAATTTGATTGTGGGTCCTAACAATAGATTTGCACACTTCATGTATAAAGGCTCCCGCAGACAGGCGCGACAGCGTGACGCCACTCTAGTAGAACAATTTCTATACAACGCGTAACTTCACTGAAATTGTTCTAACAGAACCGTCGCGTCGCGCTTGTCTACGGGAGCCTTACTGCGTCGTGAAAGTTAACAAAGGTTTTTACGTTAATAGGATGGCACAAAAGGGATTTTCTGTTTTATAATGAATAGTTACCTACATCTTAACATCTATAATTCTTCTGTACCTGTGTATTGTCACTGAAGTCCTGCTAAACGACTGAACCGATTTTGATGAATGTTTTTGCGTGTATTTGAGTGGGTCCCTGGATGGTTTACATTTACAATTGGACTCGGTAGGTGGCGCTGCGATCGAGTTCTAGGACACACGACAACGTCTGTCCGGTCAGCTTGTAATATTATATATTATTTACTAGCTTCTTCGGATATGTCTGCCGCATGTGAGATGACAAATGGGCTGAGAGAACCAACAATTGGGTTCCACTAAACACACGACGACGTCGCGGCAGGCCGAGACGAAGCTGGTGCGACGAGCTTGACTCCTACGGAAAGGACTGGCTGGCTCTAGCAAAAGACCGAATTGTGTCAGTGGGGCAACACAGGGTAGTTAGATAAGATAAATTAGAGCCTCTGCCCGCGACTTAAACATATAATATATCCTATAGCAATGCATCACCCGCCCGCGCTATTACTTCGTCTTCGCTTTGCGTTCTTTCTGACTTTTTTTCTTTTTCATCGGCTCCTAAAGATCGTAGCGTGATGTTAAATAGCCTATAACCTTCCTCAACCAGACTGGGCTATCAATTAAAAAAAAAAATCAAATCCGACTGGTAGGTCCCGAGGGTAGCGCGTTCGAACAAACAAACTCTTCAGGTTTATTATTAGTACATATAGATATAGATTTATATTTTATGTTACCTTAGTACATTTCAAGCGGTATCTACAACGCCCATAGATATCCGAACGACGCTACATGCGAGCTACGCGTCACACTGACGTCACGCAAAATCTTGCATCGCGCAAGCAGAGTTTACCGCGCAACTAGCATAATCAACATACCGGGCATATCAACATGTCGGACAGTTGCCCACTAGACACGATACCCGTCTGGTCGGAGGATCCTCCCTTTTTTATGGAGGTATGAGTCAACTCTACACCCTGTTCCTCATACCTCTATACATTAATTGATCATCTCGTCATGACTAACATAGTCTTAAGATAATGTAATACTATAATAAAATATGGACAAAATTAGTCTGAATTAACGATTGTTTTACCTTTTTAAAATATTGCAATGCACATTATGCAGGCGCGCCGCAACGCTCTCTTTTGTATGAAAATGCGTTGCGCTGCGACCTGTTTTGGCTGTAATGTGCGCTTGGCATAAAATAGCGTAACAGGAAAACAATATGGGTGACCGTTTATAACTATTGACATTGCGACCGTTCATAATAGATAGATTTTGGAAAAAAAACAAACAGCGAGAACATGACCAGGATCACGTCTCAGAAAGATTTGACAGCAATTTGAATGCTATTTCTTAGTAGAAATAAATATAATATAAAATAATCTTTCTTTCTTTCTAAAAACATAAATACATTTTGTTTATATGTTGGAAAAAAAGGTTTTTTTTTGTGATTAATACCATCTTCGCATTCTAATAAAACCTTTCTAATGAAACCGGTTTGGAGTACATCGGTTGGGTGGTTTCAAGTCTCTAACGGACATAGGTAGAAACATTTTTGTGGTTTTTTTCATTCATTAGAGAGTTTTTTTTTTTCATTCATTAGAAAGGCAAAACTGCGAAGATGGTTTTGGACCACTAAAACAATGGCAAAAACTTCATGTTAGGACCGAATGTGCGGGTATCTGCTAGTCCTATTAATATTTTAAACGTGAAAATTTGTGAGGATGGATGGATGGATGGACGGATGGATGGATGTTTGTTACTCTTTCACGCAAAAACTTCTGAACGGATTTGGATGAAATTTGGCACACAGATAGACCTTGACCTGGATAAGTACATAGACTACTTTTCATACTGGATCGCAGACGAAGTCACGGGCAGCAACTAGTATTCAATAAAGAAATGAGTAGATACAACGATGAAACCTAATATTATCAAATTATCGTCGAACGCACTTCGGCAATCTAATTAATACACTGTTATGTAATTTAATTTGGTACTTCAACTAAAATGGAATATTTCAATGCTATTTATCAGTTGATTAGCCATAATTGGCATTTTGATTAAATAGGTGCCCGTGCTCAATATTGAGTTAATTTGTCATCTGTAATATTATGAGTCAACGTTCGATACCCTGATGTAGGTATATACTCTAATTTAGAAGTATTACCTAGCGACCCGCCCCTTCTTCACACGGTTTTACAGTACGATCAAATATCGAAATTTCTTTTATACCTATACTTAGTGTTTGATGTATATATTATACACATATACCTTAAAAGAAAATAAAAGGACAAAAGAAAAAGATGATGTAGTGATTAAAATTGAAAAGAGTAGGTATGCTTAGATGATTTGGCCATGTTGAGAGGATGAATGAAAGGCGACTAACAAAAGATGTGAGTGGAAACGCAGGGAGGGGACACCCTTTTTTTTTTTTTTTTTTTGGTTGGGAAGTCATCAAATGACCTCTCCCGCTCTGGGCGGAGCGGAAGGGCGTGTCAGACTCTTACTGACTAAAACCCACCCGTGTTCCTTCAGTTGCCTGTGCGCCAGGGCCACGGTAACTCTTTCGAACAATCCGCGACCCCGGCAGGCATCGGTCCTATCGGACCCCGTCAATGGTGCTGACATCTCTTTGAGGCGCGCGTGGAACACGACGCGCCGTCGACCCGGGCCTGGTCCTTACCGGACGGCGAGCTGCCCATTGCTCGCCGTCCGCAAGCCCGCGCCTACGGTGGCCGGGAGTCGGCAATCGACTCCCGACGCCCAGGGTGTCTCCTCCTGCGGCGGCTAGGGGCGCGAGGGCGTAGAGATTGCCTCTCCCTCTCGCGCTCCGCCTCCTCCTTCGCGAGCATTACTGCTTCGCAGAAGGAGGTGACGGCTTCCCATTCCCTCTCGCTCCATACCATGGCCTGAACCAGGGCCGGACGCGAGAGGTCGCCGCCGCCGATCGCCGCCACGAGGACACGGCGGTGCTCCGCCCAAGCCGGGCAGACCTCCACCGTATGCTCCACCGTGTCCTCCGGTCGATCCACGCAATGATAACACCCGGGCGTTTCCTCCCGCCTTATCCGAAACAGGAACCTCCCGAAACAGCCATGTCCGCCGAGGACCTGCGTCAGGCGGAAGGTGAGGACGCCGTGGCGCCTCTCAAGCCACTCCTCAAAGAGGGGTCTTACCGCCGCAATTGTGGCGTGCCCTAGGGAGGGGACACCCTAGGAGAACATATAGTGACCTTATTGGTGAGGTTCTTCAGAAAGGTCCGGTGCGTAGTGCTCGCAACCGGCGTGTGTGTATGACTAGATGTATGAACGTAAACGAGGCAACAGGAGTACGTAAGGATCGTAGCAGGTGACGTTCTATAGTTTCTTCCCATGGAAAGAAGGCGTGTTATGTGTATGTGTGTATACGTCCTAGATAAATTCTCTAAATGATGATGAATACCGCATTAAAATCCATATAGGGTAGTTTAGAAGAACAACGCGGTTTCACAGACGGAGACGAAAAGCGACTCTAATCTTCTATAAATCACATATACACACAAATAAATAAAATTGAAGTGTCTGTTTGTAATGTCTAAATAACAGCTTTTAGTTATGCATACACAAGAAGCATATGAAACATGTGATATTTATGATGCATATGAAAGTAGTATTATAAGCCTATGTAATTTATACGGTAGGTACTTGATAATTTTTTTTTGTCTGTCTGTCTGTTTGTTCCGGCTAATCTCCGAAACGGCTGGACGGATTTCCATAAAATTTGAGTAAGGGAATACTTTCAACCCTGGGGAAGGACAAACGCTACTTTTATTGACATAACACGCAGGCAAAGCCGCGGGCGGACGCTAGTTTATAATATGTAGATGCATTGGTAACAAATTAACAAGCACATTGACAGATGGAGTTTCTTACCCATTCTTCTCCATACAGAACTACCTTTTTGAAGGGGCAACTAGAATCAAATATATTTTCCTGTAAATGTTGACGTTCAAAAGTGTCATACAATGGCCTACTTGAAATAAAAAATCTGACTTTAACAGTGAAAACGTCCCAAAAACTTTCGAATGGCCAAGTTCGACGACTGAAGCACATATAAATATGTATACCTTGACAGCAAGACGGCTAATCAGTCGGTTTTGAAATGAAACTATACAGACTTTTTCAGATAAGAAGTAATCAGTTTCACAGATTTCAGTTGGGAATTATTTACTCAACCACCTTGGTGAAATTGCTTAAAAATACATGGAAAGCTATTTCATACCTACAAAGGTATAAATTCTAGAGTATGTTTAGATCTATGTAAGCCTCATATATCCTCTGCCTATGTTCCAATAGAGGTTCGTTTGTACTCCACTGTATCGGACAGTTACGCTGCTGTTTGCCCTCCCGCGTGTAAACATTTGTTATTCTAAACAATATTTGGAATAGCGAATTGATTAAACCAAAACAAAACATTCAGACAGAACCACTTCTTTTTGTGACCGGTTTCGGTAGCGTTGTATACGCTACTGAAAACGGTCACAAAAAGAAAACGGTATTTTAAATAAAACCGTTCAATGTTTCTTGGTGAGCGCGGAAACTTTAGGTGATTTAAATAAAATATTGGCAGAAGTTCAAAGCATGCGCCATTCGTTGCTCAGAAATTTGATTTTGAAAAGAAATTTGTCTCGTGCAGAGTTCCGTGACATATTGAAATCAATAAAATAAGAAAGTTTTATATTGAGGATTGGAAGCGGAGAAAATATGCTCTTACGAGTTGCAGGCTTCGGGCGTTCTGGATGAAAGAGGTGAGGAACAAGACTTCTCCCGGGTGATACGGTCCGTGGGGTCGCTACTGCCCAACAGCTCGCCACATGCTGCCCTGCGGGTATCTGTATCTCTCTTGGTCTGGCTTCTCGCCCTAGACCTGATGCGGCAAAGTAAACTCCACTGGTACAAACTTAGAGTTCAGGAGCGCGCAAGTTCCACCACGACGTCAACGTAGAAATACGGCGGTGGGGTTATTATTATTATTATTATTGGACCCATAGGAAGCATTACACCAACAAGAATTTTGTTTTGTTTTTTTTAGTTTATTTTGTACATTTTATTTTGCCCTGACTACAGTTACGTTTGCGAACAGTTTGTAAATATCTAAGTTGTTATCTGTAGAAAATGTAAAAAAAAATGAAAATGTATACTTGTTAAGTTAAATGTTAAGTTATTACCGTTTATTTTTAACGTACTACTGTTTCTTTTCCCTTATGAAATAAAAATAAAAGTCTAATATTTGTGAATGATGTGCAAGTCGAAAACAGATTGCATAATTCGTCATTAATAAATACGGCGCTGTCCGTTTGCATACTGTCGCCGTTATGTATACTGCCTAAGTCAAAATGTATAATATGTAATGTAACGTTGTAACGTTCCTTTTTTTTAAATTAATTATTTATTAAATAGATTAACGTTTAAAACCATTAAAATAGGCTTCTTTTAAGCATTTGTTTACTTTTTACTAGAAACCAAATTGCCAACATCTATGTATCGTATGTTCATCGCAATGCGCGTGACCTTGGGATCGCCGCAGGAGATCGTGTTAGATAGCGGTCCCCTGTTCCCTCTCCCAGTCACCGCCCCGGCAGACCTGACAGGCCCGGCCGTCAATTGTGCGCGCCGAGTCGTCAGACCGTCATATGCTGGCTTCGGGGGCACGCGTTCGCGTCGCTCATTCTCAGCGGCGCGACCTTCATACGTGTGCCCTCCGAAACAGCCACGGTGGTCGCCGTTTGTTTTTTATACAATTATGAGTTTATTTAAATTCAGTTTAAACCCCATATTGGGTAAGTGTTGAACAATGTCGCTTTTATATTTTGTGTACCTACCTACTTAACTAGGTCATCATATGGCATTGCCTTTTTGCTCATATCCTATTTTGTTATTAATTAGTATGCCTTCAGCTTAAATATTTGCTTAACAACCTATTTGCCTATAACGCTGTGCATTTTATGGAATGTTCCATACCTTTAAAATGTGCAAGTCATCGTGTGCTTCTCACCCATATCCTATAATTGTAAACTCCGTACTGATTGTGACAACCACACATCACCTCCATTAGCGCATAGTACATCTCGCTTTGCTTATGCCTTGGTGTCACAATCAGCGGAGATGAACCATTGGCCATCTTTGTGACACGCTGGACGTTGAATTCCAGGGTCCAAAGTTCCGGCTACCATCTGCAACTTCATCCGGACTAATCGGAGGAATCCGGGCGCGACGCGCCGGGCCACCACCTTCCGGCGTACCTGCGCAGGAACGAGCTCCGCGCCGGGTACATATTTACCCGCGTGGCCGCGTCGAGCAAGTTCCGAGGGTCTGGCAAGACCAACTGCCGACCGTCACCTTCCCTGGCGTCTGCAGCGTGCACACCGCTGCGGGTTGCATCACACCAGGCTGAGCCAGGAGAGTACTGTGCGACTCCCAAGGAAACTTAGGAAAAACCTTATGACCATAAACCTACCTACCCATTTTCTCAATTGTGTTATCAATATACTTTTATGTTGACAAGGTACGTGGTTTCATTTAAAATAGACCACGTAAACCTCTTCCGTCACAACGCCTAGGCGAATTGATTTAACTAGTTATATTTTCTACCACTTGAGGCACTGCTAAACAAAACAACAAAAATGGCGTCGAATTGTGCAAGTGTTTCCGAAAATAAAGATGAAAGCAAGTGTGTGCCGCAAGAAACTAGTGATTTGAAAACGTTTACTATAAAGAATTGGTAAGAATCTCAAACGGGATCATTAAAAAAGTCGTGGAATATAGAAAAAGTTTGGGAGGTTATCCGGCTCGTAAAACATGCTCAAATGTGCATGCAAACTGGCGTTCAACAGACTCCTGCTAATAAATAAAGGGTAATAATTTTTACGACTGTTATTAAGTAAATAGTTCGGCAGTACATATAATAATATATCTTTATCGCTTATTTTCAGAGATTTCGAAAAACTTATGATTGTTTACGTCTTTATAATCATCATTCTATCATCAATCATTCATTCATTTTGCATTTCATTTAATTTTTTATTTTTCTTTTTCATTTAATTTTTCATTTTATCATTATTTATATCTGTAATTTTTATGGTGGCGGAGTTACGCCCCGGCATTTCGCCTCCTCGCGCCACTCCCAAACGTGCGCGAGGACTTTTTCCTCAAGATCCCACGGCGGCAATCCGGCAAGGAGGCTCGCCGGCTCGCAGGAGACCGTGCGGTATCCCCGTACCATCCGGATGGCCATGACCCTTTGGACCGCGTTCAACCGGTGGGCTGGCCGGAGCCTCAATGAACGCGCCCACACCGGTGCCTCGTAAAGGGCCATGGACCGCACGACCCCCGCGTAGATCCTCCGGCAGGAGGCGTTTGGTCCCCCCAGATTGGGCAAGAGCCGCTTCAAGGCAGCCCCGGCCCGCTGCAGTCTGGGAGCCAAACGTCGGAAATGCTCGACGAAGTTCCACCGGTGGTCGAGGACGAGACCCAGGTACTTCATCGTCGACTCGACGCCGATGTGAACCCCTCCTGCCGTTATTTCGGAACCCGACAGTGGTGCGTTCCGAGGACCATGAAAACACATGGCCTCGGAATTGTGCAAGGCCACCTCGAGTCCCAATTGCCGGATCCTCTCAACGACTGTCGCAATCCCGCGTGTCATTAGTTCGGCCGCCGCCTGGTACGACCTCCCCTGCGCCAGGACCAGCGTGTCGTCAGCGTAGCACACTACGCTGACGCCGCTAGGGAGGTCGGCGCGCAGCACCCAGTCGTAACCGATGTCCCACAGATGCGGCCCCAGGACCGATCCCTGTGGGACACCGCACGACATCTCTCGCCGGTTCCATTCTCCCTGGTGACCGGGGTAGATGACGGCCCTGTCCGTCAGATAGGCCTCGACCGCTTGACAGAGGTAGGTCGGCATCCGGTGATACCGGAGTGCCTCCCCGATGCAACTCCAGGGCAAGGTATTGAAGGCGTTGGCGATGTCTAGAGACACCGCCAAGACGACCCCACCCCGGGCCACAGCATCCCTTAACTGTTGGGCTGGGAATTGTATCGTTATATGATGAAGACAAATAATTATAATTAAAAATGTATCATAATGATAATTAAAATTTGTAAGGACTGATAGGTAATTAAAATAAATGATTAAGTTAAGTTAGTTAATTCAGTGTTTTCTTTCCAAAAAAATTCAACAGTTACCAACCATCATTGGCAAACCCTAGCATGTACCAAACTCTAATTGTAAAATCCCGATTTTTTTTCTCTTGTTTGTAAAATCCTAACATTTACCAACTTATGTTGGTAAATCTTAAGATTTACTAGTAAAACCTAAGATTTACCAATATACGGGCTTTTACAGTAAATTATACATATTAAGTAGAAAAGCCAACTAGGTTATGGAGTCTAATGTAGTCAATAAAATTAATATAGTAAGTAAACATGAAGAGATATTTCGGTCTTCAGAGCGTAAAGTATTATTTGGAGTACCGCAAGGGAGCGTTTTGGGTCCCTTTATATTTATTTTGTACATAAATGACCTACCGAAATCTATTGAACTACCTATAACACTATTCGCAGATGATAGCACGATTACAATAGCTTGTAAAAGTATAGGTACGTATGCGAGTGAAATTAATAATAGTTTAAAACAGACGGTAAACTGGCTAGACGCAAACAATTTAAAGATAAATTTGTGTAAAACTAAAGTTATCCAGTTTAGACAACAGACCTCTAGTATTAACTTAAATATACACTATAATAATGATACCATAGAAGAAGTTGAAACTACGAAATTCTTGGGTCTTGAAATAGATAAAAAACTAAATTGGAAATCACACGTTGAAGAAAGCGAGTAAGTCTGCATACGCTCTACACACATATAATAAACACGGATGCTCTTCTTACTGCGTATTATGGGATAGTAGAATTACATTTACGGTATGGGATCATATTTTGGGGAAACTCTACTGAAAGAGAGACCGCCGCCAAGGTACAAAAAAGATGCATTCGAGCGATGTTTAAACTTAAACCGTTGTGAACCGTACTTTAAAAATTACAAAATATTAACATTGCCTTGTCTGTACATATTAGAAGTAGCTGTGTTTGTAAAGACAAATCTGAGTCGTTTTAGACGTCTATCCGATGTGGTACCTCGCAATAGACGCGATAACAGTCTGCTTTGTCTGGAGTCAGCCAAGACGGCACTTATGAGCAAAAGTGTCTACTGCATGGCTCCAATCATTTATAACAAATTGCCAAAGACATGGAAAGAGCCTCCGCTTTCATTATTTAAAAAGAGACACCGAAGCTTTTTAGTGGTGAAAGCATATTATAACATTAAGGAGAGTTCTTAATTGAGAAAGATTTTTTAAGCTAGTGTATATATATTATTATTTGTACTTAGTTCATTGTGTAATATTTTAAATTGTATTTAAGTGTATTTGTTTTTAATTATTTAGTTATAAATTGAATGTTTTAAATCTTTTGCATGCCTATGTTTGCAAAATAGAATAAAATAAAATAATCTTTATCTTCTTTTATCTTTAAAATAGAATAGAATACTCTTTATTATGTACACCATAAAAATTACAGATATAAATGATGATAAAATGAAAAATGAAATGAAAAAATATTAATAAATTAAATGAAATGCAAAATGAATGAATGATTGATGATATAATGATGATTATAAAACGTAAACAATCATAAGTCATGAATACATTTTCGAAATCTCTGAAAATAAGCGATAAAGATATATTATTATATGAACTGCCGAACTATTTATTTAATAACAGTCGTAAAAATTATTACCCTTTATTTATTAGCAGGAGTCTGTTGAACGCCAGTTTGCATGGACACTTGAGCATGTTTTACGAGCCGGATAACCTCCAAAACTTTTTCTATATTCCACTACTTTTTTAATGATCCCGTTTGAGATTCTAACCAATTCTTTATAGTCAACGTTTTCAAATCACTAGTTTCTTGCGGCACAGAGACTTTGAAACAGACACTTTGAGCTAGTGTATATATATTATTTTTTTGTACTTATTTATTTATTTATTTAGGTTAGCCAACAATTGTTTACACAATACATTTACAATAATTAAACGCAACAATATTAAGTGCAACAATAAGTGCAACAATCACTTACAGACTAACACAACATGCACCATAAAATGGTTTAACATAATAATACAAAGCCAAAAAGGACATTTACAATTAAAGTTATTCAATCATTTTGGTGATTTGCACGTAACAATAATGATAACAAAAATTTCATTCAAAATAATATAACAAAAAGATTAAAACATTAACATTAAACAAATAAAAATTATATAAATCTAAAATAATTAAAATTAAAATTAAAATCAAAAATTAACATTCTCTAAGGAGATCATTGGTTGTGGGAATAGTACTCAATAATTATTTTATAAAATTTTCCTATACTGTCATGATGTATATCAGTGAGATCACTGCAACTTTTTACACAGGCGAGAAATCGGTGAGTTAGTACCCAGAACCGTTCTGCGCAAGGGTGGATATAGTGGCGTGATAGGGTTTCGCGGATATCGGGCTGGGGCACGAAACTTCAGGACACTCAGTAGGTTTGGGCAGTCAATTTTATTTCTAAGTAACTTATAGAGAAACAAAGCATCAATAACTTCTCTTCGAGTCGATAATGAGTGCATTTTGAAATATTTGAGACGAGTATTATAGGAGAGAAGTTGTTTACTTTTTCCTTTAGAAAATGCGAGGTGCCACAGAAACCGTTTTTGAACTCTTTCTAAAAGTAACTTATGTGTGGCGTAGTGTGGTCTCTATACAACACTGCAATACTCCAGGACGCTTCGTACAAGGCTATAGTACAGCATTATTTTAGTACCAACCTGTTTAAAGCCCCTAGTATTTCTTAGCACAAACCCTAACATTTTCGATGCTTTCTTTATAATAGTCTCGATGTGGGGGACAAAAGTTATTTTTTATCAAATAGTACTCCCAGATCCCTAATTGCATCCACTTCTTGTATTTTTTTATAGCCTATGACGTACTCCGAGTGTATAGGGTGTGACTTTCTTGAAAATGATAGATGGTAACACTTTTTTAAATTAAGTTCCATTTTGTTAGTCTCACACCATTCAACAAGTCTGTTCAGATCATCTTGAAGAAGCGCGATATCGCTCGATGACTCGATTCTTCGAGCAAACTTCAGGTCATCAGCGTTAAGAAAGCACTCCGAAAAGTGAAAGCAGTGGGGAAGGTCATTAATATATATGATAAATAATATAGGAGCCAGATGTGATCCCTGTGGGTCACCGGAAGTCATATGATAATTGCTGGCAGATCGAAAATCGTTAACAACAACATAAAATTCACGCTTCGATAGGTATGATTTCAGCCATTCCAACAAGGGCCCAGTGATACCATACATTGCTAGTTTGTGAATTAGTATGGAATGAGGAATTTTATCGAAGGCCTTGCTGAAATCGGTGTACAACACATCAAACTGTTTATTTGAGTCGACAGGTTCTATTAGGGACTCCGAGAAAGACAATAGGTTAGTGGCAGTAGACCTTGACGCAACAGAGCCGTGTTGGTGATCACCAAGATAAAGTCTGAAATGGCGTTGGATGTAAGGACAGATCATCGACTCAAAAACCTTGGCAAACGTGGAGAGAATCGCGATAGGCCGATAATTGGAAATAGTGTCTTTCTTGTCCGACTTGTACACAGGAACGACTTTGGCCGTTTTCCACTCAGATGGGAAGGTTCCAGTAGCTAGTGACGCCTTATATATTATTAATAGCGGGGTAACCAATGCGATGCACAGGAAGGAATAAATAAGGGTGGGATTCCGTCAGGCCCTGCTCCTTTCCTGGTGTTAACACATTGTAGCTTTTTGAGTAGGGAATCACTATCCAATTCTGGTATTGTTAGGCACTGGCTATTAATTTCTAATGTGTCAAGAAAATTTGAGTCGTTCTTAAATTTTGAGCAATGTTCAGGGGTGTAAACAGATGCGAAATAAGTACCAAAAAGATCATAAATATCTGAACCACTAGATGCAACAGTTTATCCGTCAGTCATTGTTAGTGGATAGGTACTAGACCCACCACGTTTCGCCTTTACGTGAGTCCAGAATAGTTTAAGATTTTCTTTAATTTCTGACTCTAAGTTTTCCATATATGTACTGTACAATGTTTTGGCCAGGTTTTGACAACGTTTTGAAACTAACTTTAGTTCCAATTCATCCAAAGGGTTTTTATATTTCCTAAAGCGCAATCTTAACTTATTTTTCTCTTTGAGTGTTCTTATAATTGCTTTATTAAACCATGGGGGATAACGACAAGTCATTGACTTACAATTTGGGACAAATGCACCTATTGCAGTGGTTAACACTCCATAGAACACTTTTAAAATACTATCTACGTCATTACTGTTCGCAAATTGCTGAATCCAGTCATGTTCGTTTATATAAGAAGTAATATGTTCATAATTTGCCTTAAAAAAGTTTTTTCTTTTGTTGAGATAATTGTTTGGGAGATTGTATTCTTTTAATAATGATATAGTAATATCAAGCGGAGGATGGAGATTATCAACAGCAACTATAGAACAACTAGATTCACTCACAGTGCTCGAAGATATTGTTGACAGGACTAGATCCAGAATACGCGCGGAACAGTTTTTTACGAAATTGTACTGAGAAAGTCCATTAACGTTCATAAATTCTAATAATCTTAAACAAGTGTTAGGTAGTATACTGTTAACGGTACGCTGAGCCCAATCCATTTTGCCCAAATTAAAATCCCCAACTATACAAACCGGGATATTGGTTGTCTCAAACACGTTATTACAGCGTTCTATAAAGTACTCAATTGTTGGAAGACATACAGGCGGAGGTAGATAGACTGCACAGAGTGCTAGCTGTCGTGATTTATGTGCAGTCGAAATATCGATGGTAACCCAAAGATCTTCACATTTACTGTGCCATGTATGACACTTATATATACATTATACTTACTATACACTTATATATGTATATATTATATGTATGTGCACTTTGAACTGATTTTGGATGAAACTTAGTTCTGATACTTAGTTCATTGTGTAATATTTTAAAATTGTATTTAATTATTTAGTTATAAGTTGAATGTTTTAAATCTTTTGCATGCCTATGTTTGCAAAATAAAATAAAATAATCTTTATCTTCTTTTATCTTTCAAATAGAATAGAATAATCTTTATTATGTACACCATAAAAATTACATAAAGAAATATTAAAATAGGGCTTCGTCGTCATCGTCGGAATCTTCCCATATTTTAGGAATTGGTCACTTTTTTGTTGCAAATGTTTCCATTGATGAATCAGTATCCTGATTAATTAGCCTTCTAATTCTACGCTTAGCCTTCTGATTCTACAGAGAAGATTTCAACAGGAAAGATATACACATAGTTAATCAAAGATAGCGGGCTAATTTTTGAGGTTCGAAATCCAACAAACGAGCATTTGCACATCACTTCCTAAAATTTACATCACCGCTATAATCAAACATTTTTAATCATTGTGCTTACTTTTTAAATCGTCCCCAAGGAAAGACACACTGAGCTTTGTCAAAATTTGTGTTAGTGATTAAAAATATGATTTTGTAATAATTTGCACACCCTATTGTAAAACTTATAATTGGTGACTGACAGAGACAATAATGCTACCAACCTAAAAAATAAGTTCCTTTAAACGCAGATTTTTGTCCTATTTTATGCGTCGACAGGAAGAGACCAAGAAATTGAGAACACGTGTTTATATATTTGATTTCATTATTAAACACCGTGAATACTTTGTAATAATTTGCACACCCTATTGTAAAACTTATAATTGGTGACTGACAGAGACAATAATGCTACCAACCTAAAAAATAAGTTCCTTTAAACGCAGATTTTTGTCCTATTTTATGCGTCGACAGGAAGAGACCAAGAAATTGAGAACACGTGTTTATATATTTGATTTCATTATTAAACACCGTGAATACTTTGATAAGTAATTTCGGGTAAACCTAATTAAACGTTGGAAATAGTACCAAGAAGACCAAAATCAAAAATCAAAATATTTTATTTCACATAAACAACATGGGCACTTATGAAACGTCAGAAGCTAGCACGGTTCCAATTGGTTTTTTCATATGGAGAAGAGCCGGCAAGAAACTCCACGGTTACTCTTTTAAAAATAAGGGGCTTTTACAATGTTTCAAATTACAGTGTTGATAGTGGGAGGACAATGTAGGCCTGACAACAAGTAACAGGTACTCAACAAAATAAAAAATAAATATAAAAAGGTCTACTAATCTAGTCTACAAGTTAGGCCTTCAACGTTCTCACACGACCTATGGAAAAACTAAGTATTGAAATTGCCACTTAAAGTCCAGTACTCAGTATCCGAACATTCTACAGGAGGGGACATTTTTCATAAAGCATTGAACAACAGTAACTAAAACGTAATGAAAACACCTTTATCTATGCATAGAATAATCAGTCTAGGAAAATAAATAGTTCAAGCGAGGAAATTTTTTACCAAAACAATTGTACAACAAGCGAAAACTTTATTTACAATTTTTGTGTATGACCGATCTACGTTGTGAAAAAAACTACGTGACTGCACACCCATTCAAATTATCCAAACAATATACCTAGGTGTCTGGCAATCAGTACTCCAGTATGGAATCTCCGTCTGGGGCGGAGCCAGAATAAGCATATTTATTAAAATAAAAAGAGCTCAAAGAGCCGTAATCAAAGAAATGATGCATAGAAAACCCTATAGGTTCCCGACAGATCTGCTATACAACAAATTTCCGGTTCTTCAAATACGTCAACTATACTTATTGCCGCACTGCATGCACACAAATCTATTAAAAACAGACCTGTCTACCAAAACCTTTTCCCAAACTTATGTTGAAGAACATGCCTTCTCCCTAATGCAAACGTCATCTAGCCAGACGGTACCCCTCTTACTTACACTCATATCTACCACAAAATACGCAAGCGCTGTGTGTGATACCAAAGATCTTAGCTCCCATTCAAATAAAAGTATGACAAAAAGTTGGCTTCGCTCCCTATCGTATCATGAAACTGAGAAAATAGTGAGATATCACCAAAATCTTCAAGCAAGTCATTCACACAGTTATTCACTTCCTTCACACAAAAACTCACACTTACAATTCACCTTCACCACACAAACTCACACTCACACTATGACATTATTTCGAAATATTTCATTTTATTTTGCTAAATTTATAAATTTATGTTATCTTGATAGTTCGCTACCCTTATTTAATAAAGTATTCGGCCCATTATCAAACATCCTGAAATAACATTTAAGTTAACGCAAACATGTCTCGATTTTAAATTTAAGATACCGCAACTCTAGCCCCAAAGATACAGCCGCTGCCTAGTTTTGGGACCGCTCTTGAAATACCTATGTTAAATTTCTAGTAACAGTAAGCATACTTATATTATAATTTATTTTGTAACAATGGACCAATAAATTATTCTTTTCTAAACCAGGTTTTGCATTACAAAAAGAAACAAATGATAAGTCAAACGACTCGTCGCCCAATGTAAATATTATTGTTAATACTGGTTCATTCTATATGTAATGGGTGTATAATAAGTGAAACATTTATCAAAGCCATTACATTGGCATTAATAACCATCATGATGTAAGCAATGACAAAATAACAAGAAAAGTCGTACCTACCTATACCTATCTATTGTTACTGCACAAAGCACTACTTTAAAGATTTTTAACCATAAATAAATTGGGATATAAAATTCTCCTTATTCAGTAATCTTATTGAAAAGCCAAGCAAAGCTGCTGCTGAACAATAAAACAAATTAGAAGGATTCGATGAAAAATGTGTGTTACTGGCGGCAATTCACACTTTTCTAAGCAAACCTATAATGTTTTGCCTGAGAGGATTATAAAATCATGTTTTATCATGTAATATGTTTAATAATGCTGATAGTAAAGACGTAAACAATCCATCAGTTATTAATAAATTTCACAAATTATTGAAGATACCTAAGCGATAACAACACATAATCAGTCGTCACATCAGTACTGATAAAATTTGAGAATAAATGGCTGGAGGGTTTGTCAAAACAGCACTGACTTCTTATTGTTGTCACCATGCAGAAGGCTGTCTTGTGCTTGCTACTTGCGACGGGTAAGTTTAGTAAAATAATAAAACAAACTGTGAAAAGGAAATCTAACTTGCACCCTGCAGTAACTTGTTATTTAGTCGCAGTTTTTCTTTTATCAACCCGCACCCTAATTACGTAACACACTACCTATCACAATCTGAACCATTTTGAAGCCTATTACTAATCCATTGCTGCATATGCTCGAAAAATTTGTCTGTTCAACAACGTAAATAACGCAATGATGTTGTTGAACTGTCAAATGAAACCCATTCCCCCTGATAGTGTGTTACGTAATTACCTCGCTGTTACGAGGTGCATTCAATAAGTACCTAGCCTCATCGCCAGAGGGCGCTGTAGTTTCAAAAGAGTTTTACCACAGTGTAGCACATTCTTTTTTAATTCTTTTTTCAAATTTTCATTCCAATCCCTTCATTTGTTTTAATTTGACAACTTATGGAAGCGAACGTGTCGATCGGTTTTACAAAAATGGAAAAAGAGCAATATCGTTCGGTGATTCGATTCCTATTTTTGGAAGGGAAAACGCGCATCGAAATCAAAGAGCGCTTGGATGCTGTGTACGGTGACTCTTCTCCATCGATGGCCACCGTCAAGAATTGGTTCAACGAGTTTGCACGTGGCCGTACGTCGGTTTTTGATGAACCACGTCCAGGTGCACCGAAAACAGCTGCTACGGAGGAAAACATTTAAAAAATCCATGATCTCGTATTGGCAGATCGCCGATTGAAGGTTCGGGAGCTAGCTGAGACTGTAGGCATTTCAGAAGGAACAGTGCATCATATTCTTCACGAGGAACTCGGCATGAGAAAGCTGTCGGCGCGATGGGTGCCGCGTTTACTCACACCAGAAAACAAGCGCAACCGTGAGACCACATCGGAGACGTGTTTGGCGCTGTTTAAGATGAATCCAGCGGAGTTTTTGCGTCGTTTTGTGACCGTCGATGAAACCTGGATCCACTGGTACACACCAGAGACCAAGGAGCAATCAAAACAATGGATCCAGACCGGGGAACGTGCTCCAAAGAAGGCGAAAACTGTAAAATCGGCCGGAAAAGTTATGGCCACCGTTTTCTGGGATTCACAAGGTGTGATCTACATCGATTACCTCGAGAAGGGTAAAACAATTACAGGGCTTTACTATGCCGATTTATTAGGCCGATTCGACGCCGAATTAAAGAAAAAACGACCCCATCTGGCGAAGAAAGAAGTGCTGTTTCACCACGACAACGCACCGGTTCACACGTCTGCCGTTGCCATGGCCAAATTGGTCGAATTACGCTACGAATTGCTGCCCCATCCACCGTATTCTCCAGATTTGGCCCCTTGTGACTTCTTTCTGTTTCCTAATCTGAAAAAATCACTCGCCGGGAATAGATATGGATCGAATGAGGAGGTCATCGCCGCCACGGAGGCCTATTTTGCAGAGTTTGACAAAAACTATTTTTCGGACGGGTTAAAAAAGTTGGAGCATCGCTGGGCTAAGTGTATCGAACTAAAAGGAGACTATGTTGAAAAATAAATTGCCACTTTTCCAAAATTTTCGTTTACTTTTTGTAGGCTAAGTATTTATTGAATGACCCTCGTAAATGTATGTTTTTCGGACCAAATGTGACTTTCGTTTTAATTATCTGTCAAAAAAAAGTTCTTATACTTAAAGACCAATCATCAAGCAGAGATTGATAAGTCACCGTCAAAATGTTTATAGTGTGCAAATAATGGTCTAATAATATGTTGGTAAACTTATGCATAATACATGAATTCAAGTATTACTGTATAAATAGCAAGTAATGGTACAAAACTATTGCAGTTTATTATATTCAACAACATGTTATTGGAAAAATAGTTCCATTTAATGTTCCATCAATACAAAACTGTCCAAACCGTGTCTGTAAACGTGTAATTTAAGAAAAATCCATTGAAATTGCATTTTTTTTTTAAATATGGGACGAAGTCACGTTACTCATACGACGAGTATAAGAACACGTTAAAACGGACGATCAGAAAAAATACACGAGAAGAGCAATAATAAGGCAAATAATGAAGAAAACCTTTTTTCAGTATACACCGCATCAGCGGTGCCGATAACATCGGAATACTCTGAGGACCGTGTGTACCCGCGGTACATCGAGTTCCCCGATGGCGAAGGTGTCATGCACACCGTAGACCTCGAGGCTGAGCCTGACATGGAACTCCTTGATGAGATCGAAAGGAACCCAGCCAACAACCTATACTTGCTGTTCACCAGGTGAAATATTTGGCCAGAATACTCAAATGCATATTTATAAAATTATGGCCCACTCCCTTTGTTCCCAGCAGTGAGAACGCTTACAGGCTGATTATGCTTATGCTTGATGGATGACTTATTAAATAACAATTACACTCGAGAAAAAGTATATTCGGCAATTGACAAAAGATAATTGATACAAACATAACACATTAAGCACCACACTAAAAGTAAATAAAAAAATAGATAGAGGAGGTTAAAAAAAAACGATTGAAATTAAAATCAAACCGATCAATTATCGCCTCGTTAATGGCAACCTCAACTGAGTCGGCCAAGCAAGTATCACCCTCAATACTGTGAACTTGTGAAAAGAGACTGTGACCTCTGAGTTTGTTTCGGTCTTTCTTCTGAGTAGCCATTTAGGAAATACCGAATTGTTCTAGTTTTAAAACCTAATTTAAAATTGATGTGAAACAGAGCTTTTTTGAACCAATTTACAGAAATTAATATAATTTATGATTCTTTCTCATTTATAATAATGATTACAGACGCAACCCAACAGTTTCGCAAACGTTGACGATCAACAATGCGAATTCCGTCACCAACTCGAACTTCAACGCCAATGTCCCCACCGTGGTCATCGTTCACGGCTGGCTCAGCAACCAGAACACCGACATCAACCCCACCATCAGAGGCGGTAAATAATACTTATTTTACGATACAATCCTTGTCTTCCATCCATGTTCATGACTAGACAGTAACACGCAGTCCCGTTACAGCGAAACAATGTAACTTAATGCAACAGTCCTATTTATGATACCTGCAAGGTAGCCCTGGACAGGACGAATTTAGTCTCAACAAAAATTACGAAGAACAGAAAGTGTCTACAAATAATAAAATAAATAGGATTTTTCTTTAACTTTGACACTGCTTACTATAACTATTTCGTTATTTTGATTTTAATTCATTTTCAGCTTACTTGGCCAAGAGTGACGTGAATGTTATTGTCCTGGACTGGAGAAGACTCGCGTTGTCTGACTACGCCACAGCAGCTCTAGGTGTACCCGCCGTCGGCCGTGGTCTTGGCCAGTTCATGGCTTTCATTAACCAAGTGACTGGTCAACCCTTCACCCAAATGCACCTTGTCGGCTTCAGCTTGGGTGCTCACCTTGTTGGTAACGCTGGCAGAGAAATTGGAGGAAGAGCCGCTCGCGTTACAGGTATGCGTATAATTTTTGTATTTTTTTAGTCCCGCTATTGGTGGTGAAAACTAAATGAATTAATTAACACTTTTATGGTTTCTAGGTTTGGACCCTGCTGGACCAATGTGGAACTTCAACGCAAACCGCCTCAGAGCTACTGACGGTATCTACGTTGAGGCTATCCACACCGATGGTGGTTACGCGCTCGGTGGTCTCGGTATCGGTACCAACGTCGCTAACGCTGACTTCTACCCCAACGGGGGTATCTCCCAGCCTGGCTGCCTCACCAACATCTGCAACCACAACCGAGCCTGGGAACTGTTCGCTGCTACCGTGACATACAACCACTTGGTCGGCCGCCAGTGCACTACCAGCACTCAGATAACCTGGAACACTTGCCGTGGTGCTGAATTCCGTATGGGCAACGATGACTTGAGGAAGTCGGGGTGAGTTGTCTACTGATATAGCATAGTTAAAGTGTATTTGGTTAACATAAGAAGAATATTGTTCAATAAATGCACTATCCAGTAATTGATAGTAATCTTCCATAAATTCTTAGAAAATTATGATTATTAATTTTGTATCCCCAATGTACTGATTACATAATTTTACAAAAAATAAAGAAATATTTCGACAATTATGAAGGCAGACCAATACTTTTCAGTTTTTCAGAAACAACGTTATTGTGTGCAACACTATAATGTATCTTTAATCAAATATTCGTTTGTTTAGTACCAACCTTTTCTTTCTTTTTCAGATCTGGAATGTATCGTTTGGACACCGAAAGGAGATATCCTTTCTAATTTGACGAAGCTACCTGAAAACTTAACAAACTTAACAAATAATAAATTTGGTTCAACATTGACTTGCTTCTTTTATTTACATAGTCATTATCCTAGGATTTATAGCAGCATCCGGTATATAGTGGATTTAACTGTCATGTTCAAATTGTTACAAAAGACAGAATTGTAATAGAGCGGATCAATTAAAAAAAAAAAGTAATGTTGTCTAATAGTATTAGTACCTTATTGTCAATTGGGACCGATGTGACGTGTATAATATATTGTTGCAATCGGTAAAGTATAACTGCCTCCAGATCAGATTGAAAGATTCAGTTTTAATTTTCTTGCTGCATATGAATAAATTGCCATTTCGACATACATTTTCTATTGTTGATGGTTCGACGCCTGGTCCAAGAACATTTACAGGTAAAATTTGAAAAGCCTTGGAAAATTGTGAAGTGACTGTTACTAGATTTCAAAACATTCCAGGTCAAATGCCACTGACAAACACGAAAAATCTCAGTTCTGACCAACTATATTTGTACAGAATAAAAAAAATGTATATATGTGTGTGTAATGTATCTGGGGAATGCCCTGAAAACTTAGTTCACAAATCCCCTGGGAATATGTATCATGTCAGATGGCTCACGCGTGATAACAGAATTCTTCATCTCCATATTGCAACAACAGATCCATCTGATAAACATGTTAGTTTAACAACTCTTATGTTGTCAAAGTATAGGTTTGACATTATAAGCCTCCCAAGTTGCAAAGGTGGAGAAAGATATTTATGCCAATTAATCTAGAGGTCTCAGGTTAACAGAACAGAAGGCTGTAAAGTAATCTGGTAATATAAGGCGACAAGTTATTCACGGAGCCTGAAAATCTTCTCCTAGCAATTTTATAAAACTCTGAAAAACATATAGTCCATTTGAAATAAGATGATGAACTTAATTCTCTCATAGCTCAAGGAGCAGGGGAGAGGTCAGACAAAACTGTAACTGAAGCTTCAAGAAGTCTGCACAAAATCAGCGCGTGAGTTTTCATTAAAGCAAAGATTGAGTCTCCGAAATTTTTAATAAAACTTAATAGTACCTAAAAGGGACTTTCGTGTAGAGTAGAATACCTTAGAACTGAAATTTAAATATGTCTATAACTTTATTATAAAATAAAATATAGCCTGATTATATAAAGTTTTAGTTTAATTACATCTATCCTACAACAAAAAATAAATACTTGTAAGAATTGTAGATTAAATAAAATTTTCTAGAACTTTAAGGTTAATCCAGAGGCAAAAAGTAATATCAGATTGATATAAAACTTTCTGAGTTAATTCCGATAGCAATGTGACACTTTTTTATTACTATTACAAGTCCAGTTTTTTTTTCTCCATACTAGAGGTGACCCACCCTTATGTCTACGTTAGACTCCATAACTTAGTTGGCTTTTCTACTTAATATGTATAATTTACTGTAAAACCCCGTATATTGGTAAATCTTAGGTTTTACTAGTAAATCTTAAGATTTACCCACATGAGTTGGTAAATGTTAGGATTTAACAAACAAGAGAAAAAAAATCGGGGTTCTACAATTAGAGTTTGGTACATGCTAGGGTTTGCCAATGATGGTTGGTAACTGTTGAATTTTTTTGGAAAGAAAACACTGAATTAACTAACTTAACTTAATCATTTATTTTAATTACCTATCAGTCCTTACAAATTTTAATTATCATTATGATACATTTTTAATTATCATTATTTGTCTTTATCATATAACGATACAATTCTCAGCCCAACAGTCAAGGGATGCTGTGGCCCGGGGTGGGGTCGTCTTGGCGGTGTCCTTAGACATCGCCAACGCCTTCAATACCTTGCCCTGGAGTTGCATCGGGGAGGCACTCCGGTATCACCGGATGCCGACCTACCTCTGTCGAGCGGTCGAGGCCTATCTGACGGACAGGGCCGTCATCTACCCCGGTCACCAGGGAGAATGGAACCGGCGAGAGATGTCGTGCGGTGTCCCACAGGGATCGGTCCTGGGGCCGCATCTGTGGGACATCGGTTACGACTGGGTGCTGCGCGCCGACCTCCCTAGCGACGTCAGCGTAGTGTGCTACGCTGACGACACGCTGGTCCTGGCGCAGGGGAGGTCGTACCAGACGGCGGCCGAACTAATGACACGCGGGATTGCGACAGTCGTTGAGAGGATCGGGCAGTTGGGACTCGAGGTGGCCTTGCACAAGTCCGAGGCCATGTGTTTTCATGGGCATCTGGTGATACCGGAGTGCCTCCCTGATGCAACTCCAGGGCAGGGTATTGAAGGCATTGGCGATGTCTAGAGACACCGCCAAGACGACCCCACCCCGGGCCACAGCATCCCCCGTCGTGAGGGCTCGCACGCGAATGATGGCATCCACCGTGGAGCGCCCCCTGCGGAAACCAAACTGGCTCTCCGCCAAATCCGGCCCCACCCGCGCCAGCTGCCCGACGAGGCGGTCTGCAATGACTCTTTCAAAGAGATTGCCCACTTCGTCGAGCAGCATGATCGGCTGGTAAGTGGACGGAGAGTCCGCTGGGCGCCCCAGCTTCTTAATAAGGACCAGTTTCCCAGTCTTCCAACGAAGTGGGAACTGGCCCTCCTCCAAGCATGCGCTTAGGAGCCCTCTTAGTCGAGGCCTGAAAGCCTCCGAGGCCAGGACCCAGGCTTTTCAAGGTAAGCCGTCGGGTCCTGGGGTGGTATTTTTGGCACTCAACTTACGTAACGCCGCTCTCAACTCTACCTCGGTCACCTCAGGAGCAACGTCGTCATCGTCGGTTGTGTGGTCCACAGTTGGCATCGCAGGAAGCGGAGCCATGGGCGGGGGAGTATGCTCCCCCCGCGAAGGGAACAGAGCGCTCACCAAGCCCTCTACGAGCTGGGGCCGGAAACTGCGTCAGCGGGGGAGCCCATGGGCGGAGTTTCTCCCGCACCACCTTATATGGGCGTCCCCACAGGTCTCTGTTGAGAGTCTCCAGCGACTCCTCACGAGCCAGTTCAATGGCCCGCAGGATCTTAAGTTTTACCTAAGTTCGGGTTTAACAGTAACATATACATTGGTACACATTGTAAACGACATTATTCTTATAAAACTAAAAAGTTAAAAAGATTTACTATCTACGATCTTTTAGGTATTTAATGCAGTATTATAGGTATCCCTGCAATTTTTTTTTCATGTGCCTCCTTCGCTTAAAATATATTCAACCAGTTACAAGCTCTACTTGACCGGCAATTAATTCTGTTCTTGAATTTTTTCTACTAGAATCTTTTCTACTTCACTGGTACTAGAATATTATTTTCAGCAACGGTATGTTTTTCTCATGACATTCTCATCTTTAAATTTTCTTGTCTATTATTAAAAATTCGGCTTGTACTCATGGTCCTCATCTCCTATTGTTTGTTTTCGGTATTGACCTTACGCCCAGGGCCAATGTTATAGCCTGTGAGTCGTAATAAGGTACCTCTCGATTTGCGACGAGACTACACTACGACATCTTTGTTCTCGTCCCGCGCGGCAGCTACATCGATCGGAGGATATTTCCAGCTATTTATATCTTAATAATCCTAAATTCCAAGTTCGTTTTCCGTATAATTTTTAATCCTTAATATGACCACGGTTAAACTTAACGCTGACTCCTAGACAATAGAAACCTTATATTTAACGTGCGCGTCCTAGAATACCGATTGCAAACAGGCTCTTTAGGGTGTATACCGAAAACAAAACTAAAATGTACTATCGATCTAGTGCGTTAAAGTTTTTCTCGTGTAATTCCTTTTTATATTAGAAACAATATCGACAACCCTTTCTGCATTTTTTTGATTTGATTCTTTAAAATTTTAAGTATCTCTTAAACCTTTTTTATATTTGTAAAATTTTAGTGTATTTTTTATTCATTAAAAGTTATACGTGTTTATGTGGTGCTTTTTTTAGTTTGCTGAAATATGTATAGATTGAATTTCCTCCCTTAGATATCTAGGTAATACAATAGACGGAAAATGATTTAAATCTATTTAAAAGTAATCGTTAACAGCCTTACAAAAATTTCTAAATAGGTCAGTCTTCATTAATTTAGATAAAAATCTAACTTTTTTAATTTCAATGTCTACAGGTGAGATCGCTTACTCTTCAGAAAATAACAGAAATATACTCTAATTTAATATCTCATACAACACAATCATATCAAATTTGACCGCCATCATTATTACTTATTTTTCTTAATCATAATCATTCAAAATATACCTAAGCAAAACAGTCAAGTAAGGAAAAATAAAAAAGTCGAAGAATGTGCACACAAAAGGCATATCCTCCTGTAGAAAAAAAAAAAAAAAAAGGGCTTCATCGTCGGCATCTTCCCATATTTTAGGAATTGGTCACATAGTTAATCAAAAATAGCGGGCTAACTTTTGAGGTTCGAAATCCAACAAACGAGCATTTGCACATCACTTCCTAAAATTTAAATCACCGCTATTAATCAAACATTTTTAATCATTGTACTTACTTTTTAAATCGTCCCCAAGGAAAGACACACTGAGCTTTGTCAAAATTTGTGTTAGTGATTAAAAATATGATTTTGTAATAATTTGCACACCCTATTGTAAAATTTATAATTATAACTATTATTATTATATTATAACCGACAGAGACAATAATGCTAACAACCTAAAAAATAAACTAAAATAAGTTCCTTTAAACGCAGATTTTTGTCCTATTTTATGCGTCGACAGGAAGAGACCAATAAATTGAGAACACGTGTTTATATATTCGATTTCATTATTAAACACCGTGAATACTTTGATAAGTAATTTCATGTAAACCTAATTAAATGTTGGAAATTGTACCAAGAAGACCAAAGTCAAAAATCAAAATCAAAATATTTTATTTCACATAAACCAACATGGGCACTTATGAAACGTTAGAAGCTAGCACGGTTCCAATTGGTTGTTTCCTATGGAGAAGAGCCGGCAAGAAACTCCAATGTTACTCTCTTTTAAAAATAAATGACTTACAATGTTTAAAATTACAGTGTTGAGAATGGGAGGACAGTGTAGGCCTGACAACAAGTAACAGGTACTCAACAAAATAAAAAATAAATATAAAAAGGTCTACTAATCTAGTCTACAAGTTAGGCCTTCAACGTTCTCACACGACCTATGGAAAAACTAAGTATTGAAATTGCCACTTAAAGTCCAGTACTCAGTATCCGAAAATTCTACAGGAGGGGACATTTTTCATAAAGCATTGAACAACAGTAACTAAAACGTAATGAAAACACCTTTATCTTTGCATAGAATAATCAGTCTAGGAAAATAAATAGTTCAAGCGAGGAAATTTTTTACCAAAACAATTGTACAATAAGCGAAAACTTTATTTACAATTTTTGTGTATGACCGATCTACGTTGTGAAAAAAACTACGTGACTGCACACCCATTCAAATTATCCAAACAATATATCTAGGTGTCTAGCAATCAGTACTCCAGTATGGAATCTCCGCCTGGGGCGGAGCCGGATAAAGCATATTTATTAAAATAAAAAGAGCTCCTTTGAGCTCTTTTTATTTTAATAAATATGTTTTTTTTTTTTGCTTGTTTTTTTGCTTTTTTGCGGCTCTTTAGCCGTAATCAAAGTGATGTTTAGAAAGCCCTATAGGTCCCCGACAGATCTGCTATACAACAAATTTCCGGTTCTCCAAATACTTCAACTATACTTATTGCCGCACTGCATGCACACAAATCTATTAAAAACAGACCTGTCTACCAAAACCTTTTCCCAAACGTATGTTGAAGAACATGCCTTCTTCCTAATGCAAACGTCTTCTAGCCAGACGGTACTCTTACTTACACTCATATCTACCACAAAATACGCAAGCGCTGTGTGTGATACCAAAGATCTTAGCTCCCATTCAAATAAAAGTATGACAAAAAGTTGGCTTCGCTCCCTATCGTATCATGAAACTGAGAAAATAGTGAGATATCACCAAAATCTTCAAGCAAGTCATTCACACAGTTATTCACTTCCTTCACACAAAAACTCACACTTACAATTCACCTTCACCACACAAACTCACACTCACACTGACACTATGACATTATTCCGAAATATTTCATTTTATTTTGCTAAATTTATACATTTATTTTATCTTGATAGTTCGCTACCCTTATTTAATAAAATATTCTGCCCATTATCAAACATCCTGAAATGACATTTAAGTTAACGCAAACATGTCTCGATTTTAAATTTAAGATACCGCAACTCAAGCCCCAAAGATACAGCCGCTGCCTAGTTTGGGGACCGCTCTTGAACTTACATTTCTACATTGAATGTTACATTTCTAGTAAAAGTAAGCATACTTATATTATAATTTATTTTGTACCAATGGTCCAATAAATTATTCTTATGTAAACCTGGTTTTGCATTACAAAAAGAAACAAATGATAAGTCAAACGACTCGTCGCCCAATGTAAATATTATTGTTAATACTGGTTCATTCTATATGTAATGGGTGTATAATAAGTGTAACATTTACCAAAGCCATTACATTGGCATTAATAACCATCATGGTGCAAGCAATGACAAAATAACAAGAACAGTCGTACCTACCTATACCTATCTATTGTTACTGCACAAAGCACTACTTTAAAGATTTTTAACCATAAATAAATTGGGATATAAAATCCTCCTTATTCAGTAATCTTATTGAAAAGCCAAGCAAAGCTGCTGCTGAACAATAAAACAAATTAGAAGAATTCGATGAAAAATGTGTGTTACTGGCGGCAATTCACACTTTTCTAAGCAAACCTGTAATGTTTTGCCTGAGAGGATTATAAAATCATGTTTTATCATGTAATATGTTTAATAATGCTGATAGTAAAGACGTAATCAATCCATCAGTTATTAATAAATTTCACAAATTATTGAAGATACCTAAGCGATAACAACACATAATCAATCAGTCGTCACATCAGTACTGATAAAATTTGAGAATAAATAGCTGGAGGGTTTGTCAAAACAGCACTGACTTCTTATTGTTGTCACCATGCAGAAGGCTGTCTTGTGCTTGCTACTTGCGACGGGTAAGTTTAGTAAAATAATAAAACAAACTGTGAAAAGGAAATCTAACTTGCACCCTGCAGTAACTTGTTATTTAGTCGCAGTTTTAATTTTATCAACCCGCACCCTAATTACGTAACACACTACCTCTCACAATCTGAATCATTTTGAAGCCTATTACTAATCCATTGCTGCATATGCTCGAAAAATTTGTCTGTTCAACAACGTAAATAACGCAATGATGTTGTTGAACTGTCAAATGAAACCCATTCCCCCTGATAGTGTGTTACGTAATTACCTCGCTGTTAAATGTATGTTTTTCGGACCAAATGTGACTTTAGTTTTAATTATCTGTCAAAAAAAGGTTCTTATACTTAAAGACCAATAATCAAGCAGAGATTGATAAGTCACCGTCAAAATGTTTATAGTGTGCAAATAATGGTCTAATAATATGTTGGTAAACTTATGCATAATACATGAATTCAAGTATTACTGTATAAATAGCAAGTAATGGTACAAAACTATTGCAGTTTATTATATTCCACAACATGTTATTGGAAAAATAGTTCCATTTAATGTTCCATCAATACAAAACTGTCCAAACCGTGTCTGTAAACGTGTAATTTAAGAAAAATCCATTTAAATTGCATATTTTTTTTTTAAATGTGGGACGAATTCACGTTACTCATACGACGAGTATAAGAACACGTTAAAACGGACGATCTGAAAAAATACACGAGAAGAGCAATAATAAGGCAAATAATGAAGAAAACCTTTTTTCAGTATACACCGCATCAGCGGTGCCGATAACATCGGAATACTCTGAGGACCGTGTGTACCCGCGGTACATCGAGTTCCCCGATGGCGAGGGTGTCATGCACACCGTAGACCTCGAGGCTGAGCCTGACATGGAACTCCTTGATGAGATCGAAAGGAACCCAGCCAACAACCTATACTTGCTGTTCACCAGGTGAAATATTTGGCCAGAATACTCAAATGCATATTTATAAAATTATGGCCCACTCCCTTTGTTCCCAGCAGTGAGAACGCTTACAGGCTGATTATGCTTATGCTTGATGGATGACTTATTAAATAACAATTACACTCGAGAAAAAGTATATTCGGCAATTGACAAAAGATAATTGATACAAACATAACACATTAAGCACCACAATAAATGTGAATAAAAAAAAAAATACAGGAAGTTTTAAAAAAAACGATTTAAATTAAAATCAAACCGATAAATTATCGCCTCGTTAATGGCAACCTCAACTGAGTTGGCCAAGCAAGTATCACCCTCAATACTGTGAACTTGTGAAAAGAGACTGTGACCTCTGAGTTTGTTTCGGTCTTTCTTCTGAGTAGCCAGTTAGGAAATACCAAATTGTTCTAGTTTTAAAACCTAATTTAAAATTGATGTGAAACAGAGCTTATTTGAACCAATTTACAAAAAATAAATAAAATTTATTATTCTTTCTCATTTATAATAATGATTACAGACGGAACCCAACAGTTTCGCAAACGTTGACGATCAACAATGCGAATTCCGTCACCAACTCGAACTTCAACGCCAATGTCCCCACCGTGGTCGTCGTTCACGGCTGGCTCAGCAACCAGAACACCGACATCAACCCCACCATCAGAGGCGGTAAATAATACTTATTTTACAATACAATCCTTTTCTTCCATCCATGTTCATGACTTGACAGTAACACGCAGTCCCGTTACAGCGAAATAATGTAACTTAATGCAACAGTCCTATTTATGGTACCTGCAAGGTAGCCCTGGACAGGACGAATTAAGACTCAACAAAAATTACGAAGAACAGAAAGTGTCTACAAATAATAAAATAAATAGGATTTCTCTTTAACTTTGACACTGCTTACTATAACTATTTCGGGTTACCTAACTTTGATTTTAATTCATTTTCAGCTTACTTGGCCAAGAGTGACGTGAATGTTATTGTGCTGGACTGGAGAAGACTCGCGTTGTCTGACTACGTCACAGCAGCTTTAGGTGTACCCGCCGTCGGCCGTGGTCTTGGCCAGTTCATGGCTTTCATTAACCAAGTGACTGGTCAACCCTTCACCCAAATGCACCTTGTCGGCTTCAGCTTGGGTGCTCACCTTGTTGGTAACGCTGGCAGAGAAATTGGAGGAAGAGCCGCTCGCGTTACAGGTATGCGTATAATTTTTGTATTTTTTGAGTCCCGCTCTTGGTGGTGAAAACTAAATGAATTAACTAACACTTTTATGGTTTCTAGGTTTGGACCCTGCTGGACCAATGTGGAACCTCAACGCAAACCGCCTCAGAGCCACTGACGGTATCTACGTTGAGGCTATCCACACCGATGGTGGTTACGCGCTCGGTGGTCTCGGTATCGGTACCAACGTCGCTAACGCTGACTTCTACCCCAACGGGGGTATCTCCCAGCCTGGCTGCCTCACCAACCTCTGCAACCACAACCGAGCCTGGGAACTGTTCGCTGCTACCGTGACATACAACCACTTGGTCGGCCGCCAGTGCACTACCAGCACTCAGATAACCTGGAACACTTGCCGTGGTGCTGAATTCCGTATGGGCAACGATGACTTGAGGAAGTCGGGGTGAGTTGTCTACTGATATAGCATAGTTAAAGTGTATTTTGTTTACATTATAAGTAATATTGTTAAATAAATATCCAGTAATTGATAGTAATCTTCCATAAATTCTCAGAAAATTATGATTATTAATTTTGTGTCCCCAATGTACTGATTACATAATTTTACAAAAAATAAAGAAATAGTTCGACAATTATGAAGGCAAACCAATACTTTTCCGTTTTTCAGAAACAACTTTATTGTGTGCAACACTATAATGTATCTTTAATCAAATATTCGTTTGTTTAGTACCAACCTTTTCTTTCTTTTTCAGATCTGGAATGTATCGTTTGGACACCGAAAGGAGATATCCTTTCTAATTTGACGAAGCTACCTGAAAACTTAACAAACTTAACAAATAATAAATTTGGTTCAACATTGACTTGCTTCTTTTATTTACATAGTTATTATCCTAGGGTTTATAGCAGCATCCGGTATATAGTGGATTTAACTGTCATGGTCAAATTGTTACAAAAGACAGAATTGTAATAGAGCGGCTCAATAAAAAAAAAAAAGTAATGTTGTCTAATAGTATTGGTACCTTATTGTCAATTGGGACCGATGTGACGTGTATAATATATTGTTGCAATCGGTAAAGTATAACTGCCTCCAGGTAGAAAGATTCAGTTTTAATTTTCTTGCTGCATATGAATGAATTGCCTTTTCGATATTAATTTTCTATTGTTGATGGTTCGACGCCTGGTCCAAGAACATTTACATATAAAATTCGAAAAGCATTGGAAAATTGTGAAGTGACTGTTGCCAGATTTCAAAACATTCCAGGTCAAATGCCACTGACAAACACGAAAAATCTCAGTTCTGACCAAATATATTTGTACAGAATAAAAAAAAATGTATGTATGTGTGTGTAATGTATCTGGAGAATGCCCTGGAGACTTAGTTCACAAATCGCCTGGGCAAATGTCTCATGTCAGATGGCTCACGCGTGCTAACAGAATTCTTCATCTCCATATTGCAACAATAGATCCGTCTGATAAACATGTTAGTTTAACAACTCTTATGTTGTCAAAGTATAGGTTTGACATTGTATGTCAATTAATCTAAAGGTCTGAGGTTAACAGAACAGAAGTTAATCTGGCAATATAACGCAACAGTTAGTTCACCGAACCTGAAAATCTTCTCCTAGCATTTTATAAAACTCTGAAAAACACATATTCCATTTCAAATAAGATTGAAGAACTTGATTCTCTCTTAGCTCGAGGAGATGACGCCATAATAGCATTTTTGCGTTTACCTTACCATACTGAAGCAGGGGAGAGGTTAGACAAAACTGTAACTGAAGCTTCAAGAAGTCTGTGCACAAAATCTTTGCGTTAGTTTTTATTCAAGCACAGATTGAGTCTCCGAAATTTTTAATAAAACTTAACCGTACCTAAAAGGGATTTTCGTGTAGAGTAAAATACCTTAGAACTGAATTTTAAATATGTCTATAACTTTATCATTAAATAAATTATAGCCTGATTATATAAAGTTTTAGTTTAATTACATCTATCCTACAACAAAAAATAAATAGTTGGAAGAATTGTAGATTAATTTAATTTTTCTACAACTTTAAGGTTAATCCAGAGGCAAAAAGTAATATCAGATTTATATAAAACTTTCTGAGTTAGTTCTGATAGCAATGTGTCACATTTTTGTTGCTATTACAAGTCCAGTTTTTTTTTCTCCATACTAGAGGTGACCCACCCTTATGTCTACGTTAGACTCCATAACTTAGTTTGCTTTTCTACTTAATATGTATAAGTTACTGTAAAAGCCCGTATAATGGTAAATCTTAGGTTTAACTAGTCATTCTTAAGATTTACCAACATGAGTTGAAAAATGTTATGATTTTACAAATAAGAGAAAAAAAATCGGGGTTTTACAATTAGAGTTTGGTACATGCTAGGGTTTGCCAATGATGGTTGGTAACTGTTGAATTTTTTTGGAAAGAAAACACTGAATTTATTAACTTAACTTAATAATTTATTTTAATTATAATTATTTGTCTTTATCATATAACGATACAATTGCCAATCAGTCAAATCCTTACATTATACTTAATTTATTACCATTTAGTATATTTATTAGTAACTAGTAAAACATAATTTAAAAACTCCTTCAAAATACTTTTTGAATAGTAAAAAACCAAACACAAAAATAAAATGTTCTTCTCAAAAACATAACGCTTGCGTTGGAGGAGACACGGGTAGCGGGAGACTGCAGACTGCCCACGAGTACGAGACGACGCGCCGAACACGTCTAGACATGTCTATTTTTCAACATTTACTGAGTCTCTGAGGTAAAACCTAAGATTTACCGAGTGAATGGTGGCAAAAATTCGAAATGAACGATGATCACCGAACAACCTTTACAATTAAGAGTTAGTAAATCTTAGGTTTTACTGGAGAATCTTAAGTCATACCTGAGTTCGGGTTTTACAGTAACATATACATTGGTACACATTGTAAATGACATTATTCTTATAAAACTAAAAAGTTAAAAAGATTTACTATCTACAATCTATTATTTAATGCAGTATTATAGGTATTCTTGCATTTTTTTTTTCGTAATGTGCTCCCTTCGCTTAAAATATATTCAACCAGTTACAAGCTTTTCTTGACCGGCAATTAATTTTGTTCTTGGATTTTTTCTACTAGAATCTTTTCTACTTTATTGCTACTAGAATATTATTTTCAGCAACGGTATGTAAATTTTCTCATGACATTCTCATCTTTAAATTTTCTTCTTTATTATTAAAAGTTCTGCTTGTACTCATGGTTCTCATCTCCTATTGTTTGTTTTAGGTATTGACCTTACACCCAGGGCCAATGTTATAGCCTTTTTTTTTTTTTGGTTGTGATTCATCAAATTACCTCTCCCGATCTGCGCGGAGCGGAAGGGCGTGTCAGACTCTTACTGACTAAAACTCACCCGTGTTCCTTCAGTTGCCTGTGCGCCAGGGCCACGGTAACTCTTTCGAACAATCCGCAGCCCCGGCAGGCATCGGTCCTATCGGACCCCGTCAATTTTACTGACATCTCTTTGAGGCGCGCGTGGAACACGACGCACCGTCGACCCGGGCCTGTTCCTTACCGGACGGCAAACTGCCCATTGCTCGCCGTCCGCTAGCCCGCGCCTACGGTGGCCGGGAGTCGGCAATCGACTCCCGACGCCCAGGGTGTCTCCTCCTGCGGCGACTAGGGCCGCGAGGGCGCAGTGATTGCCTCTCCCTCTCGGGCTCCGCCTCCTCCTTCGCGAGCATTACTGCTTCGCAGAAGGAGGTGACGGCTTCCCATTCCCTCTCGCTCCGTATCATGGCCTGAACATGGGTCGGACGCGAGAGATCGCCGCTGCCGATCGCCGCCACGAGGGCATGGCGGTGCTCCGCCCAAGCTGGGCAGACCTTCACCAAATGCTCCACCGTGTCCTCCGGTCGATCCACACAATGATAACTCCCGGGCGTTTCCTCCCGCCTTATCCGAAACAGGAACCTCCCGATACAGCCATGTCCGGTGAGGACCTGCGTCAGGCGGAAGGTGAGGATGCCGTGGCGCCTCTCAAGCCACTCCTCAAAGAGGGGACTTACCGCCGTAATTGTGGCGTGCCCTGCGCTGGGTTGCGACAGTCGCACTCTCCATGCCGCCATGAGATCCCGCAAGAGCTCTGTACGCTGTACCACGATTTCTCGCGGCAGCGGAGTTACGCCCCGGCGTTTCGCCTCCTCGCACCACTCCCAAACGTGCGCGAGGAATTTTGCCTCCAGATCCCACGGCGGCAATCCGGCAAGGAGGCTCGCCGCCTCGCAGGAGACCGTGCGGTATCCCCGGACCATACGGATGGCCATGACCCTTTGGGACGCGTTTAACCGGCGGGCTGGCCGGAGCCTCAATGAACGCGCCCACACCGGTGCCCCGTAAAGGGCCATGGACCGCACGACCCCCGCGCAGAGCCTCTGGCAGAAGGCGTTTGGCCCCCCAGATTGGGCAAGAGCCGCTTCAAGGCAGCCCCGGCCCGCTGCAGTCTGGGAGCTAAACGTCGGAAATGCTCCACGAAGTTCCACCGGCTGTCGAGGACGAGTCCCAGGTACTTCATCGTCGACTCGACGCCGAAGTGAACCCCTCCTACCGTTATTTCGGAACCCGACAGTGGCGCGTTCCGAGGACCATGAAAACACATGGCCTCGGACTTGTGCAAGGCCACCTCGAGTCTCAATTGCCGGATCCTCTCGACAACTGTCGCAACCCCGCGTGCCATCAATTCTGCCGCCGCCTGGTGCGACCTCCCCTGCGCCAGGACTAGCGTGTCGTCAGCGTAGCACACCACGCTGACGCCGCTAGGGAGTTCGGCGCACAGCACCCAGTCGTACCCAATGTCCCACAGATGCGTCCCCAGGACCGATCTCTGTGGGACACCGCACGACATCTCTCGCCGGTTCCATTCTCCCTGGTGACCGGGGTAAATAACTGCCCTATCCGTCAAATAGGCCCCGACTACACGACAGAGGCAGGTCGGCATCCGGTGATACCGGAGTGCATCCCTGATGCAACTCCAGAACAAGGTATTGAAGGCATTGGCGATGTCTAGAGACACCGTCAAGACGACTCCACCCCGGGCCACAGCATCCCCTGTCGTGAGGGCTCGCACGCGCATGATGGCATCCACCGTGGAGCGCCCCCTGCGGAAACCAAACTGGCTCTCCGCCAAATCCGGTCCCACCTGCACCAGCTGCCCGACGAGGCGGTCAGCAATGACTCTTTCAAAGAGCTTGCCCACCTCGTCGAGCAGCACGATGGGCCGGTAAGCGGACGGAGAATCCACTGGGCGCCCCGGCTTCTTAATGATGACCAGTTTCCCCGTCTTCCAACGAACTGGGAACTGGCCCTCCTCCAAGCATGCGTTTAGGAGCCCTTTTAGTCGAGACCCGAGAGCCTCCGAGGCCAGGACCCAGGCTTTTCCAAGTAATCCGTCGGGTCCTAGGGACGATATACACCCTAAAGAACCTGTTTGCAATCGGTATTCTAGGACACGTACGTTAAATAAAGGGTTTCTATTGTCTAGGGGACAGCGTTAAGTTTAACCGTGGTCATGGTACGGACTAAAAATTAAAAAGAAAAAGAACTTAGAATTTAAGATTATTAAGAGATAAATAGCTGGAAATATTCTTCGATCGATGTAAACCTGGTTTTGCATTATAAAAAGAAACAAATGATAAGTCAAACGACTCGTCGCCCAATGTAAACATTCATGTTAATACTGGTTCATTCTATATGTAATGGGTGTATAATAAGTGAAACATTTACCAAAGCCATTACATTGGCATTAATAACCATCATGATGCAAGCAATGACAAAATAACAAAAACAGTCGTACCTACCTATACCTATCTATTGATACTGCACAAAGCACTACTTTGAAGATTGTTATCCATAAATAAATTGGGATCTAAAATTCTCCTTATTCAGTAATCTTATTGAAAAGCCAAGCAAAGCTACTGCTGAACAATACAAGAAATTAGAAGGACTCGATGAAAAATGTGTGTTACTGGCGGCAATTCACACTTTTCTAAGCAAACCTGTAATGTTTTGCCTGAGAGGATTATAAAATCATGTTTTATCATGTAATATGTTTAATAATGCTGATAGTAAAGACGTAAACAATCCATCAGTTATTAATAAATTTCACAAATTATTGAAGATACCTAAGCGATAACAACACATAATCAATCAGTCGTCACATCAGTACTGATAAAATTTGAGAATAAATAGCTGGAGGGTTTGTCAAAACAGCACTGACTTCTTATTGTTGTCACCATGCAGAAGGCTGTCTTGTGCTTGCTACTTGCGACGGGTAAGTTTAGTAAAATAATAAAACAAACTGTGAAAAGGAAATCTAACTTGCACCCTGCAGTAACTTGTTATTTAGTCGCAGTTTTAATTTTATCAACCCGCACCCTAATTACGTAACACACTACCTCTCACAATCTGAATCATTTTGAAGCCTATTACTAATCCATTGCTGCATATGCTCGAAAAATTTGTCTGTTCAACAACGTAAATAACGCAATGATGTTGTTGAACTGTCAAATGAAACCCATTCCCCCTGATAGTGTGTTACGTAATTACCTCGCTGTTAAATGTATGTTTTTCGGACCAAATGTGACTTTAGTTTTAATTATCTGTCAAAAAAAGGTTCTTATACTTAAAGACCAATAATCAAGCAGAGATTGATAAGTCACCGTCAAAATGTTTATAGTGTGCAAATAATGGTCTAATAATATGTTGGTAAACTTATGCATAATACATGAATTCAAGTATTACTGTATAAATAGCAAGTAATGGTACAAAACTATTGCAGTTTATTATATTCCACAACATGTTATTGGAAAAATAGTTCCATTTAATGTTCCATCAATACAAAACTGTCCAAACCGTGTCTGTAAACGTGTAATTTAAGAAAAATCCATTTAAATTGCATATTTTTTTTTTAAATGTGGGACGAATTCACGTTACTCATACGACGAGTATAAGAACACGTTAAAACGGACGATCTGAAAAAATACACGAGAAGAGCAATAATAAGGCAAATAATGAAGAAAACCTTTTTTCAGTATACACCGCATCAGCGGTGCCGATAACATCGGAATACTCTGAGGACCGTGTGTACCCGCGGTACATCGAGTTCCCCGATGGCGAGGGTGTCATGCACACCGTAGACCTCGAGGCTGAACCTGACATGGAACTCCTTGATGAGATCGAAAGGAACCCAGCCAACAACCTATACTTGCTGTTCACCAGGTGAAATATTTGGCCAGAATACTCAAATGCATATTTATAAAATTATGGCCCACTCCCTTTGTTCCCAGCAGTGAGAACGCTTACAGGCTGATTATGCTTATGCTTGATGGATGACTTATTAAATAACAATTACACTCGAGAAAAAGTATATTCGGCAATTGACAAAAGATAATTGATACAAACATAACACATTAAGCACCACAATAAATGTGAATAAAAAAAAAAATACAGGAAGTTTAAAAAAAAACGATTTAAATTAAAATCAAACCGATAAATTATCGCCTCGTTAATGGCAACCTCAACTGAGTTGGCCAAGCAAGTATCACCCTCAATACTGTGAACTTGTGAAAAGAGACTGTGACCTCTGAGTTTGTTTCGGTCTTTCTTCTGAGTAGCCAGTTAGGAAATACCAAATTGTTCTAGTTTTAAAACCTAATTTAAAATTGATGTGAAACAGAGCTTATTTGAACCAATTTACAAAAAATAAATAAAATTTATTATTCTTTCTCATTTATAATAATGATTACAGACGGAACCCAACAGTTTCGCAAACGTTGACGATCAACAATGCGAATTCCGTCACCAACTCGAACTTCAACGCCAATGTCCCCACCGTGGTCGTCGTTCACGGCTGGCTCAGCAACCAGAACACCGACATCAACCCCACCATCAGAGGCGGTAAATAATACTTATTTTACAATACAATCCTTTTCTTCCATCCATGTTCATGACTTGACAGTAACACGCAGTCCCGTTACAGCGAAATAATGTAACTTAATGCAACAGTCCTATTTATGGTACCTGCAAGGTAGCCCTGGACAGGACGAATTAAGACTCAACAAAAATTACGAAGAACAGAAAGTGTCTACAAATAATAAAATAAATAGGATTTCTCTTTAACTTTGACACTGCTTACTATAACTATTTCGGGTTACCTAACTTTGATTTTAATTCATTTTCAGCTTACTTGGCCAAGAGTGACGTGAATGTTATTGTGCTGGACTGGAGAAGACTCGCGTTGTCTGACTACGTCACAGCAGCTTTAGGTGTACCCGCCGTCGGCCGTGGTCTTGGCCAGTTCATGGCTTTCATTAACCAAGTGACTGGTCAACCCTTCACCCAAATGCACCTTGTCGGCTTCAGCTTGGGTGCTCACCTTGTTGGTAACGCTGGCAGAGAAATTGGAGGAAGAGCCGCTCGCGTTACAGGTATGCGTATAATTTTTGTATTTTTTGAGTCCCGCTCTTGGTGGTGAAAACTAAATGAATTAACTAACACTTTTATGGTTTCTAGGTTTGGACCCTGCTGGACCAATGTGGAACCTCAACGCAAACCGCCTCAGAGCCACTGACGGTATCTACGTTGAGGCTATCCACACCGATGGTGGTTACGCGCTCGGTGGTCTCGGTATCGGTACCAACGTCGCTAACGCTGACTTCTACCCCAACGGGGGTATCTCCCAGCCTGGCTGCCTCACCAACCTCTGCAACCACAACCGAGCCTGGGAACTGTTCGCTGCTACCGTGACATACAACCACTTGGTCGGCCGCCAGTGCACTACCAGCACTCAGATAACCTGGAACACTTGCCGTGGTGCTGAATTCCGTATGGGCAACGATGACTTGAGGAAGTCGGGGTGAGTTGTCTACTGATATAGCATAGTTAAAGTGTATTTTGTTTACATTATAAGTAATATTGTTAAATAAATATCCAGTAATTGATAGTAATCTTCCATAAATTCTCAGAAAATTATGATTATTAATTTTGTGTCCCCAATGTACTGATTACATAATTTTACAAAAAATAAAGAAATAGTTCGACAATTATGAAGGCAAACCAATACTTTTCCGTTTTTCAGAAACAACGTTATTGTGTGCAACACTATAATGTATCTTTAATCAAATATTCGTTTGTTTAGTACCAACCTTTTCTTTCTTTTTCAGATCTGGAATGTATCGTTTGGACACCGAAAGGAGATATCCTTTCTAATTTGACGAAGCTCTCGTACCTGAAAACTTAACAAACTTAACAAATAATAAATTTGGTTCAACATTGACTTGCTTCTTTTATTTACATAGTCATTATCCTAGGGTTTATAGCAGCATCCGGTATATAGTGGATTTAACTGTCATGGTCAAATTGTTACAAAAGACAGAATTGTAATAGAGCGGCTCAATAAAAAAAAAAAGTAATGTTGTCTAATAGTATTGGTACCTTATTGTCAATTGGGACCGATGTGACGTGTATAATATATTGTTGCAATCGGTAAAGTATAACTGCCTCCAGGTTGATAGATTCAGTTTTAATTTTCTTGCTGCATATGAATAAATTGCCATTTCGACATTAATTTTCTATTGTTGATGGTTCGACGCCTGGTCCAAGAACATTTACAGGTAAAATTCTAAAAGCCTTGGAAAATTGTGAAGTGACTGTTGCCAGATTTAAAAACATTCCAGGTCAAATGCCACTGAAAAACACGAAAAATCTCAGTTCTGACCAAATATATTTGTACAGAATAAAAAAAAAAATATGTATGTGTGTGTAATGTATCTGGAGAATGCCCTGGAGACTTAGTTCACAAATCGCCTGGGCAAATGTCTCATGTCAGATGGCTCACGCGTGCTAACAGAATTCTTCATCTCCATATTGCAACAATAGATCCGTCTGATAAACATGTCAGTTTAACAACTCTTTATGTTGTCAAAGTATAGGTTTGACATTGTATGTCAATTAATCTAAAGCTCTCAGGTTAACAGAACAGAAGTTAATCTGGCAATATAACGCAACAGTTAGTTCACCGAACCTGAAAATCTTCTCCTAGCATTTTATAAAACTCTGAAAAACACATATTCCATTTGAAATAAGATTACTGAACTTGATTCTTGCTTAGCTCGAGGAGATGACGCCATAATAGCATTTTTGCGTTTACCTTACCTTACTGAAGCAGGGGAGAGGTCAGACAAAACTGTAACTGAAGCTTCAAGAAGTCTGTGCACAAAATCTTTGCGTTAGTTTTTATTCAAGCAAAGATTGAGTCTCCGAAATTTTTTATAAAACTTAACCGTACCTAAAAGGGATTTTCGTGTATAGTAAAATACCTTAGAACTGAAATTTAAATATGTCTATAACTTTATCATTAAATAAATTATAGCCTGATTATATAAAGTTTTAGTTTAATTACATCTATCCTACAACAAAAAATAAATAGTTGGAAGAATTGTAGATTAATTTAATTTTTCTACAACTTTAAGGTTAATCCAGAGGCAAAAAGTAATATCAGATTTATATAAAACTTTCTGAGTTAGTTCTGATAGCAATGTGTCACATTTTTGTTGCTATTACAAGTCCAGTTTTTTTTTCTCCATACTAGAGGTGACCCACCCTTATGTCTACGTTAGACTCCATAACTTAGTTTGCTTTTCTACTTAATATGTATAAGTTACTGTAAAAGCCCGTATAATGGTAAATCTTAGGTTTAACTAGTCATTCTTAAGATTTACCAACATGGGTTGAAAAATGTTATGATTTTACAAATAAGAGAAAAAAAATCGGGGTTTTACAATTAGAGTTTGGTACATGCTAGGGTTTGCCAATGATGGTTGGTAACTGTTGAATTTTTTTGGAAAGAAAACACTGAATTTATTAACTTAACTTAATAATTTATTTTAATTATAATTATTTGTCTTTATCATATAACGATACAATTGCCAATCAGTCAAATCCTTACATTATACAGTTTAATTTATTACCATTTAGTATATTTATTAGTAACTAGTAAAACATAATTTAAAAACTCCTTCAAAATACATTTTGAATAGTAAAAAACCAAACACAAAAATAAAATGTTCTTCTCAAAAACATAACGCTTGCGTTGGAGGAGACACGGGTAGCGGGAGACTGCAGACTGCCCACGAGTACGAGACGACGCGCCGAACACGTCTAGACATGTCTATTTTTCAACATTTACTGAATCTCTGAGGTAAAACCTAAGATTTACCGAGTGAATGGTGGCAAAAATTCGAAATGAACGATGATCACCAAACAACCTTTACCATTAAGAGTTAGTAAATCTTAGGTTTTACTGGAGAATCTTAAGTCTTACCTGAGTTCGGGTTTTACAGTAACATATACATTGGTACACATTGTAAATGACATTATTCTTATAAAACTAAAAAGTTAAAAAGATTTACTATCTACAATCTATTATTTAATGCAGTATTATAGGTATTCTTGCATTTTTTTTTTCGTAATGTGCTCCCTTCGCTTAAAATATATTCAACCAGTTACAAGCTTTTCTTGACCGGCAATCAATTTTGTTCTTGAATTTTTTCTACTAGAATCTTTTCTACTTTATTGCTACTAGAATATTATTTTCAGCAACGGTATGTAAATTTTCTCATGATATTCTCATCTTTAAATTTTCTTCTTTATTATTAAAAGTACTGCTTGTACTCATGGTTCTCATCTCCTATTGTTTGTTTTAGGTATTGACCTTACACCCAGGGCCAATGTTAAAGCCTTATTTTTTTTTTTTGGTTGTGATTCATCAAATGACCTCTCCCGATCTGCGCGGAGCGGAAGGGCGTGTCAGACTCTTACTGACTAAAACACACCCGTGTTCCTTCAGTTGCCTGGGCGCCAGGGCCACGGTAACTCTTTCGAACAATCCGCAGCCCCGGCAGGCATCGGTCCTATCGGACCCCGTCAATTTTATTGACATCTCTTTGAGGCGCGCGTGGAACACGACGCACCGTCGACGCGGGCCTGGTCCTTACCGGACGGCAAACTGCCCATTGCTCGCCGTCCGCAAGCCCGCGCCTACGGTGGCCAGGAGTCGGCAATCGACTCCCGACGCCCAGGGTGTCTCCTCCTGCGGCGACTAGGGGCGCGAGGGCGCAGTGATTGCCTCTCCCTCTCGGGCTCCGCCTCCTCCTTCGCGAGCATTACTGCTTCGCAGAAGGAGGTGACGGCTTCCCTTTCCATCTTGCTCCGTATCATGGCCTGAACATGGGTCGGACGCGAGAGATCGCCGCTGCCGATCGCCGCCACGAGGGCACGGCGGTGCTCCGCCCAAGCCAGGCAGACCTTCACCAAATGCTCCACCGTGTCCTCTGGTCGATCCACACAATGATAACTCCCGGGCCTTTCCTCCCGCCTTATCCGAAACAGGAACCTCCCGATACAGCCATGTCCGGTGAGGACCTGCGTCAGGCGGAAGGTGAGGATGCCGTGGCGCCTCTCAAGCTACTCCTCAAAGAGGGGACTTACCGCCGCAATTGTGGCGTGCCCTGCGCTGGGTTGCGACAGTCGCACTCTCCATGCCGCCATGAGATCCCGCAAGAGCTCTGTACGCTGTACCACGATTTCTCGCGGCAGCGGAGTTACGCCCCGGCGTTTCGCCTCCTCGCACGACTCCCAAACGTGCGCGAGGAATTTTGCCTCCAGATCCCACGGCGGCATTCCGGCAAGGAGGCCTCGCAGGAGACCGTGCGGTATCCCCGGACCATACGGATTGCCATGACCCTTTGGGACGCGTTTAACCGGCGGGCTGGCCGGAGCCTCAGTGAACGCACCCACACCGGTGCCCCGTAAAGGGCCATGGACCGCACGACCCCCGCGTAGAGCCTCCGGCAGAAGGCGTTTGGCCCCCCAGATTGGGCAAGAGCCGCTTCAAGGCAGCCCCGGCCCGCTGCAGTCTGGGAGCCAAACGTCGGAAATGCTCCACGAAGTTCCACCGGCTGTCGAGGACGAGTCCCACGTACTTCATCGTCGACTCGACGCCAATGTGAACCCCTCCTACCGTTATTTCGGAACCCGACAGTGGCGCGTTCCGAGGACCATAAAAACACGTGGCCTCGGACTTGTGCAAGGCCACCTCGAGTCTCAATTGCCGGATCCTCTCGACGACTGTCGCAACCCCGCGTGTCGTCAATTCTGCCGCCGCCTGGTGCGACCTCCCCTGCGCCAGGACTAGCGTGTCGTCAGCGTAGCACACCACGCTGACGCCGCTAGGGAGTTCGGCGCGCAGCACCCAGTCGTACCCAATGTCCCACAGATGCGTCCCCAGGACCGATTTCTGTGGGTCACCGCACGACATCTCTCGCCGGTTCCATTCTCCCTGGTGACCGGGGTAAATAACTGCCCTATCCGTCAAATAGGCCTCGACTACACGACAGAGGTAGGTTGGCATCCGGTGATACCGGAGTGCATCCCTGATGCGACTCCAGGGCAAGGTATTGAAGGCATTGGCGATTTCTAGAGACACCGCCAAGACGACTCCACCCCGGGCCACAGCATCCCCTGTCGTGAGGGCTCACACGCGCATGATGGCATCCACCGTGGAGCGCCCCCTGCGGAAACCAAACTGGCTCTCCGCCAAATCCGGCCCCACCCGCACCAGCTGCCCGACGAGGCGGTCTGCAATGACTCTTTCAAAGAGCTTGCCCACCTCGTCGAGCAGCACGATGGGCCGGTAAGCGGACGGAGAATCCACTGGGCGCCCCGGCTTCTTAATGATGACCAGTTTCCCCGTCTTCCAACGAACTGGGAACTGGCCCTCCTCCAAGCATGCGCTTAGGAGCCCTCTTAGTCGAGACCCGAGAGCCTCCGAGGCCAGGACCCAGGCTTTTCCAAGTAAGCCGTCGGGTCCTGGGGACAATATACACCCTAAAGAACCTGTTTGCAATCGGTATTCTAGGACACGTACGTTAAATAAAGGGTTTCTATTGTCTAGGAGACAGCGTTAAGTTTAACCGTGGTCATGGTACGGACTAAAAAATAAAAATAAAAAGAACTTAGAATTTAAGATTATTAAGACATAAATAGCTGGAAATATTCTTCGATCGATGTGGCTGCCGAGACGGGAACAAAAATGTCGTAGTGTAGTCTCGGCACAAGTCGAGAGGCACCCAAAAAAAAAAAAAAAAAAATGAGAAACACTAAACAACAACACAAAATAAAACAACACTACTAAAACAATAGGGCTTCACCGTCGGAATCTTCCCATATTTTAGGAATTGGTCACTTTTTTGTTGCAAATGTTTCCATTGATGAATCAGGATACTGATTCTATGATTAGCCTTCTAATTCTACGCTTAGCGTTTTGATTCTACAGAGAAGATTTCTACAGGAGAGATATACACATAGTTAATAAAAGATAGCGGGCTAATTTTTAAGGTTCGAAATCCAACAAACGAGCATTTGCACGTCACTCCCTAAAATATACATCGCCGCTTTAATCAAACATTTTTAATCATTGTACTTATTTTTTAAATCGTCACCAAGTAAAAACACACTGAGCTTTGTCAAAATTTGTGTTAGCGATAAAAAATATGATTTTGTAATAATTTGTACACCCCATAGTAAAACTTATAATTGGTGACTGACAGAGACAATAATGCTACCAACCTAAAAAATAAACGAAAATACGTTCCTTTAAATGCAGTTTTTTGACCTATTTTATGCGTCGACAGGAAGAGACCAAGAAATTGAGAACACATGTATATACAGAGTGTCTGGTGCATCGTGTGCCAAATTGAAATGGTCGACTGGGGGGGTCACCTACTATCCTTTCAGACCCCTAAACACTTCTCATGGCCTGTGGATTTTTTTTCATCGACTTTTTATTGTTTTATTAAAAAAATACCCAAATTTTACATTCAAGTACAAATTTAAAAAAAAGTGTATGTCGTAGACTCAGTCTGGCTACGTCAGGTAGCAGAAGCAGTGATGTCTCGACTAAAATAATGACGGATTGACGGCGTCGGTGGCCGTTCGTCGTTTGTTCAAACTAGTTTAGGTACGCTGCGCAAGAAAGAGATAGAAGATAGATTTTACTTCGCGAGAGTGAGAAAACAAATTTCACCTGTTACTCAAGTAACAATTACGCAAAAAGCCTTTTTTCTTTTGAATTTGGAATTTAGTATTTTGTGACTCGATTCACAATTCTAGCGAATTCACAAAGTTGTAAAAAGATTTTTATGGCATGTGGCACATCACTAGCAAGTGGATAGACTAGAAAATGTTTGAGTTGGAAGATCCCGGTCGCTTTTGTTTTTTTTTTTATAGCCATGTAAATAGCTGTAACATGGACAGCTTTAATTGAAGTCCGAAACTTTGCGAGTAAATTTAAAAAAAACTAGATGGCTGATGTCACTAATTTTGAATACAAAAGTACTGAAATACAATAAACATCTAAATAAAATTAAAATTCAGAGTCTACGACTTACACTTTTTTTTATTTGTACTTGAATGTAAAATTTGGGTATTTTTTAATAAAACAATAAAAAGTCGATAAAAAAAAAATCCACAGGGCATGAGAAGTGTTTAGGGGTCTGAAAGGATAGCAGGTGACCCCCCCAGTAGACCATTTCAATTTGGCACACGATGTACCAAACACCCTGTATAATTGATTCCATTATTAAACACCGTGAATATTTTGATAAGTAATTTCATGTAAACCTAACTATATGTTGGAAATTGTACCAAGAAGACCTATGAAAAAACTAAATGTTGAAATTGCAACTTAAGTCCAGTACTCAGTATCCGAACATTCTACAAGAGGGGACTTTTTCATAAAGCATTGAATAACAATAACTAAAACGTAATGAAAACACCTTTATCTTTGCATAGAATAATCCATTAATATCAGTCAATGAAAATAAATAGTTCAAGCGAGGAAATTTTTTACCAAAACAATTGTACAACAAGCGAAAACTTTATTTACAATTTTTGTGTATGACCGATCTACGTTGTGAAAAAAACTACGTGACTGCACACCCATTCAAATTATCCAAACAATATACCTAGGTGTCTGGCAATCAGTACTCCAGTATGGAATCTCCGTCTGGGGCGGAGCCAGAATAAGCATATTTATTAAAATAAAAAGAGCTCAAAGAGCCGTAATCAAAGAAATGATGCATAGAAAACCCTATAGGTTCCCGACAGATCTGCTATACAACAAATTTCCGGTTCTTCAAATACGTCAACTATACTTATTGCCGCACTGCATGCACACAAATCTATTAAAAACAGACCTGTCTACCAAAACCTTTTCCCAAACTTATGTTGAAGAACATGCCTTCTCCCTAATGCAAACGTCATCTAGCCAGACGGTACCCCTCTTACTTACACTCATATCTACCACAAAATACGCAAGCGCTGTGTGTGATACCAAAGATCTTAGCTCCCATTCAAATAAAAGTATGACAAAAAGTTGGCTTCGCTCCCTATCGTATCATGAAACTGAGAAAATAGTGAGATATCACCAAAATCTTCAAGCAAGTCATTCACACAGTTATTCACTTCCTTCACACAAAAACTCACACTTACAATTCACCTTCACCACACAAACTCACACTCACACTATGACATTATTTCGAAATATTTCATTTTATTTTGCTAAATTTATAAATTTATGTTATCTTGATAGTTCGCTACCCTTATTTAATAAAGTATTCGGCCCATTATCAAACATCCTGAAATAACATTTAAGTTAACGCAAACATGTCTCGATTTTAAATTTAAGATACCGCAACTCTAGCCCCAAAGATACAGCCGCTGCCTAGTTTTGGGACCGCTCTTGAAATACCTATGTTAAATTTCTAGTAACAGTAAGCATACTTATATTATAATTTATTTTGTAACAATGGACCAATAAATTATTCTTTTCTAAACCAGGTTTTGCATTACAAAAAGAAACAAATGATAAGTCAAACGACTCGTCGCCCAATGTAAATATTATTGTTAATACTGGTTCATTCTATATGTAATGGGTGTATAATAAGTGAAACATTTATCAAAGCCATTACATTGGCATTAATAACCATCATGATGTAAGCAATGACAAAATAACAAGAAAAGTCGTACCTACCTATACCTATCTATTGTTACTGCACAAAGCACTACTTTAAAGATTTTTAACCATAAATAAATTGGGATATAAAATTCTCCTTATTCAGTAATCTTATTGAAAAGCCAAGCAAAGCTGCTGCTGAACAATAAAACAAATTAGAAGGATTCGATGAAAAATGTGTGTTACTGGCGGCAATTCACACTTTTCTAAGCAAACCTATAATGTTTTGCCTGAGAGGATTATAAAATCATGTTTTATCATGTAATATGTTTAATAATGCTGATAGTAAAGACGTAAACAATCCATCAGTTATTAATAAATTTCACAAATTATTGAAGATACCTAAGCGATAACAACACATAATCAGTCGTCACATCAGTACTGATAAAATTTGAGAATAAATGGCTGGAGGGTTTGTCAAAACAGCACTGACTTCTTATTGTTGTCACCATGCAGAAGGCTGTCTTGTGCTTGCTACTTGCGACGGGTAAGTTTAGTAAAATAATAAAACAAACTGTGAAAAGGAAATCTAACTTGCACCCTGCAGTAACTTGTTATTTAGTCGCAGTTTTTCTTTTATCAACCCGCACCCTAATTACGTAACACACTACCTATCACAATCTGAACCATTTTGAAGCCTATTACTAATCCATTGCTGCATATGCTCGAAAAATTTGTCTGTTCAACAACGTAAATAACGCAATGATGTTGTTGAACTGTCAAATGAAACCCATTCCCCCTGATAGTGTGTTACGTAATTACCTCGCTGTTAAATGTATGTTTTTCGGACCAAATGTGACTTTCGTTTTAATTATCTGTCAAAAAAAAGTTCTTATACTTAAAGACCAATCATCAAGCAGAGATTGATAAGTCACCGTCAAAATGTTTATAGTGTGCAAATAATGGTCTAATAATATGTTGGTAAACTTATGCATAATACATGAATTCAAGTATTACTGTATAAATAGCAAGTAATGGTACAAAACTATTGCAGTTTATTATATTCAACAACATGTTATTGGAAAAATAGTTCCATTTAATGTTCCATCAATACAAAACTGTCCAAACCGTGTCTGTAAACGTGTAATTTAAGAAAAATCCATTGAAATTGCATATTTTTTTTTTAAATATGGGACGAAGTCACGTTACTCATACGACGAGTATAAGAACACGTTAAAACGGACGATCAGAAAAAATACACGAGAAGAGCAATAATAAGGCAAATAATGAAGAAAACCTTTTTTCAGTATACACCGCATCAGCGGTGCCGATAACATCGGAATACTCTGAGGACCGTGTGTACCCGCGGTACATCGAGTTCCCCGATGGCGAAGGTGTCATGCACACCGTAGACCTCGAGGCTGAGCCTGACATGGAACTCCTTGATGAGATCGAAAGGAACCCAGCCAACAACCTATACTTGCTGTTCACCAGGTGAAATATTTGGCCAGAATACTCAAATGCATATTTATAAAATTATGGCCCACTCCCTTTGTTCCCAGCAGTGAGAACGCTTACAGGCTGATTATGCTTATGCTTGATGGATGACTTATTAAATAACAATTACACTCGAGAAAAAGTATATTCGGCAATTGACAAAAGATAATTGATACAAACATAACACATTAAGCACCACACTAAAAGTAAATAAAAAAATAGATAGAGGAGGTTAAAAAAAAACGATTGAAATTAAAATCAAACCGATCAATTATCGCCTCGTTAATGGCAACCTCAACTGAGTCGGCCAAGCAAGTATCACCCTCAATACTGTGAACTTGTGAAAAGAGACTGTGACCTCTGAGTTTGTTTCGGTCTTTCTTCTGAGTAGCCATTTAGGAAATACCGAATTGTTCTAGTTTTAAAACCTAATTTAAAATTGATGTGAAACAGAGCTTTTTTGAACCAATTTACAGAAATTAATATAATTTATGATTCTTTCTCATTTATAATAATGATTACAGACGCAACCCAACAGTTTCGCAAACGTTGACGATCAACAATGCGAATTCCGTCACCAACTCGAACTTCAACGCCAATGTCCCCACCGTGGTCATCGTTCACGGCTGGCTCAGCAACCAGAACACCGACATCAACCCCACCATCAGAGGCGGTAAATAATACTTATTTTACAATACAATCCTTGTCTTCCATCCATGTTCATGACTAGACAGTAACACGCAGTCCCGTTACAGCGAAACAATGTAACTTAATGCAACAGTCCTATTTATGATACCTGCAAGGTAGCCCTGGACAGGACGAATTTAGTCTCAACAAAAATTACGAAGAACAGAAAGTGTCTACAAATAATAAAATAAATAGGATTTTTCTTTAACTTTGACACTGCTTACTATAACTATTTCGTTATTTTGATTTTAATTCATTTTCAGCTTACTTGGCCAAGAGTGACGTGAATGTTATTGTCCTGGACTGGAGAAGACTCGCGTTGTCTGACTACGCCACAGCAGCTCTAGGTGTACCCGCCGTCGGCCGTGGTCTTGGCCAGTTCATGGCTTTCATTAACCAAGTGACTGGTCAACCCTTCACCCAAATGCACCTTGTCGGCTTCAGCTTGGGTGCTCACCTTGTTGGTAACGCTGGCAGAGAAATTGGAGGAAGAGCCGCTCGCGTTACAGGTATGCGTATAATTTTTGTATTTTTTTAGTCCCGCTATTGGTGGTGAAAACTAAATGAATTAATTAACACTTTTATGGTTTCTAGGTTTGGACCCTGCTGGACCAATGTGGAACTTCAACGCAAACCGCCTCAGAGCTACTGACGGTATCTACGTTGAGGCTATCCACACCGATGGTGGTTACGCGCTCGGTGGTCTCGGTATCGGTACCAACGTCGCTAACGCTGACTTCTACCCCAACGGGGGTATCTCCCAGCCTGGCTGCCTCACCAACATCTGCAACCACAACCGAGCCTGGGAACTGTTCGCTGCTACCGTGACATACAACCACTTGGTCGGCCGCCAGTGCACTACCAGCACTCAGATAACCTGGAACACTTGCCGTGGTGCTGAATTCCGTATGGGCAACGATGACTTGAGGAAGTCGGGGTGAGTTGTCTACTGATATAGCATAGTTAAAGTGTATTTGGTTAACATAAGAAGAATATTGTTCAATAAATGCACTATCCAGTAATTGATAGTAATCTTCCATAAATTCTTAGAAAATTATGATTATTAATTTTGTATCCCCAATGTACTGATTACATAATTTTACAAAAAATAAAGAAATATTTCGACAATTATGAAGGCAGACCAATACTTTTCAGTTTTTCAGAAACAACGTTATTGTGTGCAACACTATAATGTATCTTTAATCAAATATTCGTTTGTTTAGTACCAACCTTTTCTTTCTTTTTCAGATCTGGAATGTATCGTTTGGACACCGAAAGGAGATATCCTTTCTAATTTGACGAAGCTACCTGAAAACTTAACAAACTTAACAAATAATAAATTTGGTTCAACATTGACTTGCTTCTTTTATTTACATAGTCATTATCCTAGGATTTATAGCAGCATCCGGTATATAGTGGATTTAACTGTCATGTTCAAATTGTTACAAAAGACAGAATTGTAATAGAGCGGATCAATTAAAAAAAAAAAGTAATGTTGTCTAATAGTATTAGTACCTTATTGTCAATTGGGACCGATGTGACGTGTATAATATATTGTTGCAATCGGTAAAGTATAACTGCCTCCAGATCAGATTGAAAGATTCAGTTTTAATTTTCTTGCTGCATATGAATAAATTGCCATTTCGACATACATTTTCTATTGTTGATGGTTCGACGCCTGGTCCAAGAACATTTACAGGTAAAATTTGAAAAGCCTTGGAAAATTGTGAAGTGACTGTTACTAGATTTCAAAACATTCCAGGTCAAATGCCACTGACAAACACGAAAAATCTCAGTTCTGACCAACTATATTTGTACAGAATAAAAAAAATGTATATATGTGTGTGTAATGTATCTGGGGAATGCCCTGAAAACTTAGTTCACAAATCCCCTGGGAATATGTATCATGTCAGATGGCTCACGCGTGATAACAGAATTCTTCATCTCCATATTGCAACAACAGATCCATCTGATAAACATGTTAGTTTAACAACTCTTATGTTGTCAAAGTATAGGTTTGACATTATAAGCCTCCCAAGTTGCAAAGGTGGAGAAAGATATTTATGCCAATTAATCTAGAGGTCTCAGGTTAACAGAACAGAAGGCTGTAAAGTAATCTGGTAATATAAGGCGACAAGTTATTCACGGAGCCTGAAAATCTTCTCCTAGCAATTTTATAAAACTCTGAAAAACATATAGTCCATTTGAAATAAGATGATGAACTTAATTCTCTCATAGCTCAAGGAGCAGGGGAGAGGTCAGACAAAACTGTAACTGAAGCTTCAAGAAGTCTGCACAAAATCAGCGCGTGAGTTTTCATTAAAGCAAAGATTGAGTCTCCGAAATTTTTAATAAAACTTAATAGTACCTAAAAGGGACTTTCGTGTAGAGTAGAATACCTTAGAACTGAAATTTAAATATGTCTATAACTTTATTATAAAATAAAATATAGCCTGATTATATAAAGTTTTAGTTTAATTACATCTATCCTACAACAAAAAATAAATACTTGTAAGAATTGTAGATTAAATAAAATTTTCTAGAACTTTAAGGTTAATCCAGAGGCAAAAAGTAATATCAGATTGATATAAAACTTTCTGAGTTAATTCCGATAGCAATGTGACACTTTTTTATTACTATTACAAGTCCAGTTTTTTTTTCTCCATACTAGAGGTGACCCACCCTTATGTCTACGTTAGACTCCATAACTTAGTTGGCTTTTCTACTTAATATGTATAATTTACTGTAAAACCCCGTATATTGGTAAATCTTAGGTTTTACTAGTAAATCTTAAGATTTACCCACATGAGTTGGTAAATGTTAGGATTTAACAAACAAGAGAAAAAAAATCGGGGTTCTACAATTAGAGTTTGGTACATGCTAGGGTTTGCCAATGATGGTTGGTAACTGTTGAATTTTTTTGGAAAGAAAACACTGAATTAACTAACTTAACTTAATCATTTATTTTAATTACCTATCAGTCCTTACAAATTTTAATTATCATTATGATACATTTTTAATTATCATTATTTGTCTTTATCATATAACGATACAATTCTCAGCCCAACAGTCAAGGGATGCTGTGGCCCGGGGTGGGGTCGTCTTGGCGGTGTCCTTAGACATCGCCAACGCCTTCAATACCTTGCCCTGGAGTTGCATCGGGGAGGCACTCCGGTATCACCGGATGCCGACCTACCTCTGTCGAGCGGTCGAGGCCTATCTGACGGACAGGGCCGTCATCTACCCCGGTCACCAGGGAGAATGGAACCGGCGAGAGATGTCGTGCGGTGTCCCACAGGGATCGGTCCTGGGGCCGCATCTGTGGGACATCGGTTACGACTGGGTGCTGCGCGCCGACCTCCCTAGCGACGTCAGCGTAGTGTGCTACGCTGACGACACGCTGGTCCTGGCGCAGGGGAGGTCGTACCAGACGGCGGCCGAACTAATGACACGCGGGATTGCGACAGTCGTTGAGAGGATCGGGCAGTTGGGACTCGAGGTGGCCTTGCACAAGTCCGAGGCCATGTGTTTTCATGGGCATCTGGTGATACCGGAGTGCCTCCCTGATGCAACTCCAGGGCAGGGTATTGAAGGCATTGGCGATGTCTAGAGACACCGCCAAGACGACCCCACCCCGGGCCACAGCATCCCCCGTCGTGAGGGCTCGCACGCGAATGATGGCATCCACCGTGGAGCGCCCCCTGCGGAAACCAAACTGGCTCTCCGCCAAATCCGGCCCCACCCGCGCCAGCTGCCCGACGAGGCGGTCTGCAATGACTCTTTCAAAGAGATTGCCCACTTCGTCGAGCAGCATGATCGGCTGGTAAGTGGACGGAGAGTCCGCTGGGCGCCCCAGCTTCTTAATAAGGACCAGTTTCCCAGTCTTCCAACGAAGTGGGAACTGGCCCTCCTCCAAGCATGCGCTTAGGAGCCCTCTTAGTCGAGGCCTGAAAGCCTCCGAGGCCAGGACCCAGGCTTTTCAAGGTAAGCCGTCGGGTCCTGGGGTGGTATTTTTGGCACTCAACTTACGTAACGCCGCTCTCAACTCTACCTCGGTCACCTCAGGAGCAACGTCGTCATCGTCGGTTGTGTGGTCCACAGTTGGCATCGCAGGAAGCGGAGCCATGGGCGGGGGAGTATGCTCCCCCCGCGAAGGGAACAGAGCGCTCACCAAGCCCTCTACGAGCTGGGGCCGGAAACTGCGTCAGCGGGGGAGCCCATGGGCGGAGTTTCTCCCGCACCACCTTATATGGGCGTCCCCACAGGTCTCTGTTGAGAGTCTCCAGCGACTCCTCACGAGCCAGTTCAATGGCCCGCAGGATCTTAAGTTTTACCTAAGTTCGGGTTTAACAGTAACATATACATTGGTACACATTGTAAACGACATTATTCTTATAAAACTAAAAAGTTAAAAAGATTTACTATCTACGATCTTTTAGGTATTTAATGCAGTATTATAGGTATCCCTGCAATTTTTTTTTCATGTGCCTCCTTCGCTTAAAATATATTCAACCAGTTACAAGCTCTACTTGACCGGCAATTAATTCTGTTCTTGAATTTTTTCTACTAGAATCTTTTCTACTTCACTGGTACTAGAATATTATTTTCAGCAACGGTATGTTTTTCTCATGACATTCTCATCTTTAAATTTTCTTGTCTATTATTAAAAATTCTGCTTGTACTCATGGTCCTCATCTCCTATTGTTTGTTTTAGGTATTGACCTTACGCCCAGGGCCAATGTTATAGCCTGTGAGTCGTAATAAGGTACCTCTCGATTTGCGACGAGACTACACTACGACATCTTTGTTCTCGTCCCGCGCGGCAGCTACATCGATCGGAGGATATTTCCAGCTATTTATATCTTAATAATCCTAAATTCCAAGTTCGTTTTCCGTATAATTTTTAATCCTTAATATGACCACGGTTAAACTTAACGCTGACTCCTAGACAATAGAAACCTTATATTTAACGTGCGCGTCCTAGAATACCGATTGCAAACAGGCTCTTTAGGGTGTATACCGAAAACAAAACTAAAATGTACTATCGATCTAGTGCGTTAAAGTTTTTCTCGTGTAATTCCTTTTTATATTAGAAACAATATCGACAACCCTTTCTGCATTTTTTTGATTTGATTCTTTAAAATTTTAAGTATCTCTTAAACCTTTTTTATATTTGTAAAATTTTAGTGTATTTTTTATTTATTAAAAGTTATACGTGTTTATGTGGTGCTTTTTTTAGTTTGCTGAAATATGTATAGATTGAATTTCCTCCCTTAGATATCTAGGTAATACAATAGACGGAAAATGATTTAAAAGTAATCGTTAACAGCCTTACAAAAATTTCTAAATAGGTCAGTCTTCATTAATTTAGATAAAAATCTAACTTTTTTAATTTCAATGTCTACAGGTGAGATCGCTTACTCTTCAGAAAATAACAGAAATATACTCTAATTTAATATCTCATACAACACAATCATATCAAATTTGACCGCCATCATTATTACTTATTTTTCTTAATCATAATCATTCAAAATATACCTAAGCAAAACAGTCAAGTAAGGAAAAATAAAAAAGTCGAAGAATGTGCACACAAAAGGCATATCCTCCTGTAGAAAAAAAAAAAAAGGGCTTCATCGTCGGCATCTTCCCATATTTTAGGAATTGGTCACATAGTTAATCAAAAATAGCGGGCTAATTTTTGAGGTTCGAAATCCAACAAACGAGCATTTGCACATCACTTCCTAAAATTTAAATCACCGCTATTAATCAAACATTTTTAATCATTGTACTTACTTTTTAAATCGTCCCCAAGGAAAGACACACTGAGCTTTGTCAAAATTTGTGTTAGTGATAAAAAATATGATTTTGTAATAATTTGCACACCCTATTGTAAAACTTATAATTATAACTATTATTATTATATTATAACTGACAGAGACAATAATGCTAACAACCTAAAAAATAAACTAAAATAAGTTCCTTTAAACGCAGATTTTTGTCCTATTTTATGCGTCGACAGGAAGAGACCAATAAATTGAGAACACGTGTTTATATATTCGATTTCATTATTAAACACCGTGAATACTTTGATAAGTAATTTCATGTAAACCTAATTAAATGTTGGAAATTGTACCAAGAAGACCAAAGTCAAAAATCAAAATCAAAATATTTTATTTCACATAAACCAACATGGGCACTTATGAAACGTTAGAAGCTAGCACGGTTCCAATTGGTTGTTTCCTATGGAGAAGAGCCGGCAAGAAACTCCAATGTTACTCTCTTTTAAAAATAAATGACTTACAATGTTTAAAATTACAGTGTTGAGAATGGGAGGACAGTGTAGGCCTGACAACAAGTAACAGGTACTCAACAAAATAAAAAATAAATATAAAAAGGTCTACTAATCTAGTCTACAAGTTAGGCCTTCAACGTTCTCACACGACCTATGGAAAAACTAAGTATTGAAATTGCCACTTAAAGTCCAGTACTCAGTATCCGAAAATTCTACAGGAGGGGACATTTTTCATAAAGCATTGAACAACAGTAACTAAAACGTAATGAAAACACCTTTATCTTTGCATAGAATAATCAGTCTAGGAAAATAAATAGTTCAAGCGAGGAAATTTTTTACCAAAACAATTGTACAATAAGCGAAAACTTTATTTACAATTTTTGTGTATGACCGATCTACGTTGTGAAAAAAACTACGTGACTGCACACCCATTCAAATTATCCAAACAATATATCTAGGTGTCTGGCAATCAGTACTCCAGTATGGAATCTCCGCCTGGGGCGGAGCCGGATAAAGCATATTTATTAAAATAAAAAGAGCTCCTTTGAGCTCTTTTTATTTTAATAAATATTTTTTTTTTTTGCTTGTTTTTTTGCTTTTTTGCGGCTCTTTAGCCGTAATCAAAGTGATGTTTAGAAAGCCCTATAGGTCCCCGACAGATCTGCTATACAACAAATTTCCGGTTCTCCAAATACTTCAACTATACTTATTGCCGCACTGCATGCACACAAATCTATTAAAAACAGACCTGTCTACCAAAACCTTTTCCCAAACTTATGTTGAAGAACATGCCTTCTTCCTAATGCAAACGTCTTCTAGCCAGACGGTACTCTTACTTACACTCATATCTACCACAAAATACGCAAGCGCTGTGTGTGATACCAAAGATCTTAGCTCCCATTCAAATAAAAGTATGACAAAAAGTTGGCTTCGCTCCCTATCGTATCATGAAACTGAGAAAATAGTGAGATATCACCAAAATCTTCAAGCAAGTCATTCACACAGTTATTCACTTCCTTCACACAAAAACTCACACTTACAATTCACCTTCACCACACAAACTCACACTCACACTGACACTATGACATTATTCCGAAATATTTCATTTTATTTTGCTAAATTTATACATTTATTTTATCTTGATAGTTCGCTACCCTTATTTAATAAAATATTCTGCCCATTATCAAACATCCTGAAATGACATTTAAGTTAACGCAAACATGTCTCGATTTTAAATTTAAGATACCGCAACTCAAGCCCCAAAGATACAGCCGCTGCCTAGTTTGGGGACCGCTCTTGAACTTACATTTCTACATTGAATGTTACATTTCTAGTAAAAGTAAGCATACTTATATTATAATTTATTTTGTACCAATGGTCCAATAAATTATTCTTATGTAAACCTGGTTTTGCATTACAAAAAGAAACAAATGATAAGTCAAACGACTCGTCGCCCAATGTAAATATTATTGTTAATACTGGTTCATTCTATATGTAATGGGTGTATAATAAGTGTAACATTTACCAAAGCCATTACATTGGCATTAATAACCATCATGGTGCAAGCAATGACAAAATAACAAGAACAGTCGTACCTACCTATACCTATCTATTGTTACTGCACAAAGCACTACTTTAAAGATTTTTAACCATAAATAAATTGGGATATAAAATCCTCCTTATTCAGTAATCTTATTGAAAAGCCAAGCAAAGCTGCTGCTGAACAATAAAACAAATTAGAAGAATTCGATGAAAAATGTGTGTTACTGGCGGCAATTCACACTTTTCTAAGCAAACCTGTAATGTTTTGCCTGAGAGGATTATAAAATCATGTTTTATCATGTAATATGTTTAATAATGCTGATAGTAAAGACGTAATCAATCCATCAGTCATTAATACATTTCTCAAATTATTGAAGATAAGCGATAACAACACATAATCAATCAATCGTCACATCAGTACTGATAAAATTTGAGAATAAATAGCTGTAGGGTTTGTCAAAACAGCACTGACTTCTTATTGTTGTCACCATGCAGAAGACTGTCTTGTGCTTGCTACTTGCGACGGGTAAGTTTAGTAAAATAATAAAATAAACTGTGAAAAGGAAATCTAATTTGCACACTGCAGTAACTTGTTATTTAGTCGCAGTTTTTCTTTTATCAACCCGCACTCTAATTACGTAATCATTTTGAAGCCTATTACTAATCCATTGCTGCATATGTTCGAAAAATTTGTCTGTTCAACAACGTAAATAACGCAATGATGGTGTTGAACTGTCAAATGAAACCCATTCCCACTGTTAGTGTGTTACGTAATTACCTCGCTGTTAAATGTATGTTGTTCGGACCAAATGTGACTTTAGTTTCAATTATCTGTCGAAAAAAGGTTCTTACACTTAAAGACCAGTAATCAAGCAGAGATTGATAAGTCACCGTCAAAATGTTTATAGTGTGCAAATAATGGTCTAATAATATGTTGGTAAACTTATGCATAATACATTAATTCAAGTATTACTCTATAAATAGCAAGTAATGGTACAAAACTATTGCAGTTTATTATATTCAACAACATGTTATTGGAAAAATAGTCCCATTTAATGTTCCATCAATAAAAAACTCTCCAAACCGTGTCTGTAAACGTGTAATTTAAGAAAAATCGATTTAAACTGCATATTTTTTTTAAATATGGGACAAAGTCACGTTAGTCATACGACGAGTATAAGAGCACGTAAAAACGGACGATCAGAATAAATACACGAGAAGAGCAAGAATAAGGCAAATAATGAAGAAAACCTTTTTTCAGTATACACCGCATCAGCGGTGCCGATAACATCGGAATACTCTGAGGACCGTGTTTACCCGCGGTACATCGAGTTCCCCGATGGCGACGGTGTCATGCACACCGTAGACCTCGAGGCTGAGCCTGACATGGAACTCCTTGATGAGATCGAAAGGAACCCAGCCAACAACCTATACTTGCTGTTCACCAGGTGAAATATTTTGCCAGAATACTCAAATGCATATTTATAAAATTATGGCCCACTCCCTTTGTTCCCAGCAGTGAGAAAGCTTAAAGGCTGATTATGCTTATGCTTGATGGATGACTTATTAAATAACAATTACACTCGAGAAAAAGTATATTCGGCAATTGACAAAAGATAATTGATACAAACATAACACATTAAGCACCACAATAAATGTGAATAAAAAAAAAAAATACAGGAAGTTTAAAAAAAAACGATTTAAATTAAAATCAAACCGATAAATTATCGCCTCGTTAATGGCAACCTCAACTGAGTTGGCCAAGCAAGTATCACCCTCAATACTGTGAACTTGTGAAAAGAGAGTGTGACCTCTGAGTTTGTTTCGGTCTTTCTTCTGAGTAGCCAGTTAGGAAATACCGAATTGTTCTAGTTTTAAAACCTAATTTAAAATTGATGTGAAACAGAGCTTATTTGAACCAATTTACAGAAATAAATAAAATTTATTATTCTTTCTCATTTATAATAATGATTACAGACGGAACCCAACAGTTTCGCAAACGTTGACGATCAACAATGCGAATTCCGTCACCAACTCGAACTTCAACGCCAATGTCCCCACCGTGGTCGTCGTTCACGGCTGGCTCAGCAACCAGAACACCGACATCAACCCCACCATCAGAGGCGGTAAATAATACTTATTTTACAATACAATCCTTGTCTTCCATCCATGTTCATGACTTGACAGTAACACGCAGTCCCGTTACAGCGAAATAATGTAACTTAATGCAACCGTCCTATTTATGGTACCTGCAAGGTAGCCCTGGACAGGACGAATTTAGACTCAACAAAAATTACGAAGAACAGAAAGTGTCTACAAATAATAAAATAAATAGGATTTTTCTTTAACTTTGACACTGCTTACTATAACTATTTCGGGTTACCTAACTTTGATTTTAATTCATTTTCAGCTTACTTGGCCAAGAGTGACGTGAATGTTATTGTGCTGGACTGGAGAAGACTCGCGTTGTCTGACTACGTCACAGCAGCTTTAGGTGTACCCGCCGTCGGCCGTGGTCTTGGCCAGTTCATGGCTTTCATTAACCAAGTGACTGGTCAACCCTTCACCCAAATGCACCTTGTCGGCTTCAGCTTGGGTGCTCACCTTGTTGGTAACGCTGGCAGAGAAATTGGAGGAAGAGCCGCTCGCGTTACAGGTATGCGTATATTTTTTGAGTCCCACTCTTGGTGGTGAAAACTAAATGAATTAATTAACACTTTTATGTTATTAGGTTTGGACCCTGCTGGACCAATGTGGAACCTCAACGCAAACCGCCTCAGAGCCACTGACGGTATCTACGTTGAGGCTATCCACACCGATGGTGGATACGCGCTCGGTGGTCTCGGTATCGGTACCAACGTCGCTAACGCTGACTTCTACCCCAACGGGGGTATCTCCCAGCCTGGCTGCCTCACCAACCTCTGCAACCACAACCGAGCCTGGGAACTGTTCGCTGCTACCGTGACATACAACCACTTGGTCGGCCGCCAGTGCACTACCAGCACTCAGATAACCTGGAACACTTGCCGTGGTGCTGAATTCCGTATGGGCAACGATGACTTGAGGAAGTCGGGGTGAGTTGTCTACTGATATAGCATAGTTAAAGTGTATTTTGTTTACATTATAAGTAATATTGTTAAATAAATATCCAGTAATTGATAGTAATCTTCCATAAATTCTCAGAAAATTATGATTATTAATTTTGTGTCCCCAATGTACTGATTACATAATTTTACAAAAAATAAAGTAATAGTTCGACAATTATGAAGGCAAACCAATATTTTTCAGTTTTTCAGAAACAACGTTATTGTGTGCAACACTATAATGTATCTTTAATCAAATATTCGTTTGTTTAGTACCAACCTTTTCTTTCTTTTTCAGATCTGGAATGTATCGTTTGGACACCGAAAGGAGATATCCCTTCTAATTTGACGAAGCTACCTGAAAACTTAACAAACTTAACAAATAATAAATTTGGTTCAACATTGACTTGCTTCTTTTATTTACATAGTCATTATCCTAGGGTTTATAGCAGCATCCGGTATATACTGGATTTAACTGTCATGGTCAAATTGTTACAAAAGACAGAATTGTAATAGAGCGGCTCAATTAAAAAAAAAAGTAATGTTGTCTAATAGTATTGGTACCTTATTGTCAATTGGGACCGATGTGACGTGTATAATATATTGTTGCAATCGGTAAAGTATAACTGCCTCCAGGTTGAAAGATTCAGTTTTAATTTTCTTGCTGCATATGAATAAATTGCCATTTCGACATTAATTTTCTATTGTTGATGGTTCGACGCCTGGTCCAAGAACATTTACAGGTAAAATTCGAAAAGCCTTGGAAAATTGTGAAGTGACTGGTGCCAGATTTCAAAACATTCCAGGTCAAATGCCACTGACAAACACGAAAAATCTCAGTTCTGACCAAATATATTTGTACAGAATAAAAAAAAATGTATGTATGTGTGTGTAATGTATCTGGAGAATGTCCTTATTTTTATTTTTTTTTTGGGTGGGAAATCATCAAATGACGTCTCCCGCTCTGGGCGGAGCGGAAGGGCGTGTCAGACTCTTACTGACTAAAACCCACCCGTATTCCTTCAGTTGCCTGTGCGCCAGGGCCACGGTAACTCTTTCGAACAATCCGCGACCCCGGCAGGCATCGGTCCTACCGGACCCCGTCAATGGTGCTGACATCTCTTTGAGGCGCGCGTGGAACACGACGCGCCGTCGACCCGGGCCTGGTCCTTACCGGACGGCGAGCTGATCTGGAGAATGCCCTGGAGACTTAGTTCATAAATCGCCTGGGCAAATGTCTCATGTCAGATGGCTCACGCGTGCTAACAGAATTCTTCATCTCCATATTGCAACAATAGATCCGTCTGATAAACATGTTAGTTTAACAACTCTTATGTTGTCAAAGTATAGGTTTGACATTGTATGTCAATTAATCTAAAGGTCTCAGGTTAACAGAACAGAAGGTAATCTGGCAATATAACGCAACAGTTAATTCACCGAACCTGAAAATCTTCTCCTAGCATTTTATAAAACTCTGAAAAACACATATTCCATTTGAAATAAGATTACTGAACTTGATTCTCTCTTAGCTCGAGGAGATGACGCCATAATAGCATTTTTGCGTTTACCTTACCTTACTGAAGCAGGGGAGAGGTCAGACAAAACTGTAACTGAAGCTTCAAGAAGTCTGTGCACAAAATCTGTGCGTTAGTTTTTATTCAAGCAAAGATTGAGTCTCCGAAATTTTTAATAAAACTTAACCGTACCTAAAAGGGATTTTCGTGTGTAGTAAAATACCTTAGAACTGAAATTTAAATATGTCTATAACTTTATCATTAAATAAATTATAGCCTGATTATATAAAGTTTTAGTTTAATTACATCTATCCTACAACAAAAAATAAATAGTTGGAAGAATTGTAGATTAATTTAATTTTCCTACAACTTTAAGGTTAATTCAGAGGCAAAAAGTAATATCAGATTTATATAAAATTTTCTGAATTAGTTCTGATAGCAATGTGTCACATTTTTGTTGCTATTACAAGTCCAGTTTTTTTTTCTCCATACTAGAGGTGACCCACCCTTATGTCTACGTTAGACTCCATAACTTAGTTTGCTTTTCTACTTAATATGTATAAGTTACTGTAAAAGCCCGTATAATGGTAAATCTTAGGTTTAACTAGTCATTCTTAAGATTTACCAACATGAGTTGAAAAATGTTATGATTTTACAAATAAGAGAAAAAAAATCGGGGTTTTACAATTAGAGTTTGGTACATGCTAGGGTTTGCCAATGATGGTTGGTAACTGTTGAATTTTTTTTGGAAAGAAAACACTGAATTTATTAACTTACATAACTTAATAATTTATTTTAATTATAATTATTTGTCTTTATCATATAACGATACAATTGCCAATCAGTCAAATCCTTACATTATACAGTTTAATTTATTACCATTTAGTATATTTATTAGTAACTAGTAAAACATAATTTAAAAACTCCTTCAAAATACTTTTTGAATAGTAAAAAACCAAACACAAAAATAAAATGTTCTTCTCAAAAACATAACGCTTGCGTTGGAGGAGACACGGGTAGCGGGAGACTGCAGACTGCCCACGAGTACGAGACGACGCGCCGAACACGTCTAGACATGTCTATTTTTCAACATTTACTGAGTCTCTGAGGTAAAACCTAAGATTTACCGAGTGAATGGTGGCAAAAATTCGAAATGAACGATGATCACAGAACAACCTTTACAATTAAGAGTTAGTAAATCTTAGGTTTTACTGGAGAATCTTAAGTCTTACCTGAGTTCGGGTTTTACAGTAACATATACATTGGTACACATTGTAAATGACATTATTCTTATAAAACTAAAAAGTTAAAAAGATTTACTATCTACAATCTATTATTTAATGCAGTATTATAGGTATTCTTGCATTTTTTTTTTCGTAATGTGCTCCCTTCGCTTAAAATATATTCAACCAGTTACAAGCTTTTCTTGACCGGCAATTAATTTTGTTCTTGAATTTTTTCTACTAGAATCTTTTCTACTTTATTGCTACTAGAATATTATTTTCAGCAACGGTATGTAAATTTTCTCATGACATTCTCATCTTTAAATTTTCTTCTTTATTATTAAAAGTTCTGCTTGTACTCATGGTTCTCATCTCCTATTGTTTGTTTTAGGTATTGACCTTACACCCAGGGCCAATGTTAAAGCCTTATTTTTTTTTTGGTTGTGATTCATCAAATGACCTCTCCCGATCTGCGCGGAGCGGAAGGGCGTGTCAGACTCTTACTGACTAAAACACACCCGTGTTCCTTCAGTTGTCTGTGCGCCAGGGCCACGGTAACTCTTTCGAACAATCCGCAGCCCCGGCAGGCATCGGTCCTATCGGAACCCGTCAATTTTACTGACATCTCTTTGAGGCGCGCGTGGAACACGACGCACCGTCGACCCGGGCCTGGTCCTTACCGGACGGCAAACTGCCCATTGCTCGCCGTCTGCAAGCCCGCGCCTACGGTGGCCGGGAGTCGGCAATCGACTCCCGACGCCCAGGGTGTCTCCTCCTGCGGCGACTAGGGGCGCGAGGGCGCAGTGATTGCCTCTCCCTCTCGCGCTCCGCCTCCTCCTTCGCGAGCATTACTGCTTCGCAGAAGGAGGTGACTGCTTCCCTTTCCCTCTCGCTCCGTATCATGGCCTGAACATGGGTCGGACGCGAGAGATCGCCGCTGCCGATCGCCGCCACGAGGGTACGGCGGTGCTCCGCCCAAGCCGGGCAGACCTTCACCAAATGCTCCACCGTGTCCTCCGGTCGATCCACACAATGATAACTCCCGGGCGTTTCCTCCCGCCTTATCCGAAACAGGAACCTCCCGATACAGCCATGTCCGGTGAGGACCTGCGTCAAGCGGAAGGTGAGGATGCCGTGGCGCCTCTCAAGCCACTCCTCAAAGAGGGGACTTACCGCCGCAATTGTGGCGTGCCCTGCGCTGGGTTGCGACAGTCGCACTCTCCATGCCGCCATGAGATCCTCAAGAGCTCTGTCCGCTGTGCCACGATTTCTCGCGGCAGCGGAGTTACGCCCCGGCGTTTCGCCTCCTCGCACCACTCCCAAACGTGCGCGAGGAATTTTGCCTCCAGATCCCACGGCGGCAATCCGGCAAGGAGGCTCGCCGCCTCGCAGGAGACCGTGCGGTATCCCCGGACCATCCGGATGGCCATGACCCTTTGGGACGCGTTTAACCGGCGGGCTGGCCGGAGCCTCAATGAACGCGCCCACACCGGTGCCCCGTAAAGGGCCATGGACCGCACGACCCCCGCGTAGAGCCTCCGGCAGAAGGCGTTTGGCCCCCCAGATTGGGCAAGAGCCGCTTCAAGGCAGCCCCGGCCCGCTGCAGGTTGGGAGCCAAACGTCGGAAATGCTCCACGAAGTTCCACCGGCTGTCGAGGACGAGTCCCAGGTACTTCATCGTCGACTCGACGCCGATGTGAACCCCTCCTACCGTTATTTCGGAACCCGACAGTGGCGCGTTCCGAGGACCATGAAAACACATGGCCTCGGACTTGTGCAAGGCCACCTCGAGTCTCAATTGCCGGATCCTCTCGACGACTGTCGCAACCCCGCGTGTCATCAATTCTGCCGCCGCCTGGTGCGACCTCTCCTGCGCCAGAACTAGCGTGTCGTCAGCGTAGCACACCACGCTGACGCCGCTAGGGAGTTCGGCGCGCAGCACCCAGTCGTACCCAATGTCCCACAGATGCGTCCCAAGGACCGATCTCTGTGGGACACCGCACGACATCTCTCGCCGGTTCCATTCTCCCTGGTGACCGGGGTTAATAACTGCCCTATCCGTCAAATAGGCCTCGACTACACGACAGAGGTAGGTCGGCATCCGGTGATACCGGAGTGCATCCCTGATACAACTCCAGGGCAAGGTATTGAAGGCATTGGCGATGTCTACAGACACCGCCAAGACGACTCCACCCCGAGCCACAGCATCCCCTTTCGTGAGGGCTCGCACGCGCATGATGTCATCCACCGTGGAGCGCCCCCTGCGGAAACCAAACTGGCTCTCCGCCAAATCCGGTCCCACCCGCACCAGCTGCCCGACGAGGCGGTCTGCAATGACTCTTTCAAAGAGCTTGCCCACCTCGTCGAGCAGCACGATGGGCCGGTAAGCGGACGGAGAATCCACTGGGCGCCCCGGCTTCTTAATGATGACCAGTTTCCCCGTCTTCCAACGAACTGGGAACTGGCCCTCCTCCAAGCATGCGCTTAGGAGCCCTCTTAGTCGAGACCCGAGAGCCTCCTAGGCCAGGACCCAGGCTTTTCCAAGTAAGCCGTCGGGTCCTGGGGACGATATACACCCTTAAGAACCTGTTTGCAATCGGTATTCTAGGACACGTACGTTCAATAAAGGGTTTCTATTGTCTAGGAGACAGCGTTAAGTTTAACCGTGGTCATGGTACGGACTAAAAATTAAAAAGAAAAAGAACTTAGAATTTAAGATTATTAAGACATAAATAGCTGGAAATATTCTTCGATCGATGTGGCTGCCGAGACGGGAACAAAAATGTCGTAGTGTAGTCTCGGCAAAAGTCGAGAGGCACCCAAAAAAAAAAAAAAAATGAGAAACACTAAACAACAACACAAAATAAAACAACACTACTAAAACAATAGGGCTTCACCGTCGGAATCTTCCCATATTTTAGGAATTGGTCACTTTTTTGTTGCAAATGTTTCCATTGATGAATCAGGATACTGATTCTATGATTAGCCTTCTAATTCTACGCTTAGCGTTTTGATTCTACAGAGAAGATTTCTACAGGAGAGATATACACATAGTTAATAAAAGATAGCGGGCTAATTTTTAAGGTTCGAAATCCAACAAACGAGCATTTGCACGTCACTCCCTAAAATATACATCGCCGCTTTAATCAAACATTTTTAATCATTGTACTTATTTTTTAAATCGTCACCAAGTAAAAACACACTGAGCTTTGTCAAAATTTGTGTTAGCGATAAAAAATATGATTTTGTAATAATTTGTACACCCCATAGTAAAACTTATAATTGGTGACTGACAGAGACAATAATGCTACCAACCTAAAAAATAAACTAAAATACGTTCCTTTAAATGCAGTTTTTTGACCTATTTTATGCGTCGACAGGAAGAGACCAAGAAATTGAGAACACATGTATATACAGAGTGTCTGGTGCATCGTGTGCCAAATTGAAATGGTCGACTGGGGGGGTCACCTACTATCCTTTCAGACCCCTAAACACTTCTCATGGCCTGTGGATTTTTTTTCATCGACTTTTTATTGTTTTATTAAAAAAATACCCAAATTTTACATTCAAGTACAAATTTTAAAAAAAGTGTATGTCGTAGACTCAGTCTGGCTACGTCAGGTAGCAGAAGCAGTGATGTCTCGACTAAAATAATGACGGATTGACGGCGTCGGTGGCAGTTCGTCGTTTGTTCAAACTAGTTTAGGTACGCTGCGCAAGAAAGAGATAGAAGATAGATTTTACTTCGCGAGAGTGAGAAAACAAATTTCACCTGTTACTCAAGTAACAATTACGCAAAAAGCCTTTTTTCTTTTGAATTTGGAATTTAGTATTTTGTGACTCGATTCACAATTCTAGCGAATTCACAAAGTTGTAAAAAGATTTTTATGGCATGTGGCACATCACTAGCAAGTGGATAGACTAGAAAATGTTTGAGTTGGAAGATCCCGGTCGCTTTTGTTTTTTTTTTTATAGCCATGTAAATAGCTGTAACATGGACAGCTTTAATTGAAGTCCGAAACTTTGCGAGTAAATTTAAAAAAAACTAGATGGCTGATGTCACTAATTTTGAATACAAAAGTACTGAAATACAATAAACATCTAAATAAAATTAAAATTCAGAGTCTACGACTTACACTTTTTTTTATTTGTACTTGAATGTAAAATTTGGGTATTTTTTAATAAAACAATAAAAAGTCGATGAAAAAAAAATCCACAGGGCATGAGAAGTGTTTAGGGGTCTGAAAGGATAGCAGGTGACCCCCCCAGTAGACCATTTCAATTTGGCACACGATGTACCAAACACCCTGTATAATTGATTCCATTATTAAACACCGTGAATATTTTGATAAGTAATTTCATGTAAACCTAACTATATGTTGGAAATTGTACCAAGAAGACCTATGAAAAAACTAAATGTTGAAATTGCCACTTAAAGTCCAGTACTCAGTATCCGAACATTCTACAAGAGGGGACTTTTTCATAAAGCATTGAATAACAATAACTAAAACGTAATGAAAACACCTTTATCTTTGCATAGAATAATCCATTAATATCAGTCAATGAAAATAAATAGTTCAAGCGAAGAATTTTTTTACCAAAACAATTGTACAACAAGCGAAAACTTTATTTACAATTTTTATGTATGACCGATCTACATTGTGAAAAAACTACGAGACTGCACACCCATTCAAATTATCCAAACAATATAACTAGGTGTCTGTCAATCAGTACTCCAGTATGGAATCTCCGTCTGGGGCAGAGCCGGAAAAAGCATATTTATTAAAATAAAAAGAGCTCAAAGAGCCGTAATCAAAGTGATGCTTAGAAAGCCCTATAGGTTCCCGACAGATCTGTTATACAACAAATTTCCGGTTCTCCAAATACGTCAACTATACTTATTGCCGCACTGCATGCACACAAATCTATTAAAAACAGACCTGTCTACCAAAACCTGTTCTCAAACTTATGTTGAAGAACATGCCTTATTCCTAATGCAAACGTCTTCTAGCCAGACGGTACCCCTCTTACTTACACTCATATCTACCACAAAATAAGCAAGCGCTGTGTATGATACCAAAGATCTTAGCTCCCATTCAAATACAAGTATGACAAAAAGTTAGCTTCTCTCCCTATCATATCATGAAACTGAGAAAATAGTGAGGTATCATCACAATCTTCAAGCAAGTCATTCACACAGTCATTCAGTTCCTTCACACAAAAACCCTCACTTACAACTCACCACCACCATAGAAACTGACACTCACACTCACACTAGTATATTATTTAGAATTATTTTATTTTATTTTGCTCAATTTATAAATTTATTTTATCTTGATAGTTCGCTACCCTTATTTAATAAAGTATTCTGCCCATTATCAAATATCCTGAAATAACAATTACGTTAACGCAAACATGTTTCGAATAATTTAAGATAACGCAACTCAGGTCCCAAGATACAGGCGCTGCCTAGTTTGGAGACCGCTGTTCAAATAACTATGTTAAATTTCTAGTAAAAGTAAGCATAATTACATTATGATTATTTTTTAAATTTATTTTGTAACAATGGACTAATAAAATTATGCTAATCTAAACCTGGTTTTGCATTACAAAAAGAAACAAATGATAAGTCAAACGACTCGTCGTCCAATGTAAATATTAATGTTAGGTAATACTGGTTCATTCTACACTCGAGAGCAATGAATCCGGGTCACTTAAAGAATGTTAAAAATCTCGGAAACTAAAAATGATAGGTTAATGCAATAAATTGTATTTAATAGACAATGTAATACTCCTTAAATGAAAGTAAAAAAAATATGAGTCACCATACATTTTATTAACACAAAATTACATAAAGAAAAAAACTGCTGATCTCTCCTTAAAACAAAAATAGGAAACATGAAATTTTTGAACTTTATTACGATTTTCTTGAATTTTAATACTTCGTATTGCCTCCTCGTGCTTCCATTACTGCGTTTACGCGGTTTGGCATGCTGTACACCAAGTTCCTTATACGATTTTGGGGAATATTCTCCCATTCCTCTGTGAGAGCAATTTTGAGCTCACGAAGCGTGATTGGGGGAGGGTTTCGTTGTTTTACGCATCTGCCTAGCTCGTCCCAAGCATGCTCGATCGGGTTGATATCCGGGCTGCGCGCTGGCCACTCCATACGAGTAATGTTCATCTCTTGAAGGTAGTCATTCACAATCCTACCTGTATGAGGTCGGGCATTGTCATGCATAAATATAGCATCCTCACCTAAATTGACCATAAATGGACCAACGTGATCATTGAGGATTTCTTCCACATATCTTACGCTAGTTAAAGAGCCGTTTTCTATGATCACCAGCTCTGTGCGACTTTCAGAAGAAATTCCGGCCCACACAAGTACAGACCCACCACCGTAGGCTACTTTTTCTTCGATGCATGCTTGCTTGAATCTTTCCCCTGGTCTTCGATACACTCTGTGTCTTCCATCGTGCTTGTAGAGCATAAATTTTGATTCGTCGGAGAACATAACTTTTGACCAATCTTCAATACTCCAATTTACGTGGCTCTGGGCATATCTTAGTCTTGAAATACGATGCCCACGCTCCAGTTTAGGGCCGTTTGCAGGTCTAAGGGGTTTTAAGTTAGATTCAGCAAGCCGACGTCTTACTGTCCATGCACTTGGGTTACTTCCTCCGAGGCGTCGAAACTGATTTGTGAGTTCAGTTCCTGTGAGAAAGCGATTTCGAAGCATGGTGTTCACCAAGTATCGGTCTTCTCGTGCTGTGGTACACCTGGTTCTGCCCGTTCCTGGTCTGCGTAGGTTAGAACCAGTTTCTTCGTAACGTCGGAGAACTCTTTGTACTGTTGACAGCGACACACCGACAGTCCTGGCTGTATCGCGCTGACTCCGGCCGGTTTCCAGCATTGTAAGTATTCTGGTGCATTCTTCAGGCGTAAGCGACATAATTTCAGCTTGAATAATGAATATAGAGCACTATCAACATGGTTTATGTACCCACATTAATGACAGATTACAAACAAAAGCAAAACCAAATGCTGTAATTTCGTAGTTCCATCTTCGAAAGTGGCCCTTTTTCAAATTTGATTTTTTTATGATATAACTTTACAATAACTAAGAAGTTTTAATACCTTCATTTAAGGAGTATTACATTGTCTATTAAATACAATTTATTGCATTAACCTAGCATTTTTAGCTTCCGAGATTTTTAGGATTCTTTAAGTGACCCGGATTCATTGCTCTCGAGTGTATATGTAATGGGTGTATACTAAGTGAAACATTTACCAAAGCCATTACATTGGCTTTAATAACTATCATGATGCAAGCATTGACAAAATAACAAGAACAGTCGTACCAACCTATACCTATCTATTGATACTGCACAGAGCACTACTTTAAAGAACGTTAACCATAAATAAAATGTGAATCTAAAGTTCCCCTTATTCTGCAATCTTATTGAAAAGCTAAATGAAGCTGCTGCTGAACAATAAAATAAATTAAACGGACTCGATGAAAAACGTGTCTTACTGGTGGCAATTCACACGCTTGTAAGCAAACCTGTAATGTTTTGATTGAGAGGATTATAAAAGGTGTCTCAGTAAGACAGCACTTTTTCATTTTAAAATAAAAACATGGAATAAAATATTCGGCAAATAACCCCTCACGGCTCTGATGACAGACCATTACTCTATTCTTGAAATTTTCCATGTCTTTTTCATAGAGATGTGGCTGTATCTCACCGATGACGCGTTGGATCTTGGATTTGAGCTCAGGAATTGTTTCTGGTTTATTCGCATAAGCCTAAGGTTTCACAAAACCCCAAAGAAGAAATCGCACGGCGTTAAATCGCGTGATCTTGGTGGCCAGTCGACATCAGAATTTCTTGAGATTTTTTTTCTGTAAATCGTTGCTGCATTAAATTAATTGTTTCATGCGCGGTGTGGCAGGCGGCGCTGTCTTGCTGAAACCACATGTCGTCCAGATTCATGCCGTCCAGTTAAGGCCACAAGAACTCCATTATCATGTTCCTGTAACGAATGCCGTTCACAATCACTGCAATTTCAGCTTCATCTTCAAAAAAGTAAGGCCCAATCATGCCGCCTGACCAAAATCCGCACCAGACAGTAGCTCGTTGTTAGTGCATTTGTTTCTCATAGATTGCATAAGGATTTCCTGAGCCCCAAATTCGTCAATTTTTTTGTATTCACGAAGCCATTCAGGTGGAAATGCGCTTCATCGGAGAAAAAGACTTTTTTCGAAAAATTGGCATTGACTTCACTTTGCTCCATTACCCATTGAACGAATTGCCAGCGCTTTCCATGGTCTGCTAGTTTGAGCTCCTGCGTAAGTTGAATTTTGTACGCATGAAGGTGGAGGTCTTTTGTCAATATTCGCTGCGTAGTGCTTCGTGAAATTTGAAGTTGTTGAGAACGATGCCTAATTGAGGTTTTCGGGTTTTCGGCAACACTCTCGTTTACAGCAGCAATGTTTTAAAGAGACCGACGGGTACGTTGACGCACAGGAGTCTAACTATCCATAACCGAACCAGTTTCTTCAAATTTTTTGACCATTCTCCGAATGGTTGACACATTAGTTGCACTTTCTCAACTGAAAATTCGGCGAAGTTTACGAGCGGTCTCAGCACAACTTTCCAAATTTTTACAATATAAGTTCTCACAATTATATTTCGTTGTTCTTTCGTAAAGCGCTCCATTTTTAATAATCGGAATACACATAAGTGACAGCTGTCAAATATCAGCGTTGCCACTTGCACGAAAAAAAATTACTATAAATTTTAATAGTGCACTCTTATCGAGACACCCTTTATAATCATGTTTTATCATGTAATGTGTTCAAAAATGCTAATAGTAAAGACATAAACAATCCATCAGTCATTAATAAATATCACTAATTATTGAAGATAAGCGATAACAACACATAATCAATCAGTCGTCACATCAGTACTGATAAAATTTGAGAATAAATAGCTGTAGGATTTTCCAAAACAGCACTGACTTCTAATTGTTGTCACCATGCAGAAGGCTGTCTTGTGCTTGCTACTTGCGACGGGTAAGTTTAGTAAAATAATAAAATAAACTGTGACAAGGAAATCTAACTTGCACACTGCAGTAACTTGTTATTTAGTCGCAGTTTTTCCTTTATCAACCCGCAACGTAATTACGTAACACACTACCTATCAAAATCTAAATCATTTTGAAGCCTATTACTAATCCATTGCTGCATATGTTCGAAAAATTTGTCTGCTCAACAACGTAAATAACGCAATGATGTTGTTGAACTGTCAAAATGAAACACATTCCTACTGTTAGTGTGTTAAGTAATAACCCCGCTTTTAAATGTACGTTGTTCGGCCCAATGTGACTTTAGTTTTAATTATCTGTTGAAAAAAGGTTCTTATACTTAAAGACCAGTAATCAAGCAGAGATTGATAAGTCCCAGTCAAAATGTTTATATTGTGCAAATAATGGTCTAAGAATTGCATTTTTTTTAAATATGGGACAAAGTCACGTTAGTCATACGAAGAGTATAAGAGCATGTTAAAACGAACCATCAGAAAAAATACATGAGAGGAGCAAGAATAAGGCAAATAACGAAGAAAACCTTTTTTCAGTATACACCGCATCAGCGGTGCCGTTAACATCGGAATACTCTGAGAACCGTGTATACCCGCGGTACATCGAGTTCCCCGATGGCGAGGGTGTCATGCACACCGTAGATCTTGAAGCTGAGCCTGACATGGAACTCCTTAATGAGATCGAAAGGAACCCAGCCAACAACCTATACTTGCTGTACACCAGGTGAAATATTTTGCCAGAATACTCAAATGCATATTTATAAAATAATGACCCACTTCCTTTGTTCCCAGCAGTGAGAACGCTTAAAGGCTGATTATGCTTATGCTTGATGGATGACTTATTAAATAACAATTACACTCGAGAAAAAGTATATTCGGCAATTGACAAAAAATAATTGATTTTGAGAATTGATTGCAAAAATATGGATTCTTTCTAACATCGTTGAAGTACATAATTATATGCAGTGAATGATTTCTATCAAAAATAAGCTACGCCCATTAACAAACATTACACATTAAGCACCACAAAAAATGTGAATAAAAAAAATAGACACAGTAAGTTTAAAAAAAACGATTGAAATTAAAATCAAACCGATAAATTATCGCCTCGTTAATGGCAACCTCAACTGAGTCGGCCAAGCAAGTATCACCCTCAATACTGTGAACTTGTGAAAAGAGACTGTGACCTCTGAGTTTGTTTCGGTCTTTCTTCTGAGTAGCCAGTTAGGAAATACCGAATTGTTCTGGTTTTAAAACCTAATTTAAAATTGATGTGAAACAGAGTTTTTTTGAACCAATTTACAAAAATAAATATATCTTATGATTCTTTATCATTTATAATAATGATTACAGACGCAACCCAAGATTTTCGCAAACGTTGACGATCAACAACGCGAACTCCGTCACCAGCTCGAACTTCAACGCCAATGTCCCCACCGTGGTCGTCGTTCACGGCTGGCTCAGCAACCAGTACACCGACATAAACCCCACCATCAGAACCGGTAAATAATACTTCTTTTACGATACAATCATTGTCTTCCATCAATATTCATGACTTGACAGTAACACGCAGTCCCGTTACAGCCAAACAATTTAACTTAATGCAACAGTCCTATTTATGGTACCTGTAAGGTATCCCTGGACAGGACGAATTTAGACTCAACAGAAATTACGAAGAACAGAAAGTGTCTACAAATAATAAAATAAATAGGATTTCTCTTTAACTTTGACACTGCTTACTATAACTATTTCGGGATACTTACAATGATTTTAATTCGTTTTCAGCTTACTTGGACAAGAGTGACGTGAATGTTATTGTGCTGGACTGGAGAAGACTCGCGTTGTCTGACTACGTCACAGCAGCTTTAGGTGTACCCGCCGTCGGCCGTGGTCTTGGCCAGTTCATGGCTTTCATTAACCAAGTGACTGGTCAACCCTTCACCCAAATGCACCTTGTCGGCTTCAGCTTGGGTGCTCACCTTGTTGGTAACGCTGGCAGAGAAATTGGAGGAAGAGCCGCTCGCGTTACAGGTATGCATATATTTTTTGAGTCCCGCTCTTGGTGGTGAAAACTAAATGAATTAATTAACACTTTTATGGTTTCTAGGTTTGGACCCTGCTGGACCAATGTGGAACCTCAACGCAAACCGCCTCAGAGCCACTGACGGTATCTACGTTGAGGCTATCCACACCGATGGTGGTTACGCGCTCGGTGGTCTCGGTATCGGTACCAACGTCGCTAACGCTGACTTCTACCCCAACGGGGGTATCTCCCAGCCTGGCTGCCTCACCAACCTCTGCAACCACAACCGAGCCTGGGAACTGTTCGCTGCTACCGTGACATACAACCACTTGGTCGGCCGCCAGTGCACTACCAGCACTCAGATAACCTGGAACACTTGCCGTGGTGCTGAATTCCGTATGGGCAACGATGACTTGAGGAAGTCGGGGTGAGTTGTCTACTGATATAGCATAGTTAAAGTGTATTTTGTTTACATTATAAGTAATATTGTTAAATAAATATCCAGTAATTGATAGTAATCTTCCATAAATTCTCAGAAAATTATGATTATTAATTTTGTATCCCCAATGTACTGATTACATAATTTTACAAAAAATAAAGAAATAATTCGACAATTATGAAGGCAAACCAATACTTTTCCGTTTTTCAGAAACAACGTTATTGTGTGCAACACTATGTCTCTTTAATCAAATACTCGTTTGTTTAGTACCAACCTTTTCTTTCTTTTTCAGATCTGGAATGTATCGTTTGGACACCGCCAGGAGATATCCTTTCTAATTTGACGAAGCCACCTGAAAACTTAACAAACTTAACAAATAATAAATTTGGTTCAACATTGACTTGCTTCTTTTATTTACATAGTCATTTTCCTAAGGTTTATAGCAGCATCCGATATATAGTGGATTTAGCTGTCATGGTCAAATTGTTACAAAAGACAGAAGTATAATAGAGCGGCTCAATTTTTTTTGTAAAGTAATGTTGTCTAATAGTATTAGTACCTTACTGTCAATTGGGACCGATGTGACGTGTATAATATATTGTTGCAATCGGTAAAGTATAACTGCCTCCAGATCAGGTTGAAAGATTCAGTTTTAATTTTCATGCTGCATATGAATAAATTGCCATTTCGACATTAATTTTCTATTGTTGATGGTTCGACACTGGTCCAAGAACATTTGCAGGTAAAATTTGATAAGCCTTGGAAAATTATGAAGTGACTGTTGCAAGATTTCAAAACATTCCAGGTCAAATGCCACTGATAGACACGAAAAATCTCAGTTCTGCCCAACTATATTTATACAGAATAGTATCAACCATTAAATGTATCTGCGGAATGCCCTGAAGACTTAGTTCACAAAACACCTGGGAAAATGTCTCATGTCAGAAGGCTCACGCGTGTTAACAGAATTCTTTATCTCCATATTCATCTGATAAATTTGTTAGTTTAACAACTCTTATGTTGTCAAAGTATAAGTTTGACATTATAAGCCACCTAAGTTGCAAAAATGGAGAATTTTTTTTATGTCAATCAATTTATAGGTCTCGTTACTTACCAACAGATCAGAAGGCTGTATGATGATCTGGTAATATAACGTAACAGTTAATTCACCGAAACTGAAAATCTTCTCCTAGCATTTTATAAAACTCTGAAAAACATATAGTCCATTTGAAATAAGATTACTGAACTTGATTCTCTCATAGCTCACGGAGATGGCACCATAATAGCTTGTTTGCGTTTACCTTACCATACTGAAACAGTGGAGAGGTCAGACAAAACTTTAACTGAAGCTTCAAGAAGTCTGTGCATAAAATCTGTGCGTCAGTTTTTATTAAAGCAAAGATTGAGTCTCCGAAATTTTTAATAAAACTTAATAGTACCTAAAAGGGATTCTCGTGTAGAGTAAAATACCAGAGAACTGAAATTTAAATATGTCTATAACTTTATTATTAAATAAAATATAGCCTGCTTATATAAAGTTTTATTAATTACATCTACCCTCCAAAAAAATAAATCCATACTAGAGGGTCACCTCCAATATTCAGAAAAAAAAAACTTTGGACTTTGGACCCTAATGTCTACGTTAGACTTCATAAATTAGCTGGCTTTTCTACTTAATATATACAGGGTGGCCGGAACATTGACGTCCAAAAATAAAATTTAGGTCCCTCGTATCGTGGGGTATCCGAATCACCCCCATGTATGTTCCGCGACTTTTCATAGTTTTCGAGTTACGAATTTTTTTCTGATTTTTTGAGAATGATCGACCTGACCAAACTAAAAAAAATTAAAAAAAAGCACATGGCTTTGTCGTAAAAAAATTCGTAACTCGTAAATTCTAAATTCGTAAAACATAATTTTAAAACTCCTTCAAAGTACTTTTTGAATAGTAAAAAACTAAACACAAAAATATAATTTTCTGCTCAGAAACATAACACTTACGTTGGCGCTGATACGGGTAGCGGGAGACTGCAGTCTGCCCACGAGTACGAGACGACGCGCCGAACACGTCTAGACATGTCTACTTTCAACATTAAAAAAAATAAAAATATTTCAGACAAAAAAGTCCATAGGCAAGGCAAAGTTGTTAGTAACAAGAATTTTGCTTATAACTAATGTTAGTAATTAAAAAATAAAAAGAAGAGAATAGACATACCGTCCACTCCTGCACAATAGGCTCATCGGTCTCGCACCACATGGAGTTCAATGAACCTACTGAGCAGAACAGTATCGGTTCTCTCGCCAATCATCCTCAGGACGCTATTCAGGCTGCCCCGTACTCGTCGCACCACCGATGCAACTTTTTTACGCATAACTGCGTAGAAGTCACCTACGCTGGCGTCAGTAAATATGCCGGATGCACTACGAGTACAATATCGAGGGAGCCGAAACAGAGCTCTGAACATATTATTATATTGGACGCGCAAGGCATCCAATATAATAATGTGTTCAGGATTACGTACACTACTGAGACTGACTGACAAACAGACTGGGATTTACTGAGTCTCTGAGGTAAAACCTAAGAATAACCGAGTGAATGGTGGCAAAAATTCGAAATGAACGATGATCACAGAACACCTTTTACTTTATTCTTATAAAACTAAAACGTTAAAAAGATTTACGATCTCCGATCTATTTTATTTAATGCAGTATTAAAGGTATTCCTGCACATTTTTTTTTGTAATATACCTCCTTCGCTTAAAACATATTCAACCAGTATTTAGCTTTACTTGACCGGCAATTAATTTTGTTCCTGAATTTTTTTTAATTTAGTTTTTCTGCATCGGTCAAACAAAATTTTCCTTACAATGGATGTCATTTGCAGAAAATTTTGTAGAACCAGATGGATTGTTGTTTTTTTCTTATTAAGCCAATATAAACCGTAATTCCTCTTAAAATACTTTAATGAAGTCGATTTAACGATAATCATTCGATTATCCAATGAAATAATCAGTTATTCCGTTAAAAACTGGGTATATATTATTTCTCATTCGCTCAAATTATCGAAAGCTCCCTCTTTGTATCGATATATATTTTATTAATTTGTCAAAGGAACGTTCTGGAAACCTTTTTCTTCGAGTGTCTTTATTGCTACAACAATATTATTTTCAGCAAAACGGTATGTAAGTTTTGTCATGTCATTCTCGTCTTTCAATTTTCTTCTTTATTATTAAAAATTCTGTACTCACGGTCCTCATCTCCTATTGTTTGTCTTAGGTATTGATCGTTTTTATCAAACCGAATTTCGGAATCACGTCCATGGCTAATGTTATAGCCTGTGAGTCGTAATAAGGTATCTCTCGACTTGCGACGAGACTACACTACAAAATCTTTGTTCCCCTTCCGACAGCCACATCAATAGGAGGATATTTCAAACTATTTATACCTTAATAATCCTACATTCTAAGTTCTTTTTCCTTGTAATTTTTAGTCCGTATCATGACCACGGTTTAACTTAACGCTCTCTCTTAGACAATAGAAACCTTATATTTAACGTGCGCGTCTTAGAATAACGACAGCAATCAGGCCCTTTAGGATGTATACCGAATACAAGACTAAAATGTATTATCGATCTTGTGCGTCTAAGTTTTAATATTAAAAACAATATCGACAACCCTTTCTGCATTCTTTTTATTTGATTCTTAAAAATTTTGATTATATCTTTGACCTTTTTATATGTGTGAAATTTCTGCGTATTTTTTACTTAATACAAATTATATTTTGTAATATACATTGTTAAGTGGTGATTTTTTTTAAATTTCGCTAAATGAAGAAAATAAATAAATGAGGAAATGCAATCTAAAGAGTACATAATGATGTACTCTTTAGATTGCATTTCCTCCCTTAGATATCTAGGTATCACAATAGACGGAAAATTATTTAAACCTCAAATACACTTGCTAGCGGGCCGCGTCAGGAAACTAATTTACGTTATGAAAAAACTACGAGACTGCACACTCATTCAAATTATCTAAAAAATATACCTAGGTGTCTGTCAATCAGTACTCCAGTATGGAATCTCATTTATTAAAATAAAAAGAGCTCAAAGAGCCGTAATCAAAGTGATGTTTATAATGCCCTATAGGTTCCCGACAGATCTGCTATACAACAAATTTCCAGTTCTTCAAATACGTCAACTATACTTATTCCCGCATTGCATGCACACAAATCTATTAAAAACAGACCTGTCTACCAAAACCTGTTCTCAAAACTTATGTTGAAGGACATGCCTTCTTCCTAATGCAAACGTCTTCTAGCCAGACGGTACCTCTCTTAATTACACTTATATCTACCACAAAATAAGTAAGCGCTGTGTGTGATACCAAAGATCTTAGCTCCCATTCAAATAAAAGAATGACTAAAAGTTGGCTTCTCTCCCTATCTTATCATGAAACTGAGAAAACAGTTAGGTATCACTAAAATCTTCAAGCATGTCATTCGATTCCTTCACCCAAAAACCCACACTTACAATTCACCACCACCACATAAACTCACACTCACACTATGACATTATTTAGAATTAATTTATTTTATTTTGCTCAATTTATTAATTTATTTTATCTTGATAGTTCGTTACCCTTATTTAATAAATAACATTTACGTTAACGCAAACATGTCTCGAATTAAAATTTAAGATAACGCAACTCAGGCCCCAAGATACAGGCGCTGCGTAGTTTGGAGACCGCTGTTCAAATAACTATGTTAAATTTCTAGTAAAAGTAAGCATAATTACATTATGATTATATTTTTAATTTATTTTGTAACAATGGACTAATAAAATTATTCTTATCTAAACCTGATTTTGCATTACAAAAAGAAACAAATGATAAGTCAAACGACTCGTCGTCCAATGTAAATATTAATGTTAGGTAATACTGGTTCATTTTATATGTAATGGGTGTATAATAAGTGAAACATTTACCAAAGCCATTACATTGGCTTTAATAACTATCATGATGCAAGCATTGACAAAATAACAAGAACAGTCGTACCTACCTATACCTATCTATTGATACTGCACAGAGCACTACTTTAAAGAACGTTAACCATAAATAAAATGTGAATATAGAGTTCCCCTTATTCTGCAATCTTATTGAAAAGCCAAATGAAGCTGCTGCTGAACAATAAAATAAATTAGACGGACTCTATGAAAAACGAAAGCGAATTGCCGCCAGTAACACACTGGCGGCAATTCGCTTGTGTGCAAAACATTACAGGTTTGCTACCTGTAATGTTTTGCCTGAGAGGATTATAAAGTAAGAGTGCACTTTTTCATTTTAAAATAAAAACACGTTTTCTTTAGAGAGTTGTGATATTTTTATTGGATTGTAAAGGAGACATGTTCCGATTAAGTATGGAATAAAATATCCGGGAAATAGCCCCTACGGCTCTGATGACAGACCATTACTCTATTCATGAAATTTTTCATGACTTTTTCATAGAGATGTGGCTGTATCTCACCGACGATGACGCGTTGGATCTCAGATTTAAGCTCAGGATTTTTTTCTGGTTTATTTGCATAAGCCCAAGATTTCACAAAACCCCAAAGAAAAAAAACGCACGGCGTTAAATCGCGTGATCTTAAACTTCAACGAATTTTTTGGAAAATTTGCTACGATTTAGTTTCTGCATAATCTCTACAAAAAAAAAATGTGTTTCGTACGGCTGAATTTGAGATAGCTACAATGCTATGATTTGACATAAAAATCATAAATATCGCTGCGCTGTTTTTTGGAAAGTAATGAGCCAATTAAAACAGATTTTGAGTATCATTTAGCAGTAAATGTATTGTAACGTGTGGTATAAAAATAAAATCAAAAACTATACAAAGTGGCGCGGACCTTATCACATTAAATTATAGCATGTATACTACATAGTAAACCTAGACGATATCTTACAAAATTTTAACGTAATCCATAAAAAAAAAGCTGCTGTTGTATACATTTTGTCGAGCTACGTGTAACTATAGAGGTATGAGGAACAGGGTGTAAAGTTCTCCCAAAGGGTCATGGCCATCCGGCTAGTCCGGGGATACCGCACGGTCTCCTGCGAGGCGGCAAGCCTCCTTGCCGGATTGCCGCCGTGGGATCTGGAGGCAAAGGTCCTCGCGCACATTTGGGAGTAGCGCGAGGAGGCGAAACGCCGGGGCGTAACTCCTCTGCCACGAGAAATCGCGGCACAGCGGACAGAGCTCCGGCGGGATTTCATGGTGGCATGGAGAGTGCGAATGTCGCAACCCAGCGCAGGGCATGCCACAATTGCGGCGGTAAGTCCCCTCTTTGAGGAGTGGCTTGAGAGGCGCCACGGCGTCCTCACCTTCCGCCTGACGCAGGTCCTCACCGGACATGGCCATTTCGGGCGGTTCCGGATAAGGCGGGAGGAAACGCCCGGGTGTTATCATTGCGTGGATCGACCTGAGGACACGGTGGAGCATATGGTGGAGGTCTGCCTGGCATGGGCGGAGCACCGCCGTGTCCTCATGGCGGCGATCGGCGGCGACAACCACTCGCGTCCAGCCCTGGTTTGGGCCATGGTACGGAGCGAGAGGGAATGAGAAGCCGTCACCTCCTTCTGCGAAGCAGTAATGCTCGCGAAGGAGGAGGCAGAGCGCGAGACGATGAGGCAATCGCTGCGCCCTCGCGCCCCTAGTCACCGCTAGAGGAGATACCCTGGGCGTCGGGAGTCGATTGCCGACTCCCGGCCACCGTAGGTGGGGGCTTGCGGACGGCGAGCAATGGGCAGCTCGCCGTCCGGTAAAGACCAGGCCCGGGTCGATGGCGCGTCGTGTTCCACTCGCGCCTCAAAGAGAAGTCAGCACAATTGACGGGGTCCGACAGGGCCGATGCCTGCCGAGGTCGCGGATTGTTCGAAAGAGTTACCGTGGCCCTGGCGCACAGGCAACTGAAGGAACACGGGTGGGTTTTAGTCAGTAAGAGTCTGACACGCCCTTCCGCTCCGCCCAGAGCGGGGAGGTCATTTGAAGATTTCCCACGCAAAAAAAAAAAAGGGTGTAAAGTTCACTCATACTCTATGGAAAAGGGAGGATCCTCCGACCAGACGGGTGTTGTGTCTAGTGGGCAACTGCCCGACGTTTGATGTCGGGACATTGTATATATGCTAGTTGCGCGGTAAACTCTGCTTGCGTGATACAGGATTTTGCGTAACGGCACTGTGACGTGTAGCTCGCATATGGCGATGTAGATACCGGTACATCACTCCCCCCCGGAAACCGAAGGTCGATAGTGGGCTGAGTCTTGTATCTTGCGATGCTTGCCAGGGCCAGTTGAGGTCCCAGTGAGTCAGAACTGGGTGTCGCATAGTTCGCGGTGAGTCGGAACTGTCTGCGAAGATTCCCCAGTGAGTCGGGGTGGCGCTGCGTTATGCTTCAGTGCGTCAGATGTGGTACAGCGCCGGGTTGAAGCTGACTGCTGGCGTCGACCATGAGAGGGATTAAGAGCTCTTCTTGTTGACCGGCCGAAACTGCAGTGTGTTGTGCCAAGGTTGCTTGATGAGGCTGAGGGTGATGATCAGGAATGCACAGTCGCTGCATGCTGGTGGTCAGGATACCAGTCGAAGCTGTGGGTGCTGGCTGGCTGTGTGACCCGCCGCTCGAAAGCTTGAAGGAAGTGAGGGTGACGAACTTGCACGAAGGCTGCGCTGACATTCATTTTCGGGGCACCAGTATAGAGGTATGAGGAACAGTGTGGGATGTAAAGTTCACTCATACTCTATAGAAAAGGGAGGATCCTCCGACCAGACGCTGCCCACTAGACACAACAAAATGTAAGGAAAAGCTCATTTCTTTTTTGATAACCGTCAAAAAATTTCTACGCTAGCCCCCTCCATAGAAATTTTTCGCCTAGAAGCATGTGCTGAATTCATGGTTATAGTTTACGCGTCGATATCCCTCCCTGCCATCATTTATAAGTCAATAACCTTATTATACGGTTACCTTATTATTAGGTTATTTACTGTATAGTATGAGGTGTAACCTTCAATCTGTCGAATTAAACAGCCATCTGATAACCAGCATTCTATAAGAATAATAACGTCATTCATGTTATGAAACCATCGTAGCCGCCCGCGCATGCGTGTTAGGTAGGACGCCGCGAAATGGTGTACTTACTTACGGTTATTTATTTATATGATACTGGATATGGAGAACACTATGTTGTAAGCACTGAGAGTTTAAGCACTAATAACAATTTTTATAGAATTAATGTTTGCGGAGCAATTTAAACGTGACCGGCTCACAATACGTATCGGCGTGACAAGGACCATACGATATTTACGCTATCTGTACTTTGGCTTAGATGAGCCTTGAGTAAATGTAGTTGCATTAATAATAATTAAGTAAAAAAAGTAATAATATATATTTTTAATGTAAAAGAAAAAAAAGGATAAAAAATAAATTATAAAAATATTTTAATTTAATAAAAAAAAGGTTCAAAATAATATTATTTAAGTTAAATAAACAAAACAACATTCCTTTTAAAGCTCATCTTGCAATAACACGAACTTAATGCCTCTAACTACAATTAAAATTAAATAAAGATGTCATAGCACAAAGCAGATATAATTAAACGTTGAATTGTTTTGTTATTGTTGTATTTTTGGATTTTAATTTAAATAGGCTTTTGATTTGAATGTAAAAACACAATAAAAATAAAAACATTTTTACAATAAAAAACAACACACTGCCAAAAAAAACAACACACTGCCAAAAAAAACACTACAAAGTGAAAAATAACTTTAATTTCGGAAGTCGATTCTTTGGTTATGTATTTTCGTTTTTGTAGTGTTTCTTTTTGGGAACGGGTTGTTTTTTTTTTGTAATTTTTTAAGCTATTGCATAGCTTTTATCGCGGGCTTTGAGCGCGGCGACCGAATTAAGAAATTCCGTAACGAAAATAAAACCTAACACCCCCCACTCCGCCTACCATGTAGCTCGGCCAAGCGTTCGGTTAACGTGTATGTATATGGTACGACTGTACTTGAAATAATATCAAAGAAAAAAAATACTGCATAAATAAAAAATAAATAAATAATTATAATTGCATAAGTTGATAAAAAATGCTATGCAATAGCTTTACCGCGGCAGTCCCCGAGTGCCACACGTGTTTTTTTTTCAATCCTTTGTTGTGGTACCTACCGCACACAAATTCGTGTACCACTACTTGCTAAGTAAATAAACGTGACAGAATGTTATTATAACATCATCAATAAACACTAAGTGGAAAAAATACGTATTATTGAAGCTACTGAAAAACTGCACATGCAAAGTTAATAAAATTTACATAGAACCACCCCTGAGGCATACCCTATCCGATCGAAATCGATCCACAATTGCCGGAGACATCGCGTAACAACCATACAAAAAAAAACCTCCGCCTTTTTGCAATCGGTTGATTAAAGTAATGTAAATGCAAGGGTTCTTTATTATGCAAAACTTTTACAAAATCCGATTTGCGTACCGATATATGAAGGTCTTGACAATTTCATGAATTAACCGTTTCTATGTAAACGTAGATAACTAGTGTGGAGACTGAAATATTTCTCTATGCACTCAACGTAGTAACTATAATCAGTTTATGAATATATTGCTACATTTTTCAAATAACGTATTCTGTAAACGTTACTGCAATAATTCAAACTTAAATTATAGAAGTGTAGTCACAAAGTGCTCCCATGTCAGATGTGTCTTAGTTACGAAACTTTTAACGTTATGAGAGACTCGTCAAAATAAAGGGTCACGAGATTATAAGTCACGAACGCAGTCATTCGGTGCTCAAAATGCCACCTAACTATTTTCATAAAATTTTGCCAAACGTTAAATGGGTGTCTCCGCACATGAACCGGAGCATCTCCTATTATTTCACAAATGTTATCAGAATATCAAACAGTGATTCAGAAAAGTGTTACTCCAGTTTAATACACCAGAAAAGATAGGAAAATCGTCTCTATCGCCACAAGATTAGGAGTTGTAATTGGGTGCCTGCATTGGCGTGTTCGATTCGTTTTGTAGCTGATGGCTTGCGGACTGAGGAGTTGTGAGGAGCGAGTGTTTTTCACGGTCCCATTATGTGACGATTTGTATTCGAGGCCAGAGGAGAGTTACCAGTGTTAGGGTAAGGTTGAAGGCTAGCACCCTTGCCGGCACGTCCCACTAGACCCTGCTTACGAAGTTCGTATATGTTATTGATTTTATCTCGATCTCATCTGAGATGTATTTCATTTGTTTATTTGGATCACGTTACGTCCACCACATTACAAACCTCGTTAGACTAGTGTTGAAATGTAAACGTAGATTCAAGTCTTTGATTGGATTACTGAATCAGGACTAGCGTCTACATTTAAAATCAGTCCTGAAAATCTGTTACTTATTGAGAAAAAATAAAGCTAATTTATAATAATTTTATATTTGGGTAAATTTACAATAGATTAAAGGCAGATAACCACTTTAATTTTAATGCAAATCTCCGTTTACTAACAATAGTTTAATTAAGCCCTCTTAAATAAAAAGATTCTCCGCACTACACTGGACATGATTTCCTGTTTTAGTGAGATCTTCTACAATGATGGACGTCATGAAACTAAGAAGAGAAGACTGTTTAGTTAAGGTGAAATTACCCTTTCGCCTTAAGTATACAATTTTCTCCGGGGTAGCCGGCGAAATTAAAAATTACTTACGTGTTTTGCAATTTGCAGGTCAGTATCTGAATGAAAATTAATCATAATATGATTCGCGACGGTTACAAATGTATATTTCCAGAATTATAACCATTATAACTGCAAATCGCAAAAAACGTGAGAAAATTTGAATTTCGCGGATGATTTTAGTGACCCTCTTAAGGATAATCAACACTCTACTTAGGAATAATAAACACTCCAGCTCTTGAAAAGGTTTGGAAGAAAAGTGTATTTCCCTGTCTATTGTTTCAGTTTAAATTGGAGGTGAATCTTTGTGTATGATTCTCGGTTTTCGGTCATTGAATTATTTTCTGAGTTTAGTGACTTCAATAAAAAAAACATAATTAGTGACATTACCTAACTTATTTATAGGAAATAAATACCAACGTGATACACGTAAATAGGGGTATTAATATAGGTACACAAATCACAGTTTTTATCACGGATTAAGTGTTATGTTCGACCTCCTCTAGTTTAAAAAAATATGATTGACGTTTAAAAGTGTTTGTACAAACCTACTTACAGTAATAAAATCATTTATCATTTATGTGATGATAGTTTGTCATCAATAAAAATAATAATTATGAACAAAAAGTGATTAATTTGTAGGTGTACATGTGCAAACATTATGCGAGGTGTACATTTTAAGGGGACTTCCTGTTATGACTTTACGACGCACAATATTTCAATATAGTCTGTTGTCTATGCGATTTTATTTTTAAAGCCTTTTGTTTTTGTTTTAAATTGAATGTTCAAAATAATATGTAATTATTAAATTTACAGTACATTACCGACCCTGAAATCTCACATGGTTTAAAACTCTCAAGGACTCCACGAGACAGGCTCGACCAGCGGGGTAAGTGCGTAACACACTAACAGTAGGAATGGCTTTCATTTTGACAGTTCAACAACATTTATTGCGTTATTTACGTTGTTGAGCAAACAAATATTTCGAACATATGAAGCAATGGATTAGCAATAGGCTTCAAAATTATTCAGATTGTGATTGATAGTTTATTACGCAATTAGGGTGCTGGTGTGGAGTCTACAAGTTAAAGTATTGAAATGATGTTTCCTTTGTAACAATAATTTTAGGAGTCGGAGATTTGTATAAGTTTTAAGGAAATGTAAGAATTGTAGAATATGTATTTGCTTAATAAACTATTTATTGTTTTTATTATAGAGACGGGGGACTTGTTTAGAAGCTAAACCACGTGCTAAGTAAGGTTAATAGATTTCGTCCTAAAAGCTGATAGTAAAATTTAATTATAGGCCAAGCACCTTTGTCAAGGTAGATTATTTCTGATAAGAAAGCCATTGCGACGGAATGATAACAAAATTGCGTTGCAATTACATAATATATTATTTTACATGTCCTAGTAGAGATTCTTTTAATTATAACGTCAGACATATGCTTCAATATGAAAATACCTTCCAGAAAGTGGCGTGGACGTGGCAGTGGTATTTGAGAATTAGCGCAAAGCTTGAACACGTGGGTACTTACATTTTGCATTTAGTCAACCCGACAATAACCCGACCCAACCCGACTATAAATATAAAATATATTATATATAAAAAATATATTATTTGAAAATATATTACACAAAATATATTATTTGACGCCGCACGCCGCCGCCGCCGACGGCGCGCGACGGGAGTTTTGACAGTTGGGCCTGCTTGCACCACAAATCAATAATTGCGTCTAGCACTTACTTAACATATTTTTTTAATTTTTGACTACTTTTTCTTACAATCTGTCACTTTGTATTAGGACATTTGGTATTTTTTATGATGTGTTAGATGTCTTGCTGGGTATGCATCCTATGACACATCCTAGTACTTATAAAGCATCAAGCTAAATGTGTTGTATTCCTTTTTTATCCATTAGGTGGTTTGACAAGTTATTTGGGAGGCGAGTTATTCTTTCATAATATGACTTGATATAGCTTTTATTTCCTCTTTGACTGTTGGTATTTTCAAGTCATGGTGTAGAGCTTCATTTGGTACAAACGAAGGGGCGTTTGCGATTGTTCTTAGAAACTTGTTCTGAAATCGCTGTATGATCTCTGGTAACATAATTTAAAACATAATTCTGTCTCTGTCATCTTCAAACAATGGACAGAAACAAAGTGGTGTTTTAAACACGTTTAGCGGTGGTAAACATATTTAACGATTTGTGATGACAGCAGGCCTTAGTATTTTTAACCGACTTCAAAAAAAGGAGGAGGTTCTCAATTCGACTGTATTTTTTTTAAGTGTGTTAGCTCAGAACTTTTTCTAGGTGAACCGATTTGGATGATTCTTTCTTTTTATTTGAAAGCTGGTGCTTTTCATGTGGTCCTATATAAATTTGATCAAGTTCTGACCAGTAGTTCTTGAGTTATTCTTAATACTGCGTATTTTTTTCCATTTAGTTTATACTCGTATTGATGATGTTTTAATAATTTCCTGTCACTGTTATTTACATATCAAGTAATGTTATACGAATTTGTGTGGGTTAGGTACCACAACTAAAAATTGAAAAATAAAATCTTTTTTACAAAAACACAACCGACTTCCAAAAAAAAACACAAAAAGAAGTGAAAAATAACTTTGATTTCGGAAGACGGTGGCAAAAAACGAAAATACAAAACCAAAGACACCGACTTCCGAAATTAAAGTTATTTTAGTGTTTTTTTTTTTTGTAAGTCGTTTGCTTTTTTATAAAAAAGTTTTTTTGTATTAAAAAATCTTTCTTTCGACGCATGTACATGAAGGTCCCTTCCATTCTTCAATTCTCATGATGCTATATTTTACAGTTCACTGTCAAGTTTACCACCGGTCGCGTTTTCTTTCATACGTTGTCAGGTCAGGTGCAGGCGCTACCGACAGCATAACTAGCCGCGATTTCGCCATAGTGAATAATGGACTTGGTGAACTAGCGCACAGAATACTTATCTGATTCTCCAAACTCCTGCTTGGCACTTCCCGTGACCCAAGGGCTGGCTTTTACATTGGCCAGAGACTAAGCATTGCCATACAACATGGCAATGCCGCCTGTCTCTTGGGTACATTACCAATCGACAGCGATGCAGAGGAATTTTTTGACGCCATATTTTAGTTCGTTAATAGTTTTAGGCAGGTTAGGTTATTATATTAAATACTGTAATTTCATTTTTGTAAAGATAATAAATTCTGATTCCTTCATAAATATGCAATTATAATAATATCGTGTAACAAGGTAAAATATGACGTAGTGATACTCGTGATGGCCCGGTGGTTAAGGCTTCGCCTCTCATGCACGAGGTTGCTGGTTCAAATCCGGGCAAGTATCAACCTGTTTTTTTTTAATCATATGTTCTCTCTAAGTTTATATTGGACATTACTGAAATCGGTGAAGGAAAACATCGCGAGGAAACCTGGACTTATCCATACATGTAATAAAAGAATAACGAAGACAAAACTATACATAGTTTTTTTTAAAGTAATTCTTATCAAGTGTGGTTTTTTTGAAGCGTCTGATGCCAAAAATAAAGATTTAAATTTTTGTCCGTCGGTTTGTTTGTCTGGGTGTATGTTCCGGATTGGTGCAAAACCGGCTGAACGAATTTAGATGAAACAAATTTCATCTAAATTCGTTCAGCCGGTTTTCTTTCGTTATAAAATATCTGTGTGCCAGAGCACACAGATATTTTATAACCTGGATATAACACATGCTATTTTTAATCCCGGCAGTACGTTCGCGTACGTTTCCGTGGTATATTTTCCGACTTCCACGCGGGCAATACCTAGGAGTTAATATAAGTCTGAAATCGCCAACCTGCCTTGAGCAAGCATGGTGATTAAATGCTCGTGCCTTCTCTAAATCAAAATCAAAAGTCATTTATTCAAATTAGGCTGAGAGTCAGCACCTTTTGAACGTCAAAATTAGATGAGACAGTGCTCAGAAACGGCCGTCTTTCACCACTTCCTAGTGCTTTAGCTGGGACGAAGTGGCGCAGCATACTCCCCAGCAGCACAGCTGTCTGTTTAGTTAGAATAATTCTATGAATGAAAAGAGGCCTTGAAGTAACACAATAATAGGCTGGTATTATAAGAGAAATAGGTGAAAAAAAAGCAATGTTAATTTGAAAGTATCTGTAGCATTGTACTTACCACATGTCCGTACGAGTATATTACATAATGTTAAATACCTAGTACTTATTATGATAGGACACTAGTCCTATCATAATCTCATTTTGCTGAATAATTAATTACTTAGTGTTACTTAACACTTAGTAATTAATTAGTCAGCAAAATTAGAAAGATAATTATCAACAAAAATCGATCAGTAAATCGTAATCGAATCGTTTATCGGATGATAAACTTTAAATAAATACAGCTGTTGTGTCGAATAGACACGACACACGATTTCTATTGTATTAACATTTTTGTATTGATTATGAAGACTGTCCTTCTATGGTTCCTTTTCGCCACGGGTAAGTGGAATGAATTTGTTGAACTGCTTATAAAATGTTCCTTGTATTAAAACCTGAGAAAAGTTACCTAATAAATTATTGATAAGGAGGTGAATTTGGAATCAACTTCGACCATAGAATATTTTAACAAAGTTACATCATCAGTGTTCATAACACATTGTTCAAAATAAATAGTCGAGAGGTTTCTTGGGATACCCGGTTGGAACGAAGTTCCCTTCGCTATATATTATGTATTAAATAACAGGTACAATAATAGTAGTTTATGAAGCTGTTGCATAATGAACACGAGTGTTTTGATACCTAGGTATGTGCAGTTTCATATACTACTTTATTTACTCTCAAACATTGGGATTGAACCTACTAAATAAAATATCAGTTTCCCAAAAAAATCAGTACAATAAAAGGTATGAATGGCGGCAAAACCCAGCACAACACCGCGCATGCGCTAAAGCTGGCGCTGCCACAGACATGTAAAAATTTGAATAAAAACTTTATTGTAATGCTATAAAAATGGCACGCCCAGCATATGCGTTCCATTCGAAAAAAAATATTGATGGAAACTCCTTGGTGATATTAACTTTCTGGATTTGCCCTATATTGGATGCCCTATGCCCTATGGATTGCATAGCACATGTGTGAGCACTATGTACCTACTATAAAGCTACCATTTCGGTACTGGGTACGTCTTTCATTGACTTGAATGGGCCCTGGCGGCTGAGAGTATGTCATGCTCACTCAAATGTCTCGCCGTTACAAGTGGTGGCGTATGTGTTGGATCATTGAATTCCCTTTAAAATGGTTGAGCTGAATGGTGCTGATCCAAACGTCATGTTCGTGAACGGGCGCCATCAGTAGGGTCTGGGTACTGGTCATCTCTTAGCTGCCACGGCTTATTTTAATTCCTGTTTCTTTTTTAAATCTTTTTACGGTCGCTTTTAACGTGCACTCTACATCGTTCTCACATATATAATTTCAACATGAATGATGGAGTTTCTTGCCCCGTTCTTCTACATAGGTACCTACTACGCTTTGGAATGAGCAACTAGCTTCATCTTTCTGACTGATCGACTCCTTGATAATTCAAAAGTGCCTGTAGTAGGTTTATTTAAACAAATGCTTTGAGTTTGAGACTTTGATCGTATTAGTAAATACCTATATTGTTTTACATTTTTTTTTTTTGTAACAGTATTATAAATGATGATTCAATTTTTAAATTTCGGTATTGTGTATACCAATATAAATTCATTTTGAAGTTTATAATTCGAATGCTATGATATGAGAACAGACAAATTAAATTAACAACGTTTGAGAGTTATAAAACGGAAAAAAAATATTTTGTGGTAATTCTTTTTTTAATTTCTTATATGTAAAAAATATTTAATCGGTACATTCAATTTCAGTAACATACGCTTATATACACACAAACACACATACTATAGCAAAAGTGTCGTACAGTAAATAAATATACTTTTCAATACACTTCCTCGAAAACTGGTTCTCATCGCACTACGATTAGGTTCAACACGCAATGTATTTCACACGCGTGCGTTTTTTTCATTCACCAACACGTGTGCGGAAATAAAAATTGCCACAGATAACTATACCTACCTATACTTAGTCCAAATTGGTTCAATGCCTATAGTCAGCGGTGATTGTTTTTTTTTTTAAATCTCGGCAAAGAGATATGCGTCTTTCCGGCGTTATTATTTTTTGAATATTTAAATTATATTTATAAATAGAATATCATCAAAAATAATGACTATTACAAAAAGAAATACGTTTATGAACAAATTAACATTTATTTGTGTTATAGACTCAAAAATATTTGGATTTTCTATTTTTATATGAGGCAGTTTAACGGCTTTATACCTGTGCCTCTCCTTTAACCTGCGAAGCTAAAGCGCGGGAAATAAGCAAATTCAGTCTTATTTATTTAATGACAAAAATAATTTTCGTTGTTTTATTTTATTTCTTCAAAAGTGTATTGAAAAACGTCGTTTGATACACGTGGACATTTGTTATTGCAGTTCTTGGCTCTAACACCCTCACCTACGGCTCGTGTGTGTATTCCGCCTCGAATGCAATAACAAAATTTCTCCACTTGTATCAAAATGTACTATTTACGGTCTAGCTCTCATTCGCGAAGTGTGCAGAGTATAACGTGCGATAAGAAACTTCGTTCCAATAAATCATTGTGACTTATGCAATCCATAATTGATTGCTTCTTAACTAGCAATTTAAAAGACTTTTAATATAAGATGTTGATGATGATGTTTCCTTTCTGCGCTAAAACAGACTCCACCCAATATGTTCAGCCAGTAAAAGCCTCATCGCTTACCAAAACCGCTTGTATTTCTAGCATATACCGCATCTGCGGTACCCGTAAACACTGATTACTCTGAGAACCATGTGTACCCGCGGTTCATCAAGTTTCCGGACGGAGAAGGAGTCTTGCATGATGTGGACCTAGAAGCCCCGCTTGATCAGGAAATTCTTGACGATGTCAACAGAAACCCTGCTAACAATCTATACTTGTTATTTACCAGGTAAGCAATCCCTACTTAATATTAGAAATTCGAAAGTAACTCTGTCTGTATGTTACCATTTCACGCCTAAACCACTGAACGAATTTTGATAAAATTTGGCAAGGAGATAGATGGCATCCTGAGGAAGGACATGTGCTACTTTTTGTCCCGGTAGCATGTTCCCGTAGGATAATTTCCGACAACCATGCGGGCGATGACGCGGGCAGAAGCTAGTACTCGTACTTGATAACTGGGAAATTAAGTATTGTACAGTCTAAAGGTGTATTTTCAAACAACAATTAGCTGCTTTATGAATAAATAGGTAGGACGGAAAGATTTTGTAAAATCCTGATGAACTAGTACCGAAAGTGAATAAAACTTTTAACTAAAGCCACACAAATAAAAATCTTTTTATTTTCGTAAGTTTGGTGATCTGATAAGGAAGAATGTGCAGTTGAACACTGGCCACATGGAGTCGCTGCAAAATAAGCTTAACCTAAAATTAAGAATTCCTATTTCAGACGCAACCCTACCTCATCGCAGACATTGGTCATAAACAATGCTGGTTCCATCACTAATTCAAACTTCAACGCTCGCGTGCCCACCGTAGTCATCGTTCACGGCTGGCTCAGCAACCAGGACACCGATATTAACCCTGTTGTCAGAGATGGTAATTCAATTTTTCGCATCACATTCTTATGCCCTACGGTCAGAGGTTGTTTTTTTGGTTTTTTAAATATTGTCTTGTATTTTTTTAGCGTATCTTAGGAGGGATGACGTCAACGTCATCGTTCTGGACTGGAGGAGGCTTGCGATTTCCAACTACGTGACAGCTGCTAATGGAGTCCCAGCTGTCGGTCGTGGTCTTGGACAGTTTCTGGCTTTCGTAAACTCCGTGACTGGAGCACCCTTCGACTCTATGCACCTTGTCGGGTTCAGTTTGGGTGCTCATCTTGTTGGCAACGCTGGCAGAGAACTTAGAGGAAGAGTCGCTCGTGTCACAGGTGATCACTATTTTCTGTAATAATCCCATTGAATTACTTTAAAATGCCTCAAGTATGCTCTAACCATATTTTAATTTCTAGCTCTGGACCCCGCTGGTCCCCTATGGAACTTCAACTCTGACCGCGTTAATCCCAACGATGGAGTTTACGTCGAGGCTATGCACACCGATGGTGGCTACACGGTCGGTGGTCTTGGCATTGGATCGAACGTGGCCAACGCTGACTTTTACGTCAATGGTGGCATCAGCCAACCCGGCTGCCTCACTAACATCTGCAACCATAACAATGCTTGGAGATATTTCGCTGCTACAGTCACATACAACCACATTGTTGGAAATGAGTGCTCAAGCTCATGGCAAATTACATGGGATAGCTGCACTGGCTCACGACTCAACATGGGCAACAATGATCTGAGGAAATGGGGGTGAGTTGTTCATCCTCTGCTTTACTGTTGTTTGGAAACCTAGAATTTGGTGTTAATTATTTATTATTGAATGTGTTTGGTTATGAAAATAAATAATAGAGATTTTCGGATCATAAGCTAAATAAAAAAGTCAGTTGGGAAAAGATTAACAATTTCCATTTTATTTTCAGATCTGGAATGTTCCGCGCTAACACCGACAGAAGATATCCCTACTAATTCGACGACCTAGTTATGTAATAAAATTGATCTTTTCTAACTTTTTGTGTTTTACTTAACTAAGCAGAGCGCCGTATTATGCAGGTATATACTATTATGAGTAAGGTACTAGTCCTACCAACGTAATCACACAACGACCTGGATCACTAATTATGTCTAAGATGTGTTCAAGTTTTTAAACCGCAAGCTGAGCAGCTACGCACAAGGCTAGACAGACCATGCAATTCACAAATGTTTGATACGGGAATGAAGTTATTTCCAAGCGAAATTGTCAAGCAATCAATTAAAATAATACATGCTTAGACATGTCACCTCGATCTAAGATCTGATTTTCTATAAAATAAACAAGCAATCAACGTAATTGCGTCGAAATTATTGATTTGCATATTATGATACCGTAGCTTAAAAAAGATTATAATTTTACAATTAATTATGTTTAGCGCTGACTTGAAACCTTTGTTACATCGGCGTTCACTGTAAAACAAAAAGCGACATAGTGCGACAGATACAAGCGGTCATCTAAATCTAAGCTATCTTAATTATAATCTATTACATACTTGTATTATCTATCAAAACATTTGTATCTTCAGATATGCGAGATACGTGTCATATGAGACGGAGAATATTTTTGGGATAACCATAGCGCTATAGCTTTAAACGTGCAAGACGCAGCTGTTGAAAAGGGGCACGGAGTTTTAACAAAGTTTGGCTCTGTAGCGTGTTGTATTTATTAATATCACTTGCACTCTTATTGAAAGAAATTCTGTGGCAAAACTTCATGTACCATATCAACGACCACGTACTATACTTATTATTGTTGAAGTATCTAGTTTTGATTTATAAGTACTCGGTACTAGTATTAAGAATCTTTAGGTAATAACAACGCAAACAAGTAATTAGATTTGTGCGTAGGCAAAAGTGGGTATTAATATTAATAATCTCCTGTAATTTATCAATATCTATCGTTCTTTGATGATAAAGTTTCAATAAATACAGCTGCTGTTTCGAATTGTTTCAAACGATCACTTCATTACCATAGTCATCATGAAGACCACCCTTCTATGGTTCCTCGTCGCCACGGGTAAGTGAAATATTAATAACTATTATCACACCTATTATTACATAATTTTACGTTCAACTGGTTTTATTGGTTTATTTAATTAGCAACTTTTGTTTTAGAATACATTTTACCAATCGAAACCATAATAGAATCAATTTATTTAAAAGGCATTTAACTATTAAAAGACAATATCGCTTATGTTTTTATGTAAAACTTTGTATGTATGTAAAACTGTTTCCATTTCTAGCATATACCGCATCTGCGGGGCCGGTAAAGTCAAATTTATTCTCTGGGAACTTTGTTTACCCGCGGTTCATCCAGTTTCCGGATGGCGAAGGTGTCTTGCACAAAGTGGACCTAGAAGAGCCGCCTCAGCAACCAATTCTTGACGAAGTCACCAGAAATCCGGCTAACAACCAATACTTGCTATTTACCAGGTACGTGATTATTGACTAAACTGGTAGGGAAGGAATGTAAATGTTTGACTTTGGAACTGGCTTCACGAAAGAAAGTGAGGAATAAAACTATTTTGTTGGCATGAGAAAAACGACAAACATTTCTAAAACTTTACTATTTGCAGTTGCTGCAGAACTACTGTTATAATCTTAACCTCAAATAGGAGTACTCTTATTTCAGGCGTAACCCTACCTCAGCGCAGTCATTGGTAATGAACAATGCTGGTTCCATCACTAACTCTAACTTCAACCCTCGCGTGCCAACTGCTGTCATCGTCCACGGCTGGCTGAGTAACCAAGACACCAACATTAACCCTGTTGTCAGAGACGGTACTTGAAGTTTTCTTATAAAATTCTTGAGCTTTTGCTATGAAAGTTAACGAGGTTACTTTTTAATTAATCTCTTGTGTTTTTCAGCATATCTTGGAAAATATGACGTGAACGTCATCGTTCTAGACTGGAGAAGACTTGCGATTTCCAACTACGTGACTGCCGCTAGGGGAGTCCCTGCCGTTGGTCGTGGTCTTGGACAATTCCTAGCATTCTTGAACTCCGTCACTGGAGCACCCTTTGACTCTATGCACCTTATCGGCTTCAGTTTGGGCGCTCATCTTGTTGGTAACGCTGGTAGGGAGCTAGGAGGAAGGGTTGCTCGCGTTACAGGTAATTATGATTTTCGTATTTATTTTTATAGAATCAAAGATTCCGTTCCATGAAGAGTTTATTTTTTAAACAAATAGTTTTTATTGCTGTTCTAATTTTGCCTGCGTCTATTGAGTAAATTTAAGTTTTCGGGATATTCTAACTTTAAATTGATTTCTAGCTCTCGACCCTTTTTTTTTTTTTTTTTTTTTTTTTTGGGTGGGAAATCATCAAATGACGTCTCCCGCTCTGGGCGGAGCGGAAGGGCGTGTCAGACTCTTACTGACTAAAACCCACCCGTGTTCCTTCATTTGCCTGTGCGCCAGGGCCACGGTAACTCTTTCGAACAATCCGCGACCCCGGCAGGCATCGGTCCTATCGGACCCCGTCAATGGTGCTGACATCTCTTTGAGGCGCGCGTGGAACACGACGCGCCGTCGACCCGGGCCTGGTCCTTACCGGACGGCGAGCTGCCCATTGCTCGCCGTCCGCAAGCCCGCGCCTACGGTGGCCGGGAGTCGGCAATCGACTCCCGACGCCCAGGGTGTCTCCTCCTCCTGCGGCGGCTAGGGGCGCGAGGGCGTAGAGATTGCCTCTCCCTCTCGCGCTCCGCCTCCTCCTTCGCGAGCATTACTGCTTCGCAGAAGGAGGTGACGGCTTCCCATTCCCTCTCGCTCCGTACCATGGCCTGAACCAGGGCCGGACGCGAGAGGTCGCCGCCGCCGATCGCCGCCACGAGGACACGGCGGTGCTCTGCCCAAGCCGGGCAGACCTCCACCGTATGCTCCACCGTGTCCTCCGGTCGATCCACACAATGGTAACACCCGGGCGTTTCCTCCCGCCTTATTCGAAACAGGAACCTCCCGAAACATCCATGTCCGGTGAGGACCTGCGTCAGGCGGAAGGTGAGGACGCCGTGGCGCCTCTCAAGCCACTCCTCAAAGAGGGGTCTTACCGCCGCAATTGTGGCGTGCCCTGCGCTGGGTTGCGACAGTCGCACTCTCCATGCCGCCATGAGATCCCGCCGGAGCTCTATCCGCTGTGCCGCGATTTCTCGCGGCAGCGGAGTTACGCCCCGGCGTTTCGCCTCCTCGCGCCACTCCCAGACGTGCGCAAGGACCTTTGCCTCCAGATCCCACGGCGGCAATCCGGCAAGGAGGCTCGCCGCTTCGCAGGAGACCGTGCGGTATCCCCGTACCATCCGGATGGCCATGACCCTTTGGGACGCTTTCAACCGGCGGGCTGGCCGGAGCCTCAAGGAACGCGCCCACACCGGTGCCCCGTAAAGGGCCATGGACCGCACGACCCCCGCGTAGAGCCTCCGGCAGGAGGCGTTTGGCCCCCCCAGATTGGGCAAGAGCCGCTTCAAAGCAGCCCCGGCCCGCTGCAGTCTGGGAGCCAAACGTCGGAAGTGCTCGACGAAGTTCCACCGGCTGTCGAGGACGAGTCCCAGGTACTTCATCGTCGACTCGACGCCGATGTGAACCCCTCCTACCGTTATTTGGGAACCCGACAGTGGCGCGTTCCGAGGACCATGAAAACACATGGCCTCGGACTTGTGCAAGGCCACCTCGAGTCCCAACTGCCGGATCCTCTCAACGACTGTCGCAACCCCGCGTGTCATGAGATCGGCCGCCGCCTGGTGCGACCTCCCCTGCGCCAGGACCAGCGTGTCGTCAGCGTAGCACACCACGCTGACGCCGCTAGGGAGGTCGGCGCGCAGCACCCAGTCGTAACCGATGTCCCACAGATGCGGCCCCAAGACCGATCCCTGTGGGACACCGCACGACATCTCTCGCCGGTTCCATTCTCCCTGGTGACCGGGGTAGATAACTGCTCTATCTGCCAAATAGGCCTCGACTACACGACAGAGATAGGTCGGCATCCGGTGATACCGGAATGCCTCCCTGATGCAACTCCAGGGCAGGGTATTGAAGGCGTTGGCGATGTCTAGAGACACCGCCAAGACGACCCCACCCCGGGCCACAGCATCCCCCGTCGTGAGGGCTCGCACGCGCATGATGGCATCCACCGTGGAGCGCCCCCTGCGGAAACCAAACTGGCTCTCCGCCAAATCCGGCCCCACCCGCACCAGCTGCCCGACGAGGCGGTCTGCAATGACTCTTTCAAAGAGCTTGCCCACCTCGTCGAGCAGCACAATGGGCCGGTAAGCGGACGGAGAGTCCGCAGGGCGCCCCGGCTTCTTAATGAGGACCAGTTTCCCCGTCTTCCAACGAAGTGGGAACTGGCCCTCCTCCAAGCATGCGCTTAGGAGCCCTCTTAGTCGAGGCCCGAGAGCCTCCAAGGCCAGGACCCAGGCTTTTCCAGGTAAGCCGTCGGGTCCTGGGGCGGTATTCTTGGCACTCAGCCTACGTACCGCCACTCTCAACTCTACCTCGGTCACCTCAGGAGCAACGTCGTCATCGTCGGGTCTGTGGTCCGCAGTTGGCACCGCAGGAGGCGGAGCCATGGGCGGGGGAGTATGCTCCCCCCGCGAGGGGAACAGAGCGCTCACCACGCCCTCCACGAGCTGGGGCCGGAGACTCTGAGTCAGCGGGGGAGCCCATGGGCGGAGTTTCTCCCGCACCACCTTATATGGGCGCCCCCACGGGTCCCTGTTCAGAGTCCCCAGCGACTCCTCACGGGCCAGTCCCCTGGCCCGCAGGATCTCCGCTCGGAGGGCGATCTTCGCCACTCTGTAACCCTCGTACAGCTCCGCCTGAATGGCTTCCGTATCCGGAGGGCGGATACGGAGCCTACGGTGCCTGGTGTACAGGCGCCGCGCGGCAACGCACGCCTCGCGCAGAGACGTTAGTTCCGGCGACCACCAGTACACCTGGCGCCAGGCGCGTCCGGGCTGGACCCGGGGCATTGCCATGTCACACACTTCTGACATGGCCTCCCGGAACCACTCTGCCTCGTCGTTGATGTCAGCAGGCCTGTCCGGTGATGACACCCAGGCCTGCACGATCGAGGCTTCCAGGAGGAGCTCCCGGTCCAGCTTCTTCAGCGCCCACCGCGGACCACTCGGGGCCTGTCGGACCAGCGCGCTCGAGGTCTGGGCGGAGACGTCAAACCGGATGTACCGGTGGTCGGAGTACGTCTCCACCCCCTCCATGACACGCCAGTCAAGGACACGCGGTGACAGAGCGGGGCTGGCGAACGAGATGTCCACCACTGACTCGCCCCGCATCCGCACACACGTGGGGACAGAACCCCGGTTTAGGACGACCAGGCCTGTCTCCAGAGCCCAGTCCTCCACCATCCCGCCCCGTGTGTCCGTGTACCGGGAACCCCAAGCCGTGTTCTTGGCATTGAAGTCCCCGAGTACGAGCACGGGCAGGGTATGGTACCCGACGACGACGACTCTCAACTCCGCAAGGGAGTTGTGGAACTCGGCGAGAGTTCGGCTCGGGGAGAAGTATACCCCTACCACAACAATCTCCCCGAACCGTGCTGCCACGCAACCCGCCCATCCAATCCCGCCCAGGGATGACTGGGTGGAGGACCTGAGCGGCTCAGTGACCCTCATTTCGTCGGCCGCCGCCGGTACCCCGTCGCTTGAGGCAGTCAAGAGGGGACGGGGTTGCGTGGCAGCACGGTTCGGGGAGATTGTTGAGATTGTTGTAGCTCTCGACCCTGCTGGTCCACTATGGAACTTCAACTCCAACCGTGTCAACCCTAATGATGGCGTCTACGTCGAGGCTCTCCACACTGATGGAGGTTACACCGTTGGCGGTCTCGGCATTGGATCTGACGTCGCCAACGCTGACTTCTACGTCAACGGTGGCATCAGCCAACCTGGCTGCCTTACCAACATCTGCAACCATAACAATGCTTGGAGATACTTTGCTGCTACAGTCACATACAATCACATTGTTGGAAATGCGTGCTCAAGCTCATGGCAAATTACATGGAATAGCTGTTCTGGCTCACAACTCAACATGGGCAATAATGATCTGAAAAAATGGGGGTGAGTTTTACTGCCGTAGTGCTTTTTCTTTATTTATGCTAGAATATCACTTTAGGTAGACGACATTTTGGGCACGTCATGTAGATAAATCGTTTTGAAATGATAAAGAGAATGATTTCCTTCGATAAGTAACTTACCGGAATCAAAATAAAAAATCAGTACCTACTTAATACCAAATAAACACAATAACACTTTGCTTATTTTCAGATCTGGAAGGTTCCGTGCTAACACCGGAAGGCGATACCCCTTCTAATTTAACAACACGGCAATAAAAGAAAACTGATTATTCTTAACGGTTTTTGTTTTACTTGACCCCACAGAGAGCTATATAATCCTCTAGTTTAGACAACGCTAGACTGTGAAAATGGCGACTGTAATCACATCATCAGCAGTCTTTTCCCAACTATGTTGGAGTTGGCTTTCAGTCTAACCGAATGCAGCTGAGTACCAGTATTTTAAATGGAGCCACTGCCTATCTGACCTCCACAAACCAGTTACTGGGTAATACGATACCCCTTGGTAAGACTGGTTGTTAGAATTTCGGGCTTCTGACGACCCTTAACGACTGTCAAAGATCCACGAATGACAGCCGGTACCAACGGATTAACGTGCTGTCCGAGGTACGGAGGGGTCTCGGTATGTAAAGATGGTCACCCATCCACAGACCAACTGCGGCAAGTGTAGCTTTTCCTGATCGATCGACCCGTGCGTCTGTTATTAATTAGCCACGACCCCTTTTAACTTATGATTTCAATACACATTGCATAACAATATACTATACAGTTACATGAATCACCTGCCGGGGTCGCGGATTGTTCGAAAGAGTTACCGTGGCCCTGGCGCACAGGCGACTGAAGGAACACGGGTGGGTTTTAGTTAGTAGGAGTCTGACATGCCCTTCCACTCCGCCCAGAGCGGGAGAAGCTATTTGATCATTTACCAGCCAAAAAAAAAGCTACATGAATCAGATAAATGGACTGACGACCTGAAAAGTAATAATGCGATATGGCACACACGATTGATTAGGCTAGATAAACGATAAAAAATACTGCGCGTGTAAAGAAATAGGTACCTACTGTTAGATTCATCCAATAAAGATGATTTAATTAACACAAAAAAAAACATGCGGTTATCAGTTAGTAGAACTAATTCGTAATTTACAGCTATAATGGTAGGTCTACAAGGGACACAAGTGATAAAGGTAAATTATAAAAATGTTGTTTTGCTATTCCTTTGACACCTTTGAAATTCCTTACATATGCCACTGACTGATTAAAAATTATTTTGATAAACTTTCTTGCTTTTCTCAATATTTTTTTGGAAGACTGGCAAGCCAGGTGTATTTCAAATAAATGTAATAATAATATCAGCCTTGCATGGTCCCACTGCAGGAAAAAGGTCTCTTCTCATACAGAGCAGGCATGAGCATTGACCACCACGCTTGCTCAAGACAGGTGGGCGATTTCAGACTTATATTAACTATAAGTCCAGATTTCCTCACGATGAATAATTATGAATCGAACTTAGAGTATATAACACTGGAGAACTATAAGCGCAATATTCTAAACTAAAAAGTCTGTAGCCTTTGGCGGGGGACGCGGTAGCTACTACAAAAAAAAAACAAAAGCTCGCCCAGAAAGAGAAGATTTTTTGTTATATCGATTTCAATATTCATTCGGAATTTTGAACAAATCCATGAAATAAAACAGTTACATTTTAATTTTAACATAACTACAATTATATAAAAGTAACGAAATGTATAATAATCTCAATAATAAAAAAGGTTAAATTGTAATAAACATAAAAGATTTTTAAATTTTAAAACCAATTATTTCCATTCTATTAATGAAAATATAAAACATTGAACATAAAAAAACATTTTTTTTTCCAACAAAAATGACTACTTAATTCGTATGAAGAACTTATCGTCATGTCAATTTTGGTTTCAAACATGACATGGTTTCATCCCTACTGTAGTCTCGTTAGCATTTTTACTAAAAGACACAATCACATAACACGTGCATGTAAATTTTGCTGATTTGATTTTTATTTTCATAGTGTAAAAGAAAAATATTATGAGCTTTATGAACATAAAAACGAGGTGTAGCGAGACTCGATGACGTCACAAAAGCAATGAGTCAAAAATACTCGATTCTTACCAAATTTCATATTGAATCAAGGTTGAATCTAATGAAAAATCAAAATGTATTATGAGGTTAGGGTTTTGAATTTCAACAAAAACATGACTAAATATTAAAAAAAGAAATTACATTTGGTTATTCCGTCTTTATGTAAATTTGACGTATTTGAACGCTTTTTACAGGACCTAACAGCACAGCCAGGCATTTTGACGGAACCCCGTGCACCTTGAAAATGCCTTACGAAGTGCGTCAAAATCGATTTGAAACAAGTTTTTATGAACATACTAGAACATTTTGTTCTTGTACTTTTACAAAGGAGAAGTGTTCGTAACGCTTCTCCAGTATTATATTCTCTAAGGAATTGAATAAGTCACATTGGTACTGGACCGGATTTGAACCCACAACCTCCGGCAATCACGACCATTAAAAAACGGTAGTAATAAAAAACGGTAAATTCTGTGTGTAAAATTATAATGCCAATTGTCAGTGTTTTTTTTTTGCATTAGCCTCTGTCAAAAATATAAAGAAAAAAACATAAAAACTAACGATTAGAAAAAGGTGTTTTATCTAAGATCAACAACAAATCTGGTGAAACCTTTAGAATCGGGTGAAGCATTTACAGCATTTATTTACTAAACAAATATAAATCGGCCCTATTCTCTGTTTCTAGCTTAATATGGATAGGTGCTTCCAGTGTCCAAGCGATACATGCCAGATCTGAAAGAATAAATAAGGGTGAATATTTTATTGTTTCTATTCATCTTTGTAAAGCTTTCCACAAACTTTTCTACTATTCATATTAATGTCCGTATAAATTCTAATTCTGTGATTTGCATCATAATCGACATCATCATTCCAGCCGAAAGACGTCCACCGCTGGATATAGGCCTCCCCTAAACACCGCAACTTCGACCGGTGCATAATAAAAGCGAATCGTATCGGTAAACATGGGCCGACAACTATCACCTGTCTAGCTAGCATTTTTTTTTACTAGCTATTGCCCGTGACTTCGTCTGCGATCCAGGTTGAAAAGTAGCCTATGTCTTTACCCAGTCATGGTCTATCTGTGTGCCAAATTTCATCCAAATCCGTTCAGCCGTCTTAGCGTGAAAGCGTAACAAACAAAGAAACTAACTTTCGCATTTATAATATCATAGAGTTAGGATTAGGATTAACAGTTATTTTACGAAGATGGTATATGACCTTCTCCATGTCTTTATGATCAAAGAACGAGAACATGAATTTTGGTAGTAGATTACAAATTCTGAAACTGAAATTGTTTTTACGAAACAAATAAGATATAACTTACCCAGTTTTCCTCAAATCATCATTGCCCATGTGCAGCTGAATGCCGCGGCAGGAATTTAATGTGATTTGAATTTGAGTTGTGCATAATCTCCCAACCATATGATTGTAAGAGACAGTAGCAGCAAAGAACTCAACAGCACGGTTGTGGTTGCAGAGGTTGGTGGTGCAACCAGGCTGGGAGATACCACCGTTGGGGTAGAAGTCAGCGTTGGCGACGTTGGAGCCGATGCCGAGAGCACCAGAGCTTGTACCACCATCGGTATGGATAGCCTCCACGTAGATAGCGTCGTTACTATTGACACGATTTGAGTTGTAGTTCCATAGGGGACCAGCAGGGTCTAAGGCTGTAAGAAAGTAATTTGATTTTAGTCTAATTTAATTTATACAATAATTGAGTATCTATTTGTGAAAAAGAAACCAGACGCGGCTGTTGGAATTTTTAGATAATACTAATTTCGACATTAAAAAATATGTGTTCTTTTTATGAAATTAATCAACACATTATTTAGGTAGGGTATTTATGTTGCGACACATTTTCCCAGCTTAAAACACCGGGGAAAAATATATTTTTTGTCTTTTGTAACTTGTGATCTTCAAAAAGTACTCATGCTCAGCCATTGGTAAATAAATTACTAACGAATTTTGAACTTAAGTTCAATTTACCTGTAACACGCGCAGCTCTGCCGCCAAGTTCTCTTCCAGCGTTACCAACTAAATGAGCGCCCAGACTGAAGCCAACGATGTGCATTTGGGTGAAGGCCTGACCAGTCACTCTATTTACGAATGCCAGGAACTGTCCAACACCACGACCGACAGCTGGGACTCCTAGAGCGGCAGTCACGTAGTCGGATGCAGCAAGGCGTCTCCAGTCACAGACGATGACGTTCACGTCACTCTTACGGAGATAGGCTAAGGAATTGTGAAAATAAATCTAATAAAATACTAAATAAATAAAAATTGTTAAGTTCCTGTAAGTCTAAAGGTTCGTTAATTTCTGGTTCGCGAGTTAATTAATTTATCCTTGAAAATCTTGCAAATGAAAAACCTTAGTTTATGCAAACAGTAAATATGCCTACTTCGATAATTCATGATCATTGTTGTGGTGATTTTAAGCACAAAGTGTCATTTACGTCTCATCCACTTCAATGGGCAAATGGGCATAGTAGATTGTTATACAAGGGTCGAAAGGAATCAATTCCCATACGAGGTATTTAGACGCCCGAGCGCAGCGAGGGCGGCTATAGTCCGAGTAGGAATTGATGACTTTCACCCGTGTTAAACACTCTACTTTTCATTTCGAATACAAGGAAAGTAAAAATAGTAGTTTTTCTAAAATATTAATTAATAATAATAATTTGAGACTCATTTTTAATCAAATACTAGTCTATAAAACTGATATTTTGAATTTCGGTACAGCTTACAGTTTTTTTTTTCTTGTGGCTTCGCACGGTTTGTTCATTCAGCCAATGTCACGTTTAGTTTAATTATTACGAAGAAAACAAAGCTAAGGACGCTTACAGAGTTATTATCCCGCCAAATGATAGTCCTTTTTAAATTTTAAATATGGAACACACCGGCTCACTGCCGCGGGCCGTCTCGCTTAAGGTGGATCCTCAGTTGTAGCCCGCCAAATTCAAATATTGTTTGGTTTTTTGCAAATTGCAGCTCTGTGTCAATTGTGTTTCTGGTGAGTCGCTGCAAATTGCAAAAAACTAAGTAAATTTGAATTTTAGCGCCTCCCCTTTAATGGGTATTTTTTTAATTCACACTGGCTGTTATGAAGTCACTATTATGTAAAAAAAATCGTAGCCGACTACCTAACCAAATTTATTCCTATTTTTAAAATTCATTCCCGCCCTAGAGAGGGAAGTAATTACTATGAGTCATTCCCGCCCTAAGACGGGGAACAGCGTCTTCCACCCGCTACTCAGATCAAACAAACAGTACTTTCCGTGTATGAGAAATGAAAAAGTGTTTTTCTAAAGTCGGTAATCTTACCATTCCTGATGATGGAGTTGGTAGAAGTATACTGATTGCTGAGCCAACCGTGAGCAATCACAACAGTGGGCACATTGGCATTGAAGTTGGACCCAGTGATGGAAGCTGCGTCATTGATCACCAAGGTCTGGGATATGAGCTGGTTCCGTCTGTAACAAAGTTAAACCAAAATTAAAATAATTACTACTACTATACTATCAGTTAACAGATCATCATTATCTATACCTAAAGACGTCTACTGCTGGATAAAGCGTAAAGTATTGCCAGATATCGGTATATGTGGCAATGCCTTTCGGAGGCCCAGTGTCCTGATATATTCCAACAACTTGATCAGCGGGGTAATTGCGTAACACACTAATAAAGAAGAAAAGTAACAATGGCTTTCATTATGACAGTTCAAAAATATTAATTGCGTTATTTACGTTATTGAGGTGATTAATTATTCGAACAGATGAGGCAATGGTTCAGAATGATTCAGATTGTGATTGATTGATTGAGTGTTACGAAAATAATGGGCAGGTCAGTCTTTTTGAACATGATTTTGATATTTGTCTGAAATAAATTTATCGTTGAAATATCATGATATTAATTGAACCGAAGGTTTCTTTAGAATCTTCTATGGCTATTCAGCAGCAAGATTCAATGTAAAGTACTCTATCAAAATATGTCACGTGGTCTTAGGAAGATGTATACTCTTTAAATACAAACTAGCTTTATAATTTGTAATAGATATTACAACAAAAATAAATAGAAATAGTCATAATTAAACTGATTTATCTGGTTTAAGAACTTTATTTCCTCATAAGAATTAACAATAATTCACTTACTGAGAAACAAGATTTACAATTTATGTTTAAATAACAAGCGTACAGAAAAAAAAAAATTTTTAACGGGTAGACACATAACACAATGAATATCACCAACCGAGCAAACACGGATACAAAAGTAAAAGTTACAACATACTAGATGTGGCATACAAGGCAGCGTACTGACCAATTGAATATTATTATTTTATTTTTGTATTAGTTTTAAGTTTTTAGATTTTTGAGTTACTCATAATGTGTGATTTTAGTTGTTTTTTAAACGTAGACATACTTTTCTGTTCTTTTATAGCCATCGGTATTTTATTGTACATGTTGACACCCTCATATTCAATGTTTCTTTTTCCGTAATTAACTGTTCTGGGTGGGCGCGTTACTAAGTAGTTGGAGTTTCGAAGTCTGATTTTTTGGACTTGATGTTTTTTGGTAAAATTTAGCGATGTATGAATATCCTTATGAATTATTTTACGTATTAGAATACACGTATAGTACATGTATGTTTGGGAAATGGTCATTATTTTGGTATCTTCGTATATCTTATGAGTAGGCGTTCGAAATTTGTAATTGAATAAAATTTTGATTAATCTATTTTGTGCTGTCTGTAGTATTCCTAGAGTGGTTTTAGCTGCGGTCCCCCAGATTTCAATTAGGTAGTCAATGTGTGGTTTAACTAAGGAATTATATATTATGTATCGAACTTTCTGAGGAAGACACTTCCTTAAACTGTGAAGAGCTCCTGTAAGTGATATTAGTTTACATCTGATTTTATCAATGTGCGGCTTCCAACTCAGGGAGCTATCTAAAATTAAACCTAGATATTTTTCTTTAGTTTTTCTGTGTATTATTTGATCATTTATTTTTAATTCTATATTATCCGTAATTTTTTTGTTTTTTGGAGCTATTATAACATAATTAGTTTTTGTGGTATTAATGGTTAAGAGATTAGTTTGGAACCAGTCATTGAGAATGTTAAGGTCCTTTTGGATATGCGGTATCATAGTTCCGATCGAGTGCCCGAAGTAAAAAAGACTTGTGTCATCTGCGTAAAGTGAGACGTCACCTTTAAGGCCAATTTGGGATATATTATTAATATAAATTAGGAACAAAAGTGGTCCCAGAATTGAGCCCTGAGGTACACCGAAATTGACAAGATTTGAACCACTTTGGGATTTACCCATTTTGACTATTTGCTTACGATTTTGTAAATATGACTTAAAGATTTGTAGAGCTTTGCCTGTGATACCAATATGAGACAACTTTTGTATTAATAGATCGGGACTAATTGTGTCGAAAGCTTTTTTCAGGTCGATAAAAATACCTAAAGCTGTGTGTTTTTCATCGATTTTGTTTTTGATTTTTGTTATAAGATCAATAGTTGCCGAAAGAGTATTTGAATGAGGTCGAAAACCGTATTGTTTGTGATATAAGAATTTTTTTGATTTAAGAAATGTTTCCAAACGGTTATATAGAATTTTCTCAAAAATTTTCGAGATCACAGGTAGTACAGAGATTTATTGACTATAAGATCACAATAAAAATTACAAGCTCGCAATAAAAACCCAAGTGCTAAAATGCCCTGAAGCATACTTATCATTAGCTTTCTTTTCCCCTTTTATTACTCCCTTGAGCGCCACTTCATTCCCGTTGCTTCATTGATCACTTTATGAGACAAAGAAATAAACTGTAGGAGTTTCTTATATAAGTAAATGTAGATATGATATGTCTTTTAAACTGCACCCTAAATACGTAACACACTATCTATCACAATCTGAATAATTTTGAAGCCTATTGCTAATCCATTGCTTCATATGTTCGAAAAATTTGTCTGCTCGATAACGTAAATAACGCAATGAATGTTGTTAAACTGTCAAAATGGAACCCATTCGTACTGTTAGTGTGCTACGTAATTACCCCGCTGGTCGAGATGGAGCCGATGACCCGAATTTGATAAGATCAGCTGGCTTAACCTACGCTGCTAAAAATGGCGCGTGGACTTTTTGCGGGGTTACAATATTTCCAATAAACACAAAATCACTTAAATTTTCCTTCAAAAATGTGCAACGGAACCCTACTGTAAGTAATAAAACCTTAAATTTAAGAGAAACAAACCGGTCCCCTCAAATTACTCTTGAAAAATTCACAGGTTTGAGAAGCCGTTTTCTATAGACTATGTACCTTCGTGTGCCAGACTATGTAAGTAGAACTAGTGGTCAATAATTAAACTGACTGTGTAGTTGTCGGCATTTAACATGGCGGACATTTTCTATACCTGTTTTATAGGTGACAAATGTAGGCTTTCAAACCCATCCGGCGATCACCAACACACGTGTAAAGTTATTTCCCTAAATAAGTTTACCTTCAAATGGTTTAGGTAGTGTTGAACTTTGTGAACGTAACTTCATAATATTTCTATGATAAAAGTGTCAAGTTGACTATATAGATTTCACTCTAGTCTTTCTTTGTTACTTCAAAATTTGGGCAAGAATGTGTCCATACAAACCAATTATATTCTTCTTTGAATGTTCTAAAGTTCATTAATTCACACTAATTTCTACTGGTACTTGGATGACTTTTTTGCTTGGGGACCTCGCAAATAGGAGGGTATTTGTCCCCGGAAGCAATAAGAGCAGGAAAGTCCTACAGACGCTTTTTACCGTGGAGATATTACACAGGGTAGCAGGGACATCGACGTGCAAACTGTCACCATGAATTCAGCACATGATTCTAGACCGGTTATCAAAAAAAAAACAGCTGCTACATAAAAAAGTACTAGACCTACGCGGTCAAAATGTATGGAACAGCTAATATTTTTTAAATAAACGCCGAAAAACGTCAGCGCAAGGGTTTCAAAATCATGTACTGAATCCATGGTAACAGGCTGCGCATCAATGTCCCTGCCACCCTGTAATCATAAATACCGAAGTCAGGGAGAGCTTCGTCATCATCCTACCGACTAAAACTTTACACTGCTCCATTGTCCAACAAACGGAGACCAACCATATCAGGTATCTATAGAACGCCTAAATCAAAAGGGAATAAATCTAACCTGGTATACAGCAGATACAAGTTATTCGCTGGGTCTCTGGTTATTTCGTTGAGGAGTTCCATGTCTGGTTCAGCCTCGAGGTCCACGGTGTGCATGACACCCTCACCATCAGGCATCTGGACATATCTCGAGTATTCATGCTCTTTCTCTTGTTCTGTTACCGGCACCGCTGAGGCGATGTAAGCTGGAAAAAAGTATTTATAAACTTGGGTATTGGAATGGTTACTTCGAGTACATGATGACATTTAATTTGGGTGTGTTGCGATCTTGTCCCATATTTTGTCTTTCCTGACATTTCAAACTCTAGGGGCAGGACAAAGTGACATTCTACCAGCGATAACGATTATAGAAGAGTCAAAAATGTATTGCATTTATTAAAACTACTGCAAAGATTATAGCATAAATTCTGTTGAAAATCATTGTAGAAATACGAACTGCTTTGAAAGTGATTGCCACTCTAGACTCTCTGGTCTCGTTGATATCACTACCAACAATTTGACCGTCATTAATGGTTCCGTTTATTTGCTACTCTATAATATACAAATGACCAGTTGGTCAATGTGCAAATAATTTTATTTCCATTTTTAAGCTATTGCATAGCTTTTATCGCGGTCTTTGAACGCGGCGACCGAATCAAGAACTTCCGTAACGAAAATAAAACCTAACACCCCCCACTCCGCCTACCATGTAGCTCGGCCGAGCGTTCGCTTAACGTGTATGTATATGGTACGACTGTACTTGAATTAATATCAAAGAAAAAATAAAACTTCATAAATAAAAAACAAATAAATAATTATAACTGCATAAGTTGATTAAAAATGCTATGCAATAGCTTTACCGCGGCAGTCCCCGAGTGCCACACGTGTTTTTTTTTCTATATTTTGTCCATTATGATCACATATAATTTTAAGTTACCACCTAACTATGTACACATTGTGGAATGCAAATAAATTAATGAGTATTGTGAATTGATTGACCAGCGGTGCTATTATCGACGTTGTCTTAGAAATAAAATCAGGATGAAATAAATTACAAATACATTTCTGTTAGAAGTAAGAATTCTAAGGAATTTAAAGAAAAGGGAACACAACCACATACCACTCGAACAAAACCGCCACTAAAAGCATTAGTGAACAAAAAAAAAACAATAGTTACATACCGGTAGAAACTAAAACCAGGAGCAGTACCTTTCGCATTGTTACAATACCCACGAACTAACATATACAGTCAGATTTTTTGCTTACATTGCTATTTATTTTACTTGGTGTTTGTTTATTATCATTAATGATAGTGATATGTTAATCTTATCCAAATCATGTTTTAAATCACATTGTTTTGGTATAATGTGTTACAAATATAATGGATATCGGTACCTACTTGGATTAAGAGGTAATTAATCAATCAAATCATTTATCGACCCCTAATAAGTACTCATTAGAACATTCTCGATTTAGGTATTAACATAACATCAGCATCATCGCAGGTACGCTGGAAGAGATTTCTTTAGAAATAAGAATCACCTTTGTACGTATTTTTAACCGACTTCAAAAAAAGGAGGAGGTTCTCGATTCAACCGGTTTTTATTTTTTATGTGGGTTAGCTCAGAACTTTTTTCCGGTAGAACCGATTCGGATAATTCTTTTTTTATTTGAAAGCTAGTGCTTCACATGTGATCCCATTTAAATTTGATCAAGTTCTCTGACCAGTAGTTTTTGAGTTATCCTTAATCCTTATTTTTAGTTTTATTCCCGAGTTAGGAATCGAACCCAGGACCTCATGCTCAGCAGTATTGCTTCCGACCACTATACCAATGAGTAAGACCTTATCTTTAAAATAAAAGAATTGAGTTTGAGTTGAATTCAATTCTATATTCGTGACATCTGATATATTCCTGAAATCACTTATTTGTGGGTATGTAAAACAGGAGCGAGCCTGTGGTTCCCTATTTTGCCACAAAAATATTTTTCTATTTTACGCATAGACACAAAGGCTAGTTTGTGACGACACTTAGGTTCCTTTTTTAAAAGCGACTCCGACATAACTGTGTTGCAGATAAAAGCCAGTAAAATGGATTTTCGAGGATTTGATTTTTTCTAGCTTGTGGTACGAGTTAACTGGTAGAAATCATGACGTAAAGAACAAGCGGTATGCCCATGCGACTTTCTCTCTCTCTCTCTCTCTCTGTGTCTCTTTCTACCATAAACGAGTGTGTGTGTGTGTGCGTGCAAGTATCGCGTAAGGAACTTGGTTCCTGACGGGGGTCCCCCGATCGCATAGTTTTTTTTTTTCTAGTAAATGTTGCTTCCAAGTTACTGAAATAAGTTTGGGATAGTTTACCCGTGTCTAGCTTAAGCATAAGTATAATCAACCTATAATATTGCTACTGCTAGGACATAGGCGACTCCATAAGAGTGATCGGGAACATGGGATCGAACCATAGGAGTGGTTCATAACCCGCCACACGATCAGTGCGGGTGGGTGGATGTCACATGTCTTCGATTTTTTGTTTGTTTCTAGGGCATGCCGGTTTCCTTCACCGTTTTGCGAACAACAGTGATGAAGTAATTTACACAAAGGAAAGTGTCTGCTTGGGTTCAAACCCATGACCTAAAATTCGTAAGTCGCGGTCGTTACCACTGGACCACTAGTGCTCCGCCTAGTATCCAAGAGCTACTACGTCTTCTTTATGTTTTGATGGTAACCGTTAAAGTTGATTATGTCAAAAACGGAAAGTTCTTTAAGGACTGTAATCCTTTCGCAAAATAAACATTAATTATCACTAAATAATGAAACTTTCTGTATTTTTAGAAGGTCTCCTGAAAATTTACACCAGTCATGGTAGATACAAGTGAAAACCACACCTGATTATTTTAAAGATTTTGTTCATAATTATGGTTTGCATCGATAACAAACTGGCATCACTTATCTCTTAATCCTTGATAAAAACTGTGACTTTAATTTATTTATTCGCACATAAAGAGTATCTATAATACAAAACTTTGAGCCCTGCTTTATCAGATTGTCCTATTGTATTTTTGTGAGGTTTAATTATGAGTGTACCCAGTACCTACCTATATTGACTTATCGGTCAAACGGGGTGAATAGGGATGCAGGGGTGAATCGGAACGAAACTTTAAAAGGGATTTTAACATTGAAATAATATAGTTTGTTGCCAACAAGGGCAGTTAATTGTTAATTATAATACAGTAAACACATTAGAATCGTTTTTGGCAACAAACTATATTATTTCAATGTTAAAATCCCTTTTAAAAAATTGTCTCTATTCACCCCTGCATCCCTATTCACCCGGTTTGACGGTACCTATTTACGCATATCACAATGCAATTTATCCTACTTCCTACTATATATATATATATATATATATATTATATCCTACTAATATATAATATATATATATATATATAATATTATAAATGTGAAAGTGTGGATGTTTGGATGTTTGTTACTCAATCACGCTAAAACGGCTGAACGGATTTGGATAAAATTTGGCACATGGGTAGACTATGACCTGGATTAGGACATATATCCCGATATTCCCACGGGATCGAGATTTCTGCGGGTGAAACCGCGGGGCGCAGCTAGTTTCCAGAGTTAGTAGAGTTAATGTTACTTTTTAACGTGGTACATTTTTTTTTTATTGAAATGACATTATTTTTCAGAAAATTATTGTATCGGAATTGTTGTTTCAAACTGAAACAACAGACAGGAAAATATTATTTTCTCCGAAACCTTTACCAGAGCTGTAGTATTGATATTTTTTCCTCGGATGGATCATCATCGCTCTGTCTCCTAACGTCCCTACCCGCATAGCTGGGGAAGCAATCCAGGGTCTTTCCTTAGGAGGCCTGTACATCTGTAGTATTTTAGCAGGAAAGTACAGCTATTCAAAGAGGATACTTCATCATCTTCAAAATGACAGCTCCATCACATAACTCTTAATCCGTGATAAAAACTGTGATTTTGAAATTTTCATGTGACGTTGAACTATGAGCGTGCCTACCTATATTGATATACCGATTTACGTATATTACAATGGCATTTGTTTCTCAAAAGATAGTTGGGTAATGTTAATAATTATGAATGCACTGCGGGTTGTGCTGGGGCGACTGCTCCAGGTGCAAAAAATCTCAAACGGTGCAAATATAACAACTTTATTAGGCTTAATAAACTATAAATGAACGAGCCGTTTGGGGTTGAAACACTAGGGCTGTGGGGTCCGAGTGCTCATCGAGTATTTCGGGACATCGCCAAGCGGTTGGATGACTCTTCACGTGACCGACTGGAGGACGAGAGAGGAGACGAGGACTGGCCTACTTTGAGGCCAAAGAATCAGCAATGCCATCCAACCTGGCAACGCTGCCAGCCTTTTGGGCACTTTTCCCAATGACAGCGATGCGGAAGAACTTTCTTGTATATAATATAAATATTTTAGTATTAGACTGTATTTGATACAACATTGAATAAAATAAATTATGTTTTCAAAAATATAATTAAAGTGACATAATTATTCCATCTCCAATAAAAGAGTATCATATACAAAGATTCATCTCAAATCTAACTGAAAAGAACTACAAACAGGAAAACATTTTTTTCTCCGAAACGTTTACCGGAGCTGGAATGTTGATTATTACTGAGTAAAAGCGTTGATTATCCTTAAGTAAACAATATTCCCCTCGTAGTTTCATCACGTCCACCATTGTGGAAGAACTCACTAAAACAAGAAATGAAAAAAGTTTTCTTTAATCAGCGACTTGTGACCACTAGTTCTTAGAATGAAAGTTTTCGTGGAGATAACTTAAAATTATGTTTCCAGCGTCTGTCACGTTTCATCATGTCCAGTGCAGTGCGGAGAATATTTTTATTTAAGAGGGCTAAGTTTAATTAAACTATTGTTAGTAAACGGGGATTTGCATTAAAAATAAAGTGGTTATCTGCCTATTATTTATTGTAAATTTACCCAAATATAAAATTATTATAAAGTGGCTTTATTTTTTCTCATCAATTAACAGATTTTCAGGACTCATTAAAAATGTAGAAGTTAGTCCTGACTCAGTAATCCAATCAAAGACTTGAATCTACGTTTACATTTCAACACTAGTCTAACGAGTTTTGTAATGTGGTGGACGCCACGTGATCTAAATAAACAAATGAAATACATCTCGGATGAGACCGAGATAAAATCAATAATATTTACGAACTTCGTAAGCAGGGTCTAGTGGGACGTGCCGGCAAGGGTGCTAGCCTTCAACCTTACCCTAACACTGGTAACTCTCCTCTGGCCTCGAATACGAATCGTCACATAATGAGGCCGTGAAAAACACTCGCTCCTCTCAACTCCTCAGTCCGCAAGCCATCAGCTACAAAACGAATCGAACACGCAAACGCATACACTCAATTACAACTCCTAATCTTGTTGCGATAGAGACGATTTTCCTATCATTTCTGGTGAGTTACACTGGAGTAACACTTTTCTGAATCGCTGTTTGATATTCTGATAACATTTGTGAAATAATAGGAGATGCTCCGGTTCATGTGCGGAGACACTCATTTAACGTTTGGCAAAATTTTATGAAAATAGTTAGATGGCGCTTTGAGCACCGAATGACTGTGTTCATGACTTATAATCTCGTGACCCTTTATTTTGACGAGTCTCTCATAAGGCTAAAAGTTTCATAACTACGAGACATCTGACATGGGAGCACTTTGTGACTACGCTTCTATAATTTAAGTTTGAATTATTGCAGTAACGTTGAGAGAATACGTTATTTGAAAAATGTAGCAATATATTCATAAACTGTTTCTAGTTACTACGTTGAGTGCATATAAAGAAATACGTCGGTGTCTACGATTGAAACCGGTAATTTATGAAATTGTCAAAACTTTCGTATCTACGGACGCACATCGAGTTATGATAAAGTTCTGCTTTGTACTTACCATTGCGACAGTCTCTTTGTAAGGGTCGACATGTCTTATTATTATTCTAGTATTCCCTGCTGCAATAAATTTTATGTGACAGAAACAAGAACGAAGACAAGCAATTTCACTATTGCCAATCACCAATACAATAACTTCAATGCAACAATACCTACAACTCAACCAAAAATCTCCACAAGGAATATGATTTCTCAGCGAAAACCATATTCTGTGGGGTGTGCAGTAAATATTCATGAATACAGACGTGCAGTTTGGGTACAGTATTATATACGACCGTATAAGAAAGCGGTTGAATGCAAAGTGCACTCCAGAGAGACCAACCATCGATTCTTCGTCATTATCGATGCATGGCTGCTACAGTGAGGCTACAAATTTTTAAAGTTCCGTTGGTATAAATTTAAACCTTTTTTCATAATAATATTGAATTGTTATACCTTCGTGTATTTTTATAGGTGCACAAAAGTGGCATGAATTCAGCTATTTGGCACCAATTATTTTTTTGGCTACTTGGGAATACTAAAGAAAAGTAATAATTATACTGTTGAAATGACAACTGGCAAATAAACCCACACATTATCGAATAGTTTTGACGTACCTAATAATAAAATCGGAATCTTTGAGTTTATATTATTAACTACATATCTATACCTACCTATGTTGATCCAATACCAAAATGTTCGAAAGAAAAGAACATTCTAGATAAGAATCTAACTCGTTGACTAGAGATACCTTATAAGCTTGAACTTAATTGAAGATTTTATTTACAAATTAAGTTCCAAAAATAAGTATCTAATGTTTATCCATTCATTGTAATAAAGTTTTCACATTTAAATCAAAAGCCCATTTAGATTTAAATCCAAACATAGAACAATAACAAAACAATTGAAAGTTCAATTATCTTGGCTTTGTGCTATGACATCTTTATTTAATTTAAATTGTTATTAGCGGCATTAAGTTCGTGTTATTGCAAGATGAGCTTTAACTCTTGAATCCCGCGTAATGAGACACAATGATTATTGATTGTGCCCCGCTGGATATCGCAACCTCGGGACTCAAAGAGTTAAAAGTACCTAATGCTTTTTTGTTTATTTAACTTTATTTATTTTATTATTTATGTACACACAGTAAAACAGATACAGATACCTACGGTATATTAGTATTGAGTACAAAGGTACTGCTTATACTTACTACTTACTTTATTAATATTATTGTTTACTTTTTCTATTAAATTCGTTTAAGTATATTACTTTTACTCAAATCTCGTCTCAATAAAAGTATTGATAGCGTTAATATCCTATAATCTTCTTGGTACTGACACGCTCGATAGATGGCAAGATTTATTAAGACCTTACCGTACCTCGGAAAGTACGTTAAGCCGTTGGTCCCGGCTGTCATTCGTAGATCTTTGACAGTCGTTACGGGTCGTCAGAAACCCGAAAGTCTGACAAGAAACATAGAACAATCAGATAGTTGCAAGCCTTACTTCCAGAAACATAACATTCTTACCTTAATTAGTATTTATATTTCAGAATTCTGTAAACTAGTCCGCAAATATCCAGAATCTTACAAGACGCGGGACACATACAAACAAAATGGGATCCCTTCTTTTCGCATAATGTTCTTTGTCCTAATATACTTCGGCATAACGATTTTGGCACAATTTGTTTTGGCATAATAATACTTCGGCATAATTTTTTTAGGCATACATTTTATGTTGGCATAATCATCTTAAAGACTAATTTGTTTTGGCATAAATTTGATTCGCATAACGTTAGTAGGCCTAATTACTATTAGCATAATATTGTTGGTTAAAAATGTAATATGCTGTGCAACAAAAGTTAGTGATAGAACCGAATTGCTGCAAAACCGACTCCACGTAGTCTTGTTTGTCCTACCCCTAGAGTGTAATTTAAAATCGCGTAGGCGCGTAGGGGCGAGGCGGCCCGCGGGCTGAGGAGCAGGCGGCTGCGAGCGAGCCGCCGCGGCTGAGGCTGGCCGGCGAAGCCGGCCAACAAGCCGAAGCTTCGGTGGTGAGCGAAAGCCGTCTGCGACCATTAGCACGCGTGGGGCCGCCGGAGGCCCGCAGCGCCGGAGCCGTGACAGAAACCCTGCCTGCTGCATGCTGCATGCTTGCTTGCATGCTGTATGCTTGCTTGTTTGCTGTATGCTTGCTTGCATGCTTGCTTGCATGCTTGCTTGCTTGCTTGCATGCTGTATGCTTGCTTGCATGCTGTATGCTTGCTTGCTTCATGCTTCCTACAGCGAAAAAAAAAACCCACAAAATTGTTCATAAAAAAGTTATGCTTTAAAACTTTATGCTTTAGAATATTATGCTTAATCATTATTATGGTTAGAGAAATTATGCTTAAAAAAATTATGCGTAAGCTGTTATGCGTAATTATATTATGCGAAAATATAATTATGCCAAACAAAATTATGCTAACTTATATTAGGTCTTACAATTTTATGCAAATGGATAGGGAACCAAACAAAATATTCGGAGCCCTCCCGCCTTAAACTGCACTCTTCTAGTCCATATTCTATGTCAATAAAAATATATAATAAATTACCAGCAAAATGAAACAAGAAAACAAAACCAATATATTTTAAATACTTAAATTAAAACATTTCTTAATTAATAAAATTTATTACACAATAGATGAATATCTAACGGATAATTTAAATATTGTTTTTATTTATTTCATTTATTTATAGTTAATATATAAATAAAATAAACACAACAACATATAAATAAATAGATAAAACTGTTTACCAGATAAGTAAAACTTACAAAAATAAATTAGTTAAAATACATAAGCATACTAGCTGTTGCCCGCGACCTCGTCTGCGATCCAAGATGAAAAGTAGATTATGTCCTCACCCAGGTTATGGTGGCTATCTGTGTGCCAAATTTCCTCCAAATCCGTTCAGCCGTTTTGGCGTGAACCCGTAACAAACAAACAAACTTACTTTCGCATTTATAATATTAGTTAGGATTAAATATTAATTTAAATATGTAACTATATTCAATATACTAATTGCAATTCAAAATATTTAAGCGAATAAGTAAATAAGCAATATTAATATATAATTTAATACAAGAACTAAATAAATAGATTGACTTACATATATTAAATTCAGAGAATAAATAAACGAGTGATAATAAATAACATCTAATACTATCGTAAAAAACAGATAAATAGGAAATAATTTAAATATTTAGTAATAAGAATAAATCATAAAAGCGCTCTTCCTCTCAACTACTTATTTAAAATTTAGCTGTGGCCGACAGGGTCCATAATTGTTTAAGGACCCTATTTCTTAATATTTATACCACCTGTATGTGTACAATTGCAATAAAGATAAATTGAATTCAATTGAATTCAAAGATAATTAATATTAGCAGTTAAGATTTTTATTATTGTGTTAGAGATATTTATTCACCGTTTTAGGTTTATTGGGTAACATTATAGAGCTAGAATGTTGTTAACATTGCAATTGGTTTTTAACCGTTTTAATTAAAGTAAATAAATAAATAATCATTCATTCAAATACAATTAAGGCGTCACTGACTAGTGTCAAAATTAAAATCTCCTAACAAAACTCTATCACAAATTACAATACATTCTATCAAATTACAAAAAAAAAACAAAATAAAATGATTTCACATAAAATCTATATGGGCACTTATGAAACGTCAGAAGCTAGGTGCACAGTTCCAATTGGTCGTTTCCTATGGAAAAGAACCAGCAAGAAACTCCACGGTTACTCTTTTAAAAATAAGTGGCTTTCACAATGTTTTCAAATTACAGTGTTAATAGGTATGGGAGGACAGTGTAGGCCTGTCAAAAAGTAACAGGTACTCAACTACTTACGAATCTATAGTCTACAAGTTAGGCCTACAACGTTCTCACATTCACAAAATATAGAAGAATCTTTATAAAAGATAAATAAAATAATAAAAATATAAGCCTATTTAAACCAAAAGACATGATTGCCATTACAGCTGTAACAAATCTGAATCAAAATCCATTATTTCGATGTCTTAATAATCAGCAGGCGTCAGTAGGAACCCTACAATGAGCAGGGGTCAATAACAAAACGATCAGAACTCAATTACAGCTATGCCCAACGATTGTCTATTATGCCGCAGCGGCGGTTGATTTGAAAACCTAAATGATATTGTGGACCCTTTCTTACAGGAACGGGCAGATGCCATTGACGTTAATTGCTGTAGTACTGACCGAGATAGTTTTGGTTTTGCCAGATTTAGACATTAAAGTGGTTATTGCCTTCAAATCGGAGGATAATTTTGTGTTATGGTACTGGGAAAACAGCCGGTCTTTTTAGTAAAAATCTCACTGAGAAAACTTCGTTGACATGAGCTGTCATTCTACCAGATGTTAGGGATTGATACTGTTGACAGCTCACATCGCTTAAGTTTTCACATGCATGTTATTTATTTACATCGTAAATTAAAATCAAAATATAGCCACAAATTCTTGGCAGTTTAAGGATGATATTGAGACACTGATCTTAAATATATGTATTAAACTTCTTCAAACTCAAACTCAAAGCATTTAAACCATTTAAATGCACTTTTGAGTTGTCAAAGAGTCGGTCAATTAGTCAGTGTTGAAGCTAGTTGCCCATTCCAAAACGTTAATCTCTATGAAGAAGAACGGGCAAGAAACTTCAAGGACACTCTTTTTAAATCAAGATATTATAAAAGGCTGGGTATCCGTCTTTGACACACAGGCAGTTGTTGACAAAAATAATAACTTGTGAATGTTATTATATTATTTAATTCTTGACCGGTTTGTATCTGAGAATTTTACAAATATATACCACCACCGACCAACAAATAGGCGCCATCATCGACCATAATTCAGATCCGGCTCGAAGGACCAATGTTGGGGACGTAGAATAAAATTATTGGTGAATGATGTGTACGAACAATACTTGCAATTTTTTATCCATGTTGAAAAGGACTAATCAGTAGATACTTACTTCAACTGTTTTAATTTACCCACACAAAACCGTGAGTTATTGATACTTTAAAACCGCAGTACCATCACACACTTTCTTATACATTTTTAGGTATTCATTATAATATGGATCTAAGTAGTGATTAGAATCATGAAGTGTTTAGTGCAAATAAGTAATCATGTAGTCACGTAATAATGTAAGTTGTCAAGGAAGAGGAGGTCTGCCATACAGTGACACAGTGATTACCAGTACCAACTGGTGGACTGTGTGATTTAACCACAGACAACCAGTGTCTGTAATGTAACAACTGAGGCATCACCTTGTTACGTGGTCGCAATTTTTTTTATTTTATAACACCTTGAAATAAAACAGGGAAAAAATGTGCAAAGAAATAGAAAGAAAATAAAAATGGGAAATGGGCAGATGTGAGGGGAAACGCCGGGAGAGGACGCTCTAGGAAGACATATAGTGACCTTATTGGTGATGTTCTTCAGAAAGGTCAGGTGCGTAGTACTCGCAACCGGCGTGCGTGTATGACCAGATGTATGATCGTAAACGAGGCAAAAGGAGTATGTAAGGATCGTACCAGGTGGCGTTCTGTAGTGTCTGCCTACCCCCATGGGAAGAAGGTGTGAGTTTATGTATGTATTTATGTGTAAAAAATGTATATATGAATATATGTATATATCTGTGTGTGTGTATCTATAATAGGACATTTAAGAGATCGCAATAAGCGATAAGGCCGCCAATTGTATGTTTTGTAATGTATAACTTATTTTTATGTTATGTATAATTTGTTGTACAATAAAGTATATTTAAATAAATATTCATTCGTTACAATTGAATATAATTATTAATTACATAGCTCTACTATCTTTCTCTTACATTTCGCTGTATCCAATATGTCTCGTACCTTGTAGAATATGAGCATAAAAGCGGAAAAACTCCTTCAAAATATTAGGTCTTTACCTATGAAATTGCCGTTCTGCAGTACTGGCCATTTCAAATCAAAATAATTTTTGTTTGGCTATGAATTCTAATTTCAAATTAATTTTATTTTAAAAACATGGATTTTTTTTTCTAAAAGTAGTCATTTCTTTATTGATTAGTGTTACATTTTCATCGCATTTCAATCTTTTTCGTCATCATGGATACGTTAAAAATTCGAGTAATTATGGAATATGAGTACCGTCGTGGCAGCAACGCGGCACAAGCGGCACGCAACATCAACGACGTTTACGGAGCTAACTCTACAAACCAACGCACCACCTGTTATTGGTTTGCTCGCTTCCGTTCTGGAAATTTCGACCTGAAAAATGAACCTCGCGGTCGTCCGAAGACTTTGGTCGACAATGACGAATTAAAGGCGATTGTGGAAGCTGATGATACACAATCTACGGCTGAATTAGCAGCAGCTTTCGACGTTAGCGTCAAAACAATATTGGTCCATTTGCGTCAAATTGGCAAGGTAAAAAAGCTTGACAAATGGGTGCCCCACGAACTCAATGATCGCCAGCGCGAAGTACGCGTCGAGACGTGCCTTGCACTGCTCAACAGACACACAAATGAAGGAATTTTGAACCGCATTGTTACCTGCGATGAAAAATGGATTCTGTTTGATAACCGTAAGCGCTCAGCAAGTTGGTTGGATCCTGGTTCAGCACCTAAACAATGCCCTAAACGAAAACTTACCCCTAGAAAAGTGATGGTCACTGTTTGGTGGTCTAGCGCCGGTGTGATTCATCACAGCTTCTTACCAAACGGGGTGAGCATTACTGCAGATGTGTACTGTGAAGAACTGAACACAATGATGGAGAAGCTGGCGCATCTCCAACCAGCATTGGTCAATCGCTCGTCTCCGCTGCTCCTGCACGACAACGCGCGTCCTCATACTGCACAGCAGACGGTCTCCAAGTTGCAAGAACTGGGGTTGGAAGCTCTCCGTCATCCGCCCTACTCACCAGACCTTGCGCCTACAGACTACTACTTTTTCCAGAATTTGGATAACTTCTTGGCGGGAAAAAAATTTAATACCCGAGAGGCAGTACAAAATGCCTTTGAAGAATTTGTTGCCTCCCGTCCAGCTGATTTCTTTAAGAAGGGCATCAATAAACTGCCACTGCGATGGCAAAGATGCATTGATTGCATGGGTGATTACTTCGATTAATACAAAGAAAAAATTCATGAAAAAAATTCGTTTAAATTTTTTCATACAAAACGGCAATTTCATAGGTAAAGACCTATTATGACGTCATCGATCCACCCATCCATATCCATACTAATATTATAAATACGAAAGAGACTCTGTCTGTCTCTTACCTTTTTACGCCTAAACCACTAAACCGATTGTTATAAAATTTGACAGATAGGTATTGGGATCAGCACGTGTAGCACGACCACCATAGACACGGGTTTTATCGACGGAAAAACAGCCAAAATGACAGATTGTTGACAGATTTCTAAATATTTTTTTCTACAATCTGTTATTTTGTCTATTCTCCCGTCGACAAAACCCATTTCTATGGTGCTCATGCTACACGTGCTGGAGAAAGACATAATCTACTTTTCATTCTAGATATTTTTAGATATTAAATAACGATAAAATACACGCAGACGAAACAACAGCTAATATGAACATAAAATTCCTTCAAAACAGGACTTCATAAATATAGCACCATTATTTCTTTAAACATTGAAGCAAAAACGCTTGTTTGTTATCATGGGAACAAGTTTCATAGTACGTGCGCCTTCAGGACCAACTGTTCCTCGTGGAACAGGGGATTAGAGACGTGACTACATACCCCTTTCACTTTCTGTATCGCCTTTATAATAATAGGTACCTATTCTAAGTTTTAAAGTCGCTTAAACGATTAGTTCGATGTTTAGCGAAACATTTATAACAATAGGGATATATTTAACTGATCCACTGAAAACTTATTGACCTTTTATTAAGGCACTTTTCAAAATTAATGAACCTCTAAAAACCATTTTTCGCTTCTAATCAAGCACAGTATTTTATAAGAGCCTCTTTTTATTTTTCTTGCCTTTTCTCATAGTTGGTCGCAATAACTAAGCTAGGGCAACCCAACCAAATGACAGCTTTTATATAGAAAATATATCAAACCGCCATATTTATTCTTGTGTGACGATTGAACAATCGACCTTAAATCGATAAAAGGGTGGAATATCCTTTCAACGTTGTCTCTGAGGTGTTCAGACTACAAAGGTAGTCCGCATTGTGTTGCAGACGTCTAAAAGCAGTTGTAAGCTTTATAGAGGTTTGAGGAACACGGTGTAAAGTTCGCTCATACCTCCATAGAAAAGGGAGGATCCTCCAACTAGATGGGTGTTGTGACTCGTGGGCAACTGCCCGACGATTGATGTCTATGCTAGTTGCGCGGTAAACTCTGCTTGCGCGATGCAGGATATTGCGTAACGTCAATGTGACACGTAGCTGACATGTGGCGTTGTAGATGCCGCTACAGCTTTAGGAAGTATTTAATCTACACATTTAAGTATTTAAGCGAACAGTTGAAGTGTCAGGTAGACAGAGAGTCAAATGTGGGGGCCCCACTTAGGATAGATTTTATCTCCGTACAATGCTTTATGCAGTTCATTATAGGTAGGGCTTAGAACTTAAGTTAATGCAGTCATATAAGATTTTTTTTTGTTCCAACGAAGCCGGCTTTTCATTAAAATCACAAAGTGGAAAACTGTTATTTATATTTATCATACGAAACACCCATTAACAAAAACCGTGTGCGAGCAACAACTTTCCAATTGAATAGCAACAAAAACTGCTATAATGGTCGAGTGTCTGAAAAGTTATTTCAGAAATTACCCCCAGCTGGTAGGTCATGTGTATAGTTTTTGCCGGATTTTGGTGCCGCCACAAATCTGTTGTATTAGTAAAGCAATTTGTCCTGGGTCTGCTCGCCGCCCGCGAACTTTTCTAATCTAAACTGTTGGCCCCGCGTTCAATCTTCGTGAAAACTCGTTCGCAGTCGTACGAACGAGAGTATAGATTTGCGACTAAGAACTTATGATTTTATATCATCGATAATGGTAGTATTTTCCTTATAAATAGGTACCTACTTGTGCATGTACCTACGTAGTAACACGAATAAAAATATTGAAAATATCTATACCTACACATTTATACATATGTCGGAAATACGTTAAATCAATAGTTTGACTTTGACTAATCGGGACGCTAGCGCCACCAGGTGGCGCTCGGCAGAGTCTATAACAGAACGCTTGGAGTAAAAACAGAGTTTGTTGTTGGCGGTTAAGCAGTGAACACGTTTAAAAACTGTCGCGCGATCTGAATAGTTGTGTCGTGTAAAGGCTCCCACAGACAGGCTCGACGCGACAGCGCTACACAAAGTCGCCGCTCGTCGCGCGACGTGTACCTACAGTGTGTGATTCGCTAGTGTAATTAATTTGATTGTAAATTATAATTTGATTTGAACTGCAAACGGTTTTTCTATTGCGCAATAACCAACATTTCCCATAGTACGCCCATAGTAGTTAAAATATGGCTGACGATAACGAGAGAGACGTACCTTCTCCGTCACATGTAATAAAATAGTAACGAAGTCAAAACTTGTATGTATTTTTTACAAAAAGTAATTGCTGCGAGGTGAATGAATGAATGAGTCTGATGCCGAAAATATAATTTTTTGAATTTTTGTCTGTTTGTCTGGATGTATGTTCTGGATTGATGAAAAATGACTGAATGAATTTGAAGGACATTTGGCTCACAGATACTTTATAACCTACATAGATTCACGTGTACGGTACTTTTAATCCTGGTAGAACGTTCCCGTGGGATATTTTTTGACATCCACGCAAGCGCAGCCGGGGTAAAAGATAGTTATTAATATTATAGGCGTACCAACAGCAAAAACAAAACGGAAACAAAATCTTAATCCATCTAGAATTCGTGATTTCAGGTACTTTTTTCACTACCTACTTATAAAGGTAAACAAAATAATCTCTTACAAATAAAATAAAATACCGGCTATTTCTTGTTATAATATCTTGTTTTCATTACATACAATATCAATAAAGATGGCCACCCAGAAATTCTATTGACACCACGTTTAAGCGCGTCTCCACCAAATTAGCAACGTTTCTTTTAATGGCCAATTAATAACCTCTTTAAGAAATTGTTGTTTTCATGACGAATCATCTATCTTTGACGTGCGTGTTGACCGAAGACGAAGCAAAAGGAGAATGTAAGGATCGTAGCAGGTGGCGTTCTGTAGTTTCTGCCCACACCCAAGGGAAGAAGGCGTGAGTTTATGTATGTATATTGTATGACATCTAGCCTTTTAAGTTAAGTATGTATGTAGTATTTTTTCCGATAAAATATAAGTTGGTTTTTTTAGAACACTTTTGAATCGCGTGTGAATACCCAGAATCTTTAACGACGTTCAGATATTTGTTGTTTGAAATAAAACTCCACGTCTACTGTTTTTATGCCAAGGTAAAAGGCAATCAATTAAGAATTCGTAGCACCTAAATCTTATTCAGGTAAGTACTTGACTTCTTTTGATTTCAAGTAAATAACGTACCTATTTTTAATACGACCTCTGTTTAGAGGTTTTTCTCCACGATTAAGTATGTAAGTTAACTGCGTGCCCCCCGACTCGAATTTTGCAGTCACAAAGAATATCAACATTTCCACGCCTTAAATAAAAATACAAAAGCGGAAAAAACATGATCCAAAAAGTTTTAATGCACAGATTTGTCATTCAAACATAGAGTGATTCGTAAACCTAGTAGCACAAAGGATGCACCATGCAACATGCATTTCTTACGCGACCAGGAATTTACAATGCCCACAGTGAGCCAACTCGACGTTCTTTTATATTTGTTAGAAACACCATTTTTTATACTTTTCGGGCCAGAAAATAGACGAAATCCTATGAGAGTGCTGAGAGGAGTCGTCAATTTATGGTGAATGTTCTTCATGTGCTGACAGTAATATGTGTAGGTACACATGGTGACATCAACATCATCATACAGCTGACCTGATAACGAAACAGCTGGTATGATGAATTGACAATACTGAGCCCTGACCTCCAGAAGACCACTTCCTACCACTTCCTACCATCGACAATCATAGAAGTTAGTGTCATAGCAAAAATACTTATTATAGACAGAGGTGCATTAAGACCTGTTACTGGCCTCGTCAGATAACGGAAGTAAGGTGAGGGAACATAAATATATCGGAAAATTGCCTTTAATTAATATCTCAATCAATCAACAAGTTATTTACAAAATCAAGTACGTAGATGATTAGCCAAAGCTTAATATCTTATGCACCACACGGCTTATCATCCATCATCTGATAGCCATATTATAACTGACTAGCTTCTACCCACGACAACATCTGCGTGAAATTTCCTGTTCCCCTACCCACCCCGTCGCATCGCATCACCTGCCCGCGCTATCACTTCGTTTTCGCATAGCGTTCTTTCGGACTTCTTTTCTTTTTGCTCGGCTCCCCAAAGGTCATAGCGTGATGTTATAATCTATAGACTTCGTCAAAATTTTATCTAACAAATGCTAAAAGAATTTTCCAAATCTGACCAGTAGTTCCAGAGACTACCCCCTATATACAGACTTACAAACAAACAAATTTTATACTATTAAACTTGTAATTTATTTATAATACATAAATATTAGTATAGACTAAAGATAATATTCAGAACCTACTGCGCATTTATGAGGATAATGATTGAACAAGACCCATTGTAATCTTTAGCCTTTTATCTATAGAATGTGATTGATGTTCAGTACGTAAAATATTAGTGTACATGGCATTGATTAAGCGACTGCATTTCATGATGAATCAGTCGTATTATCACTGTAAAAATTTACCTATGTTATGTAAAATTTTAAAAATTTATGTTTTCTGTAATTACAATCAATATTTTTTTACAACATACAAATGAGATAATGGACTAACAATCAACCAAGACATTCAACCTTTAAAAGCTTACGATAAATCGTAAAAACTGCGCAGATTAGAAAATATTCAATAGTTACCCAAGTGATCCGCGACAGAACCAAGGTAACCGACATAGCCCAAAGACTAAGCAAGATGAAGTAGCAATGGGCTGGTCACATCTCTCGGGAAACCGACAATCGATGGGGAAAACGAGTTCTAGAGTGGAGACCGCATTTAGGCAAACATAGTGTGGGATGCCCGCCGCGCGCCGACTAGGTGGAGTGACGACTTGCAAAAGGCGGCTGGCAGAGACTGGATGAGGAGAGCCGAAGATCGGTCTCTGTGGCGTTCCTAGGAGAGGCAAGTTAAGACCAAGTTAAGACCTAATGCAATCCATCCAGCATCGAACACATAAGCCTCCATGAAAAAAAAACAATCATATTCAGGTGAAAATATTAAAAGACCCTGCAAGAACAGATTTCATTTTCTCCTTTAGCATCAGCACCGGCTTACTACGAAAAACGGTTGGAGTCACAGAGTGCATAATCACACTTGATCGTTTGCCAGTGAGAGGTACGACACACTATTTCGGCTTTTCAGCCTTTGTGACACAAGGATGTTGTCAGTAAAGGGTGTCGGGTGTCAAAGATTATTTTGGCTCTTTCGCTGGAGCTTGCCACCGCACTGCGAACTTCTGGTGGCGCTATTCCCGCTAGCGAATACAACAAAATGATATTATGCTTGCATAGATGTAATCACTATTTTTGACAAGAATCTTTGAATAATAGTATATTACTGCCGCGGTCTGTAATGACTGGGTTGCTAGCAGTGCTGATGATGGCCGAAAGCGCAGCGTAGCGCAGCTCCAGGTCAACACTACGCTGTCAGCATTGCAGCCCTTGATAGACAAGCTTAAATAAAGGCCGAGACCGAAGATCGAGGCCTTTATATAATAGCGCGAATAGCAAAGGCTTCAATGATGACCAAGCTTGAAGGCCGAGAGCGTTGCTAAGCTAAGCTCGAGGCCAGCAACGCAGTCATTGCAGACCAAAGCTTGTATAGAGCTTTACTAAAACAATGCGAGTAATTTAGATAAAACCATCTTAGATAGTAATAATTTATTTAAAGTAACAATTATTGTTAAAAGTTTTGTTACTAAAATTCAGGACCGCTTTTCCAGGGTTTATATTACTTATAGTTTGTGATAATCCTAGTGCGGTGTTTGATTGTTCGATCATTTCTTCATCACGGATTTCCATCTCTCCAGCGGTTGATGGTTCAAAAGGCTCTTGTGCAGATTTGGAAGCTTCTTGGTGAGACGTTGTTGGTTTCGTACTTTTGCTGATTTATTTTGTGATCTTACTTTTATTTTCGACTGATTCTTCTATGTAACTTTCGGCCACTCAGTCAGATTTCTATCCGCCATGCCGTTTGAGTGTTAGTATGTTGGCCCCAGTATCAGCTAGCAAAGTGGCTGATGACCGCCGGAAACAATGACCCGTAAATTGCTCTGGATTGAGTATGTCTCAATTTTTTTGAGCATTTCTGCAATGTTGTGCCTTCCCATTACTTGTTTTGTGCCTTTGCAGTTTTTATAATTGAGAAAAAATCTGGTTGCTTTTACATCAACGGGACGAAGTGATATTGATATTTTTGTACCACTGCAAATGAGGTGACACGGACGACGAAGGTTCGATCTATCTTGGTTTTAGTGTCACGAAGAGTAATCATCATGACATCGTTGTGAGTTTTTATATTATTATCATATACTGTGATATTTGCAATTTCGATACATCTACATGCACCGTAAATGCCGAAAATAACAACCACATGCAACAAAAAACATTATTTATAGGTATTTATTAGGACCTACTGATTTTTCTTAGAGGTTAAGAATGCACTCAAGTTATAGATACTTACTTTCAGCGCCAAGTACTCAGAGTCGGGGTCTTCCTTTATAATACTTTTCCACATTTTATTCTGTCAAGACTTTTAATTTTTTACACTTATATCCGTTTGACTGTCTTTTCAGCATACCCGGACTCCGGTTGTCATAGTCTTTTATGTTTCATCAAAACCGTGCACTTTAGCATGGAGTAAGTACTCCAGAGAGATGAGGGCTTCATTTTCTTTGAAAGGTCGGTAAAATAAGCTAGAAAAACGTTTTCCGATAAAGATTTTGACCTTCTGTCGATTTTCCATTGCGCAAAGTTTTCGTAGGCAAATTGTATTTTTCCTTTGACTTCGGTGGCAATAAATTTTCAATCACTAATTTCGCTTCCTTTTGAATGTCTGGCGGTGTAAAACACATTGAATTGGAGGATTCGTCGCTTGAAGAGTTTATTTTTACAATTTTATGTTGAATATCACGAAAATTTATGGAAAACAATATGAAGAATTGCAAACATTTTCACTACGCCACATTTTTTGTTTCTTTCTCGCGGTTTTTTTTTACTAGGCAATGATGATTGTAGTGCCTGTACCTATACAGCCAAATTCTAACTTAAATCTTTTTGCATCTGACAATTTTTAAAACAAAACTCGACAATAACGGATTTTGAAATTGCTGGTGGCTGAAACTCACCAGCAAATAAATTCCATACAACTTTGCTGGCGGCTATTCAAGTAGCGCGGAAAGGTCGACTTTGCCAAAAGAAAATTGTCAAAATAATGACCACATTACAAGCATTTTTTTAAATACCTAAGCTTTCTCTTCTGAGCGTGTCGATCCCAATCTAAATAACAAGTTAACTAGCTTAGTCCTGACAGGTGTGGCGGGGTGGAAGTTCCAGGCTCACGTCTTTGGAGCCCGTAATTTGGTATTGGTATTAATAAAACAAATCATATGAAGTATTATATTTTTATCGTTCACTTTATACATACGTATGTACGTTTATAACTACTACCTTCAAAATACTTGATGGATAAACTGAATAACTAATAGATTTCCAAAAACAAGTTATAAAACCGAATATTCCATAAGTTTGCAGTTCTGAAAGGTGGTACAAAAAAAATCGTCGGTTTTGTTTGAGTCTGATTTTCCACGGTGCACATTTGCAGGTCGTAGAGGCACCCGGAACGCAATTGTTCTTCAAATTAGCGAGTTGTTCGTTAACGAGCGTTTTTCTACCCTCCCTTTTGCCGGTCGAGTGTCGTACTCTTTGGCTAGCAATTCTTTTTTGTGTAATTGCCATTACTTTGTGTTCCTGATCTTGGGGATGGAAAAGAGTTATTCACAAATGTCTTACAACTAAAAGTATTTTAACGGCTTCTCACTTCATTGATAAGAAAAAGTTGGATTAGCTAAAGTAGGTGGCATTTTTTTTATTTTGTGAAATAAAAAAACAATAACAAACAAATTGGCAGTTCAATTTGAATTAATTCTAATTTCGAATCGAATGGCGGCCATGTTGCTGTGAATACGTCGCCCGCCGCCGCCGCCCTAAAGCCGAAGTCGCGTGCGTCCGGGCCTCCGCCGTGCGCCCTCTGTTCAGCATCTTACAACTTATGTGCTTGGTATTCCAAAAAGTGCAGTGCTTAAAGTGAATGGTTGAATCAGGCAAAATGATATTATAACAATAATAAAATTCAATACGTTTTTAGTGAAATTCAATGGAAATACCTAGTTCAATTTGAATAAATTCAAATTCCGAATGGAATAGTGGCCTTGTGGTGAATGCGCCGCCGATTTCCTAGTTCAGTCTCTTGCTAGTCTTGCGACGTAATTATGTGTTTGTTATTCCAAGAAAATCAGTGCTGAGTGTGAGTTAATTTGCGCTCCATACGGTGTCGTGCACCCAGCAGGCACAAGCACATTGGTTGAACAGACACGTACCGGACGCGGTTTGGTGCTATATTAGTGTGACCGAGGCATGACTGGGTAAGCAGTTTTTGAAGTGAAAACTTCTTTGCTCTTTTTCTGAACAGTGAATGAAAGTGAACCATCACGCTCGGGTCGGTGACGCTAAATCGGGTACACTTGGCTCCAGACATAAGTTCATATAGTATAGTAACTATAAAGCATAAGTTTTCAATTCTACCATGAGGTCATAAGCGCACAGCCCCTTCTTTTACTTCTTGGTCAGTCATTCAATCATTTGTATTTTACTGCAGCAGTGGAAATCTTAATATCATTCTTATGGTCATTGGAATTCTATGTTAAGTTGCGACAAAAGCTAGTAATCATGCGGCAAAAAGATGTATTCACAGTCATACAAAAACAGTGGATCACTAAACATAAATTTGTACTACCCATAATGTACACACAACGACAATATCAATCACAGAAGTAAATGTACATCTTCTAAACGTAGTATAACGAGCTGGGAAAACTTAAGGTCCTCCAGGGAAATCAGGTTGATCGCAGATAACACCAGCCATCAGGTAGAAACTCGTAAATATCTTTGTTACAGATGTACCTATAACGTTGTGCTGCTATAAATTTTATGGAATGGAGACTGTTCACCGTTATCTAGTTGGTTTGTCTTTTCTTTTGAGAAAACAAAGAGAATAATGCACACAATAACTTTTAATTTCTGTAAACTTTAAAGTTATGTGATTTTATGCTTTCTATATTTTTTTAAAGATATAAAAAAGTAAGTCAAAGATTCATCATAACATAATAACGCCGGTTACATAGGACAAGCGTTCTAAACTGTTTTCGTTCTAAAAGAGGGCAGTGGGGTCCAGTGGTAACAGCCGCGACTTACGAGTTGTAGGTCGTAGTTTCGAACCCAGGCAGGCGCTTTACTTTCTGTAAATTATTTTATCACCACTGCTCTCAAAATGGTAAAGGAAAATATCGTGAGGATACCCCGCATGTCCTAGACCCAAACATTTTAAGACGTGTCATTTACCAACCCGCACTGGGCCCGCGTGGTGGATTACGGCCCACTCCCTCTCACCAAGATGAGGCCCGTGTCCCAGCAGTGGGAACATTATAGGCTGATTATGTATTATGTAAGCAGTCTTTTGTTTTTGACAGATTTTGTGTTCTTTATTTAAATATAAGTTGAAAACAAAACGGATAAATTATTTTGTCCATTTTAAATGCTTCGTCAGTACAATCGTTGGATAAGTCGATTTACTCCGAATAAAATGCTTTTTTGGCTAAATACATTCGGCTCTCAGAAAAAAGACCATTAAGTTTTACCTTATACCTGACTACCTGTACCTCGTCGAAGCGACAAGATTGGTAATTCGTGAATGAACAGAGACTAATGCGTATTGACCGGACGAATACGCGTTTTTTTTGCTCTGTACGGGATTAATTCAGCCTTTTGCTAGGATTCGGGATTCGAATAGTATGGCAGTCGTAAAAGTCGAGTTGACCTCGTCAGACACTAGCTTACCAGTAGCTTACTAACTAAGATATTACTAAAATACTACTTTATTCAGTTGCAAAAAAATAATAAAGAAAATTTTGCAAAACTTTGGCTATGATTACTCGGAACACATAAATAAATATCCTGACCTGACACTGAATCAAACGATACACAATGGGAACTGACTCACACATACACACACAGTCCCATCATATTACTCAAACATACCATAAATATTATTCAACACCTGAAATCACAGAATTCGTACCCTAGTTTGGGGCTCACTGGTAAATAATACTTTGTAACCTAGCTATATATTTTAAGAAAGAAAGAAAATAAAGAAAAATTGTTTATTCGGCACAAACAAGACACATATTACAAAAAAATAGACAAAATACATAGGTACACTAATAAAAAGTAGCCAAAAGATCCTCATGTTTTTTGAACTTGGTGTTAACTTGTAAACTTGCTTACTGTATTATCTGGACGGTAAACTTATTTCTATTTTGTATTCAAGCAAAGCCAATTTGTTCAACCTTGGTGATTATGAAACTATTAAACTTTTTTACAAATAAATCAACTTCATTCCAAAATAATAAAAAACGATAATAAAAAATAATAAAAAAAAAATTATAATAAAAAAAAAAGTTTATTCAATTACAAAAGACATTTAGACACACTAATGTTGGAGATCACCTTTTAGGCAAGGAATTGCTTGTGTTAGGAGACTCCGCGCTTCCACTTATACTTATCTTATGCAATTGAATGTAGACAATGTAAACATGCAGAAATATTTAATAAATGGGTAACTTAAAATTATACAATAATGAATGATTTGCAAATGAATGAGCTTTATGCATAGAAAAGGGCCAAGTCGCGCGTATACGTGTGATTATGTGTGAGTATGGGTGAGAGTGTAAAGAGTGAGTGTTTGTATTTTCGTTTTTTGCCACCGACTTCCGAAATGAAGGTAATTTTTCACTTATTTTGCGTTTTTTTTTTTTGAAGGCTGTTGATTTTTTTGTAAAAATGTTTTTATTTTTCACTTTTTAGTTGTGGTACTTACCCCACACAAATTCGTATACCATTACTTGATATGTAAATAACAGTGATAGGAAATTATTATAACATCATCAATATAAACTAATATGAAAAAATACGCAATATTAAGGTTAACTCAAAAACTCCTGGTCAGAACTTGATCAAATTTATATGCGACCACATGAAAAGCACCAGCTTTTAAATAAAAAAAATATCATCCAAATCGGTTTACCTAAAAAAAGTTCTGAGCTAACACGCATTAAAAAAAAAATACAGTCGAATTGAAAACCTCCTCCTTTTTTTGAAGTCGGTTAGAAATACTAATAACGCCTTTACACTTAAGGTCTCCTCGTAGGTACCTATCATGCAAACATGGCCGATTTCTGTCGGCTTCTAATTAGGTTACGTTTTTATTAGTAGGATTCCCACCACGATCAGAAAGCCTATCATAGTCCAGTGCTCAAACTCAAAGCATTTATTTCAAATAAACTAATTACAGACACTTTTCAATATCAGAAAGATGAAGCTAGTTGGCATTCCAGAGAGTCGTAGGTACCTATGGATAAGAACGGACAAGAAACTCCACGGACACTCATTTAAATCAAAATATGATTACAAAATATTACATCATCCATGTTGAAATTATGCATGTGAGAACGATGCAGAACGTTAAAAGTGCCCGCAATAAAAAGACAAAAACAATTCAAATATTAAATTAAATTAAAATAAGCCGTGGCAGTTGAGAGACCAGTCCCTACTGACGACGCTTGTTCACGGCCATGACGCATGGATTAGCACCATTCAGCTCAACCATTTAAAGGGAACTTAATCACCACCATCAGCTAGACATTAGAGTGAGCATGACATACTCTCAGCCGCCAGGGCACATTTAAGTAAATGGAAGACGTACCCAGTAAATGGTAGCGTTATAGTATAAACTTAGTACTCACACTTGTGCTAATACAATTATAAAATACTAAAAGATTGAATTTATACAATGCAAAGATAGTTTTTAAAATCTTCAGCAGCTCCAACAGTAGTTTCAAATGCTAATCGATTAGTTTATGCTGAATATCTACCTCACTATAAATGCTGTTATGGCTATATTTCCATAAGCACCACGCTTTGCATAATGGTTTCAGTTCACAGGTACCTACCCAATAAAATTTTTAGACACCCACGATAATAGCCAGGCAATACCTGATCCAGCACCATCTTTCACGATAGCTTTCATATTCAGTCGTCCCGCGTTCCCTTCGTCAAAAATATTAAACCGCCGGTGATATACGACACATTACGACGTTCGTTATGACGTCACAATACTTAAGTCGTAAGTCCAATGTGACAGTTACTTACCACCAAACAAATTACGAGCAGAAGTATTAGCAATTTTGTAGTCTGCTTAACTAAATTTCGGATTCCCAATGTTAGTCCGATACATTTTTGTACCATTCCTAGCATGAAATGCCATCGAATTTGGAACTTTGTGGCGATACTTTTAACCAAAATTAGGACGCTTGAACTTCACTTTATTCAGTCTTCATATATCCGCATATACCCAATCCATTAGCAGAATTCACTGGGAAAACTGCCTTACAAATCTTTTCAAAGAACCTGGTAAGCATTATCAATATTAGATATCAACATAATAAAATATTTAAGTAAAACGTATGATGATGTCAGCAGCCAATAGGCAATCAAAGACTAACATAACAAAAATAATAAGTAATTAATTACACAAGTTACGTAGGTGAAAACTTAATTATAATAATTTGAAATCGAAACACCCGAATGTTCTATTGGTCAGAGTCCCTAGCACGAACGCGTGACGTAAAATTTTGGACGCTTCTTTATTCGAAAATACAACAATTCTATAATATTTTGTTGTTTTTTTTTGCGAATAGAGTATAGCCCATAGATTATGAATAAACGCTTAGAATAAAGTAAATTTTATGTGCGATATGTGTTTTCAATTTTAAAAGCGTTCGAATTTACGTTACTTTTATATACTTCGCGTGTTCGTACTAGGCCCACAACGTTTAACGAAACTTTAAAAGGGATTTTAACATTAAAATATTTTAGTTTGTTGCCAACAAGGGCACTTAATCGTTAATTATAATACAATAAACACATTAGTCCTTTTTGGCAACAAACTATATTATTACAAAGTTAAAATCGTTTTTTAAATTTCGTCTCGATTCACCCCTGCATTGCTATTCACCCCGTTTGACGGTACATATTTCAGTTAGTTGTAGTGTTTTAGTGGTTAATAATTTCGTCGATGCAGTTACTACAATAGCTTGATGAGAGAAATTTTGTACTAATTTATTTGATTGATGTTTAGATTCTATTGCAAGTTAATTATGTACCCGGTTGATGGCAAAAGGCTCGCCCCCTGTTACATGGGACTTAAACATAACAAGCGAAATGTGGATGTATTATAAGTACACCTCTGCCCAGCCCTTCGGGGAAAAAAGGCGTGAAGTCATGTTAAATTATTTACCAGTGATTTGTTAATTATATTACTACCTATAACATCTTTGTTTATATTTACATGCTCGTGTTTCTAAACAAACTATAAATTATTAACTTCGCTTTTCGTGTCTGTCTATGTGACCGCGTTGTTCTTATTCATATTCATATTCATATCTTTATTTGCATTCCATAATGTAGGTATAAGGTGTTATAAAGGCTTAAAGCTAAGGTACAATTACGGACCCTGACATAGGGCACAGCAAAAATTATAAAATTAGACTACTTAAACTACGCAAAGATTTTGATGGAGTTTTCACCATCACTTGAGAGAAGATATACCGGAAGGTTTATGTGTCATCATCTGCCCGGATGCGTCTAACCAGATGCAGCTGAATACCAGTATTTTACATGGAGCGACTGCCTATCTGACCTCCACAACTCAGTTACTGGATAATGCAATACCCCTTGGTAAGACTGGTTGTCAGACTTTCGGGCTTCTGACACCCCGTAACGACTGTCAAAGATCTACGAATTACAGCCGGGACCAATTGCTTAACGTGCTTTCCAAGGCAAGAAGGGGTCTCGGTATGTAAAGATGGTCACCCATTCACGAACCAACCGCGGCAACCGTAGCTTAACCTGACCGATCGACCCGCACGACTGTTATTACTTAGCTAAGAGACACTTATGCGTTTAAAACATTAATAATAATCTTACACATAATAAAGAAACGATGTTTTGTCAAATCGTTAAAACCGCGCGAAGCAGTGGCGACTGACTCTCTAGATTATTTCTATTACCAAGTTACATCAATATCAAATAACTCATCCATCGCAAAATTAACCTATCTAGAGAAGCCATCTCCTCATATCGATTACGTCTAACTCCTTACGAAAATAGGAAGACTTCAACTGGTGATATTGCCTCGATTTTTATGAACTGTCTGTTCCAAATACTTCCGATGTCACAACCCTTTTTCATAGACGTCGTTTGACACAGACAGCTGATTTGTGCCTGAGCTATTTCCATTTTCCATCGATCTGTGAGTTATACCAGCCAGACATAAATGCATAAGTCAAGAATATTTTAAGAGGGAATATAAAACTTTTCGTAGTAAAGTCTTGGCGATAACATAGTCAGCTAGTATAGTATACTTGAACATAAGATTGGCTGAATAATTTATTACGTAAATTCTCACAGAAATAGGCTATAGGAGTCAGAAGATTTTTGCAAGAGAAAAGAGTTTTGCATTGCGTTAATATCAACTAACTGTGACTAATATGGTGGTTTAGGTTATTTACACGACCATAAGCTTTTTAGTTTTGATCAAAAAATGTTTTAATTGGTTTATAACTCTCTCAGAGAAAGAGCTGTGGTGGCCAAGTGGTAACGGCCCCGAATTTCGGTCGTGGGTTGGAACCCATGCAGGTGCTTTATATTGTGTAAATTATTTCATCACTACTGCTCTCAAAACGGTGAAGGAAATAATCGTGCGGAAACCGACATGTCCTAGAACCAAAAATTCGAAGGCATGCGACATCGATCTACCAACCCGCACTGTGCCCGCGTAGTGAATTACGGCCCACTCCCTCTCACCGAGATGAGACTTGTATCCTAGCAGTGGCAACATTATAGGCTGATTATAATGACGATGATAACTCCCTCTCATGCGCGAACATCCAAACAACTGACAACTCGATGGTCGTGGACCATCTTTTCCTCTCGTGTCAGCAAAACTTACTTAAGTATATATGTAGGTAGAAATTTTAGGTAGTCAGTAGTGTGGTAGTGAAGGTGACTCCCCAAAGTATATCAGACCTACTTTTAAGTACGAGTATTACATCATCATCATCTCATCTAAACTTAATATTAAAAAGAGAAAGGATTTGATTTTTTGTATGTTTGTTTGTTACGCTTTCACCCTAAAACGCCTGAACGGGATTGGGTGAAATTTGGCACATGGGTAGACCATGATGTGGATTAAGATATAAAATACTTTTTATCCCGATATTCTCACGGGATCGGGACTTGAGAGGGTGGAACCACGGGGCGCAGATAGTGGGTAATATTTAAATACTTTTTGATTTATTATGTAAGTACGTATTACGGTACTTGTACAAACATCCCAACATCAACTGTTGGGCTGTAGCCAACGACACACAACGCCCGTCTTGTCGGAGGATTCTCTCTTTTCAATGGAGGATAAGGAACTTTCCACCGTGTTCCTTACACCAATACAGCGTGTATCAGAAATGTGTGGCCATATTTGAAGGTGTGGTACAGCCCATCAAATTGAACAACTTTCTCCATGGGATCAACATCGTAATTGCAAAAAAAAATATCAGCTTTTTGGGTCGAGAAAATTTTGTATGGGACAACTGATTATTTAAACAATAAAATATTTGTAATCACTCACCTTTCACCTTTGCCTTGTGTCCAAGTTGGATCTTTAAAAAGTTGCCCCATATTCTATAGCGTAAATCCTCAGGCGGATATGACATGAAGTGAAACTACTGCCAAGCTTACGTTTAATAGCATATGTGTAGCAGGTGTGAGCGACTTCCCACATGACCAACGCTAATTGTGTGTTGTTGTACAAACAAATTGATGTTACGCGTAAGTCTAGTAGGTATTTAGTTTGTTTATGAGACAAACTTGTCTGTGACGACCCTCGAGTGTTACTGGTGCCAATTATAAAGGGGTAGATAGTTTTGAGGTAATTTTGAAAGTCTTTTTTAGACTGAACATGGTGTAGCATCACACAGATAAAATACAAATAACTAAAGAACAAGGCAAGTTAAATAAATGCTTGTAAAGATCGTGACATAAAAAAATCGAGGAACTGACTCTGACAACTGTAACTGAAACACCTTGTTTTAGTTTAAGAATGTTTATAACGGGTGTGAAAAGTTACTTAATGAAGCCCAGAGTTACTTGTACCCCGTAATTTTTAGGGTTCCGTACCCAAAGGGTAAAAACGGGACCCTATTACTAAGACTTAACTGTCTGTCCGTCCGTCTATCCGTCCGTCTGTCTGTCACCAGGCTGTATCTCAAGAACCGCGATAGCTAGACAGTTGAAATTTAATGTTAAATATAACTATAAATACCCCTGTACCGTTGCATGCACCCATAAGCACAATGTTTTGCGTGCGTTACATTGCGCACTACCGTAAACTGCGATTTTTCACACCAAAAATTAAATTTGTTTCGCAGCAATTATTTTTGGGCTACGTTAATTAGTTTGATGTACAGAATGCGTAGTTGATGGCTACGTGATGGGTCTTTTGACACCCTGTATAATAATTAATAAACGATTTTACAGATGTGCGTGTTTCTGAATTGTCCGAGAAGTTGTGATGGAGTATTTTTCGCAAACTGTGAATATAAAATGAGTTGAACAAAGCCGCAACGTACACCTGAGAGAAACGGTAACCAATTATTATCATAAATGTTATTGTTACTTATAAAAAAGTTGCCATCAATAACTTCGTTTGGTAAAATGGAAGAATTTTTTACATCAATTATTCCAATATCGTTCAATACTGTCGCATTTTTAATTAATATTTTTCGGGCATACATTCGATGGAAAGAAAAACATACGAAAATAATTGAAAAACGAATACTCATGTATGTACAAAAGGACCAGTACCAAATATACCAGACCGATTTGAGTTTCCATTTCAATAACATTTTCACAAACACACATTTTTTATCCATACAAATAAATAGCCATCATTTCAATTTTACATAGCCAAATTGCCCCATTTTACATGTAATAAAATTTATTTTACCTTCCCAATGCATTTCAATTTCCCTATAAATTACGTTCGACGAAAAATAACGTCGACAAGTAGAATCGTCTTGTAAGTTATTGGCTGGATAGAATGCACCCAGCTACAGTTTTGTCTTAGCTCAGTAGTATTACGGAATAAGGCTTCGATGAAGCAGAATGGAGGCTGTAATACGATTAGCCTAGGTATTACAATGGATGTGTTTTAAGACTTTACTCTAGTCGTTTCATAAAAGCTGTTGTTCTTTTAATTGCAATAGTGCGACAATTTGTCTGTATTCACTACTTTAGGACTTAATAAAATGAGTACCTACCTACCTAACAACAGCCATTTGAAATGTAACATGCAATTTATAAAGAAGTAGTTTCTGCCCGCGACTTCGTCCACGTGAAATTTCTTTTTATAACCAGAGATCGGATATTCAGACGCATATTAGTATTCGGATGCAGTTATTTTTTAACTATGAAAGTATGGAAACCGCTTCTTAAAAACATTTTGTTTTTTGTAAAAAAAAAACCCGCGATTTCAGGAACACCGGGAATGCGTAACCAGACGGGTGTACAGTATGGAAGCGACTTCAAACATTTTTTTTTTAAACCCCTGGAATCTTGGATTGCATAACTATTCAGATACATATTTATTTTAAATTAATATTTAACCCCCGATGCAAATATGTGAATGGAGGAGTGGTGTGTGTTAGTTAACGTTAAGATTTTTTCGATACAAAAGCGCATTCCATATTAGCCAACATCTCAACTTTAGGCGAATATGCATCCGTATATCCGATCTCTAGTTATAACATAAAATATATTATATGCTATGACACTTGAAAATACTGCTACCCATTAGTGAAAGAATTTTGTTAATCAGGTCACTAGTTTCGAAGATTACCCCCTACATACAAACTCACAAAATATATCTCTTTATAATATTAATAATATAGATTTCCTTGGGGTTATAAACTAAGTTAACTTTTTGAAATTTTAATATTTTGTGAAGATTCATTATTCACAAATCTTGCTAAATAAGTATTTTAAAGATGCTCCTGTTACTTACATCATTAGAACACCTACCACATTAGAACCTGGTGCCAGATGGACCGACAAGTACCTAAGGCTTATTAATAGTTCCCAGCCGGCACGTTCTCTAAATTCTACGCAAGCACCCTTTGGTACCACCTCTGATTACGGAACCTTAAATATGAGAAATGTAATACACAAAACACTAATTCTGTAGCCATCTTCTAATAACACAACAGTCCGCCATTACAGTCCAGATTTAATTTTCCGCAGACTGGCCCCAAGTCCAGCTACAAAGAATTAATAGAAAACGTTTCACGCACCCACAATACGAAACTTGTTTCAAAAGGATCACGTATACACCTTCTATACAAGTTCCCTTTGGTAGCCCACATTCTGTTCTTTCGGCAAAAACTTTATTTTCGATAAAGACTCTCTAACGAGTTCAGAGTTGGCCAATGTTAGTGTTAAGTTAGACGGTTTATTTATCCAAAGGCTTTTCTGATGCCGCAGACGTTGGATTAACGGGTCCTAATGACTTTGATGCTCCTCAATTGGATTAGTTTTGGGTACGCCCGTATATTTTTAGGCGTTTACTGTGTACGTGTGTTTCTGGTTCACAGCTTTGCGCGTCGACGTACCGTTATCGGAAAATTTATAATATTGGAGTTAGGAAGCAGGCATCACTTGGCCGTTAATATCGTAATGAAAGGGTACTAATTTTTATACCAGGACATACATATATTTGAATTTTACGTTGGTCCTTATGTTCAATTTTTGGTCCTTATCAAACTGAAACACATTTTTTTTCCAAAACAACCAAAAGAAAATGTAGTTTCATACCGTTAATTAAAACCTCTACATTTTCTCCAAAATAACGTCCAGCTATGTTTCCAAAACACATATATCTACATACAATTTACACACACAATTTTTTCCGGACACGTCTGAAATATTAACTCCCACTTTTACGGCGTGCTTTTAAAAATGCAAAACTACGGGATGGTCGTAATAAAAAGTATGCACCCGTTATCTCATGACATCTAATCTGCATGATGTAACCTCGTAATGCTCCCGGGTATAACCGGGGCGTAATATAAATATGCGCCTTGTTATATGTTATTTTCCGTGTTCTTTTTTTTTCAGATTTGCAGCTAGTTTCTTTTGCTTCCGATCGTTTTCTGTATTTTTTTCTTATTTTGCAATGTAATTGCAATAAATGTGTCTTTTATTGTTTCGATATTGTTTATTTTTAACAAAACAACAGGCAATAATGAGAATGGGTTATCAGTTTGACAGAAATTGTAGTATATGATAGATCCGACATTATGTCAGATAGTATCATTACTGTCAAACTGTCCGCCACCGACCACCGCCACCTCCTGTCTGAACACCGCTTATAAATTCTCTAAACAATTCGCCTTACATAAAACATGTTTCTACTAATTCAATTTTAAATTGTATCATCAGCTCGTGGCTACAAAATTTAATGTGCATCAATAAAATTTTACGTGAGTTTACTACATTAACAGCAAATAACGACAGCAGGTGTTATCCTATGTTATTTACGGTCTGCCTGTCTAGACAGAATACTCCTTTTACAGGGCTGGAAGCAGCCTATTCATGCGCACTACCTGCCCATAAAAATCTGTAGCAATTTCAAGCTACCGGTACTTTATTTTATATAGCTTTATCGCCCAAATTTTTCGGTTGGGAGTATTTTTTCCACTGTCGAATTGATCGAAATCTGCGTTAACTTGATTAGTTTTATTAAATTATGGAAATATGTAAGAATCAACGACCACATCATTGCTTACCATCTGGTGAGATAGTGGTCAAACTTAAGCCTTTCAGTAATAAAAATTCTGGTCGTTGGAATCGTGTACCTATATTAACCCTTTCGGTTTTTTAAGTGTACTTATACCATTTTAACCGATTTCAAAAAAGGAGGAGGTTGTATATTGGTTTGTATTGTTTTTTTAATGTATGTTCCTCGATATTTTGTCAATTGTGAACCCATTTCAAAATATTTTTTTTTAATTTGGTACAAGAAGCTTGCGCGGTGGTCCTATATAAATGTTATTAACTTCGCTTCGGTAGTTTTTGAGTTAGCTACCGTATTTAAACCACTTTTTTATACTTCTTGTCACTGTTTTTTACATAGCAAGTAGTGGTATACGAATTGGTGTGGGGTAGGTACCATAACTACAAAGTGAAAAATAAAAACGCCTTCCAAAAAAACACTACGAAGTGAAAAATAACTTTAATTTCGGAAGTCGTTGGCAAAATACTAAAATGCAGATCCAAAGACACCGACTTCCGAAATTAAAGTAATTTTTTACTTCGTAGTGCTTTTTTGGTAGACTGTTTTTTTTGTAAAAAAGGTTTTATTCAAACGCATTTTAAAACTAACAAAACATCAGAGTACCCAAATCAATAAATTCAACTTGAAAGTACCTACATCTGACTTGCCAAATCTTCATCATATCAACAATCCTTGACACACAAAGTGCACATAGTCAGTTGCGGTCATAAGTCAGATATGCAGGTGGCATTAGTTATATCAGGGATGATAGCCAGACGCACTAATAATTAATTAAACCGCAGACTAGAACAGCTGGTATCTGCGGTATCACACTATAACAGCCGCTTCATATTATGACAGATGTGCATGTGTGTCTATGAATGTAATGTAGGTTCCTGTTCAGAAATGGGGGTATAGAGGTATGAGAACAAGGTGTAAAGCCCACTCATACTCTATGGAAAAGGGAAGATCCTTCGACCAAACGGGTGTCGTGTCTGGTGGGCAACTGCCCAACGGTTGATGTCGAGACGTTGTAATATGCTAGTTGCACGGTAAACTCTGCTTGCGCGATGCAGGATTTTGCGTGACGTCAGTGTGACGCCTAAGTCGCATGGTGGTGTTGTAGATGCCGTTGCCGATGCCGTTGTAGTTGCCCACCAGACACAACACCCGTCTGGTCGGAGGATCCTCCCTTTCCAAGGAGGTATGAGTGAACTTTACACCCTGTTCCTCATACCTCTATAAAGTCACTACACCTACATAATGCAAAATTAAAAAATAGAAGTTATCTAGTAGAATGATATAACTTTACCTTTGTAAAGTTAATCCATCGTCTGATTCTTTCTAAGCAATTAGGAAATATATTGACAGCAAAAAAAGTCAGTTAATAATACAGGGTAAAATTAAGTTAGCTAGCGAAACTCCGCAGACGTGATGGGTTTGATGATTTTTGTTTTGAGGTCAGCGACCAATTGTGGTGTTGTTACTTGAAGTAAGAGTTGAGAAAATCTGTTTTTTTTTTTTGTTTTGTCGTGTTTAGATATTAATACCCATCACGTCTGTGAAGTTTAAAAAAGAAAACTGATTTTTTAAACTAATATTTAAAGTGACTACACTACCTGCGGTTGATGACCTCAAAAAAACTCATTATTTTTTTATTTGATCATGTTTAGATATCGATAGCCATCACGTCTCCGGAGTTTCGCTAGCTAATTCCGTTTGACCTTGTATATTGGAATAGTATAGTGTATTTTTGTCAACGATTGCCTATTAATTTACCTCTAACACAAGGTTGTCAAAATCTATTGAACTAATTCTATTCTGTATAGTTTTTATACAGTCAACAAAAATCCATAAAACAATGTCAGATTTTTTGACAGTATTTTATGCAACAGCATATCTAAACATTGTTGTCGTTAGTAATAGCTTTGAAATCTTATAGGCTTCGAACTATATGAATTTCAATTAATTAACACTTCAGTAACACTGCATTGGAAGGTAGAGTGAATCCAACAGAGCGCTCCATCAATTTGCCAAATTAATAATAATTGCCACTAGCTTTTGGCATTGTACCTAACTGAAATTCGTCCAATTCAGTTGATACTCAGACTAACTCCAAATTGTTGTGCAATTTCATAGAAATACAGAAACCAACAGATATTTCAAATGTGTTTAATTCTAAAACTAAAACATGAAACTTGTTCAAACGAAATTCGCATCGCTAGTTGCTGCGGGCCGTCCAATTTTGACCAAATAAATAGAAAATAGATTTTTGCTACACCAACAAGACAAAGTAAGAAGTTAAGACAAGTATGTATCTAACATTTTCGGTAAGATAGTTAACTAAAATTGATCAGTCCACATTCTTTTCCCGCAGAATTTAAGTATTTTTATTGAAAATATAACACCTAAGCCTATGAAAGAAAGAAAGAAAATGCGTTTATTAACGCAAATAAAATACCCCAAAAGCATTGAAATAAACAATTCTTATGCCAAAAGGGCCTCAGCTCAGCATGACCCGCATTTTGTCTCGAAAGCTAGTATTTATGTGAAGTGTGTAATTATGAGACCAATCCTAAAATATTTATTAAAAATCTGCTGTTCTTAACAAAAGTGCGATTACACGCTCAAAATGTATAAAACAGGTGAAGTGTGGATTAGGCAGTATCGAGAATGAAAAAATAATATTACAACTAGATTTTAATAGTCATATTCTGAAGTACTGAATGACTAGTTTATTAGTAACAAAAATATGTATAATTTTTCTTAAATATTTAAACAAAAATAGTTAAAATTCACTAATAAAATATTTAAATAACAATATTATTAATAAAGATCCTCTATTGAGGGCATGAAATTATCTGGTACTTGCGAATTGTCCACCTGTCTTTTTCTAAATGCTGGAGCCATGAAATGTGCCTTCGTTGTACTAGTTGCACCAGTCTTGTTAGCTTCCTTTTCTTTCTTACTTTTCTTATTTACCTTCCTCTTTGCAACGGTCAGAAATGATTCGCCTTCTGGTGTATTGCAAGGGAAAGATTTCTTAACGCTGAAGATTTGGCAAGTCGACAATTGAGTGTCGTTTTGTTGGTCTGCGCTTCCTATTGTATTCGTTTCTTTAACTTTTAGGGCAAACACATCGCCGTCCACGTTATATTTAGTTACTGTTACTGACTTGGTGCCTTTCTTTTTGGGTTTGGTCCTTTTTGTCTTAATGGTGGTCTTCTCAGTCGTAGTAGTGCCTGTATCTCTCTTGTTTCGATAACCTGTCTTAACCTTAAGACGCAAGACTTGTTCGTGTAGTTCGTTAGAGCTTGGTAAACTTTTAATGATTTGATCATGAGTTTTGTATGCTTTGATAGCTCGTTCCATACAGTCGAGGCATTGTCTACAACTCACGTCCATGAACACCATTTGCAGATCACTAACCATGTTCACTAGCGGTGGTCCATTTATGTTCAGTAGAACCTTCTTTTGCATCGGCATGTGATGCAATGTCATTGAGTTGTTAAATTTTATTTCTGAGTTCGGACTGGATTCACCTGTAAATGACAATTATTGTAGTAAACTGTAACTGTGACACCAGACAAGTGTAGAAAAATTAAACCAATACCCTACTATTTTGACAGCTGGAGTATTCAAACTAAAACGATTTATAACCAAAGTCAATGCCCAAAATTATTTCAAAAATGAAGAAAGGCAGACACAATTCAAATTAGATGCTTTAGAAAACATAGATGTATTTCCACAAATCACGGCAACTCACCGAACGCGTGCGACAAGTGTGCGAATAGCGCACAGAACAACAGGGAACTCATTAGTTCCATTTGTGCTCACGCTGTGAAGGTGTCTTCGCTCCTGCAGACAATCTTCTTACTAAAGTGCGCTAACAAGCTTCGTTACAGTGCGGAGTTTTCCGAAACGCGCAGTGTTACTCACCGTCCGACACTTCTCGGCGCTCCTGCTAAAACGTTTTCAAGTGTATATGGTCCGTAACAATTAAAACGTTGGTAAATATGTTAAAGATTATGAGGAAAGTAAATTGTCATATTACGGAAATTAAAATTTTTGACAGATTTTTAAATAAATCTAACTAAGGTATCGTAATTTCATAAAGAATTTTCGCACCAAAACTCTCGAGTCTGCTTCCACAGATTTCTTCTCACCTCAAAAAGCACACAGCTCAAATAACCCGTCGGAATAAATAAAGGAACGAAAGATTTATTTTCAACTGAACGACGTGTTGGATTCTGGGAAACAGCAGGAATAATGCGGTTGTGAAGTGAAAAATCTTACTTATATCCATATTGTTGAGTGACACGTAGATGCTGATGATCGAGTTCCATTGTATACTTGCTGTTTATACACGGCCTACCTGACGACGGTCGACAATTGAATGTTTGCCCCACAAGCTTGATTCTAAGCCATTGTGATCACGTCGATATGTTTACGTTGCTCCAATAACCGGATACTCGCCTCCGTGCGGTTGATTACATTCAATCCCAACATCGCAAAGTCGAATGCGTTGTTGATCTTTGTGTTTGGTGTTTTGAAGCTTTGTGATGGAAACTGTCTGTTATTATTTTGGAAGAGATTTATTTAATATTTTTATTAATTATTTTAAAACATCATCCGAAGAGAATCGTTCAAGATTTATCATTCGCAAAACAATCAGGAGCATTGCGACGTTTATCCGACAGCTAAAGAGTTGTAAGTTTGAAGCTTGCGTTCAAAAATCTTTCTGTTAAGGATAGATAGAAAATATCTACACTGTGTACACCTACCGTCTGCAACAACAAAATGCAGTGTACAAAAACTACTGTAACTATGTTCGTATGATTAGATAACGCTATTCGATCTAAATCTGATCGCAATGCAATTTGTGCTAACAGGACGAAATGTCTGTTGTTTCTGTCACAATTTATTTAAATGTTAATACAACATCGAATAAATTATTTTAATGTCTCTCGTTTCCCATATTACCTTTCTATAATTTTTGCTCAATTAGCAAGTCCGGGAGCAAAAATTGTAACGCACAAAAAATCAAGCGCAAACATTTTCAGGCATTTACAGAAAATTTATTTATATGTTAACACAACATTGAATAAATTATTTTAATGTCTCTCGTTTTCCATATTACCTCTTTCTATATTTCTTGCTCAATTAGCAAATCCGGGAGCAAAAATCGTAACGCACAAAAAATCAAGCGCAAACACTTTCAGGCATTTACGGAAAACGTTCATGTTCAGTTTGGTTCAAATAAAATTACCATAAAATATTATGGTAAAGTCAAGCCGAGCATAAAACCGGGGGCAAACAACTTTTTTGTAACTTATCTCGTTACTCACAAAGATGTGACTTTTATGACGCAAACGGACTTTCAGGTTATTTGTATGCTACAAATATCCCAGATTTGTTCCTATGTTCCGTGCGAATGTTAAGATAAGACTTTTTATGGTGCAGATTTCTATCGCGCGATTTGTTTATTTTATTTCGGGATCGAGTTTTACGCGATCGTAAATAGGTGGGCCTGATTGTTTTGAAGAGACTCCGCGAATGGTTGAGAATAATAATGATGACAGTGAAATAAAATGTTGTGAAGTATTTTGATTCTCATTTTGTACCCCAGGAGGGTTCGTGTTTAGTCTCCTTGTACATCCAATGTTGTAACGAAGATCTGAGATACCAACTCTTTTATTTACTTCGCGATTAAAGTACTGGCCCTTGACCCTTCCTTTAATTGAACAAACGATTCTTTTAGCTCAAAGGACCAACTGACTGAACCATACTTGTGGATGCGAAATATCCATATCCATTACTGTGATCACTTGAATGCAACTATCGTACTTACCAAAGTAATATTTAGATAAAATATTAACTATATTGTAAATCGGCTACATACTAAATATTGCACTAACAATTGAACCAATGAGGGTTTCCATGAAAACTCACGCCATCAGTTGGCGCCACTTTGACAAGAGGTCTTACATTTCGACAGTGAATACAAAATATACGATGACGTTCATAATTCTTTTCATTCATTCGTTCATCATTCAGTCACGATTTAAGAAAAAAATATAAGCTCTTGACACTTTTGACAGGTACCTGGACCTGACGTCTTAGTGCTGCCACCTGGTGAAATCTATTTAAAAACCCTCATTCAATATCATATCATAATCATAATGAGATTTGTATCAGGGAGACTGACAACGCCGACATAATTTAAAAAAAAGTCTGGCTTATGGGATGCTGCCAAGGGCATTGATTGTATAAATTTTCCCTTTAATCAACCATTAGGAGGCCAATAGATATACATATGGATGTTTCCACTTTTATTATAATATGGTCGTAAAACCTACCAAACATCTGTTGAGTAATAAGGTGACGTAGAAAACCCCGTTTCTAAAAAATAAATGAACTCTTATTATGATATTTGGTAGGAGAAGCCGAAAGGAATCAAAATCAAAATCAAAATATTTCATTTCACAAAAACCTACGTGGTCACTTATGAAACGTCAGAAGCTATGTGCACGGTTCCTATTGGTCGTTTCCTATGCAGGAGAACCGGGAAGAAACCACACGGTTACTCTTTTAAAAATAAATGTCTTTTACAATGTTTTCAAATTACAGTGTTATTAGGTATGGGAGGACAGTGCAGGCCTGTCAACAAGTACTTAACAAAATAGAAAATGGACTACAAATCTACAGTCCACAAGCTAGGCCCAGAACTTTCACACAATCACAAAATATAAAAGAATCTATACAAAATAATAAAAATAAAAGTCTATTTAAACTAAATAACAAGATTGCCATTACAACTGTAACAAATCTGAATTAATATCCTGTCTACAAAAGCCATTAGTAAAGAGTTGAATAGAATCGTTTGTAATAGAACCTCCGCAGTGGTTCTTTTACTCTGTAGCGGTTATATCACGGTATAGTTTATAAGAAATAATAATTTTGTTAATTTAAACTACCTGAAAACACTACACAAACACAAGCGCATTACATAACCTCATCACACATTTGCTATTCATAAATGTCACTGTCACTGTCTTTCAAATTTAATCAAATTAATTTTATTTCAGTCTTATTTTCGTTTGTAAATTCTATTTTACCATCTTAAAGTCATTCTTTCCACTCATCTGCTCGTTGCATAAAACCCACACGCGTAGGATTACCATCCGTCCGGATTTGTCCGGACATGTCCAGCTTTATGGGCCCTCCGTCCGGACTTTGTTCGGCCTCGTTATTTGTCCGGACTTTTTGAGTAAAGGGGATTTTTTTAGGGTTTATAAAAATAATAATTAATACTAAAATAGAAAGATTAAAAAGTAAAATGTCCGGAGTTCTTTGCAAATGTCCGGCTTTTTGTGAGGACTTTCATATTTCGAAATGGGAACCGCACACGCGGCAATTTCTCCAGTCAAAGACATTACAGCAGCCAAGTGCGAGTCGGACTCACACACGATTCCGTATCACCGAAGAATATTGAACACATTTTTTTTTTTAACTTTAAAAACGTAAGTTTTTTGTATGGGACCTTCTTTAATTTTTAACTTCAATATATTTTTATAATTTTTTGTTATAGTAGTACCTACACACTATGTCAAGTTTTCAAGTGTCTACCTATTACAGTTCAAAAAGATACAGCCCTGTGACAGACGGACGGACAGCGGAGCCTTAATAGGGCCCCGTTGGCACCCTTTGGGTACGGAGCCGTAAAAAGTAAATAACATAAATATTAAAAGAAGCGTTTTACTTGATATCATTTCACTTTGAACAAGTAACTCCCACATGAATAAAGCGCTTAATATTATCAAAATATTTACGAAGAAAATCTAATATTACGCAAGAAAATTTCTCTTTTGTTTCGGAAATGCTGTTTAAATTATGTAATGGAACTGTTATGTTTTTTAACATAGCCCCGTTCCTTACAGTTTTAAGCGGAACGTTTGTGGTGTGAGTACGTACGTCTCATAATCTATAATTTGATTGCTCGAATTAAAGGCTCCTTCAACAGGTGCGACAGGCGACGCGAATCGCACGCGACACAAAGGCACCGCTCGTCGCGCGACAAGCAGTGCCTTTGTGTCGCGTGCGATTTTCATCGCGTCTTTAAGCATAGTTTTACCAAGCTCACTCTACATAAACGCGACGGTGCGATGCGATTATATTAGAGTCGCGTCGCGCTGTCGTGTCATGCTTGTCTGCGGGAGCATTAACTACGTCTCGCACTGGGCATTAACTCCTTGACCCGATACGATATGAATATTTGCCCCGTCCAAGAATCAGAACCGCGAATTAAATATAAGAAATCTACCCGTAGCCACTGCACCAGTAAACGTTTATTTCGGCAACTACCTTAGGTCCAGATATGTTCTCTATAATAATAAAAACCGGCCAAATGTTAGTCGGATTCGCACGCGAAGGGTTCCGTACCACCGTACCATATTTAACACTGCATTTTTTAACACCTTTCTTGTATGGGGACCCTTTTTAATTGTTTACTTAATTTTATTTTTATATTGTTTTATTATAGCGGCAATATAAATACACACTCTGTGAAAATTTCAACTATCTAAGTATTACGGTTCATGAGATAAAGTCCGCTGACTGACAGACGGACAGACGGCCAGCGGAGGCTTAGTAATAGGGTTCCGTTGGCACCCTTTGGGTACGGAACCCTACAAATGCTGAGAAAGCTGTCACCTCGTTTATATGAACTGTGTAACAATTCACTGAAGTATTAAATTAAATGTATTTCCCCAGACCGGACTACTGTCTCATAATAGATATATACAGAAGGTCAGCTCTATACAACGAGCGAAAACGCACGCACACATAGACACGCTTCAATCACGATCTGAATGATTTTGAAGGATACTGCTAATCCATTGCTTCAAATGTTCGAAAAAATTGTCCGCTCAACAACTTAAATAAGCCAAAGAATGTTGTTGAACTGTCAAAATGAAAGCCATTGCTAATATTAGTGTGTTACGCAATTACCCCGCGGTTGCTAGCGCGATCGCGACTGGCATTTGTTTGAAGATGGTTTGAGAGCTCCGTGCGGAGGTGTTAAACCATCTTCGCCATGTACGCGTCTATCCGTATCTGATGAAAATGTAAATCAAATATTTTCATTTGAGGTTAATTTTATAACCTCAATTTTTGTGCATAATTTTTCGATTATAATTTAACAATGTTTTTCAAACAATAATTTGTTGGAAAAAGTGGTAAGAAAACAAGTTTAACCCTTTTAAATACAGATCAATATGTTACTAATTCTCAATAGAGAGTGATTGCGTACGAATTAAATCTAAATAGACAATTTTTACACTTTCATCATATATTTTTGGAACAGACAATATATTACAAGCGTGTGCATGTTTCTGTCGTATTCGTATGGGGAGCATGGACCTTCTGAACCTATATATTTTGCCATGCTGAGTTCCCAGAGGCTTAAATTCACTCCGCTTAGTTTTATACTTTTATACCCCACTTTATCTATTAATTGCTGAACTGCAATCCATTATGTGTGAATGAAGTATTAATTAACCAGTAATTGTGTTTTAACTAGGTAACATCAATCTGATATTTCCAGAAGGTGTAGGCAGAGGTGTTTGGTATAGCAAATTTTTCCAGTAATATTTAAGTCTCATGTTATGGGGAGCGAGCCTATTGCCACTCACTTCAACACACTCGATTTAACTTAATATTCTATAATGAAATAGCTTTTGCCCGCGGCTTTGCTCGCGTGGATGTTGAAAAATATCACACGGGAACGTACTACCGAGATTAAGAGTACCATATTTGTTAATCCAGGTTATAAACTATTTGTGTGTCAAATTTCAACCAAATCCATTCAGCCGTTTTTGCGGCAATCCAGAACATACATCCAGACAAATAGACAAAATCTCTAAAAACTATACTTTCGTAATCAGGCTCGTTCCCACACCTCGTAGCAAATACTTTTTTGAAAATTATTCAATGTACAGTTTTGACTTCATTACTACTATTTTATTATAATTATGTACCTATCTTTACTAATTTGAGGAATTGAGGAATTTAAATTACATGCCTAAACTAAATTATTTTTGCACAAGGTGCTTGCAAGGTGCCCTTATAGGTAAAATTTGTTTGTAAGTTTGTATATAGGGTGTAATCTCTGGAACTACTGGTCGTATCTGAAAAAATATTTTTGCAATTGATAGCGTAATTCTTGAGGAAGACTATGGGCTATTTAACATCAATCTATAACTCTTACGAGCCGAGCAAAAATAAAAAAGCCAGAAAGAACGCTAAGCGAGAAATAAGTGATAGCGCGGGCAGGTGATGCGATGCGACGGCGTGGGTCGGGGAACAAAAAACACACGGACGAAGTCGCGGGCTAATACTGATTATAAGGGTTCCTTTTTACCAGTAACTACGGAACTCTAAGAAGTAATTATAGCAAGTAAGAAAACACTACTTCAGTGAGTCCACTTCCGAGAAAATTTTATGAGGAATTTGATTAATTAACAAAATGAAAGGCAAGATACTCTAGTAGGTACCTATACTATTAAAACATCAATAGCCTTTGTTACGGACAAAGATTTTTCTTTGAACTAATTTAATTTAAATTCTGGCTGGAACAATTTATAGTTAGAAATCAAATAAATTAGATTGAAAAAGCTATTCTAACAATTTGTAAAAATTTATAGTTTTACTAATTTTATTTATTCTGTGGTTTACAAGACATCTGTGAGAATTGTCTGTATTGACTTAATTTATTTAAGTGTAGGTATCAAATAGAACAAAAGGCTCGTGGCTAAGTAATAACAGCCATATGGCTCGATCTTCAAGGTTGAGGAACGCTTGCCGATGTCGGTCCGTGGATAGGGGACCATCCATTACATAAGAGGAGGTTAGGATAAAAAACACAACATATCCACTTTTGGCAATTTCGTTTTTTTTTTCACGATTTCGGCACAAAATGATAAAACCTACCATTAGCAGTAGCTGTTTAGTTCAAAACAGCTTATTCTACTTAGTGAAATGATGTCTAATATTAACGTTTAGTTCAAAACCTCTACATATCCTAGAAAAAAAAATCTTGTTTTAAGAACCTATTTATCACGTAGATAAACGGCATTCGACGTTCGGCATCGTGAGGAAACCGGCATGTCCTAGAACCAAAAATTCGAAGACATGTGACATCTACCAACCCGCACTGGGCCCGCGTGGTAGATAACAGCCCATTCCCTCTCAAAGAGAGGAGGCCTGTGTCCCAGCAGTGGGAACATTATAGGCTAATTATTTCATGTAAACGGCATTCATAACAAAAAATACAAAATATTTGCTCACTATTTATTTTCTATCGATTTCTGCCTTATTGAAAAAAGTGGATTATATGTAATGGTTTTGATGCTAACCTCCTCATGTTACATACCAAGATCCCTCCGTGCCACGAAAAGCAAAAGCTCGGCTAGTCAGGAGCCCGAAAGTCTGTTAACCAGTCTCACCAAGGGATATCATGATACCCAGGAACTGGGTTATGGAAGTCAGATAGGCAGTCGCTCCATGTAATACTGGTATTCAGCTGCATCCGGTTACACTGGAAACCGACCCCAACTTAGTTAGGATAAGGCTAGGTAGATGATATCAAACAGAACAAAGGGAGTGAATGCACCAATATGGAGTCATAATTACATTCGCAATGAATGTTTAATCTGAGAACAATACGAGCAAAATTCAACAATCGAAAACATTCAAAAAGATTTCAATTACCTTTCAATTCAAAATACTGAAGGAAAAGTAACGTCTTCTGATTCTCTTTTCTTTAACCCGATGCGCTGATGTTTTTTCTGCGGATACGAGTGTATTGTCCATTGTTTTCGCGGTAATTTCAATAAAGAAGTACCTTCGACTTCGATAACCTAAACTTCAAGACATCTTGCGTAACTGAAAATGTAAGTTGTACCTAGTGTAGTGAAAAGCGTAGGTAGGACTGCCAAATTGCAGCGGCGATGTAGGCTAATTCGCCGTGGGTTCGTAATCCGACGTACTTTCGTAGAAATCAAACACTTCTTCACCACAAATACACGTATAATTTATTCTTAATTAAAACAAAAAATACACGAATAACAAAAGGAGAAGTAGAAAAAAACATGTGACACAAAGTAGAGAAGTCAAATCGTTGATATTAGGATAGAAAAACTTAACATAAATTTCAACGTAGATTTTTAAGTAAATACGCTCCGACCATAAGTACCTAGTTCGGTTGCAATCGCATCTGAGATTCGCGTCGCTATTTACTTAAATATCCCAAAAGATACGGCATAGGTTAAAATTTTTCAGTACATCAAGTATTTTTAAATAGTTTATGCAGTATTAGAGAGAAATCACTAGATAACGAATTTGAAAGTAAGATAGTCGAAATGAAAAGAATGCTTAGCGAAAGAAAAGGTTCTTGGCGACGTAGTACTCCAGGCCTCGTCTGACGGTGATCGGCACGTTATAGCGCCACGTGGATCCGCAGATGTAGGTACACCAGACGGACTTTCTCACGGGCAACGTGGCATATTGCACTCGTTAGCCTCACTCAGCGCCAGTTGCTGGCGGTGACGATGGACTGGCCGGTATATCGGTAGCCGGTAGTTAGGCCAAAATTTGGCCTTTTAACTGATCTTATTTATACCTAAGACAAATCAAAATAAATCTTCTTAGATCAGGACACAAGGCGGGATTTAAATAAAAAGGAATAACGAACCAATGACGGGAATACAAACCATAAAATGGAAAACACAACCCTGGGGACGGGCAGACAATTGATGCCTGTTATTCTTCATAATATTATTACTGTTTACTGGATTAAAACATGCACAACTGATTGGCTAGCACTTGCTATATACATAGTAATACACTGCTTTAATAAAATTTTATTTCATTTTGGTACTGGTAAATTTTATACGTAACTTAATGATATCCAACGACTTACTGATTGCTGTGAAAATTTCTGACAAGCTTGTTGGGAAATATTGTCAATTTGAATCTTTGAAAATTCATGAATAAAGGAGAGCTGACCGTTCAGCGCGCAAAAAAGTATCTAACCTCTTTGTGCCCAAAAAGTATTAAATAAAAATAAAGTAAAGTGTTGACTAATATTGCACCAGGTACGTACGTATAAGCCTCGTAATATTATTCTACCACTTTTGACAACAATTCCATCTAACTGTCACAATTAGACTTTGCAGTTTTCTGACGCGCAAGCAAGGATTGAAAAAACTGTATTTTTGGGAACCGGTACCATTGGTTTTGGTGTGATACAGGTACCAGAGTAGTATCGGTACTATTGGTACTGGTTCCAGATTTAGTACCTGTGCTATTGGTATTTCTAATCAGTATCGGTACTGTACCGGTAACAAACAAATATTTCCGTAAGTTAGAGTGAGAAAACAGATACAGGGTGGACATCGACGTGCAATCTGTTATTTAGTATATGATTCAGAAACCCTGCGTTGGTATTTTTCTTATTAATTTTTTGTTTCGCATTTTAAAAACAATTAGCTGGTCCATACATTTTAGCCGCGTAGGCCGCGCACTTTTCTATGAAAAAGGTTTTGTTTATTGATAACTGACAAACAATTTCTACGCTAGGAGTCTAGAATCATGTGCTGAATTTATGGTTACAGTTTGCGCGTCGATGTCCCTGCCACCCGTATAGTAAGTAAAAAGAATAGTTAATAGGCATTAGAAAAATAACTTCAAGGTACAAATACGAGATTTGTGGTACGCGGCGAGTACCTAAATTTGGTACCGGTACTTCTTAGGTGGAGTACCGGTACCTGTCTGGAACTGGTATCCGTCTGGAACCGGTACCCAGGTACCGAAATGGCAAGAACCGCTAAGTACCAGTACAGAACCTGTATTTTGGTATACCGGTACCAAAAGAATGTCACTTGCACGCAGGGCTTGGGCCTTGCGTGCAAGTGACATTCAACTACAAAACAAATATGAGGTTAACTATACTAGGTGGTACGTTATGATAAAACCGTGGTTATCTACTACAAATAACCGAATTAGTAGTAGTTACTTGTAGTCGACACCATAAGTGATAAAACTCCTTGTGAAGGGTGTCCGGGGAAATACAGTTACCTTATTTATTTTTGTCTCCTTTAAATTTTTGTCACGTGGGACATTTCAACTTTGTCGCAATACTTTGCTCCTTGCAAACGGTGGTTAAACGTTTTCATCATGATTTATCGGCCTGTTTGCTGACACAAATCATATTAAATAAATATAGGTAACATAACATAACGCCTGAAATCCCTGAAGGGTTAGGCAAAGAGAAGTGTAGTCTTTAGTACTAAGTGTACTTACATTTCACCAGTTATGTTTCAAGTGCCATGTTATAGGAGCCTATAACATGGCACTTAAAACGTAACTGGTGAAATAACATGGCACTTAAAACATAACTGGCCCTATTCTAAAATTAATAACTATTTATATTTTAATTAAACTAAATTCTCATCTTAGATAAAAACAAATCTAACCGCATCTAAACACGATTCACGTAACAGATAAAAATAAATGAGATAAGTATGTAAATAAAAATTTTAATCTCTGCCCTGAAATTGGACGTATTTTATCGTGGCGCAGGTAAGTACCCTTGTTATAGCCAGTTGATGCTAATCCAATTGTGCATAGAGAAATTTAACTGAATCTCATCGCCAACCAAATACAAATATATGGGAGCTCCGTTTCAGGGCGGCTTGAATACTGTGAACCAATTAAATTAATTGACACGAAAAAATATTTTTATAAAAATTCTAATAACTGACGTCTTTAAAAAAATATGTCAATTAATTAAATATTGATATAGACCATGTTCACTATCTAAATAAGCAGGAGGTACCTAGGTATACTGGTATACACTTTCAAAAATGCCTTCACCTTCAGCCAATGATATTTAAGCAAAGATCAATCACCACTTAACCCCATAAATAAGAAAAAATAGATAGATTTCCAATACAGCTGTTAACCGCACTAAATAGTGAGGCCACGCCCTCCAACAAATCAAGCCTTCACAACTAATCTACGGTACAGTTAGCCTCAAAACGATGTATACAAGAATAATTCATTTGATTGTCTACAATTATTTGTGTTACATACTTCTATACTATGGGAACGGGCTGCAGATATCGCGTCTATTTTTATTCAGAAGACAAGAGCCATCACAGCAATATATTGCCTCCGCAAGCGCGATTCTCTAAGGGAACTGTTTAAGATATTAACATCATGACGGTCGACCTTATCAATACGAGTATATGTATGAAAACATCATGTACGTAACGAAAAATTTAAATCTTTTCAGTAAAAGAGGTGAAAGACACAACTATAAGACTAGAAATAGGGACCAATTAGTTCAACCGGGCTTAAGACCGGCTAAAGTAGACTCATCCTTCATGGGATACTGTTTAAAATGTTACAATAAAATACCTCCCCCACATACTCCAACTGCATGAAACGAAATTTAAATCTTGTATAAAACGTTTACTACGCAGCCAAGCACATTATAAGTTGGGGGATTATATCGCTGACAAAGATGCTTGGCTCAACCCTGGTCCTGCACCACAGGGATAGACTAATTGATTAGCATTCGAAAATACTCGTATTGTTGGCTGCTGAAGATTGTAAAAACTACCTATGTATTGTAAAAATTAAATCTCTTAGTATTGTTTAATTGCATAGCACATGTGTGAGCACTATGTACTACTTTAAAGCTAACATTTAATGGGTAGGTCTTTCACTAACTTGAATGTTCCCTGGCGGCTGAGAGTATGACATGCTCACTCAAATGTCTCGCTGATGGTGGCGTGTGTGTTGGATAATTAAGTTCCCTACAAAATGATGGAGCTAAATGGTGCTGATCCATATGTCATGTTTGTGAACGGGCGCCGTCAGTAGGGCCCGGTCATCTCTTAGCTGCCACGGCTTATTTTAATTTCTTAATTGTTTATTTTATTTTATTACTATCTTTTATATTGCGGACGATTTTAATGTGCAACTTTTTCTACATCGTTCTCAAATGTATAATTTCAACATGAATGATATAACCAATTTTTTGTAACAATATTTTGATTTCTAAGAGTGTCCGTGGAATTTCTTGCCCGTTCTTCTCCATAGGTACCGTGGAATAGGCAACTAGCTTCATCTTACTGACTGACCGACCGCGACCCTTTGACAATTCAAAAGTGCCTGTAATTGGTTTATTTGAAATAAATGTGTAGCTACAATTAATTAACCAATGTGTAATATGTTTGGTGGCTACACATTGATACAATATTATAGAACAAAGACTGTAGTCAATTAAATGAATTCTTATCGTTGTAAACATCTTTTTGAGGCTGACTGTACATGTTATTAATGTGTTCTTGAAAATAAATACCTTTTATATTTTATAATTAACTTAGAGTGTGGTCAATAAATCTCTCGTTTCAGTTTCTTATTTAGTTTTCTTGAAACTTTTGGAATTATCTCGAAGTTGTGGGTCGTAAATCAGGATTTAATATGAATACGAATGTGTTTATCTTTATTTTATTTTATTTCACACTGTTAAACATATATATAGATAGTAATATTTATATATATTTTATATTTATTATAATATTTATATTTATTATCAAAATCAAAACGTCCTCAAAAATTTACAATAACAAATATCGTCAGTTCCTATAATTTGAAATTAATGAATAACGTGAAAGCAGGAATACTAAATAATTCTTAGAAACCGAGTACCCGCAGCGTAATTTTCAATTAGAGTTCGTAGCTGGTCCAGTTATTAATTGAATTTAGTTCGTAGAAAACTCTTCTTCATAGAATTCAATCTGTGTTTGCTTCACTCCTTATCGTTTTGAGGATAAGTTGGAATCAATTACTAATTCGTCATAGCTAGAATGTTAGTTAACCGTTGGTAGTTATACTTCTGGAAAATCAAAGCTGAAACAATATTTAGTGTGATCAAACAATGGTTCGTTGAAATATTAATAACTAGCGACACGCCCCTGTGGGCGTACCTACTCTGTAAGTCCGTCAACGAAGATACGGGTCCGACCGAAAGTAGTTTATAACTTTGGAGTAAACCCTATACCCGATTAATTAACTTTTTCGGCCAGATAAAAACACATCGGGAGTAGGGATACCTGTCACATCACATAATATGTTTAATTCCGTCTTTGTTACCCACAGCCAACATGAAATTCATTAGTAACATAGTAACCTGCACCCTAATTACGTAACACACAATCTATCACAATCTGAATAATTTTGAAGCCTATTACTAATCCATTGCTTCATATGTTCGAAAAATTTGTCTGCTCAGCAACGTAAATAACGCAATGAATGTTGTTGAACTGTCAAAATGAAACCCATTCCTACTATTAGTGTGTTAAGTAATTACCCCGCTGATAGGAAACATCTTTGGAAAGTAGTTAAACTTCGTACTCGCATGAAATGTAGGAACTATCAAGGTAAGTCGACTGCCAAACCACGACAGTGTTGTCGGTGGCAGTTAATCTATCGGAAAGCGGGGATATTTCAGTGAAGGGTCAGACGCCCCCGACAGATCGATGTGGGCATCTGTCAATTGAATGCCGCCCATCTCTCTATTAAACCGCCTGTCTGTATAAACCAGGATGTGTACAGTAAACTTTGGTCACTTCATCTTGTTAGAAGGCTTAAGACTTTTTATTTTACTGTACCCGCTGAAACTAAATATAAACTATTGAATGACACAATGGAAGTTGTATTAAATGAAATTACTGCCGTCGAACTATTACTTTCGATTTAATTTAATTAGAAGCACGTTACACGTTTATAAAGGTTTTTGACAGAGAGCCGGATATGGAAATATGGTGTGAATTGCCATACCAAATACTTAAATAGGTTTATTATAAATTCTGGTTTCATAAAACTATATATTACCTAAATTCATCGTCATTCAATGCCAAATTCAAATCATTTATGCAAGTAGGCCGTTAAAACGTACAATTTTGCAAAAGATAGTTTCGTATGGAGAAGAATGGGCAAGAAACTCCGTTGTTACTATTTTAATATGTTTTACGGTATTTTGTATCCATTAAATAATATATTTATGTGAAGACGATGTACCTGAAATAAAATTACTATACTACAATAGGTACAAAGTATTAAAATTACGCAATGACAGCTAAAATATGTATGTTGATACATACATGGTAGTCACACATATACAAATACTGTAACAATAGACGATTTTTTACTAACATTTAAAGCTGAAAGACGTACACTGCTGGACATAGGCCTCCACCAAGCATCGCCACTACGACCGGTCCTGTGCTTCATGGGATTCTACTCTCTAAGTCCGTCAACGAAGAATCAGCCAAAAGTAATCGATCCATCGAAACAAGTGTCAAAATCAATTTTGCGGACCGGCAAAAATACGTCGGGAGTAGGGCCAACTGTCAAATCGTGTTGTCATACATTCTTAGTTCTGGCCCCAACCTAATCTTATGTCCGTTGGTGATACGAAATGGGAAACGCTTGTAATTTCGGCCGTAACTACGGACTTCGTACATAGAGAGAAGGCCCCCTGCATCCAGCGGATTCCTGCGGACCTCTGCTAGTGCTGTAGAACATATTAATCACTAGGGACCCGCCCCTGCTTCGCACGGTTTTATGACTTAAGACATTGATATCTCTGTGCTCAATTTAAATATTGGTGATGGAGAGGTGGATGCACCTGCATGCCAGTTCGTCACCGTTTATTAAGTGATTATTGTTTTATCATTATAGAATAGAGTAGAATACTCTTTATTCTGTACACCATAAAAATTACAGATATAAATATAGACATTTTACACAGGGTGACACAATGGGCGGTCTTATCGCTAAAAGCGATCTTTTACAGACAACCTTTGGATGGATTCAAGGGAGAAGGAGAGACAATAATGCAGGTAGTCAGTGGTGTACCATTTACATATACAACAAATACATACATACATAAAACATATACTTATCTACATATAATATATACAATAATAAACATGAAACAAGTGCAAGGAAACTAAATGTAATGATGATATAATAAATAAAATAATTATGTATAATTAAATGTTATCGAATGAATTTTAAAATAATAACTATAATTGTACTTTAACTTAAATTTAATCACTAGGAACCCGCCCCTGCTTCGCACGGTTTTATGACTTAAGACATTGATATCTCTGTGCTCAATTTAAATATTGGTGATGGAGAGGTGGATGCACCTGCATGCCAGTTCGTCACCGTTTATTAAGTGATTATTGTTTTATCATTATAGAATAGAGTAGAATACTCTTTATTCTGTACACCATAAAAATTACAGATATAAATATAGACATTTTACACAGGGTGACACAATGGGCGGTCTTATCGCTAAAAGCGATCTTTTACAGACAACCTTTGGATGGATTCAAGGGAGAAGGAGAGACAATAATGCAGGTAGTCAGTGGTGTACCATTTACAACAATACTATACTACTACTATATTTTTTTTTTACATATACAACAAATACATACATACATAAAACATATACTTATCTACATATAATATATACAATAATAAACATGAAACAAGTGCAAGGAAACTAAATGTAATGATGATATAATAAATAAAATAATTATGTATAATTAAATGTTATCGAATGAATTTTAAAATAATAACTATAATTGTACTTTAACTTAAATTTATTTGAATGCAATGGTTTTATTTTGTAATGTTTTAATGTATAATGAATCCTCATGTATATTTCTATGTAATTTTTTGTGCTTAAACATGGGAATAATTTCCTGAAATAAATGATAATTTAATTGAATTTAATTTAATGTTATCAACACGTAACCCTTCCGAAATAAATGCTCTAAACGATGGTATAACCGTATCAAAATCCATTGTGGAGTTTAAAAGCGACTTTGTTTTTTTAATATGTACAGATAATGTACCTGTACAGTGTGTACACCATTTAATTTGGCCTTTAGTGTATGTTTTTATTAACAGGTATTTATCTTTGAATATCTATGCCCTGTAAGTTTAATTATTCAAAGAAAATTAGCGTTATTTACAGTTATTGAACAAATATTTTTTTCCCAATATTAACGTTTACTCAAGACTCAGTTGAGTGATAAATCGACGGAATAAATTCTTTTACCAACATATAAGTAAATAAATACATAATGTTATACACGCTTCATAAATTCTCAGAGTTATACGTTTTCTATTTACCGTTTTATATTATCTTAAGTGACTGTATAAAGCTATATTAATACTTTTATTGAGTTTACTTTGATCGTCAGGTACAATAAACATGTAATAGAAATGTTTCTATATGCCATCAATTTAAGCAGTTATGATCTTTATTTCTTTGCAATTCATGGCAAAAATTTTGCGAGTTTGTATTTGATGTCATTGCACTTTTGTACGTCGACCCATGGGTCAAGCACACAGTAACCCGTCTTGAGTCTTAAAACGTCACTTTTACGATATTCTACGTTTTATTTTACTACCAGATCAGCTTACAAGGAATTCTTTGAAACTATGTCATGGTTTGTTTACAATTATATTGTGTAAGAATGCGTTATCCGTACAATAATATCCGGTATAGGTTTCGGGTTTCTTAACAACTCGAATTAAGCGTATATTATGATACGTTATATCACTGTTATTTTACAAATTATATTAATTTCTTGGAACTACGGAGTGAATCTTGCATTACATAAATTATTGTGTCGAATGTTGAGTATTTCTTACCTGTAGGTATTTTATAAGAAATTCTTTATTGATTTTCATTGTTAATAGTATTAAATGTTTAGGTAAATGCTCACATATAATAACGAAAAGTAGGATCTTATGCTTTTTATCCAGCAGCGGCGAAATCGTAACTGAAAAAAATTGTACAACCGTTGTAGCTTTTAACGTTATATATTTTAAGGAAATCTTAGTCGTATGTACACAATCAGGCGACTGATTGTAAATACAATTCTTATAGTATTTTTATCTCATGAAGCGACGCGCGCTTTACTTGTGGTTAACAAGGGTACAAACACGCTGTGAATGTGTGTGTAAGCGTAAGAGCTCTCTCGATACCGTCCGAGACAATGGCAAAGTGTATGTGCTACTCGTCTTCACGCACACATTGACAATGTGTTTGTACACTTGGTTAACACAAGTAAAACGCGTGTCGCTTCGTGAAATAAAAATACTGTACTACAAACTAAGAAGCGTCCAATGCTTGCATTCTATTCGAGGGAAGCTTAGTGAACATGCATTTTCCTACGTACCTATAAATTCTTTCCTCATTTTATCGAAAGGTCATTTATTCGCCTTCTATTGGAGAACGTGCGCCGGGGCCACTTAGTCTGGCCTCACACGAACCGCTATCCTTAAATTATCCTATTTTATTCGAAAAAAATCAAAGCTATTTCCAGTTTTAGAATATATAGGTTAAAGTAATAAAACCTATTTTATGTAGGTGTAGTAATAGGTTTTACCAATCAAGGTAGGTGGACCTTTGGGGTCGCAGGCGTACAGAGTGGGGACTCTATCCGCCCACTGAGTGACCCCAGGGAAGACGGCGGCACAGTGGTCACGTGCTGCCGCGCATAGCGAGGCTCAGGGAAGGCCCCTTTACAGTCTCCCCAGGGATGTGCTTTACAGGCGTTGCACAGGGGGGGTTCCGGCATTGGTCTTTTAAGAGGAACCGGGACCCCCTCTATGTGCTGATGGTGATAACCGGGGTGGTTTTAGTGAGGTAAAAATCCCACACTCCCCGACCTCCATCCCCAGAAGTCGGGTGCCTTTTGAAGGTTTCCCCCGAAAACAAAAAAAAAAAAAAGTATAGTAATAGGTTACACCTCTGATTATCGCTTCGGGGAATACAGGCTTGATTTTATGTCTAATTTATTTTTATAAAAAGAACGTCTTTTTTTAAATATATTTTTTCTATTTGAATTGATTGAAATGCCAATTCTGTATTATTATATTCCTATATAAATATGGTAGCTTTGTTCCAAACGATGTTTGAATTCAAATAATATTAACATAATTATATTGAAATGTTTTCAAGCTTTCAACGCTAAATACCTCCCGACTCATAATAATAACAAAAATCTGATTTAAATCAGTGCGAATTCAAGATAAGATATTTCAGACTATTGATTCACACTGATTCAAATAGAGTGGGTAAACAACTTAAACCTCCAAAATACTTCAGATCTAAAAAACAAAGTCACGAGCAGTGCAAAACTTTTGTGTCTCCGAACTGTATTGTAGTTTGGCAAGAGATTAAAGGAGATAGTTTTTTTGGGCCCCCTGTATTATAACATCTATTAATCGTATTATACCTAAAAAAAAGTTACCAATGTATCATTTAAAATGGTCGACTTTTTTAATGAAGTCTAACCGGAATCACGAAATCCTAATAAAAAGAAAATGTTTTGATAATGCACTCAATTGATTAAATTCCAGATATGGTCGTCAATATCATAAAAGCATGTATTGAAGCGTTTTTAACGAATTTATGAAAAAAATACCAATTATATACCTAATTACAGTTCGAGGTGGTAACCAAATCTGTTACATAAAGTAAAAAAATGTACCATTGACGCTGCAGCAGGTTTAAACCTGTGTTTAATCCCATTTTTAAGTTTGTTTACTCTCGCTTAAAGTGGTTTAAAAATGAACGTGAAACGGATTGTAGTTCTTGGTTGCTTGTCAGTTTGACTCTAGTGATGTTACTCAGACATTAACGGTCAGGCACTGGATTGTCCCGATTATGTAATTCGAAAATTCAATTTAAGTGGAATTGAAGGTAGGTATTAGAGGGAGGTTTCCAGCAGCTTCGTACGTTTGAAAGGCACACAAAAAAACTTAAAGAAAACAATCATAGCAAGATTTAAAATACAGCAACCGTTTAACATTGGGGTTGACATTCGGCTGAGATTGGTCTTGTTCGACTTTGTAAAGAGCGTTTCCTTCTACTCACATTCCAGTGTTAATCTGATAATCAGTGACGATACGATGACGATTTTAATGACAAATTACACGTTATCAACTGACAGCACTAACCCACAGAACATGTATTTTCACTCTTATTAAAACTCTGTGACCCTGTACATCACAGTACTATGACGGTTTATTACACGAAATATATGTATTCCTTGGTTTATTATTTATAACCTACGTATTGAATAATAGAATTAAGAATGACAGTTAGCTAGTGTGGCAGAGTTGGTGATATTTATCTAATAGAAAGAAAGAAAAGAAAATACGTACGACTACATTGAGTAGTCGCGATTAGATAAATAGTCTCTCTCACCGCGAGAGAAAATTAACTCGAGCCTTTATTTTATTAACTCAAGTAACGAGTTAAATAAAATCAAAAACTATCTATTATGTGTATTACAAATTTATACTACTTAAAATAATAATTATAATAATCAGAATAATTATTGTCACACTGCAGGGCAAAGGCCTCCCTTTCCTTTGCCTTCACTAAACGATTTAAGAAAAACGTATGCTAAAAACTTAGTTGTACCTGCATCCGGCCCGTCTGAGCCAACCAGTGAGAAGCGATCGTAAACGACGCCTCCGAACCAATGCATTTTTAAAATTAAACGCCGCTCTCGTTATAAATCCGTTTCCATTAGATTGATGTCGGGCATTATTGCCACCGGCCTTATAAAAATACAATTTTTATGGCATTTTATAGGTGTTGAGATGGAATTTACCATTGTAGGTTGTCGATTTTTTTAACTTATCTCAATGAGTAGAATGCTACAAGGATCTTTTGGTTCCTTAATGACATTGACAGGAAAATTGACATTGTCACAGAAGTTGTAACGAAAAAACAAGATGGCGGCGTTAGTTCCGATTTTGGCCACGCGCCAAAAACACCTTGTAGCGTTGTTAGTAGGAGAGCCAACTGCAAAAATTCGTATCTTCTTGATACCGCGATGAAATGCACAATGGTTTCCTATACAAGTGATGCGAAGTCCGAATATAATAGTCTGCCAAGCCCGAACTTGCCGAAAGTACAAAAAATAATTACTATTTCCGGTGCGAAAAATGGGGCGTGTTTTACCCATCTGATACCGGATTAACTGTTATGGAATCAGTTAGGAATTTACTGGTAAATACAGAAAATTGAAATGTGTCAGTTTTTTTTTTTTTTTGTTGGAAGTACTTGGATGACGTTCTCAAAGGTGACCATCGGGTATCCTAAATATACCCATCTGATACCAGAATGAAACCAACTCCAGGTCCTCCTTGATCTGGCAGTTTAAGTAGTTTATGCTGCCTACTCAAATGTCCTTTCTTTGGTATTGTTCGTCGAATCGTTGAGCTCCTTAAGTTCTGAGTGGAGCTGCACGGTCACTGACAAATGCGTGCACTGACTAGACAGGTCCATTTAATCTTTGTGGTTCTTTCATCAAAAGACCATTTGAGACACCAATCTACACGGTCTTCACATGATCAGACCAAGATTATGTCTGGACTTTAAAAGAGACTGTGACCTCTGAGTTTGTTTCGGCCTTTCTTCTCAGAGTAGTCAGATAGGAAACGCCGACTTCATCTAGTTTAAAAAAATATGATTGACCTGTAAAAATGTTTGTACAAACCTACTTACAGATATAAAATCATTTATCATTTACCAGTCAGTAGGTATGAACCCTCACTGCAAGAATATACGTCTGCCAAGGCTTTTTCTGCCGAAACCCCTCGACAGACGAGATTATGTAAGCAGCATCCGTGGAACCCCGTATTTTGGAATTGTACATAGGCTACAGAGGCTTAGATAAATATTAATTATTAAGGAAAATAATTTCAGCTTAAAATATCCTTTATTACATATATGAACAAAATTATTATTACTAAATAAATTAGTTTACATCAAATTAGTATCTGGGTTTAAAAAATGAACTTTAGAAGTAATAATGTTTTATTTTATGAACTGTGTGGTGACAGGTGAATTGTTTTGTTACAATAAAATACTGTTTGGTGTATACAAAAAAGAAACTAAGCCGTTTATAGATGGAAGTGTTTGAAAAATGTTTGTTCAATTTGGCATAACGTAAAAGCAAAAGTTTCAAATATAATGAATGAAATTTGCCGATTAAAGCCAAAACGGAGTTGGGGTATCACCCTGATTGTTATAGAAAATTTATTGCCGTATAGAGAAAGTACACAAAAGCGTTTGAAGGAAGCTCGGTAAGTGATTTATTTTATTAATATGTTTAGTAGGCATAATAATAGAAGATCTTTATCTATGAAAATGGGTTCTTTTACCACAAATCAATTTGATCCAATTCTTTAAATATTTATTAAAAATATATCGTACTTATTTCGAAATTAATAATATTTTATTTGAAAAAAGAAGAGTATGCAGTCAATGTTTCGCATGCTTTTTCTTGTTTTATTATGTTCTATCAAATATACCTTTGTTTGTGTAAAAATCACAAATCTCTTAAACGGAAATTTCATAGGTACAGAAAGACGTGATTAATAACCAGATCTAATAAGCTAAATGAGTTCTTCGAGTTTTTTGTCACTTTTCAAATGATTAACCCAGCATTGTGCCTCCTAAGACACTGATAATTTATGAATGACTTGTTTTTTTTGTAAACGTAACTGATATTATTTTACTCAAAACTCAAAGTATTTATTTCTATTAAACCATTTACAGGCACTTTTGAATTGTCAAAGAGTCGGTCAGTTAGTCAGAAATTTGAAGCTAGTTGCCCATTCCAAAACGTAAATCTTACAGATTGGTTCTGAAGATAGTGAGTGACACATCAGTACCGGGCTTAGCTGGACCTGGAATTTGTCCTGAATAATTTGTTCAAATTATCATTGGCACAGAAAAACAAGTATGGTTTATAAATTCATGTTGAATGGAAATATTACTAAAATAATGTCAATGATTCGCATATAATAAATAACCATACAGACAGATTGATCCGCGACAGCCGGCTTGGCCTACCGGTTCCGTAGTTTCTGCAGATGCGGAGGTAGCCGAACCTTCTGCATTACTGAACATCGGACGAGAACTACAAGTATGGTTAAAAAATATTGCTTTGACAAATATTACATTATATTACCCGACTGCTCGACGCAAATAAAACACGAAAGGATGGATTACCATTACCACACATATGTGTGTTAAAAAAGACTGTTGACTATAATGCACGTTTCTATGTATCTATGTATGTTTGTTATTTGGTAGTCCTCTAGAGGCAAAACACGGGGTCGATTTTGATGATTATTTTGGTCGACATTTCTATTAGTCTAAATTTTGTGTCATTAATGATATGACAGTAATAAAATTATAATGGACTGAGATCCATAGTCCCGAGATTTGCAAATATACAAATAATAATATAATCAAAAGTCAATATGGCGACAACTAGACGCCATATTGTGACGAAGAAAAACGAGAGAAGTTAGGACATCTTGATTCCATTTTTACTTTAATTTCGCTTTTCATGCAGTCGGAGTTTTGTCTTTTTTGTTATTTATAAGTTTTTTTGTGGATGTGTACTATTATTATATAGATTGGTTCCAAACAGCCTAAAGATATTGATACTGATACTATCATTTAGGCTGACCTGCAACTACCAATTTTACCCATAGATCAGAACGCAAAGGCGAACTATTTATTTTGTTCTAAATTTGAAAAAATAATTGGTGTCAAAAGACAGTATTTAAGACAGTGTAGGTACCGACATTGTCAAAGAATAACTCTTAAAATTAGCTTCTTCCCGAAATGGTTAAGCTTTTCGTTTTTTTTTTCTACACTCAAAACAGTATTTCTTTGTAACAAAACAGTTTACCTATCACGACACAGCGCATAAAAACAAAACACTATTACTTCTAAAGTTCTTTTTTTTAACCCAGATACCAATTTGACAAGTGTAATGTCAAACTAATTTATTTTAATAATAATAATTTTGTTCATATAGGTAATGAAGGATATTGTAATCTGACATTATTTTATTTTATCATTAATATTTATCTAAGCCTCTGTACAATTCCAAAATACGGGTTCCACGAATGCTGCTTACATAATCTCGTCTGTCGAGGGGTTTCGGCATAAAAAGCCTTTACAGACTTATATATTCTTGAACTGAGGGTTCATACCTAGTGACTGGACTTGGTTCATTCTGGTATCAGATGGGTATATTTAGGGGTCCCGATAGTCACCTTTGAGAGCGTCAGCCAAGCACATCCAGAAAAAAACTACTAGCAGATTTAGGTTTTCTGTATCTACCAGTATATTCCTAACTGAAGCCATAACAGTTATTTCAGTATCAAATGGGTCTCCTTTTTCGCACCGGAAATAATAGTTTTTTTTTTGTACTTTCGGCTCGTTCGGGTTTGGCAGACTATTACATTTGGACTTAGCATCACTTTTATGGGAAACCATTATGTATTTCATTTCGGTAAAAAGTAGGTAAGTAATTTTGCAGCCGGCTCTCCAACTATGCACTTGGGATGATCAACGTTTGTCCCACCATTCTTCTAAACCCTACATAAAAATTCCTGTCAGGACATTATAGCCAATAGTATAGCCAATACTTATCTACCGCTGTCGATAATTTGTCAGACCACAACATCGTTATAAGACTAATAAATCAGTAAACGACTGATTTGTTGTCAATTTATTTCGTGGAAAATACAGTATCATAGATATAAGGGATTTTTTTGCATACCTAATGCTTTGTTACGGGATAGAACCATTTCTACTAAAACCATAAGTTGAATTTGAAAATTACCTGTTATACATACATAAACTCAAGCCTTCTTCCCATGGTAAAACTACAGAAAACCACCTGCTACGATCCTTATATACTCCTTTTGTTTGCTTTGCATTTACCTTTTATAGATAAATAAAAATAAAAGCTATCCATCAATAAACACATCCACCCCCCAATATTTAAAAATACAATAGTCAAACGCGTAGCAGCGTAGCGTTTCGGTTATCCGCTACGAAACACTGACGTAATTGACTTTGTATTGGTCGCTACACCGTAGTCCATAGCAACATAATTCTGTAGTTTTATGTCACCCGATCACCATCATAAACTGCTGGTAAATTAAAAGGAAGATCCCTGCATCCCAAAAGAAACTTGAATATGTTTGTCTATTATAAAACGTACCAATTTGGTTGAGACACTGAAAAAACCCGCGATCTAGTGGTACAGTCATTAATCTGCTTTCAATAGAGTTTATTCAATCAATCAAATCAAAAATATTTATTTGCTAGAATATGGTACAATAGATAATAAAGTCATTTTGGTTTCAGCATATTCTGCCATGATATGGCGTGCAAATACATTTCCATGTCAATTACAATTATTACAATTACAGTCATTATGATTATTATTATAAATTTACATTAGGTAGGTATAGGTTCTATCGACTTATCCTCCAAATATTCCTTAATGTTATAATATTTTTTATACAGTAATAGTTTAAAGAGACTTTTTCTAAACAATGTCAATGGCAAATCCTGAAGGGAATTCGGCAAATGGTTATATATTATAATAGACATGCAGTAAACATTTCTCTTGAACAATTTTAATTTTATTTGTGGCAACCGTAGTCTGTCTTTATGGCGTGTCCGGCTATTTAGCTTGTCAACAATATTTTCAAATTGATTATAATTTTTTTTTACAAAAATACAAATTTCCAAAATATACAGACATGGTAATGGTAATATATTTAGTTTCTTAAACAGTGGCTTACAGCTATCTAAAAAGTGAGCTCCACATATTGCTCGGACACATTTTTTTTGTGCTTTGAAGACTCGGTCAATGTCCACTGAGTTACCCCAAATTATAATACCGTATCTAAGTACAGAGGATACGTAAGCATGGTAAGCAGCCATTGCAGTATTCAGGTTAACAGTTTGCCTGATTCTTTTCAGAACATATACAAAACGATCTATTTTTTGCAGGATTTTATTTATGTGTGGTTTCCAACTGCAGTTTTTGTCAACAGTTATACCTAAGAATACACATTCATTTACAGTAGTTAAGTGGGAATCTTTATGTTGAATGTCTAGATTATCTATGTGTGCGTTAAATGTCTGAAATTGTATTATGTTTGTTTTCGTCATGTTTATTTTTAAGTTATTTTTATCCAGCCAATTGATTGCATCGTCTAAAGCTTTAAGAATGTCGTTTTTCAAATTAATGTTATTGTCACTTTTAATTATTAATGTCGTGTCATCAGCAAACAGTTTGCAATCTCCACTCACTTATTATTGCATTAAAAAAATAATTGTTATTTTAAAACATTGAACATATAAGTTACTTTTCAACTTACTTTTTTGTAACGACTAATAGAGATTAGACGTCACAAAAAAATAAGAGCGGAATAAAAAGACATGTTACGTGGACCCCAAATTAATTAGGATAAGCGCAAAATAATGATGATGATGATGATGATGATCATTATAAGTTACTTTTCATAGCACAACATTAAAATCCTAAAAACGTAAAAGTCAATTAAATAAAATTACTTTAGCCTCAATACAAATAGCAAATGTTGAAGCTAATCAAATCATAGGCAATATACTCTGCAAACGAATCTTGAATCTAAAGTCACCCCGACTTTTGAACGACATTCGATGAGCCACACGATGTTAGACAGGGTTGTGTAGCGTTACTATGGCTGTTTAACTTGTACATGGATAGTTATCTGACAGATTTGTAAGAGGGTGAGTGTGGATTGAAGATGAATGAGTTGCCTGTCAAGATAATCGCAGATAATCAAGTTCTAGTTGCATCGTCAGCAGAACAGTTGTAAGACATGGTGACTGTGATGGATGAAGTATATTAGATGAAAGAGATGAATATAAATGTGAATAAGACGAAGGTCATGGTGTTTGAAAGAGAAGTGGATGTTTCGGTGTGTGATTTTAAAATAAATGATAAGAGTATCGAGTAAGGAACTGAGTTCGTATATTTGAGGAGTCTGTTTTTATGAGATGGAAAGATTGATGAAGATGTGGAAAGGGAAGTAAATGCGGGAAATATAGTGAATGGTACTACACATGCAATTGTGACCAAATAGTTGATGTCCAAAAAGGCTCGATTGGCTGTTCATAGCGGTGTGCTGGTGCCTACGCCTATTTATAGAAGTGAATTTTAGGTGAGGCAAAAGAACCATGAACGTAGAATAAATGCTGTGGAAATGCGTTCCTTGCGAAGCATGTGTGGTGAGACTAAGAATGATAGGCTGAGGAGTGATGTGTTAAGGCAACAGTGCGGTTTAAAAGAAGATATAGTGACATAAATTTAAAAGAGTATGTTTATGAATGAAAGGCGACTAGCAAAAGGTATTTACAAGGCAGATGTGAGTGGAGACGCCGGGAAAGGACGACCTAGGAAGACTAAGTGACCTTATTGGTGATAATCTTCAGAAAGGTCAGATGCGTAGTAGTCGCAAACTGCGTGCGTGTATGACCAGATGTATGAACGTAAACGAGGCAAAAGGAATATGTAAGTATCGTAGCAGGTGGCGTTCTGTACTTTCTACCTACCGCCATGAGAAGAAGTCGTGAGTTTACGTATTGCAGCGTAGAGCTGGCTGCTAACACGCCGGGGACTCGAACCCCGATGTGAGCTAGCTAAAAAATCAAACTCACGCAGCTGGTACACGTAAAATTTATTAATAAAAAGAACAACCGAAATAATTAAGAAATAAGTCACAAAATTAAAATATTTAGTCGTTGGAAATTGTATAAGGCTACCAAAAAAAAAATATATCACAAGAAGATTTTTGGAGAAAAAACTTATGGATGTTTCCAAATTTTTAGGAATTTAAGTATATAGACGAATTTAAATTCGATTGCAATCGTACGAAATTCGTGCCGCTCTATAAATTATTTAACACAAATAAGCTCAAGATAAAGGTTTTTCTTTACATAATTTCGTTAATATAAATTTGAAAGAGAATAAGATCTGATATTAAGAATTTAGGAAAGCAACTTAAAATTAAAATGTCACACGACGGTATAACACAGAACACTTCTATTATATGATGGTTGGGCGTTATTGCGCCACACAAATGTCTTATTTAGCACCTGATGTGTCCGTTAGGCACCTGTGTCGTCGACCTTGCTCGGCAACGATCCTGCGCTTCTCTCCGCAAGCTCGCTCAGACTTCTGCGGCCGGCAGACGAAGGAAGAAGACAGGCGAACAATAAATGGCAGGGTAAGGCCAAAAAAAGGTGGCCTTTCAAACAATCTAAGAAAAAGGAAATCTTCTTAGATTAAAGAAGAAGGCACAAGTAACAAGAATACGGAACCTATAAAGGGATTACTCACCAAAGAAAAAAGGGACGAGAAATTCCAGGGAACGTATCCGCTGGCTACTCACATATAGTGGTGGTTAAAATTTGAAACTAACTTTCGAAGAAAGATTAAATATTATTGAATAAAATATCCACACAATAGGAATTCCAACGACAGAATGCGTTGCATTTTTTTCTTCTTGACAATGTACAGAACAATTGTCAATTTTCTGAATATTTCAAAAAAAACGAAAAAGTAAAAAAGCTGACCGAATGACTCGTAAAAAGAATTTAATCTAAATGACAACAAAAAGTATCTAATTGCAGGAATTATACTGCATCACACCCATTCCAGCAAAAAAAAAAATATGTCGATAAAGGAACAACAACTCAATATGAGTCGCATCACTAAAATTAGGAAGAACACCTAAGGATTGTTAACATGAAAAAAACAGGAATATCACTATAAGAGTGACAATACCATAGAAGAATGTGTACGAAGTATGTGAAAGAGGGAAGATAAAAAAGAAAAAAATATGGAATTAAATATGTCTAGTAGATAAGTTACATAAACCTAATAAGCAGCATCGAAGTGCAGCAGATAAAGAATAAATTTGAAGCGCCTCCAATCTAAACGTTACCAGTGCGAGCTCCTGACGTGTCGTCTAAACCTATGAATAACCTAAAAACTAACGACTTAGGAACTAAAGGATATAAATTAATCTAGAAGTACCTAACTAGCCTAATTAAATCATAGTATCCCTTAGATAAATTCAAAAACAAAGAATAAAATACGACCTCAGTCATAATATCCACCAAACACAAATTAACAACATCAGTCAAAGAACTAATAATAAATTGTGAAAAAAAAAATTCTTCAGACGAAATAAGAAAATAACAGGATGATAAAGAGTGTATGATAAGTTTTGATGATAAAAGATGAAAGGTTTAGTAAGAAAACATTTCGTTAAGCAATTTAAAATTATCGACAAAAAATTATCGACATTGTCCCAACACTAAACACTTTGTTATAGAAATTCAAATCATCGACAAAAATCTATCGACAGTGTCCCAACACTAAACACTTTGTTATAAAAATCCAAATCATCGACAAAAATCTATCGACAGTGTCCCAACACTAAACACTAAAAGTAACGCCTTATGTGGGCGTGGTCAAAATAGTGGCAGTAAACAAGAAGTTGTCAACAAAAAGTTTATTTTGACAACTAGATGTCGCTGTCTATTTTTAGCCTTAAGTTAAAAGTAACGACCTAAGTCAAAGTCACAACTCAAGTTGAAGTGATAACTCCAGTAGAAGATACGGCTTCTGACACAAAAAAGACTGGAAATCAAAGGGTCAAACAAAGGACTTGAGTCAAAGATAGGACTTGAGTCAAAGATAGGACTTCAGTCAAAAATAGGACGTCAGTCAAAAAATAGGACGTCAGTCAAAAATAGGGACTTCAGTCAAAAAGAGGGACTTCAGTCAAAAATAGGGACTTCAGTCAAAAATAGGGACTTCAGTCAAAAATAGGGACTTCAGTCAAAAATAGGGACTTCAGTCAGACGACTCAAGTCAAAGGAACCTTAGATTGACATAAACCATAACCGAAAGCCTAGAGGAAATAATATGTGGGTGGAGCTAAAGAAAACTAGTCAAGATACGGTTTTTAATAAAGCGAGGAGCCAGCTTGCCAACCAAAAAAAATAACCTGTGTCAAAAAAACTAGAAAAAAAAAAATTACGTCTCCATAGAATACCATTAACCTTGATGTAGAGTGATGGAGAAGAAATAAGAAAAATCTACGCATGCTGAGTCCGACTTTCAGCTAAATAAATTAACGCTTAGAGTCTGACTATTAGCATGAGAAGAATCTATAAAAAATTCTTACCAAACATAAGAAAGTGTGGTGTAAAACCGGTGGCAAAGTTAATGCATGAATTGAGATATAGTACGTAACAATTTTGACCATTATCCTTTATAGAAAGGATTTACGAAAATGGGCGTTATCCTTTGTAAATTTTTTTGATTACTGTTGGAAGAAGAATATTTACGTAAATAGAAAATGAAAATGAAAATTTTATTTACGTAAGTATTGAGATAATTTTGGTATCCCGGGTTAGAATTATATGTAAAACTAATATTCCGATTAAATACGGATAATTAGGTAAGTGCTAAACGCATAAAAAGGGATAAGATTAATAGAAGGGAAATTGGGGGTAAAACAAGCTCTAAATATGCGAACCTCCGTGAAACAATGTGGACAAATATGAAAGGCGTGTTATTTGTTGATACTGGATCAGGCACAGAACAGACGTCGAAAAAATGGGCAAAAAAAAAGAAGCCAAAGTCTGCCCTGTTAGATCACAAAAAGACAACAAACAAAATAGAGCAATCTCCTTGTACGAAGCTGGAAAGTGACCATGTTGAGGTTTATGGCTGATGAAGGAATGTTATGGCCACACAACAACAAAGAAAACAGTTGGGCTAGTAATCAAAAGACAAATAGATAATAGCAAACAACCGCCAAAGAAAAAGGTATGCTAGCATCAAAAAATAAATAGACACTAGCAAAAAAGATATCAATGGACAGCTGGACTAGAATCAAAAAATGAAATAGATACAAGCAAACAACCGAGCATAAAAAAGCTTACCTTTGGTCACGAGGCCTAAAACATTCACACTTCAGACACACACTACGGGAAACTACAGCTAAGTTACAGGAGAGAAATTAAACTCAGGATAAAAATATATTTGTGGGGAGAATAATAAATAGTCAGCTATGTGATATAGTTACAGGGTTATTTTATAGAAATAACACTTCAAAAATAAACAGGTAAGTAATGCAAACTGGTCGAAGTATTGTCCACAGCACAGCGCAGCGCAAAGTTTACAGAGCATCCACTTTCTGCTGAGCGAACGCAAGGCGTGTGCCGATTCGAATGAAAGAAACAGTATCCAAGCTAGTCGGATTCCAGAATCTGTAAATAACAATGGTGACACGGGGATTAAAATATTTTTTGCTCAGAGGGAGCACCACACACGATATAACAAAAAAAAATATGTAAATAGTACTTACTTTTAAAAATCGGGCGCCATATTGCAGCGTAGAGCTGGCTGCTAACACGCCGGGGACTCGAACCCCGATGTGAGCTAGCTAAAAAATCAAACTCACGCAGCTGGTACACGTAAAATTTATTAATAAAAAGAACAACCGAAATAATTAAGAAATAAGTCACAAAATTAAAATATTTAGTCGTTGGAAATTGTATAAGGCTACCAAAAAAAAAATATATCACAAGAAGATTTTTGGAGAAAAAACTTATGGATGTTTCCAAATTTTTAGGAATTTAAGTATATAGACGAATTTAAATTCGATTGCAATCGTACGAAATTCGTGCCGCTCTATAAATTATTTAACACAAATAAGCTCAAGATAAAGGTTTTTCTTTACATAATTTCGTTAATATAAATTTGAAAGAGAATAAGATCTGATATTAAGAATTTAGGAAAGCAACTTAAAATTAAAATGTCACACGACGGTATAACACAGAACACTTCTATTATATGATGGTTGGGCGTTATTGCGCCACACAAATGTCTTATTTAGCACCTGATGTGTCCGTTAGGCACCTGTGTCGTCGACCTTGCTCGGCAACGATCCTGCGCTTCTCTCCGCAAGCTCGCTCAGACTTCTGCGGCCGGCAGACGAAGGAAGAAGACAGGCGAACAATAAATGGCAGGGTAAGGCCAAAAAAAGGTGGCCTTTCAAACAATCTAAGAAAAAGGAAATCTTCTTAGATTAAAGAAGAAGGCACAAGTAACAAGAATACGGAACCTATAAAGGGATTACTCACCAAAGAAAAAAGGGACGAGAAATTCCAGGGAACGTATCCGCTGGCTACTCACATATAGTGGTGGTTAAAATTTGAAACTAACTTTCGAAGAAAGATTAAATATTATTGAATAAAATATCCACACAATAGGAATTCCAACGACAGAATGCGTTGCATTTTTTTCTTCTTGACAATGTACAGAACAATTGTCAATTTTCTGAATATTTCAAAAAAAACGAAAAAGTAAAAAAGCTGACCGAATGACTCGTAAAAAGAATTTAATCTAAATGACAACAAAAAGTATCTAATTGCAGGAATTATACTGCAGTATGTATGTAGGATGATATATTTTTAGCCTAGCAACCCATTTCAAAAAACTGTTTCGGGATACCAACAATAGGAGTTGGGATGATACCTCTATGAATAGTGTAAAGTCCTTGGTTATAACGGGTCCCATGCATCTATCATGATATTCCTCTTATTAACATTTTCGTTCCTTTGATAAGAAAAGGAGTTCATTCTATTGTGTTCTGAATTCATTCCATTGTGTTCTTTAAAATCCGGGATTAGAACTTAGAAACTCTTTTAGGGGTTCACTCGAGTGATCGATTGAAAGTCAAAGTCAAATCATTTATTTCAAATAGGCACATAAAAGGCACTTTTGCACGTCAAAGGATTTGCGAGGGGATAAAACAAGGTGCCGAAGTGATAATAAATATAATATTATTTTAATATAATATCCTTTTATCTCTTTGATACATTCGATATTGTTATAAAAGAAAATATTATTTTATAAAAAATCTTTGTTTGATGTTTTAAAATATATTTAAAAGCCCACAATAATGATCTTTACTTTTTATTATATTTCTCGTGTGTAAGACTGCTCATCCGAACAGCGCCGGGGCATGACTCATAACTTATAATCAATACAGTGTGATTAGAAAGGTGTGGTCAAGTTTAAAGGTCAGCACAACATTGAACTGACCCAAATGTGTGGGACGACTGATTATTTCGTCGCGACGACGATGTTGGTCTCTTTGAGAAAGGGGTCAAGTTTGATGGTCTGTATCACCCCCTTAAATTTGACTACACCTTTCTGATATATGCTGTATAATAATAATAATTAACCCTACCACCGCATCTCTACGTTGACACCGTGGTGGAGCTTGCGCGCTCCAATCTCTAGGTCTGTGCCGGTAGAGTTTACTTTGCTGGAACAGGTCTAGGGTGAGAAGCGAAACCAAGAGAGACACAGAAACACGTAAGGCAGCATATGGCGAGCTGTTGGGCAGCAGCGACCCCACGGACTCTATCTCTCGGGAGAAGTCTTGTTCCTCACCTCTGGCTGGCCTTTATTGGTCGGCTTGAGTGGAGATTCGCAAGGGCAAACGTGCTAAGAAGAAGGAAGTATTCTAGTAAGTGCTGGTAGGGATCTTGAGCATCTTCCGGGGTCTGGGATTGTCTTAATAGCCGTGGAATGCTTCTCCACTCCTCAAGCACCTCAGGATATGTTGCCCCCTTGTTGCTACGTCATTAAGTGCTAGCGATTGTTTCCGGGGGCCCATTATTGAGTGTGCAAGTCACCCCCCGCCATTTCTTCGGTGCATAATAAAACATTGATCAGACAGGGGCCATAGTCCTCCCATAGTTTTAGGTAACCAGTCCGATTTAGCCATCCAAACACATATTCCAATATCTTTGTTTCCATAATATCCTGCAATAGTCCTACACCAACCGGGGGTTGTCCGTGGGTGCACTTGCATAGTTCGTACAGGGATAATCGTCGGTTAGTGCCGTATTTCATTAAAAGCGTTTAACTGGCCGCAACCTTTGATTTGACCAAAGTCGGATATCCTTTATCCGTGGAATAAAATTGACGACCGGCAGTTCAAGTATGGACAACTGTCGGAAATTCAAAAGAAAATCTCCGGATAAGACTTATTCTAGGTATACAAGTTTGGTGAAATTGGTTCTTAATGAAATTTCAATTTACAGGAAGTTCTGTCAAAAGTTGTTAAGCAATTACAAGGTTGACTATAGGCACTCTTTTAACACATAGGCAAAGATAACACGCCGATCCTGGCCACCGTAAACGCGGGCTTGCAGACGGCGTGCAATGAGTAGCTCGTTGTCCGGTAAAGACCAGGCCCGGGTCGACGGCGCGTTGTGTTCCACGCGCAGCCGATGCCTGCCAAGGTCACGGGTTTGTTCGAAAGCGTTACCATGGACCTGGCACACAGGCAACTGAAGGAACACGGGTGGGTTTTAGTCAATAAAAGTCTGACACGCCCTCTCGCTCTACCCATAGCAGAGCGGGAGAAGTTATTTGATGATTTCCCACCCAAAAAAAGAGGTAAAGATAACACAATATAACATCACGCCTGTTGTCCCTGAAGGGTTAGGAAGAGGTGCAGCTATAGTACACCCACATATCGCCAATTTTTTTTAAAATCCCACGTAATTGGGGTGACCCTATTACCATCAAACGGGCACAAATCCAGACGCCAGGCTGCTACTACGCAATTCCTGATAGAAAAACCCAAACCAAACCCTTTGCCCGACCTGGGAATCCTACCTAGGACCTCGTGCAGTAGTGCTGGCGCCCACTAGGCTAACGAGGCAGTGAACAGGCAGAGATCAATCTACAAAAACAATGCGGAATAACATCAACATAAATTCCCTCCAAATTGTCAGACTACAGAGAAAAGAAAGACGAAAGACGGGCACATAATGGCGTTTATACTCAATGAGCTGCCATTACTTGCACTTTTGTGACCATGTCATCATTTCACGTCGCTTCTGGGAATTAACTTCAGGAAAACAGACGGGTGAGATGGACGAACGTATGGCTCGTATTTATTAGTTTTTCTGATGTATCAGGCAGGTTTTGTTCACGTTATTTGTAAAGTTAGTAGCATTGTTTAAATATACAGGGTGGCAGGGACATCGACGCGAAAACTGTAACCATGAATTCAGCACATGATCCTAGTGATTAAAAAAAAAAATCGTCGGTTATCAAAAAAAATCTGCTGTTTCATAGAAAAGGGCAATACCTACGCGGTCAAAATGTATGGAACGGCATTTTTTTTTTTTTTTCTTTATAGGATTTCAAGCCCTGCGTTAAATCATTTACTGAATCCATGGTAACAGGTTGCGCGTTGATGTCCCTGCCACCCTTTATAAAGTAACGAGCACTACCCGCGGCTTCACCCGTGTGGATGTCGAAAATTATCCACCCGGAGCGTACTATCCGGGACAAAAACTGTCCTATGTCCTCACCTAGGTCATGGTATACTTGTGTGCCAAACATCGAAATTCATTCAGCCGTTAAGAGGGTCCTTCCCAGTCGAATCGTCAAGGCGAGCATGATTGAAAAGCTTGTGGTTTCATCCAACGCAATGTTTGAAAAAGAAGCAAGAGTGAGAAAGCGATAACATCGAACGTAAACTGGCGCGCGGACATTTCACAAAACTTGTTCCAGGAAATACGTGTTTTTGGAACAAAACAATATCATTTAGTATCTCCATTACATGTGCGAGGTTTCTATGACGATTTTTTCTTTAATTTTTCAATGTATGAGTACATTATGAACGGCCAAAATTCATATAACATTTGTGCAAAAAAACTGATATTCAGACGTCTTTACTGAATGTATAACTCAAAAAAAAAAATCTTATTAAATATAAAATAAATAAACTACAAGATATCTGTGTGTTCAAAATATCTAGAGGAAATTTTGCTAAAACGCCATTAGTCACGAACGAGCATTTGTATGAGAATTATGACGGATTGGCTGCTCAAGGCGTGAAAAGGTAACAAACAGACAGAGTTATTTTTACATTTATAAGTATTAGTATGGAGTAATATTAGTATTATTGCAGTCTGGGAAATTTTTCGCAATGTAAGTCTATTGGTTCAAGTAGGTTGTTAAAAACTACAACGGGTAGGTACTTATTCTACAATTTGGAGCATTCTAATAGAGAGATGCGGTGGCCCAATGACCGTGACTTACGAGTTGTAGGTTCGAACACGGACAGGCGCTTTACATTGTGTAAATTATTTCATCACCACTGTTCTCAAAACGGTGAAGGAAAACATCGTGAGGAAACCGACATGTACTAGAACCAAAAATTCATATAAATGTACAAACCCGCATTGGGCCCTTGTGGTGGATTACGGCCCACTCCTTCTCACCGAGAGGCGGCCTGTGTCCCAGCAGTGGGAACATTATAGGTTGATTATGTTATATATTTGTATGTAAAAGAGTCTGTAAAGGTTGAATATCGTAAAATTAAATCGGAGTGGTCGACAGTACCCAAATAATTTTAAAGAATTATCGTTTCATTTAAAATTTTAATAAACATTTTTAAGAGTACATTGCATGCAATATTCAAACAAATTTTTCACAAAATAGAGTGATTCCACTCAAAAAAGCTTCAGACTAATATACAGCGCTATCCATGCAAAAAAATACTTAGTACATTATTGATAGAACCTGAGTTCATCTTTTATTCTATAGCTAGTTGCTGCTCGCGGCTTTGCCCGCGTGGATATCGGAAATTATCTCACGGGAACGTGCCACCGAGACAAAAAAGCCTGTATTACCTCTTCTAAACATCAGCCATCTGCCAGTTAAAGTCCCCTCAAAATCGGTCCAGCCGTTACAGAGATCAGCCGGAACAAACAGACTGACAGACAAAACTTAAAAAGCTGGTAGTTTGTTATAAGTACCATATAGACTTTCATATTATGCATTTAGTAAGAAGCTGTTACTTTGACATTACAAACAGACACTTCAACTTTATTTACTTGTTTACATAATAGTGATATATGAGCATCGCGTATCATGAATATTAATTTATGATTTATTGTTGCCTGGTACATAACAGCTGGTCGCGATATCTAGTGATGAATAGTAGTAATTTGACCGTCTAGACTGGCGGCTGACCGTCAGTCAACCTACAAAACTTCCATGTCAGGATGTCACAGTAATTAATGTGTGGAGATTTAGCTTTCACGTAGCATATGCGACAATGATTTCACAGGGTTGCGTGAATGAAGTCTCCGAATGTGTGGAAATTTCAACAGTTTTTGTAAATCATCAGAAACCGACTTACACGGTGTGTCACTTAATAAGTTTCGAAGATCAGTCTGTGAGGTACGGGAGTGCATACAATGAATATTCTAAGATATCACTCACACTCATACCCTTACACCTTCCACCACCTCTTGTGGTAGCATTTTGGATGTCACTTATATTTAATTTTAAATTTCTAATTGCAATTTATGTTTTTAAAAGTTTTTATTTTATTTTAGTTAATTACGATGTGGTTCTGTGATGAATGCTGTGTATAGCTATAATAGGCATACATACCAGTACTTGTATTATGTTATTGTACTGTTTTAATTTTTTGTATGTACTGCTGTTGGTGTACCAAATAAATAAAGGTCAATAAAAATAAATGAAAATAAATATGTAAAAGAGAAGGGAAACGAAGCGATTTTTTTTTACATCATGGTCTTTATTTACTTTGTGTAACGTGATAAGACTTTAGGTACATCAAAAAATGGATAAGTTATGCGTCCCCAGAAATTCTTGAGCATTCTAGAACATTCTTCTGACTACTGTAGGCGACGAGAGAATCCACAGAAACTGGCGTGAAGACAAGAGCAGTGCGGCGCCAAGCGTCTATGATACCGGTTGCGTGTATGGAGAAGAGCTGGGCCTGCAGTCTCGACATTAGATAGCGACAAAAAGCTGTCGCTAAGTCGTATCGATGTCAAATTCCTTTAATAGATTTTCAACTTTATTTCCAAAGCATAAGGTTGAAAATCTATTAAAGAAATTTGACATCGATACGACTTAGCGACAGATTTTTGTCGCTATTCATGTCGAGACTGCAGGGCCTGGAATCCTCGAGCATTCTTGCGACAACTCGTGGACCGATAGTTCCCTTTTCGTCCGCTGCCATGTAAATTGACTCTTACTTTGTATGTGCAAAACATGCTAAGTTGCAGACCCTTTAGTCTAATTTTATTACACATGCAAGAATTGGACGGTCATTGTACTGTCTAGGATGAAAATGGACAGTAATTTGGGGACCCTCTAGCTAAATTCTATAGTGTTATGTTCTGATATTTTATTTACACTGGCTTTGTTGGTTACATGATTCGAGCGCATTATAGTTTCAAAGTAAATTCTAATGGTTAGGAATGTATTGATATTATGTACCTACTAAAAACAACCCTTGCTAGATGAAAAATACCCCAACTTTATCTAATTTAATCAGAATCGATTGGGTAGCTAGCCATAAAAGAGAGAGACATTCGCATTTATCATAATAGAAAAACATCCGACACAACTTATCATACCCTACGCTGAATACAAGCAACTACATATTCCATACATACCGTTGGGGCTTCAGTGAACTTCAATGAAACTCCTGTATCGAGGTATGGTTATTTAACTTGGTATAAACTGTATTAAACAATAATAATATGCGGAGCGTATATGTTCGCAATGATGAAAATTTGGAATAAAAAATATATATTGTGCCAGTGTAAGTAAAAAAAATCTAAACGGCGCCTGGCCCTTTAAAATAGCAAGCGCGACAAACACAAACACTGAACGTCTTCACAATTAACGTGCAGGCGTAAACACACGCATACAAACACAATTACAGACACACCCGATTAGTCTACATTGGCATTAATACAGCTTTTCATAAAATACGAAAAAATATAATAACTCGGTAATATTTTACGAAGATAAGAAGCTATTAATGAGATTATTGGCACATGACATTACTCCTAGTATTTTTTGTATTTTTGCAGAATAGCTTTACGATTCTCATAGCCAAAAGTAAGGAATTTTAGTGATAGTTTAGTTAGTTTAGTTCGGTGTACAAGAGAATCGGGACCAATGAACTACTAATACCTCCGAAACAATTTATTTTTTTTGTTATTTTAAATGCCAATTTCCCTAATAGGTATGCCGTTTCGTGTGTACTCGCAAAACCTCCTAACATGATATTTGACTATGTATCCCATTAAAATCTAATAGAAATAACTTCTAAATTATGAGACGGTAATTTTGCTGCGAATACCTCCAAGCTCTATGTTATTGTGTTGAGATTTTCTAAAAATATATACTAGATATTAGTATTTCGCCGTCGAAGTAACACTTTTTTGGATTTCAGTGAGAAGAAATACGCAGTAGAATAGACATTAATTTCTGCTATGCAAAGAGAAAAATATAAATTCTCAGAAAAATAATAACATAATATCACGCCTGTGATCCCCGGAGGGTTAGTCAGAGGTGCTCCTATTGTACACCTATTTCGCCAGTCATAGTTAAATCCCGCAGGGGGCGAGCGTATTACCTTCAACCGGACACAAATCCAGACTCCGTGCTACTACTCGTACAAAAAAACCCAAATTCGAAAACCCAATAACACTTTGCCGGACTGGGTAATCGAACCCAGAAGCTCATGCTCAGCAGTAGAGCCTACAACCACTAGACCAATGAGAAAGTCAGCAGGAAATTAATATTTTGTTAAATTTTTTATTAAAATTTTATGAGATAGCTTCTAAGGTTTGAAAGAAAAAGAAAGAAAGAAAATACATTTATTTGTGTTAAACAAAATAGCGATAGAAGCAACAGACGTAACGTTGTACCCCTTCTCGCCGATCTATTATAACTGCAGGTGGTTCTTGTTGTCGGCGGCGGCGACCTCTCGCGTCCGGCCCTAGTTCAGGCTATGGTACGGAGCGAAAGGGAATGGGAAGCCGTCACCTCCTTCTGCGAAGCAATAATGCTCGCGAAGGAGGAGGCGGAGCGCGAGAGGGAGAGGCAATGTCTGCGCCCTCGCGCCCCTAGCCGCCGCAGGAGGAGACACCCTGGGCGTCGGGAGTCGATTGCCGACTCCCGGCCACTGTAGGCGCGGGCTTGCGGACGGCGAGCAATGGGCAGCTCGCCGTCCAGTAAGGACCAGGCCCGGGTCGACGGCGCGTCGTGTTCCACGCGCGCCTCAAAGAGATATCAGCGCCATTGACGGGGTCCGATAAGGCCGATGCCTGCCGGGGTCGCGGATTGTTCGAAAGAGTTACCGTGGCCCTGGCGCACAGGCAACTGAAGGAACACGGGTGAGTTTTAGTCAGTAAGAGTCTGACACGCCCTTCCGCTTCGCCCAGAGCAGGAGAGGTCATTTGATGATTCCCACCCAAAAAAAAAAAACAAAGGTGGTTCTTGTTTTCACAGTTGATAAAGACCATTATTAGCCAGTGCGAGCAGTGGTGGCCCAGTGGTATCGGCCCCAACTTACGAGTTGTAAGTCGTGGCTTCAAACCCAGGCAGGCGCTTTACTTTGTGGAAATAATTTCAACACCACTGCTCTCAAAACGGAGAAGGAAAACATAGTGAGGAAATCGGCATGTCCTAGAACCAAAAATTCGAAGACATGTGACATCTACCAACCCGCACCGGGCCCGCGTGGTAGATTACAGCCCACTCCCTCTCGAACAGAGAAGACCTGTGTCCCCGCAGTGCGAACGTTGTAGGCTAATTATGCATTAGGCAAGAGTACATTAAATTTGTGATTATTTTATTTTTCAGTTGAAGAGGTTTTCTATCGAGTTATTCCTATCAACAATCTATACTATAATATTATCAAGAGAAAAGATTCGATTTTTTGTATGTTTGTAGGCTAAAACACACGCTAAAACGGCTGCACGGATTTGGATGAAATATGGCACATGGGTAGACTGTAACCTGGATTAGGACATAGTATCCTTCTTTCCCGATAATCTCACGTGATCGAGCCTTATGCGGGTGAAACCGCGGGGTGCAGCTAGTAAACAATAAACAGGTTAAGTAATGACAGTATTTTGCTTTGACAAATCAAATCAAACTCATTTACTTGCTTTATTGTGAAAAAGAACGTACCTACAAACGTATCAGTTACAACCTTTCCCTTAGATACTACGTACATTCTGAAGTACAAGTAGTATGGTATTTTGAAACATAGGTCCGTATTCCTTGTACTACTACGCTTTACTTGTCCTGTCTAGTAAACGAGTTATGTGAGATTCTACTAAGGATAGGTTTGTTACGTATTCAATACAGTTTAGTCCAGCTTTGAAACTGACTAGGTATTCTATTAAATGGATGGGAATCATCATCGTTATCACTGGCGATATTCTTCAGTAAGATATCGTCAGTTTAGTCAATGTCCCAGTCTGCCTGCTAGGATGAAATTGAAAATTTGCGCTAACTCGAAATAGGTTCAATAACTGTTACATAATCGTTATAAATTGTCTTTACCCAAATCTAAATTCTTGATAAAAATCGAGTAATTATCCTCTTAGATAGCGCAAATTAATTCTTTGCCTTCAAGTAATCACAAATTATCGTCGATCTAGTAAAAAACATTTTTTATCATCTATCAAAACAAATAAGAAAATTAAAGTATCAATTTTAGCGCATGCTCAAACAGCAATTCATTTATCGCAGAGTTGACAACATGAAGCAAGTTGAACTAGCAGTCATTTACCAAATATTGACCATTCCTACAAAAAAAGGGCGCGCAACGTCGCGACGCGACGTTGCCAAATCGCTTGCCTACGCGCACATAATAATATCCCTTTCTTTTCTCTCGGCCGAAAGACATGGTCTAAATTTTCTTTATAACACGTTGAATTATATAATAATATTTTAATTCGGCGGACCTATTCCATATTTTCATCCTATATATCGCACCAAAAACACTCGAGATTCAAGAGTTATTATCTACGGTCCATTTAATCTCGAATCACAAGAAACGTCTAATAAAGAGACACAACGTTAAAATGTTATATTATAATATATATTAATAAATGGAAGATAAAAGCCAAAAAGACCTATTGTATTCTCCTACTATAAATCAAATAATGGAGAAATAAGATTAGGTACTAAAGGCGGTCCTGAAATAGAAAATTAATCTTCAGAATATAACATCCATTAAGTCTGTTTAACCTCAGAGACTTCATTTACGGGCTAATGAAGTTTCATTACCAATTCAATCATAGTTGCCATCACGATAATCCAATTTATGACACTGACTTTATGATCTCAATATTCAGATTCGGAGTATCAAAAATAAGCCTTAATGTTAAAGGAAATTGAACCTTAGCTGACAGAAACAGCGTCCATGATATACAAAATTGAGTATTCTATTTCTTTCTAAATCCGCTTTACATACTCAGGCCTAGTATGGAAAATTCAACCTCTTGAAAGGAACAAGTGTGAGGGGTTTGAAGCGTAGCCCCGAACTTCGCAAAACCAATTTTATATTAGCATGTTATTGAAATTTAAAATGTGATGCCCCAGATTTTATGAATTCAATGGCAAAAAAGTCGCGACGAGTTAATGCAGTGTGATTTAAATTCCGCCATTTGTATTTATTAATCTTATTTTGACTTAATGTTTCACGAGTGAGAAAATTCTGCTTTAAAAAAAAACTGGTATGAAATAACGAGACTTTTATTTCACAACATTTGTTTCATGTGTCATTGCTCGGTTTAAGTAAAATCTCTTTACATCCGTTCCCTCAATAAACAGCAATGGATTACAACTCCACAATAACAGTCGTGTTCTCAAAAATTGTTCGTCCCATTCTCCGTGGATTTAAACACTGCCACCTCGGATTACTTTGACGTCTTATTGAAATCCATTTCAACATTATTAGGTTTACATTTCACTAGAATGAGAATTTTAACGTTGGATTTAAGTAGATATCTTTATAAGGTGCACTTTGCATATTTTAAAATGCTTCCTGATAATTTGGAGTTTAAAACAAATAATTATGGTAAAATATTAATCAAGTTTTACATTATTCGTCCAGTGCCCTTACTTAAATATTTAAATCTCGTCATTTAAATGCATTGAACAACTCTTTAGGTGTGTACAACAATCACAAAATCTACGCCATTTTTCCTGAACACTGAACATACAATACACATTTTTCGTCCACAAAACAACATGCAAATGTCGAAATATGGAACTCAACGCACCATTGTCGTTACAGCACCAGTTTGCGCACCAATCCCGGGAGACCCCTGATTGCTACAAAGTATTGCAGAAACGTTCCACACAGGAAACTGAATTTAGTGCTTAAACTTTATTCACATAGTACTTTACTGGACTTGCGGTTCGTGGTTGGACTTAAATCGAATAAACGTCAAATGTGGCGTGCCCTGCACCACCGTGGAATGCCTCGACCCCAGAAAACAGGAAACACTAAATTTGAACCGCTATTTGTTCCAGTGCTTGTCCACCGCAAATATTTAGTGTAATTTGGAAGTAGTTATTGGATTTATGGGGTGGTAAAAAGTCTACTTATTTTGGATAATAAAATACAATTTATAGTTTTCAATATGGGATATTACATAAGTTAGCTCCGGCGTTTTCATTTATTTTCTGTAGCAGTCAGGAAGATGAATTCTTCACAAAACTTCTACTGAGCTTGAGAAAACTACCGGTCGGTTTTTGTGCACGACAGTTTTCAGTGACAAGCTGTTGTAATAAATCGCCTCGCTATCACACGGAACGTAATACGGTTATCGGCAAATTCTAGTGCACAACGGTGCACGTTTATCAAAGGTTTTGTTACCTATTCTTATTTTTCTGCAAGATCCATACTATAGTTACTAATACTAATATTAAAATGAGAAAGTAACTCTGTCTGTATGTCTGTATATTTGTTACCTTTTCACGCAGTAATGGCTAAGCAGATTTCGATGAAATTTAGCACGCATAAGTCATAAGTCATCAGTCATTTATTCATTCACGCAGGTAGACCATGACCTGTGCGGTCAATGGCCGAGCAGAGCGGCAGAAGTTATTTGATATTACCCAAAAAAAAAAAGGTTAGACCACAACCTGGGTTTTATCGCGAGCCTTTTGTTCGTTCCCGTGGGATACATTTCTGACTTCACGCAGGTGCAGGCAAGAGCTAGCATATAATCATTATGTCAACTGATCTCTAGGGTAATAAAATAATGCTTTATGAAAAGAATGACGCTGGACTTGTCCATGAATGAGAATGAAACCAGGTTCAGGAATTCAAGGAGCAAATAACTTTTTTATTGCTTTTCCCAATAATGAAATCATATGGCTCTGCTGAAACTGTCTTTGATGAGAGGAAATTCGCAATCCTGAGATATTTTATCATTCAATGAAGTAATTTTGTTTTATTGACGGAAATTATTTTGTTTTTAGGGTTCCGTACCCAAAGGGTACCAACAGGACCCTATTGCTAAGACTTCTCTGTCCGTCCTTTCGTTCGTTTGTCACATAGCTGTATTTTTTGAATATTAATAAATAGATAATTGAAATTTTCAGTGTCTGTGTGTTGTGTATGTCCCGCATAACAACAAATAATAAAAATAGAATAAAGTTAAAATTAAAGGGGTTCCCATACGAGAAACATGTTATTGGTTTTTATTACTAAAGATTTTTAAAGAACAAGTACCTAGTGAAAAAACAGCCAAGTGCGAGTCGTAGTATTTAATACTACGACTGGCTTGGCCGTTTTTTTTATTATGACAATAAAAGGATGAGTTGCGGTATCTCTTCATTGAACAGCTTTGCAGCAATTTTTATTTAAGTGAGTTTATTAGCGCTTGCATTTCTAGAATAGGTCCTAAATGATTTTAGTATGCACTTTCGCATTTATTTATTGGAACGAAATTCTTTAATGCGGCTTGCGGTAGGAGTAAACTGGTAGAAATCGTCACGTAACGAAAAAGCGTTGCGCATGCGACTATCTCTCTCTCTCTCAAGGGAGAGAGAGAGAGAGAGAGAGAGAGATAGTTTTCATGGTTTTCGAGGGTGCTGAAGCCAATAATGAGATCAAAATGGGAATCCGCGGTGGCGGCTGCGAAAAATTTCAAATTTTTCATCATGATTTTTGTTTTCACGGTTCTCGAAGGTATTGAAGCCAAAAATAGGTCAAAATGAAAATCCAAGATGGCGACTGCGAAAAGTTGAATTTTTTCGTAATGGGGTCGTTTTCATAGATAGATGTATATCTGACAGCGAGGTCAAAATGAAAATACAAGATAGTGACAACTTTAGAGAGCTTCTAAAAACTTATTCTAGATGGCTCTGTATTAAAAACGTTAATACCCGTTTTTCACACTTTCTCTCTGTCTCTCTGACTTTTTTTATTATACACAAGTGTGTGTGCGTGCGAGTATCGCGTAAGGAACTTCGTTCCTGATGGGGGTGTCCCGACCGCACACGTTTTTTTTTTAATTTTATTTATCTATACATTATTGTACACCAGAAAATACACAACAAAACAAAAATATCATTACAAAACTTACAAGGCGGCCGCATTCTTCTCTGAAGAACAGATCTTTATAAAAAATAATATCTACTTCATGCTATTTACTCTTACTTAAAGGTGTATGTCTAAGTGCCGTTGAATTTACAGACACATGCTGCAACCACTTTCTATTAAAGTCAAAGTCAAAGTCAAATCATTTATTTCAAATAGGCACATAAAAGGCACTTTTGAACGTCAAAATTTACAAAAAAATAGAGTTGATTCTAGTTGCCCCTTCCAAAAGGTAGTTTCGTATGGAGAAGAATGGGCAAGAAACTCCACCGTTACTCTTTTAAAATATTTTACAATATTATACAACACACACACACACACATTATATTACATTACATACACACACACATTTCACAATCAATATAAATTATGTATAATTAATTTAAAAAAATAATAATAAAAAAACAATAATAAAACTAAAAATTAAATAATAAATTAAATAATAATCGTATAATTAATACGAAAAAAACGATTCGATTAATACGTTGTTTATTCGTATGTTTTCGTTTCGTTTTTCGTATAATTAATTTTTGTTTTAATTTTTTTTGTTTTTTTTGGATTTTTTTTTTGTTTTTGTGTAATTATGTATGTATGTGTTTATAATTATGAATTATTATTCATTTTTTTACATTATATTATTTTATTTTTTTATTAGACGGGCTGTTTCGGATTACCTATATCACCAACAAAACAAAGAAAACAATTTTTTCCTTAGTGTTGGTAAGACAGGCTGGTGGCCGCAATTCCATATCAAAGCGCGTATTTTGCGTACGGGTGGGAAATCTATCATTCGATCCACCCCAGCTTCCCCAGGAAGACCAGCGCGTTTCCAAAATACTTTTCCCTGTTGGCAACACCGGGCAGTTTAGAAGCACATGAGCTGTCGTGTCGTTCCTCCATGCAGGACCTGGGCCGGCAGTCTCGACATTAGATAGCGACAAAAACCCGTCGCTAAGTCGTATCGTAGTCAAATTCCTTTAACAGATTTTCAACTTTATATCGAAAACATAAGATTGCAAATCTATTAAAGAAATTTGACATAGATTAAACTTAACGACCGATTTTTGTCGCTATCTATGTCGAGACTGCCGGCCCTGCACTGTGGTCTATATTTCCTTACAAACAGCAATAATTAACTCATACGTCCATTCCATTCATAACTTAACTTAGTTCTCAGTTTGAGACTGAATTTAATTATCTACGGGCAGCGCACCAAGCACCAATCAAAAATTTTGCACGCTACATAATTATATCATGTTTATAAACATAAGTATGATATTCGTTCGCCAAACTGCTTTACGATATTAATTGGTGTTCGCTTCGAAATCAATTGGACGGAAATTTCGATTGCTTTCGTTAAATTACGACTTTTGTGTACGATGTAATGTGATTTTTGATGGGATGTAAATGTAATGTCCGTTGTTTAACATTTTATTATTAACTAGCTGCTGCCCGCGGCTTCACCTGTGTGGGTATCGGAAATTATCCCACGAGAACGTGCTACCGGGACAAAAAATAACATTAGTATTAGCCAGTGAAAGTTCTGTCAATATTGGTCCAGTAGTTTCGGAGATTAGCCGGAACAAGTAAACAGAAAGACAGACATAAAAATTAAAAATTGATTTTTTGTTTAAGTACCGTATATACTTTTAATATGCATTTAGTAAAAAGCTGTTATTTTGACATTACAAACAGACACTCCAATTTTATTTATTTGTATAGATGGGTAATTCAACTCATGACAGATAACTAGTTTTCAGCCTGGTAGATGCAGACCTATCGCTGCAAACATAGCAACACAAAAGATGTCTAACAATAAGCATTGATTAAAAAAGATATCAAATGTATAGGAAATAACACGATCACTTTTAGTTACAAGGTTCCGTAGGATTGTTATGACGCAACACTATGAAATAATTTTCTTGCATTTATTATTCAATAGAACTCTTCTTCAAGAGTTCTCAATAAAAATTCTCCAACAGCTTCCGTTCTGAGATTATAAAATATCCATTACCGACTTTATAGCAGCTCGATTACATCAAATTCTTTCTCCAAATACACAGCAAATTTCCTCAGCTTTTTAATTTGAAAGCTAGTCAGTTTCCGGAACGGGGAGTTTCAATGAAATTTCAACAAACAACTTAGTATTAATTTCTCATCGGAAGTGGGTAGTGCATAGCGCGATATCTGACCGGAGAACGGGAGCCTCAACCCAGCTCTAAACTTTTGATGTATGGTCCATAATTCCTTTGAGAAATACACCGCTTTTTTGAACGTATAAATTTTAAGTTTTAACGCATCTCTCAAGATGAACATGACTAACATCTAAGTTTTCCAACGTTCACGTCGTAAATTTTGAAAGTGCACTTAATTTCTTTTAATGCTTTCACTTGAGACTCGAGTGCATAATGCTTATGCATTTAAATAATATAAGAATGTACTAAAGTGAGCTGTTTGTAGTTTTCTCATTTTGTTTACGGGGTCATATTTCTTTGTTGATTTTCTTTATGAATTAAATCTTTATCTGAACCTCCAGATACCACAGCAACGTCGTAAGTATAGGAAGATAATCAGAGATAACCTGCTTGTTCCAAACAAAATGTCAAGTGTTGAAAAAACGCCTGCTGTTATGCTGGTGTTGGTGTAGTATTGCTTTTTCAAGTTTAATTCGTGGAAAGCGCCCGGTCGTTGCACCTACTTCGACGCCGATTAGCTACCAACACGCAAATGTACTGCACGCAATCGCCCGGAGCACACGGTGGAGCATACGGTGGAGGTCTGCCCGGTTTGGGCGGAGCACCGCCGTGTCCTCGTGGCGGCGATCGGCGGCGGCGATCTCTCGCGTCCGGCCCTGGTCCAGGCCATGGTACGGAGCGAGAGAGCATGTGTAGCCGTCACCTCCTGGAGGAGACACCCTGAACGTCTTGAGTCGATAGCCGATTCGCGGCCGCCGTAGGCGCGGGTTTGCGGACGGCGAGCGATGGGTAGCTCGCCGTCCGGTAAGGACCAGATCCGAGTCGACGGCGCGCTGTGCTCCACGCGCGCCTCAAAGAAATGTCAGCACCATGGACGGGGTCCGATAGGGCCGATGCCTGCCGGGGTCGCAGAGGCGCACAGGCAATTGAAGGAACACGGGTGGGTTTTAGTCAGTAAAAGTCTGACACGCCCTCCCGCTCCGCCCAGAGCGGGAGAAGTCAATCGATGATTTCCCACCCAAAAAAAAAAGGTTTTGCAGAGTCCATAAAAATTTTAACTATCATTTCTTGCAAAAAAGCTTCCAAATCCATACTAAATAGGTGTTATAAATGTGAAAGTAACTCCGTCTGTCTGTTTGTAACTTTTTTACGACTTAACGATTGAACAGATTTGGATGGACACACGGATATACAATGACATAAGTCAGGGCATAAGATACTTTTTATTACGGTAGTACGTTCTCGTAAGATAATTTCCGACCTCCACGTGGGCAACGCCGCGGCTAAAAGCTAGTAATAAATAAGCCTTTATGGAACTCAATACAAGATCGTCTAAACATTTTTCATTAATTCAGTGGCCACACGAAGCAGTAGAAAATCGGTCACCTCTATTTCGACGGTAGCCAATAAAAAAATTGAACTACGCAATCACGATTCCCTTTCAGAATAAATCCCGTGCAATAACTTTCATCAAAGTGGTTTAAAAAATGAATACGGCATAACGACGGGTCGACGAAATGACGGACAAACGGACTGGGATTACAGACTTACGAAATTAGAGATCTTCTAATCAGTTATTATGGAATTCTGATTCTGTAACCTTTCCGACTTCCTCGTTGGTCAACTTATCAGTGATCAACTGCTAAGCATTTTACTGAATTTGATCCTACGGTTTGGTGTTATTACTGTAGAAAATACTTAAAAAACTTGTATATATATTTAAAATTTGCAGGAAGGATAGATATATGAGAAAAGCGTAAATTATTAAAAATATGTAAGTATTAGAAATGTTTAAAAAAAGTAGCTACGTCTGCCAACAAACTGCTTTGCAGTTTGGCAGATGTAATATATATTTGGCAATTTTTTTTTCATATAAATTTTTGGTTTCAGTAGAATAATTCACAGTATCTTTCCTGAGTCTGGATTTGTGCCCGGTTAATGACATCAGTCTCGACCCCTAATTCATGAACTTATAAACATTGCTGACAAAATAAAGGTGTACTTAACAATGCATACTCTACCTACGCCTTCCACTACCGGTAAAAGGGGCGTGAATATGTTGTTTCCGTATGTCCATAAACTTTCCAGAAAATCTAGCTTCGATGAGATTCGTGGAGTAAGGTACATGTCGTTCACACAACGCTCTCGTTCCGCGAAAGCTGATGTTGCACAAATGGTATTGTGTTGTTGTACCTACTAATGATTTAGTGTTATATGTACCTATACCTACGAAAGTCTTAGGTTTGTCGTACAATACACGGCAAATACATATACTTAAAAGTGAGAAAAATAAAGGAAGTTACAGCATGATGACTGCTTGGATCTTATTTATTTATTTTATTTACCATTTATGTGCCCATGTATAAACTAAACAGTCAGGAAAATAGGAACAGAAAAGTACATGCAAACTGCACGCAGAAATACTTATTTGGGTTCTAAACAGCTAACAAAGACCTTCTGTATGCCAGACTGCCAAGAATACTGAAAGCGAAAAACGCGCACACGCTCCATCAGCGAAAATCAGTACTCAATAGTTAGCTACCATGATAACATTACGCACCCCGCCATTTTTACAATTTTAAAGGAAGCAGATCAGGCTAGCAGGAAAATTTCCGTCCTAATTACATAACGGTACCACAAAACTCTGGCACCCAACATTAGAGGCAGAAAACGAGTACCCTAACGAATTGTAGGAGTTCTAAATTTGAATAGGTACGTAATTACTCCACCTAGATTTCACGCTAATTCCCCAAAGCGAAATGAAACATCAAATAGGCGCGTTTACCCAAGCTAGGTGTTGGCTATAAATCATGTCAAATAAGCCATTAAGGTAATTTATACGTGGAATGCGGCCTGCATCGTAAACGGAGGCATGGTCCTCACAACTGTTTGCGGTTGTTCTAATGAAAAAATGTGGTTTTTGTACGAGTTTATGAGGGTGGTTTTAACCTTGAGATTTTTTATAGTCGTAAGTTACGTTATGTAAGTAGGTTTTTTTGAAAAACGGGCGTCTTAAGATATTTCTTTTCTCCAAAGATGTTATGACTTGCAATACAACATGCGGAGAGAAAAACGTCAGTGGAACCTATTGCCAGTAAAAGTATCCGAAACTTGATCATTATGTAAAACAACATGTAATTGTATTATTATTACCATTTATATATATACCGCCAAACAGGGTGAATAGGGGTGAGGGTTAGAATTGAAACGAAACTTTAAAAGGGATTTTAACATTGAAATAATATAGTTTGTTGCCAACAAGGGCACTTAATAGTTAATGCAGTAAACACATTAGAGTCCTTTTTGGCAACAAACTATATTATGTCAATGTTAAAATCCATTTTAAAGTTTCGTCCCAATTTACCCCTGCATCCCTATTCACCCCGTTTGTCGGTACTTCATTTAATTTATGAATGCAATCATCAGTTTTTACAATTCATTAAAATTTAATTTTCCGAAATTACAATCAAAAACATTCCAAACCAAGTTTGTAATGGATTGTATAAACCTGAAACACAAAAGATTATTAATTTCTACTTGTAATTACTTGTTAACATTAAATCCACCTAAAATAATTTCGGTGTAACCCATTCAGAAGTCCATAATAGCTTTTCCGAAAACAATATAATCCCGCGAACATTTTGCTGTCAAACAGCAAACTAAACAAAAGACAACAGGGGACTGGGATAGGTAGGTAGAAGTAGGTGCCTACGCGAAACTTCCACATCCATTACTTAAATTCTCAAATGAAACATCAAAGTCAAATCATTTATTTCAAATAGGCACAAAACAGGCACTTTTGAACGTCAAAAATTACAAAAAAATCGAATTGATTCTAGTTGCCCCTTCGCCCTTTGCCCTTAGTTTCTTATGGAGAAGAATGGGCAAGAAACTCCACCGTTACTCTTTTAAAATGGTTTACAATATTTTGTATTTTTAAGCTATTGCATAGTTTTTATCGCGGGCTTTGAGCGCGGCGACCGAATCAAGAAATTCCGTAACGAAAATAAAACCTAACACCCCCCACTCCGCCTACCATGTAGCTCGGCCGAGCGTTCGCTTAACGTGTATGTATATGGTACGACTGTACGAAGCTCGCACGGATCGAGACGAGCTGCTCCGAAATCGGACGCATACGTAAGCAGATTGCATAAGTTGATAAAAAATGCTATGCAATAGCTTTACCGCGGCAATCCCCGAGTGCCACACGTGTTTTTTTTTAATAATTATATGTGAAGACGATGCACCTTTACTAAAATTACTATACCATAATAGGTAATAAGAATTAAATACAAAGCAATGACAAATAAATTTATTATGTGAAAGATACATGGTGCTCACATATTTACAAACATTGTAAAAGTTTACGATTACACAAAAAAAATATAACAAGTAATAAGTCACTATGTGAGTTAAAGTAATCACAGAATGTAAATCAATGTCATAAAAATAATAAATTATACAATTAAATTAGCAACCAGTTTGATTGTGCGTAGACTCTAGGTAGTGTCGAAACTGTTTAGGTAAGAACACAAAAGAGTTGTTTCTAAAACAAAGCGTTGCCAGGCCTCCTGAAGATAAAACGCTCCGCGTGCTCGTTTTGACGTTTTAATTTTCCCCACTGTGCGCCGTGACGGATCACAGGTGCATCACGTTGCGAACAATACGTCACGGCGAACTGTTCGCAAATGACGTTTCATATATCACCGTGCACCGCTTTGAATTTCGCGAGCAAACGGACAAAAATGACGATTGTGACACCTTTGTGCGAGGAGCGATCAATGTATGCAGTGCACACGTGCACCAATTTATAGGTACCATTGTTTGTGTATTGGAACTACGGAAATAAAACTATTGACAGTTATGCCAATAGTGTTCGGGTAATACCCATGTACTTCCGAGTTTCCTGCTGAATATGCAGTTCACAGGATTAACTATATGAAACGAACTTGACCACTAACAGACAATAGATGGCTATGGTTTTCTCTAGGTATGTAAATGTGATGTAAATATATACAAATAACTCGACACGATACTGTGAAAAGGAGGACCTAAAAAAGTAAGCCAATTATCGATCCATGACAACGTATCAATATAAAACACAGCATAAAAAAGTCTGCCCGTCGGTAACATCGTAAGCCCCAATTACCTCGGAGGGTAATACATTCAATATTTCCAAAATGCTGAAACAGTTCCCGAGTGAGTAATGACCCACTCAGGGGGCTAAAATAAAAATGTCTTTACGACGTAACTAGGGGCAAACATAAAAACGCCACAATGTGAGTTTCGCATTAGTCCTATAAATCGTAAGAGCGATTATATTTTTTTGTGTTATTAAATTGGCCCACCGGCGTTGCCGCCATCCAAGTTTTTACAGCCCAATCATATAACTGCAAAATGCCCCGAAACCGAGATTTTTTATGTAATTTGATGATTACCGTAAAAAGTTTAAGGCGCAATCAAACATTTAGGTGCCATCTTTATTTACATTCTGGTAAATTCGACGTGTTACGTTTCTTTTTGAATCGAATAAAGACTTGTTAAACGTTGTGACCGATGAGATTGTGATTGGTATCTTTTGAAAATAATTATAACGATAAAAAACTGAGGAAAACTCACTAACGAACCTTTGTACTCGAATTAGCAGTTTTAGTGGTATTTGTCAATTTCATTGACGACTTCTGCTATCGCAACAGTTGTTCCGTTTTATAGAATAGCAGGTTAATTTTTAACAAAGGTTAAAAACAGAAAAAGGTTAAGGTCAAAGTTAAAGAAAAAATAAAGAAAGAAAATACGTTTATTTGCGGTAAACATGACGCAGAGAAAAACACACAAATAAAATAAAAAACGAGTTGGGGAAAATATGCGTCACATCCACGCAAAACGGCAATCGCTCAGCATAATGCTACGACCCTATGCAAGACAGCCCCAGCGCTGGTTTTGAGCGACAGCCGGCGTTGACGTGTTGACGTCAACCAGTGCAGCATATGAAAATTAAAAATAACAAAAAAAATAAGAAATAAAATAAATACACTATACTACCTAGTTCTAAATGTTTATATAAATATAATATTTATAAAGTGGTAACATTCCGGGCAACGACTCGTGCACCAATCACATCGCTCACTCAACCATCGTTTACTCAATGAAAACAATTCCGCTTATAATTTTCATTTTGTAAGTTATCCTAACGAAATGATCCACAACCCAAGTAAATAACATTTGTTCGTTTCAATTTAGCGGTGCCCACTTAAATATTAGGTTCGTCGTGGTTCCCCCAACCCGAAGCTACCGGACGAGGCGATGTGGAATTCCTTATTTCCTTTCGCAAATGTAATTTGTTTCTTTTCCTCATTTAAGGCTATTTTAAATTACCTAAAACGAATCTAATTACTGGTAAAATGAATGTTAAAATGATCCCTGATTAAATGAATTTCGGTGAGTCTTTTCGCAAGGGTGATAGGAAGTTACCAGTCCCATTTTCTTTCTGTGTTTTGAGTTATGAAATAGGAAAAATACTAAACTTTGCTTGTTACCAAATGTTTTACTTAAGATAAATCTAAAGGTTCCGTGTCGGTTTCCGCGAAATTCTGTAAAGAAAACTAAATACTTTTATGTACGTACTTTCATTCAGGTAGCCGAAGTTTTGTTTTGAGATTTTTTTTGTCTTGGTTTACATTTCTGCCCCTGTTTATTATTAGTTCTCGTCGCAAACTTTTCCCTTACTTCTATACAAAATAAACACAACATATCTTTCGACCAGCCCGGACTTCAACACATCCTAATCTCCCCGAGAACGCAGCGAGGTAATGGTTCGACAACTTCGCAGGTATGAACTTGACGTATTCGCAGTCTTAAGCAAAAATGGCGAGGATTATCCCACACCCGCGCAGAAGCTGGGTTGAGTGGCAGTCTTATTATTTGTACACGGCTGCGGCCTACGAACTGTACTTCGTGAGTGTCATATTAACCCTGAATGTTTCCTCTACGCCTGTATTTATCCTATTTCAGATTAAGGAAAAGAGAGTATTTGATAGCAAACGAAATGATTAATGTAACGGAAAAAGATTGTAGGAGTTTCGATGCCATTAGTGGAACAATGGCGGGAGGTAACGTCTTTCGCAATGCTTCGGAAATGTACCTCAGGAATCTTAGTTACTTCCTTATTTAGTTTTGTTTGTGCAAACAGGAAAATGAGAATGCAATATTATTTCTTTTAATAATTATTTTATCAATAACAACCATTTGGGATGTCTGGATGATTAAATAGTGCCTCAATTATTTTAATGAAGCACGATATGTTTGCATAATTTGCTGTAACAAAACTTTTTGTTTTCTATATTGTTCATATTGTTTCCACATTTTGCCACTGATGGTAAGCGAAAATGCAAAAGACGATCGATGGTGCACACGTCCTAGTAATAACATTTGACTTAAGACTTGACACGAGTAGTTCCTCTGCGCTCCAAAACCCATTGTTCTCGTCATTTTAATGTTCATACTTTGATTCCACTGCGCTCCAAGAATTTTTTGCTATAAAATATATAATTATTGTTAATTATTAAATTACTAGTTTATGCCCGCGGCTTCGCTCGCGTTAATTTAGACTGACTATAAATTCGGGTTATAATTCAATCATGATTCGAAAGACACGTGGCGCCATCTATTATCATAAGAACGTTATTGTTGTTTTCCTCGGGAACAGTACTTTTTTGCGGGATGAAAGGTACCCTATGTCCGTTTCAGTACACCTGACAACATACATGCAAAATTTAAGGATGATCGGTTCAGTGGTTTAGGCGTGCAAAAGTAACAAACAAACTTACTTTCGCATTTATAATATAATAATATAATATAAAATAATACAATAATAATAAATAATAAAAATAATAAACAATATAATATAATATATATTAAAATATATAATAAATAATATATTAGTTAGGATTAGGATATTGTGGAACCAGTGGAACCATTTTGGTACTTACAGTTTTTAAAATAATATAGGTAATAAAAACTTGGAGCGCAGTGGAATGCATTCCTGGAGCGCAGTGGAACTACCCCTTGACACCTAGGTAATGGATATCAGGAAAAAAAAAACTTTCAAGGGGATGGAATGTCTGCATTGTCTACCATTAAGGGGTGGCGCATCGTTACCCTATATGTCTGGTCATCCGATGAAGGAAAGAGCGTGTAGGAATTATATGGGAAATGTTTAATAGTCCCTCTAAAAACTTAATGACCTCTCAACGATGTACTATTTTTTTATAAGTACCGCGGCAGCGGTCGGCGAGCGCTACATCCAATCTGTTCGCAGTTAATTAGCTATTTAAGACAACAACATGGGAATTATTTGAGGCTCAAAAATAGAGGTATATTTATTATAACTATTAGAGTGTCCATTCATAATTTTAGGACATAAAATAAGAATTATTTGGAATGCAATAAAATTCATTAAACATGCCAATTGTGCAATTATTAGCAAAATCTAATTAAAACAGTCCGTATTGCCAATTATACCAATACGCCTTGCAACAGCGAGAAACTCAGTCGCTTCATTTGCTGTAGATTAACTAATACAGAATAATACGGAACATAATATTGCTACAGTTAACAGACGTACATACATACATACGATGAGACAAGCAATTAATACAGGAGATGAGGAGGGAGAGGGGGATGAGGATAAGGAGACTATGTAGCAGCGACGAGGTGTCATTTTTTTGTATAAGAGATGCCGAAGCGACGCTGGTTTTAACCTTTTAACTTACTTGTCAATAAAAAAATAAAATTAATTTATTAGGTAACTTAAAAATAAGTCTTTCTGTTACTGAATTTAACACCACCAAAATCAAGTAGCAGAACCAAAAACACGCTATCACTACACAAACAAAACTTTCAATATTTTACAGAAATAACTCAACTATGTTACTGTACTATAATTGTAAATTTATTATAGAAACATGAGAAATCGAATATAATACAGTTGAACAGGTGAAAACTAAACAAAACGTGCAATATTCCTCCATCTCGCTGTTGTATTTTTTCTTTAACTGTCTCGACCGTAACCGTTGTCCTTTGACTTGACATGCGATATCAGTTTCAAGTCAATTAAATACCTGTTTAACTATATTTGGCAATAGTAGACACTATTGACTGTGCCATTTTTCAATAGCGGTAGAGTTATTGATGCGAACCTCAGAAAGGAAGCCGGTAGGAATCGTGTTATATGATGTTTTCGCCACTGCAATGTACTAGGAGATATAATATGTACTAGGACATGAAATTGCATATTAACTTGGTTGTTTATTCGGCCGTGACTTAAGGCGTATATAACAAGAAAAAGAAAACAAATTAAAACTTAATGCTGCTTAAATGCTTTGTGTATAAGAACTTTTTTGACAGTAGGCTATCTATTTCTCTCCAGTATTAGTATAATAATCCTATGTACAAAAAGAAAACAATGATTATAGCCTAGAATCCAGATTTAGATGCACCTACACAGACTTTCTTACAATCCTCAAGCACGCAGTTAGAGCAAAAATGGCAGTAATTTGGAGTGTCAGACCAAGTAATGGCCGATCGAAGCTTGCTTTTGTTTTTATTTGATTACGCAATACAAATTCAATTGTTAACAGTCGGCTACATCTCGGATATACGGTTTCAATGAAAGGAAATAACCGACTTCCAAAAAAACACAAAAAAGTGATAAATAGAAGAAGTGATAGTGACTTTAATTTCGGATCTCGGTGTCTTTGGTTTTGTATTTTTGTTTTTGCCGCCGACTTCCGAAATTAAAGTTATTTTTCACGTTTTTAGTGTTTTTTTTTTGGAAGTCGGTTTTAGTTTTGTAAAAAGTTTTTATTTCTCACTTTTTAGTTGTAGCACCTACCCCACACAAGTTCGTATACCATTACTTGATATGTAAATAACAGTGATAGGAAATTATTAAAACTTCATCAATATAAACTAAGTGGAAAAAATACGCAGTAATAAGTATAACTCAAAAACTACTGGTCAAAACTTGATTACATTTATATGGGACCACATGAGGAGCATCGGCTTTCAAATAAAAAAAGAATCACCCAAATCGGGTCACCTAGAAACAAGTTCTGAGCTAACAAACAACAAAAAAAAAACCTCTCAGTACTCAAACCTCAGTTAGTCCTATAGAGGTTTTTGATCCTTATATGAAACACGATCGATTGGCATTCAAAAAAGTTTTTGTGAAAATTGCCCATTTTCCTGCAGACTGTACATTTTTTTTTTTAATCTGTGAATTAAGGAAAGTCTCCTAAGACCGTTTTCCTGTAACTACAACGGTTAAAGTAGCTGCCCTTGCAGCCCCATCTCAAACATCCACCCTGTATACTTGTAAATATTGTACTTGTATATATTTTAGTTTGTGTATTGTAATCTATTTAAATTGATTAAATAAAAGATTTAGTATATACTTACAATAAATAGTTTATTTCCCATAACATAAAAGAGTCCATTACAATTATAAACTCATTACTTTTGCTTTTGAAACCGGTTTCTGCAAAACCTACCAAAGGTCCCTGAATAAAAAAAACCTTTGTCTTAAAATTCCTTTGTATTACTCAATAAAAGCATGAACAAACTGACTCATTTATTTACGAAAATACAAATATGGCAGAAATGGTAACGGGAAATGGCATTAAAATGTACATTGCATTTAATAAATATGTCGGTCACAGATTCGATACCGAATAGATAAGGCAAATGAAACACTGCTGGAATAACTTTAAACTGTTGTAAAACACACAGAGGTTGAGGAACAGATTAAGAAGGAGAAAAGATGAGGAAAAGGAAATCTGTTCCTCGACCGTGAAGGTCGTGACTCCTTCTAAATATTTTGCTACGTTAATATTCGCTACGGTTTGTGGTTTGATGGAGTGCCACGTTCACCGACACTTAGGTAGGTCTGACACGTGGCTTCCCCATCTTTTTAGGTTACGTCAGTATCTATGAAGCTATTTAAATTATCGGTGTTTCCCAGGGCGATGAGATCTAAACATAATTATCATTATCTTATGAACGCTTTAAAAACCTAGTAAGGAATATCTTAAACATAAACTAAATATGAGACAAGTATTTTAGGAAAAAATACCTTGAAATGATATCCCTTTTTTCTCTTTATAAGAATTGACATCGCCCTACTACCCTATAAACAGCTTGCCAAGTGTAAGAATGATGATCACAACGTGCCCACTCTTGTAGCAACTTGAGACCTATACCATTAGAAAGGTCTTTGAATATGTATTTTTTTTTGTATAGGGGTAACTTTATAGCTTGCGGGAGAAAAAAGTTATTTGACATTAAAATATGCCGAAATCCTTTGTGAATTCACCCCTCGCACCATCGACGCGCGTGTTTTCTCATAGAAAACCATAGCGCGCATCACAGTCAGTGAGTGATTAGGACAGAAGAAAGTACAGCGGGGTAGCGTAACACACTAACAGTAGGAATGTGTTTCATTTTGACAGTTCCACAACATTCACTGCGTTTTTTACGTTGTTGAGCGGACAAATTTTTCGAACATATGAAGCAATGGATTAGCAATAGGCTTCAAAATGATTCAGATTATGATAAATAGTGTATTACGTAATTAGGGTGCAGGTAAGCGCGACTGAACAAGCGTGCAGTCAGCGCGCGCATCGATAGGTAATACCGCTGGGCTGGGCTGGTGTCCGCAACTCCACGTCAATGCACGTATTTTGCGTTCGCGCATCGATAAGGAATTCTTTTGTTTCGCATCACTTTACTGTATTTAGTAGTACCTGCATGCGTAGCATGACCACTTCTGTCTCAACTCTACGAAGAGAAGACAGATCACTCTTAGAACAAAGAGTAATTATTTTCTCGAATTTTGTCTGTAATTTTTTCTTTCGTTTCAACCGTTTCTACGGTGATCATGCTACGCATGCTGTTTGGGACTCTGAGGGCACGTGTGCATTTTTGTCATCTTCGTTTATTCATTCGACAGGTATGAAAACTCTAAATGCCTGCGCTCATACTGTTAGTATTATATGGTAGTAAGGTGTTGGCAATGATTATATTCAGTCAATAATTCATCAACGTTTATATTAAGTAGTCACTAAAACATATTCATATTTTATTAGAAATAGATTCTGCACAGGATTTGGATTCGGGATTTATTATAAAATAAATCCCGAATATATTATTATTATTTAATATATGTATCTGTGAATGGTTGAGTGAATGAATGATAGTATAAACTATCATTCATTCACTCAACCATTCACATGAGCTTTTCACTAGTCGCTACTTTAACATTAGTAAAACATTTTAATTATGATTCTACAACATTTTCGGACAAAATATAGTAGGTGGCCACGGTAGATAGGTAGCTAAGTAGGTCTCTCTCTTAAAAGAACGAACGAATGAAAGAACGATTGGTTATTATTTGGTCTATTGTTTATTGCCCTATTGGATTAATAGAACAGACTTTGATGCAAAAAATAAGTACAACTTCTGCCATAACTTCTGTCTCCATTTCATTAATTAATTCGTTCATCCGTTTTTGAATTATTCACATATTTCTTCTAAATGATACGTAGTTTATAATTCTACAAGGCTATACGAGGTCCATACAAAATTACCCATTGTTCAAACCACAAAAATCACTTAACCCCACATTTTCTGCCAAGTCAAACTAATTTCACGAGCCTTTTACTCATTAATAAAATATTTATAACACGCAAGGATATTATAAAACGTAAAAAATAAATAAAGGACGAACAATAAAAATATAAATACATATCCAAATATAAATTCTTTACCAAAGTCGACCTTCTAAAGGCAATTTTTTCACAAAAGAAACGTTTTTGAAAAGGGTCCGGTATATCAACATTGAAGCCGTTGGGCAGATTAAACACAAATGTTATTGGTACTACAAGGCATACCCTCTATAATTAGATAAATAGAACATGTAACATACATCTAACGCCATATAGAGTTACACGTTTAGAATACTATGTCGTCCGACCTAGAAGATCCTAGATAGCAACTATGTACATACTGTTGCCATAGACAACTAACGCCAACTATGATCATCGTGTGAAACAATCTGCGCAAGCGCCACCCTGCTAGTTTTTACATCACAACTACGAACGAATATGTGTAGATATTGTGCACATAATTATGTTAACTTTTTGAGTTTATAAGCACCGACGGCTCAGAACAAAGTCACAAGTCCGATTACTATGTATGGCAAGCCGACCCCTTGAGAGAAGCGAGCCAAATACCTAAGTGTGATCCTCAACCACCACCTTGCCTTCAGTGAGCACATAAGGATAGGTCGTTCGCGCGCCTCTTTCGGTCTCGGTAGGCTCTACTTTCTATTAACCGCCCGCAGTAAATTGTCACTCAAGTGCAAATTGCGCATCTACACCGCGATCATCCATCCCATCATAACCTATGCCTGCGTTGTATTTGCGCACGCAAAGCCCCGCCTTCTTTATAAGATGCAGACCATTCAGAACCATTTCCTCAGAAGGGTTACGGGAGCCCCCTTCTATGTCCGAAATGTGAATCTTCACATAGACCTCCAAATGCCCACCATCCAGCAGTTCATGAAACGCCTTTCAAAGCGCTTCTTCCACTGTGGCATAAAGCACCCCAATCCCCTGATTAAAGCAGCCACCTGCTACTCTCCCTCCCGCATGCCTCGGGCGGCGAATCCTATTATTCGCTACCCGAGGCATACCTTAACCATCCCCGAAGACACCACAATCCTCCTCCAGGAGAGTAGTAAGGCTACCAAGAAACTACCCTTAAGAAATACAAAAACAGACCACCGTCCTTCCGTCCTCGCCGCCGAGTACCCGCCGCGACGCCCCAATCCACGTCCGCCGCGACGCTTACTAAAGCCAGTCCGCACCGCTGAGCCGATAGCTTTAAATTCGTCCCTTAATAATAATTCCGATCCAGCCTGTCCCTTGCTGTCTACCCCCAGCGATGCCGTAATCCGAGGTCCGTAACCGCAGAGGGTGCCCTTAGCATGTAGTTGTCTAGTTTGTAAGTTTTTTAAGCCCTGGCTGGGAGCCTTAATTTATTAAGCCAACCACGGGCATGACCGGTAAAGCAGCCGATAACCTCCTAGGTTGACCTGCTAGAAGCCAATTAGAAAAAAAAAGGCTTTAACCACGCAGTCCTTTTCATCACCTCACTTAGGGTTGCCACATATTATAAAAATTTTTGTAATGTATAGTGCTAAGTTACCAATACATTATCATACCAATTCCACGGAGCTTTATTTTTACAACGAGCAACCCTACAAACATTTTGTTTGTCGCTAAGAAATAGGTAGGTACATAAACAAAGGGATGCCAATTTATTTGTTGATTTGGTAGATAAAGGTTATTTACACCTTTATTTTGAATCGACGACATCTGTAGAAACCACATTACTATAAATGGGATAAACCCTTATTTTCATTGGTTAGTGGTGTAAAAAATGCAAATTCAGTGTATTTGCTATGTTTTCACAGATTCTGGTAGCAACCTATAGATTGACGTACATTCGGAACCTTCAACTGTGCCATCGTAACTTCTGATTTTCTCTCTCTCTCTCTCTCTTCTCTTCTCTCTTCTCTTTCTCTTTTATCTATTAATTAAATGCTATTCGTTGGTAAGCGCATCACTTGAGAACGGCTGGACCGATTTGGCTATTTTTTGGTTTAAAATCTTAGTTTTAATTCGGAATTAGGTTTTTATGCAAACAATAAAAAACGTTTCCCGGAAAATTTTCAGGTTCGGAAAAAACTGAACGTCCTTATTTCTATGGGATTTTTGTATAAACTCAAGATCATAACTCACGATTCAAAGAATGGATTTGCGTCATCCTTTTTTGTTTTGTTGTTGGTCATATTGGAATATTTTATAGAATATTACGCAAAATTGAACAACAAAAAACATTTTTCAACAGCTATTCACAAATTCACAAAACGATCATAATCAAAATTGAATTTTGGACAGGACGTCCGTCAGGTCAACTAATATACGATACAACGGAAGCTCACTACACGCTACAAGTACCTACTTACACACACACACACCAAACACACACACCAAAAATCTAAAACAAAAAAGTCTCGAATTACACGACAATTTAAAATACGAACTATGCTGTGACGTAACGTGTCGCGTCCGTATTCCGGCTATTGATACTCGGTAGCGAGCGCGTTCGTATCGCACGCCCTGGGTGATTTGCATAAAGCTCCGCGGACAACGTTTTGGCGTCAGTTCAGCTTGTATCTCATTAGCATAACTGCTCAATTATTTTGTGCGGAATAGTCACTTTACAGACAAATTTTGGTTTTGCGCTACGTTGAGCGTCCTATTGAGCGGTGCCACTAAAAATGTCTGCTACAATCTCGACGTATGCCAAGTGCGTCGGATATAGAATTAAATTCGAATTACGGAGGTTCGTTTGGCGCACTTGCAGTTGCGAGATATTTAGGTCTTCAGCTGCAGCTTCTATTTGACTTTGTACCATTTCGACAGAAGTGGAACTAAAATTTTTGTCACAAGACTACTGATAAGATTAATGTCATCCAAAAAATAGGTCACGAGAATTATAAAAGGTAACACAGTACGTTTAAAAATTTTAACTAGTTTAAATTCCTCAAAATCAACACCATAGAATTTGATGCTTTACCGTCAAAACTCAAAACACTATTGACAGACTATCTAAATTACCCTCCATCCAATGAAACCGATGCAATTAGCAGATGTTTGTTTAAATGCGAACCAAACAAACAGAGTCCGTTTAACTCCCGCGCGGATTAAAGTCGATGTAGTTTTCCAATTAACTTGTAAATGTTGCCATACCCCAGCTGACAATAGGCCTTTGAATTTTGGCTGATGGCAACCCCGCAGCATTAATTGAGACGTATTGTGCTGTCAAGCAAGTTTGTTTGGAAGGAAAATATTAACATGGCACGCAATTAGTGAGACAAAGGACTGATGACAATTAGCATATTTCTGAAATGTGTTAGCGTTATAAGACTAATAAATAGACACTCCCCCGTCATTTTGTGGGCGTAACAAAGGCATTTAAAAAAGAGTTGTGCAAAGAAGTTATATTCTAACAACATTCTCCCGTCTTCAGAAACAACAAAATGTAACTTGTTCTATCAAACAAACAGCTTATTATATAAATTTACCTATTTGACAACATTTCTTGAAAGCCATCAATAAAGGGAGACCAATGTTCAACACTTTTGCCACAATATAATTAAAACATTCATTGAATACCCCATAGGTATATTCCCGAAATATTTGTTCACTGAGCGAAACGACATAATAAGGCTATTACGGTCGAAGCTTTATCATTGATTACAAATTGAAAAAGCGTTGTACGGCGGTGGTCCATATTGTAAAATGGTAGTGCAACCACTGATGGCCACACATGAGTGGATGTTACTGTACTGATTTTATTGTATGTAACTGATATATTATTTTGTTTTATTTATTTTATCAGTGATTACATAATAGCCCGCATGTTAAAAACAAGTATTTATTAGGCCTAGTTATCCCAAGCAGTTACTTGTGGAAGCCTTCTTGTAACAGTCATGACGTGCAACTGTGTATTTTTCTTTATTTTTATTTTATTTATAAGGTAGCTTGCTGTTACACCACTTATTTTGGTGATGGTTATAGTAGCAATGGCAAGTCCGCGTTGACTTTTACGGACTTATAAAATATAGTGACCTTACCACCAACGAAACATTAACCAAAAGTCTTGCTACGCTTTGCTACGGCGTAGCTTGGTGTGAGGTACGGCGTAGCACACCGTGCTACAAACGCGCAGTCTCGGGAATAAACAAATTATTCTAATAAAGTTGTCTAATAAGTGTTTAATTTCGATCGTGTATTTAATTGTATTGAAACAATACACTAAAATAGATAATTAGACATCGACTCAATGTACGTACATACGCCCATTGTCTCAATATTTGCGATACATTATATATGTTATATCAATTCACGAACATGTCACCACATCAACAAAATTTACATTAATATAATATAATTGGAGTGCCCATGGCGACCTTCCTGTTATGTTATACCATTCAGTATCATAAATTAACTAACCTAATTAACAATTTCAATAATAACCTACTTACGCGGGTTTTGCGGCATTGCGCATTCAACACAGTAATTATATTGTTTTGGAAATAATTGTTTACTACAAACGGCGGAATTTCAATAAACTTTTTTGTAGACTGAAATTAAAATAGAATTAAAAAAAATACTTTGAAAATGGGCGGATTTCTGACTGAATGAAAGCCAACCTATACCCCGACGGTCTCGTATTTGACATTTAAAATGGTTATTTATTTTATTTTATTTGGAAAAACAAACAATCGTACATTGCATATTATATCTAGATACACAGTGCTATAAATAATTGTACAATCCACTAGGTTTCCACATGTTACTAGCTTTTAAAAGATACAGTTTTGTTTAAATTAAATAAGATCAATACATAACAACAATACAATTATTTCGTAATCTTAAAACCAAATAGTTAATACATATTTAAATAATTCACAATAATTTTAAAAAATTATCTGCAATTTATATTATTTATTTATTTATTTATCGACAGAAATATGTGCAGCCAGTGTTGTTAACTATTAAAATAAAAGAGGGACATACTTTAGAGGAGTATAGTACTCGTGAAACTAAACAACTTATACTATGGGACCAACACTGAAATATGAGAGAAACAATAACATCTTCCTACATTTTGATCGCGTCGGCAATAGCTGCTTTTTTTTATATTTCAGCATTGTTCTCGCAGTAAAACACACTCCATAACCTAACACCTGTCAAAACTGAAAAGCAACTTAAAAATCGTCTTTCAATTGATGCCAACACTAACATAATCTCAACCACATTTTGCGACTAATATTTACCATGAGCCCATTCGGTGCCCACTCCACTTTTACCAATGTTCGTGTGAGCTCCGTCGAGATGAATGGAAGCGATTCATCTCTATCTCGACCAGTCTCCTTAATCTCATCCTACTAACGGCTCACAGTTGCACATCTAAAGATACGGCTCTTAGTAACTTGATGCACCTAAACTACTTTAAAAGTTTTTCTAAAAGCATCTGGTTAGATAGATCGAATTATTTAGTAGATAGATTTTCCGGTGAGATTAATACACGACGGAAATATCCTTCATGTTATCTATAGGTCGGAAATACGTTAAATCAATCTTTTGACTTTGACTAACCGGGACGCCAGCGCTTCCAGGTGGCGTTCGATAGAGTCTACAACATAACGCTCGACAAGAGTTAAAGCAGAGTTGCCCGGTAGCGGTCAAGCAGTAAACACGTTTAGCAACTGTCGCGCTTTCTGTATATTTGTGTCGTGTACCTACAGTGTGTTATTCGGTAGTGTGATTAATTTGCTCGTAAATAATAATTTGACTTGATCTGCAAACAGTAACCAGCACTTAACGGCAATAACCAGCACTTCCCATAGTACGCCCACAGTAGTTAAAATATGGCTGATAATAACGAGAGAGAAGTACCTTCTCCGTCACATACATCTATACAAATAAATAAATATTAAGTGTTTGTTTGTAATATCAAAATTACAGCTTTTTACTAAATGCATATGAAATTATATACGGTACTTATAACAAAATACCATTTTTTTTTATTGTCTGTCTGTCAGTCTTTCTGTCTGTCTGTTTAATCTGGCTAATATCCGGAACGGCTGGACCGACTTTGACGGAAGTTTGACTGGCAGATAGCTGATGTTATTTTTTTTCCCGGTATCACTTTACCTTGGGATAATTTTAGATATCCACGCGGGCGATGCCACAGGCAGCAACTAGTCTTTAGTATAGAGAGAAGACGAAACACGTGAAAAACGTTTAATAAAATAAAATAAGGTACACTCGGCCTCAAAAAGATGACTTATCGACTCGAATTAATTTGGTTGCCTACAACGTATCTTCCATAAAACCTACTGTAACAATGTTTTGCTACAATTGAGTGCCCAATGTGTAATATGTTTTGTGGTTACACATTGATACAATATATTATGGAACACAAATTGTAGACAACCAAAAAAAGAAGAAAATTTAAGACTGATTGAAGAAGATTGTAGATTGTAAAATATATTATTATCGATGAAAATTTTAATTATTATTACTCGTATTATAAAATCTCTTTGAGGCTGACTTTACATTAGAAAAACAAATGAAGCGAAACATGCAAAATGATATGTCCTTCCGCACTGAGAAAAAAACTTGAAACTCAAATCTTGAATAACAGCCGAAGTACCTAAACGTCTTAAATATTTCAATTCTTGTGAGACGTATAATGGTTTTTGATTTAGGTTACTTGAATTCATAAGATTCAGGTTTCTCACAGTCTTGAGTTTTCGACAAGTAAAAAAAAGAAAAGAAAAAACCTTTATTTTTGGCATGAAACACGCGTACACCAACATAAATAAAAAAAGCATCAAATTCACTTCATATATGAAAATGTATGGTTTCATAATGCCTGGAATCCTCCCTTACCATATCATCACAGCTGTCTAATGAAACCAACAAAGAGCCAAGAAGTAATCCTTAAGTCAAAGTAATCCTTCTGTCTTTCTTCTTCAAAGGTATCTCAGACTTACGACTCCCTAGGGATGAAATGAGATAATCTTTTTCGTAAGAAGAAACCAGCTTTACTACACATAAATTCAGGTGTTTTTACTTGATGTTTAATACTAACACCCGCACTTACAGTCGTCGATTAAGAATAGAATAGAATAGAATACTCTTTATTCTATACACCATAAAAATTACAGACATAAATGTAGACATTATACACAGGGTGACACAATGGGCGGTCTTATCGCTAAAAGCGATCTTTTACAGACAACCTTTGGATGGATTCAAGGGAGAAGGAGAGACAATAATGCAGGTAGTCAGTGGTGTACCATTTACATATACAACAAATACATACATACAGAAAAGATATACTTATCTACATTTAATATATACAATAATAAACATGAAACAAGAGCAAATAAACTAAATGTAATGATGATGTTTAAGGAGAGAGGACGTGTTTTTTAAGGTTGCTGATAAACTGAAGTTGCCCTTTATTTTCTTTGCGGGCGTGATAAAGGAGTTATTAAATTAAAATATAAGACACTAGCTCCTACCAGCGAATTCGTACGCATGAAATTTCTTGTTTTCAAAACAAAAAAAAAAAAAATATTCTATGACACTCGGATTTTCGGAATCCGGATCAGTATCAGTACTGTATACAAACTCACAAATTTTACCTCTTCATAATATTATATATAGACTTAATTGAAATATTGTAGTATGGGAGCTAATGCTTACCGATCTCAAGTGTTCTTCTTTTCTACATAGTAGGCATGATGTAGTAAAAGTAGGCCCTCTTGTAGTGCGGTGTGTCTTGTAGTGCGTCTCGGCGGGCATTGGCCGGCTGGTGCAAACGCTTGAACTGCTAGATTTTGTATATATTTAAAAAATATATAACGAAATTATAAAATGTGTTCTCAACATGCCTTAAAAAATAATAAGCCTTATGTTTTGATACAACTGTTACATGGTTTCATGATGGAATCTCTTCAAACTACACGTTATAAATAGCGATTTAGTGTCATCTTTATGATTTTTTTTTTATCGAGCCGATTATTATAATTGACGTTTCTGTCTTCACACAGCGCATGTTGTTCAATTACACGAAATAAAATTGCCCACCATTTACCTTTAGCTAGATTTACAGGGGTTTCAAAAAGTTAAAAAGTACTGCAACTTTAAAGGACGAGCCGGTCAGCAGGTTTGAAACGAGCGCTAACGGCCCAAAATGCTCTGATTACAATTTTCACCCCCGGAGAGTTATTTGGACAACACCAATCATCAGCATCATCACTTCTAAGAACTGAAATAGGGATGAAAGACTCACTAAAAAAGTTATGTCTTCTAACAATATTTTATTTTCAGCTAATACGCAAACCCTGCTCTATCCATTTCGGATATTTACTAAACGTTTAGGGATTTGATTTTGATAAAGTTACTATATACCAAGAAATATATTCGATATCTTTATTATTCCGACACGGTTTCGACACAATATTATACGAACATTTTCTTCACCCTTTTGTTTCAGCATCGTGTTACTAAGAGCTTGTCTAGATGAAGCGTTTCAGACGCGAACTGATTAACACCTTACTCTTTAGTCAAGTTCTAGACGCAAGCAAACTAAGTAGTATGTGCTACTAGGTGCGTCACGCCGTCATGCGAAGCAGAATTTTCATATTAGCCTAAAGCCTGATTTACATGGTGCGATTTGATTGCCTGCGACATATCATAAATAAATCAAGTAGGTCACATAATATTCCCAGATTTTTGTAACGAAAATTTGTTACCGTTGGTATGGAAATTGGACATCCTACCAATTACTTAACTTTCCCCTGAATTAGCGGCATCAATTTCATTTATTCGTTCAAGCTACAATGACTCATAGACAATATTCAATACATTATTTATACCTAAAACAAACAATACATTAACATGACAATACAATACAAAACAAAAACCACCGTACTTTCAACACTTAGACTTACATTAAGGACCGACGACTGACGAGGACGGAAGTAGGTACGAGATTGACTATACATAGGACGAATTAACTCTACATACTTCCCGGGCAAACCTTTCTCTTTCACAACACATCCCGAGGTACCCTATCATACGCTTTTTCCAGATCAATGAACACTATGCGCAAGTTCTTGTGTGCATGTCTATACTTCTCGCACAATTGGCGGAGTGCTAAAGTGGCGTTCATTGTTCCTCGACCTGGCATAAACCCAAACTGATTCGAGGTAATCTCACTCTCCTCTCGCAGTCTTTTCTCTATTACTTTGTCCCATACCTTCATACTATGTGACATGAGCTTTATCCCTCGATAGTTGTTGCAGTTCTTTACATCACCTTTATTCTTGAAGATGGGCACTAGCGAACTATTGCACCATTCTTGTGGGATCCCTCCTTCATGCAACGACGTATCTATACTAATAATAATGGCGTTATTCCAAATCATCATCGCCATAGTTTAAAACTATTAGACCTTAAAGAAACCCTCTACATTACACTGCATTACGCACACTATAAAAAGCTGCGTTTTTAAATACATGTCAAGCAGTTCTTGGAGATAAGAAGAGAACGAAGTAAGACCTCATCACAACACATAAACAGTTAAAATTTTACGCACACTCTTTTGGTGGTTTTGGCCCGTAAATGTAGCTGAAAACCAGCCAAAGAGCTGAGAAGAAAAAACATTTTCCGGTAATAATAATATTTTAAAGAGGTAAAATTTGTTTGTAAGTTTGTATGTAGGGAGTAATCTGTAGAATCAATCTAAATTCTTAAGGAAGGCTATAGTCTAGTCTAGAAAAAACGTCAGAAAGAACGCTTAGCGAAAATGAAGTGATAGCGTGGGCAGGTGATGCGATGCGACGGGATGGATCGGGGTACAAGGAATTTCCCGCGGAGGAAGTTGCGGGCAGAAGCTAGTTGAAGAATAAAGTCATCCACATACATCCGTCTTCTTTTAAACATTTCCATACTTCTACTGGTATAATATCATCTGGCCCCATGGCCGTTCCATTTTTCATACCTTGAACTGCCTTTCCTACTTCATCCATGCTAATTCCCTCACCAAACCCATATTTACTTGTACATTTTTGAGCACACCATTACATTTATTCTCCATTTATATACCTTCCATCGTTCTTTTATTTCATCATCTTTGGGCAGAACCTCACCAGCGTCGTCTTTCATACATTTAATGTAAATGAAAAAAGCAAGAGGAGGGAGGACGAGGGGGGAGGAGAACGAGTGATATACACTCGTTCTCCTTTCTCTTGCCTTTGTAATCTGGTAGAGCCCATTCTGGCCTCTAGGGCTGTCCAGTAAGTCATACAACTTCTCCTGTGCTTTAGCCCTCGAAACTGCTACCGTCTTTTTTTATTTGAATTAAATTAATATAGTTCATTACGATTTATTCGTATAGACCTTGATCAAATTACGACTATACTAACACAATGTATGACTTATATGGTGCGGTAAAATAGTTGAAAGAACTTGTAACGATATTTTATCAAATTCTATCTCTAATACAATTAACAACATCGAGACGATCTCATTAGTCTAGTCGTCGTTTGCGCGGCTGCTGAGCATGTGGTATTGGGTTCGATCCCATTCGTAGGAACTTGTCAGTAGCAACTCGGTCGGAGTCGGGATTTGTGCCCGCTTGATAGCAATAGGCTCGCCCCCTATTACATGGGACTTAAACATAACCGGCGAAATGTGGGTGTACTATTACACGTAGGGTGGCGAAGGGATGGGCAGAGGCCCATCCCTTCGCCGAATACAAGCGTGAAGATATCTTATCTCTTATTAAACGAACCAGTACTTAAAAGTTATAAGACAAAAAAATTACGTCATGGACATTTTAAATAAAGAAGGATTACGTCCACTTTTATAAAATCCAATTGTGAAATACTCGAGCACGTATGACTCGTAATATATCGGTATTGTATAGTTTCAGCTAGGTACGTGCTCGGACGTGAAGTTGGAAAAGTTTATAAAGATTTCAGTGAAATTGATGTTAGTTCGCGTTTTAGTTCAACTCCATACAATAACTTGTATTGAGAATGAAATGACAAATTGGATTAGTGACGGATACAAATCGGTTCGCAGTTTAGGAAGAAATTCGTTTTTTAGGGAATACATGTGCCTATCTACCGCCAGTGATGATAATTTTTTAGGACAGAAAAAATAAGTACTTAGCGTTGGAAGTGTCCAGTGCGGAAAGCCAAAGGCTAAGTGAAATAAAAATAAACGGCTGGGTTACACTGCCCGTGACCTAAGGACTGGCTTTTACCTTGGTCAGAGGCCATTGCCAAACAACGTGGCAACTCCGCCAGTCTCTTGGGTACATTACAAGTCGACAGTGATGTGGATGAATTTATCGATGCCATATTTTAGTTTGTTTATATTGTTGTTGTTTGTTTGTTTGTGTTTGTATTTGGTTGTTTGTTTGTGTTTGTGTGTTTGTTTGTGTCTGTGTTTGTTTGTTTGTTTGTTATTTGTCTATCTGTGTTTGTTTGTTTGTAGTTTTAGTTAAGTTAGGATATTATATAGTCATTTTTATTTATTAATTAGGTATAAGTTGTTATTTAAGGCTACGTTGGTTAATCAACAAAATCAGACTCGACCGCACCTGGCCGTATTTTTAATATCAGACAAATATAAACCTTCATAGCAGCAATGTGCCATATCAGGTACGCCGATTTTTTCAAGACTAAAATCCCTATTAACAAAAAAGCGTCAGGTTCTGGTCCTACATTCACAACACAACAAAGTTTGTTTAGCATTCACTGATAAAACTGTGAAAAGAAAAATGAGAAGCAATAATATGTATCACTACAATGACAATCCAAGGCCTTGACTTATCAAATACCCTGAAAAGTCTAAGTGCAAGTACTTCACCTGCAATCTTATGTTCACAATGCGTGCTCGCATCCCAGTGAGTGCTCAAGTATATTGCATTTGACGTGGAAATACATCGGTACACTGGTTGCAGCACACTCCACACTCTACAATAATTTTGGAGATTTTCTCAGTGCACTTACATAGTTACTAACATTCCTATGTATGCTTTGCGTTTTATTTGTTAGTAAAATAAAAATGAACGTTATTGTCTCTGGGTACGGTCAATAGAAAAGTAGAAAAGTTAACGTATTTATTTAAAACAATGATTAATTTTAAAATTAATTTTCAATCATTCCGACTGTAAATTGGACCTGCCTAAATGATTATAATTGTATTTAATTCCGTGTAACTGCAATGTATTTATTAACAGATTACAAAATGGTAAATGAATCAATACAAAATGTACAAACAGAACTTGATATTGAAGGTAAGTAGGTAACAATTTCTTTACAATTTCTCTCCTTTTACACGAATGATACCACAGTAATGCACACTGAACATTAATTAACCGCAATGCAGTGATCGCCAGTACTATCATTGTATTAAAAGAACAATACAGGCTTCCAAGTAAATTCTCCCCCACAGTAGTTTATGTCCGTAGAATTAAATCGTTATTTTACCTCAGAGAGTCTTTTGTCCATTTTAATAACTTCTCATGTTTATTATTTTCATACTGATCAGAGGAAGCAAACAAATTGGCTCTGCTATTTTTTCCTCGAAGCAGAAGGAATGAGGAGTGGGTATTGTTTGAGAAGCTTGCTCTGTTGGTTAGGGAACCTTACACAAAAGGGTGCAGGATTCATGCTTTTCTTTATTCATTAGTAAAAAAAATATTGAAGTAAAGATGCATAAATGGAGACGCTTTTGAATTTGTTGTGAAAACTAGACATATTAGGGCACTATTCACTAAGGCCGAGATTAGTAAATGTTACTCCTTTAGACATCGAGACACTCCGTGCCTCGGAAAGCACGTTAAGTCATTGGTCCAAGCTGTCTTTCGTAGATCTTTGACAGTTGCCATGGATAGTCAGAAGCCCAAAACACTATCAGATAGGCAGTCGCTCCATATGAAATATTACATCCAGTAACATTGAAAGCCGACCCCAGCGTAGTTGGGAAACGGCTAGGCAGATTGATTTTATTTTTTGGATTATCTCTATCTTGCACTTGTAGTTTGACATTTGTGTGACAGTGACAGCAATAATGCTTACCCAAAGCACGTACTATGGTAGCGTTTAATAATCTCGGAATAAATGTCATCAAAGACATAGTCAATTTATTTTATAAAATTATTTGATTACCTGTGTTAATTCGTGGCTGTAGGTACCGTAGAGGTTATCTGCATGTGTCAACCTTATGTTGACTGGCTGGTAATTATATTATCGATGGTGACTGTCGAACAGTCAAGCATGTTTGAAATAAGCTTTAGAAGGAAAAGTGATGGTAGTTTGTTTAGAAAGGAGATGGGCAGGGCTAGGGCCTGTCAATGTAATTAGGAAAATTCCTTGATAAAATATAATAATTTAGTTAAACATCAAATATAGTTTCCCATACGCCCCCACTTTAATATATTGAGAAAGGTATAACAGTACCTACCTAAAATAGCAAAATTCAGTATGCCGACCGATGAATGTCACATGAATAAGGCACCTGTCGCACCGCCCGAGTAGAGCTAGAAATTAAAAACGAGTTGGCGAGCAACGAGCAGCGAGTGCGTGACGTTGACGAGCGATTACTCACTGGTATACGTATGTACCCAGCGTGAGTATCTCAGCGAGTGTTCTGCCCGCCAAGCGAGCGTCGCTGAGCGAGTACTCTCTTTGATAGCTCTTGTCGCTGCCACAAACGAGTACTTGCCGGGGCGGTGTGAACACACAGCGACCAACTATTAATATTTATGTCTCTTTTACTGATACAGGACCGACAATCTGTTCTGCGTTTCTTGAGCGAGAAAATCGTTGATAGCTAGTCGCTTCCTCGTCGCCGGTGGGACAGGTGCCTATGTACCTATAGCACGTGAAGTTAAGACTTCAAGGCTTTAATAGCTTCTCTTAAAACTTCAAGCATAATATCTTGAACACACAGCAACGAAAACTTTATACTCTAAAAGTCTTAAATCTTGAGCTTCCTGCGGGAATCAGAATTGCCGGGAATTTCTAACTTGAATTTACTTCTATGTAATCGAAATAATTGATTAACATAGCGTCGTAAACTAATTAGAAAATTCTGAACTTCAACATAATCATTAAGTATGCTAATGTTAAGATTGTCGTGAAACAACATAGCATCACGCCTGTATTCCGCAAAAGGTTAGACAGAGATGTTTATATAATACCTACAGCGAAATTTATCCAGTCATAAGTTACATGTAATAGAGGACGAGTTCATTGCCCTTGGCCGGGCACGTCTTCGAGAAATTTTACTTAAAATATCTTTTGTGAATGAAATTCATGTTTAGGAGTACTCAACCGAAGCAAACTGAATAGTTCTTAGAAGGGACGGTTCGCGACCTCACCGATGTTCCGGGTGAATAAAGATTTAAAATAATACTTCGAGTCGGTAAACTTTGTTATAAACCCGAAAACATTGTTGTAAAAAGGACGTAGATATGAGAAAATCGAGGTGCAAATATATATGATTTAAACTAACATCAACAGGATCCGATCTTAACGTCTATTGAGTATACTTATTTTCAATATTAGTGTACACTTTAATGCGATTCTTCTTTGAATTTGCATACAAGACGTCAACCAAAGAGGTACAGATTTGGATCCACTAAACCGCACACCGCTGTGGCAGGGGATGCCGCGCCGCTCAACGTGTTCTTTACATTAGAAAAAAATTACAGTTTAATTCCTAGACGATAAGACTTGAGTTTTTTTGCTATAAGTATGCATAATGCATCATAAACTTTAAAGGCCGCTGGCAAATTTTAACGTTTAACGAATTTAAAACATCATTCTGTATTTTTCATTTTCAAACAATTAGCAGAAACGGAACATAATTTTAAATACGTTTACCGTTAATCGTATTGAGTGATTTGTAGTGCAAGCAGGCCTTAATCTTTCAATTATGAAAATACTTCCTCCTAAGCGTTTAACCAACGTTCCTGGACATATCTAATCACTATAAAATGAAATTATATTCTAATAAACGCTAATGCATGTCCAAACTTGCAAACACAATTAGGTTTGAAACAAAAGCGGCGCAGTGCGGTGTTTCAGCGGTGCATTTGACAATCAAATTAAATTAAACACGCTTGTGCTCCTATGACGAGCGACGGAATTTTATAGTTCTAACACTTCCAACTGATGGTGAGGACTGGGAAGATTGTTATATAAAGTCTATTAGGAGTGTGAGATGGAATTACGTTTGTTGTGATTAATAATAATAATAAAAAATAATATATAATTTATTCTAGCTTTTTTACGAGACTGGTTCACACATTAATGATTATTTTAATGTTTGAGGTACCGTTTTTTTATCGTGTAGAAATCCTCATGGATGCTCTCCACCCTGGGGTGAGTGGCGGGACCATGTCCGGAAGCGAGAGAGTATCCGCAGCACCAACCATCGCGACGAGGTCACGGCGCTGCACTTCCCAAGCAGGGCATTCCCCAAAAGTGTGCTGCACCGTGGTGTCAGTTCCCGTCCTATGCGTCACAGGTACTTTCCGTAGGACTCATGTCCAGACAATATCTGTGCCAGCCGGAAAGTAAGGGCGCCATGCCGTCTCTCCAGCCACTCCCTCACAAAGGATCTTACCGCCGCTATAGTGGCGTGCCCTGCACTGGGTTGCACAAGGCACTGCTCCCACTCTACCACTAGGGTCTGACGGAGCTCAGCCCTGTACACCTTGACATGACGAGGCTTCAGGTACTCGCCCCATTCAGCACGTCCCGGCGCCACCGATATACTGACGCTAGGATTTTAGCATCAAGATCTAAGGGTGGTGATCCGGACATGAGGCTCGCCGCCTCGAAGGAGACCGTAGGGTATCCTCTTATCACCCTGATGGCCATTGCTCTCGATGCTCTTCTCAGTTTTGCAATGTAGCGGGCCGTCAGGTTGTCCACCCATACAAGCGCTCCATAGAGCGTCATGGATCGTACAATCCCGACATAGACCCTCCGGCAATGTCTAAGGTACCTAGGGTTACCCAACTGCAGATGATAGGGAAAATAAGTTTATGAAATCCTAATTCATTTCCAGAAATTACCTACATAATATACCAACTCACGCCTTCTTCCCCTGGGGGCAGAAACTATGGAATGCCACCTGGAGCTGTTCCACTCACATCTGCCTTGTAAACTTTCATCTTTAATTTAATTATTATGATTATTGATGATATCATATTTGCATACAACGAATACAGACGTGCTCATCAATGTTTAATATCAATAAAAATAAATTAAGCTTGCATAAATAGTGACCTAGTTTTAGTGTTTTAGCGTGTTATACAAAAAAAACATTATAGTGATAATTTAAAATAATGGACTGACTGAATACTTTTATTACCGGATATTTATGGAAGGCAGCCCCTTTAATCGGAGCGCCATGATACGACGCAGCCCTCCGCCAACACCGATCCCGGTACCGACACCGGCACCGACATCGCCCCAACAACCAAGACAGGACCAAGATGAGAAGTTTGAAACGGTTTCCACTCCGGAGATTCAGAACTGGTTGACGTCCATTGAGCAATGCCTGAATGAGGTCTGTGTTATTTCTTGTGAGGGAAAACTGAACGCTGATCAGAAGCTAAAAATAAGTAGTCTTTGCCGGAAAGTTGGACATGGAGTTTCGCAAATGGCTGTTCAATACCAGTCGCTAAAGCAAAAAGCCATACAAAACCATACCTCCCTTAAAACCATGACCGAAGCTCGAGATCTATCAGATTGTCTAATGGAGATGAACCGGACGATTCAGGAGTCCTGTACGAAGCAGGAAGCAGCTACATCTTTTGCAGAAATGGTGAAGAAGGGCTCCAACACTTTTGTTCGTCCTAATGCTTTTAGCTCCGTGGCCATTTATCCCAGTGACAACTCAAAAACCAGTGACGAAACTAAGAACATGGTCCAAAAAATCATATGCCCTGGAGAAATGAAGCTGAAAGTACGAGGTGTACGCAAAATTGGAAAAGGTGGACTAATAATCAGCACTGAGACTAAAGATGACCTAGATAGGATCAAGCAAACAGTCCAACTCGCTTCGTCAGGTCTTACCGTCGACGAACCTAAAAAGCGCAAACCTCGCATTATAGTTATAGGAGTTCCCACATCAATGGCTGAAAATGAGGTTTATAAATGTATTTATGAACAAAACTTGGCCGACAAACTGCCCACTATAACCCTAGATAAATTTTTGACCTCAATGAAACTAAGCCACAAATCTGGCAGGAAAGATGCTGAGTATTGCAATTTTATTATAGAAGTTTCAGCAGTCATTCGAAAGGCCCTCATCACACAAGATAGACTATTCATAAATTGGACGTCCTGCCCGGTACGAGACTTCACACTGGTAACGAGATGTTACAAGTGCCAGCAGTACGGTCATGCAGCAAAATCATGCAAAATTCCTGCCCCTACATGTGGACATTGCGGTGAAGAAGGACACACTATTCAAGACTGCACAAAGAAAGCGGAGGCGCCAAAATGTGCTACATGTTTGCGTTTTAAAAAACAAGCCAACCACAAGACGGGGGACGCAGATTGTCCGGCTAAAAAAGCTGCCGAATACAGGTACATTAACTCGATAGACTATGAAGGCGCCTAAGAGCGCCACATAATAGTTTATATTTTAGTCGTATTTTTTTATTATTTTTTTTTTATTTTAGTATGGATAATCACTTAATTACCGATTTAGATAATACATTTTTAACTGTGTCAAAGACATGTGACGTTGAGGATTGCAGACAATATCTTTCCGATTACCAAAAGTCACTAACCGTACTGACCCAAAACATTCGTAGTATTTATAAGAACATAGATAGCTTTAAAATTTTCCTACACAGACTAAACTTTGATTGTGATATAATGGTATTAACCGAGTGCTGGCTAGGTAACCGCTTCGATTACCTTCCAGTAATACCTGGGTACAACTTAATGCATACCAAAATAAACCACAGTCAAAATGATGGTGTGGTAGTCTTTACAAAACAATCACTTAAGGTCACAGTCGAGGAACCTCCTCTACAAGACTGCATGAGTAATTGTTTAGTTATTAAAATTGGTACAACCACAGCGATAATCGCTATGTATAGGTCTCCTTCCGCTAGAAACTTGGATTCATTTCACAATTCCTTAAACCAAATTTTTCAAGGGCTAAGCTCGTTCAAGAATGTAATACTAACAGGTGATTTAAATATAAATATTGGCTCTGAAAACTGCGATGCTGGGACCCAAGATTACCTTAATATCTGTTCGTACCATGGATTTCTCCCCGCTCACACGATGCCTACTCATCAGAGCGGTTCCTGCCTTGATCATATGATGATCAAAACCAGTCTATCATATATTACGCTTGTTACTAACGCAACAATTACTGACCATCACGCTGTCCTACTCACCGTAAATTTAACGCTGCCTAAGCTAAATCGTCCCCAGACCAAAAGCAAATTAAACACAAATAAACTCGAATATGAATTATGCAACCTTGATTTTAGCCTAGTTTACAATACTGCTGACGCTAATTTGGCTTTATCGTACTTAATAAAACATGTCCAACAAGCAATTTTACGTAGCACGATAGTTTCTACAGTGAATAAAAAACTTTATAATATTAAACCTTGGATTACTCCTGGACTAATTCGGTGTATAAGACACAGAGATAAACTTCATCAGAGAACTAAGAGATACCCAGATAATCTAATAATTCAGACTACCTATAAAAGATACAGGAATTTCTGCAACAATCTTCTAAAGAATTTAAAAAATAACTACGATAAAAATGAATTAAAAACAGCAGGTAACAATAGTAAGCAACTTTGGAAACATATTAAAAACGTCACCAATATGTCTAAACAGCGTGAAGCAAATTCGAGTTTACTGCTTACTAATCCTTCACCAGTCTTGTCAGCTAACAACGTTAATAACTTTTTTGTCAATATTGGGAAAACTCTTGCCGAACAGATTCCGAAACATTATTGTGACCAACCTTTTCAAAAATCAATCAATATCTGTAACCTGAAATCTTTTGTTATGCTTGACACTGACGAAGACGAAATTACTCGAATCATTTCTGGGCTAAAATATGACTGTGCAGTTGGATTGGATAACATAAGCAATAAGATCCTTAAACTTTTTAAGCATATATTGGTACCTCCTTTAACGCATATTTTTCGAATCTGTATTTCCAAAGGAATTTTCCCTACTTGTCTAAAAAAGGCAGTTGTAATCCCTGTCTTTAAATCTGGAACTAAAGACTTAGTTAATAATTATAGGCCAATATCGTTACTCCCCTCAATATCAAAAATATTAGAGAAAATTGTAAACAATAGACTGGTTAACTATCTAGAAAAAAATAACTTTTTGTCCTCTGCGCAATTTGGTTTTAGAGCAAAATTATCTACAGCCGATGCGGTGCATAGCCTAACCAATTACATTTCAGAAGAACTCGGCAAAGGGAACCAGACCCTGGGAGTCTTCCTTGATTTAGCCAAGGCCTTCGACACGGTGTCTGTTTCTGTTCTTCTAAACAAATTACAGGCCATTGGAATAAGGGGAACGCCCCTGAAACTATTCGCTGACTACTTAGATGACCGATACCAATGTGTTAGAATAGATAATATCACGAGCGCTGAGCAGAAAAGTACTGGTTTTGGTGTTCCTCAGGGAAGTATTCTGGGCCCCACGCTATTCCTGATTTACATTAACGACTTGTGCAATCTTAATATTAAAGACGGCAAAATTATATCATATGCCGACGACACTGCATTAATATTTACCGCTAAAACCAGTAGCGAACTGTTCCAAGTCGCTCAATTAGGGTTTAATAATGTGACTAACTGGCTTCAAAGCAATTTACTTACACTAAATGCTGACAAGACAAAATATATTCACTTCTCCATGCGCAAGCCTCAACTTAACATTGCAAACCCTCAGTTATATGCCCATCAATGTGGTATCCGTTCAGTCAACATGTGTAATTGCCCTTTTATCCTCGAAACGAGCAACATAAAATACCTCGGAGTAATAATGGACGACACACTGTCTTTCAGAAAACATATTGATAGTTTAGTAAAAAGAGTACGCAAATTAATGTACGTTTTTAAAAAATTGCGAACTTTTGCAGATTCAAAACTAATAACACAAGTTTATTTAGCCCTATGTCAATCTATAATTCAATACTGCATTACTTCATGGGGTGGCGCAGCAAAAACCAATTTACTTCCTCTTGAAAGAGCTCAGAGAGCAATTTTAAAGGTAGCAAACTTCCATCCCTTTTTCTTTCCCACTGATCTGCTTTATAAATCCTGCAACGTGCTGACTGTTCGCCAACTTTTCATTATGCACTTAGTATTAAAACAACACACCATGCTTACCTACACTGCTGACATTACTAACAAGAGACGGAATGATATAGTATGCGCATCAAATTTTACTTCAAAACATGTCTTTGTGGAAAGATTTTTTACATTCTTAGGCCCATTTCTGTACAATAGATTAAATAGAAAACTAAGTATCTATAAATTGAATTATTTTAGCTGTAAAAAAATTATACTTAAATATTTACTAACCATCGCCTATGCACAGACAGAAGAGCTACTTGTTGTCTGCAAATAGAAACGCTTACATGCAATTTTACTGTTACTAACCTAAATTAGATTTAGTTTTTCACTTTATACTCATTGTTAATTTATTACATTAAGTATTTATGCACTTCCTAGCCTGAAACACAGGTTCAACCTAGTTCAGGCAAATAAGCAATTGTGTTCTATTTTAATTGTTAAGAAACTTATTGTAAATGTGCCCTTTTTATAAATAAACGATTATTATTATTATTATTATTATATATTAATTAATAAGACTTTTCGTCTGTCACGGTTGAACAATTTATAAGGAAAGACGAAACTTTAATTTATTTCTTACGTAAAAATATTCTCCGCAAATCACAAAATCAATTATAATCAGAACAATGTCACCGGTATTGAGATATGCGGGATTTTTGTAGCGAGAACATTATAATGAGATCATTTTGACTACAACAAATGTGCTGTTTAGTATATCTACCGAAAAATACTACAAACGTATGCCATATAATATTACGTATTCACCGCTAACTACCCCAAATATTGAAAAATTAAAACTAAAAATGATTTATTATTTTAACAAGTAAACCCTAAACAACAAGTGATTGGACCCTCTTTTTAAGCAGAGAAGCCTGTGTTAGGAGACTTCGCTCTTCCATAACTTAACGAAGTATCATTAACTTGTTTTATACAAATAAAATAATAATTATTATTATGTACTAATATGTACGCACGGCGAAATATCAAGCTATAATACATTTCCAGTACAAGCTAAGTTCTCATTGTACGAAAAGCGAGATCAGCTAAAACTGGAAAATTATAGCTTGATATATCGTCGTGTGTACTAATAACTAAAGGAAATAATAATGATTTTAAAAAGAGATATTTAAAGCTAAACATGCAGCACGCACATAGGCATGTGAGTGTGTGAGTGAGAATGAGGGTGTGTGTAGGTGAATGTGAGAGTGTGTGAATGTGAGCACGAATGAATCAGTGTATGCATGAGGTTATGTATGGTACAGGCAAATTTATTCCAGCAGCGCCTGCGTGTGCTCATAGGTACGTGGTTTTATCGAATTAGTTACAATATTTTTACATTTATTTTGTTTCTTATTACATAGTAAATCTCTTTGTTAAGTCATAGCTGAGCCGAGCGTTTTTTGTATTGTATACAGCCCAACTTGGTTTTAGTTTGAGGAACTTCCGCTATTATAAATCTTTTCTTCTTTGAAGGTTTTTTTTTTTTTTTTGGATGGGAAATCATCAAATGACCTCTCCCGCTCTGGGCGGAGCGGAAGGGCGTGTCAGACTCTTACTGACTAAAACCCACCCGTGTTCCTTCAGTTGCCTGTGCGCCAGGGCCACGGTAACTCTTTCGAACAATCCGCGACCCCGGCAGGTCTTTCAAGGTTAAGCTGCGGTCAAAAGGAAGAGTTTTGTGTTTCTTTAGAACACTTTCAATTATACAGGCTTATGGGCTATATGTCAGCAATCCGTTAAAGGGATATAGGAGAGGTCATTTGCAACCGAATGACCCCTGATGACCCCCATGCAAATGTCAACCATTCTCGAGTAATTTGACTTTTTTTTTTAAGATGTCTGTTATCTTATTGTATCTCGTCGGATAGCTGAGAAGTTGTACTTACATGTTTTTGAAATGTTCTGCCGATAAAATACTTTCGTGATATTTTTGCAGAAATCGACTATTTTAGTCAAATAACCTGCTCAAAGTGATAGAAAATTGTAACGATTTTAAAACTATTTAATATAATTTTCATTTTAGGGTTGATTATTATGTATTGAAATAGAAGCGGATAACAATAATTTAAAAAATCATGCATTGTTTTTTTTTTTAAATAAATTTTCTAAGTTGTGTACCGCAAAAAAATTAAAATGTCAAATTACTCGAAAACGGTTGACATTAGCACAGGGGTCATCAGAGGTAATTTTGTTGCAAATGACCTCTCCGACATCCCCTTAGTGGATTGCCGATATACAAGTATAACCAATAACCCTGTATATAGTTTTCGCACCGAATACCGAGACTACCAACTAATATTCCATTTCCCAAAGTCTCAGTTTGACTACCACCAGTCAATCCCAAGGACATAACAACTCATACTACACGACCTCATTCCTCTAATTCACAAATACCAACTATCAACTAACTCCAGCTAATTAAATTAGGTACATTCACGACGTGAACGAGCTCACACGAGGTATGTACGTGTCGCATTCCATAGTACCTACATATACTCAAATTTGAAACTAAGACAAAATTCTGTGAAATTGGCTTACTGCAATTAGCCCGAACAGTCTCCGTTCTCGGGGATACAGCCCTAACTACTCCCAAATTAGATCAAGCCAATTACAATGTTGTTGGAATTATTTGATATGGCAGTAACAATGTTATGTGTTGAGCCTGTAACTTAATGTCTACGTTTATTAATATCTCTATGTTAAACAGAAGTAGTGGATGTGTATTTGAACTTAATCAATTCCATTTTATTAGGTTCAATATGTGGATCAATAAGTTAACAATTTACAAAGCATGGTTTTGATTCACGGTTTGAAATAGGGCCTTTTTTTCGGGGTCGTCTAACTGGTTTTGGACGCAAATAGGGTCTCGGTTTGAGTCAGTTATTCATAAGTACAGCAGGCGGCACTGTAACGTGACCTTCTTTTCTTATCGACGGTACATTATTATACTTTTGAGGTCCAGTAGGTGGCCACGTTTAGAAACGTGATGAACCTAAAGAAAGTTTAAGCTAGAAAATATAGTAATACTGAATATGATTTAGTACAAAAAACCCCAGTAAACAACATTAGCGTAAATTTCCTTCCACAAAAGTTAATCAAAACATGAAACTTACTCAAAAACGTCAATAACAATATATTTACTACGCATCCTCAATCAAAACTTCATTGACATATTTTATATACAGCAGAGAATATATCTCTCCCTCGATTTCGTTTAGTTTCTGCATCGGACAGTGATAGATGGCCTGCCAAAATAACGGGTTACCATACCAATATTTACAAAAGTTGGGGGAAGACGCCTCTGTGATCCATCGGTCTTAAACATTGTGCGAAGAAAGGACAAAACTTTCTAGATAATTTGATAAGGAACAGTTTTGAAGTACTAGAAGTTAAGGGTATCAGCTGTCTGTTATAATATGCAAGTTGTCGAGGACAATGGGCTTTATTGAGTAACGTTTTACACTTTTTACTTAGTTAATTTACAGTCAAATTAATGTAAGTAGGTGGTTCTAAGCAAGTGGTAAACAAACAACAATAAACAATTCTTGATTTATGTAAATATAGACTGTATTACTGAACTTCGAAGTTTAAAATGTCGATGTATTGAATTGAGAATGTTCATAATCGCGATGTACGGAACTTCGAAAGAATGTCATACTGAACTTCGAAGTTTGAATAGACATTCTTTCGAAGTTCCGTACATCGCGATTATGAACATTCTCAATTCAATACATCGATATTTTAAATTTCGAAGTTCAGACGTACAGTCGTAAGTATAATCATGCTGAAGTCCCAAGTCAGCATTTGGCATACCAAAAAATATGGGTTGCACAACACATTGCTTTTATTGTGCAACCCATATTCTTCTGAACAGAAAATACCAGGTACAAATTAAATTCTACTTCAAGGCGGTTCAGAAAATAAACGAAACTATTTAGACACCTTATGTACTACAAAATAAAGATGACCTAAAACTTATAACGAACTGTCTCTACCTACTTATTCTTATAACGATTTTTGCAAGATTCAATTTGGAACTGCCTAAAACGAACGCTTGAAAGCCTTAGCCCTACGTTAGGATTCTCCTTATTGGAAGGCGCAAACACATATCACAGACAGACAAACGTCTGTAGACCATACAAATGTTTGTCTGGATGCGGGCGTCCCCGAGCACAGAAGGCGAGTGGCCAGCGCCATTTTGGATTTCCAAATATATGGAACGTAATGTGTGTGTGTGTGTGGCTTATGGATTACTAGTGGGCAGCTCAACGTATAGGAGCACTGTTATAGGCTACTAGTTGTTGCCCGCGACTTCGTCTGCCATCCAGGATGAAAAGAAGCTTATGTCCTTACCCAGGTTATGGTCGATCTGTGTGCCAAATTTCATCTAAATCCATTCAGCAGCTTTAGTGTCAAAACTTAACAAACAAAAAAACTTACTTTCGCATTGATTATATTAGTTAGGATTAGGATTTTTATCCATATATCCAGAAAGTCAGCTTGTCACTGTTCGCCTGTCTTGTAGGTGTTGGTTTAGCTAAGTTGCTAAGTTGTTGTAGTTGTTCTAGCGCGTCTCGGAGTACCTACAGGGTAAGCCCTGCCCAACTTCTATAAAAGTTAGGTTTTATAAGGACTGACAGAAAATTGTTAGTCGGTAGGTCAAAAAGCTTGCTATATATGGATTAAGTTAGGTTAAACTAACCACATTTGCTTATTAAAGACGAAGGAAGCATTAAGCCATTCCAGAATAAATACAAGGCAATTGAGGTTAGACGGACGACTAATATTTTACCGGCTAATTTGTAATAACCTACATAATATTGTAAAACATTTTAAAAGAGTAGGTAACGGTGGAGTTTCTTGCCCATTCTTCTCCATACGAAACTACCTTTTGGAAAGGGCAATTAGAATCAATTATATTTTTTTGTAAATTTTGACGTTCAAAAGTGCCTTTTATGTGCCTATTTGAAATAAATGATTTGACTTTGACTAAAAATAGTCAACAGATCCAAAAATCTTTCAACGAAATACACCAAAATCAAAAGTTATTTATTCAAATTTGGCTGAGAATCAGCACTTTTCGAACATCAAAATTACATAAGACAGTCCCCCAAAAACGCCCGCCCGTCACCACTTCCTAGTGTTTTAGCTGGGGAGAAGAAGTGGCGCAACAAACTCCCCAGTAGCACAGCTGTCTCTTCAGTTAGAAAAAAAGAACTTGATTCTATACAATAGTAGGTATGCAAAGTAATTAACATTACGAGAGACAGAACATTAAATTAAATTATTTGCCATTATGTCAGCTAGCGACGCCAATATACCAACAAATACAATGAAAACTATACTCAAGCTAAAAAATAAAAATGTAAAAAATACTTAATACCTACATAAAAGCCTCCAGGCATAAAGGGCGTGACAGCTTACATATGCAATGCTGGATTATATTCACATAGCTGTAATGATAAATGATAAATGATTTTATTTCTGTAAGTAGGTTTGTACAAACACTTTTACACGTCAATCATATTTTAAAACTAGATGAGGTCGGCGTTTCCTATCTGACTACTCTGAGAAGAAAGGCCGAAACAAACTCAGAGGTCACAGTCTCTTTTAAAGTCGAGACATAATCTTGGTCAGATCATGTGAAGACCATGTAGATAACTCGAAGTCACAAATGATAAACTAGGACCATCGAAGTAAAATAAATAAACAGAACAATTACTAATAACAATAACAAAACCATGGTCAGCAAGACGACCAGTCACCACAAGCAGCGCCCGTTCACGAGCATAACGCAAAGATCGGCCATTACCCCCCTCGCCATATCTGAAGGAAAGAGGCAACCCAACCCCCGACGCTACCGCAAGCAGTGACATCTAAGGGAGCATGACAAACTTGCCGCCGGTTGTTCAGACAAGACTAAAATGATCAATTGTCGAGGTCGATAGCTAACCACATATTGCAATACAACTCATTAAAAAGATCATGTCAATAATAAATGAAAACAATTAAAATACAGATTTATACAGTCAAATAAATAAACAATTTTATAAACTCATATAACCTGTCAGTAGGTTAGCTAATTCTGGAGAAAGAACAAACATTTTCTTGAGTTAATTACAGCGACCAACGGAATAAGCTTTGCATAGCATGTTTTGCATGTATTGCAAAGGCGTACCCTGTAATCAAAAACCAATACGCACTCCAAACAGGAAGTTTCAACACCTAGGCGTACGTGACTTCTTTCCAGCTTATAATTGGATTTTCGCCGCGTATAGTTAGTGGGTGCCAGTAATGGAACAATAGTTAGCCGCAACCGGACTCTCGGATCACGGTTTCGAAGCAAATAAGGTTAATACAGCACGACTCGAATTTCCATTCCCATTGGTGAAGCCTAATTGGATGTGGACCTTGTTTGCGAGTGTTCGCCGAATGAGTTGATTTTCATGACACCCAGCCACAGCGTTCTGAACGCCGCACGGTTTAATAGATTCCTCTATTATTGTTTACTTATCACTAACTAGCCTAACAGTTGAGTTAGGCTAATTTTGTCACCTCGAATGATGTACTTTTATACAGCTGTTAGTGCGATGTTTTTTGTGATGATGCTTTTGGTTGCCTGCTGCTTATCTGCGCTCAAGCTAGCGCAGATGAAAAGTCACTGTTCTGCCAAAAGAGTCCCCTGTTTCGATTGTTATTGCGGCTTTGATGTCGTCGTTTGTGGGCATTTATATACCGGGAACGCATTTTGAAGTTACGTGGAATCCCCTCCGGAATACAATACTGGAATACACTCCGACACATCGGAAATACGTTAAATCAATGTTTTGACTTTGACCACAGCGCCACCAGGCGGCGCTCGACAGAGTCTACAACATAACGCTCTACCAGAGTTAAAGCAGAGTTGGTCGGTGGCGGTCAAGCAGTGAACACGTTTAGAAACTGTCGCGCGTTCCGTATAGTTGTGTCGTGTAACTACAGTGTGCGAATTGCTAATGTTATTAGTTTAAACGATTTAATCGTAAATTATGATTTGATTTGAACTGCAAACAGTTTTTCTATTGCGCGATAACCAACAATTCCCATAGTACGCTCACAGTAGTTAAAATATGGCTGATGAAAACGAAAATGACGTACCTTCTCCATCATATATATTTTGGGAACGTTGTAATAGATCCTAGGTTACTATAGTACTGCCTAGACCGGAAAAGTTACCGTTAAAGGTTAACTAATGGTCGCAAAAGCAATACGAAAGTAAGCAAGCATTACTGATGTGTTTATCTTTGCACCCATTAGTTTGTTTATGAGAATTAATGACTTGGTCTGTTTTTACCCCATTACACCGAAGCCACAAAGAGGGTATCGCTTTTACAGCTTTTACGGGTATTTTACCACTACACGAAACTGGTGAAAGTATTTGAATGGATTGGATACCATTGTGAACATGGTAAATTATGTGTGCCAGAACGTTAAATTTACCAACTCTGGATCTTTATTTTTGTTTTTGTGACTGAATGAAGCAAAGGTTATTGTTAAACCAGCATTCAATTCGAATTATCCTGTACCATAAATAACCGTATTTAAAACTTCGCCAAACGTACCACACAATGACTTTTAAATTTTTTGTAACACAAAAGGTTACAACCACTTTTTACAAAACACACTCAAAAAATGTTTAAGTTAATCGGGAAAACAACTGTATCGAATATTCACCTTGTTGTTTGACTCACAACCTATGACTTTTTAACGCGTTTGTTTAAAAAATAACAACTTTATGCAATGAAAACACACCGTCGTTTATTTAACTAAAACTTAAACTGCACCCAAACAATATTTGAAACATGTTTTTTTATTCGCTCTAACTATTTGTTATTGTTCTATATTATCTGTTTTTGTTCTGTGTTTGTTGTTTATTGTTCAATTTGGAAAATTCAGTTATAAAGTTAACGGTTCGACTATCCAAACTCGTATCGCTTTAACGCTGATTCGATTAAAAATTCTCACCATTAATTGGACAGCCCGAGTCTAATTTAAGGGGAGTGCCATTAACGGAATTACCGAATTACGTAAAGCTAATTATGGACATCAAATTCCAGGGTAAGTTTTAAGCGCGTCGTGTGAGCTAGAGTAGCGTATAAGGGTGTATTTAGATACAAAAACACACAGAAAAAGAATAACATTATAATTAAATAAAAAAGATTTTTTTTATTGCCTTCAGTTGAACAAAAACACTTATTTAAACATTATGCAGCGTTACAACTAAGGAAAAGAGTGTTTTCGATGAACTCTGGCACCCAAAGTAAGATTTAACTAGTGTTTAGGGTACCAGCATCCTCGCCTATAGCTTGAACATATATCAGTAGTTGTAGGACGAGCACAGAATATTATTATTAAGATAACTACTTACTATAATAGTCTGTGGTGTGGTGGTAGGGTGTGGTCTGTGTTAGTGGAAACGCCAGCAGGGGACGCCCTAGGAAGACATATAGTGACCTAATTGATGATGTTCTTCAGAAAGGTCAGGTGCGTAGTGCTCGCAACCGGCGTGGTTGTATGACCAGATGTATGAACGTAAACGAGGCAAAAGGAGTATGTAAGGATCGTAGCAGGTGCCGTTCTATAATTTCTGCTTACCCCCATGGAAAGAAGGCGTGAGTTTATGTATGTATATGTATAATAAGGCCCTCTTTCGTCAAGTAAGACTTGATATTTTTCTTCATGGCGGAGAACTATTTTTAAAAGAGCATTGTTATTAATCGTAACGTTCCACGTGCGTTCCTCCGTTAAAAAGGCGGGTTATGCTACATGAATGTTACGGATTTGGACCAAATATTTAGTTAAATTCTGTACGGTTCTCACAGAAAATCTTTGCCTATTACCTTGACTCTGTTTTATCTAAACGCACCTTAACCAACGCTCCAAATTAAAATTGCTTAATTTCGCAGAAAGTACGGAGCTGTGCGGGTGGAGGAGGACTCGTATGAAGATCTCGCGTTAAAGACTTCATTAACTACAATCGTTGCCACTTCACTGCGAATGACGTGAATCTTGTTAAGTGCTGTTTTAAAATATATTTAGTTTAAGAAGATTCTCAAACGTCTGCAACCGAATTGCTCTTTTTGAACTTTATTTTTAAGACGGTGAAAAGTAAAGGTGAAGGATAAAAATCTTTTTGGAATCGAATTTATTGGTCTGCGGTCGCAAACATGCAGTGCGGTGATCAATGCTCAGAACAAATTTTTAACTTACATTACCTAATAAATCAATAAATCTGCCTAGCCCTTTCGCAACTTTGGTGGGGGCAGCTTCCAGTCTAACCGGATACAGCCTAATACCAGTGTTTTACATGGAGTGACTGCCTATCTGATCTCCCCAACCCAGTTACTTGACAACACGATATAGGACAGTTACAGGCTAATATATTTAATTAAAAGTGTTAAGCATTGCAGTATGATTACCATTTCAGGCTGTAAACAATCACTGCTGGACAACACTGTCTCTTAATAAACGCTAAGGCTAACAAGGCCAAGCGTGGTGAAATTGCCTAACCACCAACCAACCACGATTAGTAGAAGGATTGATGACTGCAGTACACAGAGCGAAGTGGGTGAGAGAGAAGACCATTATTTGTGAGCAGTTTAATGATAAATTATTTTATTTCTGTGAGTAGGTTTGTACAAACACTTTTACACGTCAATCATGTTTTTATACCAGATGAGGTCAGCGTTTCCTATCTGACTACTCTGAGAAGAAAGGCGAAACAAACTCAGAGGTCTCTTTTAAAGTCCAGACATAGTCTTGGTCAGGTCATGCGAAGACCATGCAAATTGGTATCTGAAATGGTCTTTTGAGGAAAGAACCACACAGATTGAGTGGACCTGTCCAGTCAGTGCACGCATTTGTCAGTTTTCGTGCAGCTCGACTCAGAAAGTCAGGACTTAAGAAGCTCAACGATTCGACGAACAATACCAAAGAAAGGACTTGGGTAGGCCGCATAAATTACTCAAACTGCCAGATCATGATTAAAAATTAAACGAGAAAAAAAAACGAAAGCGATTACCCACATAGTCCTCACATTCACAATAATTAAAATAACATAATACTTTACAAGTAAATACTCATGTCATTGTTTGTTAAGTCGGGTACACTTTGCATAGATGAAAATAATGTGGGTTTTATTTTATTATGAACCACGTAGTACAGTAGGCCGCACGTCAGTGGTAACACTTTGACCTTAAGCTTGCCTAGCGTAGTACAAACTTTTAATAGAATACGAGGCAAGCTTATATTGGTTTTGTTACCACTGACGTGCCTTCGTCGACTGTACACTTTATTAATACACTATATTGAGTAAAACCCGAAAATCCTAAGACCTGAACCATGTAAATTCCTTAAGTTCCGAGTTGAGCTATACGATTACTTACAAATGCTTGCGCTGACTGGACTGGTCCACTCAAATCTGTGTGGTTATTTTCTCAAAAGACCATTTCAGTCACTTATCTATATAGTCATCACATGATCTGACCAAGATTATATCTGGACTTTCCCCTGAGTTTGTTTCACAATTTTTGTCTGGCTTAGTCTGATAGGAAACTTCGACTCCATCTAACTTATTATTTTTTTATATGTCGTGTAAAAGTAATTCCGATATCCTACTTACAGAATAATCAATTTCATTAAAACCTCAAGCGGCGAAAGTATAATAACCTTATCAGTAATTATAGTTTCGAGCCGTTTAGGGTTGAAACCCTCGGGCCGTGGGGTCCGAGTGCCCAAACTGTACTCCGAGCGCCTGTTTGACACTTCCCGTGACCCAAGGACTGGCTTTTACCTTGGCCAGAGGCTAAGCATTGTCATACAACGTGGCAATGCCGCCAATCTCTTGCATACATTACCAGTCGACAGCGATGCGGAAGAATTTTTCGACGCCATATTTAAGTTTGCTAATAGGTTTAATCAGGTTAGGTTATTACATTTTTATTATATTTATTGTAAATACTGTAATTTCATATTCATAAACATGAATTAAAGATAACAAAATAGATACATTTCATTTCTTTTCATGTAAAAACGGCGAAAAATACCCTTACAAAAACTATTAAACATTAAAATGTAGATACACCGTCTTACTCCGTCATTTCATAACTAAAAGCGTATTAAAAATGACAAACACCTGTATTCTTCATAAATAAAAGGAGATAAAAGTAATTTATTGCAACCACGTAACGATGGAATCTTACAGTGAATGTTGAGAGGCAGTGTGAAGGAAACACAGACATTAACGTTTTACACCCAAAAGCTTTTAGCGTATAAATATTGTGTACAAACGCTGTATTCGTGACTACAATGTTGTGTTTTTGTATGAAATATGCCGGTTTTTTTTGGCTTTATATCTGTCCCTTGAGGTCTATATATAGAGTTTATAGCGATACATATTACATGTAGGTACCAGTTAATAACAGTACCAGCCTCTCAATCTCCGAAAGCTGGGGAAAGCCCTCTTCTCATACATACAAGGCATTAGCATTGATCACCACGCTTGCTCAAGACGGATTGCATTGATCACCACGCTTGGTCAAGGCGGATTGGCGATTTCAGCCTTTTTTTTTTTTTTTTTTTTTTTTTTTTTTTTTTTTTTTTTTTTTTTTTTTTTTTAGGTATATTAATTAAAAGTAGCCTTTGCTACTCCTTATAGCATCAGCTATCTTCCAGTCAAGTCTATCTGCCAGTCAAGTCAGTACGGTCAAAACCGGTCCAGCTGTTTCGGAGATTAGCCGAAACAAACAGACAGACAGACAAAAAATTTAAAAATAGTTTTTTTTTAATATAAGCACCGTAATATATACTTTGATATGCATTTATTAAAGGGCTGTTATTTTAACATAAAATAAATAATAAAAATAGTAAAGTTTATTTTATCTCCACAAATTACATTCTTATACTAGTTCGGTATTACTAAGTTGACATGTATTTTGTCATTTGTTGGAGATCTGGACTATAAACCAAGCTGTATTTTAGAACTCCAGGTCCCCCATTATGTCAATAAAGGATGTCAACGTGGTACAATTGCGAGTGATTGATGGTGTGTGTGTATGTGTCTGAGTGTATGTCTGTGAGGAGGTGCGTGTGTAAGTGTATGTATGTGTGTGTATACGCTTACATTTATTTTACATACAATATTTCATAAATATATAGTATGATTAAACACATCTGGTTAAAGAAATAAATATTACATGATACGTAGATAACTACCAAGCACTTGTCTAACCATCTCCGAGTAACTTCCCTTTGGTAGAAGCCACTCACATACTGTGAAACAAGCCCAAGAATACAATAAATATAATAAACAATTATATATTACTACTTTATTATCTCAAGGACTTTTACTGTGTCAGTGTAGCTACGACTACCCATTTTAATTTATTGAATAATTCGCCTCATTACAAACAAACACTTCAATTTTATTTATTTGTATGTATGTAATGTGCCTATGTATGTATTTAAGTTCTGAGTTGAGCTGCACGATTACTGACAAATGCGTGCACTGACTGGACTGATCCACTCAATCTGTGTGATTCTTTCCTCAAAAGACAATTCCAGACACAAATATACATGGTCTTCACATGATCTGATCAAGATTATGTCTGGACTTTAAAAGAGACTGTGACCTCTGAGTTTGTTTCGACCTTTCTTTTCAGAAAAGTCAGATAGAAAACGCCGACCTCCGCTAGTTTAAAAAATATGATTGACGTCTAAAAGTGTTTGTACAAACCTACTTACAGAAATAAAATAAGTTATCATTTGTATGTACAGATAAGTACAGATTTTCTCACGATGTTTTAAGTATCAGTTTATAATACATTTAGCTTATAATTTTCGGAATAAAGGGGAAAAGCTCATCTCATAGAGAAAGAAAGAAGCATTGACAATCATGCTAGCATAAGCATAATCAGCCTATAATGTTCCCACTGCTGGGACACCTAGACCTCCTCTCTGTGATAGGGATTGGGCTGAAATCCACCACACGGGCCTAGCGTGGATTGGTTGATATCACGTCTTCGATTTTTTTTATTCCAGGACATACCGGTTTCCTCACGATGTTTTCCTTCACCGTTTTGAGGGCAAAATTATGCTCGGAAAATCTCGAGCTCATTCTTAACTTTCATCTTACGTATGAGACCTTGGTGGTTATTGGTTATTTATTTTATTCTAAGCGTACATAATAGCTAGCATTAAGCTTCTGTAAATAACGAACGTTCCCCACAAAGGCTTTGTAACTAACAGTATCGTAATTACAAAACGTTAATTTTAATACGTAGACGTAGCAAAACCAATATTTACTTATCATCACCCGCCTATCCTTTTCCCAACTTTTTAGCGTCGACTGCAGTTCGGTTCCAGTCTAAGACAGATAGGGTTTATCCGTTCAGGTACCCCTCAAGGATGGGTGGGTCTGAACGGATAAACTTTATTGATCGCGACTAGAGCAGATCTACTACATAGTTCTCACTCAATCACTCGATCTGTGTGTCTCTTAAATAGCAACCATATCAACAACATTGAAAAGACTAAATTACACGAAAAAAAAAGCAAGCCAAAATGCTCAAAAAGTAAATAGCAAAAAAGAAAAAGCAAACAGAAATTTAAAGTTTGTTCAGAAAAAATACGAGAAGCGAATGTGCACACCTTATGGTCGGTTGAATGAGAGATAACGACCAGAGTTCGGTTATTTATGACTAACGAGCCTATTCAGGGGAGTTGTGCTTCCAAATGGAGATTTATGAAACAGAAAATGTCGGATAACGTACGTCTTGAGTATAATTTGTTAGCGACGGGCGGTGTGAATTCTGTGCTATCTGTGCAATATGGGTGACTGGGTGTTGTGTAGCCTGGGAACTGGGAAATTGGAAGCTGGGCTTGTGAATTACGTTTGATTATTTTTTTCTAGGCAAAAGAGATGATACATTTTTCCAAAGTAATGGAATAGATTCCGGTGTGAAAGATGAGAGCCGAAGAAGTAGCAAAAAGATTCCTTTTCATGTGTCTGGAACATCGGTTCGATTAATTTTGTTGACTAACTTCATTGTTTGAACAGCACATTTTCGTTCCTTTATCAAAAATATCTACATAACCACTTACTCCAAATTGTCGACCAATCGGGATCGACCACAGCAGTAATCTGTTACTCTTGCTGACGGTGACAACTGCCTGATGGATCAGCTATTCACGGGTTACGTCAGTTTTTCTTGCCAGCTGAATGCAAAGTCAAAGCTCATAAAATATTTATGAAGATTTCTCCCCGTATGGATATAGTTACCCACTTGGTGTGAAACTGTGAACAATGGCTCTACATGTGAATACAAATACACGATCATTCAAAATCCCTTGCCTATAACAAAAATAACTGTCGCATATTTTTTACTGTATTGAATCTAGAACTAAGTTTAGCAGCTGCGCTCCCAAACTCGTCTAAAAAGTTTAGATCAATCATGATGTTGCCAGACTTCATATGCAATATTAATGTAGCTGACACATGTGGCTGTTTTACAAACTATTTTAGTCTAAGCTACAGTATTTTAGAAGTTTTTTTTTGTATCTATAAATCTAGGCATGTATTCAGATCCCTTACAAAAATGTTCATTGAAATTGAGTAAAATGTATTCTAACCTTGTACTACATACTTACACATGTTCGGTTCTGTATAGCTACACTAAAAACCAAATAACAATACACAAAACCGAACTGAAGTAAAAACCTCCACAAGAAAAGTGTCTTACGTTACTTTAACAATTCCACAAATTCATTCCGTAATTAATCACATCACTAATGAATGAAACATTTTATTCATATTTGGTCTTTCACGGGATTAATTGATGCAAACATGTGTCGGACAACAAAATTAAAATGGCCACGGTTCAATAAGTATTACTGATAGGTACCAACAACGGCCAGCAATTAAGGAAATCAAATAAAATTCAATGGGAAACATTTGTCGGGAATTGCTAAACCCTAAGCCGAAAGGGCCCAATTTGCATTTTATTAGCATGGGATGGGAATAAAAATGTGTTTATACTGAAATGAAAGCGAGATGGCTCGCCATAAAGAGATCGAATGGATACAGATGTAACAACGCCGCCGCACGCAAAGAGTTTCACAAATCAAACACGGTTTTGTTTCAACAACCGCTTTCTGTAGCCCTCTGTCTATCCTTTTCGTAAATTCTCTACCGCATTTTATCGTGCTTTTGAATACGATGAATACAAAGTTACTCGCGTTTTTCATCAAATCGCTGAATGTTTTGGTTGCTTGGACTTTTCATGGTGCTCTATAAAATAGTTCCTTTGACAGTAGTTTATATAGATTGGATTGAAGTCCCAATAGGTATACACCCATGTCACGGTTCTCAATAAATAATAGAGGCAGAATTAAAAGCGTGCGTTGACTGGACAGGTCCACTCAAATCTGTATGGTTCTTTCTGCAAAAGACCATTTCAGACATCAATCTACAAAAGGTCCTCAAATGATCTGACCAAAATTATTTCCGGAGTTTTATATACACATTGACATTGAATGCATGAATTTTATATATACTCGTACATTGAGATGAATATTTACTTTTTAAACTACTATATTATTAATTTTAATAATTGTAAATGTGAAGACTACGTGGGTAATTTTTTTTTTTACTCAGTTTAAATAAATGTCTGGCAGTTTGTGTAATTTATGCGGCCTACCCAAATGTCCTTTCTTTGGTATTATTCGTCGAATCGTTGAGCTACTTAAGTTCTGAGTTGAGCTGCACGATTACTGACGAATGCGTGCACTGACTGGACAGGTCAACTAAATGTGTGTGGATTTTTCCTCAAAAGACCATTTCAGCCACCAATCTACATGGTATTCACATGATCAGGCCAAGATTATGTCTGGACTTTAACTATATGTGGTTTATGAATTTTTTTCGGCCTTCTTGAGGTAGCCAGATGGGGAACGCCGACCTCATCTAGTTTTTAAAATATGTTTGGCGTATAAAAGTGTTTGTACAGAACTACTTACAGTAATAAAATCATTTATCATTTATCATAGGTAACTAATTATTGGATTCGATGATGATAAAAAAAACAATAATGAAACGGTTCAGTAATTTATAGAGGTATGAGGAACAGGGTGTAAAGTTCACTCATACTCTATGGAAAAGGGAGGATCCTCCGACCAGACGGGTGTTGTGTCTGGTGGGCAACTGCCCGACGGATGATGTCGGGATGTTGTATATATGCTAGTTGCGCGGTAAACTCTGCTTGCGCGATGCAGGATTTTGCGTGACGTCAGTATGACGCGTAGGTCGCATGTGGCGTTTGTAGATGCCGCTACAAATTCATTGCTTATACTATTTATAATTACCTACTGCTTTATATTGATAAATAAAGTCATCAAAAATGCTTACCCACTTATGAGACTTCTATAGTAAGGCCAACAAGACGAAATAAAGAATGTAAACAAACTTTCAGGAGTTCATAACATTTTTATTTAAAGAAAGTTGTTTTCATAGTGGATTGATATATTTCAAAGGTTTTATATAATTGCCAGGCTGTGATTCCATAATTAAAATCAACATCACACACAGTAACAGTAAAAATCAACAAGAAAAACTACTAACAATAACGGATTATTACCAACCAAAAAAGTGGGGACCAAATGTTGATAGTTGCTGTACCAAGCGCTTTCCGGTACCACGAATCACACAACGACAACCGTCGTCGACAAACTGACGTCATTATGGCGTGCGGGAGATAAAGTCAGAGATGTTAATCGCTCGCTATCGTAATGTAACTCAGTAAAGGTCAGGTTGTTTACGTATTTTATCTTGTCTCGTTGGCCTTACTTTACTCAGTTAAGCTATAACAAGCAGTTATGTACTTTCCACCATCTACTAAGGAATGGGGCGGAAATAATAATAAACAAAGATTTTCTACGACGCACCCTTAAATTCAAACGAAACAAAAGGTTAATTAAATTGTCTGTTTAGAGAGCAAGAGCCTCAAGCTAAAATTCAAATCAAAGAGTTTTTGTAATGATAATTTTGGACGCTGTAAATACCTTTAACAGGTGTTCCAGCCCTATGGAATGTTTTGTGAATAAGTCTTAAATATATAATAACGTTATATTAGAATTGAGTTGACGAGGTGTTGGAGATGTATCTGTACTAATAATAAAGCTCAAGTGTTTGTTTGTTTTCTTGTTTGTTTGAACGCGCTAATCTCTGGAACAAAATGTTCTCCGTGTGACAGACATATATAATAAGCCCCACACTTCCATGGAGCTAACCATTAATTTTTGTTTCGAAGATGATCCCAAAAACCTTCCCATACGGTTTTGGCCCGGTATGAAATTACTATTGTTTAAGTTATTTTTACAACTTTGACATGCTCTAACTTGCCCTTTGTATCTATACTAATAACAAAGGCTCCCACAGACAGGCGTGACGCGACAGCGCAACATAAAGGCACCGCTCGTCGCGCGACGAGCGGCGCCTTTGTGTCGCAGGCGATTCGCTTCGCGTGTCCCGGCTGTTTGTAGGAGCCTTAAAGCTCAAGAGTTTGTTTGTTTTTTGTTTGCTTGTTTGAACGCGCTAATCTCTGGAAGTACCAGTCGGATTTGAACAATTATTTTTGCATTTGATAGCCTAATTCTTAAGGAAGGTTATAAGCTATTTATTATCGCGCTACAACCCTTAGAGGCCGAGCAAAAAGAAAAAAAGTGATAAAGACCGCTAAGCGAAGCCGAGATAAATGCGCGGGCAGCCGATAGGATCCGATGCGTTGAGTCACGCGGACGAAGTCGATGGCAGAAGCTAGTTAAAAATAACTTGAGTAAGGGTATGTGTAGGCGTTTATAAAAAATCTATGAATAGCAATTCATATCGTCGGTTTCATGGTAAAAATAAATTACCGTCTCTTCCCGTGGGTGTCGGTATCAACATAAAGGCTCCCACAGATAGGCGCGATGCAACAGCGCGACACGGCTCCAGTAAATCAATTTCTGTGAAAACTTCATGAAAATTGTTCTACCAGAATCGAATCAGAAATACCACCTTTGCGTCGCGCCTGTCTGCGGGAGTCTTAACACAAATCACCTATTTGTCTGGCAAGTGTGTTGATTAGCGGCTCATTATTCATTGAAAACTGTTATCAGAAGTTGTTATTCTATTTGCAATCGTCTATAAAATATGAAACTCAACTTCGAGAATTCGCGGAATAGAATCAGATGATCGGTTTTATGAGAACCCAATGTCCTTGATATTGGGACAGTAAATAATATCTTTCGCTAAAAGGGTCGCTTTATTGGCACCCCTTTCGTTTTATTCGACGATTATATCATTTTTATGAGCACTACGGTGTTATTTGCCAATTTTATTGACAAACAAATTGTATTATTACATATTACTCAAAGAAAATATATGATTGGTATAAAATGTTGAAAGGCACAATGTGTGACTTATTCATATTTATTAAATACATTGGCCATTAAACTCTTCTGCTAAGTTCAAAATGTAAAAAAAGCAAATATTTAATTTTAAACCGTATCTAAAATAAACACAAACATTTTGCGATATTGAAAATGAAGTCACGCACAAAATATGTACACTTCTCTTTGTATTATATTGAAAAAAAAACTATCAGTACGGTCAGCTTGAACGTTTACAAAGTCAACAAATATTTAAATTGTGTAGGTATCTATCTATTTGTGTTTATTTCAGTCAATGTTTGAAGAATTGAATAATAAAATATTTTAAAAAGATATGATAACATCAGAGACATTCAAAAGGCTTAGTTATTAAATAGATGACCGAGAGCACGGTAGGATGGCTTAGTGTTTTGGACGGAGCACCGCCGTATCCTCGTGGCAGCGATTGGCGGCAGCAACATCTCACGTCCGGCCCTGGTTCAGGCCATGGTACGGAGCGAGAAGGAATGGGAGGCCGTCACCTCCTTCTGCGAAGCAAATAATGCTCGCGAAGGAGGAGGCGGAACGCGTAAGGCAGAGGCAATCGCTGCGCCCTCGCGCCCCTAGTCGCCGCAGGAGGAGACACCCTGGGCGTCGGGAGTCGATTTTCGACTCCCGGCCACCGTAGGCGCAGGCTTGCGGACGGCGAGCAATGGGCAGCTCCCCGTCCGGTAAGTACCAGGCCCGGGTCGACAGCGCGTCGTGCTCGACGCGCGCCTCAAAGAGATGTCAGCACCTTTGACGGGGTCCGATAGGGCCGATGCCTGCCGGGGTCGCGGATTGTTCGAAAGAGTTACCGTGGCCCTGGCGCACAGGCAACTGAAGAAACACGGGCGGGTTTTACTCAGTAAGTGTCTGACACGCCCTTCCGCTCCACCCAGAGCGGAAGAGTTCATTTGATGATTTCCCACACCAAAAAAAAGGATGGCTTATTGTCTCGTGTCTCCGCACGAAAAGAAATATATCTGTCGCTGAAGGTACCTACAAAAGAAGCGGAATCCCGAAAACCTTCTCTTATATCGGCACGAATTATTAGAATACATAGGCTATGCTTTTGTAACCAGTCCGCAAAGCGATAGTGTGGTAGAATTATCGTCTCTCGTGTAATAAAAATATCTGTCGTTACAGGTATTCAGAAACCGAAAGCTTGGCAACGATAGTATGACATTCTAATATCAATATCCTTCACTAATTGAGTTTCAGCGGTCAGATAGGTTATAATGGACTTGGAAAACGACAAGGTCGAAATAAGTCGACAAGCAACAACTTTAGATATTCAAAACCATAGTTCAAAACAGACATGAAACCGATATGAGCTCATATTTTAAAACGATTTAAACTGTGGAAAAGTATATGAAGTTAGTGGTGACTGTGGGCCAATTTTGGCCAGCTTGGCAAACGTTTGTGCCAAGTTTACAATTTGGTGCACGACACGCCATCAATCAACGTCACCAACACAGACATCAACAAACAACTCACGGCCGTAAGTTTAATTGTCAATGTTACTACTGTTACTGTCAATTCAATTGAATTGAGTCGAGTGCTGTTTTTTTTTCAGGTAAGTCTAGGAAACTACCGTCATTGCAGGGGAAAGTACCTTAAAGATTGATGATAGCAAATACTTCTCAAAGATAACATTACGTTTTTTACTGTCCTCTACTGTCCCTCTACTGAGCAAAGACCAAGTATATATTTGTAGTATATTATATTTATTTTGTAATAATTTGTAAACGTGCTTGATTCGTAATTGTTAACATATTGTCGGTTACAATATTGCAAATGCAGCAAAGGTGAGAATCAAATGTCTTGTCTTAAGTTATAATTGTTTCTAGATTACACACAGTATTGCTGAAAGCAAAAAGGCATCATTATAAACACTAGCGATCCTGAGCTTTGCTTCTTAAGACTTTTTAAAGTGAATCTTTCAAATAACTAACAAAATAATTGAAGCCTAATCTTATACTATAAGATATCTCCTTTAAAATAAATCCAATATGAAATTGCTCATTCACTAAAGTAGCTTGTAATACCTTCCTACGTTAAAGTATATCAACTTCTTTAAAATATATTTCAGAGAATGTAAAGAAGCGAAATAAAATATAAATGTTGAGCTTGTCAGCAGCTTATCGTTTTAGAGAAATCGCTTCAGAATATATAAGAAAATCGGATTCCAGTGAGCACAAAAGAGTTTTCGAACCATTACTATTTTATGCACTATTGCTATCACGAAAATGGCGGAAATGACGTCTGTCACGGCACATTGACATAACTCACACTGCATATTGTTGACCGATATTGTTTTCTTCCTCTTCAAGTGTTCTCAAATTAAATTACCCCCAATGAGGGTTTTCATGAAAATTCACGCCACCAGTGGCGCCACTTTGACAAGTGTTCTTCCATTTCGAGACTGAATATAAATATATGATGACGTTCATCATTTGTTTCATTCATTCGTTCATCATTCAATCACGACTAAAGAAAATATAGGCGCTGAGACACTTTTGACAGGTGCCCGGACCTGACGTCTCATTGCTGACACACCTAGTGAACGTCATTTCAGAAATCCCTCATTGCGTAACACACTTACTATCACAATCCGAAGGATTTAAAAAAAACAGCTAATCTATTGCTTGATAAATTAGTCTGCTCTACAACGTAAATAACGCAATGAATGTTGTTAAATTGTCAATATGAAAGTCATTGCAATTGTAAGTGTGTTACGCAATAACTCCATTGAAATTAACATAAATCTAGGTTGATTTTACTGAAGGTGTAAAGTATGCAGAGAAGTATAGTTCACCCACATGTTGCCAGCTATTTTTAAGTCCCATAGTATTTAGGCAGGCCTATTTCCATTATCTGGGCACAAATCTAGACTTCTGGCTGCTACTAAGAAATGCCTGATGAAGAAACCCAGTAACACTTTGCCCGACCTTTTTTTTTTTTGTTTTTTGTTTTCGAGGGAAACCTTCAAAAGGCACCCAACCTCTGGGGAGGGAGGTCGGTGAGTGTGGGATTTTTACCTCACTAAAATCACCATCAGCACATACAAGGGGTCCCGGTTCCTCTTAAAAGACCAATTCCAGAACCCCCCTTTGCAACGCCTGTAAGGCACGTCCCTGGGGAGACTGTAAAGGTGCCTCCCCTGAGCCTCGCTATGCACGGCAGCACGTGACCACTGTGCCACCGTCTTCCCTGGGGTCACTCTGTGAGCGGATAGAGTCCCCACTTTGCCCAACATAGGAATCGACCCAAAGAATCATCCAACAGTCGCGTTTACGACCGAGCATAACTAGCGAGATATTCAATATGAATGAATATCTCGCTGAATATGTATGGGATAAAAATAGATACATAATATATTAAATTTGCCGAAATCTACATTTTTTCTCGTCATAATATTACCAGATTACTGCTACAATCTGGTAATATTATGTGCTCGAAATAATCGTTTCTACAAATACTACGGTTTGGCTGTCACTGGGGACTAATTTAAGCGCCTTGGTTAGTTTTAGCTGTAGTTAATAACGACATGGCTAGAATTCTAGGAAGAGAATATACCCATGTAGGAATCTAATTATTATTATCATCGATGAACCATTTACCTTTCCAAAATCATTTACAATTTAACCTGTTTAAATCTCATGTCAGTTTATAATATTGGTTCTTGATATGTTGGCTGACTAATAACATAAGGCATGTTATAAACAGAGACTTGATCAGGGGGCCTAATCTCTAAGTCCGTCAACGAAGATACGGGCTCTTCCGAAAGTAGTTTGAAACTTTTGAGTGAACCCTACACCCGATTAAAAAACTTTTTCGAATAGGTAAAGACAGCATCGGAAGTAGGGACAACTGTCACATCGTGGTGTCATTAATTCTTAGGTCGGGCCCCAAACTAATCTTATGTCCGTAGGTGATACGGGGTAGAAAACATCCGTAACGTCGGCTGAAACTACGGATTTCGTGCTTAAAGAGTAGACCCCAGGGCCGGGGTTAGTTATAAAAGTAAATAAAAAACAATTTTAGTAGATTGTTGCGTCAAAAAAATTCACATATATCTCATATCATTCATCATATTCTGCCTTGCCTTTCCCATGGTTTTAAAAGCAAGGTGTGGCACTCCGGGAGTGACACATGCTTACGTTACTATCCAGTTGCCACTTTACTGCAACAAAACACGAATTACGGAAACCTTTTCAGTCACCATTCTGTTAAAACATATATGTAAAGCATTTAAATTGTCTTTTCGTTTTTCTAATCAAACGAAACAATTCAATTTAAACATATACCAACATAATTGTTAATTGAAACCCATTGTTTTATCGAATTCGCACAGGTAATAAAGGCGTTTGGGGAGTTATTATTACACACTACTGGTAACACATTTTTTTTTTTTTTTTTTTTGGGTGGGAAATCATCAAATGACGTCTCCCGCTCTGGGCGGAGCGGAAGGGCGTGTCAGACTCTTACTGACTAAAACCCACCCGTGTTCCTTCAGTTGCCTGTGCGCCAGGGCCACGGTAACTCTTTCGAACAATGGTGATGACGTTGGCTTTAAATGTCTCCCACCTTTCCTAACTACGTTGGGTTCGGCTTCTAGTCATATCGGATACAGTTAAATTCCAACATTTTATAAGAAGCGACCGCCTATCTGACCTCCACAACCCAGTTACGGGATAATCCGATACCCTTAGTAAGACTGTTATCATCTTACATTATTAAAGTAAAAAGTGCATCCAAAAATAGATTATTAAAGCTTAAACTGTTCAATTAAATAATTTTATTTTACACTTACAAAGCACAATTGTTTCTACAACTACATGACATAAAACTTAAAGAGATCGCGGGAAAGCATTCCTAGATTAATTGCAAACATTAGTTTTACTGCGTGCCTGTACACCTTCCGTTCCACTGGCTTTTATTAGCAACAATAAAACGTCACTCGGTAAAGATAATCCGAAGCTCGGCGCGTACGACACTAAAAGGTTTGTTCTACGTCCTAGAACTAAGTGTTATAGGAACTTAAACAGAACGGTTCTGAAGCAAGCACTTAAATAAAAATGAATAAAATAAAAGAACCTTTTATTTTATGCTGTTTGAATTACAACAAAATAATATTAATACTGCATGCAATCTGAATATTACGATGTAGTTCGTATTATAACATTTAATTTTTTAAGCAAACTAATTATAATTTCCTATACCTAATATCTGAATTCAAAAATATATGGCTCTATTATTATTACATACATATTGATTGATATTTAATTAAATTATTATGATTATTTATTTCCATCGTTACATTTTATTACTATAATTATTTTATTAGCAAAATCTCACTTAGTGAAGATAATTCGAAGCTCGACGCAAAAGGTTTTTTGTTAAACCTTCTAGAAATAAGGGTTATAGGAACTTGAATAGAACGGTTCTGGGAGTCTACTTCCTATGCACGTAATCCGTAGTTTCGGTCGAAGTTACGGGCGTTTCCTACTGTGTATCACTGACGGACATAAGATTAATTCGAGGCCTGAATTAAAAATGAATGACAAGAACACTTGACGGTTGTCCTTACTCCCGATGTGTTATTCTGATGTGTTGTCCGAAAAATTTAACTGATCGGAAGTAATTCCAAAGTATCGAATTACTTTCGGACGGGCCCGTGTTTTCATTGACGGAGTTAGAGAGTAGACCCCCGTCCTCGCGGAGGTGATCGGCGGCAGCGCCCTCTCGCGTCCGAGCCTGTTCCAGGCTACGGTAAGGAGCGAGAGGGCATGGGAAGCAGTCACCTCCTTCTGCAAAGCAGTAATGCTCGCGAAGGAGGAGGCGAAGCGCGTGAGGGGGAGGCAATCGTTGCGCCCTCACGCCACTAGTCGCCACAGGAGACGCCCTGGGCGTCAAGAATCGATTGCAGATTCCCGGCCACCGTAAGCGCGAGCTTACGGACGGCGAGCAATGGGTAGCTCGGCGTCTGGCAGGACCAGGCCCGGGTCGACGGCGCGTTGTGTTTCACGCGCGCCTCAAAGAGATGTCAGCACACATTGACGGGGTCCACTAGGGCCGATGCCTGCCAAGGTCGCGTATTATTCGAAAGAGTTACCGTGGCCCTGGCACATAGGCAACTTAAGGAACACAGGTGGGTTTTACTCAGTAAAAGTCTGAGAAAAAAAAAAAATTGTGTAGGCCCCTGAAGCAAGCACGTAATATAGTTAAAAACAGTTGAGATTTTACAAACCTTTTTTTTGCAGTTTTGTGACGTCGTGTCTCTTTGAAAAGAAGGTAATCTAAGAAATAACTCACTGCTTGCCAATATCAATAGAAGATCCAATGTATTTTTTTTGCGTTGGTCCATAGCATATTTAATACCTCTCCACATTTACTTATTTGTGACCCAAAGGATTATAATCATGGCCGAATTTAGGAGAGGAGCTATAGCCTCCACAAAGGAGGGGCCCCCACCATAGAGACTTCGGAAAAAAAATCTTTCAAATTCCGACGAGTAAACACTAGTAAACAACTTTTCCTTTAATATTTTTTTTCGCTGTTTTACCTTTACCGTTAATACTTTGTACTAACATAATTATATTGTTCTTAAATATGAAAAAAAACGATTCAAAATGTTTTTTGATTTCAGATAATTCTCGTTTTCGATTATCTATCTATACTATCTATCTATACTAATAATAAAGCTGAAGAGTTTGTTTGTTTGTTTGCTTGAACGCGCTAATCTCAGGAACTGCTGGTCCGATTTGAAAAACTCTTTCAGTGTTAGATAGCTCATTTATCGAGGAAGGCTATAGGCTATATATCATCACGCTAAGACCAAAAGGGACGGAGCACCAATGAGCGATGTTTCAAAATGGTGGGTATTTTTTCCTTTTGAGAGCTTCCGCTGCTGGCGCTGCGTAAACGGTTAAATATTCGCAAAAATCATGTATTACAGAATTGTTCCCCTTAAAAATTCCAAAAAAAAGTCTTCGACAGCTTATGTCTATCTTTTAAGGTTGGCTCACTATAAACTATTTTATGCTAACCAAATTTGTTCTAAAATAATGCATTATTTGCGAAGGTGTTTTTATAAACATGATATTAATCCTTACCCAAATAAATACGTTATTCATCACAAGTATTTAATTTAAAACGAAATTGCCCTTTACATCATTTGATTTCAATGAATATCTTAGGAGATATCGCAGTTTTAAAATAACATTGCAGCAAAATAATAGTGCAAGGCCGGCGGCGGGTGGTCATGACGGGGAAGGGCGGTAGCCCCAGTTATCTCTCCGAGATACCAAAAATTACGTTCAGTACCCCAGTAAAAATTGAATCGGTAACCCAGTACAATTTCTAAGACCTTAAATGTATTTTTTGTTCTAGAATTTGTACTGGGTAACCCGGTAAATTTTCATGGGTTTGCGCATATGGTTCCGCGTTACTGCAGAGCCCCAGTAAAAAATCATAAACTCCCCAGGAATATTTTAAGAAATCTCTTCTCCGTGTACTGATAAAAGCGTGATGTAGGTATCTAAAACAGCTCCTTAACGTACGTATTATTTAAAAATATTTTCACCCTCTACATAAACGAAGTCGCGGGTTAAAGTTAGCGTTAGCCCAAAGTAACTATTCCACGCGGACGAAGTCGCGGGCAGAAGCTAGTATTTATATATGTTTGTTAAATGCTAAAATAATCTACGTGGTTTCACAATAAATTATTTATTGAAAAAGTCGAGTGAAAAATATTGTTCATTTTATTTGGAAAATAATTTGGGAAAGGGGGGGGGGGCTTCACTCCTTTGTTGCCCCATGGCCTCCAGACCTCTAAATCCGGCCCTGATTATAATACCAGTCTATTACTGTCCCACTGCAGGGCAAGGACCTCTTCTTATACAAAGAAGGCACGAGCATTAATCACCACGCTTGCTCATGACAAGTTGGCGATTTCAGACTTAGGTACATAAACTGCAAGTACAGGTTTCCTCACGATGCTTTTCCTACACCGATGTCAGTAATGTCTAAAATAAACTCAGAAAGTGCTTATGAATGTCTGTTTATTTTGCATATACTATACACTAAACTACATTAAATGAAAACTACATATCAATTGAAAAAGTCACATTAAAATTTGCCCGAATTTGAATCCACAACCGAGTTAGAGGATTCCTTTATCATAATGTATAAATAACAGTTTACGAAAATACGATCTATATTTTTACTCTATATATACCCATCATTTAATTATTTCACTACTGAACAGAAAATGTCTCCACAAAAAGTAAGCAAAAACTCGTACGGTGGAACATATGCGAGTTTGCGACTGTTGTTTGAAACCAATAAAATGTTAGTAACAATATTGGTAGCAAAACATGTTGCAGTAATATGTTTTTGTAACAACTTTGGTGTGAAAGCAATGTCCACATAAAGTACGGCTCTCGCTTTTTCTAGAGAAAATTTCTCGAATAGTTCCGATAACGTATTGAACTGAACAGATAGATTATTTTTATCTTGTAAAAGAAATCAGTTTTCGATGTTTTGAAAACTTTATTAGTCCTTTTACATACATCATCGATTTTCGGTGACTTACGAGTACCTATCTATGATTTTTGATTTCATGTACTAACACTTTAAAGGAAGAAAGAAAAAATTTAATAAATTTATTTGGCAACAGTTCGTGTAACACTAACAAAAAAAGTGTGGGGTAGGGGTCCCCCGTCAAGAACGAAGTTCCTTACGCTTTTTCTTCAACTCGAAAAATTTGAAAATTTTCGCAGCCACCGATTTTCATTTTGACCTCACTACCGGTTTCAGGACCCCCGAAAACCATGAAAACAACACCAATAATGAAAAATTTAAAATATTTCGCAGCCACCATCTTGGATTTTCGTTTTGACCTCACTATTGGCTTCAATACCTTCGCAATCCATGAAAACTATATCTCTCTCTCTTTCTCTTTCTGTCTCTTTCTATTATATATATAAAAAACTGCATGCATTCGCATAACGCTTTTTCGTTACGTGACGATTTCTACAATTTTTCTTCAAGTTACTCCTACCGCAAGTTGCGTTAAAGAACTTTGTTCCAAAATACACATAAAACAAAAAGTGAAATATTTTAACAACAACAGTGCCCAGTTAATCACCCACAATTCAAATAAAACTCCATGTAAGCCACAGCAAAGTTACCCCCAAGATATAAGAACCAAATTTCCCATAACAGCGAATATTACATTTAAATGAGTAAAGCGAGAACATAGGCATCAAATGAGGGAAATACTTAGTTTATTTTTAAAATCAGAGATATCTTACATGTATTTACTACTTGATTATGTGAGATTACAAAAATGAACTAACTAAAAATTCTCGCGGTAAAAACTCAACACCTCGTTATTATTTCTTCAAAATAAATTCTCCAGCCGGATTGGTTCGCGGTGGTGGCGCGATGATGTCGTCTCCCTATTGGTCGACGCCCGACGTTAGTACCGCAAATATCTACCGATGGCAGCATCTTTTGCGTTGACGACGACAGCTTCGTGTTTCTACGCGTTCTGTCGCGCCATCTAGCGCCTAACGAGTGGAATATTCACAATAGAATTAGAAACTTAATAACACCTAGATACACCCGTAAGTGCTGCCTGACTTGGGCGGAGCACCGCCGTGTCCTCGTGGTGGCGATCGGCGGCGGCGATCTCTCGCGACCGGCCCTGGCCCAGGCCATGGTGCGGAGCGAAAGGGCATGGGAAGCCGTCACCTCCTTCTGCGAAGCAGTAATGCTCGCGAAAGAAGAGGCAGAGCGCGTGAGGGTGAGGCAATCGCTGCGCCCTCGCGCCCCTAGTCGCCGCAGGAGGAGACACCCTGGGCGTCGGGAATCGATAGCCGACTCCCGGCCTCCGTAGGCGCGGGCTTGCGGACAGCGAGCAATGGGCAGCTCGCCGTCCGGTAAGGACCAGGCCCGGGTCGACGACGCATCGTGTTCCGCGCACGCCTCAAAGAGATGTCAGCACCATTGATGGGGTCGGATAGGGCCGATGCCTGCCAGGGTCACGGATTGTTCGAAAGAGTTACCGTGGCCCTGGCGTACAGGCAACTGAAGGAACACGGGTGGGTTTTATTTAGTAAGAGTCTGACACGACCTTTCGCTCCGCCCAGAGCGGGAGAAGCGATTTGATGAATTCCAACCAAAAAAAAAAAACGCATTCAAGTACACAGTAAGTTTGTGATTAGAATAGGCCAATTTACTACTGTAGGACAAGATACTAGAGCAATTAAGTGATTAATAATGACAAACCATGTTATACTACGTAAAGAATCCACTTCATATTCAATGAGCATTGTTAAGTCACTAATTTACATGCAATACGAACGATGTCCTCGCATGTAAATCCCTTCCCTGCACGATCTATTTTAAAGCATACACAGTCACTTTACATTCTACAACATCCAATGGGAATTCAATTCATCTAGAATTCATACAAATCGGATCAGATTTTTTAATTCATTTATTTATACCGGAAATTCGTTTACAGGCCAAACCATGAGGATTTCATCAAAACCGATTCGATTCGCTACATTTTTTATTAAAAATTAATCTTGTGTAATAGGCGGATTTGATTTGACACAATAGTGGTACAAACTTTTGATTTTTTATCCAATTTATAAGAATTTAATCCACTGTGCGAATATGTACAAAATCCCGTAAGCCTTTTCTGATACGCCCTGGGATGCAGTATTACCGTAGGCTAGATCAAACTAAAAAAATAAAGGATCAACGAATAAAACGAGCATCCAATGTTCTGTCAAAGTGTGGACACAATTAATATCATAAAAACAAATGAATTGAGCTTTGCTCGCTTGCCATTTTTACCAGAAATCGGAGTAATCCCTAGGAAATTAAAATGTTGAAATCAAGGGTGCACCATTTTTGCCTTTACCATTACTGTAACGTAACTGGGAATACTATAGTCGAATTCTAGTCGCTTATTTCGAATAAGTACATGAATGGAATCGTCGATACGATGAAGAAGAAGAATAGGAATATCTTATACCTAACAAACACAAATCATAATACTACTTAGGTACTTACCTATCCCATAACAATATAATAATATTTCCTTAAACGAACTCTGCTTATTAATACCCCGAAATCATTATTCTGCACAATTTAACTTCACATCAAAGTAAAGGAAACCTTTGTCACGATTAAAACCTTTAATATTTACGGTAAATCATAAACAACCTCGGCCCTTACATTTTTGGACCAAAAACAACAAACCTTCAAAGTATTGCAATATAAAAAGCTTATTTGAGAGTACTTCATTAAACATGTAAATCCAATTACCTTAAAGTATTGGTAAAAAAAGCGCTCGCATCGTAAATACGTCTGTCTTACATCGAAAACGTGTACTTAGTTTAAATGATTACATATGTAACGATGTCGTTAAAACAGAAATAGGTAGATACGTATAGTTACATGTACCATTGGCACAAGTCTGAGGTCAACCAGCCACCCCGACTGGAACAATTTGTCTTGGAACAGAGAAGGAAGCTCCCAGACGGTTACAAATGGTAGATTACTTCGAGTTTACTAGATACCCGCCGTAGACAAATGTCGTATCCACTCGGTCGAGTCCCGACGCTTGCGCTATAATGAATGTCACTTCGAAAGGGATATTATGCAGGGATCCATCACTTAGACAATGATAGACAGATTCTAATGCGTTTTAAACTATTGAGATGTGCTTCTGACAGATACTTAGAGAGTTACAGAGATTGATATGTAGGAGTTTGGAACTCGATTCTCGGAATGCAAGTGGGTGGAGTTGTTGTATATCGTTGTGTTACATTTTCTCACTTTCCTCTCGTCTTGGGCGGACTAAGTTACTACACTTTAAAATATTAAAACTTTTATTTTAAGTATAACGGACTGCAGTAGCACAGCTTTAATAAACTCTTTAGGTTTCTAGGTGTTTCAGTTTGAATTATAGGAACTAACCAAATTCTGTAGTCGTGAAAGCCTCACATGCATTGATCAAATAACTAATATCGTCGTATTTAGGTCAATATTGCACACATATCGCATTTCAAAGCTGAATGAATAGTGAATGTAAATGAGTTTCGGTGTGAATATCAGAGATCCAATTATCTCCCCATCGGTAGCCGACTGGTAACGATTGACGAGGCAGTTGCATGACAGATAGACCGAGGGCTATGAAGCCTATGCTTTCAGAGACTTTTTAAAATACATACATAACACATAAACTCACGCCTTCTTCCCATGGGGGAATAACGTAGGCAGAAACTACAGGACACCACCTGCTACGATCCTTACATACTCCTTTTGCCTCGTTTGCGTTCATACATCTGGTCATACAAAAAAAAAAAATGGAACCATGTGTTTAATAGGTAAAGTTGGAAATAAATGATCTAAAGAAGCCAGGTACTCGGATAGTACGTACCATGTAATATTAAAGAACATTTTTTTTTTATCAATGGTTTAGTGTTCTTTTCCAAATAAAGGGCTTACTAATTTCAAAAAAATTACTAAGATTATTATGAAATAACATAATATGTTATTTTGTCTCGTGTAAAAGTCCCATGTCAAAGTAAAAACTGTTTACACTGATTTCTAGAATCAAAATAACACGCTGTACTGAAGGTAAAATACACAGTGTAAAATCTGACAACACTAGGCTTTCAGCAGCACTAAATAATGACACTTAATCCAGCTAACTTTTAATACAGAACGTTACCGTAGCGAGAGCCTTTCAACGCACAATATTCTCGCCGTCGAGTGAAGCGGGAGTAAATTAGCTGTAACGTGTAAATTGAAACTCAGGTAATCCGGGAATTACCGTGTCCCGAAAGTACCCGTATACGTTAATTAATAAAGGGACACCATGACTTTAAATTAATACCTATATTGGGGTAGCAGTGTAAGTACACTGTATGTGTAAATTGTTTTTAGCATTATTAAAAAGTGATGGTAGTGGCGTGGTGTAGTAAAATAACGAAAAAACTGAGAAAGGGTCACTGTACTCTTCATTTTGAAAAACTTTTACTATGGAGCCCACACTGAAATACAAGAAAATCTGCTGTTCCATACATTTTAATCGTGTTAGTATTGCACTTTTGTATGGAAGAACAGATTTTTTTTTCAAATTGTATATTTGTCCCATAATAAAAGTTATTCATTTTCATGAGTAGGTACTACACTCCCTTAAAGTATGTCTCTCATTTAACCTAACACACTGTACTTATACACTTGACCCTTTTGAACCCAAGTCACAAAAGGTAGTGACGCCAACAATGATCGCAATGGCTTAATGCGCATGAGTTATTGTGGAGACATTTAATGAATACCTATCTGTGACGTTATAATCCTTTATGAGATAAATAAGGTTCCCTAAAAATAAGGTATTTTGAGTGAGACAATGTGGTTCTCGTAAAATGCCTATTTTCAGGAATTGATACTTGTGGATTAGTTTGGAAAGTTAATAACGATGCATACATTTTCCGAAAAAACAAAAACAAAAACACCCCACAGAAAAATATCCAATGTCTTCGTATTAACATTACTTATTTCTTACTAGCATAATTTTACCGATGGCCGGTGGAGCAGACGAGTCCAGCACCCTAATTGCGTAACACACTATCAATCAGAATCTGAATCATTTTGAAGGATATTGCTAAACCATTGCTTCATATGTTCAAAAAATTTGTGTGCTCAGCAACATAAATAACGCAATGAATATTGTTGAACTGTCAAAATGAAAGCTATTCCTACTGACGCGATTACCCCGCTGGAATGGCAAGCGTAGTATGGGATGCCCCCAGCTAGATGGACCGAGGACCTTTAAACGGTGGCTGGGACAGACTGGATGCTGAAGGTGGAGGACAAGGTGTTGTGGCGTAGCCTGTGAGAGGCCTATGTCCAGAAATGGAATTTGATAGGCTGAGTTGATAATAATATTTCGTCATTATTATAATTTCAGTCTAACATCACAACTGAACACCTGGCTGCTACAGGCTTACAGTCGGTGATAATAAATACATATTTATACATAGACACAATGTTTGTCACAGGTGATCACATTTCATTAACACAAAGGAGGACAAACTGACAATTCACAATAAAATCGAACTTCATTTGTATACCTCGATTCGTCGAACCATTCCAATTCTTCGTTAATAATTTGGTACTCATAGCTTGAAGCACTGTCCGTAATTAAAAATAACGCAAGTCATGCAGAAATGCAGTAAAGCACAAAATTAATAAAAGTATGTGCTTGCAATTCAATTATTGCCATTTTTTTAATATTTTTCCCCAATGACACTATTGAGGTATGAGGAACAGGGTGTAACGTTCACTCATCCTCTATAGAAAAGGGAGGCTTTTCCGACCAGGCGTGTATCGTGTCTGGTGGACAACTACCCGACGATTGAGGCGTTGTAATATGCTAATTGCGCGGTAAACTCTGCTTGCGCGATGCAAGATTTTGCATGACGTCAGTGTGATGCATAGTTCGCATGTGGCGTTGTAGATGCCGCCACACCACAAAAGAGATTTCAAAATGCATATTTTAAAGCCCGCCGCTGCTTGGCACGGAATTACGACTTAACAAAATATCGAGATTTCTTTATTGTAATTATGTAAGTTTAATATTAATGTATTATACAAATTTATAACCTTTTGCAATAAATTCTCTAAACGATGGTGAAAACCGCATCAAAATATGTTGCTGAGTTTAGGAGAACAACGCGGTTACACAAACAGACACGAAATGTGACTCTAATTTATAATAATGTATTGAGTTAAAGAAGATGAAATTGTTTAATGAATGAAAGGACTTTTATAAATTTTGGAAGTTTCTAAAAAGGTAGTGTCATGTCACTCTGCAAAATGACAATTTTAATCAATGTCTTCTATCATTTACGCCTCATTGGGCCTATGCTCTAGATATTCAGCATTAGCTATTAGTAGAATACCTACCTACTTAATAGAAATCTATTTTGACATTTATGAATCATTAATCAAGCATAATCAAGCAAGTAGACACTGAATGTCATGATGCAACTTGGATTGGCAAGTAGTTTTATAGGCTGGATTTATGAACCGATTCAAACTCTTTTTTTTATGTTGTTTATATTTTCACGGAAACACTAAGTACACACGGGTACATATCAAGCTATACATTTTCAGTATAAGCTGACCTCTCTTTTTACGGAAATCCTATACAATGCGAGATGAGCATATACTGGAAATGTATAGCTTGATATGTAGCCGTGTATACCTTAGTTATTTACAAGCTTGATTTCTTCCAAATACTAACAAAAGTAATTTTGATACAATTTGGAAGAAATCAAGCTTGTTACCTGTAAAAGCACATGTAGTTCTCTTCACCCACGCGGACAGATCTACGGCCCCTGAAAGTTAAGTACTAACATGCTTTTCTTCAAAAAAAAATAATTGTGAGTATCCTTAAATCTCACAAAATATACAAGCAACAGTCACAGTATAACAAGCAATACCGTGACGGCAATAGCAAGTCGGTGACCCGCTTAAACGCCACTCCGTCACAAAAGGGGCACGTAGGAATCTCTCCCGCCGCGCACGCATGACCTGCCTTTATATCATGTTTACACTGTTTACCCATCTGAATAAAGATGGCGGTTGAAAAATACGGTCGGTGGTTTGAGAAACTAGTGTTCGATTTTCTTGTAGTGACGTTTCAAGAAATCGAAAAGTTCCTTCCTCCATCTATCAGGACTATTAGATAGGAGAAGAAAGGAAAGGGAAACGTAAGAGATTTTATCAAAAGCACAGGCCGAGTGGTCATTTTACACGTACCTACGAAAATAAACTTTTACTTTGATTTTAATGGCGTACTGGCCTACAATGTCATAAAAGATGTCGACGTTACACGGTTTTTTTTAAACTAAATATTTCACTAATCAACAAAAATACTTTAGTACGTCCGTAACGTTACGTAGGTATACCTTTTTATTATGCTACTGTTATACTATAGCACATAATTTTTCATGAAAATCACATAAAACATCATAAAGCACTTTATTTATCCACCACAGCGTAAATACGATATGATTTAAAACAAAAACGCTGATGAAATATGCCAGGCTCCAATGTTACAGGATAAATTCCCGATTTACGCCAAAAAATTCGATAATAATGCACCCAAAATTAATTTTGTACACAAAGTACATGAAAACATCTTCCGTTTCATATATCGCTTCGTAGTGCGTAAAAACAGCAAATAAACGGTATTCGCAAAACACTCGATAAAATACAGAGAGGTTAAATGCATTACGAGAATAAATTACGCTTTAAATTATAACCTGATTTCATATTACAATAATTGTTGTAAATAACGATGTAAATGTCATTATTTCAAAGTGAAACGATAATGTCAATCAATCATTTATCTACAATTACATTAATATAGAACAAAACAATAATATTGAAGTCATTATAAGTTTAGGTTTGTAGTAGGCAGGTAGGATGCGCAATTTGAAAAAAATGACTTGTGTCCGACAATGATGATATTTGTCTTAATCAATAGGCTAATGATGATGATGGCCGTGTTTAAGCGTTGGCAAAATATACAAAAAACTGAATATGAGTTTGATTGAAGGAGGTCATACTAAGTCTATTGAGAGGAATCAGCACATTTTAGACAAACGACTAAACTCGACTGAACATATTTTGACACCAAAACAAAATATAGTATAGTTTGATTGCATAGTAGTTAAGAAACTCGATAAGTCAAAACATCGCTTGATGCAAATAGTGCATTTAATTCTCTTCTCGACCGGCAGGTATGGTGAAATTCGAGAATCATTCACAGCTACAAGGAATCCGCCGCAAATCGAACTAATTGCCAATAAACACACATGCGGAACAGCAGAGAAGATAAACATTTTTTTTGTGCGTAATATATACTCATCACGTCCTCACAGAATCTCTTCGCTTGATAGCTAATACCCGTTCCAAGCATTTTATCCGAGGTACGATCAAGATAGAGTAAATTATGATTTATAGAGGTGCGAGTAATACGGGATAGCCAGGGGTCGACACGACGATCCTGCCTGCTTTGCCGTGTTTGCATTTGGAGCATTTGCGAGGTACGGCGGCGTGAACGGGAAATTATTCGGCTTTCAATACGTACCGACATTAGATCGACTTAACTGTTATATTCAATGTTCTGTTGGCTTTTATTTGTGAATAGGGATGGTCTGTTTCTCTTATTTTTAAGTAGGTAAATATTTATTGCAAGTTAACTATGGAATGTTTTTTGATTTTGTCAAAAAATGAAATGTTTTTGAATGAAAATGAAATGGAATGTTTTTTGACAAAAACTTGCAATAATAACTGCCATCACCAATCGCGTCAATAATATTATGTTTATATACATTTTGAACTAGATATAGTGTATTTATTTTATTTCTTATTTTAATGTTTATTTTTAATTTTCGTATGCTGCACCGGTTGACGTCATCCAGTCAGCGCCGGTTATCGCTGAAAACCAGCGCTGGGGCTCTGTCTCGCATAGGGTCGTAGCATTATGCTGAGCGATTGCCGTTTTGCGTGAATGTGACGCAAATTTCCCCCAACTCGTTCTTTTTTGTATTTGTGTGTTTTTTCTTTGCGTCATGTTTACCGCAAATAAATGTATTTTCTTTATTTCTTTTCTTTACCGCGAATCTAATTGTGGTGACGCCATAGGAGGGTATCATCAATCTGTGACACTAATATACAGCCAATTTACTGTGTATAGAGATCTTATTAAATAGAAAGTCAAAATTCTACAGGACATGTTCATATTTTAAACCGCTTTACAGTACTTATAGCGTACTTAATTCGAAACTAAATTTCTGTAACTAAGCAAAACATTTCTACGAACATTCCGCAATAACCCACAATAAATTACATCGATAAAAGAATATCCCTGACCGCTGATGAATATTCATCTCTCTTTATATGTATACAGGCAGTGTCGCTGCCAATATTGGGTAAGGCTTCGACCACATCGGCCCATCAATTATGTCGTTCACGATCTAACCCTGTGTCCATCTGCGTGCCATTTGTACACGTCAGACCTACCTAGCCACGCACACCAAACCTGCCACACGATAACTAACTTTATCTCTTACAAGTTAAAGTTTATTTTCATTGTAGAGAGATGTGGTATATCAACACGAGGGATCGTAATTCGACCATGGTGACAAAACAATCATTAATTAGATTAGACGGTATTCGGCAAATCATTGGCCGAACGCCGAACGTAGACGAAATGACAGGGCGTTTGTTTTGTAGGCTTCGGTAACAAAGGGAGTTATCGGGAACGTCACTATTCTAACTTAGTAATGTGGTCCTTACATATGAAATTGACATTTTATATGAAAACCGCAAAATGATTTTTTTTATATTATATTTAATCAATCAAAGTATGTAATTACCGTTGTTATCTATTGACTTTGTCATTTTCGCCATTTTATAATATATCATTGATTCCTTTGCTAAAAATATTGTGGGATCGAGAATCAATAAAATCTTTGAAGGCGGTTTTGAGTGCCTCGTCGGAATGGTTTTGTTTTTCCTTGCAAGAAATTGTTGAAATTCCGGAAAAAGTGATAATCTGTTGGAACAAGGTCCGAGGAGTATGGTGGGTATCGGAGGCATTCCAATCGAAACTCCTCTAATTCAGCGACCGTCTGTTATGCAGTGTGTGGTCTAGTATTGTCCTAAAGCAGCATTGGGCAATTGACCAGTCTCGGTTTGCTATTGTTGACAATACAGATCTACCTAAATCGTCTGGCTAGATCTTAAGAAGCTGTATGACACCAGCACTGGTCCACCAGATACTTACCAGTACCGTTTTCTGAGTCAACCTTCGCTTGGGGCAGGATTTGGCCGGTTCTCCTGGATTCAACCATTCTGATGAGCATTTCCGACTATCGTACAGGATCCATTTATCATGACAAGTAACGATACGATTCGGAATCCCTTCGTTATTGTGACGGTTGAGTAATGTAACGCAGCACTCGACGCATGTTTGTTGGTGTGCTTTGCTCAATTCATGCAGTACCCATTTTTCAAGCTTCTGTACTTTTTCAATTTATTTCAAATGAATTAAAATTGTTTTATCACTCACACCGAAGCCTGCCGCTAACTGTGACGTGGTTTGCGATGAATCCGCTTCCACGATCACTTATAATTTTTCAGTATCAAATAGGGTCTCCGGCCGTCCACGGTATTTATTCTGTAGGTCAACATTTCCAGAACGAAAACGTTGGAACAAAAAACGTACCGTGTTTGCTTTTACAGTAGCTGTTACTAATCGTTCGAGCAGTTTCTGCAGCGCTGGTGCCACGATGGAACTCGTATTCGTAAATAACGCGATATTTTAAGTTTTCCATATTGTGAACAGAACGATGTTAAAGAAAAATCAAAGAGCGCGAAAACAAATGAATTACTAAATTCGAAACACAAATACACAAGACTAAATTTGAAATCAATTCGAATTGGGAATTCCTAACCAAACGCCAGATATTTGAGATCAAAGTGGCCAGTTCGACAAAACGCCAATTTCATATGTAAGGACCTAATAATGTGGAATATAATATTTGGAACATCAACAAAATTTGCTGTAACGTACGTCTGACATCTGGAAATGGTAGATTTAGGAAAAGTCAATTTAAATAATATCAATAAGTATTTTTATCTAAAGTAGTACCTATGATAAAAAACTCGAAAAAATAAATTGAGTTCACGAATATTTTTCGCGGGAAATTGCTATTGAATTTCCCAATTATATTATTTTATACCAACACAATCACGACTTTTAACACAATACACTTCCTGGATACGGCTTCTTTTATTAAAATGTGGTTATAATTAATAACCTCGCTGTTATACGTACGTTACGAAGTGTGAGTCTCTCAGCGAGTGTTCTGCCTCCCGAGCGAGCGTCGCTGAGCGAGTACTCTCTTTAATACTTAGCTCTAGTCGCTGCGACAAACGAGTACTCGCCGGTAGTGTCAACAGTCAGCGATCAACTATAAATATATGTACTTACATAACACTATTTCTTACACGGGACCTTCAATCATTTGTACGTTTCTTGAGCGAGAAAATCGTTATATTAGCGCGTTATATAATTATACATTAGTTTTTGTTTGCCCTAAACCCGAAAAGGCGTCATTGTACTCATCATATTGTTTCTTTTTTTCTATGCGACCAACCTTGAAATCGCAACATAAAAGTCAGCTTTCCATACATTTTGTCGATTTAAGTGAACACAAATGTATGGAACGGCAGATTTTTTTGCCGCGATTTCAAGATTGGTCCCATAGAAAAAATTGTTTAAAATGATGAGCACAATTACCCCTTTTCGGGTTTAGGGTAAACAAAAACTAATGTTGTATAATCGATAGCTAGTCGCTTCCGCAACCGCATAAACAAAACTTCCGCCTGCAAAATTTTAAGCTGGTACATGAAATTGAAGTGACTAAACAAATACTTAATTTGTATGTACGGGACCCTTTACATTGTCTGTCCTACCTATGCTTGCTTAGGGTATGGACACAAAGACGGCAACACGAATGTTTTGTAGTTACCTACACAGTGTTTAGTAAAAGAGAGTTATGTTTGTTTGTTTGCTTGATAGTTGTGGCTGAATTTGGTTTATGTGGGAAAGTAGGTGAAAAACGTGACTTTAGGTGAATCCTCAGCTGTGGCCTGCCAAATTCAAATTTTCTTTGGTTTTTTGCAATTTGCAACATAAATTCTTAAGAGGAGCAATTTTCCAAAGTTTGACGATTGATATGAAATTTATGTTTATTATTCAATAAATATATCATTCCTACAGTCGCGAATCGTATTATCATCAACATACGACGTAAAACAGAACTGCAATTTGCAAAAAAACAAAGAAAATTTAAATTGGGCGGGCTACAACTGAGGATTCACCTTAAAGTGGATATTGTTAGTAATATTTATGTTGTTAGTATTTAAAGTCGTGTTTTACAATGAAGAATGCAATGGTAGAATTGTATCGTATTATTGGCAAACATTGAAAAAATAAACTCATTATTTCATTAATGTGAAAAGCTTTTAGTATGGATCTAACTCTGAAATTACATTAATTTTAATTGGGTAAAAGCTATTGCTAGCTATTGAATCTATGTTTGAAATAATTTATAGAATAATATCGTTCAGAAATTATACTTCAATATCCTCAATGAACGTATTAAAATGGCTAAATATTTACGAGCGGGCGTCATTCTACTGACACAATTTACATACTTCTAAAATGATCAAATTCGTAATTATGTAAGCCAACACAGGCCTTTATTTTATGGAAATTAATAACCCACAAAATATAGAGCCGGGTTTGATTAAACAAACGATGCAAATACAACCCTCTCAATTTCCCAAAGCTTCCGCCTATTGATGGAAAAATACATGGATTAAATTCAACATGGGCCAAATCAGTGTTGTCTGATTTAAATCTAAACATAGAAACAAGGTAACATATTGAAACATTAGCAAAATCAACAAGTTTTTAAGACAAAAAAGGAAAAATACAATGGTCAAAATACAACGTGAAATTATTTATTTCAAGTACGTCAATAAAAGGCACTTTTGAACGTCATTGCAAAATTGAATTGATTCTAGTTGCCCCTTCCAAAAGGTAGTTTCGTATGGAGAAGAATGGGCAAGAAACTCCACCGTTACTCTTTGAAAATATTTTACAATATTTTGTATACATTAATTATATGTGAAAACGATGTACCTACCTAGATTAAAATGACTAAGTATATTCAATAGGCACAAAGTATTAAAAATGTTTCATTGACAGATAAATGAGTTATGTTGATAGATACATGGTGCTCACATATTTACAAATATTACAACCGTAGACGATGTTTTCTAACATTTAACAAATAATTAAAGTAAGAGAAATACAGGGATAAATAACATAATATAAGTTTAATTATATCTAAGACATTTTACAAAGAAAAATATACATCAAATACTGACACCATCATTTTTTATTCTTTTGAAGGATGTCAATAGTTATTCCATTTATCTATGGAGGTTCCATAGCTTCACCATCAAAGAGTTTTGATATACAAACTCTAACAATAATAAATCAGTTTGTTAGGTAAGATTCTCACAAAATGTAAAAATAATGGCATAAAAATAATTAATAAATAATAATGTAATATAGGTATATAGGTATTTGCCATTATATTTTTCAACCCTGGGGCCAAATACAATAAAGGAATGAAACAGACGAGTTCGTATAAGTGTCCAAAATAAATATATTTACTTACGTTCTCATCTTGACTTAGGAAACGTCACTTGTGGGATTTATCGGCCAAACAATTGAGTCCAATTCGATTCCAATTTACTTGTAGACTGGGTTATTTGAAGACATATCGAAAGAGCTTCTTGATTGTTTTACGACTTCATATCTGTATGTAATAGACAATGGAAGAAGTGTATCAAGAGGCTCGTGGGTAAGTAATAAAAGTCGCATGGGTCAATCGATCAGGTTAAGCTACGCTTGCCGCAGTCGGTCCGTAGATGGGTGACCATCTTTACGTACAGAAATCCCTCCGTGCCGCGGAAAGTACGTGAAGCTGTTGGACCTGGTTGTCATTCTTGGATCTTTGACAGTCGTTACGGGTACTCAGAAGCCCAAAGTCTGACAAACAGTCTTACCAAGGGGTATCGTGTTACCCAGTAACTGGGCTGTGAAATACTGGTATGCAGCTGCATCCGGTTAGACTGAAAGTCGACCCCAACATAGTTGAGAAAAGGCTAGGTAGATGATGGTAGCAGTGTAGAATATCGATACACATAGTTTCCATTCGATTATATTCCATGCCATAAGGTGTTAGCCATTAATTCCTTGCCATAAAGGATAATCCTTTTATCTTGCACAGGCTTAAAGACCGGGCTGTTTCAAATTGTTTTCTAATCGATGGAGATTCTGTTTCGGAAGACGTTGAGCCGAAAACTTTACAACTTTCATAGTGTGCTTTAAGTTGTTGTAACAATCGATTTTCGAAGAAGACCATTAACCTCCGCTTTCTTGTAAAGATCCATAGGGATTTCCATGGGAAATGAAAATGGTTTTTACCTACCTGTATAGAACGAAGAGCCCTTCATCTGCCGTGTAAATTGAGCCAACTTTTTACACCTATAGAGCAATAAGTTCGTTATCATTTGATATACCTCTTTGTGATGTTCGAAGTACTAGGGATACATACACGCCAGTGAACATTCTAGCCACATTAATCATATCCTAACTGGCACACGTAGCAAACACAAATAATAATTCATATTTCGTATAACATATTACACGGCATGTAGTTACCATTTGTAGTACAACGTATCTTTTGCTGTCGTTTCAAGAGATTAATTATATCTTTGCATTTTTAAGCTTTCTTTGAAGAATAATCTGTATAAAATGAATGTTTTTACAAAAGGTAGTAAGCTGCTTACGACTTTTTCAATTCCGATATAAGGTTTTATACACACATCGTACTATGTTTAAGTTTATATAGATACGAAAGAAATAAGCATACAGTGGGTATTTATTGACCAGATGTATGAACGTAAACGAAGCAAAAGGAGAATGTAAGGATCAAGTCGCAAGTGGCGTTCTGTAGTTTCTGCCTAGCCCCGTGACAAGAAGGCGTGAGTTTATCTATGTGTGTAGCTATTGATTGTTTTCAGGACCCAACTTTACCAAACGCAACAAAAATATATCAACTAAGTCCCGCTCAAAAAAACGTTGTACTCAGATAACAGGACTGGGTATATAAAAAATCCGACCAAAATGATATGATATGCGCGAGGCTAACGTTCCCAAAAGACAGAAAAATATACGTACACAAGGGAAACTGTATTATGTGGTGACGCAGCTACCGCGGCACAAAAACATGATAGTTTTATTTGACAAAACTCAGCTGGTAACTCAATATCTGTCAGCGAAACTAGAATATCCCAGGCGGAGGTGGGGAAATAAAATGAAACTCACAATGGCGCGCCAACAGCATTTTAGGGGTAATGCACAAGTAGGGCGTAACGTTAGTACGCGAGTACCCGGGCGTACGTACTCGCCAGTATACGCGATCCTTTATATCTTTGAGAACATTTCCTACGTTTCGTACGTGGTTTTCAGAGGAATAAAAATGCTTTGTAATAATCTTTTTCGTATCAAATTCTCGTTACTTTTATTACATGCAGAGTCGAATTCGTAGATTCAATAAAGATCTAATATTCGAAATTGCACTTCACATTTGGCAAAAGAAAACTTGATTATTGTTATTTTCTTATTCTTTAAGTTGCTCGTTTAAAAGTATGGGGAAGAAATTCTCGCAAATTATAAGGAAATGGTATTGTAATTTGTGGCGTGGGTGCGGGGAATTTCCTTACCCGCCCGTCTATTCAAAATTCAAAGTAATTATCTCAAGTTAACAAAGTACTTAGTATATTTACTTTGATAATGTACCTATCTGCATATTATTATGAACTAAAACACACACTAACAGAAAAAACAGAAGACAAAAAGACAGATTGTAGAAAGATTTCTATGGCGTGATGTCAAAATTCAAAAAAGGAATGACTTTTTGTTAAGAAAGTGATTTGTCTTCTCTTCGTAGAGTAGAGATAGAAGTGGTCATGCTACTTATACTGAAAAGAAAATCAAACGTCATTTCTTATTACGTGACATTTTGTTTACCGAATAAGTTACGTGACTCAACCGATGTGTAAAACCGGTAAAATCCCATACGTACCTACTACCGCTCAGCACTTTTCTCCGTTTCAGTTTACATGTCAGTATAGCCACGGCACTCCCTAGTTTGTGGAAGCGCGTACACCGCAGAAATCAACAATTTTTTTTTTTTATTAAACCGGACTATGTCCTATCGGACTAGCAATTTATTTTTACAAAATTGGATCGTTATTGCCAGCCTGTAGTTATTTTGAATTTGGTAATAGTCTTTCATATTTTCTTGTTTTTTTTTTCTATCGGTGCCTGTTTTGCAATGTGCACACATTATTATCAACACAAATATGTAATTACATCGCGAATGTATTCCCCAAGGGGTTAGGCAAAAATGTATTTGCTAGTTAAATGTAAGTCGCGTGTAATAGGTAAAGGGCGAGCCTATGTCCATAAACGGTCACAATTAAGTAAAAATTAATTCATATTCGGAATATTTATAAATCCATGCAAAATTAAACACATTGTCGCGCATCTCGGGAACATATTACGCGAATACACCGCGTAATTTGCAGCTTGCCCAGTATTTTACGCGGAGACCACGTGTTGTCAGCGAACACAACCGGCAGTGTGAACACGCTTAACGTTCCAAACGAATGGCCTCTAAAAACACGTGGCTCATTAACCGTAGCGTACTGAAAATTAATTGTGTTATAACGAAACACAATATAGGCGTATCATCGGCTTCCCTCGCAAAATTGGTGCGCTCTCACCGCGCAAGTTGTCCCATTTCAATTAACACGATACGACTAATTTGGTCCCCGGCACCGCTCCTCGGTGATATACGTCCCTTATCCCAACCTAATTAGTTTGGCGGTAGCTCATACGATCCCTGCGTTAATAATTTCTAATTTAAAGCTAGTCTGCCCTATGGTTGAGACGAAGTTCAGTTCAGCTGTCGAGTACTATGAATTAATCAGAGAACTTTTCGAGTTGGTCAAGCTTCTTGGTCCTTGACAGGAGTGGTGGAGTGAGGTTGAACTACGTTCGAAGTAAGTTAGCTAATACTTGCTCTTAAGTAGTATTTGACTAGTTTACTTCATAAGAAATGATCATTAATGTACATTTATCCCGAACTAACGGTTGAAGGGTACGCCGCCACGCTAAGTGCACAACTTCGCATCTTGCTCTCTATCGCAAGTTTTAAGAGGAACTGATATCCTACAGTTTTTAACATTATTGAAAACTAGTTTTTGCTCGCGACTTCGCCCGCGTGGAGGTCGGAAATTATCCCACGGGAATGTACTACCGGGATAAAAAGAATCCTATATGTTAATCCAGGTTATAAAGTATACATGTACCAAATTTCATCCAAATTCGTTCAGTAGTTTTTGCGTGAAAGAGTAACAAACATCCATCCATCCTCACAAACTTTGACATTTATAATATAAGTAGGAAGTGGTATTATGAATTTTGTTTTAATTCTTTAAGATTTTTTCCAGTGGACATTATCGTTACATAAAGAAAAACCGTTACGAAAATATCCATATCCAGAATCCACATTGTCCACAAATCCATAAGATAAGCCCCGAAATGTTATACCTAAGCCTGTGAATGATACTCCATAGTCCTCAACAACATGAAAATAAAAGAAAGGCACTAACCCTGAGAACCGAGACATCTGGCCGAATTGTCCTCGCGCCGAGAAATCTTAGTCGGGATTGTTTATCCCGACACTTATTATCTGTACCTTTTGTCTACGTCCTGTGCTTTGTTTCGCTTTCATTTCATTAGGATTTCTAGTAGGTAATTTTTGCACTGAATAAAAAGCGACAAGCTTTGCAGATTTGCTTTAGTGTTTAAAAATACGATAATGGAATCAATCCAAATTATTAACTCAACCAGTGGTCGAAATGTTTAATTTCCTGTGACATCGTTTACCCACTCTAGAGCTTCCTTTGAATCAAGACCAATGTAAGGATACCTCATTTATTAAAATCGGTCCAGTAGTTTAGACTGTAAGACGTAACATACTAACTCACATACACAGCCAGATTCAAAAACCCTTCATCTCTGCCGTAGTCGGATAAAAACCATGGTATATATGGTTTCAGGTACACGATGCTGCAAGCTGCACGATTGCTGACAAATGCGTGCACTGACGGAACAGGTCCACTCATTCTGTGTATTTTTTCCTCAAAAGACCATTTCAGACACAAATCTACATGGTATTCACATGATCTGATCAAAATTATGTCTGGACTTTAAAAGAGACTGACCTCTGAGTTTGTTTCGGCCTTTCTTCTCAGAGTAGTCAGATAGGAAACGCCGACCTCATCTAGTTTAAAAAATATGATTGACGTGTAAAACTGTTTGTACAAACTTACTTACAGAAATAAAATCATTTATCATTTAAGAAGTATATTTCTCAAAAACAATTACATTCACTTATATGAGAAAAAACTTATTTCTAATTAAGTATTAGAACACATTAGGCCACGCGATGATTACTCAACAAAAAAAGGTTACATTAGTACAGTTCTCGAAAATAGCTTCAAATTTTAAATCTTTTTTTTTTTGTATGTGTAAATGGTACACCACTGATTACCTGCATTACTGTCTCTCCTTCTCCCTTGAATCCATCCAAAGGTTGTCTGTAAAAGATCGCTTTTAGCGATAAGACCGCCCATTGTGTCACCCTGTGTAAAATGTCTACATTTATATCTGTATTTTTTATGGTGTACAGAATAAATAGTATTCTATTCTATCCGCTAAAATGTGCTTCTTAAGAGATTTTTTGAAAGTATACATGGATTTTTCATCTTTTATATTCCAAAAGAATTTGTTGTAAAGTTCCTTCATACAGAATAAAACTCCGTACGATAGTGGAATATATCACGTTAACAAAACTCACACGCAGTCTTAGAGTGCGAATGCTCGTCCTCTGTCATATTAGGTTGTAATCCCGTCAGTGATGAAGTAAGGGTACTTATCCAATTAATTTGTCTGCCTATTCCCTCGTTCATTAGGGGCATTACGTTGTAAATTTGGCAAAACTATGTTATAGTTTACTTGAACGAAACTATTTGAATATAACGTGAGTTCTGGTGATAAAAAATGCCAAGTGCGAGTCGGACTCGCACACGAAAGATTCCGTACCACCGTACAATATTAATTACCACAATTTTTTTTAACACTTTTCTTGTGTAAAGTAAAAAATAAAAAAATAAAGTAAAAAATATGTTTAATTTTTTACTTATTTTTTTCCGAAAATTAAAGAAAATTCAACTGTCTACGTATTACGGTTCATGAGATACAGCCCGTTGACAGACAGACGGACGGACAGCGGTGACTTAGTATTAGGGTTCCGTTAGTACCCTATGTGTACGGAACCCGAAAAATTTAGGTAAGTAGGCACCAATTTAGGATTCTAATAATATGGTACTCGAAAAAACTTAAAATGGTATCTAAGTCTAAAAACCGAAGTTAAGACTTAAAAAAGGCAAGCATTTATAATTGATACTTAATTCTATAATTATTTATTCAATTAAGTACCTATATTTAACGCACAATTTTTTTTTTCCTTGGTAACTTAGTTCGAGATCGATTATTTCCCACGAATTCGTGCCCCACTACTTGCTAAGCTAGGCTTAAAGAATGCATGCTCATAAAGAACACAATTCAGTTTACTTAACATGGGATATACAAATAAATCATGCAGTTATAAGGTAACAATATAATGACTCCGTGAGCCGATTAAAGGGAAACAGAGTAGGCTACAAGAACTCGTCGATATACGAGAGATTCGAACAGCATAATAGGGAATTCTCTTTTTGAAGGGGAGCAATTATTCCTTCCTTCATAAAAAAAACTACTATAGCTCCTGGCATCACATCACCGCTTTACATCTTAACTTATATTCGAGGGTTCACGGGCTATTTGTATTAAGCGACATCCTGGCCGATATTGAATTATACACATAATCGGATTTGCCTGTTTTTTCTGCGTCGTTTGAATCCGGTTTCATGGCAATCTGAGCACATTTTTGTCGCTTGAAACATTAGTAAATTTAGGTCTAGTTTGAATCAGATTTCATTGATACGACACAAATTTTATACAATTCTACAAAAGATGGACTTCATACAGACCATATATTTTGTGATTTTGACTTAAGCTGTTTGTCCTGACATAAATTTCTTAACATAGAGCGTTTGATTCGTTTTACCTGCATCTGAAATCCATACTTCATGTCGTTTAAAACATTTTTCCTGCACCTGAAATTCATACCTTAATGACGCTTAAAACATACAAATTTACTGTCATTTCAAACCATTCGCTTGTAATGTAAAATGGTACATAAATCATTGTGATGTGCAACTAGTATATGATAGTTCAGCTGCTTAAGCTGAATAGCCTGTATAATATTTTACCTTCGCGATGGTTTTTTAATACATTTATCATTACACTAAAACAACACCGAGTGTCGCTTAAATCCTTTTTCTTGAACCTATAATTATGTTATGTTATGTTTATGGCGCTTGAATAATTTAGCCTGTTTCTAAATAAAAGCGATTTGAGGTAATTTTGTATTAAGCGACATTTGCGTTTGAATGACTAGACTAAATTGTGCGGTTTTTGTAAAGAAAAACAACATAGACCACTTTTTGTAAAAATATTAATACTTTTTTTATAATGTTTTTTTTCCCCTAAAAGTGAAACTTTGAAATGCGCTCTTGTAAAGTTCCAAAAATGTTGCTTAAAGGCTCCCACAGACAGGCGCGACGCAACAGCGCTACACAAAGACACCGCTCGTCGCGCGGCACGCGGTGCCTTTGTGTCGGGCGTCGCGTCGTGCCAGTGTGTACGAGCCTTAATACGAATAGCCCGTGAACCCTGGATATAATTAATAGCGTTGGCTGTCAGCAGTCTGGATATTAGCGTGAGCTGGTATAATCGAACTTCGACAATTTACAACTTAAAGTAGTTTTAAGTATAGTTCTATTTTTTTTTTTTATTTATTACTCCTAGTAAATTTTTAGGCCTAACAATCGACAGAAACTTAAATTGGAAACCGCATATTGAGGCTCTAGTCAAAAGAATAAGTAGTGGTGCATATGCGTTATATATAATTATCACGTACTCTAAATAGGTTTAGTTGAATCCGTCATTAGATATGGTGTTATTTTCTGGAGTAAATCAACCGATAAGGATATCATCTTTAAAATACAAAAGTGCTACATAAGATCTACGTTTAATCTCAAAACTGCCGATAGCTGTAAAAAATATTTCATTAAATATCATATAATGACATTACCTTTTATATTTGAAATAGCAATGTTCGTAAAAACAAATCCACATTTGGTTCCTCGTATGGCAGACAAATTTCCAAGAAATAATAATTATTATTTTATTGTCAGGCAACTGAGGCCCACAGATAAATTACACAAATTACAAAATAACAAACTAATACATAATAAAACTAAAAGCTGTGTTAATAAATATTGCTTACAACTATGTTAGTAGCACTTCACTTCACTAGCTAATGTCCTTGTGCTGTCCTGTGGTATTTGCCCGCGGAAGCGACGGAACACCACGTCCTGTGGCCAAAAGTCTTCTTCCAAGACGACGGACAAGTAACAATTTGGTACTCGCACCACGAACGAAGATGACGTTGCGATGCGACTCCAGTAACTGCACCCTCGGCATGTACCTCGTCTTCTGGCGCACGTACTCCACGATGTCCTCCGCCTTAGTGCTGTAGTGTAGGCGGGATATGTACACCGGTGTGTTCGGCTTTGCGGCACGCAGGCTGACTCCGGAATCCGTAGGAGCAAGTAGACGTGATGATAGCAAACTATGTGCGCATACAACAAAAACTGCACTTATGCGCAAAAGTGTTTTTTGCTTAGCACCAATTATCTACAACAAATTGCCCAAAAGTTGGAAAGAGCAAACTATAGGTACCTAAACTTAAACAAACAATGAAATTGTTTTTGGCACAAAAATCATATTTATAGTATAACAGATTTTTTAAACGACTCGTGGTGATCATTGTAAATAAATATAAAAAAAAAAACTAACATAACAAAAAAACCACAACTAAAAAATATAACTAACATTGTAGTAATTACGGTCATGTAGTACTGGAGAACATAAATATGCCTGTATTATAAATAATTGAATGCCTATTAAAAGTGATGTAAATCGTCATTGTGATAATTGTAATTTGTAATATTGGACAAGGAAAATAAAAAAATGGGTAATGTAATGATTGAATTTAAGAAATTTGTTCAACTGTGGCTGATATTTAATGTAAATTTAAAAGTTAAAAATCATTGATTCAATAATAATAATTGTACCTAAGATATTTGCACGCCATAAGAAATAGCAAACATGTCTTGAGCCACTCTTATTTAAGATCTTGCATGTTTTTTGTTATTTGAATGTACATACAATATGTCCGAGCAAATCAAATTTAATTATTTCTTTCTTACTCACATTTTACATCTTAAAATATTTTTTTTGCTTTTACCAGAAATAATTTTACACCAAAATCGATTCCTTCCACGAATTCGCATACCACTACTTTCTGAGCTGCTACAAGAACTCGTCAATATACAGATAATAGCGTCGAAACAGACGAAGCAGATTAATTATTCCTAATATTGGCGAAAAAAACTAAGCTCTGGCATCACATCACCGCGTCACATCCAAACTTATATAATTAATAGCGATGGCTGTCAGCAGTCCGGATATTAGCGTAAGCTGGTATTATCGAACTTCGACAATTTATTACAGGCCCCAACTTTGATATGATCGATCTAAAAACACGGAACGAGGATTGTGACTGATTCTATTACATTATAAGTAGACTAGAAGTATTATGCGGCAGACCCAAATGTCCTTTCTTTGGTATTGTTTGTCGAATCGTTGAGCTCCCTAAGTTCTGATTTGAGCTACACGAATACTGACACTTGAATGCGCTGACGGGACAGGTCCACTCAAATCTATGTGGTTCTTTCAAAAGACCATTTCGGACACTTATCTACTTGGTCCTCATAATTATGATCTAACCAAGATTAAATCTGGACTTTAAAAGAAACTGCGACTTCTGAGCTTGTTTCGGTGTTTCTTTTGAGAGTAATCAGACAGACAGAGAATCAACAACAAACCTCATCTAGTTTTTTTTAATATTATTGACGTGTAAAAGTGTTTACAGTACCAACCTACTTATCACTCATATCACTCTATCATTTATCGTTATTGTTCAGCTGGCTCATGAAATTCATGAAACATTGACAATAATTATTTGAAACCAGTGTCATAAATATTATACGATGCAAATTATGACTTCAAAATTAACGCATCAACTACGAAAAACAAGTCAGACAAAATAAACAAACCTATTTGATTTGATGAGGTGACTGTACCAATGATTGTACGAGTATACGGTGGATTCGAATATTTATCACACCGACGAGTTTCAGCTAGGGCCCTGCCAGTAAAAGTATCAGTGGAACGCAGAGCTAAGATTGGCGACGATTATCATTGGCGACGTAAAACTGGTGGATGCCAAGCTACGAGTACACAGCTTGGCTCATCGACGCAAGGTTGCCTGCTTGTCGGTCTTCTACAGATCGTACTTCGGTGAGTATGTCCAAAAACTACACGACCTCATTTTACCCGCCCCCTTCTGCGATCGGACATCTAGTTATTCCACCAATTCGCACTAAGCGTTTCTAAAAGTCTTTTATAATGCGCACAGTAAAACAGTGGAACTCTCTACCTACGTCTGTGTTTCCGAACGCATACAACCCAAATCTCTTCAAATTGAGATTGAACAGGCTTCTTCTTGGTAAACTCAACCCATCGGCGACTTTGAAGCCACATCAAATAAAAAAAGGATCAAGAAAATTAGTAGCCGATCAAAACACAAGCCTTATCAATATTCAAGACAGCAGTTCGGAATTAAAGCAAGACACTTGTAATGTATTTAAAATGCAAAGCATTCTTAAAATATTCCGTAAATAAATCTCATCTAAAACTAATCAGATAATGGTTCTACAGAGGTTAATCTCTGAAACCACTCGGTGATTTGAATAATTCCGTCAGACTTGGAACTTGTGTAGGAGCTATAAATATAAAAGTAAATCTGACTGAATACGAAGCGGAATATTTTACCTTTAATACACAAATCAAGGTTACTGAATCTCTAAGAAAAACTGAAGCAGTATGTAAATGCTTCTGAAACTCAATTATAGATACTACTTATGTATTTCTACTTGAGCCTTATACCACCGTTTGATCTTATAAATATTTTATTAATTTCATTACATACAGGTACACACTGCTACAATTTTAAAACACATACTGTGAGTTTTTATTTTATTTATGTAATTGCTCTCATGCACATCAGACACTTTAAGGGTCGTACACACTGGCGCGACGCGACGCCCAACACAAAGGCACCGCGTGTCGCGCGAGAAGCGGCGCCTTTGTGTAGCGCTGTCGCGTCGCGCCTGTCTGTGGGAGCCTTTACAATAGATTAACTGTCGGTTCTTGTACATAAACCCTGTCAGGACACTGCAAAACACAATGCTGATTTGCTGTTGAGTTAGTAAAAATTAACATCATTAAATTAAATCAAAACTTATGTTAACACAGTATGGCGTAGGTATTAATTATGTAGTCTTACAATAAAATAAATTTCAGAAAAATTATAGGTCGAAATGTCGTTATGATGTCCATTTAACAGTAATTACTGTGCAAAGTCATGAATTTCGTTTTTAGGCTGGGTTTGATTCAAAATTAGACCGTTTCCAGAGAAAATATTTTACCAACTCAACCTACTTTCACAATCAAAAAGACTACCCTGAAAATCTTTTTCAAATACCTAATCATGTTAAAATAATACAAAACAAAGGCTACAATCTAGCAAAAGGGACGTCGGAAAAAGGGACACTCACAATTTGTGAGAGATTAACAGTTTCCATTGATCCGTTTGTACCGGTCGTTTTGAATCCAATCTGTGCAAATTGTACCGATCCGTTTCGACAAACTTACATAACAGACCTCAATCGACGGAGGGTTGATTGTTCCCTGATGAGATTGTATTGTAATCAGCTAAGCATATTACGGTCTAATCATTGGTTTAATTTCCAGTGTCAATGAAAATGACCTGCTTGATTTTATTTCTATTTAGCCTAAGTATTTATATTATTTCAAGGTTAAACCTAAGCATGTGCTCATCTTCTTGTTGCAGGAATTATTGCGTCTAACCGATTTGGTAAATAAAGCAATCTGTATTTAGCGTAAAGCGTTCTTCCGTCTTGTATAGTTTGCAATCAGTAGGCTGTTTGATTGAACCTCTATTTAATTGGCCATTAGTCTCTTTACTGTTTTTTTTCCGTCCAAAAACATATTTAAACACTATTTTTGTCCATCCTGGACACTGGACAGCCTATAACAAATAAAACAAACAAAAACCGTTTCATAAAATATATATCACGCCAATTAACTGATTTGTCTACGCGCACGTAGTTATTATTAATATTTCGGTTGGACGGTCACATCGCCAATAAAATTGTCGGTCCAAAGAAAACCTGAACACACACGGAACGGGACGCTCATAAAATTTAAATTTCGAACGAAACTTCACGTTCTCGCTCTGGCGAACTAAAATGTAAGATGTAGTGTGTATGGCAGGTAGTAGAATGTACTTATGTACAGTCGACAAAAAGATAAGGATACAGGCAGCTGAGTATTTTAACCCATACTGTGCGTGTGCTGAGTAGTCAAGTCTTTAACATAGCTTGTTGGAGTGTGTGACTTATGTTTTTTAAATACGAACGTTTCAACGCGTGCAAAGATATTTTTTGTTCTGCCTGCATAAAAAACTCTTTTGTTGAGTGTACTCTCAAAGTTATTTCCGGAGCTGTACAGAACTCCCCACTGGCGTTACCTGATACTCTTGACTTATAAGAAGTCAATGGATTTGGCTTTTTAACTCCCCCCGTCGTGGAATGTTTCACGTTTTGCTTGTACCCCTATTTTCCGTAAGTCGTAAATCGAGTAGGATATCGATGTTGATATTTTTGGATATCATGGGACCATGTTTATGCGGAACATTCAATTTTATTGTACACGTTTGGGAAGAATTTATGGCAATGCGATAATAGATTTCAGTAATGTCAGTACTCGTATAAAACTATAAATTTAAATGGAAATAGGTATACAGTACAGCAGGAAGTACGTGCAACTACATAAGTGGAAACTCGTTGCACTTTCGATGTTTCGAAACGAAAACAGAGTTTTGTTAGGATTTTCTGGCCAATGATGGCAACATCCACTGATATAGTTCGTGGTCGTATAAAGTTTAAGCTCTTTATTTATTTATCAAATAATGGGTTTGTTGTTCCCTGCATAAAGGCTCCCAGAGACAGGCGCGACGCGACAGCGCTACACAAAGGCGCCGCTCGTCGCGCAACACGCGGTGCCTTTGTGTCGGGCGTCGCGTCGCGCCTGTGTGGACGAGCCTTAATCCAGGAATTATGAAAGAATATTATTTGTGTAAAAAAGGGGTCAGCAACAAAAGTCGATTAACACTGCTCCTTTTACACATGATCTAAAATTCCGAGAATTTCAAATATTTGTAATAATGTCATAAAAAACATATATTTGGGCGCTTACATTGCTAACGCTGACTAAACCTTACAAGATAGATCAAAATAATGTACTACGGAATTGTAAATGTTAAAATGGTCTACAGATAAGTCTGCAATAGTATATGTTCATTTCCTAAGGATAACCCACAGTAATCATTATTTTCTTTTACATACGACTAAAAAAATATGGGCTTATTTAGGAAGCAATTTTAAACAATTCAGTATTAATCCTTATCCAATTAAATACGTTACTAATGTAGATCAAAATTGCCCCTTACAGCATATCATTAAAATTAATATCTTAGAAGATATCACAGATTTAAAAGTGTAACATCTAACGATGCGGTCGATATAGACCACTATGGATATCATTGACTAAACGGACACAAAATTATTCGATACATTGTATTTCTGGATTTCGTAGAGGTAGTTCCTTCGAGTTAATATTCTTTTAATTTTACTTCTGTTCCGATTTTAGTTAAACGTCAATAAATTAGATTAAAAAAACTGAAATGTTAATTGCCTTTTGTCGCCGACCGTTTTATTTAAATTGAACGCCATTTCATCGAAACTATGACGGCCTGATAGCTTGGAATATCTGCCTTAACATTATTTATAAATATGAGGTACTTTGATAAAGCAATTCAATTGGTATTGTAATCGATATACAAACAAGGTTGATACGACATGTCTAGACAATTTCCATGTTATCTGGTTATATGACCCTCATTTTCATCTCGATCTGAATCATATTATTAAACCCCCTGTATCTAGGTACTCCTTGTACTACCCACTGCGTTGCTGTCAAAGTCAGAATAAGTTTAGTGAAGATTTTTTGTTTCTTATATGAATTGATAAGTACTGAATTAGGGCAGTGTAAATTTTACAGGCAGGTAATCCCTATTTTAATTGGATCCAAATTAGAAAAATATTATACAATTAATTACATGATTAATTTCCAACTTAAAAATAAATTTGTAGGCATGCGTGTGATATACAATGCCAGTTAATAGGTTAAAAACGTGGAAAAATCATTTGATTCGCCCCCTATCGCATGAAACATAACTGGTGATATCTGGGTGTTACTATACACCTCTGCCAGACCCTTCAGACAGTATAAGGCTGATGTTAATATTATGGTGTATTATTTAACTTTCCTGATTATTTACAAAGACAACTAATTATCAATTTATTTACCATTTTGTCATGTGACTCCCAATTTTAACAGGATTATTTTTAAATATGTATTATACTGCTAGTATTGAAATAGCATTTTATAGAGTAAATTATATTTGCCGAAATGTAAATTATGGATGATGAAATCGAAAACACGCTACAGCTTCCTTTTTCATTTGTATTTGTTTATGTATGGCAACATTTAAGATTAAATTCTATGAACTAAATTCAGAAGATAAGAAGAAAGTAAATGACACATTAAATTATTTCACGAATTTCTGAATCCATATTCACTTTAAACCTAATCCCATTAAGCCAGTAACATAACCTAGCAACATGTAGGTCGAGCAAACATACGAGTATGTAATTTAGAAATACGAAATATACAAGTTTACAACGAAACTTTGTGACTTTCGATACAAACTGTGTACTATGTGACCTCAATCATGAAATAGTAATTCTTGATCGATATATTGTTTGTTTACTTTAAAAGGGTTGCAAATTGTTTCTTCTCCATACAAAACTGTATTCTTTATTATATTTAAAAGCTTTAAAGTCGAGTAATTACAACACTAACTTGCTGACTGCTACCTATGTTTGTTATGTAGATATTGAATGATAATTATTTTAGTATTAACTGTCAAGTCGAACGAACGCCATCGTCGACGTCGTGTGTGTTTTTTACGACTGCCTGTTTGACCTCCACAACCAGTAACCATCTGGGTAACACGATACCCCTTAGCAAGACTGGTTGTCAGTCTTACGGACTTGCGATGAACCGTAACGACGGTCAAAGATAAATGAATGACAGTCAGCTTAACGTGCTTGGTGGCCACTCATTCACCGACTGGTTTCTGCAAGTGAAGCTTAACCTGATCGATCGACTTGTGCGACCTTAGCAACTAAAACAGACCAGTTTCAGTATTAAATTGGCGTAAGAAGAGACTGACCTTTGATTATGTATGAAAAAAACACAAAACACATCAACTTAAGCTTTCATTTCAGGTAGAGTACCCTATAAAACAAACTTTCCTTATGAAAGACAACAACCTCTTTCATAGGGTACAAAGGATTGAACAACTCTTAGGATTTTATTCGCGTTCGGATCGGGAAACAGGATGTTTTTTATCATCTCGAGTTGTTTGAAAGAAATAATCAGTGAACAATGAGTTTATTCAAGTTATTCTTTTCATCAAAGGTTAAGTTGTTATAAACGTTCTTGCTGTTGTTATTTTTAGCCCGTTATTTAAATAAATTACGTGGCGCCGTCTAGTTTTGTTACGAAGTTACTGGAATCACTGAAAAGTTTGGATAAGAGAGATACTGGCTGGTGACTGTCACTCTAGCAGAGCGTCGCGTTGAAGGTTGCGTGGTTCAAACGTGACATTGGCTGAATGCACAAACCGTGCGAAGCCAAAAGATTAAAAAAAACACGTGTGGCACTCGGGGACTGCCGCGGTAAAGCTATTGCATAGCATTTTTTATCAACTTATGCAATTATAATTATTTATTTATTTTTTATTTATGCAGTATTTTTTTTTTCTTTGATATTAATTCAAGTACAGTCGTATCATATACATACACGTTAAGCGAACGCTCGGCCGAGCTACATGGTAGGCGGAGTGGGGGGTGTTAGGTTTTATTTTCTTTACGGAATTTCTTGATTCGGTCGTCGCGCTCAAAGCCCGCGATAAAAGCTATGCAATAACTTAAAAACGTTGCGTGTTGGCTGTCTTCTGATGACAGAAGATTATGTCAGGGGAGCCGCTGTCGTACCACATCCACGACGAACTGCTATATTTCGACATAATCTTGAAGCTGCTGAACCACCAATACGATTACCATTTCTGGTAAACGCGTCGTTAAATAAATTATTTTGATAAATGATAAATGATTTTATTTCTGTAAGTAGGTTTGTACAAACACTTTTACACGTCAATCATATTTTAAAACTAGATGAGGTCGGCGTTTCCTATCTGACTACTCTGAGAAGAAAGGCCGAAACACTTTGGGACACTATCACCACACTTGGTAACTGAAGTGATGTTTGCAGTATAATGTAATTATCACAAGCCTGCCTCTACCAATCCAGTTTATCATCAAATCTGCCAGGAACGGAGCTACATAGCAAAATAAAATTTGAGAGTGATATAATATTTATTTTTATAGCAATAAAATATCGCTGCGTAAAAATAATGAAGCTGCAGCGACGGCGATGTAATCAATAAATCTCTACTTACTTTTTAACTTTGATTAAAATTTGTGAGACAAACAACATTCTTAAAAGCGTTTTATAGAAAAATAACCTATAAGAAGACAAATTTAAGTGTGATAATTGTATAACCAATTACTCTAACACCGGATAACCCATCATTGTCTAAAACGGAAAAAAATGCAATCAAGATCAAATTGTCACTGTATTATATTCTTCTAATATTTTTGGAATAGTCAAAGTCAAATCATTTATTTCAAATAGGCACATAAAAGGCACTATGGAACGTCAAAATTTACAAAAAAATAGAATTGATTGTAGTTGCCCCTACCAAAAGGTAGTTTCGTATGGAGAAGAATGGGCAAGAAACTCCACCGTTACTCTTTTAAAATGTTTTACACACATGTAGGTTCACATTAATTATATAATTATATGTGAAGACGATGCACCTAGAATAAAATTACTATACCACAAAAGGTAAAAAGAATTAAATATAATGCAAAGACAGGTAAATTAGATATGTGATAGATACATGGTGCTCACATATTTACAAATATTGAAAAGTAGATGATTTTTCCAAAATTTTAACAAGTAATAATTTAGTGTGTGAGTTAAAGTAATAATAGAACATTTGGACCGTAGCTCATAGTACAAAAGACTGCCTAGCTGCTACGGCGTAGGCCAATCACTGCTACGGCGTAGGCCAATCACTGCTACGACAGTAACGCGTTCGTAGCGATTACGTAATCGGTACACTATAATCTAATTCAATGATCTTTAGAATGTTTTTAAAGAGATCACTTTTTCAAGTTATTTACTAGGATAACTTAGTCAACTTTTTACTTTGAAAGCCTTGTTTACCAAAGATCTCATGTTTTACAAAACTTTATCAAAGTTTCTACCATCTTCAACACGTAATAGCTACTGAACTTCAGTTTTAATCACGCAACTCACATCAAATTCTTAGAACGAAGGCAGGCTACTTAATATGTAACCTAAAGAAGAAAATAAGTTAATCAAGGAACATGCACTAGGTATTGGTGGCGATTTTGTCACCTGCATCTGTCAAAGGGGTGATTCTACACGTCGTTCTAAACAACTTTCGCCATAAAACTCATATCCCAATTGTAAAAAAGAAAAAAACCATCACATCTTTTTTATTTTTATTTTATCGTGTTTAGATATCGATACCCATCACGTATGCAGAGTTTTGCTAGCCAATTTAATTTGACCCTGTATTCTTTAACAACAAATAAACACGTAAGGCAAACACTAACTTATTCAATTGCGTAGTAATGGTAATAGCGTAAATTGCGTAGTTATAATGGCATGGCGTGTTATATATTACTACGATACTTACTTATCTTTGCTTGCTTTTATGAGTTAGACCATGTTTAGCTGTCAACGCGTCTGATGTTTTTGCTAACCATAAACTCAGTTTAAATTGGTTTATGAAGTAGCTCACACAAAAGTAGCCATCAACACACTATTTACGAATTTTTTAAAATTCTTTTATAACAATTTCCTTATCACCTTTAATGGCCTTGTGGACTTGATGTTAAGTTTATTAAACACCAGATGGTTTAAAATACGGCCATGTGCCTCAATGTGGCTTCTAACCTAGTCAATCGTAGTCACGATTTCCAGTTAAAAAAGACATCCTGAGGAAACCTAGACTCAATGATCTAAAATTACGAACACTCAGATAGCAATAGTGACGATCTATAAATACTACAACAGGTCTCTAAACTCAAACTTAAAAACTCAAACTCAAAGCATTTATTTCAATTAAGCCATTTACAGGCACTTTTAAACTGTCAAAGAGTCGGTCAGTTAGTCAGAAAGTTGAAGCTAGGTGCCCATTCCGTGGATCTCTATGGAGAAGAACGGGCAAGAAACTCCAAGGACACTCTTTTTAAATCAATATAATACAAAATTCTGGGTACATTAGTCTTGTTGCTTCTATAGTGAGAACAATGTAAAAAAATATTAATAAAACAATTCAAAGTATAAGATTAAAAATAAAAATAAGCCGTGGCAGTTAAGAGATGACCAGACCCAACCGACCGCACCAGTTCATGAACATGACGCGTGGATCAGCACCATCCAGCTCAACCATTTTGTAAGGAACCGAATGATCCATTACATGCGCCACCATCAGTGAGACATTTAAGTGAGCATGACATAGTCTCAACTGCCATGCTAAGATTTCTAAGATTACAAGTTGATGTTATTATAATTTATTAGGTACTAAGTATAAACTCAAACTCAAACTTAAAGCATTTATTTCAAATAAACCAATTACAGACATTTTTGAATTGTCAAGGGGTCGGTCAGTCAGAAAGTTGAAGCTAGTTGCCCATTCCAAAGCGTAGTAGGTACCTATGGAGAAGAACGGGCAAGAAACTCCATGAGCACTCTTTAACCGACTTCAAAAAAAGGAAGAGGTTATCAATTCGACTGTATTTAAAAAAAAAATGTTTTAGCTCAGAACTTTTTTCTGGGTGAACCGATTTGGATGATTCTTTTATTATTTGAAAGCTGGTGCTTCACATGTGGTCCCATTTAAATTTGATCAAGTACTGATCAATAGTTTTTGAGTTATCCTTAGTAATGAGTATTTTTTTCTTTAAGTTTTTATTTAAATCAAAATATGATTACAAAATATTAGTTACATCATTCATGTTGAAATTATGCATGTGATAACGATGCAGAACAAAAAACAATTTAAATATTAAATTAAATTAAAATAAGCCGTGGCTGCTAAGGGATGACCCAGTCCCTACCGTTTACGAACATGACCCATGGATTAGCACCATTCAGCTCAACCATTTTGAATGGAACTTAATGATCCACGCACACGCCACCACCAGCGAGACATTTGAGTAAGCATATTAATTATGTACTAAGTATATTTTTTATTTATTCTGTTTACATACACATACTAAATTGCTCTCTTCAATATTTATTTCTCAATAATGTTTGCGGCAAAGAACCACATACCTACCCTTTGAAGTCTGAATTCTCTGTTAATTAACCCAATTTACATTTCCCTAAGAATAAGATATAATTGGCCCGCAATTGTTGACGACTTTGCCAAACCCACATTAAAGTAGGCGTTACAAAGCAGCAAAATTAATTTGTAATTCACGACTACATATGAACGAACTGTATATGTTGCAGTCAAAACTCATAACCAGTCAAAAGTACTTTTAACTAGCAAAATCAGTCAAAAGTACTTTTGACTATAAGCTCTCGACAATAGTACTTTTGACTAAAATTATAGTCAAAACTAGTTTTGCCCAATGGACCTGGCTAAAAGTAGTTTCGACAGACTAATTTCGTTACAAGTAGTTTTGACTGGTTCTATCATTCAACAGCACATCAGGTTATACAATACTGTCAAATTTGTCCAAATTATTTTAAACCTTAAAAAGTTGATGGTTAAGTTCATAATCGAATTAGAAAATTTGACAGTTTGTGATAACTCGATGTAGGTACTGCTGTGTGTACAATAACGAATAATGTTTGGCATTTCTACTTCAATTAAAATTCGATAATAATGATAAAAAAGAGTTAACGTAATTGTGATTATTGTATTGTATTTTTTTTTATATGTACAACATACACCTTCTTTGTATTAACTATAGGGATGTATTTAATAGCACTTTAAATTTGATGAAAACAGTTATAAAATTGTAAATCAGCACTTTAAAATAATAATACATCTATATCTTAATATTATCACTGTAATAAACATGAACCAAATTTGTAAAATAATTAAACTCTACAAAGTAATAATTTCATAAACAACATTATTAAAATACCTACAAAAATAATGGTTTGCACTATTACTATGTCGAATAATAATAAGGCGTAGTCGACGGAGCCTCGCAAAGCGGGGCTCCTACTTAAGGGTGGTTTAAAAAAAATAACCACGAAGGGGATGGCGAGGTCTTCCAGACCCCTCCGTCTAACCTAACCTGTCCAAGTCGAGGTACCCCACCTCTCGAGCTCGCTTCGCTCGCTCTTATAGTGGAAACCAATATTTTTATAGTTCATTCAATTAATTTTAAAGTGTGAAACATTATTTTTAAAGTGCATTTATATTTTCCCCTTAATTATCTACACCTTAACTTTTTTTTTTTTTTTTTCGGGGGGAAACTTTCAAAGGGCACCCGACCTCTGGGGATGGAGGTCGGGGAGTGTGGGATTTTTACCTCACTAAGACCACCCCGGTGATCACCATCAGCACGTAAAGGGGGTCCCAGTTCCTCTTAAAATACCAATTCCGCAACCCCCCTGTGCAACGCCTGTAAAGCACATCCCTGGGGAGACTGTAAAGGGGCCTCCCCTGAGCCTCGCTATGCGCGGCAGCACGTGACCACTGTGCCGCCGTCTTCCCTGGGGTCACTCAGTGGGCAGACAGAGTCCCCACTATGTGCGCCTGCGACCCCAAAGTCCACCTACCTTGATTGGTAAGCGGGTTTCGGCGTATTAGGCGCCAAGGCGGTTGCCTCCCCGACGCCTTCTTCTCCGAGCAGGATCAGCCCTCTCCCGATCCCGCTCGGCGGCCTCCTTCTTGATATACACCTTAACCTAAACCTTCGTAAAGCGTCAGTCAAAATCACTTTTAACCATATATTGTCAGTTAAAATCACTAATAACTACAGATTTTCATACAAAACTACTTTTGACCAACGTGTTCAGTCAAAATTACTTTTGCCTGATTTTTTCAGTTAAAAGTACTTTTGACTCTTGACTGTCAAAAATCAAAATTAAAATATTTTATTTCACATAAACCTACATGGGCATTTATGAAACGTCAGAAGCTAAGTGCACGGTTCCAATTGGCTGTTTCCTATGGAGAAGAGCTGGCAAGAAATTCCACGGTTACTCTTTTAAAAATAAGGGACTTTTACGACGTTTCAAATTACAGTGTTGATAGGTATGGGAGGACAGTGTATATCTGTCAACAAGTAACAGGCACTCAACAAAATATAAAAAGGTCTACTAATCTGAGTCTACACAAGTTAGGCCTACAACGTTCTCACATTCACAAAATATAGAAGAATCTACATATATAAAAATAAAAGCCTATTTAAACCAAATGACATGGTACACCGGTACACTGTAACATATATATACCTGAATCTGGTTCTTTCAAGGGTTTAGAGCTTTCGTTCAGCGCGGTCTTTGTTAGCAAGAAACTACGTTGCTATGTGGCTGCGTATTCTACGTCTAATGACTCAGTCAGATTGGTGAAACGTAACCATAAAAGGTAACAGACGTTGAAACAAATTTTTATGTTACATTTCACCGATTTAGTCAGTACCCGGCAATAGCGAGAGCGAAGTTAAAATTGTTGTAGATACAAATAGTTGAAACGTAACATGAAATATGTATAACACACACCCATATAATACTCTCCGTCAGCGCCTCAGTCCTCCAATCCCTGGGGAGAAAGTATATTACGTCGAGTATAACACTTGAATGTCACAATGCTCTAGAACGTGTAGCGGTATCTTATCGCAACACAGTGACACTGCAATGGATTAAAGGACACAGTGGATCTCTGGGTAACGACGCAGCTGACGAACTGGCCAGAAGTGCATCTAGCGCGTCAGTCTGTGGACCCGAACCCATCGTGCCCATCCCCTTCAACCAGCTACGAAGATGGTTACAGGAGTACACCCACACACAAGCGGAGAGCTGTTGGACCTCGACAACAGGCTGTAGGCAGTCCAATAATGCCATGCCATCCTTGGATGGCAAGTTAACCAGATGCTTATTACGTCTGGACAGGAACGGCCTTCGCCTGGTGACGGGGACCATCACGGGACACTGCTCGCTAAACAAACACTTTCACACAAAAGGCATAATGGACAGTCCTCTGTGCAGGGCCTGCATGGAGGCTGAGGAAACCGTAGCGCATGTGCTCTTTGAATGCACAGGCGTCACCCAGATTAGGTCACAAACCCTCGGGGTACCCAGATCCTACACAGATGCTCTCAACAGACCAGGAGACATCATCAACTTCTGGAGGGAGATGGGCTGGTTGGAATAAACACCGACGGCCGCCATGGCCCACGCACAATGGTCCACCTGAAGGACTAAGTGCGGAAACCAAAATCCTAAAGAAGAAGAAGAAGAATGTATAACACACGTTGAAACCAATTCACCCAGTTGATGTGTAGCATTGCCTAAATTGGGAAGGCTAATTTGTGTTACATTTCAAGTTACGTTTCACCAATTTAATCTGCAACCGGCAATAAAAAGGTCCAAGTTAAAATTGTAACTGGCCAAACGAGAGGTGCGGTGTGACTGAAAACTGAAACAAATGTCTAGCCGGCTATAAACGAACTCGGACACAACGTCAACAGGATGTACCAGCGAGCAATACCTAAACCCGTGGTGTCTGGTTCGTCACCCGCCCCGCTTATCGTCCCGCTGCCGCTGTCACTATGTTCGAACCCTTAGATCCTAGGTCTTGAAATAATTCAAACTTTTTAAAAATACCAGAGAAATCCGAAACTAACTACAACAATAATTCGTCTGTAACAGTCCGTTTCGCGTTCCCATTTAAAACTTCAGACAATAATACGTAATTACGTTCGACCGAAAGACCTCCTCTTACAATTTCTTTCGATTCACCTTTAAAAAGTATTGTCAAGCAAACTGAATATAACATTTCACTGTACTTAACTGACTTAAAGGGATTTAGATACTTGAGATGGTTGAGTCACAGCCTGACTTAAGTAGTTATCGTCCTGTATGAGCGACTAATGCAATGCGATGCGATGTAGGAGGATTAATATTTTATCAGAATGGGTAGGGGCATGACTGGCTAGGTCCTAGTAAAGGTTGGATCAGTCTAGTTCTTCTGGCAGCTATGGATGTCACAAGAGGCTATTTCAAGAGAATGGTACGCAAACAAGGGCACGTGTACCTAAATGTGTACCAAGTTATCATTATGATTTTGGACGGAGGTAAGCCCCGGCCCAAAAACATTATAATAGCTTAAAGCCTAGCTTTGCTTGATATTATGATTTAACAGTCTTCTATTAGGTGGTCCGCCTCTTCTTGAAATTAATAAATGAGAATCTGTGACTACAAACCTGCAAAGTTGCACTTTGTAATAGAAAACTGGCACGACTAAAGGCTCCGGCAAACAAGCGTGACACGACAGCGCGACACAAAGGCACCGCTCGTCGCGCGGCACGAGGTCCCTTTGTGTCGCGCTGTCGCGTCGCGGCAGTGTGCGACCCAATTGCACCGCCAATCACTAAACACGTTAAGCGCTAAACGAGTTTTTAACATCATTCTGTCTCTGTCATCTTCAAACATTTGACAGAAACAGAATTATGTTTTAAACTCGTTTAGCGCTAAATGCGTTTACTAATTAGCGGTGCAAGTGGGTCTAAGTAAAAATAGGTATAAGCCAGACAACAAGCTGGTATCGGAGTCAATTGCCCAAAGTTAGCTGTAAAGTTTCGTAATGTCATACAAAACTGTACAGTAAATAAATAAAAATATAATAAATAATGGTAAATTTCGTTTCCTTCCGTCACATAGCCTCGCATCGCATCATCGCTCGCACAGGACAGTGGACGGACGAACACGCTCCGTTGATGCCGCGAGGTGCAGTTGGTAGTACAAATAAAAGCTTGTTACCTCCACTAACGTAGCAGGCATTCGTTTCAATTTCTTTGTTCTGCGATCTTTAATCCCTAATTGGACGGGAGCAGCGGTATTATGTTGTGTAGGGTTGCATTAAAACTAGGGATTGTTGTATCAGTTACGATTTGTTTGAAGATATTTATGGAACTATGATTTTGAACCTTATATTGCAATCTACTAGCTTCTGCCAGCTACTTCGTCCGCGTGAAATTTCTGGTTCCTCTGCCCACCCCGTCGCATCGCATGCCCGCGCTATTACTTCGTTTTCGCTTAGCGTTCTTTCTGTTTTTTTTTCTTTTTGCTCTGCTCCTCAGAGTCCTTGCGTGATGTGAAATAATAGCCTATAGCCTTCCTCAAGAATTTTTATGATTTTTTTTGTGTTTTGTGGTAGGTCTGAGAATAGGTCGTAAAATATATGACATACCCCTGAGGGTGACACTACTTTTTTTTTTTGTTATGGCTGCTCGTAGTTGTGACCTCTGAGGTCCTGGCAACTTAACCGAACTATCCTGTGGGTACCTTAAGATTTGACTCGAAAAGCCTCCAGCCAGGAGCGAAATTAAATACTAAAATTATATTTAAATGACCGCACGCTAAGGGCACCCCCTGTGGGGCACGGACCTCGGCTTAGGGCGTCACTGAGAGAGGGCAGCAAGGTGGGACAGGCTGGATCGAAAGTTTAGAGTATTATTATTAAACGGGGGAATTTAAGGCTACAGGCTCAGCTACGACGCGGGCTGGGGCCTCATCGGACAAAGGTCGGGGGGGTCGTCGTGTGGGACGATGGCGAGGTCGGAACGATGGCGGTCTGTGTTAGTGCACTGTACTGGTGGCCCTACTGCTCTCCTGGAGGAGGGTTATGGGGTCATCGGGGTCGACTAGGACATGCCTCGGACGGTGGGTATGACTGATATGGGAGGGGGTATAACAGGCGGCCGCGACAACCAGAGGGTTGCGGTGAGTGGCGGCTGAATCGAAGAAACACTTGGATAGGCGTTTCATGAATTGATTGATGGTCGGGATTTTGAGATCTAAGTGGGGGTGATAAGGCGGGGCGCAGCTAGTATATATATAAAAATCTCGTGTCACGGTGCATCTCATAACACAACGTTTATGGTCGCACTCCTCCGAAACGGCTCGACCGATTATTATGTTTTTTTTTATGTATACTTGGTAGGTATGAGAATAGGTCGTAAGGTATATTTCACACCGCTCCCACGGGATCGAGACTGTAGCGGTATCTACAACGCCACATGCGAGCTACGCGTCAGACTGACGTCACGCAAAATCCTGCATCGCGCAAGCAGAGTTTACCACGCAACTAGCATACGAGTATATACAACGTCCCGACATCAATCGTCGGGCAGTTGCCCACCAGATCCAACACCTGTCTGGTCGGAGGATTCTCCCTTTTCCATAGAGTATGAGTGAGCTTTACACCCTGTTCCTCATACCTCTATAAGACATATGCGGGTGAAACCGCGGGGCGCAGCTAGTAATATTATATTAAGTATAGAATATCTATACTAATATTATAAAGGGGTAAAGTTCGTAAGTCTGGATGTTGGTATTAATCTCTTGAAGTACTGATACAATTTCGAAAAAAGCTTTCACTGGCTGAAAGCTACACTACTGCCGAGTGCCTTATAGAATATTTTATAGTATAGTTAACTACCACGCAGGCGAAGTCGCGGGCAGAAGCAAGTACATACATAAGCTCACGCTTTTTCTTCTTGGGGACAGGCATAAACTAATACACAACAGCATAATATACTACTATCTTTTCATTCTTCAATCAAAGCAATTTTTTGTTTAATTATACTACCTGCCCGGCGCGACTTTGTTTGCGTAGTGTCCTACTGCTACCCTACCCCTAAACCTTCGCGGGCATATGCAGAAAAACTGACCAAAGTTTCATCAAAATCGGTCCAGCCCTTTCGGTGTCGTTGACGACACAAATAAACAAATATAAATTTTATTTATCCACATTTTCGTTATAATTCCCATCTCCTAATATCACCACACTCCGCTACCAGCCCCTAAGTTTTTTATAACATAGACCCAAACTCCCGCACTTTCGCAGAATAGGTTTATGGCCGTTTTTAGGGTTCCGTACCCAAAGGGTAAAAACGGAACCCAATTATTAAGACTTCGCTGTCTGTCCGTCCGTCTGTCCGTCCGTCTGTCTGTCACGAGGCTGTATCTCAAGAACCGCGATAACTAGACAGTTGAAATTTTCACAAATTATGTATTTCTGTTGCCGCTATAACAACAAAATAAAATAAATATTTAAGGGGGCTCCCATACATCAAACGCGATTTTTTTGCCCTTTTTTGCTCGTTATCAATAATGGCAACAGGTAGGCACTTGAAATATTCACAAAATACTCAGTTGCATTTTTACTTTAATAATAAATAATAAAATTAAAATAAAATAAATATTTAAGGGGGCTCCTATACAAAAAACGCCGTTTTTGCCTATTTTCGCTCGATATCAATAAATGGTAACAGGTAAGTACCTAATTTGTGTACCTACTGTTGTTTACCTAGTCAATGGTAAGTACGGAACCCTTCGTGCGCGAGTCCGACTCGCACTTGGCCGGTTTTTGTAATTAATATTATTATAGTTAATGGATTAAAAAAATATAATAATTAAATAAATAGTCGCGCGTTATGTCACGTTTTTGAACTTACAAACAAAAAATAAAACAGAGTATCTAATTGTTTTACTTCACAATTTGCAACCGGCAAACGTTCGTGCTATCCAACTATTTATCGTCGCTTTATTAAATAAATAAACGGGTTTAGAATTGATTTAATTAATTTCAATCGGATCCCCTGTCAGTGGAACGGTCATCGAAGCACGCAAGTGGTATTATAACGGCTTAAAAGCCTTTTAATCTTCATGATAGGTATTAATTAGTTAATCAACTTGTAGAAACAAATCCGGGATGAAATATTGTCCGTTGTTAAACAGTGTAGTGGTTTGAGCATGCGATGTTGTGGTGTACATTTTGATGCGAAATTACTTTTAGTTTTCAATTCATATGTACTTTCTAAGTTTATCTTGGACATCATTGACCTCAGTAGATAAAAAACATCGTGAGGAAACCTGGACTTATCTAAACTAATACTATAAAGATTTATCTTTATAATATTAGTTTAAATAAGACAAAAAAAAAACTTTCAGGATTTGATTTTTTTTATGTTTGTGTTTGTTTGTAACTCTTTCACGCTATAACGTCTAAACGGATTTGTATGAAATTTGGCGCAAGGGCAGACCATGATCTGGATTAGGACAAAGAATACTTTTTATCCCGATATTCCTACGTCATCAAGACTTATGCGGGTGAAAACGCGGGGCGCAGGGAAAAGTAAATATAAGTCTGAAATCGCTAACCCGTCTTGATCAAACGTGGTGATCAATGCTCGTGCCTTCTCAGTATGAGAAGAGGCCTTTGCCCTGCAGTGGGACAGTAATAGGCTGGTATAATTATAGTGTGAGTACCTTATAGGTTAATGGACTTAAGTTTTATTATAATGTTATCAGATGACGAGATGTTTTGTGTTTCTGCCGACTGCCAAGAACAAGAAGGTTACATCCTAAAGAAGCCTCTATTAATGATTGATGATGATTTATGATGATGAATGGTTGATGATGATTGATTGATTGAATCAAAATCAAATATCAATCACACAGAATGATTCTTTCTAGCTCTCTCCGTCATCAACCTTGTCATGCCTGTCATGTTCGTGAACGGGCGCCGCGCCATCAGTAGGGACTGGTCATCGCTTAGCTGCCACGGCTTATTTTAATTTAATTTAATATTTGAATTGTTTTTGTATTTTTATTACGGACGCTTTTAACGCTATGCATCGTTCTCACATGCATAATTTGAACATGAATGATGTAACCTATTTTGATTTAACAGATTGTCCGTGGAGTTTCTTGCCCGTTCTTCTCCATAGGTACCTACTGCGCTTTGGAATGGGCAACTAGCTTCATCTTTCTGACTGACCGACCCCTTGACAATTCAAAAGTGCCTGTAATTAGTTTATTTGAAATAAATGCTTTGAGTTTGAGTTTGATGTCTTGCACCTTCCCTTTTTACCCGACTACGGTAAAGCCAAAAGGAAGGGTTAAGATTTTATTAATTTATCAATTCGCGCGAAAGTTATGCTATACTTTCTTTAATTTACAATGAACGTCAAAAGCGATTTCATAGTCAGTTACAAGTTTCTTAGCTTCAATACAACTCAAGTCAATCTGCCTAGCCTTTTCCCAACTATGTTGGGATCAGATTCCAGGCTTACCGGATGCAGCTGAATACCAGTATTCTACATGGAGCGACTGCCTATCTGACCTCCACAACCCAATTAAAGGGTAAGACGATACCCCGTGGTAATATTGTAAGACTTTTGGGCTTCTGACGACCCGTAACGACTGTCAAAGATCTACGAATGACAGCCGGGACCAAGGGCTTATCGTGCTTTCCGAGGCACGGACCCGTACAGCTATTATTGTTTAGCCACCATAATCATAATCATTTATTTGTCAGAATATGGTACATTATAATGGTCTTAAGATTAGTCAGTGATATCATCACATTCTGCCAAGTGTGACATGCAAATATTAGGAACATACATTTATTACACGATAGAGATTCACGTGCTTCAATACAAGCTTCAATACAACTGCACACATTAATTAAACACAACGGCATTTTATTTTATTTCTTTTTATTTATTAAGGGATAATAAACCACTACAACATATATAATACATAAGGTTAACAAAACTTTAAGTAGTAATGTTGTAGTCCACTGCATTATCCGCAGATAAGACTTATTTAAAGATCAGTGGTTGCCACTAGACGAGCATTACCAAAATTAACAAATATTTTGAAATAAATAAATAAGTTACTATAAAGCTAGCTATAGCTACTAAACCAAATCAGATAAGAAACAATTTAATTTACTTAAATTATGCAATAAATAAAAAAATGTAAGATTACAATTAGGATAAAAAAATATATAATATTAGATTTAAATTAATTTTTCAAGCATGCAAATATATCAATATCAATGAATTTTGAATTATAGGATTCCAACATTCTATGAATAGGGCAGCGTAAGCCAGAGTTCGTACGACAAGAATTTAGCGCGAACAGAGTACGTGTACGAACCTGACGCACATGAACTGATGTGTTGTACTTACAAGAAGTAACAATTACACCACCTTAATAACAAATGTGCCAGCAGAACTGTTAAATCAATCATCTAGCCATATCCTTAGCGTCATAAACACCGTATATCCAACTAGCCGTTTCTAGTTTACATTATACCTGCATGGCTGCATGTAAAACATAATGTATGTACACTAGTAGCAAGGGAACACAGAGTAGGAAGAAATGGAATGTTAAGTGCGCGTTAACGGTGGTTAACTACTTGGAAAGTCAAAGCAACAACCGAAAGTAACCTTGTGTTCTTGTAAAATGTATGTAGGATACTTTCTATTTGGGGATGTAACAGTGTGTTGTGTATTTGGGTATGTTGTCTATTTGGGGTAAGTAGAACTTATAACAGAAGCAGTCATCAGCCTGCGATAGGTAGTCTTTATTAATCCATAGTCGATGAATGGCTAGTCTTTTACATATCTTTACTGAAAGAAGACAATGAAATTATAGCACGACTTCAATCTTTCAAAGAAGGACACTACACTTTCTGCATTACTCGAAACATGGATTAATAATAATACCAGCCTGTTACTGTCCCACTGATGGGCAAAAGCCTCTTTTTATGCAGAGAATGGCTTAACCACGTCTGCTCAAGAAAAACAACGGGAGACTCATCAGCCTGCGATAGGTTGTCTTTATTAATCCATAGTCGATGAATGGCTAGTCTTTTACATATCTTTACTGAAAGAACACAATGATATTATAGCACGACTTCAATCGTTCAAAGAACGACACTTTGTACTTTCTACATTAATCGAAACGGGGATTAATAATAATACCTGCTTATTACTGTCCCACTGCAGGGCAAACGCCTCTTCTCTACAGAGAATGGCTTGAGAGCAGCAGAAAAATATTGGAGACAAACAAAACGACACATGGAATATTTTGTAGCAAATTCAAACACTCCATTCATACATACATCTCGGATAGAGACGGTTCGTTAGTATTTCCGTAAGTTAAGCCCCGGCTACGTCTTGTGGTCCACGAGGGAACTAGATTTGAGGACATATTACAACCGCCATTGTCAATTATTGCTTAGCTTGGTAGATTTTGGTTATAATAATTGTATTGTTGAGTAGATGGTGGTAGTTGCGTGCATCTTTGTTCAGTGGCTATAATGGTAAGGTGTCTTTAAGGGTAGTTTTATATTGATGTTAATGTCTTGTTTAACTAACCCCGGATAAGCTAGAGTTAACTTATCTGGTTATCGAAACCTACCGGGTAATTTAGAAGGAGGTACAAATTATGTGTAGCAAGGCTTATTAATGTCTTGAAAAACACATAAAAATCCACCTTGTAATTACAAAAGTTATGTAACGGACATAGACACGTCAGCATATTGAATAACAAAACTATGCAGCTTAATGCAGTACAATATTACACCCGTATTACATGAAGCTATAATAATTACGTAGTTGCCATGAGCAAGCACTTTGCAGTACAAAGACGATGTGTATTTAACGGGTACTATATTGTTACGTAGTTAGCTAACACTAGTACAGGCAGTGTTTATTATTAACACAAGAAAATACGTAAAAATTTGCATAATATCACGCGTGGATTCCTTGATGTTGTAGGCAGAGGTGGAAAGTCACCTACGCCCATTTATATTTTTTCGTCTCATCAACCCATGTAATAGGGGGTGAGCCTAATGCCATTAACTAAAAAAAATATGATCATTTATTTATTAATTTAATCATGTTTGCACACACATATAAACAGACAGGAAGAAAGGAACAGAAAAGTACGTACAAAAATGATGCTTATTTCTAAAGAAATCTCTTCCAGCATACCTGCGATAGGAGAGTATATAAAAAGAGATGTAGACAACGTGTAGAAGAGTAGAGAGGATTATTAAAATGTCATCAGGAACTTTGAAAAAAGTATGGCCCATCATCATTTACATAGCCATTTTCCTAGAAAAGTTGGGGTCGCCTTCCAGTCTTACCAAATGCGGCCGAATATCGATGTTCTACAGACCAACTGCTATCTGACCTTAACAACCAAATAACTAGGCCATACAGATACACTCAGTTAAGGTGAATCCTCAGCTGCAGCTCGCCAAATTCAAATTTTCTTTGGTTTTTTCAAATTGCGATTCGCGACTGTAGGAATGATATATTTATTGAATAATAATCATCAATTTCATATCAATCGTCAAACTTGGGAAATTTATTCCAGCTAAAAAATTTCATATGAAATATTCTGAAATATTCTTAGGTGGAACAAATTTCGCAAGTTTGACGATTGATATGAAATTTATGTTTATTATTTAATAAATATATCATTCCTACTGTCGCAAATCGCATTTTGATCAACATACAACTTAAACCAGTGCTGCAATTTGCAAAAACCAAAGAAAATTTGAATTTGGCAAGCTGCAGCTGATGATTCACCTTAAGTTCAATTGCCAGAGTATCTCACTCCCGTAACGTCTGACATAGATATATTTTGTGCGACAATTGTGAGAGCCTTCGTTGTAGGAGATAGTTTAATACTACGTAACCAAGTTGTTTTAAAAAAATGCTGTAATGAATGAACTGTTCTCTCTTCTGTTTTTAACAAGCTGCTTATTATCAGACAACCAGTTGCAGTACGAGTATGTTAAACTTACTAAGCTGGGGAACGCGCTACAAATACGAGAGAAAATGATTATCAAGAACAGAGCAAAATTACGTATATCTTCAGTACCTCTACGTGAGCTTATGTGCTAGTACATCATTGTGTAAACATTCTAAACAATCTTTAAATCATATATATATGTTTTATTCATCTTCTTTTCATCCGAAAGATGAAAGACTGGACATATGCATGCACCAAGCGTCGCCACACCGTCCGGTTCTGTGGTTCCGTGAACTTCACCAGGTCATCGGTCAACCTCGTGGGAACTTACCCACATCCAGAATCTTTAGTCCCTATCGACCCTCAATTCTGCGACAGCAGAAACCTCTATTTTAACGGGTACGTCTAATAATACCAGCCAATTACTGTCCCACTGCAGGGCAAAGGTCTCATCTTATGCAGACAACTTGCTCAAGACAGGCGATTTCAGACTTACATTAACTAACGGATACAATATACAGTGACATTTAAAAAGCTCCATATATTTAACAATAAACCTACATTGTCTGGCCCTAGGCAGACATAGATCACGACTTCACGACTGCTAACATTCCACCGTGGTTTTCAAGTTTAACGCCAGCTGATCGGTCGTAGACCTCAGCGTAGCCGCAACCCTAAATAACATAGGGCACTAAATCACTATGTTTTATGTACAAACTTTACGCATAAAAGACACTTTATCAAGCTGAACTTTACTCAATAACTTGACATCAATATGGTGTTTAAAATGTTCGGAGGCCATATTTTTAGTTAGTATCCAAAAGTTACTTAAGTACCTACGTAATTTTATGAGACCTTTAGGGTCTAGATAAGTGGCAATCGCTTTCAAAGTATTTCGTACAACGAGTTTCACTAGAATTGACATAAGCTTTTAGGGAGCCTAAGTCAAATTCAAATTCAAATCAGTCCCATTCATTCCTGACTGTTACCATCATCGTTATAGCTGACGAAATGTCACTTTTTCTAGGCTCTTTAATTCGTATTTAAGATGTTCGTTGCTTATAAATAAATTAAATAAAATGCTTTAATTCGGACCTTGATCCATATAATGTTAGTAATACACCACCGCCATTATGGTTGGCGTCCAGGCAAAAGCAACTTTACTTGTGTTGGCAATTCATGTTTTTACCCCGTAAGCTTCAGTCACGATGTGTCTGTAGCCAGCCACAAGCACAAAAGAACCTGAATAAATAATAAAATGTTGCCAAAATACAGCCGCTACTTTTGTTATATTCACAATACCTACTCGAAAGGGACAAAACTGGCCAAGTGCGTGTCGGACCACGCACAATGAAGGGTTCCGTAGTTGGGATGAAATTATCCCAAGAAAAAACTCAACATTGTAGTTGAAAAACATGTTCTCCCATACGTTCCAACTGCAAATGTAAGTTGGTCGACTATTACTCGTAAACTTGTAAAGCCTACTTAGCTGTGATAGTTTTGTTTTAATTTCGTTATATACAACATTATTTTTAGTATATGAGAAACCTGAATATAGTTTCTTCAGAATAAGTAACTGAATCGATTCCAATAATTTTTAAATCATGTTATATTTTGTCGCAAAAATATTTAAAAAATGTTAAAAGTTGGACACCGAGCAACACTAAGTACCTATCCGCAATCATATGCGCACAACACAGGTCACGGCAGGTCATAGCGGCACTAGGCGCGGGCGCACAGCGGGGCGGGGGTAAAACAACCCCTTCAGTCGCCCGGACGCTACAGGTTGACGCGCACGTGTCACGCTCCCTTTCAGTTACAATACGCCTTCGCGATTGCGCGGCCGCCTCGGGCCTTACAGTTGTCTTTCGGTTGATCGTGTACCGTGTACCTGTCGTATGTAAAAAGTATCGTGTAACCATGTCTTTCTCATACACAAACGTCCAGTACACAGAAATGGTACGTACACTAGCGGTCTGTGGTGATAACGTATACCTGGCAGTGCGGCGGTACGAGGAGCAATTCGGCATCAGAGTATTGTGAAACACAATGCTTTCCGCCACGCAAAAATCTAGGGACTACGGTACCTTTCGGCCTCCGACAGCAGTCGATAGAGGAGTGAGTCGAATTCCTACCACAGTCCAAGACGGAATTTTGGACTAGGTACATGGCCAACAAACCTACAGCCTGTTGTGTTAAGTTATGCGATATTTAACAGTTTTATCCACTTTGAACTTTAAGTGTTTGGCATAAGGTGCAACAAATCGCATTGACGACATTTTATCACTTACGGCTGCATTTACGAATAAAGTACATAATAATATCTACCTACACTAGACCATTACGACAGTCCAAAGCCTGCAAGTGTGATGGAAAATGTTATTACCGGATAATTACAATCCAATCGCCGTACGGTTAGGTACCTACTGCCAAATTATTATCAATGAGCGCGAGACGACGCGGGAGGCGCGTGCGGTGCGTTGGCGCCGCGCGGTGACCATGTTTTTATACGGACAACCAGGTAATAAAACAAGCTTATAACTTTGCGATTTTTCATGATACAGTTTTGAAATTTTGTAAATAGATTCTTTACATAAAAATACTAGACACATGTTTCGGGTTTCGCATATACTAAAACTAATATTGTATACTACTGCCGTGAATTTTTTCACATACCCAAAAGCAACCATTAAGCTGGCAGGGGGGAGGGGACGCTTGACTCTAACAAAAATTTGCAATTTAAAGCTTAATTTTACGCAAACGGATAATGCTTTTCACAGACCCGTAGTACTAAGAGTCTCTGAGCTAAGCTGCGAACGGACGGACAGATGGACATGGTGAAACTATAAGGGTTCCTTGTTGACTACGGAAGCCCTAAAAAGGGGTCTTGAATAAACTTAAGATCGTACTTTGTTTTCTCCATGAAGACGATTATAATTAGCATATTGCGTATATTACATAATTTTAAAGTATAACAGTATCAAAATTTCATTCAAATGACACATGATATTTTCAATAATTATTAACACATATATCAAAAAAGTTCCCAAATTAAGAATAATATTCAACCACATTGGACCATCGCGGTAAACCGGACCTAATAATTTAATCTCTCTGCTAAACCAACCTCGATGCCATTTAGTTCCAAACAGGATCAAAATGAATCATGCATTGAAAAATGCCAACAGCCAAAAATCACAGTACTTCGAAATGGATTTGTTTCGAAATTGAAATGTGTGCATCACCAATCCGGTTAGGTACCCACTAGTATTTAATTCTGTAGACAAATATGCAACTGAGTCCAATTTTATTGGTTTAACTTCTATTGAACACGGTTTTTGTGTTTTGTTTTTGCTACTTGCAACCTTGGTCCCATAAAATGTTTAAGATTACAGATAGTGTGTTTTAGCAAGGACCTTTTTATGACAAAGTGGTATTTAAAAAAATTGAGCCGTCGCGGGACGCCTGGCAGATGTGAAACATCAAAACTATTTTGTATAGAAAATATAGCGTGCCGACGCGTCGACACGCTAGTAATCGGTTTTACCCGCGGCTATAGATGTTTCACATCTAAATTAAAAGGTATAAAGTACCTCAGCAGTTAGAACAGAGGTTTTGGAGTGCAACCGCGTACCGGAAGATGTAGCGTTTGAAGGCCTCCCACATGGCGGATCGATGACCTTGTGAAGGCCGCAGGAATTCGGGATGCAGATTTGTAGACCTTTTTCTATTTTGTTGAGTATCTTTTACTTGTTGACAGGCCTACACTGTGCTCCCATACCAATTTATACTATAATTTGAAAATATTGTAAAAGCCACTTTTTTTTTAAAAGAGTAACTGTGGAGTTTCTTTCCGGCTCTTCTCCATAGGAAACGACCAATTGGAACCGTGCACCTAGCTTCTGGCGTTTCATAAGTGCCCATGTAGGTTTATGTGAAATAGAATATTTAGATTTGTTGTTTTTATTTTATTTTGCGAGAAGTACAGAAACTGCCGAAGTGGCGGTGCCCAGCAGTGAAAGTCTTTCGGCTGAAATCATAATGATGATGATGACCAAGGCAGTAACGCTACATTGGTTATTTTGGCTTGAAATATATAACCCTGCCTTTCGCGGATATATACTCCCCCAAGTTTTTCTATATTACAGCCATCTAACAAGAAACTACCATCAACTATTATATCACCCGGGGGAATAGGTACACTTACCTCCCACAAAACTGGAACAATCAAAATAAATCCTAATAGAGCCAATCACTTCTCCAATCGTATGAATAAAGGAACATACGAGATTCTCGGGATCGCAAGTAATCGGACATTAATAAGTCGTCTTGTGCTTGTAAAGCGGAACTTAGGTCCCACGGTAGTCATATTGAACGTTGGTTGGGTGAAAGAAGACAGAAATGCTTCCAGAAGGTTTATCCGTAACTTCATAATTAAGAAGATTCCAAGCACACAATGAGGACTGAACTTTAAATACTGTTGCAGTGAGTGCACTTTTCTACTGAAGCGTTCCTCTCTCCTTTTCCCTCTGTCACCTTCGTTCTCTGAAGTTCTTATCTGGTCTGTGAAGACAATGTACAGCTGTTTCTCCACAACCATGCAACAAGACATTGTTTATACAATTCTTTTAACATAGAGTATTGACGAAATGGAATGCCACATAGGGGTAGGGCGTCATTGAACAGCAAACACTACTCTTGTAGCGGCATCTACAACGCCACATGCGAGCTACGCGTCACACTGACGTCACGCAAAATGAATCCTGCATCGCGCAAGCAGAGTTTACCACGCAGCTAGCATATAATTATACAACACCCCGACACCCGTCTGGTCGGAGGATCCTCCCTTTTCTATTGAGGTATGAGTGAACTTAACACCCTGTTCCTCATACCTCTATACTCTTGTTCTCCAGATGGCTTTCATCGAATAAATTTCAGGATTGTTGGAACGTATCACACACCACCACACCGCGGCACCAGCCGTTGTTCTTCATTAAACGTTGATATGTGTAGGTCTTCTGTGCTTCTCTACGCTCTGGCTAACATACTAACGGCTAATGTCCTCAGTGGGGCAGATACAGTGTGACGTAATCGATGTAGCCGTCGCTGTAAAGCCGATTGCAGAATAGGTTGACCTCTAGAGTCTACATCTATATATTTGGGTACTGGGATGGGATGGCCTCTCCATCAATACGTAATCGTCTTGCCAATACAGAGGACTGAATGGGATATTATGGTCAGGTGTCTCACGTAGAAAATTGTAATTATAGTAAGGATGATAGTGAGATTGACTATATATGATAAATGATTTTATTTCTGTAAGTAGGTTTGTACAAACACTTTTACACGTCAATCATATTTTTTTAAACTAGATAAGGTCGGCGTTTCCTATCTGACTACTCTGAAAAGAAAGGCCGAAACAAACTCAGAGCTCCCAGTCTCTTTCAAAGTCCAGACATAATCTTGGCCAGTTCATGTGAAGACCATGTAGATTAGTGCCTAAAATGGTCTTTTGGGGAGAGAACCACACAGATTAAGTAAACCTATCCAGTCAGTGCACGCATTTGTCAGTAACCGTGCAGCTCAACTCAGAACATAAGGAGCTCAACGATTCGGCGAACAATACCAAAGAAAGGACATTTGGGTAGGCCGCATAAACTACTTAAACTGCCAGACCATGATTAAAACTGAAAGTATGACCCATATAGTCCTCACATGCACAATAATTAAAATAATATAGTAATTCTTACAGTATATTTTTTTTATTGTCATTGGTATAGGTACTTTAATAACTTTACTGTATCGACTGCCACGTCGGTGTAGTGACCGCAAGCACTACTGCTGAGCATGAGGTCCTGGGTTCGATTCCCAGGTCGGTCATAGTGTTATTGAGTTTTTCTATCTGGAATTTCTCAGCAGCAGCTTGGTGTCTGGATTTGTCCCCGTTTCATGGCAAGAGGCTCACCCCCTATCATGGGACTTAAAACATAAATATGTATGTATGTGTTTTATAAGTTTATAACCTATTTACGTACTTGTATACCTATTTTATTTATAATAAATTATGTTATCTTTTTAATATTTTTTTATTATTATTAACGCCTGTTAAACAGAGCTCCTGCCACCTTATCTCTACACCACCTTTGGTTGACTGGTAGATAATGCATTAAGTCCGCCTTTGTAAGTACCTTATTATGTACGAGAAGTTTAAATAAATAAATAACTAGCGAAATATGGGTGTAGGCACACCTCTGCCTAATCCTTCGGGAAAACAAGGCGTGATGTTATGTTACAACTGTATAGTTCTGTGCAATAGCTGCGCGGGCAAAATATATGGAACAGCAATTTTTTTTATATCCGACGAATTATTTTAACGCAGGGGGTTCAGAATCAAGTACTGAATCCATGGTAACAGGTTACGTGTCGATGTTGCTGCCACCCTGTAAGTAATTTCAATATTAATGTATTATACTTACAAATAGACTTTCCGGAATAAATTCTCTAAGTGGTGGTGAAAACCGCATGAAAGCCGTTGGGTACTTTAAAAGAACAAAACGGTCACACAGACGGAGACGAGAAGCGACTTTAATTAATAATGTGTATAGATGTAAGTGACATTTGGATTCAATTCAATGCAGCCCGGCTAGCAATGGCACTTCACTTAAGAACTGCAAAGTAATTGCGTAACACACTAGCAGTAGGAATGGCTTTCATTTTGACAGTTCAACAACATTCATTGCGTTATTTACGTTGTTGAACCGGCAATTTTTTCAAACATGTTAAGCAATGGATTAGCAACAGGCTTCAAAATGATTCAGATTGTGATAGATAGTGTGTAATTGCGTAAATTATGGTGCTGAACCCAAGTTACTACACCACGCTCAAAATCCGTGCTATCGTTCGTCCGATTCGATGCCAGTTTATCACGGCTCACAAGCGCGAGTTTATCCACAATTCATAAAAATGTTACTTACGTAATTATTTGCTTTGCTCTCGTTTTTAATTTTGTGAGCGTATTTGCTGTACATATTATTTTAACCTACTTTCCATGATTTCTGGTGGATTTTACATAAAGAATATGAGATGAAAAGGATACACATCAAGATGTATCTTTTCATCTCATCTGACTTTGTACAATATGACGTTCAATTTTACAAATGGAATACCTACATATTTCAGAGTGTATATTATCTCGAATAACATAAAATCTTGGTGAATCTTGCGACAGTCAAAAATACCCATCCTTGAAATGACACGAACATCTCGAAACAAAAAGTACGCAAGTAATGTCAAGAAACGAAATTGCGAGCTAACCTAACCAAAGAAGTATCGTCTAATAAAGTGCCTAATTAATAATGATGTTCTCTTTACCAGTACCTAAGTTAATTAAGATGAAGTGTCTCCCTTGTCGTCAGTAAATATAGCTCGCGAAGCATAAAACTCGTGCGATATATGGCACACAGATTTACAATTTAGCTCCGCCGAACTAATTGGATGCAGGTAACAATGTTTGCCCCCGTAAGCCCCGCTTACTCCGTCCGTACGCCTGCTCTCCTGAATTATTTTATTGCTTCATATGCATCAAAAAATTGACTCGGCGCGATGACATCGTCGCAATGTTTTGGTATTTTTTTTTAAATTGTATGCCTTGTTAATTGCTGCGAAAGTTTATTGGCTGCCGGGTTTTTTGAACGACAAATATTTTAGGAACGTAAAATGGCTTTTATTTTACAGCCTAAGTTTGACAAACACTTTTCATAGGGCATTTTTTGGAGTCTTGCATTTTTAGATCACGCTTGCGAGCTTGGATAAAGTTACGTTACAAAGTAACCCACGTGCTCGGCTGATACACCTGCGAAGCAAACCCGTATTGATAATTTGAGCAAAATCGCGAGCTTAAAAACCTCCATGGTTTAAATTAAAACTATACGCGCTTTAAACGCCTGAACGAACTCTATCGCAACACGTCCACGAGACACTCAATAACGCATCGTATTTTCTTTCTTTATTTTCTCTTTTTACAAACAACTCATATTTTATTTAAAAAGACATATATTATTGTTTGCATTACCATCAACCATTCAATCATCTTCTAATATTGAATTGCTAGGACGTCATATTCTTCTATTTTACTACTCTGCAACTAAGAATTAAGTACTTATCTTCAATTATATTGCTATCTCAACTCAAACAAAGACTCTGTGGCACATGATATAAATCCAACTACAGTAATATTAGTACCTCCAAATTGAATTGAAGCCAGGCAGCAAATTATCCAGGCAACTGACAGGCAGATGGATTACCTAGGCCATACATTCCTAACCCACCGCCGTCGAAGTAGAATGCACACCGCACTATGGACACGTTTGATAGCAAAAAGTCCCTTCTAAATTATTTTATATTGATTCAATATTAGTTTTGTAAGCGTCTAAAAGATGGACCGATATCCTGGTGAATGATGATTAGAGATCGAATATTCGGATACATACATATTTACCTAAAGTTGAGATTGGATAATGTGGAATGCGCTTTTGTATTGAAAAAATCTTAACTAAAACTAACACACACCATCCGTCCTTTTACACCCTACATACACATATTTGCATCGGGGGTTAAACATTCATTGTAAATAAATATGCATCGGAATAGTTATGCAATCCAAGAATCCCGGGTTTTTTTTATTAATTTATATTTGATTGAAGTCGCTTCCATACTATACTACTGTGTTCCTGGCAGCCCTGGATTTTTAACAAAAAAAATATATTAAGAAGCCGCTTCAATACTTTCATAGCTAAAAATTAACTTAAGGTAAATATTTACCCGAATATCCGATCTCTAATGATGATTGATGAGAAAATTGCAAGACTGTTGTTGTGGCGATGTTTAGAGGTGACCTACGTCCAGCAGTGGACGTATTTCGGCTGAGATGATGATGTAGACTTGTCTAAAAACGTCTATAGAGTGAACATTTTTACATGAAAATTACCTAATAGTCATAGGTTAATAACCTGAACAAATACGAATAACTCATTTATTTTAGTTGTAAAATTAACATGAACATTTTAATGAAACTTTGATTGTAATATTTCCTTAAAAACTTTGTCCAGCTTCAAAGCTCTCACTGAACCCAGTGCGACGCGACGAGGTAATTTCATTGAGAGATTCGACCGCCGTAGACATCTACACGTTAATAAAGTTAACCCACGGATATACCGGTGTAAACAGGTAAGCTTTTAGTCGCAAAGAAATTAGTTGCAAGCTTATAAAATTGCAGCTTTTTAGAATTTTAAACTAGATTAAGCTATACTATGCATGTTCACAACGTGCTAGCCTTAGTTTTGTCGTTGGCCGTAATAATAATCCCTGTAGCAGTCTTGGCTCTAGTGTTAATTCGGCACGAAGTTGCGTAGGGAGCTCTAATAAGTACAGTGACTATAAAGAAACAAAACACAAAATACAAATTTTCCTTTGTAAGTAGAACTTCTACAACATTCTTCTTGACTGTATTATTTAATCATGTGAAACTTTAAAGAAAAAAAGTTAAGAGTGACGAATATTTCATAATATTTATCACCCAAAGTTGAGCATACATTTATCTCGAGGCACGGTACGGCAAGCTACGAGTCAATTTTAATAAGCAGCACTTGGTAAAAAACATAAATCTTAAAACTTCATTACTCGCTTCGCCCACAAGTTGGTTTTTCTTCCAACAAGGCGTTGATGTTTACGATTTAAAAGGTTTTCGACGTAAAATATTACTGTTGCCGACACTTCAACGCCTCCGCCTAATGGTTAAGATGTCAGGTAAAGGAAATGCTGGCTGTGGGTTCGATGACACGTTCGGAAAGTATGAAAATGAAAAAGTTTCTTTCTTGTTTGAAAGTTTGAAGATACGCGGTATATTGGACATTCCAGGAGTATGTCTACAGAAGTTGTATTCTGTAAGTGAACATTTAGACAGATTTTTCTGCTCGTATTCTAACTGAGTCACGTGTAGGTCGCGTTTTTAGAAAATACTCTTACTACATTTTGGGAATATTCTAATACGCTATTTTTTACTTCTTAGTCATATATTTAAAAGCAATTTTTTATCTTCTAACACACCATATACTAAGTCATTTCCATAGATAAAGCACAAAGTGTACAATAGATAGGCCATTAAGGTTTTCGTTCCGTAAAAAAAAACATAACGCATGTCATTTCCTACACTTCGCTTCACGTCAACTCCGTCTACATCAGTGACATTGACAGTTTAAACTTGTTATAAATTGACGTAAACGTGAATTTTCCTTAGTGGAGGTGAAGAATCAAAGCTGCCAAACTCAAGGTGCAAAACCCACCTTAACACATTCGAGTCAACCAATTATTTATACTGCTAGTGACTGCAGGAGGATCACCGGCATTACTGTAGCGCTAAAGTAAACCCTCGAGGAGGGTTCATTGCGTTAGGTTTAAAACCCTGTTATAAAAAACTATAAAGTGGGTGGGGACATAAAATAATAAAAATCAAGAAAAGTATAATCACAAGCTTTCTGATCCCGAGACAGGGTTGTTCAGCAGAACAATGGCGCAGTGACAATTTCGGTGGTCTGAGTAAAATTAAACAAATCGGTAACGTTTGGATGTGTACGTGTGCGTAATTCGCGTACCTCTACACAAATCGACAACCTTTGCTATGTTTCAAATGTTTGTTTGTGAGGTTTTGTCTAGATAATTTTATAGTCTAAGGTTTTTATATTTTTTTACCTTTAAAATCATTGACAAATTTTGATAATCTAAAAAGCATTCCGTAGAATGACATTTTATAACATCATTAACATTGATTAAATCAGCACGCTACATGCTTATTATCTGTTCGATAAGGACGGCATTTTTTAATGTAATTAAAAGCAGCGCGTGTGTTAAAAATTCGTGGAACCTCCGAAATTCATCCAAACTTGTGACAGACGAAATACCTTATAGGAAGCGTTACTGTGGCCGTTGTCATGGCGACCTGAAACAAGTATGTATCGACGAAGTTCCTTCAGACGGACTTAAAAATTTGTATTGGCCTAAGAGTTAATATATGAGACAATTTTTTATAAACTCTATGCGCGCTTTTATAATTTCTAACGTGGCGTTATTATCATGGACGTCCATGTCCAGGTCACAGCATCACGATAACACAGGGAAGTAAAATTTATGGAAACATATAAAGCCGCTTTTAAATTTCCGTCAACGATATCTTTATAATATCGTGCACGTATTTCCATACATTTTACGGATGTGGATGTGCACGATAATATTATCAGGTTAGAAATTATAAATGCGCACTATAGCTAGTCACACTGATCACCTACCTATTGCTCTCTCAGCCGATACTAGGGTGCGCTTAAACCAAACCGGATTCGGCGAAGTGTCAAGTAAATCCCGAACTCCGAAACCCAATTAATGGGAAATACCGATATCCTAAGGTTATCAGAATGTTCGGGACTTCTGATTACCGGTAACGGCAATAATAGGTATTCGTATGACAACCGAGAGTTACGATGTAACGTGGACGCTGGGGTACTAAGGGATCACGATTCATTCACGAATCGTCTGAGTCGAACTTTTTTTTTGCAGTGAATACTTCTCTAGGCGCACTTTTCGCTCGAATCGGGTATACTCAGCTGCAGTCGGTCGGTGACGCCGAAATCGTGTATACTCGGCGCTGAATCGCATGTACTCGGCTAAGTTTTCACTTCTATTACTTGTACTGTTACGAGTACGTGTTCTGTGCTTCGATCGTGTGGTCATAATAAGCAATCCTTTTTTTTTTACTGTTCGCGAGCTTTGATTATACAGGGTGGCAGGGCCATCCACGTGCAAACTGTCATGGATTCAGAACATGATTCTAGACCCCGTAGCGTTGAAATGTTTGGACGGTTATTAAAAAAAATCTGCAGCTTCATAGAAAAGTGCAATACTTACGCGGTCAAGGTGTACTGAACAGCATTTTTTTTAATAACCAACGAAAAATTTCAACGCAGGGTGATTCAGAATCATGTACTGAATCCATGGTAACAGGTTGCGCGTCGATGTTGCTGCCACCCTGTATATTTATTATCCATAACTAAAATCATCCCTTAGTATCTCTTAGTAAGTAAGTTCTTAATTTTGAGCTAATTAGAAGTTGAAACCGGGGTTCGTGACTAAATAATAACAGCCGCACGGGTTGATCGAAGGTTAAGCTACGCTTGCCGCGGTCAGTTCGTGGATGGGTGACCATCCATTACATATCGGGAACCTCCGTGGCTCGGAAAGCACTTAAAGCCGTTGGTCCCGGCTATCATTCGTATAGATCTCTGACAGTCGTTACGGGTAAGCAGAAGCCCAAAAGACTGACAAACAGTTTTACCTAGGGGTATCGTGTTACCCAGTAACTGGGTTGTGGAGGGCAGTCGCTCCATGTAAAATACTGGTATTCAGCTGCATACGGTTAGACTGGAAGCCGACCATAACAGAGCTGGAAAAAGGCTAGGCAGATTAGAATTTGAGAGCTTACTAGGTAGATACTCTCAACAGGTAACAAATATAGTTTTGCAAACAAATGCGGTTCGTAAATTCATTAAATAAGTTGAAGTACAGTAGGTATGCATACCTAATTCAATTTGTTCAGGCGAAAATAAATTTCTATTGAGCACAGCAAAAAGTTAGTTATGCAAATTTTATCAGTGAGCTGCCTAACTGGGTTGAATAGTGCTTCAAAGTTCTAGCCCTAAATTTTCATGTTTTTATTAGAGCGTCCATTACAGTGTCACCTTATTTTAAATTTATTATCTCGTAAACCTACAGTAATTTTTCGGACCAAGATTTTTTTTTTTAAATCTTTATTTATTTACAGGGTTTTTTCTATAAAGAATATGTCACCCCGATGATTGAATACAATAATTATAAAATTAATATTAAAAAGAAAACTAGCCTACCCGCAACCTTGTACCTATAATAATAATATGATAAAGTGTTCTGGCCTCATCTGACAATGGTGAGGCTAGAACGCTATTATAGAAACCTATATTAAAATCACTGGCAAAAGCTTGACGTCTTTGGACCCCAATACGACTACATTCCGTCAGGATGTGGTGCACATCTTCTAAGACTCCACAGACAGCACAATTGGGTGAATCAACTTTGCGCATCATGAAACCAAAACTATTCAGAGGAACGTGGCCGGATCGGAGTCTCAAAGCCATCACAACTTCTTGCCTATTCATCCTGCCCTCGCTGAACCAAAGCATACGTGGAAGAGATGGCTGAATCGTCCTGTACCAAATGCCCTTAGTTAAAGATCTTTTATCAAAATATTCTGACCAAGATTGAATACATCTGTCTCTAATCAAGGGTAAAAGCTCAGTATGCCATGGAGGACAAGCATAAAATTCGCCATCAGACGCGGCTATATTTGCCAAACGATCAACCATCTCATTACCCTCTAGTCCAACGTGAGAAGGAATCCATTGCAATACAATTGTTATATGTTTGGCAACAAATTCAGTGATGGTTTTTATGATACTATACGCCAGTGGAAGCCCCCTGAAAGGTGAAGTACTCGTACATCTCATCAGATGAAGAAGGGCACTTTTAGAGTCAGTGAAAATTACAAACCGGTCACCGTCCAAAGATTTGACATAAGCCAAAGCTTCAGCGATAGCGATTAACTCCAAGTGCATTATTGAAACCTTTGATGAAATACGGAATTTGAAAAAAGTACCAACTTGCGAATCAAAAATGGCCGAGCCACAGTAATTCTCATGTCTAGAACCGTCGGTATACACACAGTAAAATCCAGAATATTGGGTATTTAGAGACTCACAACATATAGATCTTAAATTACGTTTAAAATAACAATGTTTAGGTTTATCAACCGAATCTAAGTTAGGTTTTACAATACGTGATAAGTCTATATTGCTGACCCAAGTATCCATGGAGAACATGCCAATTTTACTACTGCAGTACATATGTTCCTGCTTTAAGATATCGTGAGACATAACTAACAGTGGTTTTTTCTTATTTCTCCAATAGGGGTTACCACAAAGACCAAGGAGCTTATCCAATATGCCTATTAAAGGAAAATCGTAGCATTTCGATTTTAAGTAAAACTTACCAGCTAAATACCGGCGGCGGATAAAAAGAGGAGGCAATATTAATTCGGATTCCATAACGTGTATCGGAGTACTTTTGATAAACCCACCGATTAACCTCAGGCAAATGTTTTGTAATCTATCCAGTTTGGTTAAATGTGTGTCGGCGCTATTGTCCAGTAAAAAGCTACCAAAGTCGATACGACTACGAATAAGAGAGATATATAACCGTCTTAAATGGTTGGGATGAACACCCCACCCGGGGCCCACTAAGACTTTAAAAATATTAATCAATTTAAGTACTCGCTCACGAACCTCATTTATATGTTTCTTCCATCTGAGACCCCTATCTAGCCATATTCCTAAATATTTCACATGGTCTACTAACTCTAAAAAAGTACCGTTTAAACGGACATCTATAACTGGCCTACGAAAACCTCTACTAAACAAACAAATTTTACTTTTATTGGGGGAAATTTCTAAACCTACGTGCGTTAACATGTTGTTGATTAGATTAAGAGCAGACTGGATCTTGCATTCGCCCTCACTAACAGAAGAGCACTGCACATAAATAGCGAAATCATCCGCATACTGGGATATGCAAATATCGTTCTGCAAACGTTTACAAATATCCGACGTTATTATATTAAATAATAGTGGAGATAACGGATCACCCTGAGCCAAACCACTACCCGAATATCTGCTAATAAAGTCATTACCAGACCTTATTTTGAGTACTCTTTTATGAAGAAAATTCCATAAATATCGACAGATGCGTGACCCTACTTGAAAGCTATCTAAAACATTTATTAAAACAGTATTATTTACATTATTATATGCATTATTAATATCTAAAAAACAACCCATAGTAAAACAACCCTCGGAAAAACCAGTTTGAATTACGGAGATTAAGCAACTTAATCCATCTAAACACGACCTACCTCTTCGGAAGCCTACTGTGTTCGCAGAAAATGTGTTACTTTTTTCCAGAAACCATTCCAATCTTCGAAATAAAACGTAATGGAAAATTTTGCATATGCACGACAACAAGGATATAGGACGAAGTGAAGAAACGTTACTAGGGTCACGACCAGGTTTTGGAATAGGTACGATACAAATGTCGCGCCACTGAGAGGGAACAAAACTAAGATCAAAAATGTTATTATATAACGTTAGTAAAACAGATTTACCCACATCAGGTAAATTCTTAATCATAGAATAAGATATATCATCGCATCCAGGAGATGTATCCTTAGATTTGATACATTTATCTAGCTCCTGAATAGAGATCTCACGCTCTAATATAGGGTTACTATGGTGGACCGTAGGGGTCGATGGTGAAACATAATCTGGTGTTAAAGAATTTAAAAGATTTGTGGCACTTTGGGCGTCCACAAAATGTCTAGGTGAGCGGTAACCTTTCAGCCATCTCATTTTGCGCCACATTTCACTAGACGATGTATTGTGATCAACGGTAGAACAAATATTTTGCCAGTTCACTCCCCTAGCCTGCCGGATTAACTTTTGCGATGTACTTATCCTATTATTGAGAGTATCAAGATTTTGGGGCGTGGGATTACGCCTAAATTTGGATAATGCTAATCTACGATGAGCGACAGCGTGTGACAGTTCTGAAGTCCAGTACGGCTTTGGAGTAAAATCTGAAGAAGGATTTTGGTTAAATTTAAATTTCGGGATGAATTTGTTAGCAGCGTCATTCAAAATATCTAAAAATAAATCATAAGATTTTTGAGGGTCATTCGGTAAACACAAATGGCAAAATTTTTGTTCCAGATATTTTTTATATGAAGTCCAGTCTGCTTTGCCAAAATTCCTTTTAATAACTGAAGGGAGGCATGATGTACACAACGTTGAGATTTTAATCATTAAATGGTCACTGCCCAGATTTTCACTTAAAACGGTCCAATTAAGGTTAAACGCAATATCTGTAGAAACCAGTGATATATCTGGGGAAGTCTGTTGCAAGTTGTTGTCAACTAAACGAACTCGCGTATGTGACCCATCGTTCAAAGAAAAAAAGTTGCTGTCTATAAGCGAGTCGTGAATAAGACTGCCTCTGTGGTCAGTTTTATATGACCAACTGACGTGATGGGCGTTAAAATCACCCAGAATTAAAGTTTTGGACGGCCATAATGATAACAGATTATCCCAATCCTGTTGAGTTGTAACAATTCTACTTGGACAATAGATAGCAACAATATTTTCGAATGGATCACAATTAAATAACTGAACGCACACTACCTCGATACCGTTATTATTCACGTGGACGCGCCTCTGCTGCGCTTTAACAGACCTGTGTACTATGATAGCTACACCGCCGTATGAGTCATGCCGGTCTGCGCGATAAACATCATAACTACTAACTTTAAAATTACTTTCTGGTTCGAGCCACGTCTCACTAAGGGCAGCAATATGTACTTTATCCTGGCATAAAATTTCATGAAACGATGCTAACTTAGGCCTAATACTTTGGGCATTCCACTGTAATATATTTAATTTAATTGATTTGTTAGCCATCACAAGGAATAAAAAAGTTAAATACTGCTTTTATCCACGGCCACTCTGAAACACAACTCACTGACACTAAGGTTAACCATTCTAGGCACAATTGGTAGACACTCCTAATCTTAATAATTAAGCTAGTCTTTTTGAGGTAAATAACTTCCTTTATTCTAGCCCACAACTCATTAAAAGATGGACATTCATCATTAGTCTCTCCATCATCAGGTGATTGATGAAAGTCTTTATCATCTGCATCTGAATTCCAAAACATCCAGTCTTCTTTTGGTGGGATATTTTTATTTTTCGTAGACTGTACTTTGGGTTTACGAGGGACATTGGGTGTAGGAGTCTGCACTTTGTGTACAGTGGCTTGAGTGTGTATAATTTCGGCAAAACTGTGATGTAAGGAGGCTCCCGATGTCGTTTCTCTAAATTGCGAAGGCTCGCTTGCAAGAAGTGTAGAAGAGACACGATTTTCTGGGGCTACAGGAGCTTGAGGGAGAACGACAATCTCGGGGGGACCGGAACTGTCAGGAGGTACATAACATTCTAGGGCTTTCCTGTATGTACAACCAAACTCAGCCATAATCTCCCTTAGCCTTCTTTCCTTCTTATACACTGGACAAGTCTTACTTAGAGATATGTGGTTACCATTGCAGTTGACACAGGTAAATAATAAAGTGTCGCAATTTTCATGATGCCCACCACACTTCGGACAAACCACGTTTTTCGAGGGGCACATTTTCCGCATATGGCCTAACCTCCAACATTGAGAACATTGGGATACTTGGTGTATGTAAGGCAAAACCTTTATGTTTATATCACATACACGAACTGATGCTGGCAGATGATTACCGTCAAAACAAAGTCGAAGGGTTTCGCTGGGGCACCAACCACCTTCATCCCTGTTGCGACGGTCTAGCCTCTTGAATGATAAAAGCTTGGCGGGGGACGGACATGAAATATTTTCGTGGATCTCCTCATCAGTGAAATCCACATCTACATCCCTAATTAGCCCATAGCAGACAGACAGCTGCGTGGCCTTCTGGATCCTCCATCCTTTCTCTAAAAGTTTATCACACAATATAAGATTTTGCGCAGCCGATTCACATTCAAATTGAAAGCGTATTTTAAAAGGACTTAAATATTTAACCTGGCTAATTTTTGTTATGTTATTTACTTTTAAAATACGTGCCATTGCAAACTGTTTCGGAAGACGTTCCTTGGAAGAAACGTAGACCTCATATTTTTCTTCTTTTACAGAGTTTTTGCTACCGAAACATATCTTTTTTTTAATTCCCTTAACTTCTGTCCAACCCTCTTCATCTTCAGTACTGTCCACTCTTTCTCGCTTTTCTGCTCTTAACGGTTCCTCCACATTTTTGCCATCATCATCTATAGCATCCATGTCTGACGAATCATTCAACAAACTCTGTATATCATTCTTGAATACGGGCGTAACACAGCGCGGAGCAGCGCTTTCGTTATCAGCCATGGCGCGATCACGTAAGGCACACTGTAGGGCCGCGCAGCCGAGTGGTCCGGCGCACGCCTATAGCGCGTGGCAGTGCGTAAACAACAATTCGCGCAGTGGGGATAACGATCCGATCCGCGACAAAAAACACAACCTGACCGCACGAGTGCCGGTACGGTTGGACCAAGATTTAATAAGGAGAAAAAACTACATCCTACTAATAATAATATAAAAAATGTGCATCGTAGTTATTTTATAAATCCTATTTATTTTATAAATCTTACTTCTTACTTATTTTATAAATGTGAAAGTTTATATGTTTGGATGTTTGTTACTCAATCACCGAAAAACGGCTGAACGGATTTGGATGAAATTTGCCACACACATAGTTTATAACCTGCATTAACACATATGATACTTTTTATCCCTTTAATAAACCGACATCCATGCGAAGCCATGGACAAAAGCTAGTTATAAATAACTTTGAATAGTACCTACAGCTAATTTGCTGGCAGTCATTTTCAAAATTTTGTTTGATGCACTAATCGGTACCGAATATTCTTAGAGCATGATAACTACATTGAAGTGGGACGTCATTTTCCCAGCGAAAATAACCGATCACACCCGATTATCGAAAAATAAAATAGGAACCTACTTGATTTCGTTTTGCTTCGTGCCTTTTTGGCATTCTTTTCAAATAGACATGCATTTCCCTGGAGTCCCAAATAATTACACAAATCAGTTTTTTTAATCCACTTTTACGAATACTAGTTGCTTTTATAAAATATTACTTGCATAACTTTCAAAACCGGCATTCCATTTATTTCAATTTCGAACTACAAAAATGTGTAACAAAATTTCCTGATACAAAGCAGCAACTAAATTCCAGTTACGTACCTAAATAAAAATGTAAACAACCTTTTTCGTTTATACGTTCGTTGGTCAAACTGTAAACATACTTAGACATAAAATAATGTTAAACAAACAAGATAATTTTGATAATTATCAGTTTACAACAGGCGTTTTGCTAAGCAATTACCCACAGGCGCGCCGTCGCCGTCGGCCGGGACTGGTCCCTACGTGCGGTTCCACAATCGTCAAGTTTACAACACTGTGCTTGCAACTTTAAACACGGCCTTTCAACATTGCCTTTGTATATTTTATCAAATTCACTTTTGTTTCACTGAATGTGTATGAATTCTGCGAAACGCGATGTAATACGAGTGTTTATGTTGTAGTTTGTAAACCGCTTACGGCGACGAAAATTATTATTCGCTGTTGGCCCACTAAGTGCAATCCGTTTTCAAAAGCTTTTGTTTTTGGACCGTCATAAGTAAAATGAAATTGGAACGAAATGTGTTGTAATAGGTATTTTGTTACCATTAAATCAATTGTTTATTTAAAAAGTAAATTTTATGACCTTATTGGTGATGTTCTTTGTTATTGGGACCGTATTACCCAATAACTGGGTTGTGGAGGTCAGATAGGCAGTCGCTCCATGTAAAATACTGGTACTTAGCTGCACCCGGTTAGAGTGGAAGCCAACCATGACATAGTTAGGAAAAAGCTAGGCAGATGATGATTGGTGATGTTCTTCAGAAAGGTCAAGTGCACCGGTATGCGAGTATGACCAGATGTATGAATGTAAACGAAGCAAAAGGAGTATGTAAGGATCGTAGCAGGAGGCGTTCTCTAGTTTCTACCTACCCCCATGGAAAGAAAGCGTGAGCATATGTATGTGTGTGAATTTCCTGTAAAGTTTATTATAGTGGAAATGATTCTACCACTGAAACATTTCTGTTATTTAATTTAGCATTTCAGTTGCAGCGAAATGCTAAATTGAATAACAGAAATGTTATATTTAAAAACTCAACAAAAATATGTTACGACTAATTATAAAATATTGGAAATGGAAATTGATTGTTTCAGTTCAGCAATTAATTAATTAATTATGTTTACATGGATGGTTAACCACATTATTCTCATTAAAATACTACCTTTAAATTTATATAAACACAAAATATACAGCAAGTATCAAAAAGGTGTAGTCATATTTAAGGTTGCGGTACAGACCATTAAATATTAACACACCTTTCTGATACGTGCCGTAGACTTAGGAATATAATATGTATTTAAGAGAATGGTTAAATTTGAAATAAAGGTAGAAATGGATCCTCGACACGATGAAGAAGAGAATGGAAAGTATTAGATATGGCAAGATTTTTTTGTAACAACAGATGTTGAACAGCAGCAGCAACAGATAAATGTTAACTTACCTAATATATTGATATCAGGTAAGTTAACATTTATCTCGCCTGTACTACTGAGTAGCCTTTATAAAGGTCAACTTAGCCAAAACCAGAAGTTTTGTAAATTTCCTTAATTTTTTTGTTGAGTTTTCTTGCATGATTTATTGTATTCCACCTTTTGCCCGCGGCGACCTGAAGGCGGAAATCGAAAACGGAATTCCATTTTGCAAGAATCGTATTCTTCGAGCTGGCAAACTTCTGCTGGAGTTTAGCGTGACTAGTAATACTAGATTCAGCTATTTAAAGTTACATTATTCGAAACACATGACATCACGCCTGTAATTCCCCGTGGGATTAGACAGAGGCGTACCTTAGCATGTACGGTCACCAAAAGTGATAAGTAACCAGGTTCGTTGGATATAGTTGAAGTTTAGTAAGAAACTGATGGACGTTTTCGAATAAAATTTATTTAATTAATAGAAAGCAAACAGTTAATTTATCAAATTAATTTTTTTTCAAAAACATCTATCGGTTTCTTACACCCGTCGACCAACAACACGGCCTCATCTAGTTTAAAAAACATGATTGACGTGTAAAAGTGTATGTACAAACCTACTTACAGAAATAAAATCATTTATCATTTATCATTTACAAAAATTCAACTGTGTCCGACGACCCTGGTAAGGTATTTATCTCTTTTGGTGACTGAACCACATTTCGCCAGTTATGGTAAAATAAATCTTTTACGAGCCAAAGACCTGGGGATTTTTGATAGCACTTAGAGAATAGGGTTTCAAAGGTTTTGCTCGAGTAAAGATCATTGAGAGTTATTACAAATTCAAATAAAAAGCACGAGTAAATAGATAAGATCTCACACATCAATAATTCTTCTTTTGTATTCATACCTTGGCGAATACCTCATTGTACAGGATCAAAATGTACGATTTTGGTTATCTTTTTACATATTCTTTAGGATACCTATTATTCCGTTTACGCCTGATGGGACCAAGCCCACGTTTGCACGGACGTAAAAATATCGCTGCGGGATTTTATCACTCACTGGATTTTCAACGTTCTGCTAAGCGCCGAGAGTTGAAAATCCTACAGTGTGTTTTTTCGACGCGCTGGGATGCACTCTGTTAGATTCTCAACGCTCGGCTCAATACCGAGAGTTGGAAATCCAGGGTGCGATAAAATCCCGCCAAGATATTTTAACGCCCGTGCGATCGTCAGCTTACACATACCAATACTAAACCTTGTATGTAGATGGTAAAGTAGACATCTGAAAAAATCTTAACCGATAACTGCCAATAACCGTGAACAATCAATACAATGAAACCAAAAATATTATACTCGGGTAACCACTGCAAATCAGCACTGTGCTGTAGGTCCCCCATAGCACAGCATCATGCTGAGCTATGAGGCCTTCTTGTCACAGTCATGACGTGCAGCTGTCGACTATTTCTGTTTTATGCTCGTGATTTATCTTTTTATACGCACGTGTTTCTGTGACAAATAAACCTATTTCTCTTTCTTTCTTTTCTTCTTTCTTGTTACAAATATTTACATTTAAATCAACAAAAATACGTGTCCCACTACACGAGCTACATAAACCCGAAGACCAAACAAGTCTAGCTTTAAGAAGTGTAACATAATTAAATGATAAGACTACCCGCGGTAAACAAGGATTACCCCACAAAGGTGTAAACTGTCACGTAGACTATGTACGTCAGCGCTATCGTATACCGTGTGAACGTTATCTTAGCCGTGATTTACAGCCTTGCAGAATTTAATTAGGGCTGCCGACGCCTAGGGACACGTTTGATGAGCTAGGAAATTTTCTAGGTTAGTTTTTGTTAGGAGCAGAAAGGTTTTGTTGACTTTTAGAAATAGATTGTGTCGTTAAATAGAATTAGCTAATTTAATTGGGGACACTGGTATTAAGGCTAATTAATTAGGGGGCACTTGAGGACTATTGACTTAAAAAACTAATACATGACCTTTTTTCCTACTGAAAAAATGAGCAGATATTATATCAACCGATCTTTACTAATTATAATGAAATAGCAAATGCCATCGTCAATGCGTCGCTCACCACATCACACACCTCCTCACATTATGATCTTTTCCGTAAGGACTTAATAAAACAAAAGGTTTATTTTGAAATACCTCTGCCTACGCCTTTATAGAATCCTTTCGATATAATAAAATCCTGATGTTATGTTATGTGAAAAATAACAATGTAGGATTGTAAAAAGGGATGATAAATTGCACGCAATAAATCCCTATACGATCCCTGCTCGTCATTTCAGCGTTACATGCTTTATATCAAAATACTCATAAAGAAAAACAATTCGCAAATGTACTGTGTGTATGTGCCATACCTCTCAAGTTAATGGATTTGATAGAAATAGGTGGTAGCACTTTCCCACATTTTTCGCAATAACCCTATTTCCTTTCCATTTTCGAAGCTTTTTGATACCCGTACCTGAAAAATGTCCTTACTTTACTGGCATTTAGTTTTTTGTAACTTGAAAACAATATTTTCCATGTGATTGTTTTAATGTTTTCATGATTTGTTGTAACAAGAAATGTAAATAATTAAAATGGCGCCCAATTGGGACCACGGAAAAGTAATAAAACCTCAGTTGCCTTGTTTTTCTACTCATCAGAATCCAGCATTTTGTCACCTTGTTCTAATTACTGTAACAACGCACACTCACTGTGTAACATCACACCTATAAATGCATACGCATTATGGCCCACTTGGGCGCCAATTTGCTTGCTGGCGTCCAACTGTGCTGTAACGTGACTTAGCTTATTTCGTCCAAAATAGCAGAAAAAATTGTCTCCTGGGTTTCACAAAGAGTTATTTTTTTCATTTTTGATCAAGGCTACTATCATTAATTTAGGTACAAAATTTTCCTCTAACAAATTATCCCAAATAAAACATATCGTTCGAATGATTCATGCATGCTGTATATTGAAAAATCAGACTTATTGCCGGTTTCCCAGAAGATAACACTTAACGTAGAGCAAACACTGAGCACTGCCATCTAGGGCAGTGTCCTCGCTTCATATTACAGCATGATGTCTGGACTTTTAACGGCACCTTGACATTTGAGTTTATTTGACGAGTATTCTCAAAATCACTTTGAAAATAAAAACTACGAGGTTGTTTGAACTGAAAAAAGAGATTGGTTTTAATCTTGTTTGATCTAAATTAATTTTTCAAGACATTAAATTTTAAACGAACTAAATACCTATTATGTCAGTCAGCCCTATGAATAATGAGCGATGTGTACAGAACTTAATCACCGCACTGTGTAAATCCTATGAATATCACATAATTAGCTTTGTTATGTTCCAAATTAATATTATTAATAATCAGATCGGTGACGTCACAAAATGTATGATCGTACAATGTTATCTCTACCAACAGATGTTTGACTAGTCTGTCTAGGTAAGCACTGCTTCTGATGTGAATTATGTCATATTGTAAATACATGAAATACAAGAAACTAGTCATTAAGAACTAAATTTACTGTATCATTTTGCTTTATTCGGTTGAGACATTCCATACTCTACTACACAGCATATAAACTATACGGAGTACTCCGACCCAAGTTTATTCCCCTCCTAATTACCAAATAAAACGAGCATCGCAAAAACATCTCAACCTTAAACATACCAGCACAGAAACTCGGACAAAAACCATTTAGTACTAGTGAAATACCAAATAGCAGGTCTGTTACCAAGATGAATGAGTCTCGTTTGTTCCGGTTTGCTCCCATTAACCCAGCCTTTAAGACACAGGGTCACCGGCCGTCTCGAAAACTAATCCGCACTGCTGTTAATACCAATAAGTCGTACCTCGAAATTTATCGGGGTCAAAATATACAACCAGAATACTTTATAGGACTTTCGTTAGACTTAAGTTCGGGCCATTCATAAAGATGCGCAGATGTGATGAATAAATATTGTTGCTACTTTTTGTTGTTGGACCGAAGATGGTTTTCGATGTAAACAGCTAAGTTTCGGTTTTGTGAATGACATACTTATTTAGGTTTAGGTTTAAAGAAACTTTATTCTCAATAAAGGCATATGTCACTCACTTGAGAACAATACTAGATCACATAAACATAAATTACACAAAGTTCGTTGTCATCAGTTACTCAATACTAAAACGTACACATATTACATAAAGCTTGTCGTCATCAGTAACTAACTAGTTAAACAGTGCCTTCATTTCTCCAGAAGTGATCGATACACGATTATTTACTGACTAAGTTGAGTTTTGAACGCATTAAAAGAGTTTGGATTTCTTAAACTAGAGGGTATTCTATTAGAAAGTTGTGCTCCTTCAAAACTAAGCATTTTTTTGCCATAGTTCGTTCTAGTATTGGGCAGAACTAGCAAGCTAGTTCGCCGTGTGCTACGCTGACTGACTTGTTTATATTAAGTGAGTGTTATGTTCGATTTAGATATATTGGTTCTGTATGTATATAGATTTACTTTAGACATACAAACAAGTCAGTATATTTATGTTTTTTGACAAATAATAGTTCTACTTACATCTCAAAACAAAAAAAAGCCCTGAAATTATAAGAGTGAAAATAATTAGAATAGTTAAACTGTCCTCTATGAGTTTGCAGCAAAAGGAAAACATGTCTTAATTGGCATGATGTCGACCATATATCTTCCTGCTACCGTAATTTTCGCTTCACGTGGAAACACTAAAGACCCGTCTGAAATTCGAACCCAAACCTTGAGCCGTGCCCAAACAATTTAAGCCTTTAAACCCTCAAAACATTAACAGCTTGAAGATACCATTAAACATACTTAATACTTAGGTACTGAATTCCAACGTAACTTGCTCACTCATAACGGTTTTAGTTTTATTTCTTTTAAGGCGAGTTGCTGTTTATTTTAGATCATTGGTCTCAATAGAGTTCTTTATTTTATTTTTTTACATTGTTCTCACGTATAGCAGCAACAAGAATAATGTACCCAGGATTTTGTAATATCTTGATTTATAAGAGAGTCTTTGGAGTTTCATGCTCGTTCTTCTCCATAGAGATCTACGTTTTGGAATGGGCAACTAGCTTCAACTTTCTGACTAACTGGCCGACTCTTTGACAATTCAAAAATGCCTGTAAATGGTTTAATTGAAACAAATGCTTTGAGTTGAGTTTTGAGTTAAAGATAGAAAAATTTACTAGATTTTCACGTCATCGAAGGCGTATGCTTCTTTCTGAAAGGATAGATAGTTCTCTAGGGGCTAAAGCTTGCCTGGATTTTAAAGCCTTCAAAAACTTTAAATCTGCCAAGAATCTTTTTGGTCAATGCACATTTGGTCAGTGAATTATGTGTTCTAATTGAATGGCTAGAAACTTCCAGTTTTCGTTTAAGATGATCTGATCATCCCCTATGACATTGACGACATAATCTTTAAGTTTTTTCAAGGAACTGAGTTACAATTAACTTAAAATAAAAACCGCGTTAAAAAAAATGCCTCCAACGACTGTCACATAACAATAGACTATAAAGTGACAGAGCCAGTCATAATAGGCCAGCCCGAAAGCTGAATCACGTACGGCCGTATTCTTTTGCACAGGAACCCGGTAAGAAACGTTTATGACGGAATCACAAATGCATTTTTCGTGTCCTGAAAAAGTGCCGACGCGTTCGCCTCTCGGGCTTTTCAAGCGAACTTACTTGACATACGGACGTGTTGTGTTGAGAACAAGTATAATAATATTTGGGATATATTAATTGTACTTCAAATAAATAATCACTTATCTATTTATTTCCATCATTTAAATACTGACTGCACAGCAAATTAACCAGAGTGTATATACATTATGATACTCACACTCATAGCGTGTGAGTATATGTATTTGTCTCCGATCAGCCGTTTGTCGTAATAATTATGTCGAAGGGATCGGTACAAAACGCAATATTACTGTACTAGGAGAATTTATGATGCAAGAGCGAGCGAAGCGAGCTGGGGACTTGGGGCACCCCGACTCGGACAGGTTAGGTAAAACAACCCAGAAGTATGACCCCCGAAAAGCGGGGCTCCGTCGACTACGCCCTATTATTATTGCCATTCAGAAATAGGAGGCTTCACCTAGTAGATAGCGGTGCGCTTCGAATATAAATTGTTGCTTATTTAGTTATACTTTGAGTTGAGTATTTTGCTGTGCAATCAGTAATTTTGATTGGAATTTGGATTATTTTTGGGTATAAAAAGGTTCCCATAATATTTTATAAACAGGAGGGTAACTATTGCTGTAGTACGACTTAGGTGCTGGGACGTCTAACTCAACTGTTCCGTACTAAGCTCATTTTATGGCTCCTCTAAAAAAAGTCCATTGCTTAAGAATGTAGGTACTTTCAGAAATAAAACCTACTTTCATGCACAATAGTTGTCTTCTACAAGCATGATCTTTGTACCTCTTATAACCATCGCAATTTATCGTCGGCTAACGAACTTAGCGACCTCAAAAAAGTAGCTGGGACAGACTGGATGCGGAAGGCGGAGGACAGGGTGTTGTGGCGCAGCATGGAAGAGGCCTATGTCCAGCAGTGGACTGCGATAGGCTGAGTTGATTGAGCGAACTTAGCAGTTTTTTTTTTATGATACTTATCGATCACATAAAATAGATTGAGAAGACTAAAATTGTCCTGGTTCACAATTTCAACGGGCCATAGCCCCTTCGCAAAGCCCTTAGACCTTTGGGAAACTTAAATATAAATTTTAAATTCTATCTGATGAAGGCAACAGTTTCTAAAATAAAGTTTTATAAACTTTTGGACAATAGTTTTACAACGAAAGTTAATTTGATTAAAATGAAATATACGCCCATCCATCCATTCAAGTGGATTAATGTCCAAGTTTTATATTTATAAAGCTGCGTTACTACGCATGTATGCTCAATGCAATCACAATATCCAATTTAGTTATTGAAAAAGTTTCGGAACATAAAAAAGACGAATGTAAATGTCAGTTACGTTACTTTACGCTCATGTTGTCTGTGTGTTCGTCATAGAGGAATAGTATCATATCTCTGGTTTTACTTTTATTTTTACTTGTGTTAGCGCGGAGAGCAAATAAAAGAAGTGGACTGTATGAAATTGGCAATGGTTTAATTCCGTGATTATTACAATAGTAAAACTGTCCTGGACAAAACAATTCATTGGTCAAATTAAAGAGGAGAATCGTCCGTCGCGATGGAGTCCGAGGAAACGATTGGTCGTCGGGCCGAGCCGAGCCGTGTCGCAGCCGTGCCGCGCCTCAGCTTGCCGATGACTCGTTGATCACGCCGCCTGCTCCTGCAGACCGCGTGCAAAGTGTTGGGGTCGATTCCCAACACTTGATTCACATTTTTATTAACTTTCAGGTATTTCAGTGGTAGTAAAATTAAAGTGGTGGAAAAAAAACAAGGGAACACTTTCAGTCTCGAATAATTAAGACGCTGTTTCGGTTAAGAGACATTTGGAGAAACATCGACGTAACTGCTGCTTTTAAAACTTTACAGGAGAGTGATTTAAAGTCGTTTTTTTTTTGTATTCTGTTACCGTCTCGTTCTGAAATGTTGATAAATCCCAAAACCATATTAAATATTTCACGCTAAATATTTCACGCCTCTGCTCCTCTGAAAATTTTTTCGAGCACAATATACATATATCGACAACAAATTTTTGGTAAAATTACATTTACGTCGATGTTTCTCCAAATGAGCGATATGTGCTATATACCAAAAATAGTATTTAAGTCAATAACACCACTCACTACAGTGGCCACTATAAAACCAGCAAACAACTTTTGTCATTTAGTTAAGTAAATAGGTGACTTCGCGTCATGACTATTACTAAACATTTTCACTCTTTAAGATAAAACAAAAATGAGCCGATGCATATTGAGATGAATTAAAGATATCTATGTAGAAGCATCTCCTTTAGAGATCTTTCCTTTGAATCTTTTACTGTTAATGGAAGCAAAGCAATTATAGTGAGAATAGTAACTTCACTAACTGTTTTCCAGTGAATGTTTCCCTACTTTCATTTTACAGTTATATCAAAATGCACTCAACGCAATCGCTTTGCCAAAAGTACCGCTTAATGTCTTCAAATTTACATTTAGAACACGCTGCATCTTGAATTCAAATGTCGTCAAAATTGTTTCCGTTATGAAACACGCTGTGTTCTGGAACAGAAGCTTTTCAATGGAACACAGAAGTGCTTCTTCGTGTTTATTACATTGCGCCAGCAGTTTTAAATTAAACTGTTCTCATGTTCACGTGTTATGACCAGATATGAACGTAAACGAATCAAAGTTGTAAGTAAGTATCGTAGCAGCTGGCGTTCTGTAGTTTCTGCCTACCCCCATGGGAAGAAGGTGTGAGTTTATGTATTTATGTTCTCATGTCGTCTTTCCTTGCTGACAGCTTCTTGCTTCATCATACTTATAATTGATTAACCCTCTAACTTGCATAACAAAAGGCGTTTAAAATTTTGCAATTTATTGCTCCTTTTTATAGAGGCTTTTATCCAGGTATTGCTAATAAATAATAATAAAATGTTTTATTGTCATAAAAAAGGTGTTAGATTTTCAATAGAAACCCTGACTCGTGAGCTAGGCGGTACCTGTGTTACAGGACAGTGTGTCTTCACCCGTTTGTGGAGCATTAACAATGTATACAATAAAATAGTTGTTGGTTGATTGATGAATTACGCAAAGATATGTTTAACAAACTCCTACGCACGGAGTAAGTTTTCAATCCAGTCAAAAGCATTGTAGCCGTGTCGCGTCGATAGTAAACGAACTCAGTCTCACAGCTCATCAATCACTTGTATTTACCAGTTCTCGTGCACTTAACAATATCCAAGCGAGGTTGTAAATTTATTTATTTTTATTTACTAGCCCGTATCAGAATCATTAAGAACAAAAGAAATTCAGAGTTATGGGCAAACGTAATGAAACTCCCCATTTCCTCTGCGTGCTTACGTAAATAAAAAGGAAGCATTCAAAGGAAATGCCTACTCAGAAGGCAAAAATACTCAACAAAGTTGGCTCGGAGAACATTCAAGTCCTTTTAAATAAAAGTTGCCTTTTATCACTGGCTAAAACGTCCATTTCTCAGGGCGGACTACTAAATGGACAAAGAAACACGAGGCTGTGATGACACTCAAGTGCTTTCTGGGCTTTGCGCAGTTGTAGCCCAAACTTGGCGAGTTAGTCACGGCCCCAATGTACGTGTTACTGTCCTCGGACAATATTGTCGCTGCGACACCTTCCTCCCCCCTTTTATGAGCCTTTGTTGAAACTTGTTTTTTTCAGGTGCATTTTATTTGTTGAAGCTACTTCCTCGTGTTAGTAAATTGAGATTGTGGTAGAAAAACAATGCACTTAGTACAATATAGTATTATTTAAAACCTAAAACAGAGAGGTAGGTTCTAAAAAAAATCACATGCTTGCATACTTGTAGTTGTTCCGGGTCTGGCTGTTTGTGTATGTGAGTTTAAATGTTTGTAAACGCACCCACAATACAGGAGAAATTCCTAGTGTAGGACAAAATTTTCTTAACAACAAAAAAAAAACATTAAAATAGAAATAAAAATCAGTGTAGATACACAGTAATATATAAAATACATAGTATAGAACAAAATCGCTTTTCGTGTCTAGACGTGTGACCGCGTTGTTATTCTAAACTATGCAACGGATTTTGATGCGGGTTTCACCATTATTTAGAGAACCTATTCCAGAAGATTTATTATCTATAATACATTAATATTCAACCTACATACAACATAGAAATATCGATGTTTTATCAAGTCGTAAACATCGTGTGAAGCAGGCGGGTCGGTAGTATTACGATACAACGCACATACCAAAGAAATCTATGGTACCTACTTCACCATTTATTTAAAAAAAAAACGAATTTAGATAATAAACATGTTATTGTATAAAATTACTGCTAAAATACTTGTTTTCATCATAATACCTTTGAGTTTGAACTCGTTCCCACTATTGGTTTATGATTTTCCAGATAGAACGTGCGAAAAAATCCATGAAGTCCATAAATAAATAACAGCGTCGTCAAGGTGACGCATTCTTTCGAATTTGAATTTTAAATATTTGAATTGCACTAAGAACGTACGGCAGTTTGTAAAATACGTTTCCTTGTCTACGCAGTAATTTTTAGGGCCTCACAGTTTTTCCTCTTCACGTTCTACTAAGAAAATAAATGATCTCAGTTATTTACAAAATATAATTAGTAAAAACCTGTTATGTCTTTGTGTTAGTTTTAATATAATTTTATCCTCGTTACATCATTTTATAACTACTTAATTATTATTTCCTCAATGAATCTACATTGTTATACAGAAAACATAAAAATATAAATGATCTTTACGAGTTTTATGTATTCAACGATTAACAAAGGGGCTCGTGGCTAAATGATAACAGCGGCACGGGTCGATCAAAGGTTAAGCTACGCTTGCCGCGGTCGGTTCGTGGATAGGTGACCATCTATTTACATATCGAGACCCCGCCGTACCTCGGAAAGCACCTTAAGCCGTTGATCCCAGCTATATTATTCGTAGATCTTTGGCAGTCGTTACTGGTATTCAGAAGACCAAAACTCCCCCAAACCAATTCAAACTTTTTCCAAAAAAAACATCCGCCTTCCAAAAAAACAATACAAAGTGAAAAATAACTTTAATTTCCGAAGTCGGTGTCTTTCGTTTTATATTTCCGTGTTTTGCCACCAACTTGCGAAATTAAAGTTATTTTTAATTTTGTAGTGTTTTTTTGGAAGTCGGTTGCTTTTTTTTTAAAGTTTATATTTTTCACTTTTTAATAGTGGCACTTATTTTTTTTGGGTCGGTTTATAATATAACAAAGTTACAATAGCCTAATGTCAACTGCTCATCACCTTTTACAAAATATTGCTTTTCCGTATACAGGGACCTTAGTTGTTGAGGAGTTCTCCTGGTACTTCACTATCAGCTCCACTTCATCATATTCATTGTGAAGAGCATAAATTGCGTGGCAACCATATTATAGTAATCGAATCGCAACCCGTGAAATACTCGTGAAATACTTATTATTGATTAGTTCCGGTGGCTTCATCATCTGTGGTCTTCATCATTAATTCCACTTCACCAAATGGTGCTTTTCAAGAGAAAATGCACGAGTTACTACAAAAAAAAACCTAAATCACTATAGGCGTGTCTATAATATTTAAAGAATTCCCTCGATTTCTCCAGGTTCCCAACATCAGAACCTGAACTGATAACAATGGAACCACCTAGAAAGTATACCCTTTCAAACTAAACAAGAATTTGTAAATCGGTCCAGCCGTGTTTGAGTAATCGGGGAACATAGATAAAAAATTAGATTCCGTGGAACTGAGCACCTCCTCTTTTTTTGGAAGTCGGTTTAAAAAGGTAGGTGTACCCTAATATACTGAATACATCTGCGTAACCCTTTCGGGTATACAGGCGTGATGTTATGTTGTGTGATTGCGTAAACAATGCATAGGGTAAAACCGGGATAGATGCCCCACTTTTTGAAATAGCCTTCTTATTTAAAAAATATAAATTTTATATGACTAATTTCTATGAGTGTAGCTAGTTTAATCATTTATGTTGAATTATAATTATTATTATTTGACCTATCAATAATAAATTTTGCAGTATTTAGCTTTTTGTGGAACACTTTTTTTGAGGATAGTTGCCTACCTGTATGGATAGTTGCCCCACCATGAAAATACTAAGAAGGATAGATGCCTACAGTGCGGGATAGATGCCCTTTATACTGTGTAAACGAAAATCCCAACCAAATATGAGGTCGAATTACGAAAAACCATTTTTTTTTAATGTATTTATTGTTATCGTTATAAAATAATTGTAATACGACACAAACATAATAAAATTTCAAAAACATTTGTTCAACAAAAATATGAATTCTTAGTTGTTATTATGATTAATTATTAAGTGTCAACATGCATAATCATACTTTTTATAAAATTAAAATAACACAATAAAGAGATCATTCCTAATCCTACTTAAATGTAGTTGAACCGGATAGTGCTTTCAGTTTTCCACATCTTGAGCAAAATTTTCTGAAAAGTGTACAAGTTTCATGTAACCAGTTCTGACACATCACACATTTAATCCTATCTGATTTAGACTTCGTATTTTTATAGTTTTCAAAAAAACATTAAAAAAAAATATAACAGAACAAAAAATATTTTTAAAGTATGCACTGACACCATTATAGTGTATGGAGGGATAGATGCCCCTAAGGGCACCTATACCTCGAAAAATCAGGGCAACTATCCTTTATGATAGGGATAGATGCCAAAGTATTTTTTTAATAAATTAAAAACAAAATGCAACTATTAACACCCAGATGAACACTTAATGAACCAGTACATTGATGTAATAAAAAATATAATGGAATGTATTACTACTTATAAAGTTATACAATGGCAAATACTAACCTTTAAATCTTTGACGTGTTCGTGAAGTTCGCCGCGGAGATGATTGCACACACGAGCGAAACGCGTCATCACCGTATGACAGCCAGGGGGCATTTGAGGTGCGGGGTGACTGCGGCTCCTACTTATACTATTAGGTCTTTACCTATGAAATTGCCGTTCTGCAGTACTGGCCATTTCAAATCAAAATAATTTTTGTTTGGCTATGAATTCTAATTTCAAATTAATTTTATTTTAAAAACATGGATTTTTTTTTCTAAAAGTAGTCATTTCTTTATTGATTAGTGTTACATTTTCATCGCATTTCAATCTTTTTCGTCATCATGGATACGTTAAAAATTCGAGTAATTATGGAATATGAGTACCGTCGTGGCAGCAACGCGGCACAAGCGGCACGCAACATCAACGACGTTTACGGAGCTAACTCTACAAACCAACGCACCACCTGTTATTGGTTTGCTCGCTTCCGTTCTGGAAATTTCGACCTGAAAAATGAACCTCGCGGTCGTCCGAAGACTTTGGTCGACAATGACGAATTAAAGGCGATTGTGGAAGCTGATGATACACAATCTACGGCTGAATTAGCAGCAGCTTTCGACGTTAGCGTCAAAACAATATTGGTCCATTTGCGTCAAATTGGCAAGGTAAAAAAGCTTGACAAATGGGTGCCCCACGAACTCAATGATCGCCAGCGCGAAGTACGCGTCGAGACGTGCCTTGCACTGCTCAACAGACACACAAATGAAGGAATTTTGAACCGCATTGTTACCTGCGATGAAAAATGGATTCTGTTTGATAACCGTAAGCGCTCAGCAAGTTGGTTGGATCCTGGTTCAGCACCTAAACAATGCCCTAAACGAAAACTTACCCCTAGAAAAGTGATGGTCACTGTTTGGTGGTCTAGCGCCGGTGTGATTCATCACAGCTTCTTACCAAACGGGGTGAGCATTACTGCAGATGTGTACTGTGAAGAACTGAACACAATGATGGAGAAGCTGGCGCATCTCCAACCAGCATTGGTCAATCGCTCGTCTCCGCTGCTCCTGCACGACAACGCGCGACCTCATACTGCACAGCAGACGGTCTCCAAGTTGCAAGAACTGGGGTTGGAAGCTCTCCGTCATCCGCCCTACTCACCAGACCTTGCGCCTACAGACTACTACTTTTTCCAGAATTTGGATAACTTCTTGGCGGGAAAAAAATTTAATACCCGAAAGGCAGTACAAAATGCCTTTGAAGAATTTGTTGCCTCCCGTCCAGCTGATTTCTTTAAGAAGGGCATCAATAAACTGCCACTGCGATGGCAAAGATGCATTGATTGCATGGGTGATTACTTCGATTAATACAAATAAAAAATTCATGAAAAAAATTCGTTTAAATTTTTTCATACAAAACGGCAATTTCATAGGTAAAGACCTATTATTAATTCATAGTTGCGAGTTTGGGAAGTTAGGTTTTTTGAAAATGAGGCATCTATCCCACTGCGGCATCTATCCCGGTTTTACTTTATGCGAAAGCAGCAATCGCGGTTGATTTGCTATCATTTTTTGAAGACTTCCGTTGTCTGTCTCCGAAACTCATGATCAGATGTATATGAAATTTAAATGAAACCCTCGCGGAATAAACCCCTTTCGAATAAACCAAGAATTTCGCAAATCCGTCTATATATCACGGAGTTATGCCCGAACATACATAAATATATATATTAACATCCGAATTGATAATCTCCGCCTTTTTGAAGTCGGTTAAAAACGTATGATTTTCCAAAATGTAGGTATTTACACGACAATTATTTCCATGAGGTTTTCATAGTTTTCGCGCCTTTTTGCGTGAGCCTCAAGTCTAATCACGGGACAGATAAAGGTTCAAAAAGCATCATTCCAAAAGACAATGGGCGGAACTTGTCCAAAAGTCCATCACTAACGAGACCTTTGAAGGTACCTCACTTAATATTCTAAGGCCGCGTCCTAACAGAAAGCGATCACCGCGCGAGCAGGCGATCGTTGCTCTCTTTTATATGAATATGACATACCTTTTTTTTTGGTGCGAAATCATCGAATAACTTCTCCCGCTCTGAGCGGAGCGGGAGGGCGTGTCAGACTTTTCCTGACTAAAACCCACCCGAGTTCCTTCAGTTGCCTGTTCCAGGGGCCACAGAAACTCTTTCGAACAATCCGCGCCCCTGCAGAATATGACATACCTGCTCACGCGATCAATGAAATCATTTTTACGTCATAATTCGTACAAACTACCGCGTCGATCGCGTACTCACGCGATGGTCGCTTTCGGTTAGGTCACGGTGTAACAGGTTCACTATCCGGAAATGTGAAAGTTTGCGGGGATGGATGGATGGATGGATGTTTGTTACTCTTACACGCAAAAACTACTGAACGGATTTGGATAAAATTTGGGGTAAGAATATAGGCTACTTTGCATCCTGGATCGCAGACGAAGTCGCGGGCATCAGCTAGTATTATTATAAATGCGTAAGTGAGTTTGTTTGTTTGCTAGTACGTTACGCTTTCACGCTTAAACGGCTGCACGGATTTAAATAAAATTTGGCACATCCCCAGACCATGACCTCGAGAAGGATATAGGCTACTTTTCACCCTGGATCGCAGAGATAGCCCCCGCGGGCCGCGTACGTCGGCGATGCAATGCTTCGTATGTAACAGCAAGTCTAGAATAAATAAAAGATCGCGGCGTGCACATGTTTTTATAATATTCTACATTCCAAAAGTATCTGACGAAAATGTAAACTAACTCTGTTTAGATTAAATTCTTACGCCATCACTCACCTAAGGGAATTAGTAACACATTCATCTATATTTAGAAGGTTTCAACTTTATATCTCACCATTTTTTCCAATAATTATTATTTGAATAATCTGGTTTCGATCGGTTATAAAATAACCTCAATGTAAAATAAAAACATCTTTATTGTGATTTATTGAATTTCGGGGTTGAAGTATTCAAATAATCAAATCAAAGGACCTACTCAATTTGTAAAGGGCACTACAAATTGGCATCCACCAGCACGTTTTCTGATGCATTTGTTTACATTTTCATCAGATATTTTTGGAACAAACCATATAATACCTCCCCATCTATGAGAAAAAGACGTCATATTAGATTAGAGAATAAAAAAGGCAATTTCATACTAAACATGTGTAAGCGTTTAGAAACCTAACAAAATACAGACAGATCCGGATATACCACCTTCTGAAAACCTGTCTGGTTTTAAACATACATCGTGTATACTTACCTAATACTTCTCCGGTTTCCCGTTGGGTATTTTCCCTGCCCGGGCTACTGTACCCCACTCGCATTTCAGTTTCAACTTGTACAAATAATACATATACATTTTAGGAGAACAAATAAACGAATAAGTAAATTGCGATCGTTTCCCTATGTTTGCGGGCTTTTAGCTTCGTTTTTTTTGCTTTCCATTTTTGGGTTGGGTAGCAACGCCAGTTTTTAATGGAGAGAGTTTCATATAAACCATCATATTTCCACATTGTCCACATGTCGCTCATTTGGAGAAACAACGACGTAACTACTGCTTTTAAATTTTTACAGGAGAGTGATTTATAGACTTTTTTTTTTTTGAATCTGTTACCGTCTCGTTCTGAAATGTTGATAAATCCGAAAACCATATTAAATATTTTACGCTAAATATTTCACGCCTCTGCTCCTCTGAAATTTTTTTCGAGCACAATATATATTGACAACTCATTTTGGGAAAAAATACATTTACGTCGTTGTTTCTCCAAATGAGCGATGTTATATCGCTGCTGTATGCTGTAAATGAGGATCTAAAAAGTGAAACTAATTATGTCGAACGCTGACGGAGGACTCAAGAGAAAAACGAATTTACTTATAATTATTTATTTAAAAAATGTTTTCAGTAATAAAAATATTAAATCTAGTTGTCCGATTCGAAATAGGAATCGAAATGGCCGAGCTTCATCGTCACGTAGGCCACTGCGCCGTGTGTCGCTTACACGTGCTGCACCGTCAGCGTTTCCGTCACCTTCGCTGTAATTGTGTCGCGATGGGAACTTCTATCATCGATACGCCGTCATCAATGTAGGTTTAAGGCCGGCGCGTACCGCCAGCGACTAGGTGTAAGACCGGTTCATAATAAAATTCAATCTCGTTTCAACCGAAGTAATAGAAAATTACGCCCTCTCACAGAGGAGGCCTATGTTCCAGCAGTGGGAACATTATAGGCTGATTTTGTATTTTTGAATAGAAAATTTACTAGAAGGGGATAAAACGATGCATAACATTCGTATGACTTCTCACCTTCTTTGAACGTAACGGATCTATGTTAATGAAGACGAAAATTCATTTGCCGCATTTAGGTCTTGTTAGCGTAACAATTTGAGACTAGTCATAAATATGGCAGTAGCCGTTGGTCACGCGTAAATCTGTTCAGTATGCAGCTCCAGACGTCACTTGCATGTTCAGCAACATGATATTACTCAGTCACTGCGTTTGATGCTCTCAAACGGCGCCACCGCATTCTTGGAACTTTCACATATTGTTCAGAATCATGTTTCATGTAGCACACTACACAGGAAGGTAGGATATGAAAGGAAAACCATGAATCTAAACTTATAAATTCAATGGGACAAGATAAAGCACTTTTACTCAAAGTTTCATCAGATTACTCATGTTAGTACCTAATTAAAAATTATCTTTTACGTCATTTATTTATTAAAATAAGAAGGAGAACTGAGGTTCGCACTACGATTTTCAACATTCATAACAACTCGCTATTAAAAGTTACTGGAAATGGATTCCTTAAAATAATAAATTTGTGTACCCAACAAAATGGAGGTAATTTCGAGCAACTAATTAGTAAGTTTACCTTTTTTTTTCGTTCAATCAATAATAATAAATAATAATTTATTTCCTAAACCTACTACTTATGGAGAGAAAAGGGGTTAACAATGCATAACTTCGATAACTTAGATCCATATATTATGATAATTTGATTAGACTAAGTACACGCTCGATTTCATGAAACTCCTGACACCCAAACTAGGACATGTCCTGTATCTCAGGAATCAGCGTTCCTCCTTGCCAGACACATTGTGAAGCCTAACTTAGTGTTTAAATAATTATTTGACAAGCTAAATTAAAAAAAAACAAAAATTACAAATTGTTTAATGAGAAAACAATAAGTAATTTACGTATTTTATCTCTGATATAGTATGTGTGTGTAGAGATGGGAATGTAGTGTCATGTAAGAGTGAGTGTAGTGTGAGAGTGTATGTGTGTGAGTTGTTTGGTTGCGGATGAGTGCTTTTAGGTGCGAGTAATATAATTTAGATTAGTCAGTCATGCTAGCCAGCAAATAAGTAAAATTTATATGTAATAATTAAAATAAATTACGATTTTATGATTTTCCTTTCATTGCATTTATCATGTTTTAGAGAGATTTGATCCTTATAATTGACTCTATCGATTGATGCCATAAAAGTACAGGCTGTTTGTTATTTTTTTCCAGATTTTAGCCGGTTCGATTCCCGAGTGTGGCAAGCGAATTTTCAAAAATATTTGAATGCAGATTTGTTTCTTTAAAAAAATAAGGAATGTTTCCTTTGCGTAAAATTTGTTATCTCCAGTATTCAGAGTACTTTCCCTCCAGGTGATGTTAAAAAATCCACCTGTACATTGGAACGAAATTAAATTAGTTTATGCGCAAGAAAATTAATGCATGGAAGTTGAAATTAATATGTTACAGCCAAAGTGATTAGTAATAAAGATAATATCCACTCTTTTACCTCATGCCTATTTAGTCATTGTACAAATACTCATGTTTCTGAGGGTCGGTGCAACACGATTTCTTCTTCCATTCTTCCCTGTCAACCCAGTCATTATACCTATACATACACATACATCTATACATAAACTCACGCTTTCTTCCCATGGGTGTAGGCAGAAACTACAGAACGCCACCTGCTACGATCCTTACATACTCCTTTTGCGTCGTTTACGTTCATACATCTGATCATACACGCACGCCGGTTGCCAGTACTACGCATCTGACCATTCTGAAGAATATCACCAATAAGGTCACTATATGTCCTTCTAGGGCGCTCCCACGCGGCGTTTCGACGCACATCTGCCTTATGAATACCTTTTGTTAGTCGCCTTTTATTCATCTTCTCAAAATTACCAAACCATCTAAGCATACTGTTTTCAATTTTGTCACTACATCTTCTTATAAACCGCACCGTTGCCTTATCACATCATTCCTCAGCCTATCATTCATAGTCACACTACACATGCTTCGCAAAGAATACATTTCCAAGCATTTATTCTACTTTAATGCTTCTTTTACCACACCCAACATTCACTTCCATACATAAGCGTAGGTATCAGCACACCATCATGACCAGCCAGTCGACCCTTTTTGGACATCAACGGGTTGGTCACAATAGCATATGTAGCACCATTCGGTTTATTTTCTGAATTTACTCTCCATTCCATATCTTCATCAATCTTTCCATCCATTGCTCCACACTCTTATCATTTATTTTCACCACACACACTGATACACCCTCTTCTCTTACAAACACCATAACCTCCGTCTTATTCACATTTATATTCATCCCTTTCATCTTATATGATTCATCCATCACAGTCACCATATCTTGTAACTGTTCTACTGACGTTGCAAGTAGAACTTGATCATCGGCGTAGAGAAGGCATTTGACAGGCAAGTCATTCATCGTCAATGCACATTCACCCTCTTTCAAATCTGTCTGACAACTATCCATATACAAGTTGAACAGCCACGGTGACGCTATACAACCCTGTCTAACACCCCTCGAGATGCAGAACCAGTTCGTGTATGCCCCATTTATCCTAACGCAAGCACTGAAATCCTTGTATAAAGATTTCAGTGCCCGTACCTAGCGCCAGTCCACACAGTACATGGATAGTGTCGGCCACAGTTCTTCCCCCCACACACTGTCATAAACCTTCTCTAAGTTAATGAAAGAACGGTAGACTTCCTTGTGCTTTGCCAGATGTTTTACGGCTATGAACCTTAGGGAGAAGATTGTCGAAGATTTATTAAGATTGTCGCGGATATATAGTGGTGCGATTACAGCCTTACACTAATCATCCGGCACACGGCCATATCTCCAACACATATTAAAGATCCGGCACAACAGGCTTGCTACCAGCCCGTCACCACACTCCAGCATTTTAGCAAACACTCACTCTTTCCCAACTTTCATCCCTTTCAGCGCTCTTACAATCACATCTATTTGTATTTCATTCTCTTCATCTACATCTGAGTGTGGGTCTTCCAAACAGACGTCAGCCCAGTTACCCACTCCTTGCACACTATCCTGACAACTAAATAAACTTTTAAAGTATCCCTTCCAGCGTTCCAAGACCGTTCTTCGCTTAATAAACATATATCTTCTGCTTACATTCATGCTCAATGTTCCTGTCACTCCGCGAGCCAATCTTACCTGTTTCCAGAACAGCTTAACATTGGCCCTGAAGTTATCAGAGATCTTCCTGTTATACTTTTCTTCCTTTCATCCTTTTTAATTTTTACTATCTCTTTCACTTTCGTTTTCATTTTGGAGTATTTCTTCATCACTCTTTCCAAATCATCTGTCACATTCGTTACCTGATTCATTCTATTTTGGGCCTTATAGGCTAACACATTAAGCCAGACCTCTTTCTTCTTCCTCACAACCTCTTCACCATCTACCCAAGAATCATTCGTTGTACTACCACATTTCCTCTGCGCCAGATCACATACTTTTGTGGCAACTTGCACCATACTATAATATTTCTCGCTATATCCCATACTTCTTCTAGACTCTAATTGACATTATACCTATATAATGCATATAATATCTAATAAAGACAAAATGAGTATTATAAGCCAGAATACATTAAATAATCTATTTTACAAAATATCTAGGTAAAACGCAATTATTTTATTTTATGATGAAGCCTATTGCTTCCTAAACAAAAAACTATAAATGACGTATTTTTTTCTACAGTAAATTTAATTTTCTTCTTAAACTAACTTACGTATTTACCCATTAAACATTTATTTCGAATTAGGCAAATTGATTGGCAAAACCCCCCGTTAAAAAGTAATTAATTTATCTAATTATCTACACAAGCAACATACCTACATAATGTCTACCCATTATGTGTAATCGCTTAATGTGCAACCAACAATAACAAATATACTGATATGCTAACGCTTCGTCATAAGAAATTACCCAGAGAATTCCCTAAGGAAATTACTTTGGGAATTCCCTATGATCTAGTAAGGCATTAACCTAGGTAGGTAAGCCTTTCACTCGATGGCAGTCCATCGAGGCACGATAAAGAGCCACCTTGGCCAGATGGCTCTATAATATGGTCGATGGGTTTCTTATTAACTAATAGTTTTAACGGTAAGACCGTGTAGAAGAACATTTAGACAATTAAAATAAATACAAAATTATTGAGCATTATGAAACTTCATTACTACTACTAATTTAAATTGATCTATGAATTCGACATTTGGTTAGTGGGTCCAAAACTAAGGATCGAGCCAGCGGAGATTCGTGTGTTCAGGTCCAATCGGGGGCGCCTGCAAACTATACGGTAAAAATAAATACGAAATTATTAAATTCTACCACACAATGTAAAGGTACCTACCGTTTGCTCGCCATATCGTAAACAGTGAAAAGGTACCCAATTTTTCAATAGTCAGCTCCATAGTAAGGGCTAATTTTATTAAATTATTATAGAAGATAGAACACGCAGGGGATTTCTTTTGTAAACACTGTTTAAATTAATTTCAATGAGTAGCCAGCCCAAATATACTTAGGTGCTTTATATAATGTTTGGGGCCAAATTACCTTCATAACTATACTTTATTTTATCTCCGGACTGTTTTTCTTTTACATTAAAATTGAATTTATCGACAAAAAAACGACGAACTTGATGAAAAATTCAATATGCCTTTTATAATTTCCTTTCATCTGTTAAATAAACTGTTCATGGCGATTAAGATTTTCAGTAAAAGGGTGGTACATATTGTGTTTTTGACCATCTACACATTGTATAAAAACAAAGTTGGCTTTCGTGTATGAGTGACAGTTTAGATCTTCTAAACTGCTAAACTTAATAAAACCGGCCAGGTGCGTGTCGAACTACGCACAATGAAGGGTTCCGTAGTTGGGATGAATTTATCCCAAAAACAAACTTAAAATTGTAGTTAAAAAACATGTTCTCCCATACGTTCCAACTGCAAATGTAAGTTGGCCGACTATTACTCGTTAACTTGTAAAGCCTACGTAGCTATTATAGTTTTCCTTTTAACTTCGTTGTATAACTACCGAGAATTTTTTCACATATCCAAAATCAACCATTTAGCTGGCGGGGGAGGGGCGGATTGGACAAGCCACAATTGCGGCGATAAGTCCCCTCTTTGAGGAGTGGCTAAAGAGACGCTACGGCGTCCTTACCTTCCACCTGACGCAGGTCCTCACCAGACACAGTTGTTTTGGGAGGTTCCTGTTTTGCATAAGGAGGGAAGAAACACCCGGGTGTTACCACTTTGTGGATCGCCCGGAGGACACAGTGGAGCATACGGTGGAAGTATGTCCGGCTTGGGCGGAGCACCGCCGTGTCCTCGCGGAGGCAATCGGTGGCGGCGATCTCCCGCGTCCGGTTCTGGTCCAGGGCATGGTACGAAGCGAGAGTGCATGGGAAGCCGTTACCTCCTTTTGCGAAGCATTACTGCTCGCGAAGGAGGAGGCGGAACGCGTGAGGGAGAAACAATCTTTGCGTCCTCACGCCCCTAGTCGCCGCAGGAGACGCCCTGGGCGTCGGGAATCAATGGCTGATTCCCGGCCACCGCAGGCGCGGGCTTGCGGACGGCGAGCAATGGGTAGCTCGCCGTCCGGTAAGGACCAGGCCCGGGTCGACGACGCGTTGTGTTCCACGCGCGCCATAAGGAGATGTCAGCACACACTGACGGGGTCCGCTAGGGCCGACGCCTGCCGGGGTCACGGGTTAGTCCGAAAGGGTTACCGTGGCCCTGGCACACAGGCAACTGAAGCAACATGGTTGGGTTTTAGTCAGTAAAAGTCTGACAACCCCTCCTGCTCCGCCCAGAGCGGGAGAAGTTATTTGATGATTTGCCACCCAAAAAATAAAGGGGGGGCGGACACTTGACTCTAACAAAAATTAGCACTTTAAAGCTTAATATTTTACACATGGATCCCTTAATCGAAAAATTGTTGGCGCAACTCGCAATATTTTTGAAAGAGCTATCCAACGACTCCCCACACCTTGGGGTAAATGAGAATAATAAAACACCGCCACTTTACGTGCAAAAGGGATACCCTAAAACATATATTTTTTTTAAATTTTGTTTTACCTCTTAGTCGGCGTGACATTATGTATATCCATGCTAAATTACAGCTTTCTCGTACTAAGAGTATCTGAGCTAAGCTGTGGATAGACAGACGAACGGACATGGCGAATCTATAAGGTTTCCTTGTTGAATACGGAACCTAAAAGCTAAAAGGAAAAAATTACTTGGTTTACACCATAATTTATTCCGAAAAATACATACATGCTCTCAATGATAACTCCGCACTGAAATCCCGATGTTTTGACATATCGCCATTGCACCCGTGCGGAGCATGGGCAGGTGACTAGTTGTTTATAAAAAACTACAAACAAAAAAAAGCACAATTAGAAAAAACGCTGATCACTGATCATTGAATGACATTTTGTTATACCTAATTCGAGAACACCAGTGCAATCTACTCTAATTACTTTTAAAATAATAACATAACGCCAAATAATATACTTAGGTACCTATCCAAGCTCCAAATGTTTCTGAAACTCATCATGTATGCAACTGCAAACGCCCAACCTAGCTGATTATACACTCTCATAGTTATGCCCAATAATAATAAAGCCGTAATTGGCAGACTTAGTTTAGCCGTTACCGCTGTGTAGTGCAGGAAATTCTAAAGGCTAGCGCAGAATGGGTCGGGCCGCACCGCAACGCAAAGCATTGAAAAAATCCGCCTTCATCCCTTTCGTACATTTTCTATAAGCCAACGCACAGTACAGGCCCGCACTGCACTTTTTTGTACGAAAATGCGTTGCGCTGCGGCTCGTTGCGGCTGTAATGTGCGCTTGGCTTTACTGTTTGCCTGAAATAACACCTTCGTTCTCTAAGTCCGGGTGACGGACGTAGCAAAATTAATACAACTTATGATTACATTTTAATAGGTTGTTTATGTAACAGTTTACGTCGCCGGGAAACCTGTCGGTGACTTTTAGTTACATGGAGAAGTTAATGGAGACCGAAGAGCTTTTACAGCGAAAAAATATAACTTTGCGGAACTTTTCTATCGTGTTTGGGAAATTCGTTCTTCGTCACTTTAAAGTAAATGTGTTAGAATATTATTTTCGACGAGAAAAATACTCTGAAGTTGGCACATTAGATATTTAAAACTCCTATTTACTGCGTTGGATAAAGGCGTGTCCGAATCTAGGTAACCTTAGTGTTTTTCCTGGAGTTTCGGCTTGATTTCCATCGCAAGCTTGAAAGTGCGACCAGATTTCATCATCATTAAAATAAAAAAACATTGAATTTTTAATCCAACAATTGTGATTTTATCCTCGCTTCATAAAATTGTTTGGAAACACGTCACCTGCAAGCTATTGTACAAATTCACTATTATAATTCACTGTAAAATTAATAATGTGAATTTAATTCTCTATTGTAGATTTAGGTGCAGCCCGCGTGGGATTTAATTCAGCTGGGAATTTCAATGGATATGCATACTATGATACATATTATTCTATGCATACCTACCTACCGAATTAATTCTTTATACTCTCTTCGTATATATGTAATAGTTGGATACAGTCTGCGACACAAAACCGTAGTACTTATTACTGTAATCTTGGCACAGAACTCAGATCTGAAATAAAATGAAATGAAATAGTTTATTCTATAAATAGAATTTCGGAATCACTTTTACATGTCATAATTATTAGAAAATAAAATAAAAATAATAAGCTAGATGGAGTCGACATTTCCTATCTGACTACCCCTGAGAAGAAACGGCGGAACAAACTCAAGGGTCAGTCTCTTTTAAAGTCCAGACATAATTTTGGTCAGATAATGTGATGACGAAAGACAAGTGCCTTTTTTTTTTGTGTGGGAAAACATCAAATTACCTCTCCCGCTCTGGGCGGAGCGGAAGGGCGTGTCAGACTCTTACTGACTAAAACCCACCCGTGTTCCTTCAGTTGCCTGTGCGCCAGGGCCACGGTAACTCTTTCGAACAATCCGCAGCCCCGGCAGGCATCGGTCCTATCGAACCCCGTCAATTTTGCTGACATCTCTTTGAGGCGCGCGTGGAACACGACGCGCCGTCGACCCGGGCCTAGTCCTTACCGGACGGCGAGCTGCCCATTGCTCGCCGTCCGCAAGCCCGCGCCTACGGTGGCCGGGAGTCGGCTATCGACTCCCGACGCCCAGGGTATCTTCTCCTGCGGCGACTAGTGGCGTGAGGGCGCAACGTTTCCCTCACCCTCACACGCTCCGCCTCCTTCTTCGCGAGCATTACTGCTTCGCAAAAGGAAGAAACGGCTTCCCATGCACTCTTGCTCCATACCATGGCCTGGACCAGACCCGGACGCGAGAGATCGCCGCCACCGATCGCCTCCGCGAGGACACGGCGGTGCTCCGCCCAAGCCGGCAATACTTCCACCGTATGCTCCACCGTGTCCTCCGGGCAATCCACAAAGTGGTAACACCTGGGCGTTTCTTCCCGCCTTATGCAAAACAGGAACCTCCCAAAACAACTCCGGTCCTGTGAGGACCTGTGTCAGACGGAAGGTGAGGACGCCGTGGCGTCTCTCTAGCAAGAAGGAAGCTTTTCTGCTTCGTAGAAGGAGGATAGATTAGTGCCTGAAAAGGTCTTTTGAGGAAAGCACCATACAGATTTGAGTGGACCAGTCAAGTCAGTGCAAGCATTTGTCAGTAGATAATCGTGTAGCTCAGCTCGGAACTTGAGGATCCATGTGAATACTTGAGGAATCTTTGACATAAGTAACACAACAACCCATAGAACATCCAAACGAAATACCTACCGAACTTTAAGCAATTCAGGAATAATTTAAATACATATTAACAAAAGGTATAGTTACTCGGAATAGGGTTATGAATTCTCCTAATTTATTTTAAGTTGGGTCAGAAAAGCAACGAGGGTCGTAGAACTGTCACCAAAACGTCAAGGGAACGGAATCTGTGGCCATGTTTAGGAATTTGTGCGACGAAATTTTCTTACTTCCATTAATTAAACAAGAACAGATCGGCTAGATAAAGGACTATAAATCTAAATGATGAATAGGTGGGCTCACTCTGTGGATCGGAATTGTAAATTGCTTATTTGTGCGAGATACGCCACCTATTTGCGACCGACGAAAATCTCGTATAAAACGTAGGTAAAGTGTATTTTTCTTTACTTGTCTTATTTGGTAAACAAACATGGCGAACTTAGATTTTGGGATTATAATTACCTTGTGAGTTTAAATGGAACCTAAGTAACAACAGCCGCACGTTGATCGAAGGTTAAAATACGCTTGCCGAGGTCAGTCCGTGGATAGGTTACAATCCATTTCATACCAAGACCATTCCCTGCCACGGAAAGCACGTTAAGCTGTTTGTTCCGGCTATCCAGTCTTACCAAGGGGCAATATGTTGCCCAGTAACACGATAGCCCTTGTTAAGACTGGTTGTCAGACTTTCAGGCTTTCTGACTACCCATAACGACAGTATAAAATCAAGGAATACCAGCCGTAACCTACGGCCCATCTGACCTGCACAACCTAGTCGGGCGGTGGAAGTCAAATCGGCAGTCACTCCATGTAAAATACAGGTATTAAGCTACATTCATAAAGTGTTTGTTTACCAAATAAGATATGAAAGAAAAAATATAATATAGGTAGATACTGTTAGCGCTGTGCGCGCTACCTGTACCGGAACCTTTATGGGGCAAACCCTACATACGGAAATAAGTAGCAATATCGAATTTTCTCTATATATTTCAAGAGGACGTGCTCACTTTTACGCGCCTATCACATAATTGTTGTTTCTTGAAAACAATAGCCGTATAATCAATTTTGAAAACTAGTTCTAAATTCGCTTGAGTGATCGAATGCAACCAGTCATTTTGACCCTAACCCTTTTGCAAACAATCTTTACAGTACCGTACAATACATACTTGCCTCCGTTTTAACTGATTTTATTGCGGGCTTTGCCCAGCACTTTAAATGCGTAACACACTATCGATCACAATCTAAATAATTTTGAAGCCTATTGCTAATCCATTGCTTCATATGTTCGAAAAATTTGTCCGCTCAACAACGTAAATAATGCAAAAAATGTTGTAGAACTGTCAAAAACATTTAAAAAAAAAAAAAAACATCCGACTTCCAAAAATAACACTAAAATAAGTGAAAAATAACACGGTTCGTCTAGAAAAAAGTACTGAGCTGTTTCGTTACTTACTTCAGAAACTAAATATTCGCATCACCTCCACGACGGTAGTGAAACGGAAAAGCCATACATTTTTACTGATATGTAGAATTTGTGAAGTTAGGGTCGGTAGAGTTAGGCCTTGTAGATTCAGAAGCTTGGCTCTACATGAGATCTGATATCTTTTTCACAGGGCAAACCTTATGTGGTCGTCTTGGCAATATTTTACATGAAATGTTTTTGGTGGGATTATATCATTATAGAAACTTTATTTATTTATTTATTTATTTAACCATTTATGTACACACATATATAAACAGACAAGAAGAAAGGAACAGAAAAATACGTACAAAGGTGATGCTTATTTCTAAAGAAATCTCTTCCAGCATACCTGCGATAGGAGAGTATATTAAAGAGATGTAGACAACGTGTGTAAGAGTAGAAGGGAAAACAATATACATAAAATCTTAAATAATTTTCCAATTTAAATATAAACATACAATATGAGAATATACTTACATACATACATACTACTAAAATAAATATCACTAAAATATATAACAATATAATGTAATTCAAATAATAAATACATATGCAATTATGACAAAGTGGAAAGATAGTGCTTTAGTAGTGTGTTAAGAGTTTTTTTATTTTTTATTTAAGTACCTAATACATTTTGTGACTCTAAAGTGTCGAAAGACCGGTTTTTCGTCCTCCTAACTATAATTCCCCGAACAACCCGAATTGATTGTCAAATTCTAAATTAACGTGAGCGAAGCCGTGGGCAAAAACTAGTGAAGCTCATGGTATAATAATATACTTCGCCAGGTATAGCATTCCGAGACACAGTGGTCACGTGGGTGACACAAGCCTACGTCATCACCGCTGTGTTACCAGTAGTGTGTCATAATAACTCCCGAGCCGCCTTTATTACCTGTGCGAATCCGATAAATCAATGAGGTTTTAACTAACAATTACGCCGGTATAAGTTTAAATTGAATTGTTTCGTTTGACTTGTTTTTTTAGACCATGGTATAATTAAAAGTAAGTAACAGGTTTTGTAGGTCCTACAAATAAAAACATTGAAAATGCCGTTACCATAAATGTAATGCCTTTTTAATAGTTCATGACATTATAGTATAGATATTGGTTTGAATTTCGACGATAATAATGTTGTCATTGGAATGCAATTTAAATAAACGTCTGTTGATTTAATTGCAAAATAAATGCGATTAAGCTCATTATTTTATCTGATCGCAGAGGGTGTATTTTAGTGCGAATCTCGTTTGTGCGATATTCATTGCTTCGAACGCAATAAACGAGTTTCACACTCGCAGGAACCTAGTACCTACCTACCCACTACAAACGTGGGTACAGTCAGGGAAAATAATTGGAGGAAAAAATTGTGTTTATTCACAGAAATACATACACTATACGTCAGTTTGCCGTGCTATAGTCATTGCATACAACTTTCAAAGAATGACAGTTGTGATTTGAATATAATAATAATAACCCACCGCCGTATCTCTGCGTTGACGTCGTGGTGGTACTTGCGCGCTCCGAACTATTACCGTCGGTGCCCGTAGTTAACTTTGCCGAAACAGGTCTAGGGTAAGAAGCCAAACCAAAAGAGATACAGAAACCCGCAGGGCAGCATGTGGCGAGCGGTTGGGCAGTAGGGACCCCACAGACCCTATCTCCTGGGAGAAGTCTTGTTCCTCATCTCTGGCTTGCCTTTATTGACCGGATGGAGTGAACACTGACGAGGAACAGAGCTCCTACCTCTTTCTTGTCTTTATTGGCCGGAATGAGTGGAGATTCGCAAGAGCAAACGTGGTCGAAGGAAGGAAGTACTTCAGTAAGTGCTGGTAGGGTTCTTGACCATTTTCCGGGCTCTGGGATTATTCTGATAGCCGTGGAATACATATCCACTGCTCAAGCACCTCAGGTTACCCTCTTGTTGGTACGTAACTATGTGCTAGCGACGGCTTCTGGATGAATGGGATAGTCCCGAGATATGCGAAAAGCTTAAAAATAAATAATAATAATAATAATGTTTTTTTACTCAATAACAAACCAATGTAGTACCCACACGTTAATAATTATACAGTTTTACAAAATAAGTACTAGATCTACAAATGTGTGGGTGAGCACTGCTCTACTAGCTAGGTTATGAAAACCTGTGTTAAGAAGAAGCAGTCCGGTCCCCTAAGATATAATGACGTAAAGGTTACATAGTGCTTCTGATGTTACTCAAACTTTAATCGTCCATGTCAATACTCCCAGTGTTGAGATGGACAATAAAAGTTTAAGATACGTTTTATTAAACGTGAAAATAAAATAATTTTAAGGTAAATAAATGTGTGTGTGTATGATTGTGCGTGTTGTGTGTGTGTGTGTGTGTGTGTGTATGATTGTGCGTGTGGTGTGTGTGTCTGTCTGTGTTTGCTTGCCCATATTGTTTATGTTAATAATATCCGGGCAATTAAAGTCGGTAGTCAATTTGCCTAACAATTAGTTTCCCTGACTTGACTATGTAGTTACTCAAAAGTCAACTAAACAAGTTTCTCATACAGATCGAAATTCTCAACACAATATTTTTGTTTTGTTGTTTTGTATAACACAGTAGGTACATACATACTTAGATAACCTAACGTAGGTACCTACACCTAAGTCAGTCACTCTAAGACTCACCTAAGATACTATCTCTATATTATTAACCCACATAAGAGATATTTTAAATGTTCAACTATTATGTTACTGGCGGTATCCCCAATTTCCCACATAATCCACAAAGCCAGTGATTTCCTTTTAGGTTGAGAACTTTCAAGCTCCTCCAACTCTGATACTCCTATTTCTGTGTGGGCCAAGTAGTGATTCAAATAAAATTGTTACCAAATGGAACACCCTAGTACAACAACACACAACAAATAAAATTATGAAACTGGAATAAAATACAGCAATTGAATTTAAACAAACATTTAATTGAAGTCACATCGTACACACACACAAATTACAAATAAAAAATCACTTGCATTCGTTTTAGAATATGAACAATTTCAATTAAGTATTGCGGTTTCGGTCTGCCAATTTGGATGGGACAACATCCGCCGAATATCTTGCCGAGTAAATTTAGTTGTATTATTTTTCGCACCAACAGTTCACATTAGCGAAGCTTCCACAATGACCTCCTTTGTAGCCACGTCTTTTGCACTCTTTGAGACAGTTTGAGGTGTAGTCAACAGCGCCCCAGACGCAGCTGCCGATATGCACGTCCGCTTGGACTGCATTCTGCGGAGACGAGACGATCACCAAGAATGTGAGGCACACCAACAGCAACATTGACTGCGTAGTTTTAGTCATGTTTACGTTTATGAAGAGAAGATTTGAGCGTTAGTACTGCTTCACTGAATTCACACAGAGTTCAACTGATGTCGATACCGGTATTCTCCTCGTTTATATATGCTTGGGTTTACTTGAGTTCATTAGCAACTCGTTTCGTGCCCAGGATTTTTAACCCTGCAATGGTCGCGCAGTTGGCACTGTCTTGTCTATGGGGATATCCCAAAAAAACACGTATGTACGCGACTGTCGCAAGTTAACGCGTACTACATTCGTATAAACTCGTGATCAAACGAATAGGTGTAAATTATATTTAGCGTTTATTATTATAATTTTAGAAGACTTTTACAAACAATCACATAATATAACATGCCTACTTGCGCAAAATTAAGCTTAATTAGTTTAAACAAAAGCATGATTCATAATTTTAACAAAGTTCTTGAACGGGCGCCGGCGATTAAGACTGGTCATCTCTTAACTGCCACGGCTTATTTTTCTTTTAAATCTTATATTTGGAATTGTTTTTACATTGTTCTCACATAAGCAACAAGAATATTGTACCCAGGATTTTGTAATATCTTGATTTAACAAAGTGTCCTTGGAGTTGTCTTGCCCGTTCGTCTCCATAGAGATCTACGTTTTGGAATGGGCAACTAGCTTCAACTTTCTGACTAACTGACCGACTCTTTGACAATTCAAAAGTGCCTGTAAATGGTATAATTAAATGCTATGGTGTGGTGGTGGTGGTGGTGTTAATTATGGTGTGATAAAATAAATGTTTTGAGTTTGAGTTTGAATACCTTTGCGCCAAGAGGGGTAAAACTTGGTTGCTGGATGACTCGTGTCATTCTCGCGATCACTGCAGGGTTAATCTAGTTCAGTAAGGAAAATCCACATAGTGGTTTGACCAGACGGTTAGTAAGCCGCGCGAATTGCGTCTTTACGATATCAAGTTATTGTTTTTCCTTATTTTTATCCTTGAAGGTTTAGGTACTAAAAATGTCGTTAATGTTTTGAAAAGAATTATCAAAAACTAGCGAGCCGCCCCTACTTCGCACGGTTTTGACGACTTCACCAAACATCGGTTCTTTATTTATTTATTTGGTTTACTAACAATTGTATTCACTGTATGAGTAAATGAAACAGAAGCAACAAATCAGAATAAAATGTAACAATCACTTATAGGTAAACTGTGCATGCACACAAACCGTTGTTGCAAATAACAAAAAAAAAAAAAAACATGTGTGGCACTCGGGGAATGCCGCGGTAAAGCTATTGCATAGCATTTTTTATCAACTTATGCAATTATAATTATTTATTTATTTTTTATTTATGCAGTAATTTTTTTTCTTTGATATTAATTCAAGTACAGTCGTACCATATACATACACGTTAAGCGAACGCTCGGCCGAGCTACATGGTAGGCGGAGTGGGGGGTGTTAGGTTTTATTTTCGTTACGGAATTTCTTGATTCGGTCGCCGCGCTCAAAGCCCGCGATAAAAGCTATGCAATAGCTTAAAAATAGAAATAAAAGACTATATAATGAAGTTGCACTGAATAGAACTGAATAAATAAATTAAACTAAATTAAAATAAAATCAAAACAAACTAAAGTAAACAAAAACTAGGTAATACCTACAAATAGGTTATTACTTATATGTAGGTAAGCTGAGTATTAATTTATTATAGGTACAAATAAATCTTCAGGATCAATTTAGAGGATTTATTCTGATACTCAAACTCAAAGCATTTATTTCAAATAAACTAATTACAGGCACTTTTGAATTGTCAAGGGGACGGTCAGTCAGAAAAATGAAGGTAGTTGCCCATTCCAAAGTGTAGTAGGTACCTATGGAGAAGAACGGGCAAGAAACTCCATGGACACTCTTAAAGACAACAAAGATAATGATGGTGAATACCGCATCAAAATCCGTTGCGTAGTTAAGAAGATCAACGCAGTCCGACAGACAAACACAAAAAGCGACCTTGATTTATAATACATTTATGTCGCTGCGGAAATTATTCGGCCGTTAATTAAGTTGATTTTGTTTTATAACAGTACCTATCAAGTACCTATCAATATCTAGAGGAGTTTTATGTTTGTTAATAAATAAATTCAGATTTGGTTGGTAATGATTTTGGCATTGAGTTAATGTCAAAATCATGACTAACTAAATCTAGTTACGCTTCCAAAATTGAAATCTGATTGTTTTAAATAACTTGTTATTTTAGAACATTGTTTTGTAAATAGTAATACCTAAAACTTATCTGCTTTTTAAAATGTAACGTTTAAACATCATCTGTTTATTTGGCGGGAAAGTTCTGTGTGTTTGACGTTTGCCTCTGGTGGGGCGATCGAGTTAATAAAAGGCGCGACTTGAGCGCGGAGCTTCCACCGCCCCTAAGCTGACGAAGCGTACCGACGCGCGACGCCCGTCAGCAAAGGGAAGCCCCCCCCTCTCAACTTCCCGAGCGACTGAGTCCCCAAAGACCCAGTCCTTGGCATCTCCTGCACCACCAACAGGCCTTCCCGGCCTTGGGGCGCTACCAACAACCTCCCCCTCCCCCCATCCCTCCGCTGATGGACCCCCGCATCCGTGCTCACGCACCCGCGCCCGCGCCCGTGCCCGCGCCCCCTCGCGCTAACCCACCCCCGGCTCCTAAAGCCGCTCTCCCCGCGCCGGTCGCACCCCGCCCGCCCGCACCCACTCCTCCAGTGGTCGGACCTAACCCTCTCGACGCGTTCAATGTGATCTCGAGCACATTCCTCGTCTTCCTCACCCCTCGCGCCCGAAAGATGGCTAGCGAAATCGTCACAGCAAGAAATTCCTGTGATCTTTTCGCTATCCAGCAAATTTACAATGCGTATCCGGAGATAACGCAAACCCTAATGACCTTCTCCAACCAACCTAAAATCAATTAATGGATAAAGGAATCATTGCGCGTATCAAACCCCGATCCCTCAGACTGGGGTATTTCAATGCCAATGGCATCATAGGTCAGCGTGACGAAATCGCGACCTTCCTCCGCGATCACGATATAGACGTCCTCCTCGTACAGGAGACGTTCCTTAAACCCCATCACCGTAGGCCGTCCATCGCAAACTATCGCGTAGTCCGCAACGACAGGACTCGGTGTCACCGGGGCGGTACCTTAATCTACTACAGGGCTTCGCTCTATTGCATCCCAATAGACCCCCCTCCCCTCTCACGATTAGAAGTTTCTATATGTCGACTAGGCATGACGGGTCACCAGCCGATCACTCTGGTGTCGGCTTACCTCCCCCCCACCAATAACTCAGAGAACTTTCAATTACTGACTGACGACCTGACCCTCCTGCTCGGCTTGAGTGACTCCGTTATCATAGCGGGCGATCTCAATGCCAAGCACACCGCCTGGAATAGTGCCATTATCTCTACCCGAGGGAGACACTTGTTCGACCTCAGTCCCCTTCTTAACTTCGACGTCATCGCCCCGATGACCCCCACCCACTTCCCCGCTAACGTTGACCACGCCCCTGACGTGCTCGATGTAGCACTCCTAAAGAGTATCAACCTACGGTTGGCCTCTATAGAAGTGTTACAAGAGCTAGACTCTGACCACCGACCAGTCGTAATGAGACTAGCCCCTCGCATAGGTCTCCCTGACCCCGACCAACCCCCCCTCACGAGAGTGGTAACGGACTGGAGGTTAGTAAGCGAACGCCTGAAAGCCAACACGTCCCCCCACTTAGACTCTATCCCCGACCTCTTCGACTCTGTCGCAGACACGACGGCCGCGATCGGCTCGTTCACAGAACACGTACAATCCGTCCTGAACGATTGTTCAAGGGAAGTTCCAGCGATAGATGACTATCGCTGGAAATTGCCGGACGATGTACGTGAGCTGTTGACCGAGAAGAACGCGGCCGTCCGTGCGTACAGCAACTTTCCCTGCTCCGCGAACCGAACCCACATGCGCTACTTGCAGCGAACTGTAAGGAACCGCGTGGCGGAAATACGTAACGCGGGCTGGGACAAGATGCTGAGCGAACTAGAGCCCACCCACCTGGCATTCTGGGAGCTTCAGAGGAAACTCAAATCCCGAGAAGTAGCCCCCATGCCCCCCCTGACCCGCCCTGACGGCACCATCGCCTTCGATGATGCCGACAAGGCCGAATGCCTCGCCGATAGTCTAGAGGCCCAATGCTCGCCCAGCACTCAACCAGTAGACCAGGCCCACCTCTCTGAGGTGGAAGCCGAAGTCGAAAGGAGAGCTTCCCTCCCCCCCGTAGAAGACCCCGAGTTTCCTCTGCCTCCCGTCACTCCCGACGAAGTGCACGATCTCATAAAGGGTCTCAAGCCCCGCAAAGCCCCCGGTTCGGACGGTATCACCAATAGGGTGATACAGCTCCTCCCTGCTCATCTGATCATGCTCATGACCACCATCTTCAATGGTGCCATGAGCAATAACATCTTCCCCCAATCGTGGAAACAGGCCACTGTCATCGGTATTCCCAAGCCGGGCAAGCCCAAATCCGCTCCCTCCAGCTACCGCCCCATCAGTCTGCTCAACGTCCTCGGCAAAATCTATGAGAGGCTTATTTATAAGCGTCTCAGAGACTACGCCGAGACGAAGGGCCTCATTCCCAACGAGCAGTTCGGTTTTCGAACCCAACACTCGTGCGTGCAACAGGTCCACCGGATCATCGAACACATAAGCGTCGGTTTCCAACGCGGTTCTTTGACCGGTGCCGTGTTCTTCGATATAGCGAAAGCGTTCGACAAAGTCTGGCACGACGGCTTATTATATAAGCTGTACAAACTTAAAGTGCCAGATCGTCTCGTGCTCATCTTACGAGACTTTTTGTCGAATCGTACGTTTCGCTATCGCATCGAAGGAGCGCTATCCTCCCCCCGCCCAATCCGCGCCGGAGTCCCTCAGGGCTCCGTGCTCGCCCCCCTCATTTTTACGCTATTCACCAGCGATATCCCCAAAAGTAGAAAGGCTCAGTTGGCTCTGTTCGCAGACGATACGGCCATTTACTACACCGGCTTCGGCCGCGACTCGATCTCTCGTATTCTCCAAACCTCAGTCAACCAGCTCGGTGACTGGTTCAGGAAGTGGAGAATCGAAGTCAATCCCGATAAGAGTCAAGCGGTGTTCTTTTCGAAACCGCGACTCAGACCCCTCCTCCCCCGTCCGCTGACCATGTACGGCAAGCCTATCCCTTGGGAGAAGCGAGCCAAATACTTGGGCGTCGTCCTAGACCAGCACCTCTCCTTCTCGGAGCACATAAAGCAGGCGCGCTCGCGCGCCGCTTTCGCTCTCGGTAGGCTCCACTCCGTCCTGAATGCACGCAGCAAATTGTCACTTAGGTGCAAATTGCGCATCTACACAGCGTGCATTCGCCCCATCATGACCTATGCGAGCGTAGTATTCGCACAAGCGAAGCCCCATCACATCCATAGGATGCAGACCCTCCAAAACCGGTTCCTCCGCAGGGCGACCGGTGCCCCTTGGTTCGTTCGGAACGAAAGTCTCCATCTCGATCTTAAAATCCCGACCATCAGTCAGTTCATGAAACGCCTATCCAAGCGTTTCTTCGACTCCGCCGCCACTCACCGCAACCCTCTGGTTGTCGCGGCCGCCAGTTATGTCCCCTCCCGAATCAGTCATACCCGCCGTCCCCGGCATGTCCTAGTCGACCCCGATGACCCCATCACCCTCCTCCAGGAGAGCAGTAGGGCCACCAGTACAGTGCACAAACACAGACCGCCATCGTTCCGACCTCGCCGACGAGGTCCCACGCGACGACCCCCCCGCATCCGTTCCCCCCGTCCCCAGTCCGATGAGGCCTCAGCCCGCGCCGTAGCTGAGCCTGTAGCTTTAAATTCCCCGATTAATAATCATGATATTAACCTTTCGATCCAGCCCGTCCCCAATATCGCGCTGCCCTCTCCCGATGACGCCCTAAGCCGAGGTCCGTACCCCACAGGGGGTGCCCTTAGCGTGCGGTCATCTAACATGTAAGTTTAGTTTTAAATTTTTCCGCTCCTGGCTGGAGGCCTTTTAGAGTAAAATCCGAAAGGCAACCACAGGATAGACCGGTTAAGCAGCCACGACCCCCAGTGGTCAAAACTGCGAGTTGCCCTTCAAAAAAAAAAAAAAAAAAACGGAGCTTCCCTTTTTGCTGCCGATTTTGATGAAGAAACATTGTGAGTAACATCTATGTCTGTTTGATTAAAAAAATATTGCATTAAGTAGTTTACTTGTTTTTATTTTTACCATAATCCTTGAGTTTGCCTGATAGATCAAATGTAAAATGCATTGTAGCTATAGCAGAACCGATGACCAGAATAAGGTCAACGGTTCTGCGTATTTTTAAAAATAACCTCCCTGTCTCAACTTCGACATATATACTGATGATATAGATAAGTACCTACCTATAGAAAGATGTGTTGTATTCATTGATTTAAATAATAAAAAAAGTAAATCGTAATATATACAAAAGCCGGATCGCATGTTTTTTTTTTTAACTTTTCGATATTTTTTCCAGACCGGTTTAGGAATACGACCATCCGTTCCATCACAAAGATAACTGATGATACTTGGAAAGCTGCCGCGCTAAAATAGAATTGGGCTGGACACATCTGCCGCATGTCAGATGTCCAATTGGCCAAACTCACGAACCAATGGGTCACAGTTCATGGCAGCGACACCGCCGCAGGCCCAGACGGAGATGACGGGATGAGCTGGACTCCTTCAACATGAACTGGCCCTTAACAGTTTTAAACAAAAAAAAAAGTTGAAAGAGAGTAGAAAGGAGGCCGTTGTCCTGCAGTGGGACATGACATGCTTTTAATATTAGTGCGAGATACGCCACCTATTTGCGACCGACGAAAATCTCGTATAAAACGTAGGTAAAGTGTTTTTTTCTTTACTTGTCTTATTTGGTAAACAAACATGGCGAACTTAGATTTGGGGATTATAATTACCTAGTGAGTTTAAATGGAACCTAAGTAATAACAGCCGCACGTTGATCGAAGGTTAAACTACGCTTGCCGAGGTCAGTCCGTGGATAGGTTACAATCCATTTCATACCAAGACCACTCCCTGCCTCGGAAAGCACGTTAAGCTGTTGGTTTCGTGTCCAGTCTTACCAAGGGGCAATATGTTGCCCAGTAACACGATAGCCCTTGTTAAGACTGGTTGTCAGACTTTCAGGCTTTCTGACTTCCCATAACGACGTTATAAGATCTACGAATACCAGCCGTAACCTACGGCCCATCTGACCTCTACAACCTAGTCGGGCGGTGGAAGTCAAATTGGCAGACAGTCCATGTAAAATACTGGTATTTAGCTGCATTCATAGTGTTTGTTTACCAAATAAGATATGAAAGAAAAATTATAGTATAGGTAGATACTGTTAGCGCTGTGCGCGCTACCTGTACCGGAACCTTTATGGGGCAAAATAAGTAGCAATATCGAATTTTCTCTATATATTTCAAGAGGACGTACTCACTTCTACGCGCCTATCACATAATTGTTGTTTCTTGAAAACAATAGCCGTATAATCAATTTTGAAAACTAGTTCTATATTCGCTGAGTGATCGAATGCAACCAGTAATTTTGACCCTAACCCTTTTGCAAACAATCTTTACAGTACCGCACAGTACATACTTGCCACCCTTTTAACGGATTTTATTGCGGGCTTTGCCCAGCACCCTAAATGCGTAACACACTATCCATCACAATCTGAATAATTTTGAAGCCCATTGCTAATCCATTGCTTCATATGTTCGAAAAATTTGTCTGCTCAACAACGACTGCAAAAAAACAACCGTCTTCCAAAAAACACACTAAAGTAAGTGAAAAATAACACGGTCCACCTAGAAAAAAGTTCTGATCTAACAAACATATTTTTTTTTTAAGTACAGTCGAATTGACAACCTCCTCCTTTTTTTGAAATCGGTTAAAAATGAAAGCTGTTTCTACTGTTAGTGTGTTACGCAATTACCCTGCAGGCTTTGTTATTGTTAACATCCTTAGTAATATTAAAAATGCGAATACGTTTACATATACGTTGTCAGGTGTACAGAAACGGACATAGGGTACCTTCGTCCCGAAAAAAATGTACTGTTCCCGAGGAAAACAACAATAACGTTCTAATGATAATAGATGGCGCCACGTGTCTTTTGCATCATGATTTAATTATATTATTATAGAAACTTTAGTAGTGTGTTAAGAGTTTATTTTTATTTTTTATTTAAGTACCTAATACATTTTGCGACTCTAAAGTGTCGATAGACCGGTTTTTCATCCTCCTAACTATAATTCCCCGAACAACCCGAATTGATTGTCAAATTCTAAATTAACGCGAGCGAAGCCGCGGGCAAAAGCTAGTGAAGCTATAATTAAAAATAAGTAACAGGTTTTGTAGGTCCTACAAATAAAAACATTGAAAATGCCGTTACCATAAATGTAATGCCTTTTTGATAGTTCATGACGTTATAGTATAGATATTGGTTTGAATTTCGACGATAATAATGTTGTCATTGGAATGCAATTTAAATAAACGGCTGTTGATTTAATTGCAAAATAAATTCGATTAAGCTCATTATTTTATCTGATCGCAGAGGGTGTATCTTAGTGCGAATCTCGTTTGTGCGATATTCATTGCTTCGAACGCAATAAACGAGTTTCACACTCGCAGGAACCTAGTACCTACCTACCCACTACAAACGTGGGTACAGTCAGGGAAAATAATTGGAGGAAAAAAATTGTGTTTATTCACAGAAATACATACACTATACGTCAGTTTGCCGTGCTATAGTCATTGCACACAACTTTCAAAGAATGACAGTTGTGATTTGAATATAATAATAATAACCCACCGCCGTATCCGTATCTCTACGTTGACGTCGTGGTGGTGCTTGCGCGCTCCGAACTATTACCGTCTGTGCCCGTAGTTTACTTTGCCGAAACAGGTCTAAGGTAAGAAGCCAGACCAAAAGAGATACAGAAACGCGCAGGGCAGCATGTGGCGAGCGGTTGGGCAGTAGGGACCCCACAGACCCTATCTCCTGGGAGAAGTCTTGTTCCTCATCTCTGGCTTGCCTTTATTGACCGGATGGAGTGAACACTGACGAGGAACAGAGCTCCTACCTCTTTCTTGTCTTTATTGGCCGGAATGAGTGGAGATTCGCAAGAGCAAACGTGGTCGGAGGAAGGAAGTACTTCGGTAAGTGCTGGTAGGGATCTTGACCATTTTCCGGGCTCTGGGATGGTTCTGATAGCCGTGGAATACATATCCACTGCTCAAGCACCTCAGGTTACCCTCTTGTTGGTACGTAACTATGTGCTAGCGACGGCTTCTGGATGGATGGGATAGTCCCGAGATTATGCGAAAAGCTTAAAAATAAATAATAATAATAATAATGTTTATTTACTCAATAACAAAGCTATGTAGTACCTCCACGTTAAAAAATACAGTTTTACAAAATAAGTACTATACCTACAAACATGTGGGTGAGCACTGCTCTCCTAGCTAGGTTATGAAAACCTGTGTTAAGGACAAGCAGTCAGGCCCCTAAGGTATAATGACGTAATGGTTACATAGTGCTTCTGATGTTACTCAAACTTTAATCGTCCATCTCAATACTCCCAGTATTGGGATGGACAATTAAAGTTTAAGATACGTTTTATGAAACGTGAAAATAAAATAATTTTAAGGTAAATAAATGTGTGTGTGTGTGTGTGTGTGTGTGTGTATGATTGTGCGTGTGGTGTGTGTGTATGATTGTGCGTGTGGTGTGTTTGTCTGTCTGTGTTTGCTTGCCCATGTTGTTTATGTTAATAATATCCGGGCAGTTAAAGTCGGTAGTCAATTTGCCTAACAATTAGTTTCCCTGACTTTACTAGGTAGTTAGTCGAAAGTCAACTAAACAAGTTTCTCATACAGATCGAAATTCTCAACAGAATATTTTTGTTTTGTTGTTTTGTATAACACAGTAGGTACCTACATACCTACTTAGATAACCTAACGTAGGTACTTATACCTAAGTCAGTTACTCTAAGACTCACCTAAGATATTATCTCTATATTATTAACTCACCTAAGATACTCACATAAGAGATATTTTAAATGTTCAACTATTATGTTACTGGCGGTATCCCCAATTTCCCACATAATCCACAAAGCCAGTGATTTCGTTTTAGGTTGAGAACTTTCAAGCTCCCCCAACTCTGATACTCCTATTTCTGTGTGGGCGAAGTAGTGCTACGATCACGAAAGTGATTCAAATAAAATTGTTTCCAAATGGAACACCCTAGTACAACAACACACAACAAATAAAATTATGAAACTGGAATAAAATACAGCAATTGAATTTAAACAAACATTTAATTGAAGTCACATCGTACACACATACAAATTACAAATAAAAAATTACTTGCATTCGTTTTAGAATATCAACAATTTCAATTAAGTATTTACGGTTTCGGTCTGCCAATTTGGATGGGACAACATCCGCCGAATATCTTGCCGTGTAAATTAAGTTGTATTATTGTTCGCACCAACAGTTCACATTAGCGAAGCTTCCACAATGACCTCCTTTGTAGCCACGTCTTTTGCACTCTTCGAGACAGTTTGAGGTGTAGTCAACAGCGCCCCAGACGCAGCTGCCGATATGCACGTCCGCTTGGACTGCATTCTGCGGAGACGAGACGATCACCAAGAATGTGAGGCACACCAACAGCAACATTGACTGAGTAGTTTTAGTCATGTTTACGTTTATGAAGAGAAGATTTGAGCGTTAGTACTAATGATGTTTCACTGAAGTCACACAGAGTTCAACTGATGTCGATACCGGCATTCTCCTCGTTTATATATGCTTGGGTTTACTTGAGTTCATTAGCAACTCGTTTCATGCCCAGGATTTTTAACCCTGCAATGGTCGCGCAGTTGGCACTGTCTTGTCTGTGGGAATATCCCAAAAAAACGCGTATGTACACGACAGTCGCAAATTAACGCGAACTACATTCATATAAACTCGTTATCAAACGAATAGGTGTAAATTATATTTAGCGTTTATTAATTATTATATTATTTTAGAAGACTTTTACAAACAATCACATAATATAACATGCCTAGTTGCGCGAAATTAAGCTTTTTCATATCAGTTTAAACAAAAGCATAATTCATAATTTTAACAACGTTCGTGAACGGGCGCCTTCGGTTAAGACTGGTCATCTCTTAACTGCCACGGCTTATTTTTCTTTTAAATCTTATATTTTTAATTGTTTCTTAGTATTGTTTTTACATTGTTCTCACATAAGCAACGAGAATATTGTACCCAGGATTTTGTAATATCTTGATTTAACAGTGTCCTTGGAGTTGTCTTGCCCGTTCTTCTCCATAGAGATCTACGTTTTGGAATGGGCAACTAGCTTCAACTTTCTAACTGACCGACTCTATGACAATTCAAAAGTGCCTGTAAATAGTATAATTAAATGCTATGGTGTGGTGGTGGTGGTGGTGTTAATTATGGTGTGATTAAATAAATGCTTTGAGTTTGAGTTTGAATACCTTTGCGCCAAGAGGGGTAAAACTTGGTTGCTGGAGGACTCGTGTCATCCTCGCGATCACTGCAGGGTTAATCTATTTTATTAAGGAAAATAAACATAGTGGTTTGACCAGACGGTTAGTAAGCCTCTCGAATTGCGTTTTTACGATATCAAGTTATTGTTTTTCCTTATTTTTATCCTTGAAGGTTTGGGTACTAAAAATGTCGTTAATGTTTTGAAAAGAATTATCAAAAACTAGCGAGCCGCCCCTACTTCGCATGGTTTTTACGACTTCACAAAACATCGGTTCTTTATTTATATATTTGGTTTACCAACGATTGTGTTGCCTGTATGAGTAAATGAAACAGAAGCAACAAATCAGAATAAAGTGTAACAATCACTTATAGGTAAACTGTGCATGCACGCAAAACGTTATGGCAAATTACAAAAAAAAAAAATAGAAATTAAAGACTATATTATGAAGTTGCACTGAATAGAACTGAATAAATAAATTAAACTAAACTAAAACAAAATCAAACAAACTAAAGTAAACAAAAACTAGGTAATACCTACAAATAGGTTATTACTTATATGTAGGTAAGCTTAGTATTAATTTATTATAGGTAAATTAGGATAAATTTAGAGGATTTATTCTGATACTCAAACTCAAAGCATTTATTTCAAATAAACCAATTACAGGCACTTTTGAATTGTCAATGGGTCGGTCAGTTAGAAGTTAGAAAAAAAAGCTAGTTGTCCATTCCAAAACATACGTACGTTAACGTACCTATGGAGAAGAACGGGCAAGAAACTCCACGGACACTCTTTTTTGATAATAAAGATAATGATGGTGAATACCGCATCAAAATCCGTTGCGGAGTTAAGAAGATCAACGCAGTCCGACAGACAAACACAAAAAGCGACCTTGATTTATAATACATACGTATTGATGATATAGATAAGTACCCACCTATAGAAAGGTGTGTTGTATTTATTGATTTAAATAATAAAAAAGTAAATCGTGATATATACGATACGATTTCGATCTTTTTTCCAGACCGGTTTAGGAATACGACCATCCGTTCCATCACAAAGATAACTGATGATACTTGGAAAGCTGCCGCGCTAAAATAGAATTGGGCTGGACACATCTGCCGCATGTCAGATGTCCAATGGGCCAAACTCACGAACCAATGGGTCACTTTTTCATGGCAGCGACACCGCCGCAGGCCCAGACGGAGATGGCGGGTTGAGCTGGACTCCTTCAACATGAACTGGCCCTTAACAGTTTTAAACAAAAAAAAAGTTGAAAGAGAGTAGAAAGGAGGCCGTTGTCCTGCAGTGGGACATGCCAGGCTTTTAATAATACATTACCTACATGCTGGCGAAATGTGGGAAGACCTACTAGGTGCCATAGTAACACCTCTGCCTAACCCTTAGGGGAAATCAAGCGTGATGTGTGTTGTGTGTTTTAATTACTTTTTATTAGGTATACCTAACTATAAAGAAAATATTTTTTAAATCGCGTTTTGTCGATTTTTTTATTTCATATAAGTATTATAAACATCCTTTCCTTAATTTGACTGATTCAGCTCATCGAAGAATGGCGACTGGTTAGACTAAACACACTAATTATTCAGCTCTGTTCAGCTTTTGTCAGAAAACAACTATTCTGTATGGAGATGCGTACGGATTCGTTCAGCTTTCCGCGTCTATTCAGTTTTCGCGGCAAACAGGCATAAAATTAGGACAATTCATTGAGTCTCAATTTCTGTGGTCAATTCTACCCGACTGCTAAGAAGGGTTGTGTTTTGACGCGTATATTCGTTTACGAATAATCATACTCAGATTCAGAGATATAGAAATCAATTAGGGATTACCTAGTTCTGCGACATTGTTTTAATTATAATAGGTACCTACTCTCATGCCCGTTTTCACTAACACTAAGCGACACTTAAATGTAATGTTGGAATTACAACTCTCGGCGCTGAGCCGAGCGTTGAAAATGCAACAGACCTCAGAGATTGTAGGTAATATTGATGACAAACACAAAACCCCCATCTTGCTGCACTTTCCCTTCATGTCTATAAGATCGTTTTTTAATTTATTTTCCTCATAGGCCCTGTTTTTCCTCATTTCAATAAGTAGAGCATGCGTTTGCGGAAAACCCAACTCCAACGAGCTGTTATGAATACAATTAGGTAGGTACCTATTGTAGCAGTAGTACATACCACCATTATGCATACCTAATCGCTATTTAATCACAATCATTGTCTGTAATAAATACATTGGTAAGCTAATGTTTAGTGATAGGAAACCACTAATGGAATTCCGTAAGTATTTTTTCTATGAACTAATGAGGTATTGAACTAGAACGTTCTTGTTGTGAACACGCTGCCTCCTCAAAAAGGCTTCGTAGTTAAGTAGCAACCGCGCGGATTGATCGATCTGCAAGGTTAAGAAAGAAAAGAAAGAAAAAGGCGTTTATTGGCATTACAGCAACAAAACACACACACACCTTAAAACTAAAATAACGGAAAACAATGATTATAATGCCAAAGGGGCCTCTGCTCAGCATAATGTCAGATGACAACACAAGGTGTACCACGTGACGCAGATTTTTAGCTGCAGCCCACGAGTGCCATACGCTAGAATAATAAACAAATAGGGAAGTGTGTGTCCGTTCTAATAAATTAAATGTGTTGTGACATGGGTGTGTGTGTTGTGTTATGAACTTGCGATTAATAAATACCTAATACCTGCGTACATTAAAATAATAAATCTATGAATAGAAATTACCGATGTATATAAGGCAAAATCGTGAAACTGCGTTGTTATTCTTAAGCTGCTCTTGCCACAGTCAGTCTATAGATGGGTGATCGTTTTCATAACATAGGCATATCGAGACGCCTCTGTGCTTCGGAGAGCACGACGTTAAGCCGTCGGCGTCGGTCCTGCGCCTGAACTCGCCCCAGTCGTGTCGGCAGGGCCGCTGTCTCCATTGGCCACTCCAGAGACCCAGGGCCCCACAATCCATGAGTACCCTTAGTTCCTGCTAGCGTCGTAACTACGAGGTGTCAAAAAAAAACCTAGCTTATCCCAGAGGGGGTGTAAAATTTTTCGAGCTTGTTTCCTTGCTCATACATCCTAGATTCTCTTAATTCTAAAACTAACAAAGCCAGTGCTTTTCTTTTAGAGACTTAGCCCGAGAAGTTCCAAGCTCCTACAGTCCTCCGGTACCTACTCCAATTTCAGACGTCTCGCATGCTATCACAACACTCGGATCCCATGAATATAACATGTTAAAGTTAGAGCCGAGCACAATACCGTGAAATCCGAAGCATTAGCTGATAATGCGGCACCTCTATTCTGCGTTCCTTCGTGCGCGCTTAAACGCTGGGTTCTGTGCCGGCGAGATAGTGCTGCGCTCACGCTCACTAATACTTCAGTAAGTCTAGTTTACCGGCTGCCAAGCTTCGCTCCGCACGTATCTGTGGACCGCACTTGGCGAGGTAATGAAGCAGTCGCGTTATGGCTCACCGAATGTACCGTTTGTGTACAATGGTGTAGCAAGCAACTAATTGTTTTGTAGCTACATTTTGTTTCGCATGATGTTTTCGTTTGGGGTTTGCTTTCGTTGGTTTGTCGGGTTTACCTATTTCGCGGAATAAGTTTCATTTATGTATTTTGTTTCCCATTATTGGTTATAAAATAATTATGTTAATAGAAAACAAACTGGTCATTTATCAAATGAAATTTCATTCGAAAACATTCATCGGTTTCTTACTAAACTTCAACTAGATCCGGGAACCCTGGATACTTATCTCTTTTGCTGACTGTACCTACTTATTTATATCTAAACACAGAAATCCGGGCAATGCGACGTGAAAGCAAGCAATTTCACGGCCAAATGTGATAGATTAGGTTGAGATAACCGTCAAGAAGTTGCCTATGTTAATTACCCAAGTCGCCTAACTCGATGCTTCTCCGGAATTATACGTCACTTGCTGTAATTAATGACGTCACGCAATTATGTCTAATTCCCGGTAATTTCCCTTAAATAAACTTAACTGTTCATTATTTACGAGGACAAGAAAGTATTGTTGACTTGCTGGTGATGAGAAAATAAATGTTATGGTTTCTTAATTGCGGAACAATTACCTAGGTAGGTAGGTTACCTAGTTACTTTGCATAGATGTTATTATTTTCACTAATAGGTATTTTGCATTGTTTAAGTTCCTTACCTAGTTAGGTACCTACTCGTACTATTTATTAGCTTAAAAAAATTACGACATTGAGAGCGTATTGGCATTGGGAGCCTATTACGTACGATGTTCGTAACGAATGTTGAGGTATCACAAGTCGAAAATTGGTTCCACCACCAATGAAATCTTCTAAAAATGATACTTATTCTTTTTCTAAGTAGGAATAGGTACTTGGCAAGTAGGTAGACAGAAAAAGAAAAAAATACTCTTGTCTCTTGGTAAAGAGTATTCTATTCTATTATATTTATTTATTTATTAAAACTTCATGCACAAGTAAAAAAATACTGTACAAAGGCGGACTTAATGCGGTTCCCTATCCATTTGCATAAAATTCTAAGACCTAATATAACTTAGCATAATTTTGTTTGGCATAATTATATTTTCGCATAATATAATTACTTACGCATAACAGCTTACGCATAATTTTTTTAAGCATAATTTCTCTAACCTTAATAATGATTAAGCATAATATTCTAAAGCATAAATTTATGAAGCATAAAGTTCTAAAGCATAACTTTTTAAGCATAATATCCTAAAGCATACAGCATGCAAGCAAGCATACAGCATGCAAGCAAGCATGCAAGCAAGCATGCAGCAAACAAGCAAGCATGCAGCATGCAGCAGGCAGGGTTTCTGTCACGGCTCCGGCGCTGCGGGCCTCCGGCGGCCCCACGCGTGCTAATCGTCACAGACGGCTTTCGCTCACCACCGCAGCTTCGGCTTGTTGCCCGGCTTCGCCGGCCAGCCTCAGCCGCGGCGGCTCGCTCGCAGCCGCCTGCTCCTCAGCCCGCGGGCCGCCTCGCTCCTACGCGTCTACGCAATTTTAAATTACACTCAAGGGGTAGGACAAACAAGACTACGTGGAGTCGGTTTTGCAGCAATTCGGTTCTGTCACTAAAATAGTCATTAGGCCTACTAACGTTATGCTAATAGTCATTAGGCCTACTAACGTTATGCGAATCAAATTTATGCCAAAACAAATAAGTCTTTAAGATGATTATGCCAACATAAAATGTATGCCTAAAAAAATTATGCCGAAGTATTATTATGCCAAAACAAATTGTGCCAAAATCGTTATGCCGAACTATATTAGGACAAAGAACATTATGCGAAAAGAAGGGATCCCACTTAATGCCTGAGGCAGTGGTCTTGAACCTACCGATTTTTCGGTATTTCTACCGATATGAGCTCTGTTCTACCGAAATACCGAAATATAACGATTTTTCTACGATTTCACAGTATACATGGAAATTCTCCCAATTTTACACTTTTAAGTTGGCAACCCTTTTCAATTTATGTTTAATGTTACGGGGAAGCCGTTTCCTTTGTTGTCTAATTTCATCTTTAATATTTTATCACTTCCCCATTCATCCGCTAACGTTGAACGCATATTTTCATATAATATATTAATCTTTTGAAAACAAAACAGCGAAATAGGCTGTCTACTGACTCAATCACTGGTCTATTACATGCGAAACGACTCTTTAATACAGCTAATTGTTATGATTTTGAAATTAATTCGACGAGGACCGCGGCTATGGCTAAAGAATATTGGTATAAAAAATAATTATACTTAAGTGTGATTGTTATAAATTAGTATGAAAGTTTTTTTTTAAATAAAATAAACGAATTTGATTGAATATTGTATTTTTTGTCAAATACCGATTTTGGGTACAAATATACCTATTTTAGCGGGCAACTCTACCGATCTCGCTCTATGACGTTCGAGACCACTGGCCTGAGGCATTTTCTACCAGTCAACCTTAGGGTGACGCAGAGACTAAACATGGCAGGTGCAATATACGGGATAAATAGCTTGGAAATAACTATAAAATACAAGAATAAATATTAATACATACATACATACATATAAACAAAATAAACTTTGTCAGGAGAAATAACGATCGGTAGAGGAGAAAAATGGATCCAGCAAATCAACGCTGAGATGTTTCGGCCAACTTCTGACAGATATACTCACGTGCCTTCACTTTAAAAGATAACTGACTGGTTGCCATCTTGATGTTCAGAGGGAGCGCATTCCAAAGAAAATTAAGAACATTATATTCTATTCTACTCTAGAACTTCACCCTGGAACTAATCATTATACCTAGAGCAGCGTGACCTCTGCGGTTACAACTTACTTTTCTAATTGATTAGTTAAGTCTGGTCATCAATCAGAGTTTTTAAAATTTTCACGTTGACAAGCAATACATTTGATGGTTATAGAAAAAAATAGAGTTGCGGAAAAATAGAAATCAAGACGAGTCGATTTTCATAATTTTTCTGTTTTTCCAATATTAATGGAGTCCTAGTACGGACCTTAATTCCTTATCAAATTGCTGCAAATGTTTTATTGTCAACCAAGTCGCCACAAAAATTGTGCACGACATAGTTCGAATCTGTTACGTACTTTTCCTGATCTGCTGTCTCAGCGGAAGTCTTAGACTTTTTCTCTTGTGTAATTATTTTATTTGTCGTAGGTGTAGAACAAGTTAAAAAGAGCTGCTTCTGGCCCTTTTCCGGGTACCGGACTATTTACCAGGCTTGCGGTTCTATTATGTCGCTTTTGCCAGCTGCATAGAATCCCTGAAGTTTGATGCCCTTTAAGATCCACAACACATGATCATCACCTCCGATTCCGTCGAAGTTTGCTATGCTTCGAGGCCGCGGTTCGCCAGGGCCAAGGAAACTGCCACCTTTACCTATTATTATCATTAACACTTACGAGTTTAACACCTTAATGCTAGTCAATCTTTAAACATGACTGTTTTTATCAGGATAACTTTGGTAATCTTTATGAGATAATATTCATTTTAAAGCCTGCGTAATTAAAACTTACGTTAACATGAAACTTTAATATTTTCTTAAAAGCATAAGGCTTATCTTAGTGTAAGAAGGACGTTCACGCCTCAAGCGTTTAAAAAAATATTGAAGTTCTATGCTAACGTAAGTTGTATGTAGTACTTTTTAGTTAAGCTTGTTTTAAAAAAACTTTTTTACTTAATTAAATTTTATTTTGTTCTTTTTAGCATTAGAATTTGTTTAAATATCCGTTCTACCCTTCACTCAAATTGAAAGGTAACTATCTGTAAAGACAAATCTAACGAACCAAAAGACGCCTTTACACAAGTCATGGTGTGCAGCCAACCGAATTGCACTATCCAAGTCGTGCCATACTTAAGAACGGGCTATCACAATTTAGTGTGTATACAAAAATTTGTGCCTATGCTGTTGACCGCTAAGGAGATCTCTCGTATGGAGCCAATCCTGAGTCAGCAGACAGGTCATGGTGTATGAATGCGTATATAAAATGTATGGTCTGTGCTGATGACTGTTTAGGTGTTCCCTCGTCTGCAGCCATCCCTGGGTGCAGCAGCCAGGCCATGGTGGACTTTAGAATGGACTATCATAATTAAACGCGTAAAATAAATTTCGTATCTGTACCGTTGACCGTTAAGAAGTTCCTTCGTCTGGAGCCAATCCTGGGTGTAGAATCAGGTCATGCATCATAAAATGCATTGTCTTCGAAACAGAATAAACATGTAAAATTTTAACTCCGTAGGATAAGAGGAAGTGGTTTTAATTAAGCTTGCAAGATTTGACCAATACATACTAACTGCGCGTTTAGTTGGCTTAAATGAATCAATGTAGAGTTTGTAAATTCGGAGTTAAGTACCTAATTAACATTTTCACTCTTACTACGCGTTGCGCCACTAAAAAGTAACACCGGGTTAGTTAACCAGGCATTAGTGTTTTTTGAGTTGGGCACATTGCTATTCAATCGACGAAACATAAAATAGAATTGCAATGTCTGTGCCCTAATATGTAAACTGACCAAAAATTAATGAACGAACAATGAACGCAAATTTTTATACCCATCTCATACACTACACTACGAAACATAAAACTTCTTGTCTTTGAATTTTTTATCATGACATTTCATTTTAATCGTATTGTATGTGGTTTCCATGGACATTTAATATATAGATTGACGGACACGGAAACGTCAGTGGAAAAATATCTTTTAAGTTTTTTAATCATTTGTATTTATTTTTATATTAGTTTATGAATATATTGTCTGCTGATATAGGTAGTACCGAATTCACTTACTACAACGTCAAACAACATTAAATACAAAATAAGTTATCAGCGGTACCTAGGTACCTCATTACGTCAATTTATTTTGACATTGCTAACAGTAACCCAGAGTTTAGCGACTTAACTCGCCCACATCGGTGGGTTTAATATTAACAAAAATTAACCCTAGGTTTACCTGTAACTCTTGCTAGCGCAAGATGAGTTACTTGATTAATCCTGAGTTAACTGTTAACTCCGAATTATTTAGGGTAATCCATGAACTCGCAAGTGGGCCTAAGTAACTAACTAGGTACAAGGCAAATTAAATAAAAGCTTGTAAGAAAAATCACGTGTAGATAACTATGTTCGTATTCTTACACGCTAATCTCCGAAGCTACCCAAACGATTTCAATGAAATTTTGTGAATGTGTATAGTTGATTCCGTAGTTTTGGATCCGATACGTGGCGCTCCATTTGAAGCAGGGGCGGTTCGCTAGATAAACTATAGAATAAAAACAAAATGACATCGCTCTGTTTTCGATGATGTGGTCGCGCACTTTCATAAAGCCGGTATCAAACGCTTCACTCGAGTGAATAAATCTGCATGCGTTTGTGCTACAACATAGCATTTGTGTATTCCAGGCTTTAAAGGCCGCGTACTGCAATAGGGTTAGCTACGCATTTACCTATCAAGTAAAACTTGTAAAAATGAAAAACAAACTTTAATTTTAACTTTCATTATATTTCAATTTTTTTTTAAACAAGTCGAAATAAATGATCGAAATAGACATAATTTACATGTTCAAATTACTTTTTTCAATAAAACTAATACTAAAACTTTACATAATAATTTACACATAACTTCAATCACAAATAATAATAACATGGTTCCTTTTAATTTAGTGACAAACCTTTACTAACTAATAAATTAAAAATAAATAACTTAGGGTAGTTAATCGAGCTTTAGACACTGTCACACAGGTTCTATTCAATTCAATTATTTTAAAATGACAAGTAAAGCCAATGTCGACCATTCTGCCAATGTCTAAAGTGAGTTGGAAAAGCAAGTGTACATAATAAAAAAAAGTTCTATATGTCACCGTATGATTGTAAACACCGTTAGTTTACATAAAATCTATCTCGTGAGATTGTAAACTGTCGATAAATTGTGAACGAACCTGCACTTACCGACAGGCACGGAACAGACTATTCCGTGCCGACTGAGTTCACAATCCGTCCGATTGTATCACGCGTAATTTTGTAAACCGTCCCTGATTGGTCGCTCTTGGCGGTAGCCGAATTGGTCGCAGTAACTAGGCCAGGGCACCCCGACCAAATGGGTTAGGTTAGAACTGAAAAACCGTGCGCGAGCCAAACGAGCGCTACTTCCAAGTTGGTCGCAGTTATTTGGCTATTTATTATTAGCACAAGGCGCGTTCCGTCGCATGCAAGTTTGATACCAGTTCACAATTTTTCAGTTTGCCATGGATAGAACCATCGAAAAATAATGCGTTAAATTGTAAATAGTTTGTTGCAGTTCACATATTTTTGAAAGTTTTTCTCGCGAGATACTCGTAGATTAACGAACGAAAGGAACGATGTTCATAATCATACGGTGACATACACATATTATAAATTGAAGTTGCTTTTCGTATTTGTGTCGCGTTGTTCCTCTAACCTACTTTAGTGCCTATTTCAAAACCTCTTTTCGTATTATATACGAATTACATTTCAAAACGATATCAAAATGGCATGTACTAAAAGGTAATCAATCTTATTGCAAAGTGGTTTTAATATATAACTTACTGGAAACCAATAATTTGTTATAATAAAGATTTAAAAGTGGTAATGATATGTCATCTCGTGCGGAGTTGTGCGCCTCGCCCTATTCGCATGCAAAATACTGGTTTGGGATAACCCGCCCTTCATTTACATTTTTTATTTTTCCTCATATGGTAAACAGGTACATACTTGAGGCAAGGTATGCCATTATCAGGCAGCATATTTAAAAGGTTATTGTACACTTTAAGGAAAAATTGTAAATCACAGAACGCTAAAAGAACGCGGTAAATGGAAGCGAGCAAAAATATGTAGATACAGACAATCCGAAAAACCTAATAAATGACTGTACCTAACATGCACAAATGTGCTAACAACTATAGTCTGTTCCAGAAGTAGGTACCTATCTGGTGAAAATATAAACAAATGTAACAGAGACGTACTTGTGGATGGGAATTTGTAATGCCACTTACTTAAACCCGAAACTCCAATTTTAAATTACTTACCTTACCTTGATAATTGAGGTTCATTTTATAACCTGTTTTCTTCGATGATTTTTCAATATTTTTTTTCATATTTGTTGGAAAACGTGGTGAAAAATAAAGTTGACCCCTAAATACAGATAAAATATTATACTAGAACTCTTTTGTGGGTAATCAAGTAAGAATTTAACCAGCACCCTAATTACGTAACACACTATCTATCACAGTCTGAATCATTTTGAAGCCTATTGCTTATCCATTGCTTTATATGTTCGAAAAATTTGTCTGGTCAACAATAAAGGTCGTAAATAACGCAATGAATGTTGTTGAACTGTCAAAACGAAACCCATTCCTACTGTTAGTGTGTTACGTAATTACCCCGCTGAAAAGGATTTGTATACACTTTCATCAGATACTTTTGGAACAAACCGTGCATGCATACTTTCGTGCAATTTACAGGCATGTGTATTACGTACTATAACGATAATTAATAAAGATAATGGAACATAGTGTTTGAGATTTTGGCTTCAAAACTGAATACCTATTCAGTTTGCAAATATTTAATTGATAGAGTATTATAATAATACTCTTACAACGAAATATTAAACACATTATTTTAACAGGATAATATTCTTAAAACAACGTGTCCTTTTGTGCATCTGCATTATTGCATGTTGCATTATTTTTATTGATGGTCTTGCATATTGATATTACATGTCTATTTTATATTTAAGGTTTTCCCTGTGATTTTATTGCACTATGTCGATATTTAAAAAATTTAACAATGTTTTTTGATGTTGCGACTTATGTGAGTAAGGCTATGGATTATTTTAATCATTCTTGTATTAGGAAGCCCTTGTGGTTCATAATTAGACAACAATTTTGCGGATGTAGACAAGAACGTAATATTTCACAATTATATAATTATATATATATATATACAGGTTGTTTGGCAGAACGTTGAACATACGAAAATGGTGGATAGGTGGGGTCATCTGCTACTTACTCCGCCCTAATTTAATTGGCACATCAATAATTTTTTGTTTTTTTTTTTAATGCAAGTTGAAATTAAGATTTAAGTATTTTTTACATCTTTCTGAAGTTTGAGGACTCGTAACTTTTTTTCTAGCTAACATCTGAATAAAGCAATAATTTTATAAGAATCTGCCAACATTAAAGATTTAAAAAAAAAAACAAAAATATTGCCTGTGTTACCCATTTTTAATAAAAATTACACTTTAAAGTTAAGAAAGTGGTGAAACTAGAAGAAAGCAAAAAAAACATTTTTTTTTAAATATTCATGGCCAGGGCCAAATAAATTAGGGTTGAGTAAGTAGCAAATGACCCCTGACTATCCACCATTTTCGTATGTTCAACGTTCTGCCAAACAGCCTGTATATGTATATCATTGACGTAAAATGTTAGTTCTTTATTTCTAATATACAGGATGATTTTTCCGTGTGTGCGTGGATGACTAAAAGCGGATGGATAAATATTCAAAGGGGCCAATTTTTATGAAAACGGAATCGTTAGTTTGAAAAATGAATCATCATAGCCAAGAATTGAATCGAACACGATGATATTGAAAAGAAAGAGGGAAATTCTCCAGTATTCCAGTTTTCTGATTAAGGAGTAATTTTACTTTAGCTTGTAAAAGTTTGTCGGCACAAAATGATAAAATATACAAAATATTTTAACTAAACAATATTCAAGCCTTGATGCAATGAAATCAAAAGGTAGAACATATTTTACTATCTGCAAAAGAAACTGTTAAATTTAATAGTGGAATACAATAAATTATTAATTATTAAAAAAACAGTAAGCGCCACTTAAAAAATATAAATGTACCTTAGTATTCCGTACCACAATTAAACCCACAATTACTCACAAAACAATGGTATTTCGTGTTCAAAGTATTCTCCTTGCCGGTCAACAAGCTCGTAAGCAAATTTACATACATACAGCTATAAAGGTGCTGTAATTATCATGTGTGCGCGTACTTGAACCTTCAATAATAAATAAAACATGACCACAGAAACCAGAAAAAAGTTACCGGAAACCGGATACCAACATCCTTAGTAATATATTAAAAGGCACGGAATACTATAAATGCTTAGGAACACAACAATGCAATATCTGCCGTCCACCAACTAAAAGGCAGCTAAGTGCAAAAAGTAGTTTTCGAGAAAACGCAAAAATAAGTGGGAATTGATGTCTCTTGAAAAGTATGCTACCTAAGAACAAGGTTGCAAGTTATATACGTAGGCATAGTCTTTTTGCACAATATGTGATATATTTCATTCATTTATATTCATCACATTTTCTTTAAATTCATTTTCTAACTTTTAGCTAAGCAATTTTTTTCATTTTTACATAATATACTGCACTATAAGGCCGCTAACCATACCTTAACTGCTTTATAGTATTTATTGTGTCTCTAAAACTATAAATCATAGAAAAATTATTCTTACACCAAAAGATAGAGCATCGAAAGTTGTATAAGACTACATTACAAAGTGAAAAACTACCAACTGTGGCTTAACGGCCTTTTAGTTAGTGGACGGCAGATATTTAACCTAATTTTAATGACATACTTCTGGGTTCAAATATCATCATTCTAACGTCAGGCATAAGAAAAAGACGCAACGAATTTGTAAATGTAAATTCGCTAAATATCGATTTGCCTATGAACATTATATAAAAATCTAATTTGAATAGTTTGCAGCTTTGGCTCAAAATGTAATTAAAGAATCAATGTTAAGGATGACAGCAGAGTATAAAAAAATTTGGCTATTCAAAACATAATCTTAAAAAAAAAGTTCATTGCTATATTAAATATTCTCAGTTTCATAAGTTCATTTTGGAACAACTTCATTTGAAAATAAACAAAAAGAAGTATGTTACTATCTAGCTGGCCCCCTGAGCCACAGCAACAATACCGGTATAGTCTGCAAGCTTGTTCAATGTACCTGTCTGGTCGAACAAAAATATTCAATGTACCTCCGCCACAAAGACAGAAATGGCATTTCATTTCGGTTTCCATCCAGGGGCCCTTCGTTACCCTATTGCGTAGAGACTTGAACATTTTAGTGGAGATGCTCCTTCCAATGTAGGTGCAGGGGAGCCAGCTAAATAGAAATACATACAAAAGGATGTGCTAATCTTCGTAAAAGAATTATGAAGAAAAAGAGTAAAACACTGGTTCTTATAACAAATTAACAAAATATAGGCTTTGAGGTGAACTTTTTAAAGTTCTGACCAGATTTACTGCGACTGCCAAACTATTTCGATGTATCTACTCTAGCACTCACTATTTCATTTTATTAAAAAAAGCTTGGGCCACACTAGCGGTTTCAACTAGCGTTTTTTTTTACTTTTAATTTATAGTACCATGACTACTCAGCTCTACTCGATACTAAGATCCCGCCCACATTTATGGACATCATGACAAATTTAAATAATGCAAATTAAATAAATTATAATGAGCCGTGTGATGTCGTGATGGCCTGGTGTTTAAAGCCTCGCCTCTCATGCACGAGGGCTCAAATCCTTTTTCAATTCACAAGTACACACGGCTACACGTCAAGCTATACATTTCCAGTATAAGCTGATCTCGCATTGTATAGGATTTCCGTACAACGCACCGCACCGCACCGTTTCCGTGTGACGCATATTTTTCCCCAACTCGTCATTTTTTGTATTTGTGCGTTTTTTCTTTGCGTCATGTTTACCGCAAATAAATGTATTTTCTTTCTTTCTTTTCTTTTTTACAATGAAAGGTCAGCTTATACTGGAAATGTATAGCTTGATATATATCCGAGTGTACTTTCTAAGTCTATCTTGGATGTCACTGGCACCAGTGAAGGAAAACATCGTGAGGAAACTTGGACTTAGTTAATATAAATCTGAAATCGCCAACTCGCCTTGAGCAAGAGTGGTGAAGAATGCTCATGCTATTTCTGTATGAGAAGAGACCTTTGCTCTGCAGAGGGACAATAATGATAAGCTGGTATTATGATAATGAGCCAGTATATCCAGGGTGGCAGGGATATCAACACGTAAACTATAACCATGAATTCAGCACATGATTCCAGATCCTCTAGCGCAGAAATTTATCGTCGGTTATCGAAAATGCCGAATATAGTCAAACCCATAGATCTTAAGAACTTATGTTAGCTACCTATATTCTTGGGACATTGACAGGCAAACTGTAACCATGAATTCAGCACATGATTCTAGACCCTCTAGCGTAGAAATTTATCGCCGGTTATCAAAAATGCCGAATATTAGCTACCTATATTCTTGCAAGTAAATCTAGCATTCATTCAAAGAAAATCTGCTGTTTCATAGAAAAGTGCAATACTTACGCGTTCTAAATGTACTGAAAAGCTATTTTTTTTGTAATAACCATCCAAAAGTTTTAACGCAGGGTGGTTCAGAATCATTTACTGAATCAATAGTAGCAGCTTGTGCGTCCATGTCCCTGCCATCCTGTATAATGCAGCTAGGTACGAAAAATACATCCTGCAACTTCCCATCAACAAAAACATTCTTACATCTCAGTTTTTCGAAATGCAAGTAAAAACCGCTAGGCACTAGATATCTGATCCTCCAGTAAAATTATGAATGCACATTAAATTCGAATACTATTGGTCGTTCCTAATTGCTGACCGTACGCGAATTAGGACGCAATTACAAAATGACGTAACCACCAAAATAATTGTTGTAATTGACGACTCGCAATAAAGCGACGGTTTTAAATATTTGTCTCTGTAATTGACCTAATTAGTTCCACTTTCGCCTTTATTGAATAAATGATAACTAGGTATATACATTATTCTCTTTTTGGGCAGTCGTATACAACGGAACCAATTATAGTGTTGTTGAAGACATCAAACACGATAAAACAATGTCTTGATCGCACATTTTTGTTTTGTTTTTGTGTTTATAATGGATATCGACAGAGTTCGACATTTGCTTTGGAGAGTAAAACTTAATTTCCGTAGCCCGCATAATGTGACTGCGTCCTAAATCATCTATTACAATAAAAATAGCTTAAAATTACATTTTGTGCAATAATTTGATAATCGCCTAACTACTCAACTGCTCATGGCACGTCGCGAGAAATTCTCATATTGTACTATAACGCTAAGTAATTACTCGTTGTCCATTTTATGACCCCGTTAGGTACCCGATAATACCTACTCAAGTATTAGCACCTAGTATTCATAAACATTATTTTAAGTACTAACTTCAATATTATACAAAAGGATTATGCAACAGTAATAATACTTTAGCATAATGAACGTTTTTATAAACTTAAATTACTATAATTTCGGTAGGTAACTTAAAATTCTTAGAACTCTTAGGGTAAACGTGACTGTTAGGAAACTATTTTCTAATTATGAATGTACGTTTAAGGCAACAAGCGCAAATTATTTATTGTACGCGTTTATATATTATTTGTTCGTTTCTAATTAACAATTAAGACTTGGTCCTTTATTCGTGCAGTTTTTTTTTTTATAGTAACATCAGTAACCAGGCTAAAACCATGTGCTATCTAAAGCCTACAATCGGACGCCATATACAAAAATACACATCCTTAAGTAAAAGTAAACATATAAAGTCGTCATTCACAATTAGAAAATCAGTTTCTAAGGACACTTCCGAAGACGTATTCATAAAACACAGAGTGCTTCACTCTCCCACTTCGCGTGTAAAGATTTGAGGTGTTCATACGCCCTCTTAGTGATATTTAAAGTTGGTTCTATTTCTAGTAGTCCGCTTTCGCCTATTAAACTGAGTCCTGCGAGTCCTAAATACGTGTGCATGGGGTCTGTGCATGTGTCGGGCCATTTTGAGAACCCACCTACGACAGTGTCTTGTGTTTCATAGATATATCTCCTGTTACTGCCATAGTTTGAGTATTGTAGCATGTCTAGTATTTTTAGGGATGCCCCTACCCAGAAACTGTAGCAGGTATCAACGGGTTTGTTAGGCCTGCCTTGGAAGCCGTCGGCTTGTCGGAAGAGGAGCCATCTCTTCAAGCCTTCCACTTGCTGTTCTGATAGTTTGTCCAGTTGGTTGGTAAGGCTTAGTGTGGCTAGCGCACAGAAGGTTGTGCCTCCGTGGGATTCCAGTTCGGGACACTGAGCGATGCCGTAGTCATAACCCTGTAAATAATGTTTATTTTAGTGAATCTACTTAAGGTGAATCCTCAGTTGTAGCCCGCCAAATTAAAATTTTCTTTGTACTTTTTGCAAATTGCACCCCCGTTTTACGTCGCATGTTGATCAAAATGCGATTTGCGACTGTAGGAATGATATACTTATGGACTAATAATCATCAATTTCATATCAACCGTCAAAGTTTGAAAATTTGTTCCACCTTGGAACTTTCATGTGAAGTATTCTGAAAAATTCTTAGTGGAACAAATTTACAAAGTTTGACGATTGATGTGAAATTGGTTATTATTATTCAGTAAATATATCATGCCTACAGTCGCGAATTCCATTTTGATCAACACTAAAGAAAATTTTAATTTGGCGGGCTACAGCAAAGGATTCACCTTAATGAAAATATTAAATTAATTTATTAACAGACAACGCACAGCTTAAATGGGTCTAGAAGCATGAAATATTTCACAAGAGTTCCTTTTATAACGAAGGTAAGCACTAAGGAAGGATTTTAGAAAATTAATTCCCTAAGAGGGTTAAATAGGTAATCAAAGTTTGTATGGTACTGCGTCATTATTTCCGATAGTAAATCCCATCGGGCACGTGACTTGTAACCAATAAATATTAAGGGGGAAGCGTCAGGTTGCTCGCGAAATTTTCGATTTTTTTTTACGTTTTTTGCAATTTGCAAGTCAGTGTCAGGTTGTATGTTGAACAAAATATGATTCGCGACCGTAACAAGTATGTATTTACAGAATTAAAAAATACAAAAATATTTATTTTAACTTAAAACATTGTGGCATACATAAATTGAAACAGCCCTAATAAGTTACAAAAGAACTTGTGTCGGAGCTGTCTCACACTTCCCTTAAGTGGTAGCTTAAAAATATGAGTTTATTATGTAAGTAAATAGACGGGTTTAGAGAAAAAGCGAAAAAAAATAAAACATTCATTTAGCAGCTCTCGGTGTGAAATGTTTTCTGTTTCTTCATACGTTAGGGATCTCAACCATTCAGTTATTGTGTTTTTACAATTCAAACTCAAAAACTCAAACTCAAAGCATTTATTTCAAATAAACCAATTACAGGCACTTTTGAATTGTCAAGGGGTCGGTCAGTCAGAATGATGAAGCTAGATGCCCATTCCAAAGCGTAGTAAGTACCAATGGAGAAGAACGGGCAAGAAACTCCGCGGACACTTTTAAATTAAATATATTGTTACAAAAAATTGTTTACATCATTCATGTTGAAATTATACATGTGAGACCGATGTAGAAAGACGTGCACATTAAAAGCGTCCGTAATAAAAATTATAAAAACAAAAAAAAAAAACAATTCTGAAATTAAAATAAGCCGTGGCAGCTAAGAGATGACCAGTCCCTACAGACGGCGCCAGTTCACGAACATGACGTATGGATCAGCACCATTCAGCTCAACCATGTTGAAAGGAACTTAATGATCCAACACACACGCCACCACCAGCGAGACATTATAATACAGATATAGAATCGTATAACAACAGGGGATATATATCTAATTCACGGTTCAGTTTATTATAGACTAACTTTTGCCCGCGGCTGCGCTCGCGTTAATTTAGAATTTGACAATAAATTCGGGTTGTTCGGGGAATTATAGTTAGGAGGGTGAAAAACCGGTCTATCGACACTATAGACTCACAAAATGAATTAGGTACTTAAATAAAAAATAAAAAAGCTCTTAACACACCACTAAAGTTTCTATGATAATATAATTCAATCATGATTCGAAAGACACGTGGCGCCATCTATTATCATAAGAAAGTTTGCCACTTCTAACTCTGTGCCGTCTGGTCTAAGATGCTCAGTCACAAGGAAAACACTTATGCAGGGTTAAGGACACGTATACAACATACAGTTTTGTAACTGAGAGCAAGATGGAAACTTTATAGAGGTCTGTTGTAGGGAACCTAAATGTTTTAAAGTACATCACCCTTATAAGTGATCGCTGAGCTCGGATCTGGAGGATTGATCACGGAACACTTTAAATCGTTCGGGAAAATTCCCGTTTCGAGACATAAATTACCTAGTAACAAGTATCTATTTACAGAATTATAACCATTAAAATCAACGATACAACCCCCTCTAATTTCACATAATCCTATTGATTTATATTTTATGAAATTGTAATTCAATTGGATTATATGGATACAGGGTTGTATTGTTGATTTTAATGATTATAATTCTGTAAATAAACCCTTGTTACGGTCGCGAATCATATTTTGTCCAACATACACCCTTTTTTTTTTTTTTTTTTTGGGTGGGAAATCATCAAATGACGTCTACCGCTCTGGGCGGAGCGGAAGGGCGTGTCAGACTCTTACTGACTAAAACCCACCCGTGTTCCTTCAGTTGCCTGTGCGCCAGAGCCACGGTAACTCTTTCGAACAATCCGCAGCCCCAGCAGGCATCGGTCCTATGGGACCCCGTCAATTTTGCTGACATCTCTTTGAGGCGCGCGTGGAACACGACGCGCCGTCGACCCGGGCCTGGTCCTTACCGGACGGCGAGCTGCCCATTGCCCGCCGTCCGCAAGCCCGCGCCTACGGTGGCCGGGAGTCGGCAATCGACTCCCGACGCCCAGGGTGTCTCCTCCTCCTACGGCGGCTAGGAGCGCGAGGGCGCAGTGATTGCCTCTCCCTCTCGCGCTCCGCCTCCTCCTTCGCGAGCATTACTGCTTCGCAGAAGGAGGTGACGGCTTCCCATTCCCTCTCGCTTCGTACCATGGCCTGAACCAGGGCCGGACGCGAGAGGTCGCCGCCGCCGATCGCCGCCACGAGGACACGGCGGTGCTCCGCCCAAGCCGGACAGACCTCCACCGTATGCTCCACCGTGTCCTCCGGTCGATCCACACAATGGTAACACCCGGGCGTTTCCTCCCGCCTTATTCGAAACAGGAACCTCCCGAAACAGCCATGTCCGGTGAGGACCTGCGTCAGGCGGAAGGTGAGGACGCCGTGGCGCCTCTCAAGCCACTCCTCAAAGAGGGGTCTTACCGCCGCAATTGTGGCGTGCCCTGCGCTGGGTTGCGACAGTCGCACTCTCCATGCCGCCATGAGATCCCGCCGGAGCTCTGTCCGCTGTGCCGTGATTTCTCGCGGCAGCGGAGTTACGCCCCGGCGTTTCGCCTCCTCGCGCCACTCCCAAACGTGCGCGAGGACCTTTGCCTCCAGATCCCACGGCGGCAATCCGGCAAGGAGGCTCGCCGCCTCGCAGGAGACCGTGCGGTATCCCCGTACCATCCGGATGGCCATGACCCTTTGGGACGCTTTCAACCGGCGGGCTGGCCGGAGCCTTAGCGAACGTGCCCACACCGGTGCCCCGTAAAGGGCCATGGACCGCACGACCCCCGTCCAACATACACCCTGACACTGACCTCCAAATTGCAAAAAGCATAAGAAAATTTGAATTTCGCAGGCAACCTAGCGCTTCCCCCTTAACGTTTAAAAAGTATGAATATTTGTTATTATGTGTTGCCCCGTAGTGGTCCAGTGAAAGCGACCCCGACTTACCGAGTTGTAGGTCTTGGGTTCGAACGTGTATTGATAAAGCCGCATTGACATAGTAGACGCAATAAGAATATCGTAAAGCGTTCAACTCCTCAAGATTTTATTAAAGCTGACTGACTGGCCGGTGACTTGGAACGTGTGAATCTTTGAATGTTTTATGTGGTAGGTACTGGTACTGACGAATGTACGTACGACTAACACGTTTTGACTATTGAATAATGTAGGAATTAGCATTTCGTGATAATAAACCAAACTATACAAAAATAAATTAATGTTCAAAAATAAATTAATGTTCAAAAATAATATTTATTTTCTCAACTATCCATATGGAAACATCATTTTAATCCTTGATAACATTTCACAATATAAAGTAAATAGTTTGACATAAAAATTAAATGTACCAATATACATCACATCGTAACCCCGCGTCTACAGATCTACACCGAGGTTTGTACTGTTATCGTTTATCGATTTAAAATAAGTTGTAATGACTAGTAAGTATCCAAAACGAGTAGAAAAGTCGTAAAAAACTCGCCAAAAATTACAAAAAGAAATTGTTAACAAAACGAGCATCACAACAACAAAATAGAGTATTGTCCTCTTTTTCGTGTAGGTGTACTTTATAATCTATGACACCAATAAAGTAAGCTAAAATACTCTATTTACGTAACTCTGACTGTTACAGACTTTTTCTCCCTTATGAATGTAAAGTGGAGAGACAAAAGGAATAAATATTCCCTAAACTTAATTAAAAACGAGCTGATCAAATATTTCAATTAAAAGTTTGATTGCAAAGAGGCTGTAACTATCTTCAAGAAAGAAAATATTTGTTGAATGTTGCGAAAAGTAACGAAAAGGGTTTTTAAAGATAAATAAGTAAAAAATAAATAAGTACTCCTTTTTATGATGGTACTTTATTTTTGTTCTACCGAAATAAAAAATACTTTATTCGTCCCAAAAAAAGGTGGCAACCCTAATCACAACTTGTATATGGGTGTACAATATTTTTATTTCACGAAGGGACGCGCGCTTTACTTGTGGTTACCAAATGCACAAACACGCTAAATACTATAATCAAAGCATAAGTATGCACGATAGCTTATCAACAGGTTTTTACTGCTTTCCAGATACAAGCACATGTAATTTTGCTTTTACATTTGTGAAACGTGCTAACTGGATTTTAATTGTTTTCTTACTCATTGCTTACCCCCTTTTTAATGTAAGAAAAATATAAATGCCTCACAACATAGTTATGTTTTATTATTTTCTTTTGTAGTATCGTATCGCATTCACAATTTTGTTGTTTATATGCGTTTTCTCCATCGTAACTCAATTCTAGTTTGCCATTGAGTATCGTGCTATGCACTTTAAGGGTGATGACGAAAAAATGCTGAACCCCGCGTGTAATTGTGATTTCATCCTACGGTGTATTGCAGCATCAGAAAACAAAATCTAATAAGAACTTCGCAAAGTTAAATGTCGTTTGAGAATTTGGCAGAGAGGCTGCCACCAAACAGGTGAAATTAGCAACCAAAATGAAGCATCTCTCTTTTCTTCGCATAATTAAAAAACCGGCCAAGTGCGAGTCGGACTCGCGCACGAAGGGTTCCGTACCATTATCTATAAAAACGGCAAAAAAATCATGTATGTTGTATGGGAGCCCCCTTAAATAATTGTTTTTTAGTATTTGTTGTTATAGCGGCAACAGAAATACATCATCTGTGAAAATTTCAACTGTCTTACTATCACGGTTCATGATATACAGCCTGGTGACAGACGGACAGACAGACGGGCGGACAGCAGAGTCTTAGTAATAGGGTCCCGTTTTACCCTTTGGGTACGGAACCCTAAAAATTAACTTATTTAATACTTACAATAGACTTGATAATATAATCAGTAGCTCTTTCAATGTTGAACCCCGACCAATCGTTGAGCATATAACTGATGCACGCAGCACAATAAACGAAACGCATATCTGACTCGCAACCGGACAGTGTTGCTGAGAAGTTACCCTCCTCTGTTTGCAGAGCTTTGACACCTGGAAGTAAAAGAAAACATATTTGAATTATTAGCAAACTGGAGTAAGCAAGATTAGACAGAGTAGAATACCTAGGCCTAGGTACTGTAGACATTGCACACCGTAAAAATTAAAATTGGGGACTCATTCAGTAACATAACGTATTACAAGAGACTATTTGACTGTTTTCTTTTTATTGTACTTTCGAAACCTAGAAAAATTATAACCCACAGTAATTATTATTTTTTTATATATCTCGCAAAATGGCGCAGTTCTATGCGTTTTAAACTCGATGCTAGACAGTGACAGCATTATTAGCATCTGACGTCACAACACCGGAATGCCACATTAACTTCGCACCATTCATTACAATAATCGTTTTGCGTGACAAGGATAGAAGAATAATTTCAAAAGTGAGTAACTTCTCAATTTTTCCAGTTTTTTTTTTATTGTTTTTTTATCGTCTTTTTTTAATAACATCTTTAAAATAAGTATTAATTAAAGTCTATTTTTGGTAGTTGTCAAATACTCTATTGAGCAACCTAATTAGACTCCTATCATTTTTTTTTTTGTTTTATAAATCCTCAGGATTGGCCTCAGATTGGTAATAGGATAAGAAAGGGGTTCCTACTCGTACAAGTGTGTAGCATGCCTAAAACAGAAGTGACACTCGCGTTAAAACAATCGCCTAACCTCGATTTTTAATTTGCTAGGCCAAAATGACAGCTGCGATCGACCTTTTTTTAACCGACTGCACGACACAAAGGAGGGTAATGTGTTCATCAGCCTATGTATGTATGTTTGTTCTTTTGTGGCGCTCTAGAGACCAAAAGCGTAGGCCGATTTTGACGATTCTTGTGTCAATCGATTTGTCTTAATTTTGTGAGTATCACTAAAGACATGACAGTAATCAAAATTCAATATGGCGACAACCAGACGCCATATTGTGAAGAAGAAAAAAAATTAAGTCGACGACTATGTCAAGTGGGGTATCGTTGAATAGGTCTTTGAAAATCATCATTTTTTATTTTGCATGACCATTTAGGATCTATAACGATTTAAAGTTACTTAAACCATTCTCACTTACATTTTCAAAATTAATAATAAAGCAGTGATACAGCTCTTATATAATCGTATCATAGGTCTTAATAACGTAAAAATAATAATGACCTATAATATAAATCAATATAATTCTTAAAATCGAGTGACAAACAAAAAGTGTTACGGCTTTAAATCATAATTTAAACGACTGTTACCTAAAGTGTTACTTAATACAGAGAAAAATAATCCGAACTAAAAAGTGTAAAATAAAAATATTAATCTAAAAAATCAAAAACCCGACTGCGCGAAAAGCAATCTTTAAAAAAGATGGAAACAAGATGACATATTTTTGTCTCTAATCGCACACCCAATTTCATGCAGTCGGAAGCATCTTCTTTTACCTATTGTCTCCGACTGCATGAGATTGGGTGTACTGGAGACAAAAATTTAAAAAAGATGGAAACAAGATGACATATTTTTGTCTCTAATCGCACACCCAATTTCATGCAGTCGGAAGCATCTTCTTTTACCTATTGTCTCCGACTGCATGAGATTGGGTGTACTGGAGACAAAATTTTAAAAAAGATGGAAACAAGATGACATATTTTTGTCTCTAATCGCACACCCAATTTCATGCAGTCGGAAGCATCTTCTTTTAACTATTGTCTCCGACTGCATGAGATTGGGTTTACTGGAGACAAAAATTAAAAAAAGATGGAAACAAGATGACAATTTTTTTGGCTCTAATCGCACACCCAGTTTCATGCAGTCAGAAGCATCTTCTTTTACCTATTGTCTCCGACTGCATGAGATTGGGTGTACTGGAGACAAAAATTTAAAAAAGATGGAAACAAGATGACATATTTTTGTCTCTAATCGCACACCCAATTTCATGCAGTCGGAAGCATCTTCTTTTACCTATTGTCTCCGACTGCATGAGATTGGATGTACTGGAGACAAAAATTTAAAAAAGATGGAAACAAGATGACATATTTTTGTCTCTAATCGCACACCCAATTTCATGCAGTCGGAAGCATCGTCTTTTACCTATTGTCTCCGACTGCATGAGATTGGGTGTACTGGAGACAAAATTTTAAAAAAGATGGAAACAAGATGACATATTTTTGTCTCTAATCGCACACCCAATTTCATGCAGTCGGAAGCATCTTCTTTTACCTATTGTCTCCGACTGCATGAGATTGGATGTACTGGAGACAAAAATTTAAAAAAGATGGAAACAAGATGACATATTTTTGTCTCTAATCGCACACCCAATTTCATGCAGTCGGAAGCATCGTCTTTTACCTATTGTCTCCGACTGCATGAGATTGGGTGTACTGGAGACAAAATTTTAAAAAAGATGGAAACAAGATGACATATTTTTGTCTCTAATCGCACACCCAATTTCATGCAGTCGGAAGCATCTTCTTTTACCTATTGTCTCCGACTGCATGAGATTGGGTGTATTGAAGACAAAAATATGTCATCTTGTTTTAATCTTTCTTAAAGTTCACTTTTTACGCAGTCAGGTATATTTTTTTATGTTGCAAGCAACACTATGCTGCACGCATAGTGTTGTAGTATGGCTCGTTCATAAGCAGAGATCAGCCGATCTATTCTGTAAAATTCTCACCGTGAAAACATAGGTGAAGTGAGCTGTCAGTCCGCCTGATGCAAGGGCTTGCCACTATTGACAACTCACTCCACGCTCACTTCGCCTAAGTTATCACGGTGAGATTTTTACAGAATAGATCTGCTGATATTCGGATGCATATTTACCTATAGTTAATTTTTAGCTATGAAAGTATAGCAACGGCTTCATCAAATATTTTTTTTGTAAAAAAAAAACCTGTGATGCCAGGGACACCGGGAATGCATAAGTAGTCAGTTGTATAGTATGGAAGCGACCCGAACCCGGAATTCTTGGATTGCATAACTATACAGATACATATTTATTTAAAATATATGATAGTTAAAGTTAAGATTTTTTCGATACAAAAGCGAACGCCATATTAGCCAACATCTCAACTTTAGGTGCATATGCATCCGAATATCCGATCTGTGTTCATAAGTGATGCATCAAACCGTTAACCTTAAAAAAAAGGTGTAACGCTGCTGTCATTTTGTCATTGTTTACATACAAATTTAATACACTCATGTTTTGTTGTATGTTTGCTAAGCAAGAAACTCAGGTACCACTCCCATCTCAAAAACATCAAATAAGTCATGTTTATTCAGGGATAACTTCTACCCAACAATCTTAGGGCCGTATACACGATCAAATGTAGGTAAAATCGACCCACAATCCGTAAAATCAAATCTACGGAACTTACCTTCTACTAAAGCTTTCCTATTCAATCTGGAGAGATCGTCGCCTAATGCCAGCAGGATACATAGCCCTGTATACGTCATAGCGAGATGTCCGCAACGGTAGTGGTTGTTCGGGGGGGCTAATTCTATATTTATTGTCGAGGAACCTTGGAAGCCACACATTGACATGTCGCCATCTGCAATGGGGAAAAGCTTTTATTAGTTTGGTATAAAACAAACCGTTGCTATGCCTCGGAAAGCACGTTAAGCCGTTGGTCTTGACTGTCATTCGTAGATCTTTGACAGTCGTTACGGGTAGACAGAGGCCCGAAATTCTGGTAACCAGTTTTACCAAGGGGTATCGTGTTACCCAGTAACTGGATTGTGGAGGTCAGAAGGCATTCGCTCCATGTAAAATACTAGTATTCAGCTGCATGCGGTTAGACTGGTAGATTGATTGGTGTAAAACAACATTTTTGTGCAAAAGGCACTAAAAGGCATTTTTTGTATAAATTATTTTCAAACTACTGTTTCCCGCGACTTCTTCTGCATGTATTTTGGTATTCATAATGTTTTAATAATAATAATATAATAATGTTTTAATAATAATAAGTTTATTGTACAACGACGAGGAAAATACATACTTAAAGCTAATCATACACAAACATGATTGTACAAGAGGTCAGAAAACAGCTTGGACAGCTGGCTCCTGAACTAAGTAAAAAGATGACTTGTATCTCAAGAGCCAAAGTTCCTCATAAACATTGATTAAATGAACCTAAATGCCTAAGTTAAAGTGACTCAGTAATTACATGAATGAGCATTGAGAGAGGTATTCATGAGGTGATCATTAATATATTTTCTGTATCGTCGTAAGACAAATTCAGCAACCAATTTGATAGCTTTGCTTTCAGCGCAAACTTTTTTTACAACGACGAGGAAAACACATACTTAAAGCTAATCATACACAAACATGATTGTACAAGAGGTCAGAAAACAGCTTGGACAGCTGGCTCCTGAACTAAGTAAAAAGATGACTTGTATCTCAAGATCCAAAGTTCCTCATAAACATTGATTAAATGAACCTAAATGCCTAAGTTAAAGGGACTCAGTAATTACATGAATGAGTATTGAAAGAGGTATTCATGAGGTGATCATTAATATATTTTTTGTATCGTCGTAAGACAAATTCAACAACCAATTTGATAGCTTTGCTTTCAGCGCAAACTTGGTCAGTATGTATATATCGACTAACCGATGTACCCTATTATAAACACGATTATACAAATGACCAGGATGAAAAGTAGCCTATATCCTTTTCCAGGTTCCAGGATACCTATCTTCCAAATTCCATAACAATTAGTTCAGTGGCTTAGGCGTGAAAAGGTAACATCCAGACAGGCAGACAGTTACTTTCATATTAATAATATTATTAGTATGAATGTTTAGAAAATGTTATGTGTAAATGGTGTTAAATGGTTGATCATATTTTAGCAAAAGGAGTATCTAAGAATCGGAGCAGGTGGCGTTCTATAGTCTCTGCCTACCCCCATGGAAAGAAGCCGTGAATTCATGTATGTATATTTTGGTGTTTAAACGATAAGATAATTTTATAAAACGGTAAGTACAAATAAATCTACAAAAAATCATCTGAGCTTCCTTCACAGTTTTAATCACTGATATTAAATCAAGGTGACTCATACAGGCATACAAAATAAATACTACAGCTTCTTCATAAGACGTAGACAAGGTTATTTAATGTATTTACATGCCGATAAACCTTGCCATAAAACCGCTACTTAAGTAAAAACATGTTCAAACAAAATAAACAAGATAACAACACATTATATATTAAACCCAGACTACATGTAATTCAATGCTCATATTATATTAATCTTACACTGTGTAACATAAAACTACAGAAACTGTATGAACAGGTACCTTTGCCAACTCGCTTAAGTAGACTTAGCAATTTTTTATTCCTAACATAGATAGAGTAATAAAACTTATGTAAAATAGATTAGTAGTAGTAGTAGTATTATTATTAGTAGTATAGTTATTTGTACAAATTTTCGTACACGACAAAAAAGAAGTACTGAGAAAAAAAAGTGTCCTCAGCTCAAATGGTCCTCATTTCTCAGTGTAATGGACTAAATGCATAGGAAAACTGTCTTGAACAGGATTTATTTGATCGACTACTGTTTTGAACTAGCAGCTGCATACCTCCTTATAACATTATATTATAATTCTAATTTGTTTCTTTCTTTTCCTTTCGAGACATCAAGTTTTGTCTTCAATTATTTTCTCTCAAAGGTCAAAAGTCACACTGACGTCACGCAAAATCCTGCATCGCGCAAGCAAAGTTTACCGCGCAACTCGCAACGTCCTGATATCAGTCATCGGGCAATAATTGTCCACCCGACACAACACCCGTCTGGTCGGAGGATCCTCCCTATTCTATGGAGGATGAGTGAACTTGACACCCTGTTCCTATTACCTTCATATGTTTACTAGATTCAAATTAATAGGAGGGCGATTATAGAGCAATTAGCAACGGCCGGCAACAGGGTGTGGATGTGGAGCTGTGTCGCAAACTATGCACCACCTCCTAGTCTGCCCTCTGTGCCCCAAAACATGCAGCCAAAGCGACCTCTGCGCTGCCACCAAAGACGCAGTGAAAGTGGCAAAATTGTAGGCCAACAAAATTTGAAATACTGTCGTGCCAGCGACGCGATGGAGATTAGAAGCCACGGACTACCAATCAAATATCTTGTAGCAATCTAAAAGATCATTCAATCGCGTTTTCCATACCTAGTTTCATGTAATTCTCGTTTGGAGTACCTAATGAAATGCATTACAAAAACTGCATCTAAAAACTTATACAGCTTAGATTAACACTCGTTTTATAGGCTTTGTGGTTTTATCTAAATGGGACGCAGTACCAAATGCGTTTACGAAAACAACTGATTGAGGCAAAAAGCGGTCAAACTACTTGTTGGAAAACATAACTAGGCGACATGATTTGACCTCTGACGATTTTAATAACATATCTTAAGGTACGACAGCGGTCAACCTTGTAGTAGCGACGAGCATTATATGCATTTTTAAATTAAATAAACCTAATTTTATTTTTAAATGCAGGTTATGGTTGTAACTTTGAAAGTAGAAAGTCATCCAGAAACTGGGAACCGCTTGTTATGAACGACTTGAATAAAATTTTGATTTAGGCTTTGGGGACAATCCAAGTAAAAGCCGTAAATACGCTTAGGGCTTTTAATTATCTATAAAAATAAATAAAAATGAAGTGTCTGTTTGTAATGTCAAAATAACAGCTTTTTACTAAATGCATATGAAAGTATATACGGGACTTATAACAAAATATCATTGTTTTTTATTTTTATCTGTCTGTCTGTTTGTTCCGGGTAATCTCTGAAACGGCTGGACCGATTTTGACGGGACTTTCACTGGCATATAACTGATGTTATAAGGAGTAACATAGGCTACTTTTTGTACCGACAGCACGGTCCCGTTGGATAATTTCCGACATCCACGCGGGCGAATCCGCGGGCAGTAGCTAGTCTTCAGTATAATACCGGATCTTCTTGATATTCATACGTCTGCATCAATCTGGCGTAACCCATGCATGCCACATTGATGCAGACGTATACCATAGCATGCATGCTATAGCCCAAGTTCACTTTTTACTGCCGAGTAAAAGTAAAGTTTCCAGAACCAGTGAGTTCAGAATAGAAGGTTAAAGACGGGTAATTTAAGTGAAAGAGAGAAAAAAAATGACCGCAACTGACATTGGAAAAAAAATCTCGCTGACCTCGTTGACCGCGGCGCAAACCGGTATCAATGTATTGTCGAAACATGCTTTGATCTGTTGCATTATTACTAAGGGTACCTGCTACCTAATAAAATCGAGAGTAGTTTAAAAGGTAGAGGTCGCTAATTTTGCCTGCTACATGTAGGATAAACCCTGCGTAAGGTCTGATTTGTATATCTATCAATAAGACCTTAATAAGCATTGTTTAGGGCCATGGACAATAGACTAACGCAGGCGCATAATAATTGTGTAAAGTTGTATTTATGTTTGAGCTTAGTGTTTACTATAAAATATTAATATGTGCAAATAAATCACATTGCATAGTCTGATACCTGAGGCAAACATGGTGTTACATGCGCAGCAAATACCTACTAAGCTACATCAAATCAAATGTACACAAATTATACATTTTACTAACGAGGAATTAAATTAAATCCACCATTAGCCAAGTCCTTTTCTAACTGTTCTGGGACAAGGTCAGGACCTGGATATCCCTGAAGATCGTTATTTTAATAGAACAGCGACCAATTGACAGCTTCAAATGTATTGGAAAGGAACGAAATCTGTTAGCTTTTTTCACACAGGCTCCGGGTACCAGGCCCTGCAGTCTCGACAAATATAACGACAAAAATCGGCCGTAAGTCTAATCGATGTCAAATTTCTTTAATCGATTTTCAACCTTATGCTTTCGAAATAAACTTTGTAAATCTATTAAAGGAATTTGACAACGATACGACTTAGCGACCGATTTTTGTCGCTGTTTAATGTCAATGCAACCGTAAATGATAGAGAGGTAGAATACCTATACGTTATTGTACGCCAAAATTTAGTGCCGGTTTTAAAATTACAGGCGGCCTGAGCGAAATTGCGGGGGCGCCCCTCTCCCCTCTTGGAGAGTAGTGGGGCGAAAAGTTCCAACACTTCGCCTAGGTTTTCTTATGTCTATTCATAAACAAATAGGAGTTACTTTGTCGGCTTCTGCAGAAAAGTTTGAGAATTCAGAGAATGTCGTATCCAAGAGCAAGCGACGAGATCTCATTTTTTTTGTTTGTTTTCTATATCCTAAGAATTAAAACACAAGTATCTGGGCGATCGCCCAGCCGCGCCCTTTTTTTTTTTTTTGTTCCGGGGTTGAAAATACTCATGGATGTCCCCCGCCCTGGGGGGGCGGAGGGGTCTGTCAGACTCTTACTGACTAAAAACCACCCCGGTGTTCCGTCTCACACCTACGCCGGGGGTCGCGGGAACGTACAAATCTTCCGCAACCCCCGGCCGATGTCGGCCCGCCTCTGCGGGCCCCGTCCGGTCGAGCGGGGGGAGTGAGGTGTTTGACTCCCCCCGCGACGTCTAAGAGGGGCGCGCGTGGAACACTACGCGCCGCCACCTCGGGTCCTGATGTATGGGGGGCGAAGGACGTCCCCGAGTCCGTCGGCCCTGGACCCATTTAGGGGGGCTGGAAGAGGGCGTTGTCCGCCCTCCGCCGAAGCCCGGTGCGCCTGCTGCGGGCCGGGTGAGACGATGAGATCTCTCGCTCCCTCTCCGCAGCCTTCTTCTGCGAGATGACTGTTTCGCAGAAGGATACCACCGCGTCCCAGGACTCTTCGCCGCCGACCATCGCATTCACAACGGCCGGCAGCGAGAGGTCACTGCCTACTCCTGAGATGAGGGCACGGCGCGGATCCGTCCTCCCGGCAGTCGACGCAGTGGTGACACCGGGCGTCCGGCTCCCTGTTTATGCGACACAGGTACTTCCCGAAGCAACCGTGCCCCGAGAGCACCTGCGTCAGCCGAAACGACAGGGAGCCGTGCCTCCTCCTGAGCCAGTGGTCGAGCACCGGCCGGACCGCCTCGATGGTGACGAGGCCGGCGGTAGGGCGTGAGAGCCTGTCCCGCCATTCCGCCACCAGGACCTCGCGGAGCTGCGACCGACGCTGCTCCATAGCCGCGCCCTACCCTAACGCCGGCACTGCCAAAGTTATAACACAGCTCTCTAACAACATACCCCCATCATCTGCTTAGCCTTTTCCCAACTATGCTGGGGTAAGCTTCCAGTCTAACCGGGTGCAGCTGAATATCAGTATTTTACATGGAGCACAGCTACCTGTCTGATCTCCGCAACCCACCAACAAGTTACTCGGTAATACGATATTTTGGAAAATCTGGTTGTCAGACTTTCGGGATTCAGACAACCAGTAACGACTGTCAAAGATCCACGAATGACTGCCGGGATCAACGGCTTAACGTGCTTTCCGAGGCACGGAGGGGTCTCGGTATGTAAAGATAGTCACCCATCCATGGACCGACCGCGGCAAACGTAGCTTAACCTGATCGATCGACCCCTGCGGCTGTTCTTACTTAGCCACGAGCAATTACAAACATTACAATATGAATGATGGGTAAATATGAAAGCCTTTTCACGTACGGCACAATTTACCCAGCTTACCCGTGCATTCGCAACCACCCAGTCCCGACTTATCGGGAGCCCAGATGGTTTTTGATGGATACAAGCTGCAGTTACAGTCATGTACTAATGCAAACAATATTTATTTGTCTCACAAACAAATACGTGAATAAGCAATTTGGTTAGGACTATGAGCTATCAGATATTTAGGACAGTATCTTTAGAGACAGTGAACAAACACTTGGAACCCTAAAAAAGTGAATGCCACTAGAACAAATATTTTATTTATTTAAGTGCAATATGTGGGTATGATCTTCAATTTGAACAATAGCAAATTAGCATAGTAAATGATAAATGTTGTAATTAATAATGATAAGAATTGTATAATGAATATTACATTGATATTAATATGGAAAAATGTTTTACTTCAGTATATTTTTATTTACCTACATTGTAGCTATTTAATTACTTACATTATAAAATAATAAGGTTAAAATAGGTTTATAAGTTTGATGAACTCATAAACTAAGCAACTTATTTAAGAGAGTGACACTTACATTTACTATAATCAAATTACATTGAAATATGCAATGATTTATCTAATTAAAGCAGAAGATACAACATAGAAAATTCAAAAATTACATTATAAATATTATTATAACACACAAGGACAAATTATACTGACTGAGCTCATCCATCTTACATTCCAGTAAAGATAGATATTAAATATCTTGCTTATGACATGTATTGCATGAGTCAATTAAAGCATTATAATTAACTCAAGATTTTTAATAAGTCTTTATAATAGATATTGGTACTGTAGATTTAGTAGTAGTGGTATTTGGATGTTTCTCACTCAGTTAAAAACAGATACAGTTAACAGCTGATTTGGGGCATACAGTTGTAGTCTATCTGTGTGCCTTGGATTAATTTATAGGCTAGGTTATTTTTAAACAGGTACAAGTAGTAGTTTCCCAAAGTTTTATTTGGGACCAGCCCACCACACTATTCCCAAGCTTTGCAAGTCTTGAAAGCCAGAATTATCTGTGGCATTTACCAGAAAATAACTGAGGCAATGAAGCTACACGAGTCTCAGGGAAGCCGTTCAACTGGCCCTAGTTGAATTCTGAGTATGTGCCTATAACAGTAGGCAGCTGTTAATACTTACTATTCTTATCAGGGTGAACTTGTAGTCTGTAGATCCATTCTATTATTCTAGTCCTTAGGTCTAATGAAACTGAAGAAATTGCACCGAGTACATCCAGACCGGATACAGAAAAATAGGCAATTGTTACTCTGAAATAAAGACATAGGGTGTTAATTACGTATGATAAAAATTCAGGTACAGATAAAACTATGATTAAAATGTTCAGTCAGGTTCAGAAAAAGAATTGAATTCTACGAAAACCAGTTAATTAAGATAGATGTCTAGTTTTATTTAAATAATTTTGTTTTATCTTTTATGAACTTGGTAATTTGTTAATTACAGGATGTAATCATTCTCAATACATATCGACAGTGGAAAGGTAAAACGGCTAAAGCCCCAAAACTGAATTTTAAAGTAATAACTTTAAAATTCATTCTTGAGATTTCAGGTTTTAGCACTTTAGCCATTTTACCTTTCCGCTGTTGATATTTATAATATTGACTCCTAACTAAAATTACCATTTAATTAGGACTTAATGGTAATTTCTATGTATCATATTTTTTATGCTCAATACTTCTCACTACTACATTTTTTATAAATTGCTGAGAAATCCAAAATAGTTGGCAAGTGGGATCTGAATAATTTAGAGATTTTCCAAATTCAAAAGAGTAGCAATCAACTCATTTAGTTTTGTTTTTTAACAACCTTTTTTGTCCCACTGGGCAAAGGTGTCCCCCATAACATACCACTCATTTTGTTATGTTTAAAAATATGTTTCTTGCATAGGACTGTATAAAAACAGGATAAAGCAAAGGGTCGTTTGTGAAACAGGATAAACACCCATTACCCATACTATTACATTTTAATTGATAATGGTTACTTGACAAATAATATTATTTCCTTTTTTTTTTCTCTCTCTAATTAAGAAAGCAGAACAGAATAGCCAGTCAATCAGATAGCAGATTGACTAACTACACTGCTTTGTTCATTAGACAGGAATAAAAAAATATAAACATAAATAAGTTGAAGTTAATATCTTTGCATGCATCAAAGATAGGCTTGTAAGAGGATGATGATGTAAAATGAATGCATTCAATCACCCTCCTGACCATCTCCTGACCTTACACTCTTTCCCTTATCCCATATCAGTAGAATGCAGTAATAATACAATAAAAAAACAGACATAGTAAGAAATTCAAATTGCATAGTTCTTTACTATCTTTAGTACAACATAACAAATTGACTTGTACTTGGCTTGTGTGAAATTAGCGTTTTTATTACCATAAAGATGTAATTGACTGTTGCTACTGTAATTTAATTATTTCAAGACTCATTTGAAGTAGTCATCATTACTATCATAAATTACTAATTTTGTACTGAATAATGAACTTCATAATAGGTTCAATATTGCTATGTTTATTAGAATAAAATAAATGCAATTATTTATGAATGAATGAGTTCATTGCTTTAGATTATGATGCTGACTAAACAAGGCACTGTATTGACTGAGAAAGTGATAAATTATTGTTAGCAGTCCTTGTCTGACCAATAAATTATGAGTGATGTTTATTACCTGGTAGTATCATGAGATGACAACGACGATGGCAAAATGTTCAGAAATCGCATAAAATACTTCACATGCTGCCGGTGAGCCATAATTTTATTCTCTTCGTGATTCATTTTTGTAGATTTCTAGTCAGCTTTTATTCAAACACTTATAGCGTTACAAATAAATGAAAGTATACACTCAAACCAAAAGTAAATCAGAATGACTATACACTTGTTACGAACTACTCATTAGTGTGTGAAATTATTTCATTTTTAATTTTGTCCACTCATTAATTTGGAGAGACGAAAACTCACAGACTTGACTTTAGTTCTATCTGACACAAGCAAGACACAACCCTTTCAATGTTAAAATAGTAAAATTTATATGCAAAATGTGGTCTGTTTCCAATAAAATGACATTCGTTGTTCACTTCAGTCAGCGAAAACGACGATACTTCACATCTGTCAAACAGAGTTGTCATTTTATAAATACAGTTTTCCGAGTGTATTTTCACAGTCACAAATTGTACAGTCCGACACGCATTAAAGGGGATGCGGTAAGGTAACCCGCGAAATTCTATTCTTTTTTACGTATTTGCAATTTGCAGGACAGTATCAGGTTGTGTGTTGATTAAAATATGATTCGCGACCATAACAAATATGGTATTACAGAATTATAATAATTAGAATCAGCAATACAACTCCTTAAGTTAGAATTGGCCTCAAATGTCATGATTTCATGAAATGTCATTAAATAGGGTAATATAAACTTAAGCAGTTGTATTGATGATTTTTATGATTATAATTTTATAAACACATATTTATTACGACCGCAAATCATATTAAGATCAACATACAACCTGATACTAACCTGAAAATTGCAAAAAACGTAATAAAATTTTAATTTCGCGGGTTACCCAGGGGCTTTCACCATTAGTCTGTGCTTTCACCTTAAGGCAGCGCAATATTTAGCAGAGCTGCTTGAAGATGTCAAAAACGTGGGAAACTCTGGACATTTCATCTTAATAATCTATTTCACCACATTCATTTAGTTAGATGCATGTCAGACTGTACGCGAAACAAAGAGTGGTCAGCTATGAGAAATGGGAGCAAGGAGTGGTGGTGTATTCCTACCTTCAATGTCTTCGATCAACAACGTGTAAGGCCGACTTTCCACCAACACCAAAGCTGTGCAAGTGAGCACGGAAAGCACGAGTGTGCTTCGTTTTCTGATGTTTACACGAGTTGCATAGTATATCACTGCTTATGCACAGGGATCCAATATTAATTATATATACAAAGAAACGATGGATGCATGAAGTAGAGCTGAAGATACGATTGTTGTATAAAGTAGGAGTGAAGTAGAGCTGACTAGACGGCGCATGTAGTCTTTACGCACGTACGCATCAATCAAACGAAAGCAATCGAAGGTTACCACAGGCGCGGTTGCAGCTCAAGATTTCGGGGGCCAGGGGGTGCCTACGGACGCCAGCAGGATTATGATAATCATAATTGTGTGATAAGCAGAGATCGGATGTTCGAATGCATATTTACATAAAGTTAATTGTGGCTGTCAAAGTATGCAAGCGGTTTCTTTGTTATTATTTTTTTGTATAAAAAATCCTGGGGTGCCAGGAATACCGAGAATGCATAACTGGTCGAGTATAATATAGTATGGAAGCAACTTCTGAAAAAAAAAAATATTTTAAGCAAAACCGGGATTCTTGGATTGCATTACTATTCAGATGCATATCCAAAGTTTTAAGCTACTAAGGTTGCGTGGACGTTTTAGCGGAACGTTGTTTAATCCCCAATATGTATATGTAGGGTATAAAGGAAGGGTGGTGTGTGTTAGTTAAAATTAAGACTTTTTCGATACAAAAGTGCATTCCTTAATAGCCAACATCTCAACTTTAGGTGACATCCAAATATCCGATCTCTAGTGATAAGAGCAAGCGAACTGCCTTCAACTGTGAACGTCGATATAGATAGCTTTCTTGTGCTTGTACTCGAGTCACGACAATGAAGGCGAGTAAACATCGGTGCTTAACACCAGTTCCCTTTGCCTTCACTTGCTTTCGTTCGGTTGGTGCGTCCCAGCAAATCTGCCTGTACAACATATTGCCCTACACTCCTTCGCAAAGCGCACGTTCATTGCTTAGTGAGTTCTGTTTGTGTGTCACTGTTTTGATCGCCGAACATCTTCTTTATTGCCAAAAACTTCTGCATATATATAATTATCCTATATCCTATTCTGTTGTTCTCTGAGTGCATTCACAAAGAATGCATTATTTGTAATAAGTTACAAAATTGAATTATAATAATAAGTTAATGATTACTTAGGATGAGACTTTAGATAAGTACACTATCGTATTAGGTTACCCCTGTAATGATAGATGTAAGTTGGAACAAAATAAAGAAATAAATAAATTATATTGTTCCAAATAATTATTGATTAATTTCACTAGAAAATAACAATTCAGTACAATTTTTTTTTACATTTTAGGTACATATAGTCGAATCGGCGACAAAAAGTAAAATGCTCTATAAATGTCATAACCAAAACAGAATTACACATCCCTTGTACGCAGCTCTATATTTGTCTTTGGTCTTTTTCATGGCTGACGTTCAAGGAGTCTAACCGCAGTCATGAAGGTTCTCATAATGTTTTTTAATAAATTATGTATAATTTAGGTGAAATATACTGAATTTGTGATACTATAATAGCTAAAGTACACCCCAATATCATTTTTTGTTAAAAGCGGGATATGATTCTTTGGAAAATATTTGATAAGTTGTGCCGTATTGTGGAAAGTGAAATAATCATGCTATGAAATAAGTGCCGTGTGGTTTTGTTAGTCCAAGTTCAAAGTAGTTCTCAACTGAAATGTTTTACAATACTGCGTTTGGGGCCTGTAGTCGCTGTTTCATGAAGATGGGGAAGTGTGATTGTTATCCTAACCTCACTTTGTTTTTGTAGCTGAACGTCTCCTTCCCGGCTACGGGATGCCAGAAGTTATTCGAGGTAGTTGATGAGCACAAGCTCCGCATCTTCTACGAGAAGCGCATGGGCGCGGAAGTGGAGGCGGATCAGCTAGGTGATGAATGGAAGGGCTACGTCCTCCGCGTCGCCGGCGGTAACGACAAGCAGGGCTTCCCGATGAAACAGGGAGTCCTTACCAACAGTACGTATTTTCCACATGTTATTTATTTAACCATTTTCTTGTTATTTCTTCTATCTCAAGTTACCCTATAGTAGGGTCATGTCGCGGTCGTAATAACGTTGTGATTACCTGACAATTACCCCACATGTTCAAAATAATAATAAAATTATGTCTGAGTAATTACAAAAATCATTATAAGTCTCCACTGTGTTCCAGGTCGTGTCCGTTTGTTGATGTCAAAGGGCCACTCATGCTACAGACCACGTCGTGATGGTGAGAGGAAACGCAAGTCAGTCCGTGGATGCATTGTTGATGCTAACCTGTCTGTGCTGGCCCTCGTCATTGTCCGCAAGGGTGAACAGGTAATTTAGGCATTTTTCAGTAGTAGGTACCTAAATAGGTTACATCAGTTTTATTGATGACCTCTTTGTAGTATTTACATCTTCTACATACCATAGTAAATCATTCAACTTTTAAAACAAGGCAAAGACTGCTCCTTGTACTTTCATCTGAACTTAATTTTAAGATGTTAATATTTACATTGTTTGAATTTGTGGTCATGAACATGGTGGTCAATAATAAAATGACACTGTCTTCATGTAGGTAAATACCATCAATTATAAATAGATATATTTAACCCTGTTCTTACTGTTTCTAAGGTAACCACATCTTAGCAATTATATGCGTCAGGGGAAAACAACTGGTACTTGGCATAACCTTTGAATTACTTGTTCAAAGGTCTTTTTTCAAATACCATACATTTATTAACTTCAGTTCTGTAATACAGTGCAGTCAGGTTATTATCAAGCAATGCTTAAATCAACAACTACATGAATTGATTGTAAGATCATTAATATGAACAAGAAGATTCGTTATCACATCTACAGAAGGAATAATACCAAGCAGCATAACCTTTTATATTGATTAAGACTCAGATCCAAGTGTGCCTATTGTAGTTTGATTTTACACAATATTTTGTTGTAGTTGAGCAGACTTTGTGGTCATAACTACAGTATTTGTAATCCACCATAAATGTCCACAGGAAATCCCCGGCCTTACCGACGGCAATGTTCCCCGTCGTCTCGGACCCAAGCGTGCGTCCAAGATCCGCAAGCTGTTCAACCTGTCCAAGGAAGATGATGTCCGTCGTTATGTCGTCAAACGCCTACTCCCCGCCAAAGAAGGCAAGGAGAACGCTAAACCCAGATATAAGGTAACACAACAATAATAAATGAAGTCTTACCAGATTAAAGAATATAGTTATATAACCCATTTCACCGAATCCAGATCAGGTCCTATTAAGTTATCTGGAAGAAGATTTCATATAACTCATGTCCATTTATTAAGCTGGTGAGTTATCCTGAGTCGGTGAATCAAACCATAGGTGTAACAATTCTGATACTGTTTGGTGGTTGACTATTGTTAACTGTTAAATTGTTAGCATTAGTAGCAGAGTATTCCATATGCTCAGAAGATTACATTAGCAACTGCTCCATTATATTTGTAGTGTATTAAACTGAAATGAAGAAATGGCTTTGGTCATTTTCGACACTGCCCCCTTTATTTATAAACGTTGCTTAAAGTTAAGTAATGATTAGCGACTGTTTAACTGTACATTTTTGATGTTAAAACGTCTCTTAACTTTAATCATCGTTTATAAATAATCCCCTAAATGTTTATATCGCTTTATAACCCCCTGATTACAATATTGTTTTCAAGCTACCTTAGCTTGGAAGCAGCAGCATCAGGGCATATCAATGGCGCCGAGCAGAAGATTCAGGCTCATGTCTGTCTACTTTTACAGTGTGCTGAACATTATTACTTATTTTACAACTTTTTCTATTATTCTGACAAAGATTTGACAATTTATTGTCTATTTTTTTTATTACAAAATGTTATAGTTCACATAAATTTGAATTTAAAATTAAATGTTTTGGCACTGATTCCTAGGATGTAGGCATGCATTACACAAAAAAATAGCTTGTGTAAACATCATTTTTATGGAACCCAATTTCTATTCCTAACTTAAATCCTGTACTCTATTTGACTAGTGACATATTTTTGTCCACCAGGCCCCAAGGATCCAGAGGTTAGTCACCCCAGTAGTCCTGCAGCGCAGACGTCATCGTCTGGCACTGAAGAAGAAGCGTCTGGCTAAGCGTAAGCAGTCTGAGAATGAGTACGCTAAGCTGTTGGCACAGAGAAAGAAGGAATCCAAGGTAAATAAACTTTTGTGCTGCAATCTTTAAATGTTATGGCAACAAAGCATAGTTATGGCTATCTGTGTACCTATCCAATACTAGAACCACATGTCATAAAAAAATCTGTACTCTCATGTGACCCCTGTAAATACACTGTCCTGCATGGACATCTTTACAAAAACTACTACTGCCATCTAAATTTTGTTAATTTCTTAACAGCTGGTATCATATGGCCACATTATTTGTGGAAATAATACTCAGCTGTAAGAGTAATGGCTGTTTCTTACCCCTTGGCGTATTCTTCATATCGACCAAGATATTAAAACAGCAACAGTTTTTTCGCCTATTTATTAAATTAAGAAAGACGTGCCCAAAAAATAATCTTGATTTTCCTAATTTTTGTTTTTCGTTTCTTCCAGGTAAGACGTCAAGAAGAGCTGAAACGTAGGCGTTCGGCTTCAATGCGCGACTCAAAGAGCTCCAACCAGAGTGCGCCACAGAAGTGATTTACTTTACACAATAAAAAAATGTAAAACCTAATAAAAAATCTTCTCATTTACTATAACTATGAAAACTCTACATATCCTAAGTAAATCTGCAGTTTTGAATTTATCAATACAATACTATGTGTTGAAATGGGTCAGTGTGGAAAAATCTGAAACTATAAAGGTGCGTTTCCACTGGGGCGGAGACTTGCAGAAATCGATTTCTAAACGTCTCCGCATCGCTCGAATCCGCGTCAGTGTCCATCATCATCGTGCGTTGCGCCACAGATTAGGACAGAGGAAAAGATAGATAACTATCACTACAATTAGCTACAAAAATATTACAGGCGGTCGTGCGTGCTAAAATGCACCTTACGCGGACGCCCGAGAGTATCTACTACGTCGCACAGTCAATCGACTCTATAGAACATCATGACATTCATCATCATGACATTTTTCAAGTGCTTTATTTATTTTATCCTAGAATTTATTAATTATGATAGTAAGATAACCAGCCCACTAATATTATATTTGTATGCCGATTATTGGCCGAACATACAGATCAGCCAAAATGTATAAACAACACCTTTTTGTACTTATGTTCACAAATAAAGTTTGATTTGATTTCACAAACAGGCGGACATAGGACTACAAAAATATTATTTTAATATTTTTGAAAATCAACTTATACCAATGTGCTCTCCTCAATAATCTAAATTGAAAGTACTCGTTTTTTTTTTTATTAAACCCTAATTTTATGAGTAATGTGAGTAAAATTTAAAAAAGATGTTTTCCTGCGATTCCCGCACATTTTCCGGTTTTGACGCTTATTTTGGAGATTTCGTCCGAACATACTTCCGTCCCCTGTGTATCTTACCCCCCTTACAGATACACAGGTTTTTTTTAAATAATATTAGTATGACATTTAATGGAGAAATTTAGATGAATGAAAAGGATATGTTTTCATTATTTTTTGTAGGATATAAAACTAATGGACATTAATGTAAATGAAAGTGTAATAAATAAACAGAAAACTTATAAAATATACTAATTAATTAGTTCTAATGATCAAATTGATAATACACTAAAATCTTAAAATACATACAAAATAAAACTTTTAAGACTCATTCGTGGACGTATCTGTGCCAGACATGGATCAGAAGAAATCAGTAGACAATGAAGAATATCTTCATTACATGCGACACTACCTCTTTATTTTTCTGGGATGATGTTCTGTGGAAATAAAATACACGCAAAAACGTCTTGTCATTGTATTGATTTGAAAAGTTGTATTGTTTTATAGTGCTTGTATCATTTTCAATTAATTAAACAGGTGCTCTATCTATATGGTTAAAGATTTCATATTTGCAGAATATTTTCATGTTTAAAATTACCTTTTTCTACATAAACCGATCTCATACCATTTCTAAAATAAAACCTTTATAATTCAGTTCTCTCCGAGGCTTGCGATTCTTTTCATAGTGTGTCATAATATACTTCTGCTATCGACCGACCGTTCAATTTGCGACCGTCCTGCTTAATATTAATTCGAGCCAAGTCTTTCCTACTAAGGGTTCGCAGATTTTTATTTTCATTTGCAATTTCTATTGCCTACTTACCTACATCTTCACAATGGTAAAAATCTTAAATTCTTTCATTGACTGACACACAACTAACAGCCTACACCACTGTGTCGAGAAAAATAAGTATGAATATCAACGGCTGAATCGAACGGCTTAATATAATATTTAGATAATTACGCATTTCTAGTAATAATACATTCGATAAATGAGAGTAGTTACGTATTTTAAAATATGTCGTATGTTTTAAAATACGTAACTAACTACTCTCATTTCTCGCAATTTTTTTGATTTTTCTTAAAAATAATCTAATTTCTCATAAAAGGTAGTCAGGATTGGGAGCGCCTTGAAGGACTTTTTAAAAATAAAAATAATGAATTAATTATTAAACTCTATATTAAGACTATGTGAGACGTCTTACAGATTGGGATGTAAATAACGTACTGCCTTAGGAACTAACTTAGACTAAACAAACTTATTTTTATCAAATGTGCAACCTCAGCGACCACACAGATCGTGCTGGGCAAAAGTGCTTACACCCGCAATATCTGTAAGGGCTGTGGTTCCATAACTCCTCCCTCACCAAGTGCGAAATTATCGGTAATATTTGGATTCCGATGATTCCGCATACAAGACAATTTTCTCCAAAATACTATACTAAGACATACTATAGCTAAGATTACATAGAGTAATATAGTTGCTAAACTAACACTAGTTGTTTTCACTGCACTATCACTTTCCACTATTTCACTTTTTAATGTGTAAGATAGATGTTTTAAATCGTCAAAGTTTAAGTTGTTTAGATTCACTGTTTTGTTCCAGTTAATAGATGTTTCCTCTAATTTGGGTAGAACCGCGACAGGAGTTACCCGATATTGTATTTTCCCTGAATAATGTTGCCGTTTGTGTAATTTAATGTCTTTCAGATAGACCCTGCAGTTTTCATCAATTTCCAATAAATATGTGCCCTTGATCGGTTTCCTGATAACATCATTGGCACATGTTTCAGTAAGCATTATTTCATTTCTTGTGTAAATTATCCAGTTGAAGAAGTCAATAGGCTGTACTTTTAGACTTTCCAGGTTAACTGCGAGGGGCTTACACAAACTGAGGTTTGAAGCAAAATTCATTAATTGTTCTATACACGTACTTTCAGGATACAATACAACATCGTTTCCCTTGCACAGGAACTGGTTGGCTGCCATCTCTTCACATGGGTTGGCTAGCGGTAAGTACGTGGGACCTTTCACCATAAGGTACGGGTATTTAGGGATAATAGTGGTCGTTTTGTTTTCATTGAAAATTGGAAGTGAATAAATTTTGAAATAATTATACGTATTTTTATCTATTAATGGAATTTCCATAATGAATGTTATTTGGTTTTCTTTTACATAAGCTTTAACAGACATCGTTCTTTCTAGCATTAATAACGTTTTTTCCGTAACAGGATAAATTAGGCTTTCAGTTTCAGAAATATTGCTTAATAATGCTAAGAGTTCAGATGGGTCAACAATGGTTTGATGTACAACAGATACCTTTGTAAATGATAATGCAGTTTCGATCTCATTTAAAACAGTATAAATGGACCTAAAATTACTTATAAACATATCAAACATGCTTAAAACATATGTAGAGTAAATAGAGTTATTTTCTTTAGTACCTATGTTTTTTACTATTCTTTCTATGCGTTTCATGCGTTCATCTAAGATTTGAATATTTTCCTGTATAGATGTAGATTTGTTAGTAATAGAGTCAAGCATTTTTGAAATTATAGTTATTTTCTTATCCACGTGTGTTTGACCAATTTTTAGCTGTGCTAGTTGAGCATCGTACTTAATCGCATCCTCATGAGCTAGATTACCGGTAAGTATTTTAATCATTGAGCCAAGAGGATCAATGAGGCCACGTTTGAAACGTTTTGATGGAATGCTGCCTGAATTTTCTGACTGTCGAATTGCGTAAATATTCTACCTGTAATTTCATATTTTGGAACTCATTTGCGTAGGGCTTATGAATGTCAACTATATCACTAAATTCTTTGTATCTATTAATATTTAACATTAAATCATAATCTATCGCCTTAAAATCTAATATCTTAACTATAGTCCACTTATCTTTCTCTATTACCGCCTGTCCTTGTTTGACAGGTAGTATACCTGGGTTATTTTTAATCTCTTGAAGTTGAAGGCCTTGGATCTTGATCATCAGTTTCAAGATCACCACGATCAGCCACAACCTGTGAAGGACGTTTAACGTTCTTTAGAGGCACTTTACTTTGTCTTTTACCTATCTGTACTGGTACTACGTTCCTATTAGCTTTTCCTGTTACTTTTGCTCTATGATATCTAGGTTTATCTTTACTTTTTCTTATGTTAATGTCCTTTACAAATATATTGTCTTCCTCCTGCAAGCTTAACTCAATTTCACCACCCTTCTTTTCTCTGGCCTTTTGTTTGGCGTTAAGAGTCTTTTCGGCTATATATTTATACAGATATTTCGTTCGTTTTGCATGATCTTTAACTAACTGTTGTGTGTACGCTTTTTCTAAGTCTACATCGAATATTTTATTAGAGTCAGTGTGTCCAAATGTTGCTTCAAAAGGTGTTAATCCAGTGGTGGAGTGTATTGTATGATTGTATGCCATTATGGAATAGGTCATGACAGATGCGGCATCCGTACATTTACGTTCATACTTCGCAAGCCTATATATCTCTATGATGGTGGAATGAAAGCGCTCTACGATGCCAGTAGAGTTGGGATTATTTGGCGTTGTTATGTGAATTTCTATTTTGTACATAGACAAAAGTTCTCGCATAAGTTCATTATTGAATTCAGTGCCAGGGTCACAGGATATTTTCCTGGGAACACCGTATATTGAAAAATACTTTAATAGAGCTCGCGCTACTTCTGTCGTTTGCCTACTTGAAATTTCAATAGCCTGTCCTAATTTGCTGAATGCGTCTACCAGTGTTAGGTAATATTTACTTTCTATATTAAATAAGTCAATAAATATCTCTTGAAACGGGGCATCTTGTGTCTGTGTTAATTGTAACATTGGTTTTATGGGCTTTCTGTCGTATTTCATTAGTTTGCAAGGCTCACACATATTTATAATTGCCGCTACCGTATCTTGCATGTTTTCCCAATAATAGTTTCTGCGAATTCTAACCATAGTTTCTTTAATTCCCCTATGGCATGTTTTTCCTTCGTGATGTTTTAGTATAACAAACTTTTGTTCTTTTTCATCTTCTATATATATTACTCTGTCTGTACACTCGAAGAACTGCACTGAGTCTTTCTTAAAGATTTCTATAATAACTTTAGTAAATAGCCGTCTATGTATGTCGTTCTCAAAGTAAATAAAGTATTTACGCTTGGGTGTAACATATTCTTTTAAGAATTGCTTTATTAAGTCTTCATTATCTAATGGAAGAAATACTTCTAAAACTTTTTGATTTTTCCTAGATAAATTTTGAACTTGTATTTTATTTTGAAACCAGGTAAACACCAATATTTGGTTTGGTTTGGTGTCAATTGCCTCTCTTAAGATTGGAATCCCTAGTGAGTCTGGTTCTATGTTGGAAGCTACTGTACTTGTTCTGCTGCTACTGGTTATTGAACGAATGGGGAAGTTATCTTGAAATAGGTCCGCAGGTGCAGTCACGTCAGAGTCAGAATCTGAAATGGTTACTATTTCCGTGTCATTTTCTATTTTAGCTTTAGTAGTAAAATTTTCAAGTTCTTTTAATTGTTTTATTACTTTTTGTATTTCAGATTCGTCTACGTTAACATCCATTGAAATGTCATTTTCGGAATCTATAGCATTAAGTTTTATGCGTGACAATGCATCTGCATTACTATTCTGTTTGCCATTTTTATAAATAATTGTGAAGTCATATTCTTGGAGGCGGAGGCGCCAACGAGTCAATTTACTATTGGGTTCTTTCAGGGAATAAAGCCAGGCAAGAGGTCTATGGTCTGTAAAAATTTGGAATTTATGTCCGTACAAATAGGGTCTGAAATGTTTCACGGCCCAAATAATAGCTAAGAGCTCTCGTTCAATTGTGCTATAACGTGTTTCAGTGTCGCTAAGGGTTCGACTAGCATATGCGACTGGTTTGTCTGCTCCGATAGGTCCTTGGGATAGGACAGCACCGAGTGCCACGTTAGAGGCGTCAGTTGTCAAAATATAGGGTTTGGTCGAGTCAGGGTATTGTAATAAAGGGGTATTAGTCAGTACTTCCTTGCATTTTTCGAAGGCATCTATGTAGTTTTGGTCTATGATAATTTTGTTTCGTTTCTTGAGACAAGACGTTAGGGGTTGAGTGATTCTAGCGAAATCTTTAATGAATTTTCTATAGTATCCGACCAGCCCAAGAAAACTTTTTATTTCTGTTGTCGTTCTAGGGAGAGGATAATCTATAATAGCTTTAATTTTATCATTATTTGGTTTTAGTCCGTCTCTTGTTATCGTATGGCCGAGGTATAAAACTTCTTTTCGTAAAAATTCGGATTTATCCAGTTGTATTTTTAAGTTAGTCTGTCGTAGTCTGTCAAAAACGGCTCTAAGTTTCTGTAGGTGGTCCTGAAGGCTAGAAGAATAGACAATGACGTCATCTAAATAAATTAGGCAATGTATACCTTGGAGACCTCTCATAATGTTGTCCATGGCTCGTTGAAAGGTTGCCGGCGCTGTTTTAAGTCCGAACGGCATTCTCAAGAACTCATAATGTCCGTTCTGGGTGCTAAATGCAGTTTTTGGTATATCATCGTTATTTAATTCAATTTGGTGGTAGCCACTAGCTAAATCAAGCGTTGTAAAGTAAACGCTTTTGCCCAATTTGTCAAAAAGGTCAGTAATGTTAGGAAGGGGATATTTGTCGTCAACTGTAATGTCGTTAAGTCTTCTATAGTCGATTACCATTCTGTATTTGATTTCACCAGAAGCATCTAGTTTTTTGGGAACGAGATGGACTGGTGAGCTCCAGGGGGAAAAGGATTCTTGGATCACGTTATCTTTCAAAAGTTTTTCAACTTGTTTATTAATTTCTGCTGCTTGAGCAGGGGCTTGTCTATATGGTTTAGTGTAAATAGGGTCTTCATTCTTTGTCCTAATACAGTGTTTTACCTGATTAGTGAAGCTTAAAGGTATGTGTTCACAATAGAATATGTCTTTATATTCTTCACATAATTGTCGTATAGATGCTCGTTCTTCGTCATTCATGTGGTCTAGTCGTAATTTAGTTAGATTGTCGCGTAATAATTTGTCAGTCTCTATATTTTGTTCATTTATGGAATTTATATGGCATCCATTTTCCTCGTATTTAGATACTATAAACGGCTTGGTGACACATAATTCTATCTGTTTATCAAGAGTGTTTTGTATGATGGTGGTTGCAAAACCGTTTACACATTTCACAAGAGCAGTAGGCATTCGTACTCCTTCACCGAATTCCGTATAATCTAATACTCCCACACCATTTAATAAATTGGTTGGTAATTTTGCTCTAATTTCTGATCTCGGTGGAAGTAATACAACATGTATAACATTAATATCCGTATCTATGCATATAGGTATTTCAGCCGTCTTTGTTAGTAGAACATGTTTCTTTAAATCTATAACAGCTTCTAGCTGTTTTAAAAGATCATTTCCTATCAGCCCGTCGTATAACGAGTCTACGTTGTATACATAGAACTTATGATGATCTTTACTTTGAAATACAGGAAACAGGGGAATTTGTAATACTTGATTATGTTTACTTGAAGCGTGCGTACTTACTACTTCAAATGGTTCGTATGATATGTAGTTAGGAAAATAGGTAGTTGCTATTCTAGGATGTATAAATGAACGAGTACTACCAGTGTCGATCATGAATTTTCCGTCTATTTCCGGTATGTAAATATGTGGCAATTTTAATTTTACCGTATTATAATTTAATATTATTTTTTCAGGTCTGGCCAGTCTATGGAGGCTCGAATGTAAAAATTTTTTACTTGTTCTGGTTCAGTGATATTATCTTTATTTTTAATTTGTTCATTTTTACCTAAGTCTTGTGTAGGGGTTGCGGGTACAGAGTCTATTGGAAAATCATTTTCTTCACTAGGGAAATATTCAGATAAATCATAACAATATTCGTATTCCGCAGGGTAAGGAAAATAGTCATTATAAGAAGGGTAGAGTTCTAATTCATTTATAGGGAATCCCTGCTGAGCTGCTCTTTGCGGAGCAGTTCTCATAGTAGCATCGGTAATATCTGGTTGAGGTTTGTTTTGTTGTGGAATAGGAGCATGATTATTACTTCCAAACTGACGCGGAAGCATTGGCATCATTTGTTGATAACCAAGGGGTCTATAACCAAAATTAGGTCGGTAACCAAATTGCGGCGGCACCAAATTTTGTTTACTCGTACCAAGTTGGCCTTGATTGTGCCCTGGCATGATACTTGGCCTATTAGGTGGAATCCCGAAATTAAATTTAGGTGTTGCACCAACATTATTTTTAAATGATGGATTTTGTTGCATCATTGGCATCGGCCTGAAACCTGGTGGTTGCGGGAATAAACCAAATTTAAATGTTGGTTGTGGTGCAACTGTGTTGCTAGCCTGCGGTTTAGTATTATGGTTTGGATTTAACATTTTGGCGCGCATCTGATACTGATCATAGAAATTAACTTCTTCCAAAACTACAGATAAGGCCTCTTCCAATGTGCGTGGATTTTTCAGACGCACAATACGTACCATGTTTTCTGGTAAATTATATAAAAATACCTGTAGGGCTGAGTTATTATAAATAGTAGTCTTACTTACTCGCAAATTTTGATCACTAATTTGATTAACCTTTGACAACAACACTGATTTTACCGTTTGAATTCGTGCACAAAAATCACTGTGACTCTCATTGTTTTTAATCTTTAAAGTTTCTAATTCGATAGCCAAACACTCTTCGCTTCGCGGATCGCCAAAATGTAACTCTAGCAATTCCTTGAATTCCGCCCACGATCGAATGTCTCCGCGCTCGCTGATAAGCGCGGCTGCGTCACCCGTTAAGCGGCTAGTCACAACATGCATTAAGTATTCCTGTTGTAATTCTGATGATTTAAACTTATCGATAATATAGTCACATTTGCGCAAGAATAAATTCAAATGACGTTTATTACCATCAAAACTAGGTAGAATTTTGTACAATTCATTTGGGATAAGTTTTATTTCTGACATTTTTGTACTTATTTAAATTATTTCTTAAGTAATAGTTAACTCTATGAACTCTATTAACTCTACCAATATTACTTATTACAATAATTACTACTAGTATAGTTATTAAGTGTTTCTGAACTCAATATGTATACTTATACCTATTTAGTGTTTAAAAACAGTTGTATGTTAACTAAAGTATTCTTACATTACACTTATAATACTTAATTATTTAAGAAAACCATAAAACAGTCAAAATGGAAAACTTCCAATTCCAAGTTTACCGAAAGGATATGGGCACGGATATCAAGGAGGTGAAAAGTCGTACTCACCAGCCTGCCACGCCCATCATCAGCTCTCAGCACTCCTCGTCACCGACGATATTTATTTGGTTCGTGGGATCACCTTGCCGTACACCACGCGTACCGTTGTGAAAATCGGGAAAAGTCTAATAGCGAAAAATCACTTAACGCGCGACAGCTTCCTCAGTGATCCTACCGGCTGCGCCAGTCAGGATTGGGAGCGCCTTGAAGGACTTTTTAAAAATAAAAATAATGAATTAATTATTAAACTCTATATTAAGACTATGTGAGACGTCTTACAGATTGGGATGTAAATAACGTACTGCCTTAGGAACTAACTTAGACTAAACAAACTTATTTTTATCAAATGTGCAACCTCAGCGACCACACAGATCGTGCTGGGCAAAAGTGCTTACACCCGCAATATCTGTAAGGGCTGTGGTTCCATAACTAGGTCTTGTAATGAATAAGTGTCCATTAGGACAAAAGAGTGGAAGGATTTGTAATGGAAAGTTGAGTAATGATGGTACCAATTAACTAATTGCGATGATTAAATTGCTAGCAGCCGTTGATATTCATACTTATTTACTTTTCATGTTTTGATGGTGCTTCGGATCAAAGTGTTTAGAAGCAAAAGAGTAGGTACTAATGAAGAGATCTTGCAGAGCATTTTTATGGCCAGTTTAGTTCCACTGAAATGAATGAAAGAAGACGGAGGTGTTATTTGGGAAAACGATCGCCATTCATCGACGTTTTATTGCCTTCCAAAAATGTGGAAATTCATTTCAGAGACAAAATCGATTGTGCTGGCTGAAAAGAATGCCATTGAACCCGAAATTTCAGAACTATGCCCTACAGTTGCCAGTAATACTTAGTAGTATAGTAATTATGTCATACATAAATTACTGTTAACGGTGATTGACGGTAAAATTGCTTCATTTATTACGGGAATTCCGACATCCTCCTGTACCATTTGTGAAGCTCGGCCTAAGGAAATGAACTCATTGACATCCGCAATGCAAAAACTCTTAGGTACAAATACGGACTATGAAGACTCATACAAATACGGACTCAGCTCACTCCATGCTTGGATTCGGTGTATGGAATGTCTTCTTCATATCGCTTACAGATTAGAATTCAAGATCTGGCAAGCAAAAGGTGAAGAAAATAAAAACAAAATGGCATAGAGAAAACGAAAAATTCAAGAAGACTTTAAAAAGAAAACTGGCTTGCTGCTTGATGTAGTCAGATCGCGGGGTAATTACGTAACACACTAACAGTAGGAATGGGTTTCATTTTGACAGTTCAACAACATTCATTGCGTTATTTAGGGTGCAGGCTTCAAAATGATTCAGATTGTGGTGGATAGTGTGTTACGTAATTAGTGTGCTGGCAGTGGAACTACCAAGATGGCAATATTGCTCGTCGATTTTTTGGAGACCCAAAGAAATCTTCTGAAATAACGGGATCGGATATGAATTTAGTTAGAAGATTAGGAGCGATACTACAGTGTGTATCATCGAGCGAAAAGATCGAAATCTCAGAGTTCAATTGCTACTGCCTAAGAAACATCAGAACTGTATGTACACCTATATCCATGGTATAATATGCCTCCCAGTGTACATAAACTACTTATACACAGACCAACAATTATTGAAAACCTCTCTGTAGTTCCCATAGGATTTCTTTCTGAGGAAGCATCAGAGTCACGAAATAAAGATGGGAGCGTATATTTTTTTTATTACCATACAATCTGATACTGAGCTGCAAGTTGCAAAAAACGTAAGATATTTTCGCGGGCTACCGTAGTGCAAATTGAATAATGAAGTGCTTGAACAATTTGAACTAAATCACTACCTACTAAAATAGAATTGAAAATAGCTACTTGCTTGACTACATAGAACATTATTTGCTTCTCTGCGTACGGTCGCCTTTGTACCTACAAACTGCCGTTGCCCGTTGTACAAAAATTGGGTCCACGCAGGGGCGTGGAAAGCGCCAGGGTAGCCCGCGAAATTATTATTTTTTTACGTTTTTTTGCAATTTGCAGGTCAGTGTCCGGTTGTATGTTGAACAAAATATAATTCTCAACCGTAACAAGTATTTATTTACAGAATTATAATCATTAAAATCATCAACACAACCCTCTAAGTTCATATGTACCTAATCCCATTGAATGACTTTTTCATGAAATAATTTCGCTGCTACATTTTCAATCTCTGCTATTTTTAACCGACTTCAAAAAAGGAGGAGGTTCTCAAATCGTCTGCATGTTTTTTAAATGTGTGTTAGCTCAGAACTTTTTTCTAGGTGAACCGATTTGGATGATTCTTTTTTTATTTGAAAGCTGGTGCTTCACATGTGGTCCCATTTAAATTTGATCAAGTTCTGACCAGTATTTGAGCTATCCTTAATATGCGTATTTTTTCCACTTAGTTTATATTGATGATGTTTTAATAATTTTCTGTCACGGTTATTTACATATCAAGTAGTGGTTTACGAATGCGTGTGGGGCAGGTACCACAACTAAAAAGTGTAAAATAAAAACATTTTTACAAAAAAACAACCGACTTCCAAAAAAAACACAAAAAAACGTGAAAAATTACTTTAATTTGGGAAGTCGGTGGCCAAAAACGGAAATACTTAACCAAAGACACCGACTTCCGAAATTAAAGTTATTTTTCACGTTTTTTTTTGGAAGTGGGTTGTTTTTTTGGAAAGTTTTTTTTTTAAATAAATCATCATAGCGCACCTACTTTGAAATTAAAGTTAAAAATAAACTTAGGCAAGTTACGTAGTCCTCGCAAGGAATAAAAAGGCGCAATTCTATTGCTGCGTGGTTTATTTGTTTATCCAGTCGCATGCTCGTAACCCCGTGGGTCGCAGTGGATGATATTTACTGACCTCACATTTTCATACAAAGTGAGGCTAATAATTACACTCGCGAAGCATTTAGCAATAGAAGCTTTTAGCTCTCTGAAGCACGCGCTAAAATCAGCGAAACCTACTTATGATTTTTCAAGAATCCTCATAACCTGTGGTGCCGATTCTCTTGTCACAAAATTCTCTAAACTAGACTAAAAATCACTCTTTAATTAATTCCTGTCAAACGACGATTTCCCATTCTGAAATAGACTAAAGTGACACCACTTAACTATATTTTAGTTTGACAGCACTAAGATGGCACTGAGTTAGTAATTTAGGGAAAATGGCAATTTATCTATTTTAAATTTGACGATTTTCACCAAAAATTTTAACTAAATCTGGAAAATTTTAATCACGATTAAAAAGGTATGGAATTAAAATTTGTTGTCATGAACTAAAATTCACCACAGCACCTCAACTTCGGGTGCAAAAACAGTACTGTATCTTTTTGTTTTTGCTTATTATCTTGAAAATGGTGTGGCCTATCGCAAAAATAAGGAAAATTTCGACCCCCTTAAACCGCTAAAACTCTACATGTAGGTAATAATTTTTCATATTTTCCATACAAAAAGTGAAAAATTCCATTAAAAAATAAACACGTTTAGGCTGCCCCCCATACGCGCCTCAGGCTCTAAAAAAAATAACGGGGTAGGGCAAACAAGTACCACGTGGAGTCGCGATTGTCAAATTAATTATTATTTTTAAATTTAGAGATATTTTTTGCAGAATAGCTTTAGGATTCTCATAGCCAAAAATAAGGAATTTTAGTGATAGTTTAGTTACTTTAGTTCGGTGTACAAGAGAATCGGCACCATTTTCTACTTTAAAATAATCCTACAACATCTTTCTATATCCTATATACTATACACTATCAAATACCTACGCGCACGAACGCACAGGTAGCTCACTGCTGTTTTTATTAATATATTATGTTATTATTTTTTATTCGATTCTGCAATTTTTTATTTTTATTTTTTATTTTTTAAATCAGTTGTTGATTATTTAAATTTAATTAGTCACAATTATATTTTGGGTTTTTGTCTGTTAGAATTTAAAAAGGTTTATAATTTTTAATGTATGTGTGTAAAACTATGGACTAGAATTATGTCTGAAATAAATAAATTATTATTATTATTATTAATAGACTTTCCTAAGGCTTTCCACTCCGTTGACCACAATGCTTTCTTGGTAAAAATAAACGATAATAGTTATATTGCCGATAAAATAGCATAAAAAACAGGGTTGAGACCTTTTAACTCAGCACAAGCTATTTACAGGCTTCTATGCGGTGGAAGAGATCAAGAGATCAATAAAATTGGCGAATGGCAAGGGCGTCCCGCAAGGTCACATGTTTTTCCCAGTCCTCTTTTTATCCCATTTTATATAAGTACAATAAAACTGGATTTAATTTTATAAAATATTTATTTGTATAAATAATTTATCTGAAATAAATACAACTTAAAAACCACTAGGCAATTTACAACTTTCAACTATTCACAAACTTCACATAATTTAACACTGCACTTACAATAATTTACCAGTAGGCATTTTTACCAGTCCCAAGCCTACATAGCGTGCCATTACACGGAGATACGAAGGATTCAATTTCTTGCGTTTCTGCAATAGGGACTTCAGGAGCCTTACTGAAGACTCGTCGAAAGGTTTATTGTAATCGGAAGCCTAATAAATAAAAACGCAATTTCTTAGTTATACTTTTGCCGATAAGGTAGGTATTTTGATACTCGTATGTATGTGTATCAGGAGGTTTGGCAAATGAACCTATTAAGCAAAATGCACACAACGCGTAGCAGCAGCTATATTATGACGTTTACTACAAAACATTAAGCCTTTCCCATGGATTTCCACTAGGCACTATTTTGGGTTCTGAGTGCAGTGCTGTCGTTATCACAACAGTCACCCGCGGAATCTCCATCTTTGATACAGTTAGTCCAACTCTTTGGATGCTGTCGAACATAACTACTCATAAAACATCAATACAACTAAACTACAACTGTCATCTGTCAGTCTTCAAAAACTTTTGGTTTATCAAGATTTTTACGACTTATCAATTATTTAGTTTCATTAGCGGAATAATAATGACTGAATTTAAAAAGTCCCAGTCCGTGTAGTCAGTAAGTGAAAACTCCTAATACAAAAATAACTAAAAATATATCTTACAGTAGTCTTAGCTATCCAGTACAACTCATCTAAAAGATTTTCGTAATCCGTGGCTGATTCCGGCAAGTAAGCTATTCCTTCGAACTGCTTCAGAAAAAAAATGTGTTATTGGTTGGTTATGAGACTTTCTAATGGATAAGCTCATGGTCTAAAAAACAAGGTCTGGCATTCCGAGAGTGACACATGCTTACGTCACTATCCAGTTGCAACTTTATTGCAACAAAACACGAATTATTGAAACATTTTCAGTCACCATTCTGTTAAAAAATATATTTATAGCATTTAAATTGTCGTTTTGTTTTTCTAATCAAGTGAAACAATTCAATTTAAACATACCAACGTAATTGTTAGTTAAAACCTCATTGTTTTATCGGATTCGCACAGGTAATAATGGCGGTTGGGGAGTTATTATTACACACTACTGGTAACACAGCGGTGATGACGTAGGCTTGTGTCACCCTGTGTCTCGGAATGCTATACCTGGCGAAGTATATTATTATACCATGGATAAGCTCAATTTGGCCACATGTAAGAGAGAACTACTGAAGATAGATGCAAGTAGGTAAAGAAAGAGGATTTACTTTTAGATTACCTCTTCAAACATGTATTATTTATTTTGTTAAAGTTACCTGCGGAAATGTCTTCAAATTTTCTCTGTCAATTACTTCAATCTCCATGTCTAATTCAGAAGCTCGAGTGATTCTGTTAACTGCGATGCCTTGCAAAATTATTGGTCTGTATCGCACTAAATTCTGCGTATCTTTCTTATTGGTCAATAATAATACCAACAGGGCCTGTATTGGATTTATCTCTGATATCCAGTTCTTCATCTGTATATATTGTAATAATAGGAAATTAGTGTTTATAGCAATTACAAACATGATCAACATTTATTTGAGTGTGTTAGAAAATTACCTCCATCACTGACGATAAAATCTTTGCACCATTCCCATCAAATACGCTAGAAAATATTTTCTTCGACCCGAGAATTTGGAAGAAATCGTCTAAAGTTGTAATTTTATCCAGTGGGGTGTTTTGCTCTCCTGATGGTATATTAGTCGATTTGCATTTTCTGTAAAACTTATATAAACCTTTTCTTTTGATTTTTTTAAGGGAGACTCGATTCAGTTCTGTGATTTGCGATTTTCTTGCTACTGTATTGTTAATGTATTCTATGCATTCCAAAGGACTATTATTTATATTCATTTGATATTTTTTGTCATTATTAATTTTAGGAAAAGCTTTGTATAGCGAATCAATGTTCAAGTTGCTTACAGTTACTGAGATTTTTTTGTGTACACCGTTGTTGTTTGTCATCGACATATGTATTTCAACATTTTTACCATCGTACTGCAGTTTGAGCATATCGAAGTAAGAATTCAAATTCTGATTTATTTGTAACTTGTGACTGCGGATAATACTTTCAGTCATATCCACAAAGTTTAGGTTAGGTTTAAACGCTGAAGCCAATATTTTATTGCTGCCGGTATAAATTTGCACAGAGTTGCAAATTGTATGATTTTGGGCATCAGAAATTTGCTTGTTTGATTGATTTAAAGATACTTGCGAATGTTTGTATTGTGAATCATCAAATTCCATTATCAGCCCACTCTCTTTATATTTTAACAAATTATTTGACAAACCCATTGGTAACATTTCGGTTACCAAACACTGATCGAATTTCATTTTTAAATCAATTTGATTAAATGTTGGCTTTTTGTAATCTATATTTGAAAATCTTCCTTCAAGAATGTGTTTAATCTCAGGTGAGGTTGGAATCGTGGAATCACAACTTTCATAGCGGGTCAATTCGTTTATGGTAGATAACCAGGAATCCGTTTTTGAAAGACATGGAGCAGAACTTCCCATCGAGCTTTTATTTGAATCGATTATACTGCTCATCATTTTTGGTAGAATACTGCATAACTCAGCAGGCAACATGGCATTCAAAATTGTAGTTTTACATTTGTATACTTTAGTCTGACTTTCAGTTATCGCGATTGGGGTTAATGACAAAGTTTTATTTAGGCCCCTTGTACTTTTATCGCTCTTAGCCGGGACAGTAATGTCGAACTGTACCATAATGTTTGTCATACAATGTTTCACAGCAATTTGGTTCATGTTGAGCGTTTGAATTTCAAGCAACGGTAGTGTATTATTGAAGCCCGGTATACTTATATGATTATTTTGGTTTATATAATTTGTGAAATCTGCCTCACTATCACAAGTCTGAGTAGAATCAGCAATATTACATAACGATCCCGCCTGTACGGAAACTTCTTGCAAATCTGCGAAAAAGGATAAGGTAGGTAATACATTAGGTATTTAACTAATACACCTATTTAATTATTTTACTCGAATTACGAAAAACTTGCCAATTTGATATGTGTGACAAAAATCCAAATGATCTTGAGTATAATAAACTCCGCTTCGTATCTTCTTCATAACGTTATCTATAAAATCACTCGCCCACTTTTTTTTGGCCCAAGGATATTTAAAAATTGGAGCTTTTCTGATACTGCCTTTAGTTGAAAAAGGCTTCTTCATAGACCGGTCGTTTAGTACCAAAACATTATGTGGTTTAAATTGACTGTCTGTTATAACCGGAACTTTATTTTCAGCCATGGCAGGGTTATCGTCGAGTGTTATATGTTTGCATTCATCATTTACATAACTGTAATTAGTAACATCACGATTCGAAGATTTTTTATACAAGAAGTTCAACATTTTGTCCTTTAACTGCACAATTGATTTCTGCTTCTTAGTAGTTTGAATGAACTTATCGGTTGTTTCTAAATTAGGCGTTGGCGAAATTTTCGCTTTATTTTTTAATGTAGTTGAATTATTATTTGATAGCTTCTTGTCTTTCAAGGCCGTCTGCTTGCATATATCTACTTCAGTGTTGGCTTTGCGTGACTTACTTTTTATTTGACTTGCTGAATTAGAATCTAGAAGATAAGACTGGTATTTTCTGCTTAAAGTATTATTGTGATGTTTTCTATCTTTAGGAGCATTTGGAGACCATTCAATCATAAATGGCCAAATATGATCATCTAAGCCATTGAACTGCGGAGGATCGTAATCCATAACTTGTATACTCGAACTGACTTGATCTTTCCCTAAAACAACGATTGGGAACCTCATATGTGCAAGCCTCCGTTTTATTTCAGTTTGAGTTAATTTTGAAATCATACACGAACTGGGCATTGTGGTTACTAAGCGGAGTTTTCTTTGCTGAGGATCTAATCGTTTAGGTATATTTGCAGTTAACTCGTGTTCTTTGTTTAAAACTGCAACTTCTACAGATTTATCTGGAAACAACACAATTACATAAGATATGTGGTGTATCTACCATGTATACAGGGTGACATGTAATTTGACGTATTCCTTCCAGGATATGATAGTATAACCCATTTGCAACAATTAAGCACGCCATAAACCATAGGCTAACATTCATAGAATTCGAGTAAATCCAATTTTTATGTATTTTTGACAATTTCCCGGTATACGTCCCTACAATATGACTTTTCTCTAAACTCTCAAATTGAATAGCCTTCATTGCTATTCTATTGGTTACCCAATACGTGCGTCGGCGTACGGCGTCGGAAGTCGATAGCCGACTTCCGGCCAACGTAGGCGCGGGCTTGCGGACGACGAGCAATGGGTAGCTCGCCGTCCGCTAAGGACCAGGACCGGGTCGACGGCGCGTTGTGTTCCACGCGCTCCTCAAAGAGATGTCAGCACTAATTGACGGGGCGCGCTAGGGCTGATGCCTGCCGGGGTTGTGAATTGTTCGAAAGAGTTACCATAGCCCTGGCACTCCCGCTCCGCCCAGAGCGGGAGAAGTTATTTGATGATGGCTTAGTAAAGGATTAAAAATATGTTCTCTTCGTAAAAGAATGCTTCTTAAAATATATCGACTCTCAGGTAAAAAGTCAGATAAGGGTAACTTTAATAATTACGCAAAAAAGTTTAAAAGAATTGTAAAACTTACTCAAAAGTCGCAAAATAATTATTATATACAAACAGCCACAAACAAACCTAAAGCAATATGGCAAATAATAAATAAAAATAAAAACAATAATCCCCCTGAAAAAATTGATAGATTAAGATATATTAATCAAGTTATAACGGCCCCTGATACTATAGCACAAACATTTAACAATTTCTTTATTGATGACATCTCGAAACTGACAAATAATAAAATAAATTACGCAAAGATTCTAACTTGTAATAAACCAAACTCCTGTTTCTTAACCCCAGTTACCCTAAACGATGTTGTGAAATTAATCATGGCATTAAAAAACACCAAAAGTACGGGCTATGATGGAATTTCAACGCAAATAATAAAACGTGTAGTGTACATAATTGCCCCAATCATAACTCATATTATAAATCAGTGTCTTGAGGAAGGCATTTTCCCAACATATTTAAAAACTACGGTGGTTACACCACTATTTAAAAAAGGAAACCCAGAAGATGTACGATGTTACAGGCCGATTGCTCTCATTCCAATATTCGCCAAAATATTTGAAAAAGTACTAAATAATAAACTTACTGAATATTTCGAGAAAAATAAAATAATAATAGATAATCAAGTAGGATTCAGAAAAGGGAAATCGGTAAATTCAGCAATTCATCAGTTTTTAGAAAAAATACTTACAGAACTAGATAAAAAAAAAACCAAGTTACAGCTCTATACATGGACATGACAAAAGCGTTTGATTATGTTGATCATGAACTTCTTTTGCAAAAACTGGAAATATACGGAGTTCGGGGTAAAGCACTACAAATAATCAAATCATATCTATGTAACCGAATACAGTTCACTGAAATAACACAGTTATGTCCATTTACAAAGAGAGAGATTAAGTATACATCGAGTCCTAGATTTATAAAATATGGTGTACCTCAAGGGTCAATACTGGGACCACTACTGTTTCTCATTTACATAAACGATTTACCTAATGCTATTCAGCAACCTATGGTTTTATTTGCAGATGACAGTACGGTTCTTTTCACAAATAATAAAAACAAAAATCATGAACAAGAAATAAATGATTCCTTATCTAAATTAATAAATTGGCTTCAAATAAATAATTTACAAATTAATCTCACAAAAACACATTACATGAACTTTAAAAATAAAAACGCGACATCTATACCTTTAACTATTGCATACAATAATGAAACAGTAGCTGAAGTAGCAAATACAAAATTTTTAGTAATCCATATAGATTCGAATATGTCATGGAAAACACATGTAAATAGTGTATGTACCAAATTGAATCAATTTTCTTATGCTCTATACATGCTTAAAAAAGTGTCCAACCAGACCGCGCTTCTTACTGCTTACCATGCGTATGTGGGATCCACTCTGTCGTATGGGTTACTATATTGGGGAAACTCGACTGATAAAGAAATTGCGTTCAAAGCCCAAAAAAAGTGTATTAGGTCTATATGTGGGTCACGCCAAACGGATTCATGTAAACCACATTTCGTAAATCTCAAGATTTTAACACTCCCTGCTCTATTTATCTACCTGGCCTCAATTTTAGTTAAATCAAACATTACAAGCTATGATACGTTAAAAAGCAGAAGACTTAAACATACCTTAAGAGATAAAACGTCCCACACTAGAGCGTACAGTAATAGTGTTTTCTGTATGAGCACAAAGATTTATAACAAGCTGCCTATGGACATTAAGATTATAAATTCAATTATTAGTTTTAAAAGAATGCTGAAAATTTTCTTAATTAAAAAGGCCTATTACTCAATAGCAGAATTTCTTGAGGAAAAATAATTTTGTTCAATAAAGTACCTATCACTAAAGTGAATATAATTCAGTAAAATATTTTTAAAAGGATTATGATAATTAATATTAAATTATTACAATACTGTGACATAATTGAATTAATGAATAATGATAATTTTTAAATCAGGTAACTCATGACATGTGTATTTTTATTTAGGTATGACTTTAATAATTTATAATTAATATGATGTAAATGATAAAATTATATAATGTAATTAAAACGATGTCCTATATAAAATTTAATATTGATAACTTTTTTCTTTTTAATTAATGAATGTAAATAATGCATGTTCAACTGTTACTGTTACAATTATAAGCATATATGCATGATGAAATTGCAATGCCCTAACAGAGCCACTATGTTCTAAGAACTGATATCCTCTGTTAAGAACTTTATTTATGTACACATAGTTAGCAATAAAGAATTTGAATTTGAATTTGAATTTGATAGCCCACACAAAAAAAAACAAAGGTCGTCATATCCAGGTCATAAGTCGCAGAGAGGCACCGTTGTCTTCAGTAGAAATGCTAAGGCAAATAATAATACATGCGGCCGAACACATAACTAATTTCACTTCAAAAGTTAACCAGACAGAAGTTAGAAGAAGAGTAAGGCACAGTGGTGCCCATTTTGAACGAAACGTTTAAGTAACAAACTGCAGTCAGGTTCCGATTTTAAATTATTTAAACAATTGCCAATTGTATCTTTTCAGCATTATCGACCATGAACCCATCCAAATGTTTTGTTTTACATGACTCACGGCCTACTCGCTGGTCACGGTTCACTTGTCGCTTATTTGCGTATATTTAAAGAAAAACTTAAAAGCTGCTCTGTGACTTGTGTCCTGGCCATGACGATCTGGGTGCCTAACATGTAATGGGTTGCTGGGAAGTTAATAAGTAGTGAAATAACATAAAACAGTTAACTAATTCGATTATTACACTATTTATTAATATTTTAATCATTTGCAAATTCGACCTTTGCCAGCATTATCGGCTGTTTCATCTGCACCTTTATTATTATTTTTTTTAAAATCTTTTGTACCTTGTTAGATAGCTGATTAAATGAAGATGTCTTCTCCGTAATTTGTACACTTAATGCTATCGTAAAATTTTGAGATAAGTGGTGTCCAAGTTCATGGAGGAACATTATTTTTGAAAATGGTTAGTTGGTTACTAAACTTCTTCCTTTAACTTCAAGTGTTTAATGTTTTAGAACATTTAGATACATCAAAATGTTTGTTAAGCTATTGGGTACCCAACAGTATAGCGATTAAGGCTATTCGATTTGAGAGTTTAGAGAAAAGTGATACATATTTAGTGACGAATTCTGGGAAATGTTAAAAACATCATAAAAATTTGATTATCTCGAATCCCATGAATTTTCGCCTAGGCTTTATGGGGTGCTTAATTGATGCAAATGGGTCACACTCTCACGTCCTGGAAGAAATACGTCAAATTACAAGTCACCCTGTATATGTCGCAGTCAACTAACCTAATTAGCCTTTCAGTTAACTGCGTACTTCCCTAGCCTTTGGAAGTAGCGCTCGCCAGCCGCTGCCGCGGCATCGCTCGCTTCGGTCGCTTGGTTCGCGTGCGGTTGCGGTTGATCACAGTTCTAACCTAACCTAATCCATTTGGTCTGGGTGCCCCCGGCTTAGTTACTGCGACCAGTTCGGCTCGCACGTGGTTGGTCACAGTTCCAACCTAACCTATAATAGCTATAATTAATATCATTCAGACCGCTAGTTGAACAAAACCGCTTAGTCAAATGGCTAGGTTGTTAACTGAAAGACTACTACAACAACACTACTACTGCGACATATACAAGAATCAAGATACATATTTGTTACTTATTTACCATATCTGCTAACTTGTTCATTCATTTTATTAAGTAGTTCAGCTTCTCTCGATCCTGAGTTATCAGAATCTATAAAGCTAAGCTTCGCTGGAAACATGATGTCGTTTTCAGTTCTATGTAGCAAAATATCAGAATTATCGTTATGTTGCATTGCGTCGGCACCAATTTGAGAATCTTTATTTCCACTGCTAATGTTCGTCATTTCACTATTACTTTGTTCAACTAGTGGAGGCTTCGAATTTATTTTTTTCTTCTTTTTCAATGGTATCAGTTGTTTATTATCTTTAGCTCCAGAATTACCTAATGCTTTTACGTTGCTTTTGGGAATTTTGCACAGAATTTTATTTTTCTGAATTAGATTTTTTGAATTAATGGAATCTTTAAGAAAATCGTGTGTTCCAACAAGTCGTTTTTCCAATTCTTTACATATTGTGTTAAATTCATCTTGGTTGTCAATAACTGTAATACGATCAACACTAGAGGATTTTGAGAAGTTACTTGTAGATTTTTCATCCACCTCGTAACGTGATATATACGCAAACTCTTGTGTTCGACAAGTCTTAATCACACTGAAAGATTAAATTGTTTTACTGCAAAAGTTATTAAAGAACTTATTTAAACTAACGCACACTTAAGATAATTACCGTGCATCTTTGCGATTCGCCTTTTTTGGTCTTTTCTGTACTTTTCTTTTCACCGGTACAATACTTACTTCAGACATCGTAGGTGAAGGCCTAAACTGAAATCTATTTATATTTCTAAGTACGGCCCAAACATCACTCAGATTGTCAGACGCTGTGTGAGTTTTATTGGAATTGGGTAATTTTTTTTTCCTGTTGGACACTCTTTTACTATCACCATTAAAATGTTTCATCATATCCGTAGAGCTATAGTCTAAGTCTATATTAAGCTGCGAACAATATTGAGCATCTCTATCATAAAACTCAAAATCTTTTTCTCTTGCACGGGCCTTTCTGTTATTTTGAGTCGGCGCACGCTTCTTAACTACTTTTCGTTTCCGCTTTTCATCGTTTTTGTCGCAATACTCCGAATCATTCATATCGCTTACTGTACATATTTGAGGCACTGGAACCGGGTTATTTGGTAGGGTCAAAACCGATTTTTTTACTTTTTTATTAGCTTTTTTACATGAATTAAGGCCATCAGAATTAGCTTTGTACAGATTTGCAGCCAGTGGGAATGATGAAAAAATATTAGTTTTGTGAACGAATCGCTTTTGTACTACTCTTGAAAGTAACTGAATTCTATCCCCAGTTAGGTATGGAGATCTACATTTACTATTATTTATTTTTGGTTTGCTACATTTACTAGTAGCACTTGATAGGCTGCTATCCGGCGCAAAATTTAATTTAAGTAATCGGCAAGAATGTTTAGAACTGTGAGCGGAACCAGAAGATTTCGGAAGTACTTTATCATTCGACATGTTCGAAGAAGTTATTGCCATGTCTTTGAGTTTATTTTATGCTGTTTGTAAGTAAACAAAATCTTCTAATCTGTAATAAACAAAAAAATTATATTATAAAATTAAATCTCATAATGATATTTTAAGTAGGTATATGATATACCTGCTCCTCCTCCTGTACTTTGTACGTACTGTCACCAAAAGAGATACGTAACCAGGGTCGTCAGATATAGTTGAAGTTTAGTAAAAAACCGATGGGTGTTTTCAAATGAAATTTAGTTTTGTAAGTGTTTTTTGTAAGTTTGTTTTCTATTCATTTTATTTTATTTTGTTCGAAAGTATTCATCGGTTTCTTACTAAACTTCAACTATATCGACGACCCTGGTTACTGGTCACTTTTGGTGACCGTACCTCTCATTGGTCTAAGCTCTGTCGTCCCATGCGCGACTGCTGAGTGTGGGGTTCTGGGTTCGATTTCCGAGTCGCGCAGTGTTTTTGGGTTTTCTGTCAGGAATTTCTGAGTAGGTCCCGGAGCCCGGAGTCTGGATTTGTGCCCGCTTAATAACAATAGGTTCGCCCCCCTTTTCATAGCACTTTAACATAAATGGCCAAATGTGGGAGTGCTATAAACACCACTACTTTCATATTGACACAAAGTTAGTTTATTTTTAACTAGCTGGGCCCCGCGGTTTCTCACGCAAAAGTCTCGATCCCGTTGGATTATCGGGATAAAAAGTATTCTACGTCCTAACCTAGGTCCTAACCATGGTCTACCCTTATGCCAAATTTCATCCAAATCCGTCCAGCCTTTTTAGCGTGAAAGCGTAACAACAAACATACAAACAATCAAATATTTTCTTTTTATAATATTAGTTTACAATAAACTGCTGTTTATATTCAATTAAAAAAAAAAATGGAAAATACTGGCAAAACACGCAATGCGAGAAAAATAGAAAAGCTTTTACAGCAGCCACATTTAATAGACTAAGAACTTTGTTTGTTGAAAACTATCATAAATAACTAAGTATCAAAACCATGGTCCATCGGAACTACGCTCAAGGCGCAGTTCCATTGCTTCGTAGGATGTTCACGCAGAGGTTACGCAACGCACGTCAGTGACGTAGATCTATTTATCTGGCTGTGTGTGTCTACCTATTCCCTGCAGCACATGCGGTGCACAGATATAGATTCAGCCTTACTTTAAAATCGAACCAACTTGTTCAAACTCGGTCTAACGTTTAGAGTTCTAAACATAGATATTAATCCTGCCCGCGTCAATTTTCATACAAGTAAAACTAAGTAAGTACACGTACACACGACGACATATCAAGCTATACCTTTCCAATTTTAGCTGACCTCGCATTGTATAGGCTTTTCGTACAATGAGAAGTCAGCTTATACTGGAAATGTATAGCTTGATACTTGATATGTCGTCGTGCGTACATAGTGTGCGCAGCAATGAAACTGCGCCTTTGGAATAAGACGTTACGGTAATAAATGTTATGAAACTTTCTGTTCAATACTTACAGATTTTCTCACTATAATTTCGATTGTAGAGACCAAAATAAAACCACTCTCTACATGGAACTATACGTATAGTTATGAATTTATTTCAAAAGCCAATAAAAGGAATTATAAAATAAGCCATTGGCATTACCATGTTATTGACATTTAGTCATTTCGAATATGTCAAAAATCATAAACGAAAATAAAAAAATTGGCTGGTATTTTGAATTACCAGTATTAATTTTATTCACTAGTTACTTATTTTTCTTACCTCTTTAATAAATCGTTAAATTGGACTGTACTGATTATATTATCGCCTTCTGCATCCAGTCTGTCCCAGCCATAGATTTAGCATATACCTATTCTATTAGCGTTAGATTGGCAATGTGGTGATTAGGGCGAGAATATTTGGGATCTTATCGCTTGCTCTTGCATCCGACATTCTCTGAATTCTCAAATTTTTCTGCATAAGCCGACAAAGTAACTCTTATTTCTTTATGAATAGACATAAAAAAACCTAGGCGGGGTGCCGAAATATTCGCTCCTCTCTACTCTCCAAGAGGGGAGAGGGACGCTGCCGAAATTTCGCTTAGGGCGCCTGTAATGTTAAAACCGGCACTGACGAACAAATAATTTAAAAAATATAAATTTTAAAGCCAAACTGGAACTAAACTAAAAGTGTCAATATGACGTCAAATTATTGAGGTAACTATAATGCAAACGTGACACTAAGCAAAAAAGGTCATGACAAAAACTTTCTTAGTGGAAATGTGAACTTAAACGCAAAATGCCACTATTTCGATTAAATTAATGCAAAATTTACCAATGTAGCGTTGTGTTGCGTCCGCGTCGCCGCGTCAAAGTTAGTTCACGCAGTACCCGCCGCTCCAAAGATACTTTACTCGCTTCGCGTCGCCAGCGCTCGCTCGCGTGGCCAGTCGTTCCCCCGCTATGCACCTAACACCGCGCACGCTGCGATCGTGCGACGGACGCCATCTTTTGTGTTTAATTAAGCCACAGAAATACAAACTGTTTTCTTGACTCCGTGTGTGGTTCATTGCTAAATCTACCGAGATAAAATCCCTTATAAAATTGCGCCCAACTCGTGGCACGTGCTCCGTACGGCAAGTACCTACCTACAAAACGGAAAAATAACCGACGCGAGTGCGAACGAAATCCACGCGAAGTGTTCTACCTAGTCACGGATCAAGTAATCTGTGTACCTACTGGACTATACTGCCGTTATTTACCGTTTGCGTCCATCACCGAGTGTTATCGTCGAGAAAATGCCGCCGAAAACACGCCGCGCGCGCGCAAACGAGGAGGGAAACGACAGTCCTAGTAGCGACGAAGAAAGCCACGCGGTAGCTAATCCCGCGAGCGTGAACACCACGGTAACGGCTACACCGATCCCGACAACGGCATGTGGTAATATGATTTCCATGTCCGAGGAACAGCTCACACGATTGTTATCCAACGTCATGAGAAGCGTCGCAACGTCGACGCCGACTTCAACAAGTGGCGAACCTTACCTTAGCGGATCGACTCAACCCACCGCCGCACACACTGGACCGACCGTGCATGGCATGCACGGCATGCACAACAACTTTACCCGGTGCACGGCCCGCTTCGACGGAGCCGCACGCAGTACCGAAGCCCTAGAAGCATTTGTCGAGAGCGTGCTCATCTACAAAGAGTGCGCAAGTGTATCCGACGAACACGCCCTTCGAGGTCTACCTATGTTGCTGACCGGAGACGCCGCAGTGTGGTGGCAAGGCGTGAAATCTACCGTGGAGACCTGGGTCGACGCCATACACCGCCTTCGATTCATGTACGGCGCCCCGCGCCCCGCCCACCGGATCTTACGAGAAATATTCGCGCGCGAACAAAGTGATAACGATAGTGTCGATGCCTTTATATCGCGAGTGCGTGCAGATATGTCGCGAATACCATATAAGCTACCAGATGTTTTGCAAGTAGACATAGTTTACGGCCTTTTACATCGTAAGTTCCGAAAAAGAGTGTCACGCGATAGTGTAAGTAGTGTCGACTGTCTACTCGAGCGAGCAAGGTATGTTGAGGAGACGCTAGGCGAGGTAAGTCTTGATAAATCACCAATTGTAAACATTAACCCTCCGACGGCGACGGGTAATCGAAGTAACCCTTCGCGCGCTGCGTCCGACTCTAGTTCGAATATTTGTAACGTTACGAATTCTAATACGAAACGCGTTCGACCGCGCTGCGCTTTTTGTAAACGGTTTGGTCATTCGATAGATGAATGCAAAATTAAAATAAAATCGGGTGACCAAAATGATAATGCACCGCTGTCTTGTTACGGCTGCGGTCGACAAGGAGTAATACGCTCGAAGTGTCCGACGTGTAAAGGCACGCCGTCCGCCGACAAGGTGAGTTTCCAAAGCGCTATCACCCATGAATCTGACCTGTCACACCCTACGGTCAAGATAGAAGTTGCGTCTTTAGTAGGTGTTGCAGTGCTGGATACAGGTGCTACTGAGAGTCTCGCTAGTCCCGGACTCTATAAAGTATTATTAGATAGTGGGACCACTTTCACGAAAACTCGTCGCAACCTCGGCCTCGCCGATGGAACGCAGCAGGAACATGAGTTATTGTCATGTGACACGAACGTCACCATTCAAGGACGCGTTATTCCCACCACTTTCCTAGTGATACCGGAAGCGCATAATAGGACGCTTCTAGGACAGGACTTTATCGCTAGAGCAGGTATATTAGTGGACCTCCAACATAACTGTTGGCATTTTAATAATTTCCCTGGGCAGAAGTTCACGTTTGTGCAGTCCTTTAGCCTTACATCCACCAGCGATGCAGAGCTGATGCAGGTTGATACCACCGGCTTGGCGCTGAGAGAGGATGAAGGGACAAAGCTGTCACCTGCTCAAAGGACGCAGCTCAACCAGCTCATAACAAAGAGAGCTGCGCGCTTCGCCACCGAAGGACGTCCTACAACTTACGCCGCTCATCATATTCGGGTTGACGAGAAGCAAGAACCGACCGCTTCACCGCCCTATAGGATGTCGCAAGGTAAGAGAGAGTTGTTGAACGCTGAGCTTGAGAAGTTGCTGCACGCAGATGTAATAGAGGAGTGCGAGTCGCCGTGGGCTGCCAACGTCGTCTTAGTCGCGAAGAAGGATGGGGGAGTCCGCCTATGTGTGGACTACCGTAAACTCAACGCCGTGACTAAACCGGATAGGTACCCGCTCCCGCGCATGGAAGACGTGCTTCATGCAGCGAAGACGACCAGCTACATGACGACGCTAGACCTCCACTCCGGTTACTTTCAGGTTTGTGTCGCAGAAGAGGATCGCGACAAAACCGCATTCGTTACACCCTCCGGCACCTATAGGTTTAAGAGGATGCCGATGGGCCTTCGCAACTCTGGCGCCACGTTTCAGAGATTAATAGATCGTTTCAAATCAAACCTGAGTGTGCCTATTCGAGGACACAAGGTAAGCGTGACCGATATCCCACCAGACCCCCAAGGAAGTAGGCCTGTGACTATTCTTGGATATCTGGACGATCTAATAATCTTGTCACCGAGTTTCGAAGGTCATATTGAGGATCTCGAAGCGCTCTTTGACAGATTCGAAAAGTTCGACCTTCGAGTCAATCGAAAGAAAAGCTGCTTCGCCCGTGACTCTGTGAAATTCCTTGGTCACATAGTTGTTCCTGGAGGTCTACAAGTAGACTCCGAGAAAACCTCAGCTATTGCTGACATGCCGGCCCCGAAGAGCGAGAGGCAGCTCAAAGGTTTTCTGGCCACATCCAGCTGGTTTCGACGGTTTGTACCGAACTACGCCACAATCGCTAGGCCTTTGACTGACCTGCTCAAGAAGAACAGCAGTTGGAGATGGCATGATGAGCAGCAGGCTGCTTTTGACCGGATCAAGGAGCTCCTGGTCACTGCTCCCATTCTTCGCCAAGCTGACGAGTCCAAACCATTCTCCCTCAGGACAGATAGCAGTGGCTACTGTCTCGGCGCAGTTCTGATGCAGGGGGAGGGCCCCGACGAAAGGCCCATAGAGTACGCCAGTCGCTTACTCTCGCCAGCCGAGCGCAATTACACCACCACCGAGCGCGAAGCTCTTGCCGTCGTCTGGGCTGTCACGAAGTTCAGGGGTTACGTGGAAGGCTCGGAAGTAGTGGTTAAGTCCGACCATCAGCCGCTACGTTGGCTGATGAGCCTTAAGTCTCCCAGTGGTCGTCTTGCCAGATGGGCAATGACCCTTCAGGCCTATAACTTGCAGATACAGTACACTCCGGGTAAGGTGAATGTGATTGCCGATGCGCTAAGCCGCCCAGCTTGTTGCGAGGAAAACCCAGCTGGTTGCGAGGTATGCTTAGTGAGCGTAGATATGCCACATAGGACACCTGAGGATGTGCGCTCTAACCAATCCAAAGATCCAGAGTTGAAGAGTATCGTCGAGGACCTAGAGACTACCGACGATCCCTTCAGGGGGAGAGGGTGGTCAGAGAGAGGGTACCTGATGTCTGATGGTGTATTATATAGGTGCGCACCTGAATCGGAAGATGCCGAGTCCGCCTGCCTCGTGGTCCCTAAACACGAGAGAGAAGCCATCCTCGTAGAGTTCCACGACGCCCCCACTGCAGGCCACTTTGGTGCTGAACGTACCCTACAACGCATCAGAACGCGATACTTTTGGCCAGGTATGAAGCCTTTTGTCACAGACTATATTAAACGCTGTGCAGCTTGCCAGCGATACAAGATAGATAACAGGAAGCCTGCAGGACTACTCCAGACTCCTGCACCCACCCGGCGATTTGAAGTGGTATCGGTTGACTTGTTCGGGCCCCTACCAAAGACTTCGAAGGGTAACCGTTGGGTTTTGATCCTAGAAGACACGTGCTCCCATTGGGTTGAGCTATTTGCGTTGGAGAAGGCCACCAGCATGGAATGCGCTGAGATTTTAATATCAGAAGTCTTCCTAAGGTATGGAGTCCCGCGCAGGATGATCAGCGACAACGGAGTTCAGTTTGTTGCTGAGGTGATGCAGCAGGCCTGTCATGTGATGGGTATCAAACAGTCTTTGACGCCGTTGTATCACCCAGAAGCAAACCCCGTGGAGCGGAAAAATCGTGACCTAAAACCACAGTTAGCGATACTGGTAGGAAAGGATCACGCATCGTGGGATACTCACCTCGCGGCCATAAGGTTCGCGATGAACTCTGCTGTTACAGCGAGCACTGGGTTTTCACCAGCTTTTCTTACCTTCGGGAGAGAGCTGCGCGCGCCATCGGACGTTGTAGCAGACATGAAGACCATTGTGGACAACGATAATTTCATACACAATATCACTCCTTACCTTCGTAAGTTATCGACGGTGCTGCTTGATGCCCGAGATGTCCACGAACGTAACCAGTCCCTGCAGAAGAAGTACGCAGATGAAGGCAGACGCGCCCCTCCGGAATACAAGGTAGGTGATCTCGTTTTGTTGAAAACGCAAGGGATGAATGATGTCGGCCCCGGACAGTCTGCGAAATTTATACCCCGGAGGGATGGCCCTTATCGTATCCGCGAAGTAGTAAGCCCTACTACTTACCTAGTGGAGGGAGTTACTAAAGGTGAGCACGTAGGACGTTACCACGTCTCTGATTTGACTCCATTCATCGGTGATGTCGAGGCTCCGGTTAGAGAGAAGCGCAGACGCGGTCGGCCACGTAGATTTGATTGCTAGCCCGAACGCGAGGGCGCTATGTTCGAACTAGAGGGGGAGTGCGTAGCGTTGTGTTGCGTCCGCGTCGCCGCGTCAAAGTTAGTTCACGCAGTACCCGCCGCTCCAAAGATACTTTACTCGCTTCGCGTCGCCAGCGCTCGCTCGCGTGGCCAGTCGATCCCCCGCTATGCACCTAACACCGCGCACGCTGCGATCGTGCGACGGACGCCATCTTTTGTGTTTAATTAAGCCACAGAAATACAAACTGTTTTATTGACTCCGTGTGTGGTTCATTGCTAAATCCACCAAGATAAATCCCTTATACCAATAAATATGACTAGTAAACCGGTTTAATCAATAAAATTACACTTTTGCACTCAAAAATCGTCAATTTTGTCTTTGACGACATGTGCTATTTCGTTGAAGATCAGTGTCGCTCTGAGTGGCTTTGAGGTGAGGGGAATATTTTGTTGACAAAGCGGACCACTGCTATCTAGCTGTTATTTCTGTTACTTTTAGATTAGTGTAAGCGCGATTACGCGTAGTTACACGTTTTTCAACAGACAGCATTAAAAGTCGATTTGACAATATTTTGGATAGTAACAGCGTCATTGTGTGTTAGCGGTGTCGAAACGCGACTATCTATGATCTTTTGACGCAGTATCTAACGATTTAAATCTTTGCCGCTGTCATCACTTTCATGACAGCCGTCACTGCGACCGTTATATGCGATCACCGCTTTTCTAGGAAACCCTAGCTTAAGGTCGTCGGTCCATCTAGCTAGGGGCTGTCCCACACTACGTTTGCTGATACGCGGTATGTACTCAGTTGTACCATATAGTACATACTAATTCCATGATGTGTACAGTATCGTAATCACATTTCCCACCTGTCTAAGTTTCCACACACAAAAAAAAAAACGGTGTGTTTGACAAGGTGACTTGACACATGTTTGTCACTGTGTCACTGACACTGGCATATTATTGTGCTGTTTTGAATTGTATTCATCTTTGCACATAAATTGTAATCTATTAGTGATTGTTACTGAATTCTAAATCTTAATAACCGGGAGAGAATACGTAGGAAAATGTCAGCATCAGAGGGTCAAGAAGAAATAATACAATATGTGCCGTTTATGTCGTTCGTGCACCCATCCTTCTGGCATACCCTCACGGAGATGAAACTCGACGTAGATAAATTGAACGAGACTACAAAGCAGATTTGGGGACGATTTACTTATCGCGGCGACCTAGGTGCTGTCTTCGAAGTCGATGGCACGTCGTTTAACAAGTAAGTGTCACATTATTAGTAATTTTAAAAGTTTAACAAGAGTAAGGCAAAATCAGCCTTCAAAGCAAGAGCGAATAGGCATCTTCTGGGCTTGTTCGTTCCATCTTAGACCTCATCCATCGCTTTCCACCAGGCAAGATCGAGGTTAAAAGCAGGCCCATTTCACATTTATTTTTCTTTTTCTTATAGTTCATTATGGTTTCATTATGTTCGTCTACAACAATATGAGATCGCTTTCTCTAGTGAGAATTTGGATGTACGCCTTTGTATTTGTACTATGAAAAAATAAATCTACTAAAAAGATATTCAAATACTAATTTCAGAGTGCCAGAAAATGAACAGTTATACACAAATGCTAGCGGTACAATAATGAACAAGAATACAATTGAAGAGTTCAAATCTATTGATAAAGCTGCCTTATTGAGCACAGTTGGAAAGAATATATGGGCCGGGCTGAAGGAAAAAACATGGATTACTAAACCTAGTAGTTTATTGAATTTTATCATATTATCATTTGCTGTGAGTTCGGATTTAATTTTCAATTATTTAGCTGCTTATATCTGAGTTATGTAACTACTATGATAGATTTAAATAGTAAGTAATAGTATAGATTTTAATAATAAGTGTTATCTTTAAGTTTGCAATGTACAAATAATTTGTACATTGTAAACTTAAGGATTTCACTGACTTATTATGAAGTAACAGTATACTCATTGTTGAAAAGCCTAATAATAAATAAATAAATAAAATGATGACAGTGTAACTACGTAGTATTAATAGAGATGCTATCCTATCAATGTTATCATACTTGTCACAAACTAGTACCCGTCATTAAATGAAGGTGCCTACACCCTTAAAGGAGTTTTCTAGTCAATTTATTTTTAATGTATTATTGGTTCAATGGATTTTATTACATGTATTTTTACATTTCAGGATCTCAAGAAATTCCATTACTATTACTGGTTTGCCTTCCCGGCACCCATGCAGCCCACAGTATATGTAAAAGACAAAAGTACTAGTATCACAACACTTTTCAGCACCAAACAGATTGCCGAACTTGCACATGGCTATAAATCTCTAGATCTGGAACAAAAATGCTTCTTTGCAGTCACTAACGAAAATTACAACATCAGTGTTAAAACATTATCAAGCATATTTGATTTGAAAGAAGGTTCACTAAAAGATATTGACTTATCCAGTACTTATTTTGTCTTTAATGATCCGAGTAACGGAGGTAATCCTGGATGGCCTTTAAGGCTATTCTTGGCTGTTTTGTTGGACCACTGTCCAAGCTTAGTTGGGGCTGATATTAAAGTCATTGGGCTACGGTGCAATGCTACTGGTAATGTTGAAAATAGTCGATACTTTGCGGTGACAACGTCAAAGGTACTTACTATTTTTAATATTCTGAAACAATAAACTTAACTGCTGTATAAACAGACATAATATGCAATTCAAAATTAATCATTTTCGTTTTGTTCATGTGTTTAATTTATGTTTTTAAAATTTCATTTAATATTTTAGGACGTAAAACAGGAACCTTCTACTGTAGGAAATGTGTGGGTGGGATGGGAAAGAAATGACAAAGGAAACTTTGGTCCAAAGCTTGCCAACATGTCAGCATCTTTAGATCCTGTGATGTAAGTTTTGCAATGAGAATACATTAAGTCCGCCTTTGTACAGTATTTTTTTACTTGTGCATGAAGTTTTAATAAATAAATAAATAATACAGTACAGTCACAAGTATTAACACCTTACAATTACGCACGATTCAAAAAAGATTTTCTTCTAAAGTATTGATAGAAATTTCTTTGTGTTTTGACCATAGTATTCTCGAAACTACACCATTAGATTATTTTCTTAATGCTACAATCTTTATTTCAAGAGAAAATCGATATTGAATCTTGCGTAATTGTAAGGTAGTTTTGCTCGTGACTGTACCTAGATCGAGCTTTAGAAAGGGACTGTCATACAGTTATAGTATTTTTATCTCACGAAGCGACGCGCGCGCTTTACTTTTAGTAACCAAGTGTACAAACACGCTGTGAATGTGTGAGTGCGTGAAAACGAGTAGCGTCAGCACATAACACACGCACGCACATACATACACACACGCCCACACTTCCGACTTCGCCATTGTCTCGGACTGTACCGAGAGGTCCTACACACCATTCATCACACACATACACATACATTCATAGCGTGTTTGTACACTTGGTAATCAGAAGTAAAGCACGCGTCGCTTCGTGAGATAAAAACACTATAACAGAGACAACGCCTTCCAAGGCTAAGCTTTTTCTAAAACTCGATCCGCTATCTTTTCGCTGCGGTGAGTACTGCATTTGGTATGGGGCTACAGGGGGACAGGGACATCGACGCGCCAACTGTATCCATGTATTCAGTACATGATTCTAGACCCCCTAGCGTAGAAATTTCTCATCAGTGATCAAAAAAAAAATCTGCTGTTTCATAGAAAAGTGCGATACCTACGCGGTCAAAATGTATGGAACAGCAATTTCTTTTTTTAAATAACTGACGAAAAATGTTAATGCAGAGTGGTTCAAAATCATGTACTGAATCCATGGTAACAGGTTGCGCGTCGATGTCCCTGCCACCCTGTATATGAGAGCCACTTGTTTCATATTTCCCTCCCAAATTCCAGATTGGCTGATACAGCGTCAGATCTGAATATAAAGCTAATGAAATGGCGTCTAGTTCCGGACATAAACGTGGATGTGATGAAGAGTACTAAGTGTTTGCTCCTTGGAGCTGGGACCCTCGGCTGTCATGTCGCTCGGGATTTATTGGTAAGACAAAATAATGTGGGTAGAAAACAAGATTAACTCACAACACCTTAAGTTTTGAGTCGAGCTACACAATTACTGACAAATGCATGCTCTGACTGGGCAGGTCCACTCAAATCGGTTTTGTTCTTTCCTCAAAAGACCATCTCAGCCACTAATCTGCATGGTCCTTATATGATCTAACCAAGAGTATGTCTGAACTTTAAATGAGACTCAGACCTCTGCGTTTGTTTCGGTGTTTCTTTTCAGTGCAGTCAGATAGGAAACACCAATCTCATCTAGTTGTAAAACATAATTTATTTTTGATGTGTAAAAGTGCATACTATAAACAACGTAAAAAAAAACATTAAATATTTTGATCATTTACAATGCATTTCTGAAACTATTTTGTCTATTTGCAAAGAAAAAAAAAATACAACTTACCGCTAACGTGCGAAGTTTTTAGGATATCGGTCTTCGCCAGATTGCATCGTACTCATCCAACTTTTGTATCTAAATAATAACTGATGTTGGTGCTGACTTAGTTAACTTGTCCAAAAGAGACACAGAGTGACGCTGGACTATCTAGCTTGCGATCTTATGAGATCACTCTAGCTGTTATAGTCTCACACTTATTCATCAATTTTTTTATAATTTCTAGTTCTATCGTGGAGGAAATCTTTCATATGTCAACTCAATGTTTTCTTCCAGGCATGGGGCTTCCGTCACATAACATTTATAGATAACGGCAAAGTGTCGTACTCCAACCCGACGCGACAGGTACTGTTCAATTTTCAAGACTGCCTCAATGGGGGTCAGAAGAAAGCTGAAGCAGCTGCCGATAGCTTAAAAAATATTCTGCCTACTACTGTAAGTAATTTAAATTGGGAAATATTTAACTGATCCTCTAAAAACTTATTGACCTTACCATGACGCACGCTTTTTTAAACAAATGAACCTCTAAACACTTTTTGGACTTCTAATGATGCATACTTTTTTTTTTATTAAATTACCCTTTTTTTAACTTTCTGGCCTTTTCTCACAGTCGGTCGCAGTTACTTGGTAATTTAGTATTTTTAGGACCCCAAAATATAAATTATTTGAGGTTCACAAAAAGAGACGCATTAATTATATTAGAGTGTTTAATAATATTTGTACTTGTAGGAGAGAAACATGGGAATAGTTTTAGGTGCGATTAAATACATGCCAATTTAATTTATTTATTAAAACTATTAAGTTTTAATAAATAAACCTGACCAACCTGAATAACCTGTTCATCAGAACAGGAAAAAAAAATAAGGTCAAAGGCGGACTTAATGCCTGAGACGTTTCTACCAGTCAAGCTTAGGGTGATGCAGAGACAAAAGATGGCAGATGCTACATATAATTTAATCTATTTACTTATCAGTAATTTGCAGTGATAGATCGTGAGTTTCTTTAGAATCTTGAATCGACTTATAGTTTGTGTAAGGAAGTCTTCTAAGGTGGGACGCACCTTAGAACAGTGCCAGCTCAAAGTTTTTTTAGTGGCAATATTCCAACGAGCACCGCGCTTTCATATCACTATTATTTGTTCGCAAAGGAATAACCACAACACTTATTTTTTTTTTTATATTGGCACTTTGTTTTTTCTCTTTATATTCATGTAATTTATTATCCTTTAATTGTGCTTTTGCGGGATGTGCTATTTTTTTTGTGTGCTCTGATTAATTTATCTAACAACGTAAACGCTTGCAGGATGTAGACTAATGCGCAAGTTTTAATAGCCTGCGGTTTTTATATTATAACTTATTTAGTAATACAGTTTTTTTCACTTCATTTCTAGGTAAGCCAAGGCATAGTAGCACACATTCCGATGCCAGGCCATCCGATTGGAGAGTCATTGGAGGAAGAAACGATAACCAACATTAAACTTATCACGGAGGCTATCTATGAACACGATGTTATATTCCTTCTGTTAGACACTAGAGAAGCGCGGTGGCTTCCTACGCTTCTAGCGGCTCATTACGGAAAGGTATAATTTTAAAATATGTTCTTTGTTAATTGTTATCTTGTAATAATTAACTTACACGATCTCTATAGCAAAATTTCAATATCATATCAGTCGAAAGACGTCTACTATTGGATATAGGATTCCATCGCCAACGACCGGTCCTGCGCTTACTTCAATCAGCTGATTTTCGATGCTTTCACTTGGTCATCGATCTGTGAGGGGCCATCTCACATTGAGTAAACACTAAATAAATAAATTACATTAATTTGACTGCCCCTTTTCTGGTTTTTTAGCGTGTCCCAATTTTCTTTTTAGTCTATGGTAAATGTTAATATATTACTATGTTCGATGAGTTGGGGCCAGTAGGTGGCGACGCCAATCGCGGATTCTGTGGCGTTTTTAAGTCCTTAGAAGTGCAGGTTTATGGGCAGTTTAGACACTGTAACCTATGAGACTTGAATTGGTCAGGAGCACCGTCTTCACACTTCCAATTAAAATGACCTAACGTAATGTTAATTTTATTTCCACAGATAGTGATAAACGCAGCGTTGGGATTCGACAGCTACCTAGTGATGCGCCACGGCGTCGGTGGCTCGAATCCAGAAGAACCCACATCTGTAAGCACTGCCTGGATCGCTGGCGGAAGTCTTGGGTGTTACTTCTGCAATGACGTCACTGCACCTGGCAATGTGAGTGTGTAACAAATTACTATAAAGTTTTCAAATTTTTATTATTTTATTTGTGACACTGGTAAGTATACAGTTGTAGTACCTATATAGTGTTTTAAAAAACAGATAAATGGAATAATCGACACGACGAAGGCGACAAAAAAAAAAAAATTTGCTGTGTTGCAAGGCGTACCTACTGTAGAAAGTAGTGCTCGGCGCTATGGTGACCTAACACACCTTTCTCGTATTGATAGGATAATATGGTATATGTATTATGGTAAAAGTTAAAGTCTTGAATTATAAAGGAATAGCTATATTGTATCACTAACACTTAGTTACAAGAATTGTTAAAAATCGTAAACTAACTTATTGATAAAATGTATGGTAAAAGCAAATAATAAATTCATACTGGTCTACGAAACGCGAGTCCAACACTTCGAATAAGTCATTCGCCAGATACCCGATACCGTTTATAAAGCCTCGTCGGCGGCGACCCGTCTTCCATTGCATTTTCGCTGAGTGTTCGATTAAAACTCGAACACCTACCTACAAATATTGCTTACACATTAATGCTTACAGGCCTATATTATATTTGAAACACTGCTGTTGATGCCTTAAGTTAATATAGCTAAGTAAACGTGTAGCCCCGTTTTAACAGCTCGGCACATAAATAAATAAATAATAATGTTGAAGATGATCTACCTTATAGTCTCGAACGTAAACTGCGATGCTAACAAGACAATAATTAGCAGAAGGATTTGTCTCAGTTGGCATAAATAGCAGGGTCAGTTAAAAGCCAAAGTCAGTCAGGGTCAGTTGAAAATGTGACTTTCCCTATGTAAGAGTGTTCGTAAGTGATGAGAGCGGTAAGGCAGCTGCCCCACCGCCGACGAGGAAGCGACTAGCTATCAGAAGCTTTTCTCGCTCAAGAAACGTACAAAAGCTTCCTAGGTCCCGTGTTAGTAAAAGAGACACATACGCATACCAGCGAGTAATCACTCTTCGCCGTTGCGTACTCGCTGTTTGTTGCTAACCAACTTTGTTTTAATCGGCGGGACAGGTGTCTAATACAGTGGTCGGGAACCTTTTGAGTCGGAGGAATTAAAAATTACAATTTACAAAATTTCTAAGTTTGAAAAGAGCAACAATTTTTTTTTCTTACCAAAAATAAATAGTACTTGCATAAATAAAGTTTTTTGATAAAAAAAAAACTAATCTATTTATTTATAAGAAAAATATCCATTTATTCATATATAAGTAGTGTTTTTCACAACAAATTAGATAATAATATATATATGGTATAAAAATTAATAATATTTGCGTATGGAACTAAAGTGCCGCAGGTTGCCGACCCCTGGCCTAACGTATGAACATCGTAACAAAAAACAGTAGTATACGTACGAAAACTATCATTCTGGATTTACTGGTCTATTTTATTTTTGTTTCTATTGCAGTCCCTAAAAGACCGCACACTAGACCAGCAATGTACGGTGACACGGCCGGGCGTCGCTGCGATTGCTGGCGCGTTGGCTGTCGAGATTCTCGTCGGGTTATTGCAACATCCACTGAGGTAATTTCAACAACTGATTGATGCTCACATCACATCACACATCGTTCTCCTGCCTTTATCACACTAAATTACCTACACATATTTAAATCTAGACAAAGAAATAAATAATACTTCGTTTTTGCGAAATTAGCTCCGAACGAGTTAAAAATCGCGGTTTGAGTAAAGTATAGTACGATTCAAACTTAATGGCGGTTCGGAACATGCAACAGTAACCAATTCACGTGTCAGCGGGGGTAATGGGTGAGGTACTGCGCAGCGAATAGCGCACTTCACAGCCGCCATTAAGTTTGAATCGAACTGTAACAGCGTTGAAACGTCTGAATTTTTATTCCAATAGCACTAGGTTGAAAGTTTGAAGGCATGTTTCACCACCTGATAAATACTGAAAATCTGACAGATCATTCCATTAAAATTTTGTTCAATTTTTCTACATTTTCATCAACAAAGAAACAAGACAACCAGTCTTTGGGTTGTACTTATTTACAGCATAGCCTTATACTCACATTATACTTGTTGCAGAGTAAACGCACCAGCCGTATACAATCTAAACAGCGACACAGAGGACATACCTCCAGAGTTCCAAGGCGTGCTTGGTCCCATACCCCACACTATAAGAGGCTTCCTACACTCGTACCAAATGTTGGCTCCAACCTGTGCCAAGTTCAAACAGTGCATAGCTTGCTCTGATGTTGTGATAAATAAATATAGAGAGGAAAATATCGAGTTCCTGCTGAAAGTTTTCAATAGCGGGAACTATTTGGAAGAGGTGACTGGACTTCATGAGTTGCATTTGACGGCGGAGATGACAGATGTAAGTGGAATTAAGAGATCCCTAAATATCCTTGTAGCACTCTATTTTTGATCTACTCTTTGCCCTATTGATATGCTTTATGGATGATTAGATATCCTCTCATTATATCGCATTGATTATGTCGTTTTATAAATACTGGGAAAGCAAGTTCAATACAATATTCTTGATCAATTTGAGGATGGTTAAAATTGCAAATATGTAAAGATGACTAATCGTGCAATAAGGAGTGGCATGTGGATTCAATCGAGTGGTTTTTTTTTCACAGATACTGACTTTTTCAGATGAAGACGAAGACTAAAATGAAATAGTTCCAAGATTTATGTGTACTTTAAAGCTACGCTTTTTTGCCATACATTTTAATCTCATGCATTTACTAGGGTTGTAAGTATTAAAGTCTCAGTTAATCAATTAGCTGTTTATTTAATAATAATTCTTACTATTAAAAATTGACTTATTAAAAATATTTCTTTAAGCCTATTACAAGCACAAAAAGCAGCTTTATATGTTGTGATATTTATCTATAGACCGAATGTCGTATCGAGAAATAAAAGTCATTGAAAACATCTAACACTATTTTTATTTCTACAAAATATAACTTTAGGGCTTTGTCATTGTAAGTCTGATGGCTGGTAGTGACTTAGGAGTAGGTAAATGGATTTCTTTCACTGGTTTAGGGGGCTTGATCTTCCTTCCGTGTCGGCCAGACTTTCTTTGCCAAAGACCGGAGCGAGGTCTGTTTCCGAGCCATCTGTTACGCTGTGGAGAACCTATTGGTGTGTCTCCATGATCTATGTTTGAGAGGCGACCTGAAAAATATTTTTTGTTGAATACTGTGCTGCATTTCTTTTTGGCTTGTTAGCTACAATGCCTAAGGCTGTTGATATAGATAATACAGGTTCAAAACTAGACAACAGAAATGGCCTAGCATTCTTTTAAAGTTGAATTCAAGATGCTGTAATAAAAAATTGCTCTCTTGCGTCATCTTACCTACAACAGCCATACAATGTTGATTAAAACTAAACAACCTCTTGGAAGGCATTTGAACTATGATGCGGTCATCTTGTCTTCTCAAAATGGTGCCAAATGTACCCGCAGCATGAATGTAAAGACCACCTTGACCTGTAAATAGTTAATATAAATTTATTAATAATCATCTCATAGGCCTAGCCTTTTCCCAACTATATCATACTATGTATGTTGGGATCGGCTTCCAGTCTAACCGGATGCAGCTAAATACCAGTATTTTACATGAAGCGACCTTATCTGACCTCCACAAACAAGTTACTGGGTAATACAATACCCCTCGGTAAGACTGGTAGTCAGACTTGAGCTTCTGACGACCCGTAACGACTGCCAAAAATCCACGAATGACAGCCGGGACCAACGGCTTAACGTGCTTTCCGAGGCACGGAGGGGTCTTGATATGAAAAGATGGTCACCCATCCACGGACCAACCGCGGAAAGCGTAGCTTAACTTGATCGATCGACCGGTGCGGCGGAGTCAAACGTTTATTGAATCATAATAAATATTTACGACTTTGCTAGAAAAGGCGATAGAGAAACCTATGGGGGGACACCTTTTGAATCCAGCACTGGGGCTTATTCTGGTGCTTCTCCAAACAATATTATTTCTAGCATAAGTCAATTGTATAGTAAGTGAGGGTGTGCTTTTTTAATACAAATAAATACTCATTAAGCAGATGGACAGCAAAGGTTAAAATTGTTTAGCCGGTCTAGATGCATATTATATTTACATATATACTATATGCATCTAGACCGGCTAAACAATTTTAACCTTTCTGTCCATCTGCTTAATGAGTATGTATGTATTTTCTAAAAACTTAACATGATTATGTTTAAGACATAAATCTTACAACCTTCTTTTATTTTAATAGTATTTTCTGATTAAAGTTCTCTGCTTACCTGGTTCTTTTTCAATACAATGTACAACAGTTCCACTTGGGAGAGCTCCTAATACATACGCATCTCCTTCATTTGCTCTTACTGAAAACAAAAACACATTTCTTTTAACAATAGTAAACTATCATAATAACATAAACATATAATGTTCCCACTGCTGGGCCACAGGCCTCCTCTCGGTGAGATGCAGTGTTTTTGGTTCTAGGACATGCCGATTTCCTCACCATGTTTTCCTTCACCGTTTTGAGAGCAGCGGTGAGGAAATAATTTACACAAAATAAAGCGCCTGTCAGGGTTCGAACCTACGACCTATAATTCGTAAGTAGAAAATAAAAATACATTCTTTATGAAAATAAATAGACATAGAATAGTAATTGATCATATCATTTAAAAGTATTTTGCTAACCTGTATGTAACTTATAATTACTTTATGTTATAACATATTGCTAATGAATAATATAAAATTATCAAAGATGGCCTTACCTGGTATCCTAGGCAATATGCGAGAAGTCTTGATGATATCTCCTGCCTTCATATTCATTGTGGCCAAAATATATTTCAGTTTGTCACCTACAGCAACTAAGGCTATGTGTGCTGTTCTACAACCATCTTCCATTACCTGTAATTAAAATTATTACAGAATCTTGTTATTGTTAGTTTGTAATGCAAGACATAGAATATACACCATGTATCAGATAGGTGTGGTCAAATTTAAGGGTGTGGTACAGACCATCAAACTGAAAACTTTCGCCATCCATGGGACCAATAAAGTAATCACGAAAAAATTATCAATTGTCCCATACAAAATGAATACCTACTCGACATTTGGGTCGAGTAGGTATTAATTTTGTATAGGACAGTTGTTTTTTTTTTGCGATGAAGATGTTGGTCTCATGGAGAAAGTTGTTCAGTTTGATGGTCTATACCACATCCTGGAATTCCCATACAAAATTAATACCTACTCGACCCAAATATCGAGTAGGTATTAATTTTGTATGGGACTGTTGGTAATTTTTTCGTGATTACTTTATTGGTCCCATGGATGGCGAAAGTTTTCAGTTTGATGGTCTGTACCACATCCTTGAATTTGGCCACACCTTTCTGATACATGTTGTATTGTTTGGAAGAAGCTAGGCTCTAGCATAGATAGAGCCAAGGGGAAAGCATGAAACTTTTGACTGGGTCCCTGATTGAACATCAACTCCTGTGGAAACCCAAAAGCTAACAAAGACTTAATACAGTCATTTAAGTTCTGGCATAATTGATCACTGATAATACGGTGAAGAATGATTTTGTTGCCTTCATTATGCACATAGTAATTATTATTTAATTACAGTTAGCAAAGAAACACAAATGTAAAAAACAAGTAACAGGTCATGTTATCTTGAGGATAAGGCATAAATTATAATGTGATTATAAATAATTAAAAACTAAAAACATTTACGGACGTCATGGTGAGGCTTGCGCGCTCTGAACTCTAGTTTTGTGCCGGTAGAGTTTAATTTGCCAAAACAGGTCTAGGCTGACGAGCCAGACCATAGAGAGATACAGAAACCCGCAAGGCAGCATGTGTTGAGTTGTTCGGCAGTAGCACCTCCACAGATTCTATCTCCGGGGAGTAGTCTTGTTCCTAACATCTAGCTTGCCTTTATTGCCCGGCTGGAGTGAACACTGACGAGGAATAGAGCTCCCACCTCTTTCATACCTATATTGGCCAGCTTGAGTGGAGATTCGCAAGAGCAAACATGCTCGGAGGAAGGAACTATTCCAGTAAGTGTTGGTAGGGATCTAGATCATGTTCCGGGCTCTAGGATTGTCCTGGTAGCTGTGAAATACGTCTCCACTCCTCAAGCACCGCAGAACATGTTGCCCCCTTGTCGCTACGTCATTATGTGCTAGCGATAGTTCCCAGGGCCATTATTGAGTGTGCAAGTCATTCACTACCATTTTTTCGTGAAAATTATATTATCATTGGGCAGGCAGGGGACATAGCCCTTCCATAACGCTAAACAACCAATTATAGCCAGGCAAACCAATTGCCCAATATGTTTGTTTCCATGTTCTGTAATAGTCCTGCACCAACCGGGGGTTGTCCTTTTGTGCACTTGCATAGAGCATACAGGGATAATTGTTGGTTGGTGCTTCATTCCAGTTAAAATTGTCTAAGGAGCCTCTGCGAGTTGGCTTCGGCCCCTCGTACGCCTTTCAAAGGACCGGGACTCCATGGTCCCGAGAGATGTAAAGATTGAAAAAATATTATTATAAATATCAATGTGAACTTTACAGTAGTTAGCTGTGAAGATCTAAACTCCCCATATTAACTTACCTGAATAACTTTCTCTTCCTGTGGTGGCCCCTCAGTAGGACCATCTCTGACCCAATCTATCCAGTGGTACTTATGTTTGATACCACCACCAATGCCCTTTGCTATAACTCGACCTGTGAGAAGATGGTAACAATGTAAACCCGATATAAGTAATACCATTGTACTATAGTCAAATGCTTTATAATTTGGAATAAAATATGATTGTGGCCGGTGAACAATAGCATTAACAGTATCCGCAAAGTAATTTGGCTCAAATTAAATTTTTTGATCATAACTAACTTTTCTTATTATGTAGCTACTCAAATTACTTCGCACTCACCGGATTCAGGATCTCTCCCAGCGAGGTTTGTAACTTCTAAAGGTTTAACAGTATATTTTTCAGGGAAATGCACAATTCGTCTGTAACTCTTGCCTAATCCAGGTTTGGGCTTTTCAATGTCGGGTCTACTGGCAAAATTTACAGCAGCCACATGAATAGACCTCCTTGCGATCAAATTAGGAGTGATGACTAGACTAGCAAATAATCTATTTAATGCCATTTCCTTTAGTTTTTATTCAATATTTCTAGAAATTATGAGGCTACTACATAACCTCAACAAATGCGATGCGAGCAAACGAAATGTCAATGTCACTGTCACTGTCACAATTATTTGTTGTGAACAGGTTGAGGTTAACAATGACATGGAAAACGTCAAATTGGGTCGGGTTAGGATATAAGGTTACCAAAATCTGAAAATAATTAAGAAGCGCCTACACGGACGGAAGGACTTGGGATTTCCTTGATTTTGTGTGATTGATAACATTAACAGCTTGACGAATCTTTCAGTTTGTAAATGTGAAATTTCATACACATTTACATTTTCATAGGCTTCCTTGGTCTGTATCACAGAGTACTTTACTGGTCCTTTTGTTTATTTTTTTTTTTTGGGTGGGAAATCATCAAATGGCTGGGAGTCGGCAATCGACTCCCGACGCCCGGGGTGTCTCCTCCTCCTGACTTTACTGGTCTGTATTGTATATCGGATCTTCCAAACGTGTAAACGCTCCTTGGATTTCTGACAATTATTAATTCGTTTAGAAATTATTAAAATAATTTTAATTTATTCGTTTTATTCGCGCATTTATTTTGTGGTATAATTTGCAGTCATGGTTTGGAGCATGCATTTTTTTTTTGTATCAACATTTATCCGTCCAAAAGCGCGAGCCATTGTCAAAGTCGCGGAAAACGCCTGAATGAGGGACGCACGGATCCAGGAAGTATGACAGAAGAAAAGGGAAGCCAATACCCAGAAATGGTGATTCCGGGCTGAAATTATAATGTTGATCAAAACTTAGCAAAAGATTGAGACTACGACAAAATACCATGACCATGTGGTGTATAAAATAAAGGGATTGAGGAGACGATTAAAAATATAACACTCTAAAAAAACACTTCACACACTACAAATCTGAGATTGAACTACCACCAACTGCATTATACTGCTTAAAAAGTAAACATGGTTTGAACATTTTAGTTGCAGTCGTTTTGATTATTTGTTTTTTCTTATATATTTCCGAACTAAAATGTCAGTGTCATTATCAATTCCAATATTGTCGTTTGTCGCACAAGTTTAACTCATGTTGTGCAATTTATCTTGTAATTTTCGCAATAACTTCTTTAGTTTACGTACTCAAAATTGATACTACACTCCAGTGGCACCCTTCTACAGGAGCATTTAACAAGGTTGCACTAAAAATTTCAAAATGCGGCTCGTGGATTCATCCAAACTTTTAGAACTTCAAAACAAACCTACAAATATTCGAAATATTTGTATCGTGGCGCACGTGGACCATGGAAAGACTACTTTGGCGGACTCGCTGATATCTAGTAATGGGATTATATCACAGAGGATGTCGGGGAAACTGCGGTATATGGACAGCAGGCCTGATGAACAGGAGCGAGGAATAACTATGAAGAGCAGTAGTATATCGTTGTACCACTGTCTGGAACAGCAGGAGTACTTGGTAAACCTGATAGACTCACCGGGGCACATCGATTTCTCCAGTGAAGTGTCCACTGCAGTCAGACTTTGCGATGGTGCTATTGTTCTTGTAAGTATTTCTTGTTTACTTGTTAGTTTTCATTAAGATTTTTGTATAAAGTACTAGTGTCTCAACAAAATAACATAATACAAGTGTGGATTAACACGTTGACTGACAGGACAGAACGCCTCTCAGCGTTGTTTCTGCAAAAAATATTACCACAGGACGCCTGTCGACGTCAAAGTTTTGACTTGTATAAAATCAGTATGCCTTGTGGCGTGTTATTTTCTATACTAATACAAGGAAGGGTATTCTGTAGTGGCACCACAGTTAGAATTTTAAACCTTTTACAGCCATATCGTAACGTTAAAAAAAAATCTACAAAAGTGTTTGCTACCCGAAATTTTGTAGTGTCATAACACATTCAACCAGTGAGGGAATATTGTCCGTCAATGTGTTAAGTATCCAACTAAATATTTATGCTTTAAAATAATATATTGTGCTACAAAGCATGCTGTCCAGATATCATTATTTTAATACTTGTATAACTTTATCTAATCGGCTGTTTGTATCATTGTCTTACCTAATGAAAGTAAACGCAATGGTAGTTTTAGTAATTCAGTTCAATTTCTCAACTGAATTTGCTGATAAAAAAATCCACTATATAGAAATGCAGCTGAAAGCAGAAATCGGCAATATTATAACTTTAATTTGTTTTTTCTTTGTAAAATGTTTTCCAATACAGATATGACTCATATCACTACCCGATGTTTCTATTATATTTGTGTCATGTGACCGTTCTTTTACAATAAGTCCTTTCTGGGAATACTTCTTAAAATCACTACAGTAATGCACTTAAAAAATATATATATATTTATATATAAATATGGTAATAATAGCGTTCAGTACTTTTCATTAGTTGGTATATTGGCATGTGCTAGCTGACATATACCAAATAATTTAATTTAATGTTTTGTTTTTCATAATGTTAATTACTTTGCATACAAATGTATAGAATCGAGATTTTCTAACTGAACGGACATTTGTGCTGCTGGGGAGTTTGTTGCGCCATTTCTTCTGACCAGCTAAAGCGCTAGAATGTGGCGAAGGGACAGCTCTTTTGGGGGACTGTCTTATGTGATTTTAACATTCGAAAAGTGCTGATTTTTAGCATAGTTTGAATAAATTAGGTACTTATTGAGTTTAATTAGTAATTCTAAACCCAATAATTCGTGATTACAGGTTGATGTGGTTGAAGGGGTATGTCCACAAACCAGACTGGTACTAAAACAAGCATACTCAGAGAACATCCGCGCAGTGTTGGTACTCAATAAAATTGACCGCCTCATATTAGAAATGCAGCTGACACCGTTGGACGCCTACGTACACTTGATGCAGTTGTTAGAACAAGTTAATGCGGTTATGGCAGAGCTGTTTACTACTGAAGTGTTTGAGAATGAGGAATCTACTATGGGGAAACAGGTATGCCACACAAAAAAAGAAGATTTAATTGCCACAGAAACACATGCATACAAACAGATAACATTACCCAATTAAAAAATGATAAAGGCAAAACAGATTTATGTGCACAAACACAACAGAAATAGTTGGCAGCTGCAATAAATTTTATCTTTCTAAATATATCTGTCAATAGCCTTATGTTTTGCAAACATAGCTGCCAAAAGTCAAGTTGGATTTAATTGTTTGGAAAAGTAATATTGAGCTATCAAGCTATCAAAAGATTTAAATTTGGTCTAATGTATTGGCATTAGTCTAATATTGCATGCATTGGTTGATTCAGCCATAAAATCAAGGGCTTGGTAAAGAATTTTGTGCCAGCTACAAACCTGGCATTAAATTTTGCAACACCAGCCAAACATCTGGCTATCTGGCATCAGCCAATCTGCCTAGCCTTTTCCCAACAATGTTGGGGTTGACTTCCAGTCTAACTGCAGCTGAATACCCATATTTTACATGTCTGCCAATCTGACCTCCACAACTCAGTTACTGGGTAACATGATACCCAATGGCTTAGCTTTATCACCAACCGGAAGAACACAAATAGTTGCATGTTCGATGTTGTGGTTAATGGCTCATGGGTTTATCAAGTTTTTGTCATTAAGATTAAGTGTTACACATTAAATCTAAATATCTTTTCCAGAAACAAAAAGAACAGCTCAATAAAGAAGACAACAACTTCTATGATTGGACCTCTGCTATGGATGATGCAGATGACTCCAATCTTTATTTCGCACCTGAACATGGAAATGTGGTTTTTGCCAGTGCAGCTGATGGATGGGGCTTCACTACTCATACATTTGCTAAATTATTCTCTGATAAACTGGGTAAGTGTGGTAATAAGAGTTTCTTGCCGTTTCTTCTCCATAGGAACCTACTATCCTTTAGAATGGGCAACTAGCTTCATCTTTCTGACTGACCGACCCCTTGACAATTTATTGAAATACATGCTTTGAGTTTGGTTTAAAAAAAAAAAACCTTAAAAGTTTTTATCAAGCTACAAAATATTTTGCCACTCACACTTCTCAATTCTGTATTGCTTTAGTTTTATAAACCCTATTTTATGATAAAACTTATGGAAACAGTAATAACATATTTCTAATCAATCTAGAACATCTTATTTCTGTCAGGTCCAAAAGTAATTTAAATGCTTTTTCATTATAGGTGTAAAAGAAGAAATTCTAAAAAAAGTACTTTGGGGAGATTTCTATCTGAACACAAAAACAAAACGCTTCATGAAAGGAGCTCAAGAAAAAGCCAAGAAACCTCTTTTCGTCCAAGTAATTTTAGATAATCTATGGAATGTGTACGAAACAGTAGCTATGAGAAATGAAAAGGAAAAAGTCCCTGTTATTTGTGAGAAACTTGGTATAAAGCTTACAACAAGGGATTTAAGGCATACGGACTCCCGAGTTCAACTCCAGTCCCTCATGGTGCAATGGCTGCCTTTATCAAGTACAGTCCTCAACATGGTCTGCGAAAAACTTCCATCCCCCAAAGAAATCCTCCCAGAAAAAGTAGAAAAATTAATGTGCTCAAGAATACGCGACTTTGATTCCTTTTTCCCTGAGACACAAAAACTAAAGGAAGACTTTCTAGCCTGTGATAGTAGTGATGATAGACCAATAATTATTTTTATATCCAAAATGTTTAATGTTGATAAGAGTATATTACCAGAGAACAAGCCTAAGGTTTTGACGACCGAAGAAATGGCTTTGAGAAGGGAAAGAGCGAGACAGTTGCGTGAAAAGAAAGAGAACAATGCAAACATTGAAAGTAATCCTCTAGAAGAAAATAAAGAAGATGCGGAAATAGAAAAGGAGGCTGTAGAAGAAATTGACCAGCCAGTATTTATAGCTTTTGCTAGAATATTTAGTGGGAAAGTAAAGAAAGGGGATAAAGTTTATGTTTTAGGCCCAAAACATGATCCTGCCAAAATACTTAGTAAGGACTTCCAAATAGACCCTAGTAAGAAATTGAAGGACTTGCACAATGATGAGCATATTACTTGTACAGAGTAAGTTACTATACATTTTATAACTATTGTGAGTGAAACTTCGGGTATAATTTATTTTTAAAACTTTCAGGTTCCCTAATATTTGATAGCCAAGCCAATTTTATTGGTTTTAATTTATGATATTTTAACAGTCAAATAAAGAACTATGTGTTTTATTTCAGGATCAAATCCCTGTATATTTTAATGGGAAGAGAGTTAGAATTAATTGACGAAGCAATAGCAGGAAATATCATTGGTGAGTAATTTATATTTTTAGAATTGTATTCAGTATTATATTGTGAAATTGATATATAAGACCAACATAATATCAATTTGTTCACGAAGAGAAAAAGGTTTTACAAATGCTGTAAATCTAAAGTAGAATAAATTGCATCACATTCGTCGAAAAGGCTTGCGTGAGCGCAGCCTACTTGAAATACTAATGTCTTACTTGAATTTCAATTACGTGTTGCTAAGTCACTTATACAAACCCAAATGTCCATTTCTGATGAAGAGCTTTTATCGTGAAAATAATAGCTCGTCGGCGAAGTGGTCATAAGACTCAGGGTGTGCCGAATTTTAAATATAGGGTTATTTAAATATTGCAACCCAAGGATCAATGAATCAACTCAGACTATCGCAGTGTACTGCTGGACATTCGCGTCTCCCAGGCTGCGCCACAACACCATGTCCTCCGCCTTCCGCATCTAGTCAAACTTAAGGATAATATTTATGGAAAAGAAAACTAGCATTTATATAATTTTGTATACGTTTTATATTCCAGGTATCGGTGGTCTAGAAGAACACGTACTAAGAACAGCCACATTATCTAGTACTATAGCGTGTCCTGCGTTCAGTGAGATGCAATACTCGGTAGTACCCATATTGAGGGTAGCTTTAGAACCTACGTACCCGTCACAACTACCACAATTAGTCAAAGGTAATATTTATTTTTCAATTTTCTTGGCTGTTGAAAATTCGACTTTATGCCCAATGAATAAAGATCTAAATTACTAAACAACTTGTAATATTACAGGTTTGAAACTGCTCAACCAATCAGATTCTTGCGTGCAAGTGTTGTTACAAGAAACGGGTGAACACGTTTTAGTTACAGCTGGTAAAATACATTTAGAAAGATGTCTTGAAGATTTAAAGTAAGCAGACCATATTAAAAAAAAAAGTGAAATTACTTTAAAAATTCAGTTTATTTCATAAAACTATTTTAAATATCTCTAGAAGTATTTACTCTACATCAAATTGTATTTTCTTTTTCTAGGAATCACTACGCAAAAATAGAAATCTCAGTATCCGAACCAATCGTTCCATTCAGAGAAACGATAATAGTACCACCGAAAATAGATATGGCGAACGAAGAAATAGACGCTCAAAACGTTGTAGACAAGACTGTAGACAAAGACATAGACCCAGTTATAACAGTATATTCAAACAACAAACAAAGTAGAATAAAGATCAGAGCAAAACCATTACCGAACGAAATAACGGTGTTACTAGATAGATCAACTGATTTACTCAAAGCAATTTCCCAACACATAAAAACACAACAAGGACTACACAAAAATGAAAAGTTGGAAAGTAAACTAGAAGTATTACAAATAAACGGTACAAAAAATAAACTATCCGATCGCATGCTAAAACTTATCCAAGCTTTCAAAGACGAACTCCAAACTATTTGCGACAAACTCAGTCCCGAATGGAAGGACGTTGTCAAACAAATATGGTCCGTAGGGCCCAGGAATTGTGGTCCGAATTTGCTTCTCAATCAAACTGAAGATTATAGAACGAAATACTTACATCACGAACAAGAAATAAAAGAAGATCCGCGCTTTGAATATGAGAGTAGTTTCGTGAATGGGTTCCAGTTGGCTTCGTTAGCTGGGCCATTGTGTGATGAGCCAATGATGGGCGTTGCATTCTGTGTTGAAGAATGGTTTTTAGATAAATCGGCTGGAGATGATATGTTACATTTTGGACCATTGTCAGGTACGAACTCTGTGCTTATTTAAATAAAATAGTACTTAAGAAGTTGTTCTTATTTAGTTGTGTTGGAAATCGGATGTCATGGTATGAGCATGTAATGCTGAGGAACGAGGATACGGTCGTGAGGAAAGTTTTGAGTAAGAACGTGCATGGCTATTAGGTAGGGACCAAAGAAACGAGGGATAGACTGTGTGAAAGAAAGAAAGGGGAACCGACTACCGAGAGGACGACTAATAGAGACGTATGGGTGAAGGCCGTTAGGGCCGATGCCTGCTAGGGTCGCGGGTTTGTCCGAAAGGGTTACCGCGGCCCTGGCACACAGGCAACTGAAGGAACACGGGTGGGTTTTAGTCAGTAAAAGTCTGACACGCCCTCCCGTTCCGCCCAGAGCGGGAGAAGTTATTTGATGACTTCCCACCACTTGACACATAAATTGGGATAGGGGAAGAGAATGATGATGGCTTATGGAAGTAGGACTCGTGTCGGAGCGAATTCATTGGTTGTTGTAAGTTTTGTTGTTTCTAATATCTTTACTGTTTTCAGGTCAAATAATGTCAGCAGTGAAGGATGGCTGTCGGAAAGCATTCCAAGCGCAACCTCAACGTTTGATGGCAGCAATGTATACCTGCGATATTGTCGTCGACCAGAAAGTATTAGGTAAGTTATTTTAAGTACACAACCATCCATTTGGCATGCCAATATAAACTTTATAACAGGGTGACAAAGTTCGGAATTCATTAACTATTATTTGACGACGTTCAAATACAGGGTGGCACGATGAGTAAATGAAAAATTATGAAAAATCCGTTAAATTTATTTTCCGTAATTACAAATATTGTAATTTTTACATCTAATATTTACAATTCACTATGCTAAGTATAAATATGGTTCTTAAATAAATATATTATCATTACACTAAAAATACTTACGTAACTATAAATGCACTGAAATGTTACACAAAAAAACCATTGAAAACTTATCACATATCTTTTGTGTACAATAAAAAATGTTTTACGTTTTAATTATTATGTAATCAGAATCACCGTCTATTGGTGGGGAAAAATAATTAATTTATTTTGAAATTATAATAATCCAAAACTTAATAGCTAATAGTCATGGTTATTTCTATTTCTGGCAAAATTATTATGCTAAATAATACCGAGAAATAAATTACGTGTTTTGAATAAAATAAATAATAGAATTAATCTACTTTCGAAACAGAATTGTTCTATGAAGTTTTTTGTTTGGGTGAAACTGGTACAAGTTTTTAGCGCTAGCCATGTGTTATTTTAATACAATCAGTATTTGTGATTAATGGAATTTTATAGACAATCATTATGCTGATTGGGTTATAATTTTTTTCATCACACGTCTTTCATATTTCATTTGTTTTGAAACAAATTCAAACAAAACGTGTGCCGGCAAACTGGCACTTTGCTATACTTTTCTTACTGGACGGAATATATTACAATGCAAAACACTATCGTCATGACATGATTACTAAACTGCAGATTCTACAAAGTTTCTGAGGAAAACAGGTCGAAAATATTGGAATATAAATAATGAAATGGCTAGCAATATTTTCACCCCATACATAACAGCTTCACTATTATATTTCAATAAATAAAATTATTGTTAATTATTCTAGTAAATGCAGTTGTACTGAGTATTTCATAGGCATCCAAAAATAAATTTCACCACACTAAACAATCACGTTTAGAATGGGAAAGTTAGTAAGCAAGTATTAACTAAAAATTCGGATAAATAAGCGAAAAAGCGTTTCGAAATTAAATATGTCTCAAGTATAAGTTGAATTCAAAGAGGCGGATCCGATTAATATAAAGCCTCCATGAAGCCAACAAACTCTTTTCTATTCTAAATTTAAAAGAGGTTAGATTCTAGTTGATCCAATGTAGTGACCTTGCTAGTTCGATAACTTTGTACCATGGGAAAGGGGGGTCTTCTGATGTCGATCGCCTGGTCCTTGCGACTCGAGATCTCCGGTTATAGTAGGGTTCTGTATAGCTATGTGTGTGATATCTGTTGTATACGGGCTTGTTATCAGGATACGCGTGAGATTGAGAATAGTCCACTTTGTAGGCGCTTGTAGTACTCTGCACAGTCAGGCCGGTGTACCTGTTTTTGTTGTACGCTGGAAAAAGAAAATTAAATGTATGAAATAATGCATCCGAGAAATAGAGGCATGATTAAGAAAGAGTTAAGCCTTAAATCGAATATGAATAAATAAACCGTTTCGAAGGTCTACATTTTGAGAACAACTTTTATATATACATGATACATTTTCAGACAACATTTTGAATACATCTTAGGATCTTTCGCAAATTTAGAAGTTCAAATCTTGACTCTTGAATTTTGGAAAAGTAGGTACTAACCGGAATGGTAAGCAGTGGTAGGTCGTACACACATCATTCCATAGACCCTGATGCCAGGCACAGACGCGTACGTCGGCTGGTCGTGAGACATTGGCCCTTCTGTAAAGAAAAATAATTCACATCATTATTAATTTATTTTTACTTTAACCAAAACCCAACCTATATGAATGTTTTTGTAAAAGCTTTCCCGTCCTTAATCTAGTCTTGTAAGTAGCAATAGTAAATTCACTTAAGTTAGGGTAGTCCAGATTCGAATTGCATTTGGAAAAGCTATAAAATGATCCTGGACCTTACGTATGTTTCATTGGTCACTATTATATTTATTTGGCTAACGGTGGAGACTTTACAATACGGTAATGTACTGCACACAATGCAACACGAACTGTCAACATACATGGAAAGCAAGATTCCTTATATCGTAGCCGCAACCATGTAGGTAACAGTATCTGATAATAGAAATTCTTAACCAAATATAATGGACAATAGGAATTCTCAGTTGGATATGTAATGTCCCCAGGACTGTCCCTTGCAGCACTCCGTGCGGAAATCTAACATCTGACGTGACAATGATCAAAAATTCTTACGTAAATGTATTTAATAGCAGGAAATTCTATACAACCCACATTCACCTACTGCTAAGTAAACTGGTGCTGGTGCTGGTAAGTAACTGCTGGTTAACTTTATCAATTGCCTTAGTACGGTTGCCAAAACTGGTCTTTATCTGGTTCGGTATTATTTTCATTTATTAGTCACTTAATCCCACAGCTTACGTAATGTAACAAATAAACATGGCTTACCTAATATATGATCTTCGGGACACCGGCAGATGACCAAGTAGTGTGACTTGCCAGTTCTGATGTTCTGCAGCGCTAATAGAGACCAGTCTCTGGGCGCTCGACACTCTCGCATTTCCTGTACTGCCTCGCAAGTTTTCACCAGGGTCACGGCTTTGTTGGCAAACTGTAATGCAAATTGTGCAAGCGTTAGTATGTATGGGTAAAATAATTATTGGGTTTGGTGTTGCCAAACCTAAGCTAACAGCTATCAGCTATAGTATCCAAAGGATTTAGTTAAAGTAGACGTAAGTACGTGAGACGTGGTAAGTAAATCAACCTTCTCATTCCAATCAACATTATTTCAAAATTTAATTATAAATCTAAAGTAGTAATCACAAGCATGTGTTGCGATTGTTGATAATGAGAACGATATCTCAGAACTTTATAGTAAGCAAAACTAGCATGACCACAACAATGTTCAATTAACTGGATCTTCGGTTTATATACCAAAACAGAATTCTTCAATTTGAACTAGCACGCGATTCTTTGTATCACGTAAATCTTATTACACACTTGCGTGAATAAGTCCAGTCTGTGAATAAGACATTTCATTTGTAGGTTCTCATTTGGTTGTTTAAACGTGTAGCATTATTTTCAGTGACCTCAAATCATCAGTGACCAGGTTTCAGCATCTTATAACAATACGAGAACCAATGTGTGCTACACGTCTTTGTAAAAAGCATTGACTCGGTAAAATCGATTTATTTTGTAACAAACATGCCAATTCTTCTACAAAAAGTAACTATGGGTATACGTAGAATGAATTCAGTATGTCAAATCCAATTACGTTAGAGCGTTACCTTTTTTTTCGAGTCGGTGGTGAGGCGCGTAGTATGCAGGTCGTCGGCGTTGAGACTAGCGGAGCAGGGGTCTCGGTACCGAGCAGGGCACGCGCACAGCGGCTGTGTGTAGTTCAGACGCACGTAGACCGCGTTGCATACCTGTAACGTTACCGCCATATGAAGCTAACGAACCAACATACTGCATAGCGAACAGTCTTTCGTGCCAGACATGTGGGACGAGATTCTTTAGTATTGATATTCATTCATCACGTGTCTTATATAGACTTGGTATGTCTTAATAACAAACATGGATGGACTGATCTTGGCTTGCTTAACTAACTAGCACCTAATTACACTTTTAATGAGTCCATCAAGTAATACATCTGGGAGTACTTTTATTTTAATTGTTCTTAAGATTATGGATCAGCATGAAATATGTTATATTTTCATAACGGCAGTATTCTCTGGCATTTTACTGTTTTTAGAATAAAAGCAAATTGGATCCTTAGCGTAGATAATAAGAGGAAGTTGGGAAACCTTACAGCATTATATTCGCTCAGAACTTAAAACATCTCGCAATAACTGAATTAACTCGGCTATCTCATCGATTAGTCATACTGTTTGTAAGAATTTCATTTGTTTCAGTTCTGGTACTTTCTTTAGAACAAAAGCGTCATTTACCTGTTGAATAGCGCATTCAGGCAACAAATAGATGTGCTGATTGTGAGGATAGTAGTGATACTTTGTCGGCTTCGCCAACACTGAAGTTGACCCGGCGGGTAGCGGCACCGTCTGGAATCAAAGAATAAAGTTGATTTATGAATCTTCATCAATTATAACAAATGGAACAATCATTAATGCAATGCAATTTGTCAATGAGGCTATTTTCGCCAACAACAAGAATGCAGTGTAACAATTTATGTATCCGTTGAAAGTGCGTCAATTTATCCGAGTTGTCATTAGTTATCGTAACAATGATGGGAAATCGCTCGAGCTTGGTCTCGGATCGTGAACCACAATCTCATTCATCCCCGTTTGTCTCGCCGCCGCCGCCGCCGTCGAGGGTTTCTGTGTCAACGCTCTTGCGTATAACACCTTTTGTCTTATTTCTCTTGCAATATTTACGAAGACGTCTTGTTTTGTGAAGTACATATTTCTTTATCTTTTACGTAAGGATTCCGCCAAATTATGTGGCGGGTAGAGATTTTAAGCTTAGTGTTGGTATACGAAAGGAGAGATTCGTGCGCGTTGGTTCTTACTCATAACAATGCTTCACGGTCATGTACCCTGCGATTTGCCGATTACTTCGTCACGTTTGTTGCTGGATCAGGTTAATAAACCTGTTAAATGACGATTATCCTTTGTAGTTTTTTTCACAAAGACCATTTCGTTTTACTTTTTGCGCCTTTAATTTAATTTTGGACATAAACTTGTTAGCTACGGAACTTATGCATTTAAAGAGATCGTTTTTATTTGACGTTTCTTTCTCTGTAAATTAACAAGGTATTCTTGATAAGATCTAAATCTGAAATGTTAGTACGAATGTAAAAGTTATAGCTATCGTAACACATCGTGTTGAAGCGCGCGGCGGCCATGCAGTGGCATCGTCCGCGAACAATTACAATGTCCACCTGCTGAGAGATCCAATTTGGATTGCTATCAACATAAGCTATTCGACGTACTTACTTATCTGGCCCACTAACCCGTATATATTGACATCCGACTAACTCACAACAAAGAGCTTTTTGTGTCCACAACCGCTGATCGTGTTTGTTACAATAATTTTCCTTTTACTCTACACAAACGAGCTAATGCTATAATGGGTTCAGTTCAATTTTTGTAAGTAACCAATCGTTATCAATGATTTTATTTTATGGCGTTCAACGCATTTTTATATTCGATGTGGTATATAAAATGTAATCGCAATCAAATTGCGAAACTATGTAGATAACATAAAATCAGATGCAGGCATTACTATTCAAACTGTGGAGTACCTTTAACGCATCTTTGATTTTATTTTCTGTAAGATTTCTCACGGTAGAATGAAAATTTAATAAATAGACTTCCACGTGTTTTCGTTTGTATTAAAATTGCTTCTAATGATAGGTACAGACTCAACTCAGGTGATGCAATAATTCTTAAGAAGATTTGTTTATTTAAGAAGATCATACATTTTAGTTTAAATACGGCGAGTGGTCATTACAACCACATATGACTGTAGATAATCACGAACACTAGTCTCCTCCACCGCAGTTCTCACATAGTAAATTAGTTTCAATACAAACTTACAAAAGGAGTAAAAATTCTTGGAGCATCCATTGCGTCATAACTTTCTTTTTTATGGTCTTGTCCGAAAATACTCATAATTGCATTAACAACATTAAATAATATACCGCCGTGCTCCCAATTGACCTTCACGATTGTGCTCATAATAGAAATGTTTTATTACTGATACAACTCGCAAATTTTTGTTCTTATATTAATCGTAACAAACTTTCACTTCTTTCCGTAAATTGAGCGTTGTGATTAACTCTTGCTTTTCAGATTCGATTACTTCCTAAACAAAACTGAGTGCTTCTGAACGTGAATCCGCTTTTCTTTTATGATTTCACTTTGCTTTACGCGTAACTATTTCACTGTTAATTAATTTTGTATTTAAATGCTCACCATGATTAAACACAGCACTTGCCGCAAAGCACGATTGAGTCGGAGAGTCATTGTGTCGGATGTTATCGTTGTTAAAGTTACTGCTCTTTTTGACCGTCAGTACCGTACTGATTCTGTGTTCGATAACAGGGTACCGCGGTTGAGATGACTCAGGAGAGGGTTACCGAGCCTGGCTAGATCCTCGAACTAGCATTTTTTCTACGAAAATAGCACCGGACGTCACGTTCAAGTTGAACGATCTAAATTGTCTCAACGGTTTTGGGTTGGGCTTCACCTGTCATGCGTTGCTTTTTTGTTATATTTTTTACGCGTTTGTGCATTTTGTAATGATTTTTGATTGAACTGCTTTTATTTAACTTCTATATTTTTTGTCGTCATGTTCACAATACCCGATTTTAGCTATTTATGTTATTTTTTTAATTTTATGTTTTGGACTGGACTTTATCACCGTGGAATTATCGTAATATGTTTTCACCACTGAATATTTTCAAACTTTCAAGCTTCGTTCCCTACCACAATTTAAGGTCAAACCGTCTAAGTTCAACAAAAAAGTTGAATAATATTACAACCCGTTACGTAGGGCTCAAAGGTCAAGTGTAGGGCAGTGCTTTTCACACGACATGTTTACCATAAGAGCAAATCTTCGGTTCGTGATCTTGACACGATCCCGCCATCGTGACGTCACTGATCGCGATAACTGAAGGTTGTTAAACTATCAGAATGGACTGTCAAGTTCTTGGTCGTAATTTTAGTTGACTGAACTAATATTGTTTGTAAATTCGTCTTGTCTCATATCGGCATGAACTGTTGAGTGGCTTGTGCCTTGGTTAATATATTAGTCAGTCAGCAAGGTCTCTCTCTGCTTCTTAAAATATAGGCCTCGTAGTTTAAGACACGATGAGACAAGGTTTTTTTTATTTGTTTTTTGTAGACATAACTTTTGTACAAACAATTATGTATCATATTAGTACATCTAGAACTGTGCTCAACCTGTATCTACGTATTACATTGGATAATTAAACATTATTATTATTATTACATCGTACAAGGTCGTCACTCACTGGACGCCTTTTTTTTGGCTGGGAAATCATCAAATGACCTTTCCCGCTCTGGGCGGAGCGGAAGGGCGTGTCAGACTCTTACTGACTAAAACCCACCCGTGTTCCTTCAGTTGCCTGTGCGCCAGGGCCACGATAACTCTTTCGAACAATCCGGGACCCCGGCAGGACTCACTGGACGCCTGAGGGAGTATATGGTGTAAGAAGTTTGCAGGGCCAACATGACAGAGATCGCACAAGGCAAGGTTTGGAAGAAAAAGGGGAGGCCTTGCCCAGCAGTGGGACACAATATAGGTTAACAAGAAATAAAATACATTACTATAAGGTGGTATTGTTGCACCTTATAAATAGGTATACTCGTAGGTGGTGATTTTTGTAGCGGCTAGAAACTTGATCAAGTAAAGGATTTAATCGAAAAAAAATCTGATAAGAAAGTAATTTCTGGTCCTTAAGTCTTGTTTTTTCTTGTATTTAAGTCATATTGAATTACGCAGACTCACATATTAATATATGCTCTGCTAACTTCATTACTGTGTGAATGAAGTTTAATTTAACTTAATGTTAAAGTGTGGTTAGTGCCTTAAGCGTATGTGTAGTTTTAATAGATCGTTTACTTACTTAGCGTACGCAAAAAAGTTGTGATTACTCTATGAATAAATCATAAGTACCTCTCTACCATAGTTTAACCATAGATAGTTTAAGTTACGTTTTTTAAGTATTTTTTTAAACCGTATTTGGGCGTCAATATAATTAACAATACTATCTCTTGAGATTCTAACTAACTAAGGCAATACTTCCTTAGTGCGTGCGGTTCTCCTGGATAGCCTAGATAAGACCGTAACAACAGAACATCACGCCTGCAATCCCCGAAGGGTTAGGCAGAGGTGTAACTACTGCACACCCACATTTCGCCAGTTATGATTAAGTCCCCTTTAATAGGGGGCGAGGTTATTGCCATCAACTAGACACAAATCCTGACTCAAGATTTTAAGACCGTAACCTCGCCAGTAATTACAAATTAAATCATGTTAGAAGTTTTCCACAAAATGGGTATCGAGCAAGAGCAGAACAACTATACGGTATACCGTTGATGAATTGATAATACAAAATCGTTTATTTATAAAAGGGGCACATTTGCAATAAAATACCTTAAGAATTAAAATAGAGCACAGTTACTTATTTTCCTGAATTAGGTTGAACCTGTGCTTAATACTTGAAAGTGCATAAATACTTATTTATTTTAATTTCTGAATCGTTTACTTTTTTTTTTGTTTTTTTCTTTTATTACGGACGCTTTTAACGTGAACGTCTTTCTACATCGTTTTCACATGTATAATTTCAACATGAATGATGTAACCAATTTTTTTTTGTAACGATTTTTTGATTTAAAAGAGTGTCCATGGAGTTTCTTGCCCGTTCTTCTCCATAGGTACCTTCTACTGACCGACTCCTTGACAATTCAAAAGTGCCTGTAATTGGTTTATTTGAAATAAATGCTTTGAGTTTGAGTTTGACTTAATGTAATAAATTAACAATGAGTATAAAGTAAAAAAATAAATTCAAACTTAGGTAAATAAAAGTAAAATTAAAATAGCATGTTAGCGGTTCTAATAACAGACAAGTAGATCTTCTGCGTGTGCAGCATCGATGGTTAGTAAATATATTAGTTTCTTTTTTACAGCTAAATTAATTTAATTTATAGATAAGTAAGTATTAGGTTTTCTATTTCATCTATTGTATAGAAATGAGCCTAAAAATGTCAAAAATCATTCTACAAAGACATGTTTTGAGGTTGCATTAGAAATGCATAACTATTTTATGTAATCTCTTCGAACAGGGAAGCTGTTCTAGTAATTTAATAAAAGACTAGTTTTAGCCTTTGTGAGACCAGCACTCAATTATTATTTAGTCAATTATGACCATCGTAGGCGAAGCGCCTTAGAATTTCTTTGGCAGTCATTCACACATTCTAACAGCAATTAATTGAAGTGAAGTTCCAATCAACGTGCAATTGAAATGCATAGAAAGTCAAGAGTTACCTTTTCATGTGTTATTAATTAATTCACAGTACAAATGACTTTACGTCAGTAACAGATCAATATGATACAATGTAGGTATGTATAGCGCGACGACCACTTCTTGATACTGTTGAAAAAGAAAAAGTATTTTATTTATATAAATTAATTATTTGTTTGGTGCACCGTGTTCTTTTGTTGTTGTGTATAATAATTGAGTATAAAATCGATAAAAAAATACCGACATAATAAAAAAAAGATTTCTAAATCACAAACGTACAAAACCTTTAGCCTTTAGTTACATATAAAACCGTTTGCCATTTAAATCGTTTTCTTCTAAGACTGTTGCTAACGAAGTAACATTCTGTAATAAAGATAATTCTTACCTGAAGTGACACATAAACATGTTATTTATTATGCTTATAAGTGTAATACGTTCGTGGTGATTTGTCACTCAAACGAGAGTCCCACTGTAAAAAGATTATGGTGAGTGTCTTTTATAATTAAATAAAAGGTGCGGTAGTTTATAGCATAATAATTGCATAAGAGTGCTAAGGCGTCCCTGATTTTTGCTCCCACGCTTACTAACGAGTAAAATAGTGTTCAAATGATTATTACGCACGCACCTGTTAATGTTTAGTCTTTTAAAGGAAATCAAATTTCAATCATTAATATGGTATAAAAGTTGGGATAGTGTCTAAATTGTCATACTATAACCCACCTATTATTGATGCACGAATCATGTTTTCTTAATTTTCTGATGAAAATCTAAATTCTATTTTTATAACCTGTATTCGTGAACGTTTTACACCTATTTCTAATTAATAAAATATCTAGATGATATTTTACCCACAACTTATATGATATCGATGTACAAAATCTTAATTAGGCTCTAAATTCGATTACAAGTTCGAGTAAAAACAAACATAAATAGATTATAAAGACTTTAAATGTCTATAACGTGCCTCCAAAGCTATCTTAAATGATCAAGTGCGCACGGTCGCACATTAGTCGCACGCAATCTGCGTTCGTTGGCCGCGACCAACCTCAATACAGGTTCAGGGCTGTGTTATATAACCATAACCAACGCGTAATTACTTCCGACTTTATCCTGATTTATTTGCATATTGCAATCGATGTATGAGAATACAATAGATACTATCGTTTTATGCAAAATTTGATTTACTCCCAACCACCATCAATGGTGCGAAACAAAAATGCATAATGAATAGATGCTTTTCTTTGTGTGAATCACAAGGAAATGCAGTGATTATGGTAATATAATGCAGGAAAAGGAGAAAAAACTTCATTAGGCTGACATAATATCTTCGTTCGTATATAGACTGGTTCTCACGCGCCGACTGCTCGTTAAATATAGTACGCTCTCCTTGTGTGTCTTCATTGTTTTTAGATACTAATACATGATACACGCATTATCATCTTGCCGCGTTTCTTGCGCACACGGCTATAATGATCGAATTGGATCGTGATTCGGGCAATTTACCTGAATAAAGTTGGATGTAAATACTATTTTTGCTTACTTTATCAAAATACTTCCGTTGTAATGGATGAGCCTAGTGTTAAATACAAGGCTTATTGCCAGACCCTGGCCAGCCGACGGCCCTTGAAACCGGGTATTCGCAGCTGATGTTATCAATAGATGTTGCTGGCCCATCCATCTGATTAGATCTCTCGATCGCTTCTTTAGACACCCACTACGGGTAGAAAACGTAATGCCTTATTCTTTGCAGTGCAAAAACGGCTACAAACAATTCCTTTACCTTCCGTCTAATACTGTTAAGTTCTTTTGAAATCAAGTTTTATTTTCCAGATTCAAAATATTTTTGAATGTTTTGCTTATCTTTTCCTGACAAAGTTAATAAAATGCAAAAGCTATTTTAAGAACAAAACTCCGTAATTGATGAAAAGGGATGCATAAATAAAAGCACACACACAACACAACCAGTCATCGTTATCAATGCTTTCCTGGGCTTGCAGTCTCGACATAGATAGCGACAAAAATCGGTCGTTAAGTCTAATCGATGTCAAATTTCTTTAATAGATTTTCAACCTTATGCTTTCGAGATAAAGTTGAAAATCTATTAAAGGTATTTGACAACGATACGACTTAGCGACGGATTTTTGTCGCTATCTAATGTCGAGACTGCAGGGCCTGTACTGCAATCGATAAACTTGAAGTTATCATGTACAGTTGCGCCCACTCTTACGCATGCTCCCAGGATAGCGGTACAGTTATTCAATACTTCGTTACCGACTGATTCGAGTGGCCTTCGAAGATATGAAGAACTTTATAGTGGACGTTAATGGGCTGGTGGACGTTTAAGGAAAGATTTAATGAGAGATAGTGCAATTAGTTACGTGTCGAATGAATCGTAGTAACAGTTTCGTGTCACAATTCCTGAAGGACATAATGAGATGCTTCGTCATGAACAGGCACCGGGATAAATGTTCCCGGTTTCGTACATACAAGTAAGTTACAATAGCGGGAGCAAAATGAATGAAGCGAGAATAAAGATGAAAATTGTATCCGCAGAGACATTTGAATTAATTATTATCTCTGACAATTATAAGTAATGCCTCGGTTTGCCTAAGATATTTTAATGCAAACTAGATTTTCATTACACCTTAGGATTTGTTTTTATAAAGTTTTGTTTAGGTTTTTACGATAGTTCGGTAGTTTATAAAATGGTAACTTTTGGCTTAGAATAAAGTTTATTACCGGTCTGTTTTTTCAAACACTTAAAAATGGTAGAAAAATAAACATTTATAAAAAACTCAATTAAGGTGAATCCTCAGCTGTAGCACGCCAAATTCAAATTTTCTTTAGTTTAAAAAAAATTGCAACTCGTTTTTATGTCGTATGTTGATCGAAAGAGGTATCATATGAAATATTCTGAAAAAATCATAGGTGGAACAAATTTCCAAAGTTTGACGATTGATATGAAATTGATGATTATTATTCAGTAAATATATCATTCTTATAGTCGCGAATCGCATTTTGATCAACATACGACGTAAAACAGAGCTGCAATTTGCAAAAAACTACAGGAAATTTGAATTTGGCGGGCTACAGCTGAGGATTCACCTTAAGGGAAAGGCTTACCTACTATTCTAAGGTCAACATCATGTATATACATAAAACCAGTCCAGATGAGACTATAATTTGCAGGCACAAGATACCAAATAAGTCGAGTCCAATAATAACTAAAACCCATAAAAATATAGTGGACACACCGGTACTTATTAAGAACTACTTATAATTATACACACGCGTAGTTGACAATATAATTAGCGATCCTTTATGTGTATTCAGTTTTATAATTGAACGGTAGGTTCCGATTGGGAAAGAACTTGTTACAATTATGTAACTGCTGTAAATTGTGCTGGTTCTAATGTATATGCCATTTTGTACATACCTGTTACATTGTGTACTTAGGGTACCTACTTATTATTTAGGGGCGTAACGTGGAACTGTCCTTCATTGAAGAAGAAACTGATGGAAACGGAAAAACTGTTGTGGATTGTAATGTTATGGAGATGTTTGACGTTTAGGTTGTACTATAGAATTTGAGATTATCAAATAGAAGTATGTTACGGCAGAAGTTAATTAGTCGGGAGGCAATTAAATAAATTATTGCTTATATAATTACACAAATATCTTAGCTAATTATGCAATTAAACTTGAGTGTTCTAATAGTTAAATGTTGTATTCTAAATGAAGATGGGACTTATAAATAATTATGTCCACGAGGATATCCTTTCGGTTTTCAGATCTATTCACAATCTGAAACGGAAATATAAATACGTGCTCCAAGTTAACATCTAACTATTCAAGTTTATGGAACTCGAAGCACTTCTGCATTATTTAATATTGCGGAAAACATACTCGGGAGACAGTAAATTTCGTGTAAATATTATAAATGTGTGGGTTTCAATGCCGGAATTGCGTAACGGATTTGGAATACGCAGCACCCGAGGTAGTCTAATTGGCTATCTGACGTAGGTGCCTTTCAGACCCTGTGCAAGCTCAGGTATTGTTAATTTTAGATTGAGGTATTAAAGAAAGGAAGCGTATGTTATTTTGCAGACGTGAGGTTTTGCCACGATTAGAAAGGAACTGATTTAGATGACGACGAAGGGAGAATAAAATGAGAGAAAGAAAGTATTATAAGTACGTGCTGATATAATATTCTTCACACACAAAACAGCCGGTCATATCGCTTAACACGATATTTTAAAGACAACCTTTCTATGGATTAAAAGAAGAAAGATTTAAGGATTTGTTTGTAGGATGGAGAACTGAAAAGTTGTCGAGAGCCTCTACGAATGACGATACTTTATAGTTGGTCTACGCTACCATCCTTGCTAACTGGCTTTTTTTTAACGCGACATTACTTATTTTATTGCTTGAGCCCGACACGAAAAAAGATGCAGTTATTGCTCATCCATTCATTTATTTAATAAGAAACATGAATCATCTATATCTATATATACGTAGTATAAATTAAATTCGATTTCGTGTCTGTTGTGTGTGACCGCGTTGTTGTTCTAAACTTCGCAACGGATTTTGATGCGGTTTTCACCATCATTTAGAGAATTTATATATTATTGACATAACATAACATCATGCCTGTATTACCCGAAGGGTTAGGCAGAGGTGCACCTATAGTAACACCCACATTTTGCCAGTTATATTTAAGTTCCATCTAACAGGGGGCGAATATATTGCCATCCACCGGTCACAAAGCCAGCTGCTACTGAGAAATTCCAGATGAAAAAACCCAATAACATTTTGCTCGACCCGGGAATCGAACCCAGAACCTCATGCTCAGCAGTAGCGCTAGCGACCACTAGACCAACGAGGTAATATATTATTAAATAATATATTAATATTAATCTTACATAAAATCAAGACATCTTGATGTATTGTTAAGTCGGCGGGTCGCTAGTATTTTATAAACCATCATAAATCATTATATTAAGTTCGTGAACGCTACGGATTACTCGGAATTCGTAGCAATTTTTCGTAGCACATTACTACGCGACTTTCTCTATAAGTAACGCCTATGTTGTACGTGTTTCTTGCCTCTAAATATAAAAGGCATTTAGTAGGTTAAGGCCAAGGGTCTTAAAGTGACCTTATGATCTTAGGCCATCCTTAATCGCTGATTTATTTCCGCATCTGTCCCATAAATCTTCAGGTACCTATAGATTGCGCCAACAGCGGTACAAAGGCAAGCTAAGACTTTCCGTTTATTACGTGAGATACTGCATAGAAAGCATTTTATAGCCTGTAAGATAAACGAGAATTTTACCTAATAATTCAGCTTAATAATGTTCTGCGTTATAGCTTAATAAGCGTTGGAAATCATTAACCGTAGGCAATTTAATATGAATCACTGGGATCGTATTATGCTAATATACTTAAGTTATGCATAGTTCTTGGACTTGTGGGATGTGGACACTGGATAATTAGTGTAATACATTATAATTAAAACTAGTAAGATGAAGTCTCGTGTAATTGAAGCAGGTCTTATCCTCGTAGCACTATCGAAAAAAAAAAAATGTGCTACGAGTTTTCGTAGTAGGTACGAAGCGCTACATTAATTTTGATGAGAGTGTATTCAACTTAGCCTTCCACTTCCGTATCTCCTGTCTGCCTGTCAGTCTGTCCCAGCCACCTTTTAAAGGTCCTCGGCCCATCTAGCTGAGGGGCGTCCCGCATTACGGTTGCCGATACGCGGTGTTCACTCCAGGACTGGTCTGCTCCACCGGCCATCGGTCCTTTGACAAACATGGCCAGCCCACTGCCACCTCAGCTGGCTTACTCTGCAAGCTATGTCGGTAACACTGGTTCTGTGTATTACGTTTTACTGACAAATGCGTGCACTGACTGGACAGGTCCACTCATTCTGTGTGGTTTTTCCTCAAAAGACCATTTCAGACTCAAATCTACATGTCTTCACATGATCTGACCAAGATTATGTCTGGACTTTAAATGAGACTGTGACCTCTGAGTTTGTTTCGGCCTTTCTTTTCAGAGTAGTCAGATAGGATACGCCGACCTCATCTAGTTTTAAAATATGATAAATGTGTTTGTATGAACCTACTTACAGAAATAAAATCATTTATCATTTACTTACCTGTATTTATCAAGCGAACTACAATGGCGGCACTTTAACGCCGCTTGTGACATTTTGCCTGTTTTTTAATTTCCGTTAATATTGCCTGCTAAATCTGAGGATACAGATGCTATACTACATTGCAGTATGAGCCGCAATAACTGCGTACCTCTAGAAATGTAATTTATCGATAAATAATCTCTATTTTTATAATGTAAGCTGTCATAGGCGTCATCATACAATGCCGCTGGATTAAGTATAAACTGCACCGGCTAAATTACCAAGAAATAAACAATGTATAAACTTATAAAGTAGCTTTTGCATAAAAATATAATATATTTGAGTTTAAAAAAGTTACAAGTTCAAATAACCCAGTCTTTTTAACCATTCCGAAAGCTAACAAATAAAAGTCGAACAAGCCAACGTGGAATTCCTCCACGCTGTTCAGCGGACAAAGCCCATGTAAGCTCTAAAGTAAAAATCCTAGTACCCCTTTAACGTACGTGTGTACACAGGCTTTAGCTAGTGCCTATGTGGCTAAGCCCTATGATGACAAGTGGAATATTCACGTTCCGCCGCCTGATATCTGATGGAGATTAGACAGCATTTCTCGGTTATTGCCAATGAATTATATATCGGTTTTAGAATTTTAATAGGTTCTCCATTTAAGTTCTTGCCGGGTGCCAAGATGCCCCAAACTTGATACCTACCAAGTAAAATAGAGATTATCAAATCAAAAAATTAAATCTAGGTATTCAAGCAATGCCTGGACTAAAAAATGTTACGATCAACCTCGTTATATTTTTTAGCAAATATAAAAACCAGTTTTATCTCAAACAATTTATTGTGCACTATACTTTTTGTACTTTCAGCCATCTTAGACCACCTGAGGTGTGACCACAACAATCTGTGACTCTGTGTACATTTGCAATAACCGAGAGATCACGAACGCGAGCGTTCAGACAAGTGTGATTTGCAACTGTTTTTTGTTTCAAATGTTCCAATATTAGAACAAGATGAAGGATATTTTTATTGATACCGCTTATTTTCAAGCGTTTTTTGTATATTTAATTCAAAACTTGCTTCAATTTCATTGTGGCTGTATTTTCATAGTAAAGAGTTCAACGCGTAGGCACTATTTATATGTTTACCTAAACGTGTTTGTGCAACTGGCTTTGTAATTTATGCTCTATGACACAACGTGTACATAATTTAATCATGCACTCTAGAGTTCCAATGAAAGCATTTAGTATGCCTAATTGACCCTTTGAAGCTATTATGAAATCTCTAGCTTTGAGAACTAGAATAAAACTTATACATAGGTATATTTCGTTGACTTAGTTCACCTTTTTACGAGTATTGCAATAGGTACACCGTCTTAAACGTCTTCAACGGGTCATTGCACTCATAGATATTGCATAATAATTGAGAAACTGGAATATTGCAATGCATGCAACATTGCAATATTCCTGTTTCTCAGTTAACTAAGCTAATATTATAATGAGAAAAAAGATTTGATTTTTTGTATGTTTGTTTGTTACGCTTTCACGCTAAAACCCCTGAACAGAATTATATGAAATTTGTCACATGGGTAGACCATGACCTGGATTAGGACGTAGGACACTTTTTATCCCGATATTCCCACGGCATCGAGACTTATGCGGGTGAAACCGCGGGGCGCAGCTAGTTATCAGATATAGGTGCAGTGTTATTTTCTTCCCAGATGTACTACATCACAAAGAACCCTACCTACAGCTACTACTAGTATTCATATTTATAGCCATCGACTACAAAAAGTTTGACTACACTCAAAAAGACTTATGTCTTCCTGTTGAAGCTATTGATTTAAGGGTTGATCCCAGTAGGCAGACAGCGACATCTATCGTTTAACAGATCAGATCTAAGATCATACATAAACTTAGTTTCCTTACAGGAGTTTCCGGGATTGAGTTACCAGTACCGTAACTCAATCGCTGTAAGATTTTATCGAACAGCTCGATATCAATGCTAAATCAATCTGATAAAGATCAAAAACTAGTATATTCAACGCTTACCAAACAAATAGATAAAGAATTAAAGATATATACAGGCACCTCTAATTTAGACATGTACACGTAAATGTCTGTATAAAGCGTGTAATTTGCACATATACGACCAAGTGGCATGTCTATAAGAAGTAAACCTATGCTCGTCTGATGTAATCATCATAAAATTATATCGGTAACTGGACACCTGATTACTGACTGCTAACATACATGAAACTTGTAGTAACACCAGTAGCTTGGGTGTTTGATAAAAATGTTGAGATATGAAGAAAACATGAAAATATTGCCATACTAACTTGAACCTAATAGTATTAACGGAAAAGTGATTTTGTTGCATTTTTATTGCTTAACTGGGGAGAGATTTTGATGAAGGCACGGATGTAGCTTCCCCTCAAAAAAAAGTCTCCTCAATATAAACATATATTATTAGATAATTATTACGGCTGAGATTATCTTAAGGGAATGACATATCTTATTATAAACTTTCATCCATAAGCAGGAAAATCCTTCAACAGATAAAGCCACGAATAGAAGAAATACCATAAAGATTGCTTATTATTTATTTACATACATACGTTACCGTTGTTACATGATCTTGTTTACAACCGAGAAAGACACATTCAATTTACAAGCGTTTTATAGGCACATTATCCCTCCTAACTTAAAGCTATGTTCAAGTTAGCAACTCTGTAGGCGAATTCGAATCTAGTCTAATATACAGCATGTATCAGAAAATTGGGTTAGAGTGTGGTACAAACTATCTCTGAACAACTTTATCCACCGGAACAACATCGTAATCGCGAAAAAATTATCTCAATCTAGTCCAGAGTAAAGTAACTGTCTCTTATTAAGTCAACCAGGATTACACACTCTGCGGTACCCTGTTCTTAGGCTACCTAGTAAACTTTATGCCTATGTTTATAACGGCATATTTCAGGTATCAGTCTGGATTTACTATGACCTGAATACTACCAGGTAATTTAAATTTCGCAATGTATGCCTTGATTATAGAAAACTAACTGTTCTCAGCCGTTTCATCGCATCCTAGGAAAAATTCTTCATATTTCCGGATAAATCATATCCTATGTTTTTCTCGGGGTCGTGTTTAAGCTCTGTGCCAATTTTTTTCGAAATTGGTCCAGTAGTTTAGGCACCAAGACTTAACAACAAACAGACATACTCTCAGATTTGTAATATTAGTTAGGACCTGCCTGCCTGCCTGACCTGTTAGGAAGGATTTCGTCATGAGTCACCCACTGAAACAATATTGAAACGAAATGCAGGACCATAAATGGCGGAACAATAAATCTTATTGACGGCCCTTAAAGTTTAAATTATCTCTATAAGGTAAAGGTACGCATCAAATAAGGAATCCGCACATTGAAACTGGTTAAATAGGGGAACCTATTTTGATACAATATCGTTTGTCACATAATGCTGAATATTATTCTTTGTAACTAGATTTAATCAATAATTATACTTTTTAGGTATACGTTATTAATGCGATGCATCCTATTTCTATGGATTTCGCCGGCTGTCTCTGAAAACCAGCGCTGGGGCTCTGTCTCTCATAGGGTCGTAGCATTATGCTGAGCGATTGCCGTTTTGGGTGGATGTGACACAAATTTTCCCCCAACTCGTTCTTTTTTGTATTTGTGTGTATTTCCCCGCGTTATGTTTACCGCAAATAAACGTATTTTATTTCTTTCTTTCTTATGTCGCTGCAGACAAATAATCTCGCTGTGACGAAATATATGTAACATTTGATGAATTGTATGTTTGACCGACAAAACTGAAATGTCTAATTTCAAATCAAACTAAATAGGGAGTTAGACTAAGTGCAGAGAGTGCACAAAATCCTGTGACAAGAGGGTAGGCTCCAAATGGCCCAAACGCTAAACTTATAACTCCGATTTTTTGTTTATTTATTTATTAGCTTGTGTCCGCGATTTCGTCCTCGTGAAATTTCTTGTTCCCCCGACCCACCCGTCGCATCGCTTCGCCTACCCGCGCTATTACTTCATTTTCGCTTAGCGTTCTTTCTGACTTTTTTCTTAATGCTTGATCCCTAATAGTTCTAGCGTGAAGTTAAATAGCCTATAGCCTTCTTCAAGAATTGGGCTATCAGATGCAAAAACATTTTTTCAAATCCGACCGGTAGTTCCAGAGATTAGCGCTTCAAACAAAGAAACTCTTCAGCTTTATTATTAGTAAGTATAGATAGATTTATTCAATCAGGATACCAACAGCATATACATATAAAATTTGCTTATAACGAATGTCGTTGCAGTAAGAAAATTATATGTCCATAGGTGATATCGATACAAACTTGGTACAGCCTACTCACATTTGCAGTGTTTCCACAGAGGGAACTAGAAATTTGTTGCAATCTAAACGTATAAACTGACGCATTAAATCTCACATAGCAGAACCCTTGAACCATACTTTGAATAGTCCAGTAAATCTATAGGGACACCGATTAGCATTAGTTAAGTACGATTTTATTGTCAGGAATATATTTATTGTTTTAATTAGCATAATGTCCGCATTCGCGTCTGATAGAATAATCTGTAGGGTATATATTGATGTGAAACAACCATTAAACAACGGTTTAGCAGTTATCATTTAATGAAGAGTAGTTTAGAATTCCGTTATCCGATTGATAAATGCTACCATTAGCAATTCAATAGTTTCAATTAAAATACGGAAGGCATTTGTAACTCAATCCAATGGACTAACTCTAAAATAAGTGACCTTTTTGTCAAATAGGTCTGTAGATATCACGCAATTCAATCCATCAAAGTCGACTTAGAATTTCTTGAAGATCAATTGGACTTGTATTACCTCACAACTTTACTTTATCACGTTAATTGCAAATTGCCTTTAAAACAGCCTCTAATAAAACTCTAAACATTTTATCTTCTAAACAAATAACCAAGAAACTCTAACAATTACTGGACATTAACTGGCTCAAGATCAGCGGTAACTAAGGCGACACAAGTGATGTATCGATGCATCAGAACGTCGAACGTCGCCGTCGAACATAGTTACAATGTCGTGACATTCAGGAAACCAGCAAGATAAACAGTTCGGCGATCCTAAGCTACGTCCCCCAGATCGAGTTACAGATTGCCGTGTTGCCGTCTGCAGGGAATTTGTTATGGCACGCTCAGGTAGCTGGATCACTTTAACAAGCACCAAACACGGCGTGAAAACTAAAATAAATAACATTTTCGAGGTGTGCCCCTCGAAAGGTAAATTAATGGCCTCCGCTTCCAGTCAAGTAGATAAGGATGTGTGGCCACTTTATATTCGTAGAGGTTGAGGCGTGAAAGCAAATAATTTCTAAGAGACAAATGGTCTAGCAACGGCTCGTTAGATTCGCACTGAATTGTTCTCTTTATAGTGGGAATTTGAAACAGAGTTATAGCCTGTTTCAAATCTACATTTGCAGACTGTCATCATGAAACTGCCACCAGAATATTAATAAGAAGAAACGAAATATAAATATCGAACTAAAATCAAAATTTAGTGCGTGCTTACTTAATGTTGTCCTTATTTATATAAACGTTCACAATTCAACGCGTAGGCCGCAAGATAAGTGAGAGTCCGACGGTTGGGCGAAGCGAAAGATTTGACTTGTACGATAGGAGCCCTACCCACGCTGGTCTGCGACACAACCGCCACGCCTCGCCAACCGAGATAACCCACCTTTAATAAGATAAATTGAATTTATCGTGTATTAAATCTACTATTACCGCATGGTTCATGCGTGGTCCACTCATATTATGCCCTTGAGATACGGTCTGCGCTAAACGCACAAAGATTTTCCTTAGATTGCCCGCCGATATTACCGGCGCAAGCGCACGAGCATCCTCGCCATTAAACCGAAACACAATAACGAGGCTCTCTCTGAAACTTTAAAATCCATATTTCCTAATAGTTTCCTAACGCGATAAATTTATCCACATTGACGTTACAAACGCTTACTTTCCTTATAAAGCGCTTACGAAAGTTGGAGAAATTCGCTTGAATTGTATCGTTAAATAGAACAATGCGAACCATTGAAAACGAGTGGGTAAAGATTTACATCAGAACGAAAGGTAGTGGTCTTCATTGTGTGCGGGTTCCCAGCGGCCTCCAGGACGAACGCGGAGACACGACAATATTCTATGTGATATCGAGTATCGATGCAGCCGCATCTACGTATGCAAAGGCACGTGCGGTGTACAGGGAACCGATATCCCGATAAGGCGGTACCGACCGTACATTACGCTTATCCAGGCGCTGTTGGTGCGCCTAGCGCCTATACATTTTACTCAGCATCTTCCTATGTAATGAATACCTCGTCGACACGTAATTGGCTAGTGCAACGCTGCTAGCACTAGTAAACGGTCCTATTTGCCTATGCGGATAAATGCGCATGCACGCTACCGGACGGACGGCAAGAATGCCACGGCTGCGTCCAAAACAATGCTCACGATTCCACATTCTGAAATATCTGTTAGATATTAGATGCCTCGCAAACGCCGTCCAAGTTTGCAGTTATTGCTTTTTGCTTCCAATGTTCTGCAGTTTTGCATAAACCAAGAACAATACCTCTCCAGCAAGAAATCCATTATAGCCATAAACAAGGCTACTTCGTACCACCGTATTTTTTGTGTCCATCTTATCTAGCTGTCCATGCCATGTATCTCTTGCTCGGCCCGGGAAATGTCCACAAAAGCTGGTCCCGTTTTAAGAGTGCTTGCGGTAATCGCTGTCGGCATCAGTCTACGTTGCGATCACCGCTCAATTAATCTCTTTTTCTCTCGAATCCATTGTCTTCCCTGTTTATCAGTCTTACATGCCGTTTGTGTGTCACATTAACGGTGAGCGTGATGCAACTCTTCGTGTGACAACGTTGAGACATTTTTTGCGGCGCGTTCGATCATTGTCGTAATTGGATTTTTGTGCTGGTTACTGTTTGAACTCTAAACATCTATTCCGTAAGCGGCGCCAAGCTCTAACGAATGGTTGATGCTGGAAAATAGTATAGTGAATACGGCTGCTATTTTCGCATTTTGTCGGTGTCATGGATCGTGCTCTTTTGCTTTTTGTTACTGTTTATCGAAGCAACCAGTTCGCCGAAGCATTTAGTTTTGTTTTCAAATAATGGCATCTTCTCGTACCTTAACGAATGAAAGTTTCTCGCATTCGAGCTCAATAATGGTCGTATATCACCTCACGTATTGTTAGAAAGTATTTTAAGTAAAACTCGTAACTTCGCTTGCATTATTTATATGCTGCATAAATTTTAAGTTTATGACTTTCCAATATAATTGCACTATTATCAAAAACTGTGGTAATAAAATATTGCTTACAAGTTAAATTGTAGGCTTTCACTTTCTTAACAAAGTCTTAAGCTAGCTTTAGGTTTCTACTATGTAATAGAGGTATTGTTGCATCTGAAGTTTCTCAGAGATAAATTACATATTCTTATGTAACTCTTACACAGAGAATAGCCGTTGTCAGGTGTGTTCCGTCGTTTTCAACAACGGTCATTAGTTGATTCTTCCGCTAACTGCGATACTATGGTGCGAAACTCGTTCTGGTCATATGCGTAATGGCCGATCGGGCATATCGGGACCCCTGCACGCACATGCGTCGTAAATTACCTATTGAAGACTCGCATAGTGAAACACAGATACTATCGTTTCACGCCTGATAAAATCGTTTTGTGAATATCTCAATTATAAAATTGTTGCATTCTTTCGATAAAAAATACTTGAGAACCAAGAAACAGCACCTGTTGCCGGCGGTGCTACTGCTATTAAAATAATCTTGGGTTTCTTAAACTGCATAGCTCTAACATATTAAAGGCAATATATCTCTATGCAACCTTATATTCATGTATATCAAACATAATAACGTTATGATAATTTTAATGACTAATGTTTGCTTTAAATTAATGATTCGTTTTGTTTTCCACGATGTTATTTGTAGAAAGTTCAGTACTGTCAATATATTAAATTGGCGAAGCGTTCTGATCACGATTAGACCCGGCGCTCACAGGCCAATCCCTCGATGCAATAAGAAACCGACTTTAATTTCTATCGTGACAGGCCGCGCTATTCCCCTCTTATTAATTGATTAGATCGCTTACAACGTTGCTTAGTTTAAAACAATTGTTAATAACAATCGCCAATGTATCGTTGCCTTTATTATTTTGTATGATTCCTAGAAGCGATCACGTTTTATTATAATTCCCTACTACAGTTCAGTTTTCTGCGATGTTTCCTGGTAATGTATCTTATCTTGCCCCGGAGTCATTGAATGGAATATTAAAACCAGTAGCGGATTGGCTACGGCTGATTTTGTATTAGATTATGTTTCCCATAGAGTAAGCCGTCGTGTCGTGACTCCGTAGGTTGTATATAGTTTTTCCTTGTCGGCTGTATTAGGTGTGCTGTAACATGCCAGTAATGTATGCCAATAAAAAACTTAGAGCCTGTGACGGTTATTGATAGTGTTACAATAATGAAGTCTATGGTGTTCTTAGAACTAAGTGAAATATGGAGAGCATCAATTTATCGTTTACGTTTTTGTTGCAAATAGTTAATAATCTTGATATATTTGCGTAGAGATATGGTATGTTTGCTGTGTTATTTCTACTGTTTTATATTCAGAGCTAAAAAAAGGACATTCCTTTCCATCATCCCTTCTCGCTGCTGTCAGTACGAATGACGTTCGAGGACGATAAGCATTTATTTTTCCGATCAATCGCACAAATCTGATTTGATTCAAGAACTCGTACAGCCTGTTCTATATCCACGGTAATATTGCAAGTTTCTAGTTTGATTCAAAGGGCCTGCCGACCTTCACTACCCTCAGGGAATCCAGGTTCAGTTTATGTAATGTTATCAGTTCACAGATGGATGTTGCCACCCATCCACTTAAAATAATAACTAAGTCGATGTCCATGAAAATGTATGGGAAGGCGTGAATCCCTCGGCTTTGCTGAAGGTACAATATAAAGTGCAAATTCTTGTTCTTAATACCGTCATAACACTTCTACAATGGGGAGGAAACTATTGCTTGTATCCGCTATTTCAGTGTTGGATCATATTAAGCACAATAACGTAACAGTTTTATGTGTTCTAATCGCACTGTTAATAATAACTGATACATGTATTCGCAGATCGGTAAATATAGGCGCCATAAACCAAGAATGAGAGTATGTTTGCAGGCCTTACAAATTACTATCGCCTGCGGTGGTTCTAAGTGTTGGAGTATTTCAATGAGCAGTCTTTATACTGTATCATTATGTATTATAAAACTGTTCCTGATTTGCTTCCAACTGTCTGTACGTTCCGGCTATTATCGTAAACGGCTATAAGTAGTTGTTTTGTGGTTTTCGCACTTGAAGCTGTTTTGCTGTATTAGCTCAATTCGTTCAAAATGGGTAGCATTGGAAACCTTAGAGTTGTTAGAGTAGGTGAGTTACTTTGCGTCAGGAAACGTCTGTGGGTCATCAGTTCAGACTAGGTGACATCCTCTCTCTGTTGCTACTAATTGCCTCACGAAAAAGCTGACTCAAATTAATTGCTTCGTGTGCCCAGGTGTGAATGAACAACAGACAAGAGCTAGCGTTCATGTAGTCATTAAATAAAAGCTATTTATATTTGTAATGCTCCCTAGACTTCGTGAGATCAGCTCGAGAATAAGGATTCCGCCGTCTCCTTTTGAATTTAATGGCACCAATTTGATACATACCATTTTCCATCTGTTCACATACTTCACTTCCTTAAAATGTCATACATTTCTGATATTTATAGTTAACTCATCTAAGTATACCATGAACAAAATGCATTGTTACGTGCTAGGCATTTAATGCTCTCTTTGAATAACGACCTCATTAAATAAAGAGGTATCAACCAGAGGCCGCACAAAAAACAAATGAATACTGATACACTAAAGACATCCCGTTCCATTCATCAAACTTGACCTCGGTCGGCTTTTCAAAACGTGAGCTTGAAATATTTACACTTCATACTGATGAGATAATAGGAAAGCTGTGGCCAAAGAAGGTAATAGATCAGTCGGACGTTTTATTGTTCATGCTCTTGGATGTACAGCTTCATGTAAAACATGATCGGTCCTGAACGACGCACAATAAATCCTATCATATCGCCGTCATTATTGTGATTTATTATTTCATCGTTTCCGTAGACCACGACTATGGAGTTGCGCAGCTTTTCCTTACAATTTCTGGGCTCGTGCTTAGAGTTAACAGAGTCTAGAAAATTGCCCTTTCGCCGGCAATCATTGCGGCTGGCTAATGCGGCGCCGCCTGTTCAAATAACACAGCAGTGGCTTCCGCGTGGCTAAGAGAAATATTTATTTTGAGAAAATTGATAGCTGTGTGCAGTCACTGTAGTCATTAACGAGCCATGCGAACCGCGGCTTGTTTAATTCCTTTGCTGAATCTTTGCTGTTCCTAATCTTTTTCCTAACTAAGGTACTTGCATCATGTTGATTTAATGATGTAGCGCCTACATGTTTTTCGCCCTGTCTATTATTAGCAAACACCTGTATTAAATTATAGTCTACTGGAACAGAAGTTCTTATTACGTATTCTATTTCTCTGGGAACAGCATGTTGTCTAGATTGTTGTCATGTTTTTGTAAGTTGCGTGTCTGTGCGCGGCGAGCTGTTGATCGCAACGTGCGGAGAGCAGATAATGAATGTTCTACATTTTGTTCCACATTCGCGTCCACTAGTTTTATTTAGAACTACGATGTAACTCTTTCTCAAGTTTTTATTCCAATGTACCTTACCGCAGTTCATTCGCATGTATCAATTACAACTTAATTAAAGCGATTTGCATAGTTAAATAGAAAGTCGCAACAACTACGAACATTCCCTTAACGTTGCTTTCCATTTTGTCCCTTTTAAAGAAACTCTTGCTGCACGTAGTGGAACGCTGTTCTCCCACAAGTTTTACCTTTAAAAACTGTTTGGTGACTACGTTTAACCTACTTGGCTAGCGTTTTCATGACGCATCGGAATTTTGTACTACATTTGAATAATCGGCCTTCACTGTCTCCTTTGATAAGAAGTTCTGGAAAAACTGTTCATCTCTTCAAAGACGAGCGACGCGACGAGAAAAAAAGCAATCGTTTGTGACACGGTCGCAGTCGTGACTTCTTAATTTCGTAAACGTTACAAAGTAAATTAATTTCAAGTTTGTATCCATTCATATACTGTATTCAGTTTGTTATCATGTAATAAGACATTCTTAAAAATTCGAGTTGTATTGCATTATGAATTCTACGTACTGTTTTTAGGCATGTTTTTGTCAATTTCGGAAGATTCGTTTGAAGTTTTATTTTGACTGATATTTTTACGGATGTAGCGGTTTTTTTATAGAACTGGAATTTAATTAAGTTGTGCGTGTATGTAGCCTGCGTTTCATCTATACATAGGCCACACGAATGCGCTACTAACCGCGCACAAAACCTGCCATCGAAGGCGCCAAGTTTAATACGACACCAACCCCATCCGCAGATTGTGCACACAGATGCCAATGTATCGTGACTAGAAATCGTTCGATCACGATCGCTAATGTGTGAAACACTTCCACAACAAAAACGAGCCACTTAAAATAAATTATTGATCCAAAAAAATACACAATCTGCGTATCTAATTTAATAACTGAAATTCATTCAGCTTGTGATTTCTAAATTTCCTAGAAATATTAACAGCAACAATACATAAATTCTCCTGATAATAAGGAACAAAATAGATATAACGAAAGTCTATAGATACTTTATAGATAGTTAATTTCTCTTCAATTTTTCTCGTTTTTCTGTACAAATTGTTGGTCGTAGCGACTCTATTCAATTTTTGTTTGTAAATCGTCAGCTAAATGATTATGGTAGTTCCGTTTGCGTGTACAGTTTTGTTTGGTCGGCGGGTGTGACAACAAAGGCAGTGTTACAATAAGCGTTAGCGCCGAAATTGAAAGTGAGCCGGCAAGTGCGCGTGCGTGCGTCGTCCGAGCAACAATCATAAAAGAATAAATACTACAGAAGTGTAAGACCGTACAAAATTACACACGAATTGATTAGCTGTGCTATGTAATCGAGTTATGTATTCGAACGCAAAAGATTTTACTGAATGACCTCATAGAAAATGTGTGCACCTGGGCGTAAAAGCAGCAACAAACTAGAAACCGGTAACAAAGCACATTCAAGTTTATTATAAGAAAGAAAACACGCAAACGCAAGTTACAGCACTTGTTAAGAAGTTCTAACACAGCTTTCTTGTGATGAAGAAAGATAAGGCATTGTATGACAAGCCGCCTCTTTGAAAAGACGTTCATTCATTACAGGAGCTTACGTGAGTTCGCGATAATGACGCGTAACCACGCACAACCCTATATGTCTTTGACAACTAGTTTATTCCAAGAATACGTACATGAGGAACATCTGTCATAGACATAGATTAAAAGATTCGAAACGGAAATAAATGACTGTGATGTGCTTGATTTAGATCCGCCGGCTCTAAACATTTGTTACGCAAATGATGAATGTTCACGAATTAGTAATACCTGAACAAAAATAATGAAAAAATCCGATTCACATGTCGTTCACAGAGGAAATGCTAATTAGCACAAGACTAGATACAAATCTTACGTTAATAGCCTTGGATGAATAAAATCTGATATAGAAAAACAAGCTGCAGCCAACGAGCGCGTTAAGGAGAACTTCTTTGAATGCAAAAAACTTCTTAACGGTTAGGTTCAACAAAAATTTAACAAAAAATTTAAGCTGACTGATGCATTACTGTAAAGAGCTTATAAAATAGTGCGACAAAAAGTCTGACTATAAATTGCATCCGTTTAATAACCTTAGGAAATTCCTACCTCTAATTTACTATTCAATTTCGTAGGCCATATCAGAAAATAACGATAAGTTAGATTTAATTTAATAAATAAACAATATGAACGTGTAAGAAGCCGCAGAACATAAAAGTAGAAAGGCCACAGAGAAAGGGCCCAACAAAAAGGTTGAATACTTTTTTACATGACCACAATACGTTACAGATTGTCGATGGAATTTGATTATTCATACGATTTCACCTATAATTTCTTATCTAAATTATAGACTTGAATCCATTTTAGGCCTAACATTATATTCTTTCTTTTATATTGTTTTGTCGTAGAGAATTTATTTAGAAGAATTTGATTGTGGTAGTTATAATGCTTTTGAAGAATATAGCGATATATTTCGTCATCTTAACGAACTTCAATTGTTTCATGTTCAATGGTAACAAACATTTCTATAACAGTCCCATAACACACGCACTAAAGTAAGAAGTCGTTGAACAAATTTAATTTCACAAGTAGTGGTACGTTTGGGAAAATCATTAAGTACATAATAGGCTATTAATCTTTCAAATACATTTCCTACAACCATAATAAAACTCTAACAGCCATTATCTGCCCATTCATCGTCATTAAAACGTGAACTTCTATGTGTATACTCGAACGTTTATGATTAAGCTCTTATAAAACCAAGCGATTTCAATTTCACACACGATTCATTACTCAAAAGCGGCGATTGTCCAACATTGTGTTCGTTTTTGAGCAGAAGTGCGCACGCGACTGCAAATCGAACTTTCTTCCGCGCGTTCGGACAGCACCTGACAAATTGCTTTATAATGATAGCTAATTGATGATCGTTTTAGGATGATTTGTGCGGTTCCATGTTTCTATTTTTACAAAACGATGATTGAGGAATGATTCATCAGTTAGTGTAAGCTCACTAATTTACAACTTTTTTGGTGAGCATAGATCTAACATGCGATAAACGGATTATACAAATTGGAGATTAAAGATAAGTAGTGTTAATCAATGATAATTATGACACTTCTAATCATTTTGTTACGTCTCAGACTCGTCAAAATACACATTAACATTTAAACTCGGTACATCGATGTAGGTCTATTAAGACAAATGGTAATGGATTCCAATCGAAACTCTTTATTAGAAAGTTTATTTCGACGATAGCGTGTACATAAACACTTTAAAATAATAGTGATGCTTCCGGGTTTAAATTTAACATTCCTCATTCATTTTTATTGTCAAGACATCTGCTCACAATGTAGTCGACAATAATAACATTCATTATCATATATTGGATCGCTTCCATCAATTACTACTCGTTAACTGAACCTACGTAAGATACGTTTAAAACTAATTCTATTTGTCATTCAGTTTCGCCAATTATTGTGTGGACTGAGAATAGTATCGGTGAACTTTAGAAAGTTATGTGTAATTAACAAATAATGCCTCTAACAGAAACTATTGTTACTGTATGAGTCGTCAAATCTAAAATTTCAATTTGGTTAATATCAAAATCAAAAGCAGTGATATTTCTAATTTGATCTCCATTGACTCTCATCTAAGAATGCGTCTAATGCGTAATAGTCGCTATCCTTTATATAATACTGAGTGAAACTGATTGCTCATTGTGAGTGGAGTTATTACCATCACTGGAACTTGTGGGAACTCGTTAGGAGCTACCCCGAGCACTGAACCCTTGCACCCGTTTTTCTACGCAAGTCTTGTGTGACTGCTTTTTGTCTCTGTTAATTTTACTACAACACTCCATCTTTGTGAGTAGTCGCCGTATATTGTGTTTTATTAACAACTTCTGCGCTTGTTTTTGCGCTACTAGTTGACAGATTGGTAATAGAAAAATCTTGATGTCTATGAATAAGCATGTGGAATTCACGACCTCGAACTTGATTCATATTTACAAGATCTGTATCTGTGTTCAATTGAAGTTGATGATTGTTGACCTATCCTTTCAGTGTTCACCTCTGCTACCCTTCGGAAGCAATACATCTTAAATTGTAGATTACAATCTAAGTGAAAGGCTGTTATTTTGAATCTCAGATACATTTACTAGAAATGGCCGATTTCTGTCCAAGATACGCGTATGCAATTTATTAGCGGGAATATTTATCTTCAGATAAGTATCGTTTTCAATTGACCTCAAGTTTTGACAGATACTTGTCATACAATGATGTAGCAATGCTCGCCCCTAACCTTAACCGTACAATTTGGCACAACAATAAGACCACTGTTTCAAATTCATTATCGACAACCACGATCTAAAGAAATGAACTGAGTAGTTACGAATTTATATTTTCGGTACCTATCTATCTGATCTAAATTTTAAATTCACAGATCTTGAAAGCAATTTTCGCAGCAATTAAAGAATGCCACGGTACGTAATTTTGACTGTAGGAAATCAAAATTTCTTGCGTTACTGGTTCATTGGTTTCATCGATTAACAACACTTTTTAAAGAATTTGCCTAAGCCAAATTAGCAATTCTTGATTTAAAGAAAATTAATGGTAGTGTTGCGGCATCTACAACGCCACATGCAAGCTGCACGTCACACTGACGTCACGCAAAATCTAACCATCCTGAATGTAATTCTAATCGATGTAATCTAACCATCCTGTATTGTCCCACTGCAGGGCAAAGGCCTCGCTCTCCCTTTTCCATACAATTCTGTCTTTTGCTAGTGGCCAGTCAGCCAGCCAGCCTTTCGGTAGGAGTCAAGCTCGTCCCGCTATCTTTATGTAGGTGTGCCGCGAGTTAATGTAATTAGCAGGTGCATTTGATAGGATTTAATTAACGTTTTATTTTTAATCGATAATAGCTTCTCATTATAAGATTGCGTAACCAGGTTTTAAAAGCTGTTGACGTTATTCAATACAAACGTTTGTAATGAGAAATCCGATTCGTAGTCGGTGATAAGTAGATAGCTCAGGGGAGCCAACCAACCAATAAAATTAACTTCTGTTATGTATCGGATAAAAAAGGTGTTCATACAGAATCGGTACTCTTACCAATTTACCGGTACATTAGCTCCGGTTACTCGATCCGTAATTATCATTAGGTTACCGTTCGTTCACTCGGAATTCAATTGTTGATTGTGTCACTTTTACCTTTGGAGACCGGGCCCCGAACTATGGGTTTCTGCCCTGAAGCCCAATAGCCATAAGATATATACCATTATTAAGAGCTTTTCAAGTAGAACCTTTGCTACTTACACGACTTTTGCCAATTGTTAGACAGTTCAGAATTAATGACCTTGAAACTTGGGCACCGAAGTTTAGGAATTCTGATCACACAATAGCCATAAGATATACACCAACGGAAAGAGCTCTTCGAGAAGAATCTTTGTTACACACACGACTTTTGCCAATTGTTAACCAATTCCGAGTTCATGACCTAAATAAAACTGAATGACTACTTGGGCACCGAAATTTAGGAATGTTCTTAGCACTCAATAGGCATAAGTGATACATCAATGGATAGTGCATTTTAAGATAAATATTTATTACTAAAACGAATTTTGATGCCACGGCAATCCGACAAGTCTTGGGGATCAGGAAAAATTAAATATAATACAATTATGCATTGCGTTGCAAAAACATGCATTTGTGAAGTGGCTTTATCGATTAAAAGTTATGTTGCTCGCATCTAATGGGTTGGAGCTTATATATGTGGCCTAGGATGAAGGTAGACATTACAATTTTTTTTTTATTATTATGATGCGTGCTATACGACAAGAGGAGACTCTTACTCTTTGCAACGTAGTGTATGTAGTTTTGAAATAAATATACGATTTGAAATTCTTTTTAACCGACTTCAAAAAAAGGAGGAAGTTCTCAATTCCAATGGTTTATTTAAAAAAAAAATGATGTGTTACTTCTGAACTTTTTTCTAGGTTAACGGATTTTGATAATTCTTTTTGTATTTGAAGCTGGTGCTTCTCATATGGTCCCATATAAATTTGATCAAGATCTGACCAGTATTTTTTGAGTTATCCTTAATACTGCGTATTTTTTCCACTTAGTTTATATTGATCATGTTTTAATCATTTCCTGTAACTGTTTTTTACATATCGAATAGTGGTATACGAATTTGTGCGGAGTAGGTACCACAACTAAAAAGTGAAAAATAAAAACTTTTTTACTTAAAAAATGTGAAAAATAACTTTAATTTCGGAAGTCGGTGGCAAAAAACGAAAATACAAAAACCAAGGACACCGACTTCCGAAATTAAAGTAATTTTTCACATATTTTGTGTCTTTTTTGGAAGCCGGTTGCTTTTTTGTAAAAAAGTTTTTATGGCTTGACATTTGTAACTCATTTTACGTCATCGAAAAATTATAACAGTTGGTATCAGTTGCCTTCAAGTCTTCAAGTTGCCTCGCGCTTTTGATCCCACTTTTCCTTGGACACTCATTTTCTATCGTTGACTTGGCTTTCCTTTGGACTTTAGTGTTGTTTCTATCGTTATCAGAACATCGAGATTTTTGTGCTATATTGAAGTCAAATGTATGTATGTATTGTGTGTGTGTGTATGTGTTTATAACATATACATCTTCGAGAATAAGTTCTCTAAACGATGGTGAAGAATTAGAGCACACTAAGAGTAGTTTAGAAGAACTAAGCAAACACACAGCGAGACACGAAAACCAACTTTGTTTTATACTTGTAGATAGAAGAGAACATTTTGGCTAAAGAGGCATTTTTACCGCTGTAGCCGAGATGTAGTTGTACAAAACATGTCTGCCTATCCTTTACGGAATTCAGGCGTGATGTTTTTATGTTAATATAATAATTATCATGTTTACTAGTCACTTTTTAGTAATTAGTTCAAATGGGGTTTATTTATAAACGTTGCTTATAGTTAAGTAATGATTAGTGACTGTTTATCGATACATTTCTGACGTTTAAACGTATCTTAATTTTAAGCAAAGTTTATGAATAGAGGTGCTTATGTCGAGCATTAAGCGTTGATGTTAAAGTCACATTTAGGAAGATTTAACGCCGAACAAACTAATATTTCAGACCAGGCGTAGTAGTAACAAACGTTCTTCTAAACGAGATCTTTGCAATTAAATATATCTTAACGGTATTGGGAGTTTCGGCAAGTTTAACATTATGTCCGAGCGACTCTTAGAAACATTGTTCCTAAAACGGCATACGAATATCGGCGGCCATGTTTTAAAATGGACGGTGATAGGCTTAAAAGATGATGTTTACCAGAATTTCAATAATACTTAATTACTCACATTTAGAGCTCTGTAGCTTCTTACGTACTAACAATCAAGAGTAGTCGTTATAGTAAGAAATATTCTCCTTGATGAGATCTTTCCATTGGTATGTATCGTAACGCTATTGGGCTTCAGGCCAATCTCCTTTGGACGTGAATAATTAAGGAACTGTATAACCATATATTTTGGAAACAAAAACTTCAGAGAGATAATAAAGAAGAAAAATCATGATGATGATTTCATGTTTTTAAAATCAGCTAGCACCTGGGCTAAGAGGTGGTGTGATATGAAAGAAAAAAAAATATTGGTAAAATATTGTCATTTTTTTAAAATGTAGTCGGGAGAAATACTAATGACCTAGAAAATCATGTCCTACAAGACTAGGCAGCTAATCTGAGCATCATTTTATTTTTTGCCGCACAAAACTGTCTACTTTAAACAATGCGGCTTCATCGATACCGCAAACACCTTTTTGCGAACTTTCTTATTTTATTTAGAGTTATTGTCGCATCTAAAAATCTTAGTTTCTTTTTAATGATTATATTGTACGCAAGCACGTAAAAGAAAAGTACAAGGAAAGTGAGCTGAAGCTGTGCTATCAATATAAAAATCTCGACAACGACCGCGCGTTGGAACCTCTAAACAATGTGCTTAATGAACTGTCACTTCAAGATAAATGTTTGTCTACAAAAGATTACTTACAATGTTCGTGAAAATCAAGCAAATAGAACTTTAAAAGTCGCGCAAGCTATGAAAGTAATAAACTTATCAAGAATCAAATTAGTTTCATCCCAAGTCAAATTGTTAGAAGAGTTCACAATAAATTCTGCGTAATTGGCAATGTAGACGTAGAAATCGTACGTCAGAGAGGAAAGTCCCTCATTCGCAATTCAATCTAGCTCAATCTTTATTCGATCATATGTCAGTAGGCTTAGGTTCTCATATACATATTTATGGCTATTATCTACAGATGTAAGTTGCAAGTAAGGTACGAAAACTATCCTGTCATCAAATCAGCATTGGCTCTCTGCCAATGGTCGTTACCCGGCAATTTTCTACGTGCAATGCATCATATTCGCAGGTTAATCGTAGGTTGCTTGTTTCCAGCATAGTATGTAGGTTGCAGCACATTGTAGGTCAATGGAACGCGGCACGCGCTGCGCTTTCCTGCAGTTGTCTTATGCAGATGAGAATTATTTATTAACCCCGCGAGTTTAAGTTACCATATTATTTGCTGCTTCAAGATGTTTACGATTCGTTACTAAGGATTTTGTTTCAGACTTCTGTGTAACGAAATTAATAGTTTTTCACCTACGAAATCTGGCGTCTTGGTTTGTGGATATTTATAACTTTTCAAATGTATATAGTTACTCATTTAACAGCCTGTATCCTAATGCAATCAAAGAAGGCTATAAGTTTTTATGGCAAAGAAAATGAGTTTCTTAATTAAACATGTCGTAAAATCCCACTTAAGTCTACTCTCGACAAGAATTTTCCAATATTCATTACTACAAGTTTACTGTTGCTGCAATAAGATAATTTACACAATTGAATCTAGATTAAACATAAAGATATTTTGCAAAAACTTACAAACAGATTAACAACTAACCAACTTAAAGTTTTACCTAAAAAAGGCTGCAGTCTCCCAGGTGATATAAACTTTGAACAATCGTAGAAAAATCTGAACCGAATCCGATTGTACACTTCCGTTCCCAGACATTTCTAGACCAATCGAAGAAACAATAAAAGGAAAGCTTGTAATTATCGGCTCTGTTGCCCATTACACGTGGCTGCAATTTCTTCCGAAAACAAGGGGCGTTATCCAACCAAATCGTGCCTGTATCAAAAGATGATTTGGTCAATAGCCTACTTGCATTCAATTGCGAATGCCTTTGCAATTCATTGAAGCGATTCAGCTACGTTTACACGTCCCCGATAAATATCTACGAGTATTGTTTCCTCATTTAGTAACTTTGAATCATTACGTCCAATTTGCTATCGAATGATCGCTTGAACGATTTACTTTCTTCTTGTTCAGCTTTAATCTGATCTCCGAGATACTTATCGCCGGTAATCACTTCAAAAATGTTGGCTTGTTGACCCTTACGGTGTTATAGCGGTAATGTTATTGTTTACCACGATGTAGGTAAAGCTTGGGTATTACGAGTGCCTCAGTAATTTTATCTTTTTTTTGTAGCACCAAAAATGTTTCCTCTCCTGAATATTTTCCGGAATATTGTACAAATCAACAAATACTATTGGTAAAAACTTTTACGGTTCAGTTGACATGAGCTGCACATCGGAGGCAGTTAGCACATCTGGGTCAGTTTTTGTTCCTCGTTTTCACTATTCAAACAAACGCTGATCTACGTCACTTTAGTTCGTGAGCACAAACGTCTTCATGTTTAATTATATGAGAAGCGAAAATGTCATTCCGGTCATATAATTTTTGGAACAATTGTGCATTTCTCATGAGTTAATTTCGCTTTTAAGTGTTGTAATGTTTAATTTGATCGCTGTTGTTTGTTAATTTATTTAATGGTAGTGAATGAAAGTGTTTCTATTACGTTTTTCTTTATTCATGAACACATTATGTTTTTGTTTCTCTTTGTTACCGCGCAAAATATGGATCAGAGTAGTAGTTACAAATTTCGCACATCATTTTGCCGTTTCTTCTTATGTTTGAAGCGTTGCGTGGCTTAGTTGGGCGTGACGCACCGTTTTGTCCGCTGCTCTTGCCGATACGGTCTACATGCGCTTGAGCATCCGTCGACTAACCCCTGGTTTCGGCTTCAAGTTTTCTTCTTCCATGGGGAAAGCTATCGATTTCTTGTTTGTTATACATATATCAAAGCATCGCACTTTCTTTAACTTGCTTTAACTCTGTGTTAAACTTTGTAGATAATTCATCACCTACAAAGCATATAACCACACATGTGTGAAAGCGTTGATTTACAACAATTATAAAAGCTAATTAGGTATTACATCCCAGTTGTTTTTGTTCGTATATATTCTTTTATATTTGATGTATAAATTCAGTTATGTTTTTCAGTTGTGTTCCCACAAGCTATTGACTATTCAATTGTGAATGGATATCGTGGAATGCTCTTACATCAATAATAATTATTTAAATTGTCTACAGTAATAATGTCGGCAACCTTTCTTTTTTTTTTCCACGAATAACATTACAAATTACTATGATATCAAGATCGTATTCTTAAATAACTTGTATGATGTGTTGTTTAGGCAATTATTGTAAGCGCATCCGGATAATTCGCCCAGTATAATACGAAAAGACGTAACACAATTAGATTTTATAATCCAAAGATGATTCTCTCGTTCCTTGGCATTTCAAAGATTTTCTCAGCGAACAATAGTTTGATGGAGTTCAGCAAACAGAGAACGAAGAAGCAGTAGAGACACTATCCGGTTGTCTAAACTTAATAATATAATAAAAGAAAATATTATATTTTTTGCAAGTTTGTTTGTTACGCTAAAACGGCTGAACGGATTTGTTTCAAATTTGGCGGAAATTTGGAATGTCAGGATAAAAAGTCATGGTCTACCACCATGACTTTTTGTCCTGATATTCCCACAGCATCGACATTTATGCGGGTAAAACCGCGGGGTCCAGCTAGTCGTTAATATTACACAAGATAATGGTGATATTGAGGCAGAGCAGTGTGTAATGCAGAGCACGATGCAGGTCTTGTAGCTAGAAAATCTTAAAACTTAAATCACAAAATTGAATTGTATGACAATAGTCTAATCTAACTACTTCATCTGATTTTATTTCAGTAACTGTAAACTCAGTCTACGCGTCGTAGTTAATGTCATCTCGAGTCCACGTTCCAATATTAATAAATTCAACTTTATCGAGTTCATTTTCTTTCGTAACAATAGTTACGTCTTTGGATTAAGCGGTACTCAAAACGGTATTACAGTTAGCGATGCAATTGAATCGTTCACCGAAGTGGGATCTACAGGCACGACCACAGCCCAGTTCCGAGTGAAATGCAAGGTCGGGAACCGCTCAGTTATTGTGTTTATAAACTTTTTGTCATGCATCTCACCGAGTTGTATTGTTACAAACAACTGAACTGCTCCATTGAGACAGATATACCGTGCGATACTCGACTCGGAAACGCTCCTTTTTTCATCATCTTCCGTGATGGTTGACGTCGAAAGCCCCACTTATTCTGACGCAAATATGTGTTGCAGCAGCGATTAACCACGATATGCATCAGTATGTAACGCTAATTAGATTCTTGTTAATATTCATCTTTCATTGCAGACAATAATAAATTCTAATTACAACACTGAATATTTGCTCTTGGGAAATCATTAACCTGTCGCTAGTGAATTGTTACGTGAATTCCTTGATTCAGTAAGTTTCCCTAGGGTTTTAAGTGTAGTTTAAGTTCGAATGTCCGTCAATAGCTTGGCACCGCTGCTGGGTTCATGACGGCGACTTTGAGAAGTGGCTGTGGTTTGCTTTAAATCCGAAGTGGAAATGAGCTAGCAGTTAGTGTCCGTATTCCTGGCCGAAACCGCAAACCGTCGAGGGGAGACGGGCCTTTATAGTCGCATGTTGTAATAGCTCTGAGTTTCCGCCGCGGATGGTTGATGTCCTCACCTGTCGCATGCCGTTACAACTTCACGAAGAAGTTTATCGTGCGATATTACGGTCGGTAAACTTATTTGAGTAATATCTACATAAGCATAGACACTTGCATGCTCGTTTTGCGAAGGGCCTTGTTCATGCTAAGCATTTTACGCGCGAATATCTCTTGGTGTCGTAAAGCACATCTTCCGTAGCTTGGTGTTTGCATTCCGTATTAGGACAGTTAGCAGACTTTAAATACCCATTGTATGTAAATTCTAAGTAAATATCGCTGTTAAGCCACTATATTTTCACATCAAACTGTTTACTTTAAATGATAGTTATTGATGATATCCAACATGTTTATCTATCCTTTACTTTCTTTGCAATAATAGGTGCATTGCTTCTATCGTCTTTAAGGAATAAACTTGGGTCATAATGTCTCAATTACTGAGTTCCTTGGGTCTATAAACGCATTATCAATTTAATTTATTGTTATAATATAACTGTTTTGTTATTATGTAATATGACTTCAGCACAGTTACGTTCACATAAACTTCAAAGTTTTACATTCGTTTAATTCATTTTGATATCAAGGCAAATGAGATTATTATTTAAACAGGAAGCGTTTATGACGGATATTAATAAAATTTATACCGCAGATTAAGTTCTAATTCAGAACTTGATTGCGTCAATTCTTCATGTTACAGTTAGTTTACTTTATTATGCGAAAATACTGCAATATGCCTTAAATTAATTATTTTAAGTATGATTGAACATCGTCACGTAGTTTCTTTTGTTTCTATGGTAGAATAGCCCGTATTTAATTTTCATGAATTTTTTATGATATTGATATTTGTAATTATGCCAAAAACCGCTTAGGTATATAGGATATAACACCGTACGCCAAATACGCGCTTTAACGTGGAGTCGCGGACACCAGCCCGTCTTATCAAAAGGATATAACAAAAAAAATTAAGAAACAAAGGGGCCGCAGGTACTTATGGTGCTATTTAAAGAAGAAATACTGCCAGATGAACTGTCGTTTAATGCCATCTAAAAAGTACCTTCGAGTAAAACAAATACCATAGATCTTACCTTTACGCAACCAGTTCCTTCTAGTTGCTAACATATTACCCATACCGCCTGTTAGTATAACGACCGGATTTATATGGAGTTAAATTAACCGCCCATGTCGTTCTCAAGTCTTCACTATTGACGTAGATTTATGATGCAACTGATTGGAAATTCGCCACAACACATTGTAAATGTTGTACATTGAAGAATATGTTAAAAGCTTTGCGAATTGAGTGGTGAATGGGTTGTTATGTCCTGTTAAAACGATGTTAGAAATCTTGCTTTTTCCCATTTTCTATCGAACGAGCTTTGATAAAGAAAAGGTTATAGAAGGAAATATATTATTAACACGTGTATAGATGTGAACGCTTTTGTGGATGGTGCTAGCTTACGAAGGGAAGCTATCGTAATAATGAAATCAATCAATGACCACGTTGCTGGTCTTTAAGAATTAATAGAAATCTTGACAATAGGGCTCAAAATGATTTTATTTTACAATGTTGTTACTAAAGGCTCCCACAGACAGGCGCGACGCGACGGTGCGACGCGACTCTAGTAGAACAATTTCAATGAAAACTTGAAGGAAATTGTTCTACCAAAATCGCGTCTGGAGCCTTAACGCAGCAGTGCCGAGCAGCGAAGTCGATGTTTAGTTTATCTAAGAGGCGATATTAAGAGATCGGATAGATCTGTTTCAACTAAATACAATGTAATGTCGACGTACTTCAATCTACCAAAGCTATGTAAGCAATGATCATTACATATTTGCTGTTTGGATAAAAATGTATACGTCACATTTTCTCCCAAAGTTTTATATCATCAGATCTCCAAAGTTAATATCAAGCATTTCTGCATAATATATTTAAGTATCTACTTAACAATCTTATACGAAATCTGAATGCAACAGTAATTCACTGCTACGTTTTATTGGCAGTAAATACATAATTCACCCAGCAATTGAATATATAGTTCCTATCATTTTCCTATCCATCTGAGGTCACTATGAAAAGTCACCAGCTCAATGATTGGTTTGTATAATTTCACGGTGCCGCGTGAACTTCGCCTAACGGACTCTTCTCTCGGATTCCTATAACCCCATGACATAGTTACATTGGATACTTCGTCAAATTGATTCTAGACTGGCTCATCTAGCGTGCCCTAAGGTCTGACTTTGACCTGGATGACTGGAAAATGATTGCTGAACTTTATTTTGCAGTCACGTTCACATAACAATATTAACCTTATCTGACTTTTCATCACGAAAACTTTCGCTGTGAACTAGATGTGATAGAAATAAGAACATTTAATTTATCTGTACCGTAAGCAAGTGCATGAAATGGAGGGTCCGTTGAAAACTAAAGACCACTACAATTTGCTTTTATAGTCAGTTTTTATTAATTATCGTCTTCATTTTTTTAAAGAATTCCTTTTCCTCCCAGAATTGCGGTACCTATTTAACCTCCTTCTTTATCTTAGCTTTTCACAAGCTCCGGTTCTTTGGGTCGCGTTCTCATTAGCGAACTAAATACCAGTTTCTTAATCCCTGACACGCGAGTCTCGTGTTCTACGAGAACCAACTACCGTGTGACCTTCGCAACCTTCGGAAACTGGGTATTCGCATTATGATGTTATCAGTATACCAATGGATGTTGCTACTTACTCGCGAGATATTATCGTCTGACGCCTATAACATATAGGGTGGTCTATCCGAGGTTAATGGCTCGAGAGCTAGGAATAGTAGAGCCTATAATACATAAAATAAAATGTAATAAACTTAAATGTTTCTTCGTGTTTGCAGAGAGGCTTTCTTGGAATATTTCTCCGGTTTCGTGATCATGTCTAAGTTCTCGTGACTATAAAAGCTTGTAACGTCTAGATTAAAATGTTTCTGCGGAGATAAACATTGTTACGGCGACATTGTCCTACTTTTTGTATAAGGCTGTAAATGCACTAGGCTGTTAATTTAAGGCAGTCAATCCTACTTTATAAAGTGTACGTGAAGCGTATCAGCGCCTGACACGGATGAGATATCAGCAACACACGTAGCTTGGCAGTAAGAACGTATGGTGTGGCGTCTGCCTAAGCCTTTTCAATAAAGTAATTTTCTCAAAGCTTCCTAAGTATATAATGAAGTCGTTATAATATTACCGTAGCGTGTTTGCTGACATAAAATTCTCTTGTCGATGCAATTTTAACTTATTGTATTTAGAACTTATAATAGCAGGTAAGGAGCTTAGGTCTAGGTCTCTAAGGTTAGATACATTGAGTCATTAATAAAACCCCGGTCATTATTATGCTCTAAATTAACCGTTACAGTAAAGCTTACGGTTTTTCGTCATATCTCATGCAGTTAACCGACAAACATACATGTCGTTGAATGTTTCATTAACGTTTAATTTCACTACATATGTCAGCATTTATAATTGGTCACACCGTCTTTATTATGCGTTAATTTGAAATTACGAGGTATCTTGTGGTGACACCGATTTTCCATTATTTTTTATTCTATGAACCAGCTCTAAAAGCATTCATATTCTTTATTATTTCACTGGTCTCATTTATTCATGAAGTTGAACTAAGTATTGAATTTGTCTTTATTGGCAATAAGCTTAGAATTATCTATATTGATCAACCGAAAAAAAAAAAGAACCGAAGCGATAAGACCGCCCATTGTGTCACCCTGTGTATAATATCTACATTTATATCTGTAATTTTTATGATGTACATAATAAAGAGCATTCTATTCTATTCTATGAAAATACATAAATTAACCGTTTGCAAATGGCAGTCTCGGCAGATAGAACTTATGTTACAGTATACTCCTTTACCTATAAATGGTATATCATTGGAAATAGAAGGAATACTATTACCATTTATAGCGCAAAGCAAATAGATTCTATTTGCAAATTGTGCATTTTTCTATGCACTATCTACGAGAGCTGTGGTGGCTCAGTGGTAACGACCTTGACTTACGAGTTGTAGGTCGTGGATTCGAACCCACGTAGGCACTTTACTTTTTATAAATTATTTCATCACCTCTGCTCTTAAAACGGTGAAGGAAAACATCGTGAGGAAACCGACATGTCCTAGAAACAAAAAAATCAAAGACGTGACATCCGCGAACCCGCACTGGGCCCGCGTGGTGGATTACAGCCCACTCCCTCTCACAGAGAGGAGGTCTGTGTTCCAGCAGTGGGAATATTATAGGCTGATTATGATGTTAAGCTACTACTATTTGCTCGGTACTCCTCAATATTTTCTCGGCTAATTGCGAAGCATTGGTGCAGTCGTCAAGTAAGACTCATACGCTCACGGTTCGTGACTAGCGCATTAACATAGTGCTGACCCGCGGCGCTTCTCACGCCATTGACTCCTTTCTGGGTTGAAAACTTACTGTCTACTATCGGTAACTGTGCTTGCGATGCATTTCCTTTAAACTCAAATGACCTGTCAAATGCCCATCGTTTATAACGCAAGTGTTCGCTCGCTGTGGGCGATAACGGAGTAATGAACTGCAAATAATTTGCTTACCTTTTATGCCTTTAATCTTCGAGATTTATTACCCCCCTGCCCATTAGTCGTTTACCGTTCCTGCATAGTCGAGAATTGACTGTACCTTAAGACGAAATTTCAGAACTGTATAAGCCTTGTTTACTGCCGCTAGAAAACTGGTTGTTAATAAATTGAAGACTGATTAACACTTTAATAGCTTAAGACTTGGCAAACAAGACGATTATGTGAAGTTATTTACGACGCTATGAAATTCCATGGTTAGCGTCCCAGGCTTGCTTCCGTCATAATATTTGAAGTACAACCCTGACCGTTGGACATTATCACCCATTTTCCACGAATCATTGAGGTTTGAATTCGCTTGCGGTGAGACGGACAAAGCCGATCAATCTCTATAGAAAGCTGTATTGTACGAAGGTTGTAACGCGCCGTGAAGTTTCCGTGAAAGAACCACAATAGATAGATTCTTTAGGGCACAGCCACACGATCGAGTTTGGTCGAATAACCGTTGGTTCGATGTTAAAAATGGGTTGGCTCTAATACCAAGTGATACCTAATTTAAAGCAAATGGGACTGAAGGTCGTTTTTTCCTAAAAATCGTGATGTCATTGATAACAAAACAGGGTAACTACACGTCTACGTTGGCTTGGAATGTAAGTGATTTTCAATTATTTTGTCATGCTGGCATGAGTTGAACTTTCGTTCTCTCTTTCGTTCAATGTGTGGAATTTGGAAGGTCATCTTCTAAAGCTCACTTTTTACAATGACGTCAGCAATTTGTAACTGGCTACCGTGCACGAGCAACAAAATTTGACAGCATCATAACATAGAGACAAAATGAATAATGACAGACATAATGAATAGAAACAAAGGCGTAAATCTGGAATGAACGGTACTTTCGATATTGAATTAGAACAAGTTCTTCCTTTTTTAGACGTGTCGCGTAACTTATTTCACCGTATCGGAGGGGACACGGCTAATTCCATCTGTCTTATGTTTTTTTTTTTTTTACTAAAGTTTCAATTAAATCGACGTGTTTCCGGTTCGTCGGTCATTCGTGTTGCAGCGCCTTTTCATGCCCGGGGCCCTTCGCCTATACAATATGGACCCAAATTGCCCATCGATGATCTCTCAACGGCTATTGTGCCGCCTCCGTGGAATTTATATCTAACGGGAGATATCTTGCACTCGACTGTGGCATAAATGTGCGTGAGGTGCATTTCGCTATGCCGTCAACTTATGGTTCGAGTACCGATACTCTTAGACCTTAAAATAGTCACCCAATCGAATGTCTTCAAATCGACACAAAAGGTTATGTCAGATATCTAGGAAGCGAGGATGTTACCGCTTTCCAGCCTTGCCTTAGATGGTTCAGATAAAACAGTCGTAAAGGAACATTAGTAACTGTTCTCCGGTAAGCATAAAACATGTTACTGTGACGGTTTGTGTACGTGATTGACATAAATTGCGAATAGTTTCTCATGTGGATGTCGCTACGAAGATACTAATGCTCACGACCTGAAATATGTCGAACGGTAACTAATTTAATCATGGTGTCGGACTTTGAAATCCTAGATTTCATTCCCAGATCGGAAAATTGTAATTTAATCATTATGGTTAAAAAAGTGAGGTAGAAAATACATAAAACGATGTATTCATTTTATGTTATCATAAAAAATTTATTTATAAGAGTACATCTCTATAAGAGTACAACTAATACAGTATAGTTATGTTGAATCCCCACTCACCTAGTAACACCAAATGGTAAGTGCAATAAACATATTCTACACGCTGAGAATCAGACAGACAGATTGCACTCTCGAATTCATAATTACTTGAATCGTCAACGATAATTAACGTCTCGCCAGAACAGTCATTACTACGTTAGGAGAATATCTTTATTGACAGCTCAAAAGCGAGCACAAAGGCCACGAGAAAGCCACCATTGTGGCAAACCACATCGATGGCTTACACAATGCTACCGACGACGCCTAATAACCCATCTGTGTCTTCACAACCAGCAACTCATTTAGGAAAATGAAAAGTCCGTTTCAATGAGCTCAACTCTCCCTTATTGTTGTTCGGTTAGAGGTTGCTCGTGTACAATAGCTGCTCAGGTTATCAGACCGGATGATGAGGCCTTCAGATTATATTGCTTTCACCTATTACATAGCCTTTTGTGTCTGCCTTTATGTCTTCGAGCTGTCGATAAGTTGTTACGTAATCGTGTACTAATTGGTTTCAAACTCATCTTTCATCCGTAATAAGGGAGTTGAATGGTCGCCTGTTGAACTTTCTCCCCCTTGTAAGGCTTTAATAACGCTCAGGTTCCCGCTAGGATAGTTTGAACCCAAGGTTAATTACGATTGGTCGTGGCTATTGCTGACGCTTTTTTGCCGACTACGGTCAGAGAATTTAAACGAAAGGGTAGAGCGTCTATTTACATAACTATGCGTATAGCGCCTTGTATTGAGTTTAAAACATAAAAAAAAATAGAAAATACGAAAACATGCATCGCATGATAACTATTGCCTCGTAAATCTTACTACTTCTTCTTTTTTCAACACGAAACTGTTAGCTGTTTAAAAATTCAACAACTTCCGCACACGGTTTAGTTTGTTAACAAAATTAACCGTTGTTTCACTGTGTCAAATACTCTAAAATTGGAACATAATCAGGGAAATTAATAACTTTTAAATTGCTCGTTGCGAATGGTGTCATTTTGTACAATTTGCAACGGCCGATAAATACCCGCGGGATCTCGTCCGTCAACTGACATCAGCATTTAGCATTGGTAGCGGCTTACTTGAAGTGATGGTTCAGATAAATTGACTCGCTGCAATTTTCTTTATGATGTTTATTTTGAACATGCTTTTGATATATCATGCTCGATGACGGACACTTATCATCAGTTCACCCAGGCTCCATAAAAGTAATGCCAACACAATTAACCGAATATTTTTATTCAAAGTCATATTCTTGATTTATTATATTTGTTTTATATCAAGCATTGTAGTTACATTAGTATCTCGCGATCGCTACCGTTGCCCGGTGGGCGTTTGACCTCATTTCAAATGAATAGTACCTTAAAAGGCACCCATTAGTTCGGAGACATGGGAGTAGCCACAATTGTCCATTTAAGATCGTTGCTATCGAATTTGGATTACGAAAAAACCTCTGTCTTTGCTGAAACATCTTACATCGCAGGTCATTAAACTGATGGAAATTCTAAAGAATAGAATAGAATACTCTTTATTATGTACACCATAAAAATAAAAGACGAAAACAGGAAAGAAAAGAGAGAGAGAGAGAGAAAGAGTAAAAAGAGATAGAAAAAAGAAAGAAAGAAGAAGAGTAATTATTAGTATTATCCTGCTTTATAGAGCGCCGTGCCTTGACGTATTCGTTATGCGGACGTTGCATTACATGTTACATAAACGTTTGAGACAGGAAGCAATTGAACGCATCCTATCGGCCGGTCAAATGCAAAACGCTACAAATTATTCCGCTACAACAATTTTCTACACGCATCTCTATATCACGAAACGTTGACTGCCGACTGTTTGCAAGGAAACTTATACTAGACCCACGTCGTATTGATCAGATAAGAAATCACATTGGATTAGATTAATCGAAGGGGCGTAGATTCCTCGCTACGTGCGCGGCGAACGGAGAAAGGCTTCCCATAGTCTCCCCGATTTGTCTATCCCAGCTGTTCAAGATAGCAGCGTGCTGATATAACTGTTCTATCTTGTCTGCAATAAGTAACAAAAGTCCTTTAAAGGCTTTGTCGGTGAAATGCTCAAAGAAAGCGAAGATACCTAACATATTACTATTCTGCAGACAGAATTAAAGTAGGATGTCCGAAATGCTTAATTCAAGAAGCTTACGAGTGCAAGTGAATCTCCTGAATGATCGTGAACTTGACTGAGTTTTAAGTAAACAAACGCATTAGTAGTCCGAGTCACTTGGCGGCACGAGCCGATGGCACGAGGATTTCGCTTGTCAACGTGAACTGCATACTCAATCGCCGAGTTAAAGTGATTCGCGAACAACCTTTGCATTCGTTCCGCAATGCAACACACTGGCATGATTAAAGTTTGACCCGCGTCGAAGCAGGGAAATTCTGTCCACTGATACATACGTGCCTGACCAAATGTAGGTTGAAACTTTCGTCCGCTTACAGTCATTCCAACCGCAATTCAAACAAGAGCAGCGGTCACGTTTCCGAGATCGCCACCAATGTCTACCTCCGCCGGATCATTTATACCGATCCGTATTAACAATGTGCGGCGCAAGAAACCCGACTCATTTTATAATTGTTAATCTATTCTGATTTCGCACTCGGCTCGGTTATTATAACTATTCGAATGACAGCTTCCCACGTCCGTATGCTCCAAATATTGCTAATGACGTTTTCTCCTGCATTGGCTATCACTCATACTGCGTTCATTAATTCTTTAGCTTTGATAAATAACCGTAGGTCGAATCAAAATGCATGCTTGCCACCGGAATGTATAGTGCGAATGATAATACAGCCAGTTCGTATAACAGATCCGAGTTCCGTCAGAAGTGATATCGCCATACTGGATTACAGGTTACAGTTACAGATGTTAGTGAGAGGTTTCCATTTAAGTACATTGTATCTACTATCCGCTTTTTACTACTGGTAGATCTCGCCATTTATCGCCGATGCTATCATTAAACACTCGAAACGAAAAGTGAACTTGTTATTTAACACCTTTGTGTTTGATTTTGAGGTGTTTTACTTTCTAAATTTACGTGTAGGTTAATTAATGACGCGTTCATGCTTTTTTGTGTTAACGGAGGACCGATACAGTTCGGTGTTTTGTGTCATCGAGCCTGAAGAAATTCTAATAAGAAATTCTTATTTCTTACATTTCTTTTATTTTTCTTTTTTTGTCTCGATTAGATGAGATTAAGTCCAGTTCGTCATTGTTGTTCGACCAACCAAGGTGGAATGGATAGTGAAAAAAAAGTGCATACCGCTAGCTGACACAGTGATTTATTGAATACAATTCCGTTGACTGGTACGCAACGGTAGGCCTTACCGAGATGTAGATGGCGACGAGTGAACGGGATAGATTAATGCTAATAGTTGACATAATCTTACCGCTTCACATCCAGTGCTGAAGGTATGGATGCGTTTACAGCTTTGCAATAAATTATAGCGAATAAATGGAAGTGGACATACGACTTTGTTTTTGCTTGGATATTTTTCATTTGCAAATGATATCATGATTTGTAAGCGGTAAATGAAGACCATAAATTAATACTTGAGGTTAAGACATCAAACATGTTATGTTTTTTTTTTATCTAATTGGTCCTTTGAGACGGACATAAACCAGAAGGAAACAAAAGTTAAAAATACTTTATCGATAAAAAAATTGTATTTTTTATCTAAATAATTAGCATTGGTTTGCAAATCTTCATGTCGGCTGTCAAGTTAACTCCGATAAGACCAGTAGCTGAACATTCTTTCCTAATTAAAATCAATCTGACATCAAACCTTTGGGTTACATTTATAGTTTTATCAATTAATTGAATCATTTAGACGGTAAAAGTGGTGTTTTCCTGGCGTATTTCCTTTTGGTTTCGTACTTACTTACACCGGACGACGCATATAATCCCTAATGAGTTCTAGAAGTACCTACGTAATGCAATAGGTATCATTAATTCAAAACAAGTAGATATAATATTATGTATAATCTAAACTAATATTATTACTTTAGTTAAGGGTTTTTCTTCTCAGCTCTTTAGCTGGTTTTTGCAACATTTACGGACCGAAGCCAAGTAAATACAGCGTGTGGTGTTTTATTTCGTTTTCATCTATTTGCATGAACTTTCTGACAATTATTATTATTTATTATTATCTAAACTAATATTATAAAGAGAAAATATTTGTTTTTTTGTATTTTTGCTTGTTACGCTTACACGCTAGAATGGCTGAACGGGGCTGAACGGATTTGGATGAAATTTGGCACATGGGTAGACCATGCACTGAATTAGGATATAGGATATTTTATTCCGATATTCCCACGGGATCGTGACTTATACGGGTGAAACAGCGGGGCGCAGCTTGTATAAACTAAATAAAAAAACTCGGAAACAATTTCAAAAAGAAAGTTGTTAAAATAAAATTTAAAAAAATAAATTAGTATATTTTAATTCAGATATGATCCATAGGTAAAACAACATTGTACATAGAAGATTGAACAATTACAAAAATGGAAATCCAAACAGTTATTAGAATTAAAATGGAAATTAAAATTAAAATTATGATTTGATGACTGATTTCTCAAAAGACCTCCAAAGCGGGGATAAGATCCTTGAGACTTAATGCATCTTTATAACAGAACACCAACGGTATTTTTGCATTACGCGTCTAAAATCATTTGTTATTGCAACTGTAACGTACCTCTGGATTACTATTACGGGCTTGCTCGATTTCTGAGTAGCAGATACATTCTGTTTTTACATCACACTTAGATAAATCTTGCTATTTACTACTAGAGTAATTAATCTTCACTGAACCATTGCCTTCACTTTTTCCTATTTATGTGTGAATCAAACCGTTTCTTGCGTCAGAGAAGAGGAATGTATGGACATTGGACATCAGACATTCATCAATCGCTTTCCGTTAATCGGTTACCTTTAAACAAGTTCAGTTAGGTATTTCTAATCACCTGTGATAGTTGTTGTTAAATATAAACTTAATTGAATCGCGGCACTTTGAATTGCAATTTGTTCTTCTAAATGTTTGATCAGTTCACATTCAATTTGTTGTTGTTGATTTATTGTCTTGACAGCGAACATAGAGGAATTGTATACAGTTTCAGTGTTGAGGGCTCTGTTTGTAAATATATATGTCAACTAGCTTTTGCCCGCGGCTTCGTCCGCGTGACTGTCGGAAATTATCCCACGGGAATTTACAACCGGGATAAAAAGTGTCCTATGTCCTAATCCAGGTCATGGCCTATCCGTATGCCTTTTATCCAATTCTGTTCAGCCGTTATAGCATGAAAGGTAACATACAGACTATATTTCCAGTTCCTTAAATCGCTTTAAAAGAGTTTCACAACATTTTCAATATCACATGTGAATTTTAAAATCAACGCCTATTTTATCCCCTTGGGGGACGATTTTATAAAAACGCTAAGACACGTAATTCTTTGTTTCTTACCAAAAGCATAAAATTGAATTTTCATATCCCTCTGGGTTTCCCTTAAAAATTTTCATCCCCTATATTACCCCTTTAGGATTATGTTTGAGACATAAACTAGCCTATATCCTTCCTCAGAATGCCGTCTGTCTCTTTGCCAAATTTTATCGAAATCTGTTCAGTGGTTTAAGGCTCCCGCAGACAGGCGCGACGCGACAGCGTGACACAAAGGTGCCGCTCGTCGTGTGACGAGCGGTGCCTTTGCGTCGCGCGCGATTCGCGTCGCGTGTCGCACCTATTTGTAGGAGCGTTTAGGCGTGAAAAGGTAGGTAACATACAGACAGGTTACTTTCGAATTTATAATATTATTACAGTATGGATTTTGGCACAGCCGTGAGGCACACTTCCCTGATCATTTCTTACATAGCAGTTTACACTTTTTATTTGATTTTTATTATGTTTTTATCTGTTTTATATTATATTGTATGCTTTTTAGTCTGTGCTAAATAAATGTATTTTCTTTCTTTCGAAAAAAAAAAATATTTATTCACAATGGTAAAATATTAACATTAAAATGTTAGAATTAATTTACAAAGTTATTATAATGGTAGATGCCTGTACTAGGATAAACCTGTATATCAGGTGGCGCTACTTCAAGTAGGCTTGGCTACGCAATCCTTTGCTTTGCATGAAAATATATTGTTTGTTACAGTTTCACTTGTATCTTGGTACTAGCACATAATTGCAAATAGAAAATAAATAATTAAATGTGAAACCTATTACTTAAACTTAAGTGAATCCAAATTGATATATGCTAACGAGTGTACATAGACATATTTTTAAACATCACGATACCTTGTTCTTTTATCACACTACACACAATAGTACAGTATTACTTGCAGTACTTGTAAGAAAATTGCACTTCATTCTCAACAGTGTCTGTCCACTCGTAAATGTTTGAGAGCTGCGCTTGCGCATCGGCATAGTGTTTGCACTGACTGCTCGTTTAGACACGGTTCAAGTGTCAAGTCGTTCAGTTTGTCACTAGTGTGTTTACATGATAGTTTTAGCATGTTGTATGTTTGAGCTCGTTGTCGTGGTAGGGTAAGCAGAAGTCCAGGTTAAAACAATATTTGATGGTTGAGGAATTTGAAATAGCTGCTTATGTTTCTTCAAAAGTAGCTTACAAAACTAACAGAAAACCTGTATGTAATGAGCTTTCGTTTATCTTGAACAGCCCGAAGAGATGTTTATCTGCAAATCTGGGCTATAAGTCATAAATGTGCATATACACAATTATCTAAAAACTCATCATCATCATACGAGCTGTTTAATTAATTTAGATCCATTAGAATTAATGGTTTTATAACCGTGTCGTCCAGAATTAATTGACATTTCATTAGGACATTAAAGCAATTCAGCATCGAGAGCGCTTTAAAGCACAAAGTATGTTAATAGGGCTCGAAGTTGTAAACGTCAAGCGGGTTTCTTCAGCTGCCTCTTAAGATTTGTGCGGTAAAATAAACAGTTGATAGATATTCCCACTGAATTCAATAAAGACCGGACTGACGGTCATTCAAACTGTTTGTGTCAATACCGCTAGTGCCGTTTGCAGACAAAACGACAGTTTATTTGGCCGGTCGTGCACGTAGGTATGCAAGTCTGAACAATTTTACACTTTGGGCCAAATTGTCGACCGAGTATACAGGGTGTCCCGTAAATAATGGATCAAATGAAACAACTAATTTGAATAGTTTTTTTTTCAAGTTTGGTCACTTCATCGTACAAAAAGCTTTTTAATTCAAGATTTTTTTTTCTAAGTCAAATAAAACGTTATTTACAAAAATGGTACTTATCTTATTACTTTAGTAAGCTAAGTATTCAGAAATGTTTAACAAAAACCATACCTAAAAATGCTCTCATTTGCAGCGACAGCAATAAAAAAAAAACGAATTTTGGTAGAGAAAATTCGAAAATTCGAAAAAAAATGTCTTGAATAGAAAAAATATACGAAGCGGTTTTTTTTAAACTATTCAAATTAGTTGTTGGAAATCATGTGGGCTACCTACCCGTTACGTTTGATCCATTATTTACGGGACATCCTGTAGATCGTGGTTTTGAGACCAGCAAAACATATTTATTTTGTAGTTAACTTATGTGGAACATGTTTGAAATTTCTATAAGGTCCCAGGTATGTAACTTTTCTGTTAGTCACGGTGAATTTTGTAGCGCAACGATTTTAGCCCACTTATTTAGGTGTCGATTGAATAGTGGGCGACTAACACCAACTTCCCTTTGAACCTTTTCGCACATGCGTTAATGCACTTTCTTTTTCTTTTATGGTCGATGATTGTAATAAAAACGGAATAAAGAGGCCACATTCTTTTTTAGGACTAACTGTTAATAAGATAAAATGTTTGGACTGAACTGGATTTGCATGAATAATACATTTCAATGCGGAGAAGTGTCAATCTAGGTGTATTCAGCATTCATTAGTTTGTAAATGATCTAGTTGGGGAATTCTTATTCATGGTATCGGTTTTTCGACTGACAAGTTCTGCCTGGTAAAGGAAGATATTATGATGGATTTTCATTGTTCTCACATATAGAAGCAACAAGAATAATGTACCCAGGATTTTGTAATATCTTGATTTAAAAAGAGTGTCCTTGTAGTTTCTTGTCCGTTCTTCTCCATTGAGATCTACGTTTTGGAATGGGCAATTAGCTTCAACTTTCTGACTAACTAACCGACTCTTTGACAATTCAAAAGTGCCTGTAAATTGGTTTAACTGAAATAAATGCTTTGAGTTTGACTTTGAGGACTGTCTTGTTCTTAATAGTCATGGGACTGGTACCCGGATTTGATCCGGTAGCCGGCGGATCCGGCACATTTTTGGATACGGACGGGTAACGGGTAATAAATCCGGGAACCCGGCAAAACCATTACCCGTCTCATGTCTAGTTCTTATTAGAAGTGATTCGACATGTTCATTCATGGATACATGATGCTTTTCTGGTTTAACATGAAGTGTCTGCAGCTTGATAGCGGTCTCAAGAAAACCAGCTTTTCCAGATATAGTGGCAGTGGCGCCAAAGTAGGCAGTGACATAACTTATATAAAAATATTGCTGCCTTTTTCTATAAAATAAAACTAGAAAGAGGGATGAGCTGTAAAAATCTTGGAAATCGAGTGGTTAAGTAACAAAAGTCGATTAACACGTCGGTTTTTTTTAATCTTTATTATTGAGTCCAATATTTAATTAAAATCGGAGCTGAAGTAATATTTAAAGAATAATCACTCTTAGCCATTATACGAAAAACTAAAAGGCTTATCGAATTTTGATGATATATATAAAAGTGACAATGTTAATGGAATTTTGTTGCTTACGGTACCTCTGACCAGGCCGGAGTCCGAAGCAAAACTAAACTTAATAAGGGCAACCAGTTCGTCTGTCTATTTTCACATACATTACTATTCCCTTACTTAAAGGGCTCCTCGGTCATGCACGGTCATAACATAGTAAAAGTTGCAATTAGCTTTTCAAGTAATCTCAAGCTTTGGAGCTTAAGAAATTAATTATAATTGGTATTCGCTGTTGCCCCGCCTGCAGTGAATTAGCTGTGGCTTGTCTGTAATAGTCTTCTCTTCTTACTTTCTATACTTGTCATAACTCATCATAATTAAGGTAAAATTATTGTGTTTTCAAATAGATACCTTTTTCTGTCTGCCCTGATACCAAATTACTTGATACTAGTGCAGTGTTTTTTTTTCCTTTATCTAGCTAAGCGGCCACCTTAACATTCAGTGAATGTTAAGGTGGTCGCTTTCGCCCATTTCCTTCATAATATCTTTTATTTTATTACGGACCAAAATGTATAAATGTTGGTATCGAGAAGCTATAAACACTATTACTGCATAAATAAATTACCATTAGCATATACGCACGTTTAAAGGATATTAACTCACTCGACCAGCCGTTCTACCGTTATTAGATCAAATTATTACTACATAACATAAAATGTATCAGCGGATACAAGTCCTGCTAACACGACTCTTCCGTCAATGGCGACAAATCGAAGTGCAATTAAGGATCTCGTATTTAATAGCACCCATGAATTACCATGCAGTGGGCGAAGTGAGATATTGTCACAACAGCCACTGTTTTCACACAGACACATATACTCAGCATGTTCGGGTAGAGTCGAATCCCTTTGCCGTGACGAGAATAATCTCATTTGCAACCTTATTCCGTTGACATAACATTTCCCGTGACCGGCTCAATGCAGCCTATACGAAAGCGATTAGTGAACGGAGGTCCTACCAACAGCGACGCAGAAAAAAAAGTCCCATATTATTATAACATAATATCACATCATGTAGGTACATAATTTTAGCTCATTTCGTAAAAGTTTCGAAAGCGTAAAAAATATGTTAAGAATGAGATTGTTTTGCGCAATGCAGCGATTAACGGGAGTATGTCCCTTAGGAAAATAAGTATCTCAATTCAAAGCATTTATTTCAAATAAACCAATTACAGGCACTTTTGAATTGTCAAGGAGTCGGTCAGTCAGAAAGATGAAGCTAGTTGCCCATTCCAAAGCGTAGTAGGTACCTATGAACGGCAAGAATATTATTATATTAATATATATTTTATCAATGGACTGCAGTAGACTAATTACGTAGGCTATTTCTTTTTCCAAAGGTACTAAACGGTTTTAAACTGTATACATCTCAATAACAACTAAACATTAGTTCCAGTGATAAATCTTTGCATCTGTTCATAATAACGCGATCTGTATTTACAGTGCATTTATATTCAAACAAACAACTGAATCAAAGTAGATTCGCAACTGATTTTGCGAAGCGTTTGTATAATATTAGCATATGATTAGCATTGAATCAGACACATTCTAAACGTTATGCCATAAGTGTTTTTAAGGTACGCTGAAATTATATCTTTTGGGGGAGTTTCCCCCTAAAAAAGTTGCTAACTCAGAAAAAAAAAAAAAAAATCTGTAATAATGTGTGTGTTATATAATAAATGTATATCTGCGTGGTCCTAAGGTCTACAAAATAAAGAGAAACGCAATTTTACTGGGCTTCTAAATAAAAAGGTTTTCCATTCTCAACTCCATAGTTGGGAAGCTAGAGTTTGTACCACTTTTAATTAACCGTATCTGGGATTCAAAGGACCAATTTATGGTTCGAAAGTCTCATTCTAAAACTGTTCCTGGTATGTAAAGTTAATTTAGCAAAACACAGCAAACAGGAATCCGATTCCAAAGACATTTTAATTAATGCATATATTTAAATATATTCACTTTATGCGGTGCAGAAAACCATTTATTCAAATGAATACATGTATAATGTCATAAATTAAGTTAACACCTCTCTTTACATTATGAAGGCCAACTTACACATTTAGTGTGTTCATAAAGAACAAATTAACCGTTCCAGAGAAAAGTAAAACAAGTCGTGATAGATAACATCGGGTCTCGGAAGGCTTCGTGTTTACCCAATTAAGGTTATACTGTCAAATAAACCACATATTTGGGCTTTATTAATTTTGTAACACACTTTGTTGTTATCTTTATATTTCTTGTTGCACCTTTAGATACCGGTATCCTATAATTTAGGTTGCTGAGGTCGCGTCGACTCATAAGCATAGCTTAATCAGCCTTTAATGTTCCCACTGCTGGGAAACAGGTCTCCTCTCTTCGTGAGGGACTGGGCTGTAATCAACCACGCGGGCCCAGTGCGGATTGGTAGATGTCACATGTCTTCGAATTTTTGGTTCTAGAACATGCCGGATTCCTGACGATGTTTTCCTTCACCGTTTTTACCGGCTCGACTCGTCTAGCGTAAATAAGCTTTATTCAACTGCATAATATACTTCAACAGACTTATCAGTAGAACATAGAACCTTATAGTGTTTTGTTATTATCAAAGCTTAATTTGAGATATCACCACATCTATGCCACTTCAGATTTCAAGTACCTATTCATATGAACAATGACTGTCGGGATCACGTGTTTAAGAAGATTGGTTCTGCTTTTACTAAACCACAAATTCAGCAGGTTGGCAGCCACTATGCATTCAGAGACTATTAGGTATTATGTCTACCAATAAGTTGTTGTACCTGAAATAGAGAGATCAATGCTTCGACAACTATGTACAAAACTTTGCAAGAAGCTGTCGATAATATATTCTTATTTTGTCATCCAATAACACAGCCAAACCATTCAAGCATGGCAATAATTATGGACTCGGCATTTATCCTAGGATGCCACACGTCCACGTATTTAACTGAAGGCGAGGAAAGAATATCTATTAAGCTATTATCTGCTCGCAAACGGTAATTATCTGCTGTAGTGAGTATTGGACAAACTAACCAGTGGGCTGGAATGTTGTAGACATTCCAATAATTACACAGAAGCCCGGAGTAGTGACAGTTTCATACTATGGTTTCTTAAAATGAAGGTAGCAAAAATGTAAAAATCCTATTTATAAACACAGATAAAGTATCTGTCTACACTACAAAAGTATACCGGTTCAACCAACAGGATTTTGAAAAATGATAGCATTTTTCCACCGTTTTATCTACCGAAATGTTGGCACATTTATGTCTGTGCTGATCTTAATCATTAGCCTACCAAACATACCACAAGCATCCTAACACAAACATTACAAAAACCCACAAATTCCGCCATGAAAATGTAGTTTCCTTAGAAAGCCTACAATTATGACTAACCTAGTAACCTTGGGATTACCACTATAATTGAGTCATGTACCTTCAAGTACATTAGATACATAAACCACTATGTACCGTGCCTACCCATTATATGAACGATCTATCGTCAAGATAGTAGAATTTTGCGGTAACCCCTGATAACGGTTACGTGGAAATATTCGTGGATTTAACTTTATAACTTCAAAAGTAGGATAAGTGCTTAGTACTTATGTGTTAATAGTCGCGAGTAATTCTAGCAAAGTACTTTCGAATGTTCTAGACGAAAATGCAGGGACAGTTAGTTGGTCAATTACCACGTGAAAACTAAATGAAAATAATATTATTATAGATAGGTCGTTAACTTAACTATAACTGTTTTGAACAATTCACACAGACTAAAAAAATAATAACTGTATCATTTCCTTTTTCAGCACCGTTAAAACAATTCACTGAAATATGTGAATTGATATCATAACTGATAGTTGACAATGTTGTTTAACATAATACATCATGAACCAGACAGTCTGTTACTGCACTCACAGAAATCAACCAAACCATAAACTAAAAACGGTATAGCCAATCTTTTGAAGTATTCTTTAATAAGAGAACTTTATGCTTTAGTATTACAGCTTCTAAAAGACTAGGCAATTAAGAAAAATACGACTATGAGAATATACCTCCTATCTTTCACAAATAATAGCAGGAAGCTCCCGTTTCCATCGTATATATGCGCCTGAGCATATCACACAACTCAAGCCATCTAACATTCGCATTGTACACCGTATTTCACCGCGGGAGGCCATTACTCGACTTGGGGTCGTGATGTTTGATATGAAAACTATTGTATACAAAATACATGCTGCGGGAAAGCTCATAAAATGTACTGAAACGTAGAAACTCGTGTCTTTGAAAGCAGCTATTTATTGTATTGTGGTTATGGACTAAGTAAAGCATTGTTTTACTTGTTAAAGTGGGTAAAGGTACAAGAGTTATTTGTCAATTGTTGAGTTCAAGTGTGGGATGTACAGCAAGAACTGTACAAAAATAACAATTTATAGCTAAGCTACCATACAATGATGAAATTGTGGGGAGTGCTCACAATTAAACCAGAAGTCATCCATATAAAATGTGTAACTTTATGACCGTTTCATTATATCAATTGCCATAATAAACCAGACACGTATGAAATGAATCACGATCAAAGCACTCCCAATCACTATTATAATTTAATTACCAACAAGATTATCTAACTCCACGCAGCAAATAATAAATAGCCCATAGATATTCCGAACCGGTTCCAAATCAATCAATCAAAATCACTGAACGACTGCACGTCATCAATGGAGCTTCCGTTTAATAGCAAGTTACTACTAGAAACGTCAGCGTAACATCTCTAATCGTACATAACCGGATTAAGGAAGCCATTGCGATTATATAACATGCATTTATTATGTTACTCAAACATTAGTTGGATTACGGTAAATAATGATACGGACCGGTTGTTATCGTCAACCGTCTACCAGTTCCGACCAGATCGTGGTCAGCCCTGACCAGACCCAATCATATCACAGTAATTGATCCAGTGACTAACTTCCGTCATAGGAAAGTATGTATTTAATCACTTTTTAGCGTTAATGGTTTATTAATATCTATTTAAAAGCTGCACTTCATTGAATATAGGAAGTTCATATGTTATATCATCATCGAGTGTATCTTCATGCACAGTTACATTTGAAGCATTTATGCCATTAATTATCGCGTCGAATGCACTACCGGTATCATTCAGAGTTTTCTTTTAAATAGGTGGCTACATTTTATGGGTTTCGGATCTTACAAGGTAGCATTGACATTGTGGAATAATTTATTTACTCTTAGTCCTAGTTGTCTTTTCAGAAACCTAGGATGAAGTAGCACCACAACCGAATGTATTTTCACGTGTTTTCAAGTAATAAAAACCATTAGAAGTAGTTTCGCTCTCTTAACTCCGCAAAAAATCGTGCACATAAATGTATAGTTTTAACAGCAATGTAGCACTTGATTTAATTGCAACAACATACGTTCAAAACAAAGTTTATAAAAGTAAATCTGTAATCACGAATTGACAACTCCATCAATCCTTCTTGAGGTGCAGCGATTAGGGCGTAAATCAAAAAGACTGGATGATAGACTACACCGTCTACCGATGTCATAACAAAATGCAAAGTATTTATGATTATAGCAGTACCCGACGTATCTTGCGGTCTACTCAAGCCCACGTTCAGCGGACATTTACGGGCATATATAAAAGACAGAAAGGAAGCAAAATATCAAGTTATATGAACAGTTATGAAACAAATCTTAGCAATAATATTCGCTTTAGACATTTGTTATGCATATAAAAGATCAAGAATTTACTGGTAACATGTTATAAGTTAATATCCGTAGGGAATGTACTGTACTGAAATCTGGAGTTCTCATATTTTTGTTTGAAGTACCGGATTTTTTATCTAGGAATGTGTGAAATTGTGTGAGAACAAATAGAACTTGAAAGTTATGTGATTTAGTGTAACAGAATGTGAGTTATACAACTTTATTTTTTATTAAAATAAGTGAAGAGTCTTTTGTTGTTAATGAAATTATTATAGCTGCAGACTGTTATACTTTCGTAGTCTTAATTAAGATCAATAGTAAAAAGTAAGTACGAAAAGTAAGTTTTTGTTTGGCAAGTACTTAAACAGAACAAAGTAAATGTTATCGAAGTTAATGAAGGCAGACCTACATTTTAATGAATAGTGAAAATGGTGCGACTCAATTTGTGATGCTGTTTTGTTTAGACTTAACAGTCACCCCGAAAGGTTATTAAAGATAGTTAATTACCTTTTGGAGTGACTAAAGCACTACTACGGATTTTTACTGATTTAATTACAAACAAATTACCGAAGCAAATATCATAAAATTTTGTATTGTTTGAAATTTTCCATTCGCAATGACAAAAAAAAAACAATTCTGGGCTTCCAGTAACCGAAACATGTGTTAATAAAATCGTCGATCTAATCTTGTCTCGAATTAATTTCACTTTCGATTATCTTTTAATGAACAGAGAGGTCAGTAGTGCTAGTAAACTTTCGCCCGAGGCTTCTAATATAATAGCAGTGTATTATGTATGTGAGCAAGAATTCGTCATGTTCTTACATCATTCGTTCGTTACATTTTTCATTCATTGATGACTTGTTTTGTTTCAGGTATGTATCACCACGTGGTTCTGTTTGTAAGTCCGTTTTCTTTTGTATTATTGATTATAATATTGATCTCTGTGATGCTATTATGGATAACGAAAGTTGGTTCTCTTGTTTGTTATTTTACCCTTCTCTTCCCCGTTGGCCCCTTTGAAACCTTTTTCTTGGATATATTTTGTTTTAGCATCCGCATCCCATGCAATTATTTTCTTTACCTCCAGAACTAAATCAAGATCTGTGATTGCACGTTTAGATACACATCAATCCAATAAAATAATTTAATTAGTGCTATAACCATTTTTAAAAGTAATTAGCCTTAATTCAAGGTGATCTGAGTGTCTTCAATCAATGTCAATGTGAGTTTAAATAAACTTTAGTCAATACAAAAATTAAGATAAAATATTTATCTCAATCTATACGTGCCAAGCTTTAAGCTCTTCTAAGATTTGTCTTTCAGTCCTGACTATTTACATTGCCATTAGCAACAGTGTATTACGAAGCACAAAAAACCACTTTATTCTTGCAAATCATTATTCTTCAAAGCGTCTGTGAACACAGACATTGCTCTCTTTGCCATACAATAGACTCTTATTTCCCATGAATATAAAAATCATATCGACACCGAGGTCAAATACAGAGCATTAAAATCATCATTACAGCACTCAGTTTGATTTGCTTCATTGCTTTCACTGAAAATGTGTTGTGCTTTACTGTTCTATTGTTAGAAAGCAAACGTTACATACGCTTTTGCTTTTGAACTTAGTTTCTCGTTCAGTTCACACTTTACATATTCTGTGTACGTTGACAATTCGCTTGGTGCTCTGAATACATAGGTAATTATTCGCGGCTTACCGAGAGTGAAAATCATTTCTACAAACACTGGCCATCCATTTAACACACTTATTTCTGCTTTCTACTGTGTACAGAATCTAATAATTGTAACGGATCTGTGGGAAAATTGATTAGTGCAAAGTTATTATTTTTTCGAGCAAATTCCGCAACCGATCTCATTGAATCGGTTTTGTTACAGTAGCGCTTCATTAGTTCCTATGTAAATAGAGGACAAAATTTAATTTCACTTAAGAAATTGTGGACTTAATCACCTGTCAATCAATCGATGGACCATAATGACCTTCGAATCTAGTTCAATCAATCTATTTAGCTAGTGCACAATAAATACTTATCGTCACATACAAAACGATTACTTTAGTTTTTATGTTCAAATACCCGTGAAATAGTTATCACACGTTCTTTTGTAGTATTACTATAACTTTTTATAATACATTTAAACGTCGTGGCTTCTTAGTGAATGATCAATAGGTAGCCTGCAGAGCTTGTGTGTTCACTGTCGCCGATAATGCACCTGTTGAATTGAAGTAAAACGCGTGTTATAAATAATGTATCATGTTAACTCGAACTAATTTACAATCGTCATAACATTCGATTACGGAAACGTAAACAAACATATTAGCTTTTTATATCATCATTCGTTTAAAGAAATTAATGCGTAATAGGCATCAGTGAAAATGAGTCCGGCACATGTCCATGTTTGCAATCGAATTGTTATCGACAGTACATACAAGAAAACAATTTTGTACACTTTCTAAGATTATTTTCTTGTTAGCTTCGCTTTCTTAGTGTCCAATATTTATTTTATAACTTCTGATGACGGCGATGTTTCGGTAGGTGCTGCTTATAAAAAGAAACAGTCGTCATTTAAACAAATACTGGTTTTTGCACGTAACGAAAAAGAAAGAAATACGCAGAGTAATGGTAGCCATTTAAAGTGGGGTATAACATCATTGATGAAGCATCATGATCAGTGACCATATATTGTACATTTTATAGGTTTTTGATCATTATGCTGTAGAGCACAAAGTATCTTTATTATTATTACTATGATTGCAAATATCTTTATTACTTATTGTAGTTTGTTCCACGTTTGCGACTAGCAATCTCTAAATATTTTGAACTTTATTGTAGCTTCAAACATTGCGGTATTAACGAAGATGTATGCTACATTTCTATTAATCCGTTTAACTCCATACTTTCCAACTCTATCACCGGCTATCTGAACTGTCACCATATCAGTACCCATTTACAAACGAAGCAAGGATAATACGGTTAATGCAACGGACTTAACGCGATTTCGTACTTAACTGTCCGATTCGTAAACGGTTTATCTAAGGCGAGTTTCGCGTGTGGAATTTGCGTGATAAGTGTAGCGGATAAACGCATTTTACACCGTCAATCGTGACGCATAATTGCCACCTGTAATTGGCTCCAACGAATTGGTTATGTCATATTGGACGCACTCCGCTCCTGGTTTAACAGACGTAATTTTTCTAAAAATAAATTCATAAGCGGTCATAGCCCTGATAAATAGCAATGGATTATAAGCACGAATTTTCTTTGACAGGTGTGATATTCGTGACACTCCAAAGAATTAGTTCGTAATTTTTTGAGGCGATGAATGTAACTGTATTATCAAGTGCAGCGACGCTGCGGATAAATTCATCAATTCATGTTAACAACTATGGTTAAGAAATATACATTTTTGTGTTTGTATTTGTATAACATTGCGATGTTGCTGGTTCTAAGATTCTAAAATCTCACGAATGTGGAGAACTTGCCTGTTTGGATCAATGTGCATAAACCAACTGTTCTAAAGTACAGTTGGTCTTAAACTATCTTTCATCTTAGCGGTATTTCTTACAGCACACAAATCCTGTTCTGTTATTGTGTACATTTTACAAAGTTATTTATTAAAAATCTCTGTATGTTCATTTATTTATAGACATGCGTGTTTAAACACCACAATTCGCTTTATGTTTGTCCGACATTTTACCCCGCTAAATAACCAAAGAATAATAAATTGACGATATCCTACTATAGCGGGTTTAATGCAACTTTGTCTAAATCAAACATACAGTTACGTGAGACACTTTATGCAATAACAGATGGCCTTGAACGAATGATCGAACTCAATGTCGGTCACATACGAACGAAGCACAAATTACGACACGCCTCGGAAACCTATATTTACTATTTTCTTCTCAACATCGACGATTACTTCGACTTTTACCACCCTACAATTAAAATTAAGTCATCCTTTCTCGTAAAGCACTACATGTTTTTTCTTGCCTTTAAATTTATCACTATAATTTGCATGTCCCCCTAAGGAATGCGTTTGAAGCGTATCATTACTTGGCGTCATATCGACAATATCTTATTATAGAACTGTTTGTTTTATTTCTCCAACTTGTACTATTTCAATCAACCTTATTTAGATGTAGAATTATGCTAATGACAGTAGTTAAATAGCTCGGGTTTTTTTTTAAATATAGCTATTTAGTGGTGTTATAAAGTACTTAAGTCACCGCTCTATTTCATTGCGTCCGGGAATGGACTTGGTATGCAGTTTATTTTGGTATCAATAATTTCCAGTACACTTCACTGTACAGTACAATAAACAACTAAAAAGCTAACCTTTCACCAACTAAGATATCTAAGCAACCCTTGCAGGATGTCGTGACTTCGCGTCGGTACACACCCATGCATATTTATGTACACGCTTCAATCATGGCCAGAGAAAATAATGATGTACAAAAACTGGGAAAGGATATTATTAGCTAGTCGGATGCAGCTAGTAGCCGATACAATAATGTGGTCAGTAATGATATCGGTAATCGGATCGCATCGATGTAGCTCACTCGATATTCTGAAATCTACTCTCGCTCTATTAATGCGCAATGTATCATGCGGACTCTTTTAATGCAATTTTACTCGACATTATTACACTCAGGCTTTACATTTTATTTCACTCTTAATGTAGAATAAACATTTATTGCATGACATAGTTCAACGATTAAATCTGAGTCGTTGGTAGCGATTGTTTCCTCACTTGAATTTCACTTCCAATTGATGCGAGGTATGTGTTTTACATCGTGATTGCAAACGTTAGTAGACGATACTCTTCTTTTTATTGCAAGAATTGAATTACCATTCACGATTGCGAAGTATTCAGTCGAATGTTGTGCAATACATGATTTAATCATAGGAATGTCGAGCATGAAAGTCGAATGCTATCTCTAATGGTAATGATCGAATCCGAAACAAAAATGTCGCAAAACAAAGCAAAGATTGAAGCGCATTGAATTACGTAAGGATGACATGCTTACATAAACTGGAGAGGAATAGTTTGATTACTTAGAAGAAAATACATTTGGACACGGTAAAGTCCATACAATTGTAGACAATGTTACATCAATCTCTCTTGCTGGTGTTTATTTGTCTTATTCAGTTATTCGGTTCATGTTTTTCTTATTAAGATCGGTTACAGAATACAAATCAGATGAAAACTGCTCGTCTTTTATTTTTATGTTGACTGACGAGACTACAAGCAATGTTAGAGCTTGTATCTTGGCATAATATCGTGTAAAGATTTCCGTCTTTTCTCGCTCCAGCATTTCCGCCTTATAACATCGCAACCAATCATCACAATTAAAGATCACCCAAGATGAATGATCTGCAAAAATTCAAGGTTCTAAATGCGGATGAACTTCATCATATCATTTATATATTCCGGTGCCTACTCAACAAATACGTTTTCTCTCATGAAACACTCTCAACTAAGCGCAATTTATGTTTACGAGTATTCCAACCTAGTTCCCTGTTCACAGTTCCTAAGGTACTGTCTACTGCCCCTTTCTCTTCAGATCCGTCTATACTTTCTACAAGTAATGCGTACTGATTAATTAGACACGATTAGTAACATCGCTACCTTTTTGATGATTCATTTCGCTTGCGAAAGTGAGATTTGTTTGATTTCGTCTCGTTTTGCTCTGAATTAAACAGGTACGTAATTATGCTTTAGTTACGTTTTGTTCAAGTGAACATTTTATCTTTGACCGATCGTGCATGTCTGAGTTAAATATTGCAATGGATGAAATATGATTAACTTGTGTTTTGACGATATCATCAAAATTAGTCTCTGCTCTTTTATCAAGTTTTGCTTATATTTGATTTGATTTCTCTATCACTTTTATTCACCAAAGTTGTTAGTCACTATAATATAATAAGTTCTTTATTTCTCCTCACAATGACAAGCTTATTCTTGGTTTCACATATTAGTTTGTTTGTTTTTTTTAGCAATGTGAGGATCTGGTGTCTGAGTTAGGCGTAAAATGCCTGTATTACAAATCACCACCCACTATAAAGTGACTTCCTAAAAACATGTATTCTTCACTTGACACATTATATGTGTTTTGAGTTCTTGGGTCTAATTCAGAGTCTCTATGCCTTCCATTGTCTGAATCTCACCAGCGAACTCAGCATTGAACAATACCTGATTTCAGCGTCGTTTATTACCATTAACTGTATATTTTTAAGAAACGTGCCACAGCAATCAGGGTCTTTCCATGAAGCCTACCGTATCTTCGCGGATAATCTTCCTAGTTCAACAAACGCGGGCTATAAAATATAATACAGCCACTGTTACATGGAACTCTAAACGACCTTAATAAAGCCGGCTTGGAGACCTTTCCCAACATTAAATTCTTTCACCGCGTGTATCTGCATCACAATAGGCTTATGTATATAGTGATTAGGTTATATTGCTTACTAAGTATTCGACTGAAACAATCTTAGAGAATTCACTTGAGTATACTTTGTTTTTACAGTATGGTTAGATTTTGGTTAATAAATAGCGTATTCTTATGCTTTATTCATTTTTATTTTAATGTCACTAATGAGTTAAATGTCATTATTTAACTCATTAGTGACATTAAAATAAAAAGGAATAGGTTTGTGTAGTTCGAAAGAAAGGTAACTATTTTATTTTGGGTTTTACTCTAGTTCATTTCAGACACAAATAAGCGGAAAACTAAACAAAAAAATAGGTAAAATTTGTTTGAAACCAAAGGAAAGAAAAGTACTTATAGATAAATAAGAGTGAACAAAAGTGTCATTTGTTTTCGATTTGTTACAGCATTTCCTTCTTTCCGTAAAACGTTAATTATCTAATAGATTGATTCACACTGGTACCATATACAGGTATATCGTTGAAGCAAGAGTTTGTTTAGGTATCCGTAGACGCTTAATAAAGTTAATTCCACTCCCCAATTAAAATCGTCTTGCAAGTGGCTGCACTTACAGGAAGATTTTAATTGGGGGAATCAGGATATTAAAAAGCTAACGATGTTGCTGCACCGGCAGATCGCGTTTATTATGGATAAACGACACTAAAATGCAAATAGCTGAACGTCAAACGGCGCAGGCGCATCGTATCCGCGAGTCCGTTACATTTGCCCGGTGGCGCCTAACAACGGTGAATTTAAAACCCAAGCCATAATGCCTTCATGGAAAAGGATGAATTTATTTTAGTTCTTCAGAGACGTCTGTATTATTCTCTTCTTCGTTATTAGTCTCTCATATTTTATATTAGAATCGTAAAATATTAGCAGCTTTCAATAATATAATAATGTACGTAGGTGATTCTTTAGCTGTAATTGTTTTGCCTTTCTATCCATTTGATGCTCGTTCACACTCACATCAATTTGTAGATATATCAGATGCTAAACATTACTACTTATCATTCCTGATTTCGTCAAAAGCGGCACATTTCATGAGCCATAGTATTTTACTTTCGAATAACAAAATTGTTTACAAAATTAACACTAGTAATACGATGCAATTTCTATTCTGAATAGCTTTTGTTATTCACCAAGAAATCAAAATTCATAATGAAGTTGAAGCATAATGACCATAGCTATATCATGCCCAAGAAATGAAGGAGTATTATGTGCTTACGGATAAATTCTGAAAAGCGATTAGCAGCTAACTTCAATTCATCAACGAAACGCATTAGAAAATGTCTATTCATTACCGATGATGGATCACACCGTGTAACAGTGAAAGTTCACATTGTGTCTCCGGTGTGTCCAAAGTAAATTTGTTTCTATCCGAAAATTTGCGGGCTTCCACCACAGTTAGAACAGACCACAAATTCGCTAATGATAGGAAAGTACCGTCACAATACGATTTTGGACACTTTTTTGTGCATTGTTTGAGATTTTTCGTAGTTTCCGAATCTAAGTGCTTTCTCTATTAACCTTTTTTATATTTCCATATCTACAAAAACGTTATTGGATGTGAGTTTCTATTGGCGTTGTGTTGTTACACTAATATTAATTCAACTTTATTATTTCCCATTGGAAATATTGAACAGCATACTGTAACTGCAAAAAGTCTTTATTATGCATTCCCGTAGGTTCTTTCTTTTTTAATATCAGCAAAAAACTGATCGAATATTAAAAATGACACTGTAATTTATCATCCGAGTGTCACTTATTGCTTTATTGCAGAAATTTAATTTTTCTCATGTCTAGTGCTAGCATTTTTTGTCGAATCTCTGGATGTAGCAAATGACTGAAAATACTTGAGTTTACTCAATAATTGCTACGTTTCTTGTTTCATATTAACTTAATGGAGTCCATTGTTTTATTTTTTGTGCAATTATGACTTGATGGGTTTTATGCAAAATGATTTTTTCAGTATCGGATGTGTTAGGACATTTGTGGATAATGTTTTGTACATCAGTAGAATCTATTATGCAGTAATTAAAAATACAGTTCTTTCGAAGAATATTTTGCACAAATGATGAACTGTAGTTATGTAAACTTTTATGTTTAGTTTGACGTTTATCGTAATAGTTATGCATGTTTTATCATTTAAAATTAATGATACATGCAGGGCACTTGTTACTTAGGAAAGTATTCTTTTTATGCAAGCGTCATGGTGAAACTACTTTCTTATTTGGATACTAAACTGAAATGGTGTTGTGATTTTGTGACAAAGATTTCTCTGTTTGCATACAAGCTGCCATTTTGAGACCTGAAGCACTAAAAACATGAAATATTGTTATGTAGTTTTATCCGAGTATGAATTATATTTGTCCTTGTCGTTTTAATATTGATGAAATCAAAGGGCTATGACGTACCTTTTGGTTTATAAGACGTGTATGTTTATGAGGAATAACTACTATTAAAAGGGATTGGGAAATTGATGTAAGGAATGAATTGCGATTAAAAGCCAGTTTCTATGTAAGAAGTACAAACAATAAATTACGGCAGTGTATTTTTAAACGCATCGCTCGCGTTTTTTAAGTTCATTATCAACACTATTACTTCTTTATGCTTAATTTAGTACTTCGTGATGCGTTCTGTAGGTACTGTAATTAAAACCCAATGTTCATCAAATAAAAGTAGCTACTTTCCTTGCAACGCGTACATTAGTTTTTTACTTTGGATTTAATTCGAGCGATGATTAGTGGGAATGATTTAAACGTTCATTATCGTTCATTATTAACCATTACTGTGCAATAGAAACTGTCTAACAAATAACAACGTGTAATAATTTAGTTTACATATGGTCACAGGGCGTAACACAATGTGTTCTTGTTACTATATTTTTTTACAATCGTAATGCACTTCATCGGGTTTCTAGGAAATAAATAATTCATAGCAATTTGCACGGCTAATGTGAGAACATGCTTAGAGGTGGTGAATGCACAGCAACCTTTCTCTAAGGGCTCATTAGCTCGAATTTATGTGCTCTCCCGTCTACCGGCGAGCTCACAAGCTATATCGGAAAGAGCTTTTGTGTCACATATTTTACACCTATCGAGTGCTCCGCGCTGCGAATATTTATGTATCGATTGGTTTTACCTCGCCTAAAGAAATTTACGATCTCTTCGAGAAAACCAGGCGGCGACACAAACTAGGAAAGTTGTAGCTATTAGACTGTGAACAATTTAGAAAAAAAGAGAATAGTATTAAATCACTGACCTCTTTCTTGGTCTGCTCGTTGATCTTAACGTGGGTCTGTTGAGGCTTGTCGCGGAGCGGCAGGTATCCCTCGCGGCTGTCCGCTGGCTCGGTGCTGTCCGTCGGCGTGGTGGACTCCACGGTGGCTGTACTCGCGGTACCAGCGTCCGTGGACCGAGTCTCGTCAGCCGTGCTCAGCGTAGGCGCCGTCTCTTTTGGACCATCAGCCGTCGTTCCCACAGTATCAAAATCAGACACTGTCTCCGTACTGTCGCTGTTCAACGTAGTTTCCGTGTCCTGAACCGTGGGCGTCTCCGTAGTTCGCACAACCGGCCGGATCGTGTAATGTTTGGTCGGCGGCTTGTACGTAGTCACGGTCGCGTCTTTCGTAGTCGACGGCAGAGCCTCGGTTTTAGTTTGCGTAGTTTTTACCTCTGTCGTCGTAGCCGCGATAGGCTTACGGGTTGATTTTTTTGTTTTGGGCGGCGTCGTAGCGGTCGGGTTTGTCACGGGTGCGGTTGACTTTGTTTTAGTCGATATTTTTTTCGCGTAAGTAGTAGAGCGTTCCTCAATAGTGGTGGGTGCGGGGGTATTGTCGACCGTGTGTGATGTAGTTTCAGGGGGCCTTCGGTCAGCGGGTGGGTCAAGATTGGATTGTTTGGGGGTTCGGGATGGAGGGAAGAAATAATCCATGATTGAGGGTGATCTATTTCGGTTTGAGGGTAGCCATGCCCAGGGGTTAAAGTCTATGAGGCGGGGTCGCGGCGGGTCATCGGCGGCGACGATGGTTGCGAGGGCGGCGAGCGCAAAGACTACGATCAACGAACGATTCATGGCGCGTCGTGCGCGTGCGGCCGCGACGACGTTTCAAGCGGGACTGCGCGCGCGCCACCGCTGAAGAGAACCCGCTGCCGCTCACCTAGTCCATTCCGCCCTACGGACAACGCAGCAGATGCAGCCGCTATAGTTCCTGTTCAATTTTCTTTTTCTATAATAGTATCTTCGCTTTATGTAAAGGTGATTACGTCATGGGTAATTATTGAAATAAATTACTGATAGGGTGGTAATTATAATTACTGTTTCTGTTATGACTGTTTGTTTAAAACTTCAACACATACCAATTTTATGGTTAAATACGGAACAAACAATCATGAACTCATTTTGTGATATTAAATAGTAATAAGACGAGATAACTGAAGTCTGCTTTAGACTGCACATCTTTGACATATTGGTGATGAACATTAAAAACTTTGACATCGATAACAATAGAACATATCTTGGAAACTTGCTAAACTACGTCTTCTTTCATTGAAAATCTAAATTAAAGTTCTCAGATAAATTACTTACAATACTTAACAAAGAATGTTTGAACATACTTTACCTATCGTCTGCTTTAGCTGTGTGGTAAAATAAAATAACTTCACAGAGAGTAATTAATTAAAATACGACCTAATAAATTCCGTAACGAAGATATTGCACGAAGATGCTACTTAATAGTCTAATTAATCTTAGTACCACGTGTACTAGATAGCCAATATACTATGCCGTTATATGAAAGTGCATCACGCGGTATTATAATCAAGCAAAGGAGTTCAAATTCGGAATCAAATTTTCGCGTATATTTTCCCTGTGGTTTATCAATATCTCACCCAGTACCGTTATCCAATCACAGCCGTTGAAATTCACTTTGGGTACAGCGATGCACGTCTGTCCCCAGAATTTGTATCAAAAATGCTTTACCGCAAACCGTGTAATGCTCGACGAGGCCGTTCTGTACGCTCCATTTAATTTCCAATAGTGTTTGATCTTCCAGCTTAGCCAGCCAATCTATTTTTAAGGTCAGCGGTCAATTCTGTAGTGAGTCCGTGTTAGGCCGCGGTGTAAGCCTCGTGTAAATCAAAATTAGTACAAAAACCTATATACATACTAGACAAACATTATTGAATTTCAGTTACAGTTTGTTAGCCTTATTTAACCTCATTTTACTGTGCCACAATCGCAATTATCGAGACGATCAGAAATCGCATTAAAATATTATTAGTTTTCCCAAATACGGTCTTTAACCCAAGCAAGGTATATTCGCACGAACACAAGCATTTATCAATCAATTACAGAATGCACTGCGGAATCTTTAATAGCTTCATACAATACCGTCTAAGCTATGCCGCTGTTTAAAGATAATGATACCAAGCCTTAGGAAAGGCTATATGGAAAATTTACACAAATGCCTCGTAAATAGCTGGCAAGCAATAAAGATCCTTCTAACGATCTTTATCTATGGATCGTCAGCTAACGCTCTTTATCTATGGATCGTCAGCTAACGCTCTCTGCACCGGTATCGACGACTTGATATTTAAATAAGCTTTTCACACACTTTCATAGACTCATTTTGGTGCTAACTCACACATTCTAGAATAGTTCACTCACTTAGGAAAGTAAAATAAGTACATCATCTAGATAATTGAAAGAAAACAACGGAGTTAACTACGATAACAGTTTATTTGGTCTTTTGTTTCAATGGGATTTGCGATATTTCTAGTGGAAATGTTCTTGTATAAGATAGATCTACCTTTCATTCGTTCAGAAGCTCAGTAATTGAAGCACATCCTGATCTAACATGCGGATCAGATTGATTAACGCGAACGGTAAAAAGTGCGGGCGTGAACTTGCATTGAGTGTGCGGTGACAGCGAATTGATTGTGTAAAACGCCTTGGAAGTTATCAAAACGATTTAATCAGTGTTGAATATAGTCATCCTTTTGCCATTTATCCAAATTAGAAGTTGGTGAAGCGCCTTTTTCTCCAATACATCTCTTAGTCTTCATCTCAATGTTTATTTTCTTCATTTGCCATGTCATCTTGTGCACTGTCCATTCGTCTTTTTAACAGACTTTAAAAAGAGGAAGTATTCAATGCGACTGTTTTTTTCTCTCTTAAGTTTTGCTCTTTCTGAATAGCCGACCACATTCATACCTAAAACTTTTCGTACAACATACTTAGTCCTCATTACTTGTATTGAGAAGCAAACGAAATACTAAATTAGGCGAAGGTGATAAATCTAAAAAGCAGTAAATCTTGACGTCAGTAAAAACCAGTTAACCATTTAGTCTAACCGTGGTGTAAAAAAGCAAAAGTATTGCAAATTCTTTGCTAATTTATTTACTTTTCACGAATTTACAGTCATTTCTTGATTAACTCTCGCTTAGTACGTGATGTCACCGAGTTTAATGGTGGGATGCTGTTCTTCCACTTGTTGCACATATTTGGGCAAGTAATAGCTATCCAGATTTGATACTTTGTTTCGTTTTAAATGAGTCCTTCCGGATCAAAGGACCACTTAAGTTACAGGTGTCTTTTTCAAAAATATTAAGTGAAATTTATATTTAAGAGTTGTGATTTGCATGTTCTTGATAAGAGTCTTTGCACGTATATCTATAATTTATTTCTTCCTTAATGTCTACTCGTGCCCTATAAACAGCTCTCTTTACAAATCTTATAATCTTTGGTCGTAAAATCACCTCATTAGCGTCAGACCTTGCTTCAGCTTACTTTTGTTGTTACTGTACTTCTACGATAACTGCAACAAGAGAGAAGAGAAGGAAAAAAGAGAAAGGAAAAAGAGGCTGTTTTGTTTCCATGTTTTAGTGATGATCCAATTAATCGAAGATTTTGTTTTTATTTATAGTTTTTTGTTGAAATTTTTAGAGATTGTGGCTTTAATAGCAACTGAGATCATCGTTGGCTAAGTATCTGTATCGCCTTTTATATTAATAAACATGTCAGTGTAAATCACATCCGTTTCCTGGTTTGATTTTCGGACAAAAAATCTCAAAGGAATCGGGGTTATTCAGGATGGTGTAAAAATAATTAAATATTTAGAAGAAGTATGAGATAAAAATAGATTTGATTGCTGAAAAGCTCAATAAGACTCCATGTTATTTTGTTGACTATGCCTTAACAAAATCTATGTAGCCCGCTCAACTGGCTGTCAAATCAACAAGCGAAAAGAAATTCTAGACGGCCACTACTCAAAAACAAAAGCTAGTGATCAAAATTACGTAAAATCAGATAATAGCGTGTCTAAAGATGACGGATTGGATTGCACAATTAATGTCAGTGGCGACCGTGCCAAGTAGTGACTGATTTACCCGGCAATCGCTCCACTTGCGACGGATAAACGCGGATAACGGAATTTGTCGTTTTCACCGGACACCGGCATCATCCGAATCCGGAACACAAACGCAACAAAATGTGCGTGAAAATGTTGAATAAACAGACGCCTTTTTATTTACCTGTTTGTAAACTTACCGTTTCGCACATGCTTTCCGTGCAGCACACTTCTCCGTCACGCCATTTTAACCTTTGCTTCTTACACAATTTAAACTGTATTTGTGTGCACGTTTTTGGCAGTGGGACTAGCGTTCCGGATCAGAAGTTTAAAATTCGCATCAAGCTTTAACATTAGTATTGGAAACGTGCCTAGCGTACGAATGTTAAAAGGATGCATCAAAGAGTTCCTTGTTCTCATGTACAATGAATGTGGTTTGTGTGCTAGAATTAAGTCTATGAATTAATAATCTTTTCATATAATTAACGAAACTATGCTTTGTTTTACTAGAAATAAGAATATGATTATATACATAGTTGGAAATCATACCTCTTTCTGAAGATTATAAATTGAAACAAAATCTTGGCACGATCCTCAAGTTATCAAAAGCAATGACTCAGTTGAAAGAAAGTAAAACATACGGAGATACTCAATAAAGATTACTTTAGTAGGTATATCAGTCATATAAATCGAATCGTCCGATCGGCTTGCAAAAAGACCTCTTTTAGCCAGCATACACTTTCAGTAGCAAGAAAGTACTTAAGATTACTGGGGCGCCAATATTCCGCCAACTTTCAGTATTGGTTGAATATTATAACGCTAAGTGCGTTATAATATTCTACCAATATTGAAAGTTTTAAACAAATACTATTACTTTGCAGAATCCTAACTAATATTATAAATGCGAAAGTAAGTTTGTTTGTTACCTTTTCACGCCTTTTTTGTGTGTGTGTATTCATCAAATAACTTCTCCCGCTCTGGGCGGAGCGGGAGGGCGTGTCAGACTTTTACCCACCCGTGTTCCTTCAGTTGTCTGTGTACCAGGGATACGGTAAGCCTTTCGGACTCACGACCCTGGCAGGCATCGGCCCTGGCAGACCCCGTCAATGTGTGCTGACATCTCTTTGAGGCGCGCGTAGAACACAACGCGCCGTCGACCTAGGCCTGGTCCTTGCCGGACGGCGACCTACCCATTGCTTACCGTCCGCAAGCCCGCGCCTACGGTGGCCGGGGATCGGCTATCGACTCCCGATGCCCAGGGCGTCTCCTCGTGCGGCGGCTAAGGGCTTGAGGGCGCTACTATCGCCCTTTCTCACGCGCTCCGGCTCCTCCTTCGCGAGAATTACTGCTTCGCAGAAGGAGGTCACGGCTTCGCATGCCCTCTCGCGCTCCGTACCAAGGCCTGGACCTTCCGGACGCGAAAGATCGCCACATCTGATCGCCTGCGCGACGACACCGCGGTGCTCCGCCAAAGCCGGGCAGACCTCTACCGTATGCTCCACCGTATGCTCCACCGTGTCCTTCGGTCGATCCACACAATGGTAACACAAGGGCGTTTCCTCCCACCTTATCCGGAACAGGAACCTCCCGAAACAGTCATGTCCAGTGAGGACTTGCGTCAGGCGGAAGGTGAGGACGCCGTGGCGCCTTTCAATCCATTCCTCAAAGAGGGGACTACCGCCGCGATTGTGGCGTGCTCAGCATTGGGTTGCGACAGACGCACTCTCCATGTCGCCATGAGATCCCGCCGGACCTCTGTCCGCTGTGCCGCGATTTCTCGCGGCAGCGAAGTAACGCCCCGGCGTTTCGCCTCCTCGCGCCTCTCCCATATGTGTGCGACTACTTTTTCCTCCAGATCCCATGGCGGCAATCGAGCAAGGAGGCTCGCCGCCTCTCCGGAGACCGTGCGTTATCCCCGGACCAGAAGGCTGGCCATGATCCTCTGGGACGCGTTCAACCGGCGGCGGGCTGGTCGCGTCTTAATGAACGCGCCCACACTGGTGCCCCGTAAAGAGCCATAGATCGCACGTCCCCCGCGTAGAGCCTCCGGCAGGAGGTGTTTGGACACCTTTTCACGCCTAAACCACTGAACCAATCATCATGAAATTTTGCATATACGTTGTCAGAGGTACAGAAAAGGACATAGGGTGTACCTTTCACCAACAAAAAAAAATTGTTCCCGAGAGAAAGAACAACCACTTTCGACGGTCACAATTGGTTTAGGACGCTAGATGGCTCTACGTGTCTTTCGAATCATGATTGAATTATATTAGTAGAAAATTTAGTAGTGTGTTAAGAGTTTTTTTTTGTGAGTCTGGAGTAAACTCCAACACCGTTTGACCGAACCCATGAAAGTTGACAAATATATGTGTATATATGTATTTTTAATGGAGACGGATTTACAGGATTTTATTCGACTTCCACGCGGGCGAATCCGCGTGCAAAAGCTAGTGTATTATATTTTCATGGTTAATGCTTAAATTGGAAAATGAGGAAGTGATTTCGTAGACAATCGTATTGAAAGTTGGTCAGTGGTCGCCATTACCATTAGTCGTGATTTGCTGAATCAATTATCGCTATTCAGAAATGCATTTTTGTGTCAGTGGGTAAAACAGTAATGGCTTACAAACCAGAGTAACACAATAGATTGTACTATGGACGAGTTTCTCACCCGGCCCGCAAATTACGACGGTTAATAGTAGCTTTTGAGCAGTCTTTAAGTGGACTGCTTCATATTGTTTCTGAGGTGTCAGTGTGTTAATTTTCTTGATGTTATAATGATAAGTGAGTGATGATAATCAGTGGCCTGTCAATGTTCGAGGCCTTTGAAGATGTTGTGTCGAGCTCGAGACGGGTTTTACAACTAGTCGAACCAGAAAGTTTGAAACTGCGGAATCTTATTATTGAAGCGATGAAGATGCTGACCTACAAGGTATTAGAGAGTCGCCGTTGATGCACTTTTCGCTTAAGAAGTTCAATTGTTTTCGAGTCATAGCTATGGTCCATGGTTTAATAATATACTTCGCCAGGTATAGCATTCCGAGACACAATAGTCACGTGGGAGACACAAGCCTACGTCATCACCGCTGCGTTACCAGTAGTGTGTAATAATAACTCCCCAAACGCCTTTATTACCTGTGCGAATTCGATAAAACAATGAGGTTTTAAGTAACAATTACGTTGGTATATGTTTAAATTGAATTGTTTCGTTTGATTAGAAAAACGAAACGACAATTTATATGCTCTATATATATTTTTTAACAGAATGGTGACTGAAAATGTTTCCGTAATTCGTGTTTTGTTGCAATAAAGTGGCAACTGGATACCACTCACGGAGTGCCAGACCTTGTTTTTTAGACCATGCTATGGTCGAGGAATGGTAAGGTCAAGGAGCATCTTTATGTCACGTTACGTTTGTCTTCTCCATAGAGATCTACGTTTTGGAATGGGCAACTAGCTTCGAGTCTGACTAACTGACCGATTCTTTGACAACTTAAAAGTGCCTTTAAATGTTTTAATTAAAATAAATGCTTTGAGTTTGAGTATGAATGTTTGCGGCAAACTAGATATTGTGTAATTTTTCGAGGCACGGTTAAGAGTGGCAAGACCAGTCATTGAACGGTAAAAAGAAACTGAGAAATTGTGTCATTCACTAATTAAATCACTCAGCAAGTCCATATCACTATTCCGGCGTTCATCTCAGTGCGGATATCCGGATGCAATACGTAGACCACTCCCGTTCCGTATTTTTACCGCGATAGTATCCTGCCAAACATGTTACAAAGAAAGTTGAATGTTATAAGAAAAACCGTTCCGTTCCGCCTTCCGTATTTGAAAAGCAATTTCCCGACAAATTGATTTACAGAAAAAAACTAACAACATGGACGTAGCCATGAGGTTGTTTTTCGTTTAATGACTTAAAAGCTATTATGTATGTTATCAATGTTACAACAATAGTCATATTTATAACTAGCTTGGCCGCGACTTCGTCCGAGTGAAATTTCGGCCCCGGACACATCGTGTCGTTTCCCATCGCCCGCCCGCGCCATTACATCGTTTTCTCTTAGCGTAGTAAATAACCGTCCTGCAAAAATATTTTTTCAAATCCGACTGGTAGTTTCAGAGATTAGCGCGTTCAAACTAACAACCAAATCAACTCTTCAGCTTTATAGTTAGTATATATTAGTATAGATAAACATTGGTCCTAATAACAGTAAAAATAAAATTCTGTACCTACCTAAATGGTTGAATTTTCCATGCATTTTATATGTAATTGTATTTAGAATGAAAGAAAATAAGTTTATTTGTAAACATAACGCAGAGAAAAACACACACATTAAAACCGATGCCATAAAACAACACACTTCGCATGGTTTTCAAATTGAAAGACCCATACTATAAACTGACTTGTAAAGTTTTTCACAGACCTACGACATAAAATATTTCAAAGCATTCACATCTTCTTATACGGTATGCGAGTTAAAAATACAAGAACTCCATCCGCATTTAAATTAATATTTTTATTTACCGACGAAAAAAAGGAAAAGGTTATGTTGACACAATTTTTAAAAATGTTTCTTTTGGAATATTGTAACGGAAATGTTTTGTAGGTTAAGCTTTCAAGTAATCACATATAGTGTAAGCGAAAGTATATTGCACATACTATAGCGATAAAACTCCATGGCGTAGAAACTCCTTAGGTATAACTAGATCCTCTATCTGACAACACTAACAAGCTCAAATCAAACAGAAAATTACCGATAAAAATAAAATGCTGTACCTGAATGTTTTTTTTTCAGGCAGATGACATTTAATGCGTTAACCGAGGGCATAATACAACACACTTCGCATGGTTTTCAAATTGAAAGACGTAAAGTACATATGTATGCTTGTAGGCTTTTTCACAGACTAACGCCATAAAATATTTCAAAGCATCCTCATGTTCTTATGCATTTGAGAGCTACATACAAAAAATTCATTAGCATTTAAGTTAATATTTTATTATGTTTTCTTTAGGAATATTGTAACGGAAATGGTTTGTAGGTTAAGCTCTCAAGTAATCACATATAGTGTAAGCGAAAGTATATTGCACATACTATAGTGACGTATTTAATCCAACTCATAGCATTAATTTCAATTAATCCATTTACAGACAATTTTGAATTGTCAAGGTGTCGGTCAGTCGGAAAGATGAAGCTAGTTGCCATCGAATCGAATTTCGCTCAAACTCTTTAAGGTAAAAACCTGTAGCTACTCGTAGAGCTTGTAACAGACAATACTAAAAAAGCTCAAATCCAACAGAAAACATTCATGCACTAATACGGAGCGAATTTATATCAAACCATACAGATTTATATGAGAAATTTCCAATAGAAACCCGATTATACTTTGCATGACTTGGGTCTGAGCACTCTGAGCTGAAAACTTACTAGCATTACGCACGGAAGACTTCAAAGTTCACTAAATACTTGAATCTACATCCGTCGCCTTACTGAGGCAATGAAAGAGAAAATAGAATATATAAACACCTTATCTCCTTCGTAAATTGCGGACACAGGGCGTTAAATAACAGATTTCTCTCAGCTTAGGGCTCCGACACACGATCATATTTTGGCCGATTATCGAGATGGTTTAGTACCACAATATAAATAAATTGTACGTCAGGGGCACTCTTAAACAGTCAGCCGGACTACTTCCTTGCTGACTGGCATATTATTTTTATCACAGCATGAGCTTTCCTGATGGCCCAGTGGCCTCTCATGCACAAGGTTATGGGTTCAAATCCTGGCAAGTACCAATGTGAGTTTCTCAATTCATGAGTATTTTCTGAGTTTATCTTGCACATGACTGACATAGATGAAGAAAAACATTGTGAGGTAACCTGGACTTATAGTTAATATAAGATTGAAATCGCCAACCCGTCTTGAGCAAGCGTGGTGATCAATGCTCGTGTTTTCTCTTTATGAGAAGAGGTCTTTGCCCTGCAGTGGGACAATAATATGCTGGTATTATTATATTATGAGCTTTCCTTATATTGTTCGTATTTCGTTTATAATCCGAGAGAAGACAATTAAATAGTCCCTAGTTCCCTACTAGAAGTAAAAAAAGATAACTAATTGGTTTGTATTCGCTACACGAATAGTGCTACAGTTGTTTTGATAAATGCGTATAATGTAACGGATACGCTTGAAAACCCTGTAGGGTTAGGGCAGGTGCGTGGGGTTCATCCACCTTTAAGCTTGTATTGTTATAAATCGAGCTGTTGCTTCTGGTTTTTCTTAAGGACCAAAAAACAAAATCCAAAAAAAATGCGTTGCTCGATGGCAGGGCCTCAGTTCTAAATCGAAATCTGAGTCACGAATAAAAAATAAAAATTTATCAAATTAAACTTTCTCTATTGTAACTGTTAACAATGTGTTGAATCGTCAAGCCTGACCCTTAGAACTTCCAATCCATACATTACCAACGTGTCAAATCCTGCGCACAGCCGCTATGTTTAAACCCACTATGTCGTTCAAATTTGCATGCCGATTCGCGAATGTAAGAGAAACTGTTTTAATGCTAATTGTAACTAGTACTTACCGTATAAAATAGGTTATTGTAACGTTAGTAACCTAACATCCTTTAAGTAAATATGCACTATTGTTATCTGGTGTTGTAATGAAATACACGTTCATGTTGGTCCTTTAGCGGTCATGACATGTGTTCAATATTGATGGAGATTGAAATACTGTGAATAAGGCTTTGATGATATGAACGTTAGGGAAATATTGTGTGGTCACCTATTCGGAAATACTTGAAAACTATTAGCCTCCGAATTTCCGCAAATCTTTATTTGGCTTAAAATTTATTTGCGTTTGTGAATTTAGCCATAGTACTTACCCCGTGCCCAAACAATGGTCAAGGATCAGGGGTCTTCTTTCTAAGCATGAAATCCGTAGTTTCGGTCGAAGTTATAAGTGTTACCTACTCCGTATCACCTACGGACATAAGATTAGTTTGAGGCCCGAACTACGAATTTATGGCAATACGATTTGATAGTTGTCCTTAAAACCGACGCGCTATTGCCCGTCTGAAAAACTTAATTCGTCGGGAGTCGGGTACATTCCGAAGTACCGAACTATTTTCGGACGAGCCCGTATTTTCGTCGACAGACTTAGATAGTAGGCCCCCTGTTGCGAATTAGAACTAAACAGTAAGAATTAGTATGAAACAAGTAAGTCTGGAGCCCAAAGGTATAATACAAAAAGATTAACAGGTAAAAAACTTAGCCTTACGCAGTTTCGCACTGGTGTCAAAATCAATGAATTAAGCAGCCAAACACACTTCGCCTGCTCTCGTTTACACTGTTACAGTAGCGGTAAGCTCTCACGTTACACTCAATTCATGCTATCTCTTATCAAATCTCCTGTGAAAATATCTCTCGCCACTTACCATGGAACGCAAGATTGAGGTAAAGTCAGGGAAATTTGTTGTTTTGCAAATTGACTACCAACTTAAATTGTCCGTATATTCAAAAAAATATATCCGTATTGTGTTATAATACTCCGTATACTCAATTTGTCTGTACTAACTTAGTTTGATTGTAAGATATTTTTTGTGACTAACAATTATAGACTGTCTGAATAAATAAAAAAATATTATAAATAACAACTGTCTTCCTTTGACAGTTTTATGAAATGACTATAACACGGCAAATTGATGTAGGGTGTCAATTTGCTTAATAATTAATTTCCCTGACTTTACATACCTACTTGTAAATATGTACTTGCTGCTTGTGCGTTGGAATACTTAAAATTCGAGCAGCAGTGATCAGTTATATGGGTTCTCATTTAAGAGAATGCTGACATTTTTTCTTTGACAAATATAATTAATTATGGTGAAATTCAAGTTGTCACCGGAAAGACCTTTATGAATTTAATTATTATTCATACCATTTAATTTTGTAAAAGAAATTAAACGCACTACAATTTAAAGTATTTTGATTGGCGTCAAAATTCCGCGTTATTTGTGAAAATATAAGAATAAGTATCAATATTTATGTTAGTATCTATTGCTGCTTTCTACCAATATAATATTAAACCAAGCTAGGGAAGAAACTACTGCCATATAAAACTCAATATTTCACACTACCATATAATATTCGCAGATCATCTGTGGAAACTGGGAACTTCCTGCTATTAGTTAGTTGCACTAAAGTCACACACGGGTCCATTCTCATCACAATAATCAATGGCCACGGGGACTAACTGAACATAATGATGCGAGCCATAGCGTAATGGTGCGAACATAGAAAACACTTTTATTTTATTCCTGGTCAGGTACGGATTCAGTTTCGCATCAAAAATGAAGAGATGATTGGGATGATGTTTAATCTTCAGTAATAAATACCCCATTTTCAAATTTTCTTTTTGTAATTTATTTGGTCGTTCGAGTTGGACTAGCTTACGTTAAAACCCAGATAACGCAAGTTGATCACACTCGGAAGGACCAAAATTGCAAACTGCGAGCTAGTGATCATGATTCCTTTACTTAACAATCGCTTCTAATTCTGCAAGCAGATGTCGTCCATAATTTCGAATATCAATATTTGTTTAAAAGGATTGCAATTAAGTACGTGCCACGGAATTATTTCTTAAATTAAACGTAGACCATTAACGACGGCTTGTTATCAGTCACACGTTTAATTCAAGAATACTTTCCTGTTTCCTGAGTCCATATCTGTCGCTTATTGAAGTCATTATCAAGGAGTTGTCCGTAATTACTGTTACCGCGAATCAGTCTTGATTGACGTTAGATTGTTTGCGTAAAACATATCCACTGATGTGAAAATAAACAAACGGGGGAACTTTCCAATTGCGTAACCAAGAGTAGCCATTGGATACGGTTACGTAGGAGACGTCTTAATAAAAACTTAAAAGATGTCGGGGAAAGGCTTTTCAGATGATGTACAATTAGAATTCGCTAGCACTTAATTGTCATCGATAACTTTGATTTGAAGCTGAACTATATTTGAATTGTTTCTGTTGTTAAGATATAGGTAGGTGAGACATGTTGTTTTAATCATGTAGTCATGTTCCAGATTAATTTGGTTAGAAGAAAATGTTTGATGAACTGTCCCAAAATCTTCTTTTTTTTTTTTCAAAAACTTCTGATTTTGATTGTTTATGAAACAAATGGAGGTTTATAAGAATTCTTAAACCGAAAACGAAACTTTCGCCGTCCTAGGATCCATAAACACTTTTATAAATATCAACTCTAGATTGACACGATAAAATTTGCATGCAGACTCTGTTGCAAGAGTGAAAATTGATTGTACGCCGTATAATTAAGCAGTGGAACGCGGTCGGTGTGACAGGCAGCCAGCCCGTGGGACCTACTCGACCCATTAACACGAATTGTGCGAGTGACAACGTTGTAAACGAAGTGATGTTGAATTCACAAACTAAAGGTAAGATGAAGTATTTCGTGAAATTGTGTGTTTACGTACGTAATTGACGTTTCGAGACCCTTCAAAGATTGGATGCCTAATATGTACACTGCTACACTACATGGATCTTTTAGCTCTCGAATGACGTTGACACGGGAACGCTGTTGGTAAACACTTGTGCAATGGTTTTGAGAATAGAATTTAAAAAAAAAATGGCGGCGTTAGTTCCAATTTTGGCCACCCGCCAAAACAACCTTGTAGCGCTATAAATAAGTTGATGCTAGCTTTGCATTTGCAATTACAAAATAAATAATAAATTACCTTTGCTTCTTCTTCAGGATTTGGTTTCTGCACTTAGTCCTTCAAGTGGACCATTGTGCGTGATTACCTGTGCTTATCCGTATTCACAGCGGATTTCTTCATGCAAATTACTTTTGTAATAATAGGTTAAAATCCAAAATTGCTTCTATACGTAAATAAATAATATAATTAACGTACCGTTTTTCTAAAGAAACAGGAGTCCAACATACCCGCTACTCTATTCACATTCACATCATCGCTCCGGCGAGCCATCATTAAAACGCGCCGTCTAACCAACCATTCGCTTTAGATGGAAAAACTTCAGTTCCTGAGTCTGGATGACGCTACGAAACTAAATAGATTCACGGGTGGTCGGCCTTAATGATTGCCGGCCACTAGGATACGTACAGTCAGCTTCACAGATAAGGCGAGGCTAGCGTACCCCGAAATTCAAAGTCTCTTACGGTTTTTGCAATTTGCAGGTCAGTATCAGGTTTGATGTTGATCAAGTATGATTCGCGACCGTGGCAGATATGTATTTACAGAATTAAAATCATTAAAATCTCGAGAATTATCTAAGTTCAAATTACCCTATCAAGGCTCCCACAAACAAGCGCGACGCGACAGCGTGACACAAAGGAACCGCTCGTCGCGCAACACGCGGTGCCTTTGTGTCGCACTGTCGCGTCGCGCCAGTGTATACGAGCCTTCAAATGACTATTTCATGAAATCATGGCATTTCGGGCCAATTCTAACTTAGAGTTGTATTAATCATCTTAATGATTATAATTCCGTAAAATATACATTTTTTACGGTCGCGAATCATATTTTGATCAACATACAATGTTTTGGACTACCTTAACGCATCCCCCTTAAGGGCTGTGCAAGTGCCGGCGGCAACAAGTGTCGGTTTAAGACTTCAATTTCGCGAAGGTTCCTTGTAAATCTTAAATTATAGAAGGCATAAACTTCTCGAAAGCATCCGATTCAATTTACTAAGATTTATTGGTCGAAATGTTACGTATTATCCTGCTTTGGTAAATCGATCGTCTCATAAACAACACTTGACTAATTGAAATAGCTATCTCGTCCCAGCTAAGGCAGACTTGCAACTAAGTAACAGGGCTTTGTTGAATAATTAAAGGCGTTCTCTTGAACTTGAGGTTATCACCTTTGAACCTGCGATGTCCTGATTTATCTAATGACAGTTAGACTCCTGAAAATGTTTGTCCCATACATGGTCTAAATTCTATATCGTAGACCGTTACTTCTGTCTCCGCCTTTAAGGCTGCACGATGGTAAACGCAGACAAAATGTTGGTTTGCGGTTACAGACGCACTGAATCTCAATATCTACCTAGGCAGAAAATAATTTACGTCCGGCTAAGCCATTAGTGATAATTTTCCTTACGTTGCAATTGTTGAAAAAGCTATGCAGGTTCTGCAAGAAGTTTCTATACTGTAAATGCCTTTTTACAAAAAAGTAAACCAAGTAAAGTATAGTTTGCATACATTTTAAATACACAGTAAGCTCTTAGAATCCTATATTTATAAGGGCTATGAACCTAACGTCTTCTCTGCCTCAAGTTCATTTAAGGCAACTGCGCCTTACCGTTTCTTATAGTACCTCAAAGACCGTTAAACCTGGTACGATATCTTCGGAAAAGTTATTCGAGTGTACATTCGATGTTCATCGTGTTTGCTTGTTTATGTTATGTCTCTCAATGTGCACTAAAGCTTCACGACTTCAGTTTGTCGTCTTATTTGTGCAGCTGACGTTACTTAAGTCACGAGTGGGATTATTCGCTATTCAATTACTCTGCGCAATAAGACATGCGTAAGAATATGCTGTGGCTGAATTAAGGGCGTGTGCTACAAAGATAATAATGTTCAAGTAAGTTGTCTGGATGTAATTAGAACTCATTGGGATTGGCTTTTCAAAAAAGGTAATTGTTTCAATCAGCATAAATATTCTTCTTTTGTTTACGTTTACAAAACGTAAACGAAAGAAGAATATTAATAGGTATGTTGGTCTATTTTGGGATTTACTAAACTGCGATGTTAATTTACCTTTTGTGAACTCAGTTTAATTACAAGTCGGAAAACCGTAATGCGATTGTATTGTGGACTTCCTAAACACTGTTTTGCGTGGCTCCCTGTGGAGACGTGCCTTGGGTCAAGATCATGGATTTGTGTATTTAATTCTAAACCTTAGATACTCGAGGATAGAGATGATAATGTATCAGCGTCAAGCAACAATCACTGACCGATTGTTAATGCCAAAATCCCAAATGTTTGAACTGTTGAAAAGTTCAGTTTGAGGAAATTGAACCTCTTACTGTACCAATTGTCATTTGAATAGTGTTTTGACGACTCGGACACCTAGATGAAACTATGTCAAAAATTGACTTGAGCTTAGGTGATTGAACCTTTGTAGTGTGAACATAATTACACGTTTCTATTAGTGGAGTCTTGGTGCCTCATATTATGAAGGATGGATATCTAGGAATTGGTCTAAATGGGGGTATTTTACGCCAGACTTTTCTAACTATACTCCAAAGGACCACAAAATGCTACAAAATAGCTTGCATCCGCACTAAATAGCATAATCTTCGTGGCAGAGGCCTTCCTCAAGCCACAAGCAACAATCTAGAAAAATTATATCATAAAAGTAGAAAAAGAAGAAAGAAAAGAGATTAGCCATAAGTGCTTAATATAATGTTGTACAGGCACTTAGCATTACCACAACACAGTTTCAACTTTCACGGCACGTCAGGGATGTTATAACTTAACTTTTATGGCAAAATGATGGATTCATACAAAATACACGCGAAACTGACTGCGGTCTACGCATTTCACTTTCAACAAAAAGCACAGTCGTGACAATAATAGAATAAACTGATTGTGTGATTGAGAAATTCGATTAGTCTTTAAGAACTTGGTTTGCGAAATTATTTGGCTTTTACTATAAATGCACGCACTGTGGGGCGAGGATTAGGAAAAAAATTGTCGATATTCCGCAAATAGCACAAAACATACCTAAAGTGCTTGCCTACTAACCTCAAGGTGTAATCTCGTTACTTTTAATGCCATCATCCAGAACATGAAACGGTACTAAAATAAAGTTGACCAGACACAGCCTAGTTTGCCCACTATGTATTGTTATCGTAAAATGAAATCTAAGAAGTGAGCCAAAATAGTGTGTCGTTGTCAGCCCGTGCGAGGCGTAAGAATCAATTAAAGAAATTCAATTTCTATGGTGTACGTCGCCATAATGTTGTAACTAGGCGAAGAAAATTGCAAATGGCCGCTACTTGTGCCCAATTATAATGAACCTAACATAATATGTTGAGTAGGCTTCAAAACGTGAGGAAAGCACGTATTTTTGACATTACGGGAACTTGTTATCCTGTTGCTGTGCAACATAATATCGTATCAGATGTTTATTATAAGACTTAGAGTGGTATACCCCTTAGACGCTGTAACAGCGACATATTAAGCAGCGCTCCATACAGACTGACTTACAAAGTTATCAGCGGTTCCGAGTTTTTTTGCTATTTCTGAGTTAGTCCTATAGTACAAGTTGTAATACTACTCGTGATAACTTTCACTCCCTGGAAGATTGATAATGAATTCAAAATCAGCCTGTATAAATAACCTTCGAGTAACCTGCTCCGTAACTTTTTCTGCTCTTCAAGTTACATAAACACGAACAAACGATTTTTCTTTACCAATTAAAAAGCTGCTGTACAGAACGATAATAAATCTCTCAGTGTTATGAAAGAAGTCGAAGAAAGGGCTCCAATTCGTCACCGCTCTGACGATGAAATGTCAGTTTAGAAACTTGAGAAAAGAAAACTAATTGAATTAAATTGCCATTTGTCATTTGCATGTCGATTGTTCGGCTTGGAAAAAGGAGGAGGCTCACAATTGCTCGCATGCCTGTGTGTTGCTTTTTATGTATGTAAACCGATTACACAAGGTGGTCGTGTCCAATTTGCAGAGTTCTTTTTTTAATTGAAAGAGAATCAGTCCCATTTGATCGAAAAAGGCTTTGCCTTTTAATCGGGTTATTTTTCTAGAACTTTGATAAAAACGCTGTCTATTGATAGAAAATGTGTTTTATCCAACTTGACCAAGTAGTAGGTAAGTAGATGCCAAGATTTTTTTGAAGAGTCCATAGGACGAACAATGCAATTCAGTTGTTGACTCCCATTGAAATAAGTTTTGCACATTGATTTTCTAAAAGGATAAAGTCCCAGATGAAAGAATTGCCTTTAAGTTGTTATTTATAACTCTTGGTAATTTGCTAAAACTATTACTTTTTCACCCTTTATTATTGTGACCAACAAATTGTAACTCCAACACTTTTAACGCAATGCCTATAACATTGAAAGCGTTTTTACGCGTTAAAAAAACTCATTTATATAGCGAATTAGTGGAATAAGACGAGCCTTTTCCCGAGCCATTTGTTACGTTATTATATCGTAATTTCTGATTAGTTACACTCTATGGTGCAGGCTTATTCGGTGAGACATCTTGTCTTTACTAGCCCAGTCGATTAACTGTACCTCTCAGATATTATAGTTTTAATTTTTAGGTTATTTTCCACCGTCGCACGTTGGGCGAATAAAATAACTTGAAATGCAATTTGAAGAGGAAAACTTTTTGACACGATACGGGTAGTGACCTAGTCGAAATATTATACGGTAAATTATAATTTATAAATCATGATTTTGCTTCGAAGTTCTGCTTACAATAAGTCAGGACAGACCTTAAACATTCTTAACATTTTGTTCCCGACGAGTGTCACCAAACAGTAAATGGTATTTAGAATTGTATAACAACTTAGAGTCATGCGTATCAAAGTGATTAGTTAATGTAATTAGCATCAGAATCGTATCGAAATAGTAATTTTACGTAATAATATAGTAACTACTATACCAGTAGAATTCCTGAACAGGTAAATGATTCTTGAAATTACTTGTGAAATTATTCTGTGTTATTATTTCTTCAACAACATACCCGTGCCCGTGTAGACTTCAGAATATAGTTACCACCCGAGAAAATATCTGGAACATATCGGTTTAGGATGTCAGCACCGCTAGGACAGTAAGAGGCCTATCCTCATGCCGTAATAATCTGGATAGGTATACAACCTCCTAACACACTTCGAGTCCAGCGATCACGCCCGTCCAGTATATATTTCTTACATATTTTCTCTACTTTTATTATAATAAGTGAGCGCTGCTTACCTATAGACATTTTATAATTTTCCCCATAGACGCGTAATTTTAGCTAACACGTACACCATTTCTCCAGCTATTCATTCGCTTAAGATAAACTAAATCGTGACCAGATACTTTGACGCCGTAAAAAGTATGATTGGATCTTTATTAGCAAAATGTATGTCGATTCTGTTGACGATTAATACGTAATTCAAAGAAAATATGAGTGCAAAGTGCCGTTTTTGTAAAAAGGTAACTAATCTGTCATAGTCACGTTTCTGATTGCGAAATGATAACAGACGGACGATCTGTAGTTTATAGTCATAAATATAAAAATACCGTTTTCTTAGTTGTATTGTAGGAAAAAATTAAAAGATATTGTTCTAAACAGAACGACGTTCATCATCATTGGCAGCCTTGTTCCACCTACTGTTAGTATAGGCCTCCTCTCTTTTGTGCCATGCTTCCCTGGTCTGTGCGAGTCTCATCCAGGTCTTCCCCGCGATCTTCTGTAGGTCGTCCATCTACCTAGCTATTAGTCTGCCAACGCTCCTTCTACCGTTCCGGTAACCAAGAACGATGTTACGTCTTATTTTTTCTTCTGGAAAGTGTCTTCTGTGTATCTTCGACGTTTAAAAAATTGGCCTGTATCGCCTATTGGTTTATTGGCTCCATATGAGTAATGTGTTTATCTGTACTTAGGATTAGTGCTCATAACTCGTGGTATCACGCGATAATGTCACAGATCATTAACTTATTGCTACACGTAGTTTATGCGGCGCGGACGCATTTCACAATCTTGAGAATTTGTTTAGTGCCATCGCCTGTAGATATACATACACTTGGGAGCAAATAAATCGAGCCACTACCTTTTTTCACGTAAAATGGTAAATATTTTTGGTAATATGGAACGTATCAATTCGAACTATATATCGCCTAAAAGTTTAGTTAATAACCTTTACAATGAGGGTAAATTATTGAATAATAACCTTATTGAATGATAAATTATTGGCTCTGCAAGAAAAATGGTAATTTTGATAGAAAATTTAGTAGGGCTAAAACAGTCCATAAAAACAATAAAAAACAAAATTATTGCAAAAAAAATATTCTTAATAACTGGTATTACCCCCCCGGGCCCTGATACTTTCTTGATGCCTATTAGTCATCGATCTGATCAGCGTTACGATGACATATTGTGGTATGTTCTCCCACTCTTCAAGCAAGCGACTTTAAGCTCGGGAATGGATGAAACAGCGGGAACCCTGGCTCGGACTCTCCGTTTTAGCTCGTCCCATAGGTGTTCGATCGGGTTCAAATCGGGACTTCGTGCTGGCCATACCATTTGTTGAATCCCGATCGCAGACAAGTATTCCGTAACGATCTGCGCGGTATGAGGTCTCGCATTGTCATGCATAAACAAGAAATTTTCTCCGACAAAACCAGCATACGGCATTACGTGGTTTTCAAGAATGTCAGTTATGTATCGGTCAGCTGTTAATCCACGTCTACCACTGCCATCGTTGGCGGGGTCGACGAAGACAAGTTCCGTTTTTCCGTCTAGAGAAATTCCTCCCCACACCATACAAGAACCACCACCAAAACTCACCGTTTCTCGAATGCAACATTGGGCAAATCTTTCACCAGGACGTCTATACACTCGGTTTCTCCCGTCATTGCTAAAAAGACAGATTCTTGACTCGTCAGAAAACAAAACTGACCTCCAGTCTTCTAACGTCCAATTAATGTGTTCTCGAGCAAACTCCAAGCGAGATCGGCGATGAGCTACAGTAAATTTTGGGCCAGTTGCTGGTTTGTGTGATGTTAAATTTCGTTCTTTTAGTCTTCGTCTCACTGTCCACCTACTGATTGCGACTCCTCGAACGTCACGTAACGCTTGCTGTAGCTGAACAGCATTAAGTCCACGGTCGCGCAACGAATTGGTTGCAATAAAGCGGTCGTCACGTTCTGTTGTTGCCCGTGGTCGGCCAGTTCCAGGTCGCCGAACAAAAGCACCAGTCTCCAGATACCTGCGGTATACCCGCTGTACCTTTGAACGACTCAAATGAAGTCTGCGTGCCACTTCACGTTGTCCGTGTCCAACCTCAAGTAAAGCTACAACTTGGGCAGCTTCCGTCGGTGTAGTATCCATTTTATCAGGTTATTTTGATTACACAGACACAGATAAAGACAACAATAACAAGTAATATGGGTATGATTAACAAAAACCTCAAATTTAATCTTTTCTTAACAGAGTACAATAAAAATGTCATAAGCAAATTAAATGCGATAATTTTATTCTACCCTTTAAACTTTAATAAAAATGAAATTTTGACAACTAACTACCCTCATTGTAAAGGTTATTAAATACCCTTTTAGGCGATATATGTTTCGAATTGATGCGTTCCTTAATACCAAAAATAATTACCATAATGCGTGAAAAAGGAAGTGGCTCGATTTATTTGCTCCCAAGTGTATTTTCCGATAGGTACTGTGGTTTTCAAAGTTTTTTCAGTCTTTTTGTGACGAATCGTAGCCGTAAAGATTGTGGGTTAACTCGAATAATGCATACTGAAACCTAAGTTATTAACTTATTTGTATTTGCACTTTTTACTTATGAAAGCACTGAAAAGGAAGGCAAATAATCCGGAGGACTGTTGAAGTGCCTACTACTACCTATCCCCAGGCAATGAACCAAGTGTTTCCAGTAACGTCCTGATTAAATCATTCGTAAATCAGAATCCAAAATGTTCGCAGAATAAGTACACCCAGTACGGAACACTATCCAATAGCGTGCCTTTACGCATCTGCGGGGTACGCGCAGCCGCGTGGACGTAATTGTTCGCAAATTGGTGCGTAATAATGATGAAAATCTCGCCGTTGCACCGTCCGTCTGTTGCACTTGCATGTTGCATGTCAATGATCCCGTATCCGAACGATCTCGGAACAAAACAATTTTTAGTATTTGTAGTGATTGCATATTTCAGCACATGTTTCGCACGTCAGAATGTTTTATCGCGCCTGCATTGAGCACGCGTTGATATCTACGATCAATTGTAATTTACTTGCTTTGTGATGCCGATGCCGCAGCGATATGGTTGACTAGTTGAATGTATGCGTTCCTTATCATGCTATTCTTAAAAGTGCGATATGTATTCTATGGATGTTTTACACCTTTAACAAATACAGAAGAATTTTAAAATATGAATACCCAGAAAAATCTGCATAGAGGTACGCATTAAGGGTCGTACACACTAGCGCGAGGCGACAGCGCGACACAAAGGCACCGCGTGTCGCGTCCGACTCGCCTCGCGTGTCGCGTTTGTTTGTAGTAGCCTTTATTCTGTATTATACTAACCATTTGAGATATTATGACCAAACATTTTTCTAGTTATTCCTTTATGTTGGTACCTATTTATAAAATGTTAATTCTACGGCATCATCAGCAGTATGTCTTTCCGGCAGACCGTGGAGAGATACTACCATAATGACTAGGTACCTTACGCTTAGCAGGGAAAATAGTTACCGTAGTCTGAAATTAGAAACTAATGCAAGTCCGACTACAAAGACAATTAGATAATTGAGTAGACAAACCATTTATACAATAAACAAAACCATTATTAAATAGATATCGAAACATTTATTCATTTTCATTCAATAATTTAATTTATTGTATACCTATACATAATAAAACAAAAAAGGAAGACATACCACATCGCAGGTATCATTTTACAAACACAAACATTCTATCATATTTACATAGATACAGCATTATTAAAACATCTAGGAGTTTCTATACAAAACTCTAGTTAGAAAAAACTATCGCCAATAATATTATAAAACATTTTGTCACTGGTATTAATCCATCCATACATGCTTCATTAAAACTATACATTTATTTCATTTTAAAAAAACAAACTCTCACTTATTAGTGATGTGTATTAGCAAATATTATAACTGGTATCAGTCGATACTAAAACACAATTCTATAAGTTATTTAAAATGTAATTTAAAACTTACAACCTTAAGATATGGCTATCAAATAACTCGTTTTCGTATAACAAAAATTATTATTATACAATTTGTTAACATAAACAAAACAATGAACATAACGTTGCCTTCTTGACTGGAATGGAAGACTCGGAACAAACGCAACAAACTACGTAAGTATGGCAAGTAAATAATTAAAATATGAAAAATAATAATTTAAACTAAACGTTTGGAATGATTCGACTTACACTAAAATTATTTACACGATTATAACAGAAACAGTGCGTAATACAAAGTACTTAAATAAGATATTTACAGTATCTGTATCACTTAAATATCGTTGTACATTACAATAAAATTAGAAGCTTAATCTTTTGTTCGTTAATTTGATCGTGTCACATGGACTAGCGTACGAACAGACGATCGTAATCGGTATCGGTATCCGAGACCGTAAACAGACATCACTGTCATTTAAATTATTTAACAAATTAGTCATTCTTTTTATTTTAAAACCAAACATGCTTAACACTTTTGTACTAAACAGGTACCTAATGAGCAAAACAAACTTTGTTGTGTGCTCGTGGAAGCTGTGGAGCGCGTTCAATGTACAGTTTTAAGTACATTTCCAGCTGTATCACACAATGTTGAGGGTTGGTGTTAGTTGTTGATTCAATCTTTATCTCCTACGAATCTGTAGGCGTCGGGGGGAGGTTCAGGCATGCAGTACCCGTGGTAGGTGCGAATGTCTTCTGCTGCGTACGTGATGCCGGCCAGGACTCCCGTCTCCGTGTGATGCCTAGGGCAGGTATGGCCTCGCGGGCATTGGCAGATGGTGTTGGCGTTCACTTCATCGATTTGTTCATGTCGCCGCCTCGCGCTGAACAATTTGCATGGCTCCTTTCTTGAACAACGTAACCTCTGTAAAAGGAGAAAAATAATGTTGTAGCAAAAAGTTTTTTTTTAACTTTCGTCATAGCTTTTAGTAGAATTAAGTCATTGTTCAATTTGGGTTTATATATAGAATGTCAATATACTAAAAATACAATTTCAATTAAAGTTGTACAAACGACAAAACCAATGAACAACTGACGCCACCCATCGTCGCTAACTCGAACTAAAACGAAAGGTAAAGTCCAAGGCAAGGTAAAACTACTCACGCTTTGCGGCGAACACGCGAACTGGTACTGGTTCCCCTGTTCCCCGCTAGGTGTCGTGTACGGCAGTTTCTTCAACAGATACGTCACGGAGAGCTTGGGACAATGACAGTTGACGATCTGCTGTGTCGCATTGCTGTCAGGAAACGAGTAGATGATCCAGGCTGCATCCTTGAAGTACTTGCATTTTGGCAAGCGTTTGACAGGTTCACACGTCTTGTAGAGCGTTGTCTTGTCTGATAACGTGTGGTTGTCATCACTCGTGAGGTCACTGTATTGCGAAAAGTTGCTAATTAGATGATGTTCATTTATTTTACTTCAGATAATTTAACAGATTTGAAAATGATTGCACAGTTTCTGGTATCCATTGAATTGAAGCCCGTTAGAAGCGGATTCGTGAAACCAAACTACAGACACCAATGACTCAGGGATAATTATCTATGTTTTATTTATGATATCTTAATTCTCAGCAAATTGGAATTCCTTTACAGACTCGTCACCCTGTAGATTAGATATTAAACCGAGATTAGAAAGTAGACGAGATAAACACATTCATTTATTTGCGCTTAATGTAGACTTCCATCACAAAATCGGAGGATTTATTTTAGATAATCCGATGGAGCGTACTATTCTTTTTTAGATTTTTTCATCGAATCTTAGATCAGTGACAAAAAGCGACGCACCTAACTCAACAACGAACGTCACAAAGCCAGAAAAAACTTGGCCAAGATTCTAATAAAACGATATAGCCAACCTAATGCTCAAAAACTACGGACATTTAAATAATGGCCTCGAGCGCCATCCATTCACTATAATTTGATCTTTAAAAGGGAAACCCTGTCAAAGGTTGGAATAATAATCAGGCAACATTTGAATATAGTCTGCCTTTTGAAAGGGTCAATATGAGGATAATCATTTTGCAATTGCCCATTTCCCTTATATCTAATTTAAATCAGATGTAATTTGACGAAGGTGAAGAAGCGAAAGCGCATTTAACTGAGACAGTTGGTATGCATGTAGATGATTTTGAATATATATATAAAGGTTATGCATTATGTCTAGTTAAAATACTCGTCGATGAATTAGAACTTAAGCAAAATGTAGTGCAGCTAAACTGTCTTGAAACCAGTAATGAACTCAATCGACAAAAAGTGGTGGTTCGGAAATTTTGAAAAATAAGAAATAATTGTCACTTTCGAAGCCTTGTTGAACAAGAAAAAGAACTCGGACCACGAGAACACGTATAAACAATAAATCAATATAGCAGACTTCCGCGTAGACGAAAAAATAAAAGTTCATGTGTGGGTTCACCCAAATATTTAACGTAACAAACAATACTGACCTAGAGCACGGCCTATGCCCTAAACAGCGACACTTCCTCTCGATCCAGGGTTGCGTCGCATCGTATAGATCCACTTTACTGCAGACTTGTCTTGGTCTGCAGTCTGGTAGGTCATCCTCTGAACCCTGGAATAGAAGGAAAAATCAAATGAGTAATGTGGCAAGGACCAGCTCCATCAAAGTAACTTTAGTTTCGTTCTAATTTGGATTCTACCTTAAAAGGTTATTGATAATCAAACACGGGGATTTCCAAAGAAGAGAGCCAGCATTAGCAGTCATGATTGGCAAAACAATAAAAGCATTAGTAAAACTCGTAAGTTTAAAACAGATTTTGCCTCTTTCAATAAACATTTTCCATAACAAAGTAGTCAATAACGCAAAACCAAGCATAACCGAACACAGTAACATACAAACATGACCCAATCATTTCACCAGCGTGTGTACAATGTACGTTATGCACGGAACCCATCAAAATTCGCGTGCATTGTTTACCATTCAACTCGCGTCGCATACTAAATCAATCGGTACATTCGTACAATTCGACACGTCGAACAATACGAAAATTCTAAAAGAATCAATCATCGCCACAAAAGAAGTTGGCGTGGGAAAAATGGAAGGTGTTTCAGGACACCTGCCTAGAGAGCATAATGAAAAAGATTATGAACGAGTTCAAATCGATGTTAATCATAAAATCATAACGTTCCGTGAAGGAATCACAATATGAACATGTGCTCTTATCCTTTTAGTTTTTTTGCTTCCAAAAGGACCATCGGTCGTACTTCCGACCGGAAGACGTGCCATTCGGCAACCTGTTAGCTGTGGGAACATTTTTTCTGCGAAGACTTGCAGGGCTACTGCTCACAACTGTAATTAAGCTATTATTGCCCATAATAAATTACTATGTTTCATTCGAAACGGTCGACATCCGATGGATGGCTTTAATTTCCTTTGCTTTTTGTTTAAGTACGGCTTAGTGCCAAAGTGCAATTAACGATAATGTTATTGATAATTTTATACGAATGGCCGTCTCTACTTGAGTTAATAATCATGTTTTTAAATTGTAAAACAATCATGGTATTCTTGAGTCATAGTAACTTTATAGAAACAAAATAGGCGTATTCTGGATTTTGAATGTATTTAATATTGTTACTAATGATATAATATTAAAGTATGATAAGGAAAAGATGTTTGAATTAAATTTATGATATATCGAACAAAGTTTAAACTCTATTCTTTGCATTTAAATTCTGTGCACAACTTCGACAGCCCTGTTCACGCATAGGTGTGAAAAAAGTATGTATATTTTTTTCGTTGTTCCGGATATGCTTCCCGTTTCTTGTGTATTGCGATAGATTTCGCGGAAACGGCCTCAGTTGGATCTCCTAAACACCGGATACAGCCCTTTTGTGTAACAAACAAAAAGTACAATTCATAGACACAATGTATGGGTTGTTGACTTACTTCGTCAAGAGTTTGCCTTTATTTAACGGAGTCTTGCTGTCGACCTGAATGCTAATGCCGGTTGTAAGAAAATTACATTTCGGACGGTCCTCATTGAATTCCTAATAAGGTTGACAAAAAAATTGACAATAGTACGCACTACGTTGTACTAAACAGTTTTATTAATATTGTGAGTTTCAAGAAATGAGGATGTTTTGAAAGACAGTTACGCGATTATCGCTAAGTGGTCGCATGCCGCTGATGTATTCAAGAATACACGATCAACGATCACGAATTATACAAAAGAATAGCCATTTGCAATGCCCGGGGAATCGTCGAATGTTCTTTCTAGATTTTTGGAAACGACATCTGAGACACAGACAGCGCTTAAGGCGACAATACCAAAGGACATATTGCCTTCGTCCTTTTCTGGGGTCAGAATTAGTAAGAGTTAGTTCTTATATAAATTGTGACTCTCATCCTGTATCCTTAAGGTTTTAAATGGTGTGGAGGATTCTTTAAACGCTGAGGTCCTACTATACACGAAGAGCGATAAGCGTAAATTTTAAAACCTTTCATTCTTTAAGTTGCTAAGTTACAGTTGGTCTCGTTTTAACTACTCAACTCTCCTGTCTTTTAGGTAAATTAGATCAGGCTTTCGTAACTACTCAACCTTCTCCCTCCTCCTACCTCAACAAACCTGCTGAGATTGGCTTCTTCAATTCATATCTCTGTTTAAATTACTATTTCGATAGCCGACATGTAGTATGTTCATACCTTAAAGACTAGCTGCATACTGCTAACCATGCAAGCACTAAAAATATGGACCTGTGCCCTGTGATACCTGTGCAAAAGACGATTGTCACACGAATCGCAACACTCCCTAACAATGCGATACTATAGCTCGCCGGTAACCTAACCACTGCCTAAGTCCCTTAGCGGGTGTGAGATGCGGGGGCCGCGGGGCGCGGCATCCGGTCCATCGAACAGGTGGCGCGCGCGCCGCGCCCACACTAATAAAATAATTTGTTACCACCGCCGACCTTCCACAACCTTCTCCGTATAGCTGGCCCTTTCTAGTGTAGGCGTTGAGTATATTGCCATCTTGCTCGCAATGTTTTTCAGTTTCAGTACTGAAGGAAATTGCGAAAGTTGGGGACTATTATTGTTACGATGAAACAAATGAAAAGCTTGCATTTAAAAGCAGATTTTCGAGTTTCGATTAATTGCAGAGGCTGCTTAGGTACCTACTTATAATCTGTGTATTGTGCATTAGCCAAGTTACTGAAAAATTAACTGAAGAGTCTTATAAGTGCCTAGTTATAAGTAAGTCGTTACAATTCATATCAACTTTGAAAATCTATTTGTCTCAATTTATTTGCATATTGAAATAAAACCCCATGATATAATTTAGTCAGTTCATTCAGAATTAGGGCCCTATAGAATTGTTATAACATTTTCGAGGTGATGTTCGTCAATTCATTCATTTTCATAATGTTTGCTAGAGGGACAAAATTATATAAACAAGCTAATGGTGACCAATGATAAATTATTCATCGTGTTATTTGAATTTAATAACTTAGTTCTTCGTTTGTTATTTAATTTTGTATATTATTTAACGTTTTTGTTCTGTTTTGGGTTAGTTTCTATTTTCGTTCTTAAGGACCAGAAAATTTAACAAACATTAATGAATCGCAACTTTTTTTACAAATTGATCTTTCTTTGTAGGCTATTAATGTTCCTGTCAAGATTCTCCCAACAAAATATCGTGTTACACTTAAAATTATTGGCTCAACCAAAAAAAATGTCGTTTAACCTCGAGAAACCCTAATCAAACCCGACTTCCACCTGCTATAATTTAAGATATCCGTTAAAATCGCTCCCAAATCCGTAGCTCTAACATTAATTTGTTCTCGTGTAATTACACGTCCGAAATACCAGTGTATCTTTTATAATTCTATATCTACACTCGAGAGCAATGAATCCGGGTCACTTAAAGAATGTTAAAAATCTCGGAAACTAAAAATGATAGGTTAATGCAATAAATTGTATTTAATAGACAATGTAATACTCCTTAAATGAAAGTAAAAAAAATATGAGTCACCATACATTTTATTAACACAAAATTACATAAAGAAAAAAACTGCTGATCTCTCCTTAAAACAAAAATAGGAAACATGAAATTTTTGAACTTTATTACGATTTTCTTGAATTTTAATACTTCGTATTGCCTCCTCGTGCTTCCATTACTGCGTTTACGCGGTTTGGCATGCTGTACACCAAGTTCCTTATACGATTTTGGGGAATATTCTCCCATTCCTCTGTGAGAGCAATTTTGAACTCACGAAGCGTGATTGGGGGAGGGTTTCGTTGTTTTACGCATCTGCCTAGCTCGTCCCAAGCATGCTCGATCGGGTTGATATCCGGGCTGCGCGCTGGCCACTCCATACGAGTAATGTTCATCTCTTGAAGGTAGTCATTCACAATCCTACCTGTATGAGGTCGGGCATTGTCATGCATAAATATAGCATCCTCACCTAAATTGACCATAAATGGACCAACGTGATCATTGAGGATTTCTTCCACATATCTTACGCTAGTTAAAGAGCCGTTTTCTATGATCACCAGCTCTGTGCGACTTTCAGAAGAAATTCCGGCCCACACAAGTACAGACCCACCACCGTAGGCTACTTTTTCTTCGATGCATGCTTGCTTGAATCTTTCCCCTGGTCTTCGATACACTCTGTGTCTTCCATCGTGCTTGTAGAGCATAAATTTTGATTCGTCGGAGAACATAACTTTTGACCAATCTTCAATACTCCAATTTACGTGGCTCTGGGCATATCTTAGTCTTGAAATACGATGCCCACGCTCCAGTTTAGGGCCGTTTGCAGGTCTAAGGGGTTTTAAGTTAGATTCAGCAAGCCGACGTCTTACTGTCCATGCACTTGGGTTACTTCCTCCGAGGCGTCGAAACTGATTTGTGAGTTCAGTTCCTGTGAGAAAGCGATTTCGAAGCATGGTGTTCACCAAGTATCGGTCTTCTCGTGCTGTGGTACACCTGGTTCTGCCCGTTCCTGGTCTGCGTAGGTTAGAACCAGTTTCTTCGTAACGTCGGAGAACTCTTTGTACTGTTGACAGCGACACACCGACAGTCCTGGCTGTATCGCGCTGACTCCGGCCGGTTTCCAGCATTGTAAGTATTCTGGTGCATTCTTCAGGCGTAAGCGACATAATTTCAGCTTGAATAATGAATATAGAGCACTATCAACATGGTTTATGTACCCACATAAATGACAGATTACAAACAAAAGCAAAACCAAATGCTGTAATTTCGTAGTTCCATCTTCGAAAGTGGCCCTTTTTCAAATTTGATTTTTTTATGATATAACTTTACAATAACTAAGAAGTTTTAATACCTTCATTTAAGGAGTATTACATTGTCTATTAAATACAATTTATTGCATTAACCTAGCATTTTTAGCTTCCGAGATTTTTAGGATTCTTTAAGTGACCCGGATTCATTGCTCTCGAGTGTATATCTACATATTACGAATTAAAGTAGCTTTTCGTGTCTGTATGTGTGACCGCGTTGTACTTCTAAACTACGCAAACGATTTTGATGCGGTTTTCACCATCGTTTAGAGATTTTTTTCCGGAAGTTTTAAGGTTTAACATTTAATTTAGATATAGCACAGAAATCTTATGTTTTGTCATGTCGCCGTTGCATCCGTACGGAACAAAGGCGGGTCGCTAGTAGGTATTCAATAAATTATCAATACTTAACGATTTGTTAGCCCCGGCTACCGGTCCGGATGCTGACCATTCCGGGAACGCAGGTAGCCGAGAAATTACTAATCCGAGTAATTACCCCATAGCCGACGGTCAAATGTTATTTATTACTTTCGTAATTAGTGTTTTGCTTGTAGCTAAGCCTATTAACGATCGGTTTAAATGTATAAAGCATTAGATATGATTTTAATTTGTTATTTTGTTAGCTTGAAACGATTCAGACGATAGAGTATCAAATATTTTCTTAACTTTCGATTCTTATTACAAAAACCATGCAAACATATTCGAAACCAGTACCTGCAGATTAATTGCATTCAGTTTTAGCAAAAATCCGTAATCAGTACAAAAACAATGTTTTTAAACAACGAGTAATACAAGAGCTTTCAATAAAAAATAAAGTTATAACCACAAAGAGCCTATAAAACTAATTTAAATTGCCAAAATCATTTTCTTGAGCAATAAATCGTAGGCATTTAACCGAAACATATAATCAAAATATTTATATATATTATACCATTTAAATTTTACTACACTCCATAAATCAGGTAAACGCGTAATAAAACGTATTATTATTCATAGGCCGAGAGTTTTAGTTGTAAAAGGCGCGGTCGAAACCCGCGTCTAAAAGACATCAACGGCTCACGTATCAGAAATGTTAGCATGTAGTATCAATGAATGAACGCACGCGCCTCTAATCGTCACTGTGGTCGTAATGTTGTGTACAGTGATACACACATTGTCATACATATGTGTCCAATGACACCGGCAGTTATGAAACAACTTGTATAATGTTCATACGTTATTATGCCTACGCGAATGTAAACAATTTTATTTAAACGGCTACTTGCGGTAAATAGAATTGGAATCGAGTATGACCACTACTGCTTGTTTTATATAGTTTTCCGCACATTATTCAATGAAATTTAATTCGAAGCTGTTACTAACAAAATCGTTACCGAAACATGTTTTATTTGAAAGTAAAGTCAGTATCTTTGTTAGCTTACGCATGCCTTGTGTTATGTATGACATTTCAAAAGACGTAATTTTCAATGGGATTCACCTTCATTCACAAAATTAACGTATTCATAACTGAATGATATCCCTCCAAATCTACACACAATTTTGCTCAAGGGGAGCATCGTATAAAGAGTAAGTACTGAAAAGCAACTCTCGAAGAAACTTCCTCAAATTACAACTACAGCGCACATCCGCAACGGTTGCATCATTTCGAAAAGTCTTAACCGCCCACATGAGGAGTGTACTTGCGACGTTTTCGTCTGGAGGTGTTGGTATAATGTCTAAGCATACAGGCGTCCCCATTGTGGGCCAGGGCATCCGGAGCGGTCCATTGACGACACACGTGGTCGCCCCTTGAGACGGAAGCCGGTCCCAGTTCGTCTTCCACGGTAATCCCGCTCGAGTGTCGCCCACTTGAGTCTTGTGTTTGTCTTGAGTGGGAATTGTCTGAAGACCTTTGATTTTTAGGGCACGGAGATATCTACATATCTTTATAATACCTACTGATTGTTGGGCACCTTTGTGATTTAAAAAGGATTTTTATTATATTTTAAAGCATTAATTTTCAAAATTAAAGCTTCTGCAATTTTGTTTGTGTGATGTTATTATACTACAGCTACAGTAGTAGCCCTCTTTACTCTTAATTCTGTTTAAAAATCGAAATGTTCAGACACTATATAATCTACATCTCTAATTACATTAATTTATAAACTTCCTTCATCTCAATGCTCCCGAATAAAACCAAGCACCCATCAAAAAAGTTGGATTTAAACAAAAACTGACAAGATACGATCCGTGTTTATTTTTTGAGCCGCGGTGAGGGTGTTTAGTGTTTTTGTGGCGTAACGCAGGTGTCTCGGGTTCTCCTCTAAAGCTTATTGGTCTTTTTTCTTTAATATTCCGTAGTGCTGAGTATACAGGACTGGATAAGGAAGGTTTTGATTTTTGAGTCTGATTTCTTTGTAATTTTTCAGTTTGAGATACTTGCTAGTATTGATAATCTAATTGATACGGTCAATTATTGTGTGTATTGTGTATTTGATGCTTTTGAGATCTTGAGCATTTATTATTTTGCACCTGGCATGGCAGTAATTATAATTGCCGTTTTTCGCCTTCTTTGAAATGAAAAGTACACAGATTAGTTTTAAAGATGTCTGCAACTAACTCCAGAATTAAACTCTGAGCTTTAACTTTCACAACATTGTATCCCAGCTTTACCCGCGTCCCGGCGAGGTCATTTTTTACCATCGCTTTTCTTTGTTGACGCGTGTCCCACTGTCACGCTTTTTGTCCGTCCCAGCCGTGGCGAAACGTAAATTATCTCATTATTTCTATTGATTTTATTTTTCTTTAAATCCGGCTTATGGGATGACTTTATTTTATATTTTTGTTGTAAGATCAGTTCGAATTGAAGTTTAGCGTGACCAAACACTGATATAATATTGTATTGCTCTTTACCCATATCATTTTCCACGGTATCTGAAAACAGATATTTAATTTTCACTTCATTCAGTTCATTTTTATCGTTTGCAAAAACTATCTTTAAATTCTTCTATCTAAATTCCAAACGTATGTTGCTGCCGTTTGCATTGTAATTTTATTTAAATATCGTTACGTGCATAAGTTTTATTGTTCGTATAACTTGAGCTTTATTCCCGTTACGTCCGCTCCGTCTCATGCTATCCTGTATTCGTGTGTCCTTTGCATTAAATAGAGACCTTGCAATGAAGAGGCATTATATGTGTTGCTACTTTTAGTAATCTTCATTCAAGAACTGCAATTCGAGAAAATCTATTTTTACAACGTCGCAAGGCTACTGTTAATATTCTTGTCTTTTATATTTTTTTTCAGAATCTTTGCAGTCTTTAGAATATTTTTCTCATACAACACTTTGTTAAAATGGCTGCAGAAAATTATTAGCAAGATCATTAAGCATTTTGTTATCAACATCAGAGTCGCCAGTAATATGCGAGACGTCATTGACACTCATCGTTTAATAATGCTAAAGCAATGTGTTTTCATTTACATAAATGTTTTCATTTAACTTTATAGTTTTCTTAATATATTTATTTCTTGTTGGTCGGTTTACTACTTAATGTTATAGGTTTAGTTCAGTATTCAAGTTCTATATCGTTAAACAACCCATTTAAAGGAAATCCATGCGAAATCACGACTTACACAAATATTGATAAATTATCTAGTCATCAGAGCATCCGTGAAGTATTTGGCAATATCAAAATATTCAAGACCAATTAGCTAATCAAATGGCGCCAGAGAATTCAAAGCATAATGAAAAAACTGGCCGTAAACAATAGGTATGTTAGCAGAGTTACAGCTTTTTAAATATGTGTCAGGTATTTTATTTATAATAGACTTGTCTTTATATAATTGCTTCACGGCGCCTCCACTCCGTATCTGCCACTTTGTTAACTTAATAGTTGGGTTTTTATTACCATAATCAAGTGCAGTTTACGAAAAAACAAATTTGATTTTATATAAAATTTATTAATTTTGTAACAAACAGTAGGTACTTATTGATTATTATTATTGTGCAAATATCCAACACGAATCTTTTATAATTTCCAATATAACACCTGTAGATATATCACAAAGAAATTAATGATATTTCGCAATACCTTCCGTGTGACCCTATTTCACACCTACATCCTCCCCCTCCTTTTATCTATTGTGTAATGGAAAATTGTGATAGAGCACAAAAACGGGGCGGCTCCCGAGGTCGACGTCTAATAATGTTTTAATAATGATTGATGATACGAGTGAGCTAGTAATATCCTTAGCAACATCGATGACGTCTGAATTTTGGACGATACCTATCGCAACGGCTTTAATACAGAAATTGACGTAAGCTATGCGGAGGTAGGTATAAGTTATAACAGATCTTGGAATGACCGGTAAAATAATATTAGGAATATAATATGAGAATTTTCTTGTAAGTCCAAAGATAAAGATGAGTAAGGTGCTTTCTATAAGTAATGATTTCAGTTTCGCTTTAGGGTTGAATGTGAGTCATTTGTATTCCCCTATAATATTTAATACCCTATTCGAGAAATAGGTACAATGCGTCATAATCCATAGTCTATACAATGAATACAGAACTCCCCATCTGTAATTTGCTTCTACGACTTTCGCTTACCTACTGGAGCTTTCCAATAAGGATGTAGCTATATGCTTGCTTACAGCATATTTGATATTTCTTCCATCAAATATTTTGATCTACATACATCAAAAAAGGTTGCGATCAGTTTGAAAAATCGAAATCATTTTTGTTACGATAGACTATGTTATAATTGCTTCTTCTTTTTAGATTATTTACTTAAAAATATAGAATTACAATATAAAACAAAAAAAAAACAGTTGTTTTTCCATATAAACAGAAATTCAATCCAAGCTTACGCTTATTCAGTAATCGGACTTAGTCAATTTTAACGTATTTATAATATTTTTTCAAGGAAAGTTGTTATTTATAGAATGCCAAGAGGATTATCAGAAGTTTTACGAGCAAGAATTGTAACTTTGAGGGAAGAAGGATATTCCACGAGAGAAATAGCACGCAGAGTTGCTGTATCCCAATCCTGTGTCGTGGCCACGTTGAAGAGGTACCACGGCATGGATAATTTAGCTGACCGACCCCGCAGTGGTCGCCCAACTATTCTGACTGCTGCTCAGAAGCGCTATATCAGATTGCTGGCAGCCCGTGACCCAACAATCAACGCCACTAAAATAAAAGCAGAAGTGCGGACCGCCTCTGGACTTGAAGTTAGCACTCAGACCATTCGGAATTGCTTACAACAGGCTGGACTACGAGCACGGAGGTCTTGGCGAGCACCTCTGAATTCACAGCACCGTCAGCGATGGAGATTGCAGTGGGCTCGGCTACGGCAAAATGAAAAACGTGAGGAGGACAACATTTGGCAAAACTGTATCTTCGTTGACGAATCGCGAATCAGTACTCATCCAGATAACCGACGTGTCCGTGTCTCGAGAATACCTGGAGACTCTGAAAGGCAAAGAGCTGCCACTGGAACCGTTCAGCAAGGCGGGAAATCACCAGGCACCAATTCCTACTGGTCTATGATAATGCGCCCGCACATCGAGCTCAACGAGTCAATGCTGCTCACCGAGAATACGACATTAGAAGGTTAGACTGGCCTGCCGGCTCGCCGGACTTAAACCTAATAGAACACGCGTGGGGAGCTCTTAAGCGAGCTGTTTGGAACCGTCAGCCACTTCCACAGACAGTGCCAGAGATCAGGGAAGCCGCTATTCAAGAATGTAACATGCTACCGCAAGAAATGCTGGATAACTTGATCCTCAGTATGCCCCGGACGATCTCCGCGTATGTGCGAGCCAGGGGAGTTATATGGTATTAAATAAAAACCTTCTATTAATAAATTGTTGTATACGTTTAGTTAAACGATCTTTTTCTTTACATGAAATTTCTGTTACAATTACATTAGGATTGAATTACTACATTTTTGTTATTAAAAAATAAAGTTTTAAGTTAATTTAAAACAGTGTATTTCTATTTTTTTAAAGATATAACGCACACACAACACTTTTTCTTGATAAAGTTAAATTTAAAAAATATATCAGCTTTTGCTAGTGATCACAAACTTTTTTTGATGTGTGTATGTTTAAAGTTTCTGTGCTAGAACAATTCAGGTCAATAAAACACGACACCAGTTGTAAGTCGCCTGATTAGATGTTTACATGCAAACTGCAGTGGCTTCACTTAGCTTCAATTTGAGATAATTTTGTAAGTAGACAGCGTTGTTTACAGCAAGCTCTAGACAAAGTATTAATACTGCTAGATAATATATATGAAGTGGTTTTCTTTAACTATCATCCTCGTTCTCCTTAACGGTAGCTCCATTACTTATGATCACACCTCCAGCTCCATTTGTGTCAAGAACTGATGCAATTTCCTTAATAGAATTCATAAATGTAGCTATAGTTGCAAGATACTTACTACTTCTCAGTTATTCACTTCCGTTGGTTCACTTTATATTTATATAAGCGTAAGATATGACTGCAATCGTTCACTATACTCTCAATATGTAGTAGCTGCCTTCAAGGAAAATGCAAATCGGCCTATATCAAACACAGGGGCGACAATTGATTCGTACGGTGCGACAAATTGCAGGACCATTATTCAATTTTGTATGTCAGTCTGGATTGCAGCGGGATTGGACTGAAATTCAATTATCCCATATATCTTTTAGCACTTACAAATTGCTTCAAGAGTCTTGTCACTGGTCATGTGGCAAGTGAGGATGATGATTTATATCCGCGTGTGCTGATTGGTAAATAATGGTTTTTATTTGCAATGTCTTGAAAGTAAATGCCAGTTACAACAGTGTACCCTTCCTATCTACCTAATAACTTATCATAGCACGTGTCGCTACAAACAGAATCGAAATCTAAAGGCCCAAGCTTTGAATGCGTTTGCATTTCTTAATGTCACATTATGTGTAATGAATCTATTCAGATGTTATCAATGAGATGTTCAAAGTGGCCCGCGCGGGATTCAAGAGGTGTGTCGCGTCGGCAGATCACAGACACCCTCTCATAGTTTTGTTATTCAAATCTTGGGAGCACTAAACTCAACCATTATTTACCAGTCGGCACTTTGACACCCGCTGTGAGACTAAGCGGTTGATTACTCCGAACAGTGCTGCATCTTAAACCTGCACAATGGCAAGACTGCACTTTTTGTTAAGGAAAGCTTAAAAAAATGGCATGCTGCTTAATACTCGTATATCTGTCAAGATTTAAGCCCTCCCATAAAACGTAATATGAATAAACGACGAGATAACTTTAAATTCCATTGCTTAAAGACACGAACGATCGAAAAGACGGTTACCGTTACGAATGGACAATGACATAAAAAAACATATTTTTTATACCAAATAGCACACACGGGCCGGGAGCGGGCTCGGCCCGTAAGTCATCGAAGCTGTCAAGATAAGAATGAGTGAATGAACACCTGCCGCCACCGGTGTTACGCGTGCGCCTACGCACCCGCGCAACGCTCCCATTTTATAATACCATTTTTAAAATACTCGCGACGACTCACAATTTGAATTTTATTACACGAACCATACAGTTCATAGTCCAGTAAACAAAATAATATTTTAGAACTATAATTGAGCAAACGTAATTACGGACCTAGGTTAGAGCGATTATCTTCTTGAATCGACTTTAAAATTAGATATAAGTAATGATGATTATCGTTGTTTTTAAAATATAACTGACAAGACTTGACATCCGGAACTGCTTTTATTTTTATTAGCTTAACGCCGTATTTATTGTGATACCGTAGGTACTGGTTTTGGACATAAATATCGCATAAAGAATTTAAGAGATTTATATTTGATGGTGTATCCGTGGATATAAATTGTGTTTTTTCCGCATTACTTTTTGTATTATTTATGATTTCTTGGTAGTGGTTTAGTCATGGGGGCTCTCCGTGTTTATAAAAATTAATATGGCCGACATACTTGTGCTATTTGTCGGTTTTAATTGGTCTAATTGTTGGGTGGAACCGTGGAACCCTTCGTGGAAACTCATAATTATCTTCTCGTATAGCCGTATTGCATCATCTTTTGCGATATTTATGTAATACTACTTACATAGGATAATATTTATTATTTACTACTACTTTAAAGGATATCTGCTATCTATTATAATGATAACAGCGTTAGAAAAATCAAACAGTAATCTCCTGAAAATATTTACTCTATTTTCATCAAAAGCTCTTGAAATTTAGCAACAGATTTGGCGAAATTTTTCCTCTTTTAGTTCTTGTCTTAGAAAAATTGACAAACATGAATATTGTCATTGAAATTTCAAAAACAAGGTAATAATTTCCTTTGAAATTCGCTGTTCGTGACAATCGTCACGACTTTGACGTTTAAATATTAAACTATACAACAATGATCCAATAAGGCATTCACTTTGTTCAAACCTACTTATCTTGCATCGTAAACACCTATTAATGTCTCCATTAGAATTTGTCATCCTGTCTCATTCAAAAAGTTTTGGCGCCAATTTCTTAAAGTAGTCCATATTTCGACAACATGACGTTAATTAAGCTATTCTTAAGTTTAAATTACAGTGTTAATACTTATTTGTACGCCAATCTTGATTTTTTGAAGGTTGGCTTCCAAATATTCAATGCCAGCGTAGTCACAAAGCGGTAACTTGTTGTGAACTTTCAGAAACTTACTCGTTAAAATGTTACATTTCAATATTGTCCTTTTTCTTTAACATCCCTGGAAGTAGAGCCTATTTTAGGTTAGGACACTCCTACAGCATTATTTTCGCAAAGCAACTGGGGATTAGAAAAATCAAAACTTACCCCAGTCTGGTACAATATCCTGAGATCGCTCTTCGATGGCAGTGGTATTCTCTTGTGCGGCAGATACGGCAGTTTGTCTGGCCTCCTCAAGTGTATTTCTCCTGAAGGCCTGAACGCTTCCAACGGTGTTCTTATCACACCACGGACACCGCAGAGTGCCCACACCACCAGCAAGGGGGTTAACACATGCATGTTCGTTTGCACTTACAAATACACACAAATAAAGGTAACTGTCAGTAGTAACGTTCCAATTGTTTAAAAATATTCGAATTGTGAACGGTGTTCGATATTCGGTGTTCGTGCGTGTTCGGGTCGCGTGCGCTGTGTCGCGTTGTGGTCGGGCAAGCTCGGACTGGCGGCAAGCGCGCCGAGGCAGGTACGACTTAGCCTACGCGCCCGGTATAACCACCTCCGACTACGACCAGTAAGACTTGATTCTTGAAGCTTTCCTGGGAATTTGGCGCGTGAACATTTCTTTTAACATGTTTTTTGTTTCTTCGAATGCAAATATGGTATGACGACATTGATGTTTTTGCTATTTCTTTTAATATTATAATTACATCCTTACACAGTGTGGAAACATACCCTGTACATATGCCACTATTTAACACGAATAGGACTAAGAGACTAGGTCCGTACATTTATTACCAGCTACTCCAAAATCAGTCCAACAAACACCCAAGAAAAACAAAATAATCGACCAAATAAGGACCCATTTATCAGAAAGGTATCAATATCAAACAATTAAATAAATGACCCATTCAACTATACGAGTTTTAAATAGGCACTTAATAAATCCCAAATAGGCAAACGGTCCTAAGTGTCAAATTTCCAAATCGTTATCGTAAAGTGACGTAATAAAATATATTTTTTTAAATACCTCAGCGGATCAAGAGTGTTTGGTTGGGACGGGTTGACTTCCTACCGACGATGTTTTTTTACACAATCTTGTTGCTCTGATGGCAAGGGTGTGTTCACAGATACAGCCTGATTTAAAAAAAAAATGTAGGAACAGATTTTTTTTTAAAGCTTTAGATATTGCAGATTTTCCTGTAAAACTGATAGTGGGCACATAGTAGGACTTTTTGTCATTTGTACAGTCCTTCAATATATTATCAACATGCCAAGCAAAATAATTTTCTTTACTATTCAATTTTACTCATATTTCTCCACTATTTTTGTTTCAGTTATGAAATATTAACAAAGCTTTCTTTTTTCTTAAAGCACTTCAATGTCAGCTTTTCAAAACGTTTTGTTTTATTTAGGTGGTTTTACAATTTCACTACGAATTCGAAAACAAAGTGTCCTAAAAATCCTGTTTCAGTGTAACTAGTAACTACTTGAAGTAAACAATAAGAACAACAGATAATTTGGGTGATTACCGTAACAGGGGGAAACCTCGCTTCCCGTAATAACCACTCGATCAACAAAAGCCGTTGCTACCATCGTGCATATTCAATTGTTTTAAAACAAAACAATGTCATTCATGTATTCGTAGAACAGGATTTCAACTCATTCATGTGAATTCAAAAAGAATCCATTGTCAGTGAAACGCGACCTTATATCTTCCGTCTCGCTCGCTCCCATTCACCGTCGTCGCGGCCGCATGAATGAACCGCTTCTTATGAATGGACACAGTCGCTATAGTACTATATGTACCTACCAGCAGATTGTTATATATATATGTGTTGTTTATACCAAGTTATATGAGTATCGGGAAATACTATATGTATGTGTGTGTATGATGGCACGTGGTCAATCGTCTTTTATTATATATACAGGGTGGCAGGGAGTCAGGGACATGGGCGCGCACACTGTAACCATGAATTCAGCACATGATTCTTGACCCTTAGCGTAGAAATTTATAGTCAGTAATCAAAACAAAATCTGCTGTTTCATAGAAAAGTGCAATACCTACTCGGTCAAAATCTATGGAAAAGGAATTTTTTTGTAACATCTGTATACGTAATAATAATTAATAAATGCTTACTGGGCGAACGTTAGTTTTGAATTAAGTTCTGTTGAGAAAATTGTGTGCGGGGAAGTTTCTTTGTGAAATATGTTGAATATATGCACTAACTAGGAACTGCTGCTCGTAAGTAGGTAGGTATAGAACATAGGCAGGTACACTTCCAACTTTAGAAACTAAGGATGGTAGATTAACGTCAGTAAGGATTAACACCTAGTTCTGAGAAACTCTTCAATAACACATCTAACTTTTATATTATGCAAAATCTGTATTCATGATTTAACCTGCATTTAGAATATTCGTAGACCTACCTACTTTTCTACTAATTCAAGTTTTATTTAAGTACACACGGCTATATATCGAGCTAAACATTTCCAGTATAAGCTGATTTCGCATTGTATAGGATTTTCGTAAAGCTTACCTCGTTTCCTCTTGCTTACTATTCGTTACCTTTAAATTCTGATAGGTATTTCAAATGGCGGTAAACGCTCAAGGCAGTCAGGATGCCGCACCAACTGCGATTGCCAACATGACTTTCGAAACTTTCGTCCTAGCCTACGAGAGTGCTACGCTACACCGAATTTATGAATGCCCACGCTACGTTGCGTCTACATTTAATTCGCCGTAGATGCCTACGATAGGCCTACGTTGAATTAAGGCTCCCACAGCCAGGCGCGACGCGACAGCGCCAACGTAGTGCCTTTGTGTCGGGCGTCGCGTCGCGCCTGTGTGTACGAGCCTTTACCGTTTATTCCGACAGAATGACTACGTACATGATGAATTGATGAGCTTAGCCTACGATGCGCTTAAGCCAAATTAGTAGATTTCTACGTTACCGCTACGTCGTCGATGGCCTTTTATTATAATGATTTGTCTACCTGCGAAAACCGTAGCCTATTAATTTAGAAGAATTTTAATAAATCTAGCTTTATCTATCTATTTATACAAAAAAATAAAATTGCAGTGTGTTTGTTATGTCAAAATAACAATTTTTTACTAAATGCATATGAAAGTATATACGGTACTTATAACAAAAAATCTATTTTTAATTTTTTTGTCTGTCTGTCTGTCTGTTTGTTCCGCCTAATCTCCGAAACGGCTGGACCGATTTTGACGGGACTTTCACTGGCAGATAGCTGATGTAATAAGGAGTAACATAGGCAATTTGTCCGGGTAGCACGTTTCCGTGGAATAATTTTCGACGTAAACGCGGGCGAAGCCGCGGGCAGCAGCTAGTGCTTGTATAAACTATCTCTTGAGCGAAATTTCCGTTTTCCTAAGTCTACGGTAAATGATTGGTTTCACTTTCGCTGATCACCTCGGTAAATACGTAACAGTAGGTATCTAAGTTTGAATTAGATTTTTTCATTTTAATAGGTAATTGTTAAATGAGCCAGAACGGAAAGTGGTAATTTGTTTATCTACATTTAAACTGATTATCCGTGACAAAGGAAATTGCCAAACACCAGTTATAGAGACTTTGACAGTATGTATCTTTTGTAATTAATTTCTAACTTTGATCTATAAATATTTATACTATAATTTCATATACCTGTTTTACTTCACAATACTGAAAAGTAAACCTACGTACCTAATTGCTTTCCTAGCATTGTCCATATGACAAGCCCATTAATTAATTCTAAGCCAAAAATAAACGTACGCAAAATATTGCAATACCAACGCCATTATGTTTAAGAAACTTTTATGAAACAAAGGAATTCCGAACCAGCAAGTTATAAACGTGTTTCAGTGAAAGGCCACGTCATACTTTCGTGAAACCTCTCCGCGATATAGCTTTGGTCTGACGTCATAGTCTAGCTACAAATCAGGTTGACAAATGAACAGTCTCAGCTGACGTCAAGAGGCCTTTTTATTATGATTTAGATTCCCTTAGGACTTGAAGGCAGGCAAAGAAAATTGCAAATTATTTATTTAGATAGGTAATTGAGCTGGCAAAAATAAATTCAAGACTTACATTACTGAAAATTATCTGTACCCACGTAGGTATAATTTATTTAGCTTAGATCACGACTATTCCTATCGATAAATGCCTCGTTGGTCTAGCGGTTGCGGTCCTGGGTTCGATTCCCAGGTCGGACAGAGTGTTATTGGGTTTTCCATCTGGAATTTCTCAGTAGCAGCCTGGAGTCTGGATTTGTCCCCGGTTGATGGCAATAGGCTCGCCCCCTATTACATGGGACTTAAACATAACTGGCGAAATGTGGGTGTACTATATGTACACCTCTGCCCAACCCATCGGGATAACAAGGCGTGATGTTATACCTATAGGTATGTAGTTAGATGGTAGAACTACAGAGCACGCGAAGAATACTACGAATTATTTATTTACTAGCTGCGCCCCGCGGTTTCACCCGCATAGGTCGCGATTCCGTGGGAATATCGGGAGAAAAAGTATCCTATATCCTAATCCAGGTCATGGTCTACTCATGTGCCGAATTTCATCCAAATAATTTCAGCCGTTTTAGCGTGAAAGTGTATCAAACAAACATACAAAAATTCAAATCTTTTCTCTTTATAATTATACCTATTTAGATATTTGCTGGAAAAAACAATTTCAAGGCGATCTACATTACTACATTAGTCACATTAGGTACCTACTGATTATTATTTTAACCTAGGTATTATTTTTTTAGCTTAGGTCATGACTATGTCGATAATTGACTGATAATGCCATCGTTTCTATAGTTTTCGAAATAGATACAGTGAAACCTGGTTAAGTGGGACCTGGATAAGTGAGAAACCTCTATTATTGAGAATTTCAATGAGGTCCCGGCACTTTTTCATTCAATTACCTCTATTAATGGGACTTTACGAACCTGGTTAAATAAGATTTGATTTCTAGGATTTTTTCGATGTTTACCTCTATAATTGGGAGTCTGTAGCTCAATTCCCTGTATAAGTGAGACATTTATCAGGTTGGGACAGGTTTCGACACGTAACAATAACAAATATCACCAAAAATACGCATTTTTATTAACCTTTCCACCTCTATAAATGGAATAACAGTACATTTCGACTTCTATAAGCGGGGGCCTCTGTAAATGAGACAACGATAATTTTAAACCTCTCTAATTGGAAAACTGGATAAATGAAAACCTCTTTAAATGGTACAAAATCCTTGGTCCCTTGAGATCCCAATTAACCAGGTTTCACTGTATTTTAATAACAACAAACCGACATCATATAAATAGTATGGCTACCTCACTGGTCAGAGGGGACTGTCTTCACTAAGTATATTTGGTAATCTAGTAGACTAGCATGTTCATCTTATCTACTACAAATTCCGGAAGAAAGGATCAAAGGACCAATAAAGGAGGATGGCCAAAAATGTATGGGACGCGTCCCCTGCGACCAATAATAACCAGACATATTTATGTTGTTGAATAGCTCTCTTTTTATAACTGTCACTTATTACAAAGATGTTTTACTCTAATAGACGATTCTTTTAATACAATGACACAGGTTTTTCTTTTAGCTGTTACTTTTTTCCCACAATCATTTGAAACTGATAGTCATAGTAACAAATGGCAGTCATGAAAAGAGCTTTTGAACGACATACGTCCGGTCTTTATTGGTCAGTGGGGACATCCACTCATACAAGATACAAACACTCCTTGTTACAAGTACGTACCACATACAGTTCTAGAAAATACCACACACAAACTGTACTACGATCGTGCCATACTAACCGACAGGACCGTTCATTATAACAGACCAGATATAATCCTTCAAGATAAAGTTAATAAAATCACATACCTCATAAATATTGCAGTCCCTAATACACAAAATTTACAAAACACAATAGATGAGAAAATCAGTAAATATGCTAAATTGAAAGAAGAAGTGACCAGAATTTGGAGGCAGGAAAAACTCTACGTTGTACCCATTGTTGTCACCACGACGGGATACCCAATCACCTCCACCACACCCTTAAACTAATAGACCTGAAAGACTCAATTTTCATAACACTCCAAAAAGCCGCAATTTTTAAACACTTGCAGAATAGTTAGGAAGTTCATGCAAATTGAGGAAAATGAAATTTCATTTTCCTCAATTTGCATGAACTTGACGTGAAGAATTAATGTTACGGCAAGTAATTTACGTGTCATAACATTAATTCTACGTGATAAAAAGAAAAACACCACACACGCTACATTGACCTGGCTTGGGCCCGTTAATGTAGCTTAAACTAGCCAAAGAGTTAAGAAACAAAATTTGTTTACTAAAAGTAATAATTTTAATAATTAAATAAGGTAATTATTAAAAATATTACTACACACAAGTAACTAACTACAGTTTTATTATTCCAACAAAACAAAAAACAGTTGAGTCAGAAACTCGTGTCGTACCTAATTTAGATAGTGTACTACAATTTAAATAAAATAAATTATTTTTATGATCTAAACATTGCTTCAAGTACAGATTGCTTATATTTTTACTCAGCAACGTGCCCTTTCCGTTTTAACATAAAGATTACAAATTGTTTATTATTATTACCTTCTAAATTACTCACAATTTTAATAGTTATACCTAATTATTATTTATACCGTTTCTCTGACCTTTTATGTATCGTAGGACCATTATAGCAGTGATTAATTAATATTTCCAATACAACACGAAGTAAAATAATAAAAATATTAGCGGTCTTTTTGTCCAAAATGTTTTACACCTTAGATTTAGATCGAACATTATTCAAAGTCGTCGCTAATAAATAGTTGTATTTAATAAAAACATAGTTTTATTAGCCACCTAATGAGCAAAATAAGCTTGGCTTTAGATCGCTTCTAGCGATAAGACCGCCAATTGTATCACCCTATGTAAAATTTCTACATTTATAACTGTAATTTTTATGGTGTACATAATAAATAGTATTCTGTTCTATTCTATTCTTGGCAAGCTTTCGGTTTGATAAAGCTTCAGTATTAAAAAAAAAAAACATCGATATAGTAAAAAAAAAAATGTAGGCACTTCATTTGGAAAGGGATTCTAACAATAATTGGTTTTACTTGCTCAAAGTTTCAAGCACATCAATTCAGCTCATTGCAAACTTCTTGCATTTTTAGTACGAAGTCATCCTTCTACAGTCCGGCCGTCGAGACTGCGTTCTCGATATATTATTATGTCAGTTTCACACAAACGAATACGTGTTTGGCGAATTTGATCTTTATTAGTTACTAGAATTTTCGCCCTGACAGGTATCAGGTGGCCTACTCTTTAAGCACGAACTCCGTTGTTTTGGCCAAAATTACGGATGCGTCACACTCCGTATCACTTTCGGACATAACATTAGTCCGGGGCCCGAACTAATAATTAATGACAACTATTTGACAATTATCCTTACTCTCGATGTGTTCTTGCCCGTCCGAAAAAGTTTATTAATTGGGAGTAGGGTTCACGTCCAACTATTGATCTATTTTCGGACGGGCCAATATCTTCGTTGACGGCCTCAGAGAGATGGCCCCAGGAACGCATTCTTTCGACGCGCGATGGCTGGACTGTAGTGGGATTCAAAAATGAAGTATATCGTGGATCATGTTTATTAATTTTTTCGTAAAACACAACGTATATAATATTTATGCCCTAGTATGCGATGATATATTAAAAGTATAAAATACTACATAGAAATCACGATAAAAGCAAATAAAGTGTCCACTATTCAAAGTCACGTACGTAGGGTAGTCACAAGGGTTTGGCACGGCATGCCACTCGAGTGCATTGTTGTAATAGTGCTAGACAATGCACTTCTAAGCACCCACTTCACTATGAGTGGTCAGCGTTTTTTGCACCTTCACCTCGAGTGTGAGAGGGACAGGTATAAAGTGGTGGCACGCGCACTAAGGAATAGGGTCGTTGAAGCTCGGGAAGTGTTTTTGGATTAAGTGTGTTTGAAAATATACATTTTAAACAATAAAATTAAGTGTGAGTGTAACCTCTTAACTCGGGAAAAGCTTATGAAAAACTTTTACTTTCATGAATAATATGGTTAGTAAATTTCATGATTTTTTTCATAGGTTCATACATGTTATTGATTTTGATTTTAGTATTAAAATTCTGGGTAGGTACTCCTCTTCGTATACCTAGTAGGTTGTTAAAGTACTAGAAGAGAAAAGAAATGATATTACATGTTTTAATTTTAATTACCAATTTCTACACATTTCATATCGGTTTATTTTGCGATATCAAAAAAAAAAAAACAGTTTTTTTTTTTTTAAAGTAAGTGATAAGACGGGATATCTAAAGCTGACAGCCCTACTGTCAGTCTTTGTTGTCTCAGAATATCCCTTTTAATAAGATAGGTTTTGTTCTTTACTTAAAAGTGAGAGATCCGGTTAAATTTCGAGTGGTTTTTTTTTTGTAAACGTCCGTATTTAACATGTTTGACTTATAACAATGGACACCACGTGTCCACGTGCTGTTTAGTTGGACTTGTGGATTACTGGTTATATTTTGAATTTGAAGTAGTGTTTGAAGTAGTTTCAGTCCAAATAAAGCAAAAATATTGAATGACCAGGTGTCTGCTTTTCATCACCGAAAAAATATTTTGATTCTACTTTAGTAGGTACTCCCGCGAAGCTTTGGAGTTATACCTATATAATTCAACAATGGCTTTCAGAACTAACTTTTATTCGTTTCAAGTATCTAGTACATAAAAAGGTATTGTACTTACTGGTATTTTATAAAGCCTATGGAGTCATTATGTTCTACAAAGAAAGACCCCATAACATGGCGACTATAGCGCAAGACAACTAACCCTCAATACCCCAAAACATTTCCGTCAAATGTTCCACATAAATAAATGAATATCTCTTGTAGGAAATTTCCTTTTCAACTACAATAACGGCCATAACTTTGTTCTTTATTCTAGCTGAGTCACGGAACCCAGCGTGATTCGTGCTACAAAATATTAACTTTGAGCTGTCATACGTATCTTGATGAAGGGAGCACGATATTAGGAACACGAATGATAGTGGGTTGCCTTAATTACGTAGGAAAACTTAGCTCATTTACAAGCTGGTTGCTAACCAAGTCTCAAATAGGTCGTTAAAACTTTAAACAATTATAACTGTTGAAATCACGCTATGCTTAACTTTGAACTATAATAAAACATTGGTAGAAAACACTGATAGAACAGGGCTGTGTAGAATAAGTTCGAACTGTAAATAAACTTATAAACTACAATCAATAATTCGGAGTAACCTGCGGGGTAATTACGTATGACACTAATAACAGTAGGAATGGGTTTCATTTTGATAGTTCAACAATATTCATTGCGTTGTTTACGTTGTTGAGCAGACAAATTTTTCGCACATATGGCGCAATGGATTAGCAATAGGCTTCAAAATGATTCAGATTGTGATAGATAGTGTGTTACGTAATTAGGATGCTGTTTTATGTCATATCAGCTTGTCAAAGGCTTACTATATTTCATAGATTTCCATGAACTTTCGATAGACAGGGAATTAATTGCCGTCCTATTGAAATCACCACGCCAAAGGATGCAAAATTTCAGTTTAATAAAACGAAATTTAAAAAAAATGCTTCTATTTCAAATAAACCTATTACAGGCACTTTTGAATTGTCAAGGGGTCGGTCGGTCAGCAAGACGAAGCTAGTTGCCCATTCCAAAGCGTAGTAGGTACGTATGGAGAGGAATGGGCAAGAAACTCCACGAAAACACTTTTAAATCAAAATATGGTTACATCATTCATGTTAAAATTATGCATGTGAGAACGATGCAGAACGTTAAAAGCGTCCATAGTAAAAAGATTAAAAAAAAACGAATATTAAATTAAATTAAAATAAGCCGTGGCAGCTAAGAGATGAGCAGTCCCTACTGACGGCGCCCGTTCACGAACATGACGCATGGATTAGCATCATTCAGCTCTACCATTTTGAAGGGAGCCAATGATCCAACACATATTATGCGCCACCATCAGCGAGATATTGAGTAAGTATGACATACTTTCAGCCGGCAAGGCATATTCGAGTCAATGGAAGACGTAGCCAGGAAATGGTAGCTTTATAGTATTTACACTTTTACATAGTACTCACACGTGTGCTATGCAATTATACAATACGAAAAGATTGAATACAAGTATATAATGCAAAGATAGTTTTTAAAATCTTCAGCAGCTTCAACAGTATTTTCAAATGCTAATAAATTTGTTTATGCGCCCTTGTGGAGCAGGACCAGCGTTGAGCCAAGCATTTTTACCAGCGACGTAATCCCCCAACCTATAATATGCTTGGCCGCATAGTGTGCGTTTTATACAAGATTTAAATTTCGTTTCATTCAGTTGAAGTATGTGGGGAGGAATTTTATTGTAACATTTTAAACTGTACCCCATGAAAGATGAGTCTAGTTTAGCCAGGCTGAAACCTGGTGGAACCAATTGGTCCCTATTTCTAGTGATATAATTGTGTCTTTCACCTCTTTTACTAAAAATATGTAGATTTTTCTTTACATACATGATGTTTTCATAGATATATTGACAAGGTACCGTCATGATGTTAATATCTTTAAACAGTTCCCTTAGAGAGTCGCTCCTGCGGAGGCCATATATAGTTCTGACGGCTCTCTTCTGCAGAATAATAATAGAATCGATGTCTGCAGCCCGTCCCCATAATAAAGTACCGTACGACATAATACTATGATTATAACTATAATAGACTAGCCTCGCGGTACCTGCATCAGTAAATTGACGGATTTTTCTTGCAGCATATGCTGCTGAACTTGCCGTCCTGCAAGGGATGTTAAATGAGGACCCCATTGAAGCCGAGAGTTGAGCGTGATCCCCAGGAAAACAGTTTTATCGACGAATTCTAGTTTCTCTTGATTCAATACTATCTCACAATTAGTACTTTTGGCATTTTTGGTAAAGAAAATCGTATGCACTTAAGTTTTTTTTCCCATTTAATACTAAATTATTAGCAGTCAACCAATTTTGGACCTGCAGTAGGGCGTTATTTACGTGGTCAAGATTTGATGCACGTAGGTATATTTTTTTTTTAATTAAAGAAGTATCGTCAGCAAATAACACCATTTGTGGTTAGGTTTATAGCAAATGGGGTAGATCATTAATATATACTAAAAAGAGGAAAGGACTAAATATCGAGCCTTGTGGTACATCCATTTTTACTTTAAAACCTAGTGAATTGACATCATGTATTTGAACTTACTTTTATCTATCATTTAAATAAGATTTTACTAAACTGAGCGCAAGTTTTCTAAGTCCGTAATGCTCTAGTTTCAAGATTAAGTTTGTGTGGTCGACGCAATCAAATGCCTTGCAGACCTCACTAAAGATTCCTACGGCGTCGTGGGCCTCTTCCCACGCCGTAAATATGTGTTTAAATAAGGTGACACCGGCGACAGTCGTACAACGTCCCTTGGTGAAACCAAGTACAGTGGTTAAATAATAGAATAAATACAGCAACCATGTCAGAAAGAAGTAACAATGTCAGTGTCAATGTCAGAACGAAGTTTTTTAGTTTGCCGATTCAAAGGACCAACATATGATTATTATTGATTATCATTTTATGATCAGTTTTCTTTAATTCAGAATTAGTTTAGTTACTTAAAAAAACCGGGCATTTGCGAGTCGGACTCGCACATGAAGGGTTCTGTACCACCGTACCTACAATATTGAACACATTTTTTTTAAACACTTGTTTTACCTCCTTTAACCTCCTTTAATTTTTAACATTATTTTATTTTTATTATTTGATGTTATAGCGGCACAGGAATGCACACTGAGAAAATTTCAACTGTCTACCTATTATGGTCCATGAGATTCAGTTCGCAGACAGGCAAATGGACGGACGGACGGACAGCGGAGGCTTAGTAATAGGATTCCGTTGGCACCCTTTTGACACATCCTTGGGTACGGAACCCTAAAAACTGTGTGAAGAATTTGTGATAAAACATGTTGTTGTACATTAATATTACCTATTCAATGGCACTTGTTTTAATTAAAATTGTTTACAAAACACAGACATCATTAACCCACTGCGCATTTAACTCGGACACGAGTAGGTTGATAATGAGTTAGTAACGAGACTACCTTAATCCGACCTCTCATTTCTATATAACCCTTCAGAAACGTGTAACGCTCAAGATAATGACCTTAATATCCCTTACACGAGCATTATCGCCCACGTGTGACCTCCGGCCTAGCCTTCGTACCCCTGCGATGCCCATTCGCCACACAAAAATAACCCCTAAATAACAACACAATCGGGCTAACGAAGTTATTTCATATTTTTCCCACTGCATGGCGCGTGACGTCAGGAGACACGTTCTAAGTATCGACTCCGTTTCATTGATTGCAGTGTTGTTTGATTTGCTTACGTCAGAGATGTAATTGGTTTCGAATCCAGTTCTTTACGATTTTTTTTGTAGTTGCTTATTATAATTGTCTTGTTACGTTAAATTAACGACATTGCTGATAACTAATAAGCCAACAACGATTATATATATATATATATTTTTTTTTTTTATGTAATCTAAATGCGTGTGACAGTCGATGCCGTTCCGTCGTGTGAAAAAGCCTTTGTTATAGATAGGTATAGGACATTATAGGATCTGCTTATTTTTTCGTTGCCGATGGTGCCGATTCTCTTGTCACAATTTTTTCTAAACTAGACTAAAATAAACAAAATTTAGTTTATTCCTGTCAAACGACGTTTCCCATTCTGAAATTGACTAAAGTGGCACAACTTATCTATAATATAGTTTGACAGCACTTATGTCATTTAGTTATTTAATTTAGTGAAAATGGAAATTTTACTATTCTGAACCTACCGTTTTTCAATACATTTTTCACTTCCATTTTGATTATCAAACTAAATCAGACTGATTTTAATCGCGATTAAAAAGATGTGGAATAAAATTAGTTGTCATGAACTAAAATTTACTAATCACATTTCTCTACTAGTTCTTGAAAGTTTGGATGCTTGTGAGTTTGGAAATCATTATGGAAGCTTATGTGATTGCAGCTGTTATCGATTCACGACCTAGAAAACAGACAGACTCAGACAAATTCAACATGTCCTTATAGGACTTTCCTACGGCGACGAGAATATCGGAGATAGAGAAATTACTGGACGAAACACCGGATTATCTGTTCTCGAGACCAAATTTTTATTAATAAACTAGCTTTTGCCCGCAGCTACGCCCGCGTGGAGGTCGAAAAAGTCCTGTAAATCCTTCTCCATTAAAAATACATATATACTTACCTATGTGCTAACTTTCACGGTGTTCGGTCAAACGGTATTGGAGTTCACTCTATACACAAAATGTATTACTTATATTTTTGGAAAACTTACTTAACACTACTAAAGTTTTTAATAATATAATTCAATCATGATTCGAAAGACACGTAGCGCCATCTAGCTAAAGCAATTGTGACCGTCGACAGTTATTATTCTTTCCCTCGAGAACAGTAGTTTTTTTCTAGATGAAAGGTACCCTATGTCCTTTTCTGTACCGCTGACAACGTATGTGCAAAATTTCATGATGGTCGGTTCAGTGGTTTAGGCGTGAAAGTAACAAACAAACCAACTTACTTTCGCATTTATAATATTAGTTAGGATTAGGATAGTTAGGATTAGTTAGGATAGTTACGATTAGCTTTATTCAGCTGAAATAAATAGCAAGATAATCATGCTACCTGAATCAATTTTTAAATGCTGTAGTTTGTCGATTTTAATTAAATTAAAGGTTCTTTTTCATATTGAAAACTGAAAAAATGTCGCCGAAGTTACAGTACGAATACTTTACCAAATACAGGTTATTGCGTCTTAATGTATTAAAATTAAGATTAATTAAAAGAAGAATTAGGAGCGGTGACCGTTACTCGACGGCCGTCACGAAAATGATGGGCGATGGACTTTACGGTGTCAAAAGACGGTCTCTAGGAAAACACACCAACTTACTTTCATAAATAAAGTCATTCGAAGGTAAATTGCGGACATTATGTGGTAGCACCGCTCTTCTAAGAAACCGTAAGTGTAGCTTTAGCATAATCAACCTCATACGTTCCCACTGCTGGGAGTCTGGGACACAGGCCTTCTTTCTGTGAGATGAAGCAGGCCGTAATCCATCATGCGGCCCCAGTGCGGGTCACAAATGTCTTCGAATATTTAGTTCTAGAACATTCATAGTTATTTTCCTCACGATGTTTTCCCTCACCGTACCTCCAATTTACAGGTCAAAAAATATATAAACTATCACAAAAAAAAAAACTATCAAAAACTGTCAAACTATCACATAACCGGTATTAAAATCGCAACATCAATAAAGTTACCTTATCCAGTACCTAGTTACCTACATAAACGTACCTTTCGTAACAACGTTATGTAATTTGTTTACACCTGCCCACGTGTGGGTAGTGGGCTCGATCCAGCCCACTCCGTGATACCCACAGTTTCCTTTACAGATTACTTATATGGACACTTAAATACTCCAAGTGGAACCTTGGTATATAGGTTTGCACAAATTATTGAAATAATGTTTTTTTTTTTTCTTAAGTATAATTTAGAAATAGGTGATATGACATCGCATATCGGCAACAAGAGAGTCACAAATAAAATCAAATCAAATCCAAATTCAAATCAATTCAAATTGTATTTGAGCGAAGAATAAAATTCCCCAAGCGATTTCCCAAAAACTACATTTATTTTGTTGTGAGTCTCTTGTTGCCGATGTGCGACATGTTTGATAGTTAAAGCAAGTGTGCAGTTTTTTTTGTGAATTGTTACTGTAAGAACTTTTATAACATAGGGATTTACTTAATCGTTGAAATATGTTGTGTATAGGTATGTCATACTATGTATGTCTATGCGTGCTGAAATTTAAGGACTTTCTATTTACGTTTAGAAATAAATGAAACTGAAACACCTAATTACTCTCAAAAATGTACGCATTGCCAGACCTTGACCTAGCACTTCGTAATGAAAGAAGTGAAAAGTGTCTTAATACCAATTTTCATTCTAGTAAAAAATACCATGAAAAATTGCATGTTTCTAGCATTAATATTTAACTAATTAATTACGTATCCGACTGTACTATCGGCCCAAGTTAAGCATGCTCACTTAAGAAAATATTCCTGCGAGAGCGCAGCTAGTGACAAACCACACCCCTTCCTAGTTTCCCCCAATTAGAGACAATATGCATTTGTGTGAGTAATGAGCGAGTAACATAAAATAACAAACATTAGCTAGAGCGCGGCAGTGCCAATACAAGGAACAACTGCAAAACATTTGAGATAATCCTAAGGTAATAAAAAAACGTATGGCCCTTGTATTAAGCCAGACATTCCCACTAAATAACAATGGGTCTTAGATAATGAACTTATTTTTATTTCAGTTGCAAGAGTTGTGCGGCTTGCGGCCTTGCGTTAGCTACAAACAAAAAGCTCTGATAACATTGTATGAACTGCGCAGAGTATTGGTTCAAATATTACTGTAATTTTCAAGTATTCCCAAATTGCCCAAGTATAAACAAACACATAGAAATTTAGATAGTTATTTACTTTTAATAAAGTCGATTAAACACAAAAAATTTCAATATAAACATTTGATACCTTCATGCAGTGCCGGTCAACGCACCTATACCTAACGTATTCAGGGAGCCGTGAGATAAAAGGTAAACAAACCATAAATGTCCGTTCAATCGATTTTGAATGCTATTGTGTTGGTGGCATGACAAATGGCAGCTGCAGTAAACAGTTGGTATTGTAACCACTTTTTTGCCTTTAATGCCATCCATAAGCCTACGGAATAGAAGTCAAAATCGGTGGAACGGACTGTAATAAAACGGTTCGTTTCAATGTCTCATCTTATTGTGAAGGGAATATGGTGCGGTTGCTGCGGCATGCGGCATCACATAGGATATGGTGAAAATTGGAGAGGCAGTGAAAGTGTTCATAAATAACCTATATCTATAGACCCGATAGAGAGAGGAAAATATTAAAGTGGATTAATACATATAAATTGTAGTTTATTAGTTATTACAAATTATTTTTGTAAATACTGCAATATCAATAATACATTTTCTAAACCAAACAAACAGAAGATATGAGTACTAAAATTAATTCTTGTCCATAATAAAAAAACAATTCAATTCAATAACAAAGAGCTCACGCCGCCGCCGCGCCGCGCTGGCCGTGCCCATTAAAAACTCGTCTCTTAGCAGAAACAAGTGAGCATAGTACTCTCCTAGTGTGAGTGTCACACATTCTATACATGATTATACTAATACGAACACCACTAAAATACGCTTTGTGCATCCTATTGGTCAAAACTCGTGCATTGTGCGATCGAGTCGTGAGCCGTGCTATGCGATTATCGCCTTAGAGGTGAGCATGCAGAAGTTTGGCCGATAGTACACGCATGCATCACCCCGCCCACAGCCGACACTGCTCTAGTTCACTATATTTAGAGCCTACACATAAGGCCAGCGATTAAAACATATCGCCGTATGCGCGACATATCTCTGCCTATACGCAGTAGTCGGTGACTCAGTCTACACAAAGTTCCAGCCGATTATAATTTAATTGCTACCTAGTTGACTGCTTAAGTGCTTTTACGATGCATAACGTTATTTGAAAATCAATACGACGTTAGATATTGGTTAACAGGGTGTGTAAATTCAAGCCTACGTATTTGAGATACATTAAGTGGTGGAAAATTTGCTCGAAGAAAATAGACTATTTTTAGTTAATCGTCTAATTGTGTCTTAAATGTTTTTTGAGATGTATGGTCAAAGTCTTCTTCAGATAAAAAAAAGGGTGGTGAAAACCCACTGAAAGGTACTTTCGCACAGAGATTGAAAAGGTTTCTAAAATACCGGTTGGTATATAGTGGTTCCTTTACTAGAATCCTAACCGGAACAGGAACCTAAATTGGAACCTTTATTTTACTGGCTCTTCTTCAAAGCGGGTCCGAACAAGTTCATACGATGCCGCTCAACGCAGGACGAAGGTTTTTTACGATAGCGGCGAGGTACAGGCGGCCGCTGGCGGGTGATGAGGCGGGAGTTTTTGTGAGAGGGGAGAGGGACACATGCTTCGGTGATCATGTGGTAGTTCTTTCTTAGAGAACCTTTAAATCGAATGGTACGGAACCGGAATATTGGAACCTTTATTTGGAACCGATACTTTGGATCCTGTACCAAAAAGGAAGCGTACTGAAAAGAAGAACCTTTTTAAGAACCCAAATGAAGAACCCTGGAACCCAAATTCGTACCGGTCTTCAATCCCTGCCTTCGCAGTCACTCAGAATAGTTTGTAGAAATAGCACTAGGTTTTTCAAAAAAATTCATGGTTTAATTTGCCCGAAAATGGTTTGATAAATAAAAATACTTAACATATTTCTATTACTCCGTTACCTGCTGTATATTAATAAAGCTATTACGTTGAAGGCTGTTATGAAATATTTTTTATATGTGACTTAGCGGAAAACTTACATTTGGTAAACGAGACTATTAATTTTTATGATCTGTTATAACTACTTATAAGTTTTCTAACTGAAATATTTTCACAATTGCGTAGTTTTTCTCTTGGGCGAAGCCGATTTTAACACTTAACATACCTAATTAGGAAAAACGAAAACAATTTTTTTTAATAGAAATATTATTTTAGCACTTGAAAAGTTTTAATACTTACTTACTAAGTTTATTTTTAAACTTTAATTTCATTTATTTATCCCTCAGATTAGATGCAATAGGAATCCGCGTAGGCGCATTATTACATCAACAAAATGTCACTAGTAATTAAGGATTTCCGAAATCCATTCAAGAAACCGTAATTGATTCAATGCATATTCACTAACTATTCACATTTTCATACATTCGTCTCGGTAAACAAACTAGTCTTGGTAAATCGGATTAGTTTCGTTGGCAAACTTTAGTTAGGATATACCATGAACTTAAGTTATGGTATAATAGAGTTGTGCTACGGACTATGTATGGTGTGACGGGGTAAAGTTATGTACCTATTTACTTAGGTGCATGGCCGTTTTTAACCTATTTTAGGCTAAAAGCACTTTAAGATTACGGGTGCCCCTATGGAGAATTTAGGATGCAACATCGACCGAAGTGAGCTCGAAATTTATAGCATATGATAGCCCCTAGCTTCGACTCTGGCAGGAAATGGGGCCACATGAATTGAGGGGCCCTGGGCACTTGCCCAGAGTGCCTAATAGAAAAGAAGGCCCTGCTTAGGTGCTTTGGTATTTGTTGCGCAATTCGAGTAGTGATTTGATTGGTAGTTGACTACCACACTTTAAGTGAATATTAATTGCTGTTTAGATAAATTGTGCATACGTTACCGTAACTACCTACGTTAATGTCTCTCTGTAGGTGATACACAAGACCAGATTTAGGCATGCGTAGATACAATTTAGTAAAAAATCAAACTTAATAAACTTATTAAAAATAGAACATTTTCCAACAACTAACGGTAAAAGGACCACCATTTTGTGGACCAGAAGTCTCTACCTCCGACATTCACAGCATATTTCCTAACCAACTTAAATCCACAAACAGTAGGCGCGAAACGTGTTGTAACCCATTGAACACTTGGCCTTAATGATTTGAGGACGCGACGACAGGTGTCTAAGAGGAAATAAGTTCTTAGCGGCATCTGTGCTACAGCATCCCACCGCTTAACGCTTGGGAAAAACTTCTATATCGCTCCCAAGAAAAAAACCAATTGCTCCTATAAACGGAACTTGGCTTTTAAGTGTTCTAATACTTAGATGGGTATTTTTAGTTTGTATGAAGGGATGTGAGGCTGCTTTATCTTTAATGTGCAGTAGTAAAACGGTGTGTTTGGTATGTGAACAGGATGACAGGGTATTTGGAATCTCACGGTAAGTTTAAAATAATCCAACAGATCATCAAAAGTACAAGAGAATCTAGAATAGTTCAAACTTACCGAGATCATTCCTAACAAGCGGGGCACAGACGTCAGATTCAAAATTATTTAGTAAGGTTTTTGAATTTGACGTATAAATCTAAAATTAATTTCTATTGAAAAGAGGTTTCGATTTTAATTCATGTATCTCTAAGAGCTTTATTACGATCAGCATGTCCGGATTTCCCCAACACATGTGTACTAGCATAATTATAGTAGTTAATAACCAAAACATTTGCCGCCTTGCCTATTCCTAGCACAGTTAGCCTACTCTTACTTTTCAACGGAAAGGGCAACTTTTGTCATTATCGAATATCCTCCGACATCCGATCGGATTTAATTTGTTCTTATGTTATGCGTTATCGTGACGGGAAGTTGTCGGCAGGAAGCGAGTAAAAATGTTATGTCGGCCGAGTAATGGCAAGCCAACATGGATCGGCTTTTTACTTCGTTCGAGTAGGGTTGGTGAGTTCGTTTTGTATGAAATCCAGTGAGGGAATCGCAGGTGGTCTTTTTGTACTAAACATCTCACTTATCGCCATGGAATCTGTATTTGGCTATGTTTTATGAAAAACTGTTTTTTTTTTCAATGTTATAATTTTATTGAACTAATGAGTTCTCTGAACGATAAAAACCGAAAAAAGGTGATCCGCTAGAGGACCGAGGTAACCGAAGACTAAGGAAGCTGAAGTGGCAATGGGCTGGTAACATCTCTCGCAGAACCGACAATCGTTACGGAAGACGCGTTCTAGAGTGGAGACCGCGTTTAGGCAAACGTAGTGTGGGACGCCCGCCGGCCAGGTGGAGTGACGACTTGCGAAAGGCGGCTGGCAGAGCCTGGATGAGGAGAGCCGAAGATCGGGCTCAGTGGTGTTCACTAGGAGAGGTCTACGTCGAGCAGTGGACGAATATAGGCTGATGACGAAGATGAATAAATTAGTTGTAGTGTGTGATTTTATTTATAGTATTTTAGTGTTTAAGTGTTATGGGGGTTTTTACATCAAGAATTTCTCAGTAGCATGGAGTCTGGATTTATGCCCGGTTGATGGCAATAGGCTCGCCTGATATTACATGGGACTTAAACATAAGTAGCGAAATGTGGGTGTTACTACCTATATACATGTACACCTCTACCTAACTCTTCGGGAATTACAGGTGTGATCTTATGTTTTACTTATAAGACAACATCACACCTGGTTTCCTCGAAGGGTTAGGCAGAGGGAGGGAAGGGTTAGGTGTTTTATGTGTTGTTATAATTCTAGTATTCACTGTTTTTTTTTGCAATTTTGTGTGTACATTTCACCTTGGTCCGTGGTTGGTGCAAGGTTTCATGTTCAAATTCCTACCGAGTTCATTGCTTCGAGCTCCGCTTTCAAAATGCCACAGGTGCAAACCCTGCTCTGGTGGCCGGTGACAAATTACGCTTCAGCGATCTGAGTTTCCGATTTGATGGAATCTACGGTGTTTTTAACGCGAGTCGCGTTGCCAAGTTTTTGTCCCACAATAATTGCATGACCAAACAATAAGAGTTGAGTAACATCTCACAAAAAATACCGACAATTTAGAAATTACTACCGCCGGAAAATACTTGACGGCTTTTGAGGTTTTCTGTTCCTCTGTGGAATTTCTTTTTTGAGGTTAACGAAAGTTTACGACAAGTGGACCTTACAGACGAAGTTTTCTCATTGCTACTTTTGTCTCCGAGAGTTTGTTATTCCCCTGGGTGTCCAGCTTTAAATTCAAGTCTTGGGTACTTTCTGAGTTATTGAACATATTATGAAGTAACAAAAATTTTTGGGAAGTCCAATTCAGATTCAATAATGAAGCCAGGATTTCTCACATGATTCAGATTGTGGAGAGTTCTTTTTCGATGTTTGTTCTTTCAGCTGTCATTACTATAATCCCTTATCTTAACCAACATCCAATAAAAAAAAACGGACTTTTTTGATTTAAATAGGATTTTTTTATGTTCACACTTCATTAAGAATATTCCCTTTTAAATCGTTAATGACGTAATCTTCCGTTAGCACTCAGCCTGGCCGATGATTACACCCGTTTTTTGTATGCGCTCGCGCGGTCGGCGGCTACGCAGCCGGACGGACGGCTAACCGTATTGGTTATCATTATCACCTTCGAGGGAACTAGTGGTCTAGTACTTGAGTAGTTGTTTCATAGCTGGCCTGTCACTAGGATTAATTTATTCTGAAGTGTGTTTCAAATTGATCAAGGGAATTCCATAAGTAGTTAAGTTTGATAGCACTCGTTTTAAGAAAAAAATAAAAAAAACACGTGTGGCACTCGGGGACTGCCGCGGTAAGGCTATTGCATAGCGTTTTTTATCAACTTATGCAATTATAATAAAAAAATGATTTTTATTTATGCAGTATTTATTTTTCTTTGGTATTAATTCAAGTACAGTCGTACCATATACATACACGTTAAGCGAACGCTCGGCCGAGCTACATGGTAGGCGGAGTGGGGGGTGTTAGGTTTTATTTTCGTTACGGAATTTCTTGATTCGGTCGCCGCGCTCAAAGCCCGCGATAAAAGCTATGCAATAGCTTAAACATTGTGACATTATTCGCAGAACTAGACTACTGGCAAAGCCTTTCTGAGCTTGCAGTAAAAAAAAAAAAAAAATATTCTCTTCGCCTGGCAACTTATTCTCTGCACTTCGTCACATCAAACATTGTTTCGACATTATACATTCCCTTCTCGCGATGTTCTGTCAGACGTTCAGTATCATTTCTAGTAAGTCGTCAAGTTTGAAACAGGAACGAACTATATAAAAACGTTGTTTTCTTCAAGAATGTCGTAAATTCTGTGCGGAAGTTTATCAACTTGTTTATTTTTCAATAAGTGCATGTCACATCGTAAAGTCACCGCGACTTGCCCGGTTTATTTGACGTTAACATGCGACGTTATTGAAAGACAAGTGAAATAAAGATTTGTGCTTTTATATTGTGTATTTTTGGGTAAATAAGTAATTTTATTTACCGCTATAGAAAACTTAAGGCCAACTCAAGGCCCGCGAAATTCAAATTTTCTTACGTGTTTTGCAATTTGCAGGTTAGTACTTTAGTGGTTGTATGTTGATCAATGTATGATTCGCGACCGGAACAAGTATGCATTTACGGAATTATTATGATTAAAATCATCAATACGGTCTGTCGAATTATTCTTATTCTGTTTTTTATTTATGAGTTCTGGCCCTTGAAAATATATTGATATCTACGTCTCAGCGGTACTTATAGTTACAGTCAACCCAAAAAATATAAAGTTTTAAAAGATTCATCAGCGCAGCGTAACATATTTTCTTTAAACAAAATGTTTACATCCAAAAATTAACCTCACATTACATCCGGTAATAAATAAAGCCTACTACAAGAATATAATGTTAAAACAATTTCCTACGACAGCAAAATTGTGACAAGTAAAATTAATATGTGACTAGAGTTATAATTAACCGGTGCTCAGTACCGCGGTCACGTTTAACAAAATAATATAATAATTATGCACATTATGCGTGATGTTACTAGCGAGAGACGTGGGACGATGTACCAATGGCAAAACAAGGCGGAATTTTCTTTTATTTTCATTTATTTTCTGTCGTAGTTGAAGTGATAAAATAGACTATTTTTGACAATTTGCACGGGTGATCACGGTGGGAAAAATATTGGGTAGGGTATTTTTAAAATACCTATATTTTGTAGTATTTAGATCCCATGATTGTGCTATAGTATAAAACAGTTATTAAGATTAATTAAAAAGCTATTATAAAGTTTAATAAATTATGACTCCAGCCACATAAAAACAAAACAATCAACCCAATTCAAATCCGAGATATTTAACCTAACCAATTAAAAAAAAAACATTGCGGAATACCTCGACTATTTCGCAAACACCGTTTACAAAAAAAAAACCCAATCATTTAACAAATACGTACAATAAATAAATCTTCAGTTATAGTTAACTAACCAATTAAAAGGCCGTACATACCGATACACATAGTTAAGTAAATTGGGTATGATAATTGTTTTGCTATCGGTACATCCGTGTGCCGTGGGAAAATAGTAAACGACGCGTGGTACACGACTGAGATGCGAGTGCGTATGTGTGTGGCTGAGAAGTTGGGAACTGAGGGCAATCACTAGAATTACTAGCGGTAAATAGATGTGAAGTAAGATTTACCAACGACTTACTGCAAAACTGAAAATTAACCCCTTAAGTTAAAGTTCCAGTATCTTTCAGTCATTTTTTGTTATTGTTATAAATAAATAATTCCAGCCTGATTATTGTCCCAGTGCAGGGCAAAGGCCACGCGGGCGAAGCCACGGGCAAAAGCTAGTTCATCCATATAACTTTGATTATGACAAGCTCATAACTCAGAAAATGAACTTAAACTGACACTGAACTTCCAAGAACCGATTAGATTGAAACGTTTATATCGATTGAAAGTTTAGTTAGTGTTTGTATAGGTAATGTAGGCATTCATTTTGTTTATTAAGCTTTTTCTACATCTTGCCTTGTATTGGGCATATATTAGTCCATCCCAACTCACACCAATATAACCACTTTTCTTGCCACATTTAGGTAACCACATGTAGTCAAATGTTAGTCCAACCCAACTCACATCACCACTTTTCTTGCCACGTTTAGGTAACCACATGTAGTCAAATGTTAGTCCATCCCAACCCACACCAATACCACCACTTTTCTTGCCATATTTAGGTTACCACATGTAGTCAAATGTTAGTCCAACCCAACTCAAAATACCACTTTTCTTGTCACATTCAGGTAACCACATGTAGTCAAATGTTAGTCCATCCCAACTCACACAAATATCACCACTTTTCCTGCCACATTCAGGTAACCACATGAAATACGGTCACAATTAAGCTCGCATGCTAAGCTAGTCCTGCTCTAGCTTGTTGAATTAGATATTTGATATCCATCGTCGTGAGTGAGCGGTATGAAAGTGCTATCATCAGACACATTTATATATCAAAGTGAAATGTGTTTTTCTGTTTGGTCTCCATTTCTCGACGGCTTATTAATTTTGAAAGTAAGAAAGAAAAAGTATTTATTCGGACTCGCACAGCAAGATCAGAAACAAAACTTAATACGAGCATAGAAACATTAAAAAAAAAGAAGTATATAAAATTAAAAAAATCGAAAGATCTGTACGTACAGGTCCTGCGTTTTTTATTTTTTTTAAATTTCGTTTTCGACTTTTGGTCTCGTGGCCAAAAGGCGTCGTCGTCCCTTGGAAAGTGCTAAGTAAACTATCAGCCTGTCTCAACTTATACCAACTTTCAGACGTGTCCTGCCACAATAGGCACATACAAGACGGTCACAATACAGCTCGCATGCTAAGCTAGTCATTAACATTATCTGCTTACATTGTTGAATTAGCTTGTAGTCGTAAACATCTACAAGCGTATTCGGTATAAGTCGGGATTGACTAAAGCTAGGGTTTCCTAAGACTGGGGTGAACGCCACATAGCGCCCGCAATTTACCGTCGAATGACGTCACTGAAATGTTATTTATGAAAGTAAGTTGGTGTGTTTCCCTATAGAGCTTTTTTGACATCGTAAAGCCCCTCGATGCCCTCGTTTTCATGGCAGTCCTCACTGCGGCATTTATTTGGCGGCCTCCGCTGTCTCAGGAAACCATAGACCAGAAACCAATCCAGACTTATACAAATACTAGCTTTTGCCCGCGGCTTTGCCCGCGTGGTAGTCGGTAATTAACCCACGGGAACGTACTATATATTAAAAATTATCCTACATGTTAATCCAGGTTATAAACTATCTCGCCGTGCCCTCATCTCAGGAGTAGGCAGTGACCTCTCGCTGCCGGCCGTTGTGAATGCGATGGTCGGCGGCGACGAGTCCTGGGACGCGGTGGTATCCTTCTGCGAAACGGTCATCTCGCAGAAGGAGGCTGCGGAAAGGGAGCGAGAGATCTCATCCTCTCACCCGGCCCTCAGCAGGCGCACCGGGCGTCGGCGGAGGGCGGACAACGCCCTCTTCCAGCCCCCCTAAATGGGTCCAGGGGCGACGGACTCGGGGACGTCCGTCGCCCCCATACATCAGGACCCGAGGTGGCGGCGCGTAGTGTTCCACGCGCGCCCCTCTTAGACGTCGCGGGGGGAGTCAAACTGCTCACTCCCCCCGCTCGACCGGACGGAAGATTTGTACGTTCCCGCGACCCCCGGCGTAGGTGTGAGACGGAACACCGGGGTGGTTTTTAGTCAGTAAGAGTCTGACAGACCCCTCCGCCCCCCCCCAGGGCGGGGGACTACCATGAGGATTTTCCAAACCGGAACAAAAAAAAAAAAAAGGTTATAAACTATCTGTGTTCCAAATTACATCCAAATCCGTGCAGTAGTTTTTGCGTAAAAGAGTAACAAACATCAATCCATCCATCCATCCATCCATCCATCCTCACAAACTTACACATTTATAATATTAAGTTGGAAGGATTCCCACTTTTCCTACCACATACAATACGAGCGAGCTGTAGCTGTAGCTCGCATGCTAAGATAGTCATTAACATTACCCGTTTACATTGTTGAATTAGAGATGTGATATCATGCGCCTGAGTGGGCGCTATGGAAGTGCTACTGGTCTTCAATGACAATCGTATATGAATTAATTAATGTTTAAGCGGTTGGAAAAATAATAATCGAAGTTATTTATGTGTAGAATAAAATATATAATATATGCACCTAAAATCATTAATGTCATTTATTTTTATACTTGCCAATACTTTGGGAAAAAGGAATACCTACATAAACGATTAGTTGGAACTCGGTGTGAGATCGGTACCTATCTTATATGCAGATGATGTCATTTATTTAAATGTAAATTGAAACCCAGTTTCTATATTAGTTGCATTGTAATATTCAACTGCCTAGCAAAAATTAATAATCTGATAATTTATGGAAGCTGATACCTAATGGCGCTTTATTTTCATGTCAAATTAGTGCTTGGAATATTTCTAATTTCATTAATTAAGTTTTCAATAAAATAGGATAAGACTAGACAGACAGTGGCAGAGATAAATTAAATTCCTTTAACAAAAAAAACGTGCAACATAAACCCTATTTTACTCACGACTTATAAAGCTCCGTAACCAGCCTTACACGAACGCAAGCGCATCCCACAGACGGATGTCCTCTGTAGCCCGTTACTAACGGATAGGGATATAGGGCACAACGGTCCGCAGCAGGCCTCTCTTATTATATGGTATTACATAACCGTTTGATTGCTAGCGCGGAATATATTGATCTCGTTTTCTTCGGATCGCTTCTTTCACAACGTTTAGAAGACTTCGAATAGGGATGTGGTCTCCGATTGAATTTAGGATATCTTTATCGTAAATATCTTTTCATTTTCGAGTTTGATATAACTTAAAGCAAACAAAACTGAAAAAAATTGACCTGAATGAAGTAAAATAGATACAGATACGGCATATTACTTCAAAGAAAATTAAGTTCTTAGACTTTCTTGATAAAATCTTTAATCAAATAACAGATCTGCAAAAGTACAGTCACGAGCACTAATATGTATACACTTAGCAAAATTTTAAAGTGATTTTCTCGTGGAACATTGATAGCAACTTTGATATAAGACCTATTTCATAACAATAGAGGTTCCAAAATACTATGTTCGTAACAGTATAAAATTACAATCAGTACAGTAGGAGAAAATCACATTTAGAAGTTGCTAAGTGTATCCATATTAGTGCTCGTGACTGTACATAGATTCACTCCTCTCTGAAATCATCTTCCTTTGAAAGATTTTTAACCTAAGTATATAAGTAACCTATACCTAATTTGTTAACACAAATCATATTAGAAATCTTTGACTACATTCCATTCCAACGATGTCCAAACCTCAATTTTATTTATATCTCAAAGCCTCCTCACCGTACAATTTCACCATCCTATTCAGCTATTCGCTCGCATGTCGTACACTCAAAACTAACTTTCTCATAGCAATGGTTGTACCGAGAACCATTCATAAAGTATAATTATTATTTACTGAATGAAAACCACAGGAAATGCTCTCCCTCGGCCGCGACCACTTGCAAGCCTTCGGTTACGTCAATATCGCTATTACGCGAGGCTTTGGAGAATTGTAGCTGAGATGCGTGTACGCTGCGGTTTGGAAAGACGAGATTCAGAAGAAATATCAGAATTTTAGTAGCATTTTTCCAAATATGGAAATGTCTAACATAAAGTCTGTACTATGGTGGCCTACAATAGCCTACTCTTAATTTTCTATGAGCTAATGATGTTCAATTACATCCATCGATTTAGCGATCTTCCTCGACGAATTCCTCGCGTTATCAGTGTTCCAGTCTTTTGGCCTACAGGTTAACTAGCATCCGGCAGATGTGTTATAATTGATAAAGTAAGTATTATAATTATGGAAGCGACAGCAGTTGGCTAAATTACTCTAGGAGCTAGCCTTGTCAAGGCTAGACTAAATTGTGGATATTTCTAATATATGTGTTATTCAATAGTAAAGCTCTTAGATTAATTTGGTCAACAGCTGTCACAAGCATTATAATAATTAGGTATTATATGCCTATATATTGACATAATGTTTGGTTGTAACTGGTCGTGGGGACCATTTTGGAAAGTATTACGTACCGTAATTTACTGTAAAAGAGATGGGTACACAATTTCGGGAAGATTAGGATAGGCTTAAGATAGTTCTTTTCGATAAAAAAATCGTTAGAATTTAGTTTATTTTAATAATTTAATTTATTTACGTTTACGTCGCACGTTTGGTGCTATGCAGGGTCTCTGAAGTAAACTTAAATACTTTTTGCCTCCAGTTGCATATCAATACCAACAAGTTCAGCATCGGCGCCTGGTATCAAGTGGATGCACAGGAAATAATTAAAAGCAGCCGTTTTAAAAGACTGCTGATGTTGCTTATGTTTTGGATAGGTACTTTACCTTTTGAAGATTATTGCAAATTAATTACCTTACACCATGCCACGAACAAATATGTGAAACATTACATGAAATGTAACAAAACATTGAAACAATTTTTTCGTACTTCGCGCGCATAACACGCAATGTAACGCGAATTTTTTTTTTGCTATGTTTGATTAATGTGTATCCGGCATTAGAATGCTAAATCGTCTTATGTGAAAATAAATTTGTTATTTGTTATATTAAATATAACACATTTGCCGGATGGCTGGTTAACAAGTTAGGCAGGCTAAAAGTAATTCCTCTTCTGCGCAAGGAGCTAGGATACAACGATAACAGGACTGACTGCCATGACCTATGCCTTTTAAAAGCTTTCTGTAGGTATGTAGAATTACGAAAATTTAAATAAACATTTTGCAATGCATTGGTGTCGCCAGAAATGCGGTGGAATTGTGACCTTCCAATAATTGTAGGCTCGTAGGTGTCGCGAATTTAGTACACATTGTTTACTTTGGAGATGCTCATAAATGTTGCTAATCTTGTAAATATTCATATTCTTTCATGGTGGTACAGTCATACATACGCAGTGAGTCATCATGTCCAAAACATGATTGACCTTTACTTTAATAACAACATTGTTACATTTGACTCACCGAACGACCTCAAAAAAGTAAACACCGTGGCAGCAGCCTTACATTCCAATCACGCGTACACACACAAAAATCGTTCGTTTTTATCTACAACCTCAACCGAATTCCGTAGTGCTGGCAATTATAGTACTTATGTGTGTTTCCCGTTACAAAATGATATTATTTTTTTTGTTAACATTCTCAACACGACCACGACCGCCTCAAGTTTCTGTGTCTACATAAAGCTCCCTTATTTACTTGACAAATACGAGCGTAGTGGGCAAGATCACAAGATGTCTTGCGGACGTGACCAATTGAACCGGATGCACGCCCGTGACCGGAAGTCCCCCTTTCATCTCAAAATGGCCGCGTCGAATCTGTAAGAAGCAAGGAATTTTTCTAGGCTGTTGACCACTGAATATTTGTCAAACAACTCCGGCGATATCACGAAGCGAACTTTTCTTTGTATCAGTTTTTAGGCTTCCCGCCGACTCGCGGATATTTTTTCTTTGATCACTGGTCATCGGCGATGCTGTGCGCTGCGGTAAATAAGTAGTTAGTATAACAAGGTTTAGATAAGACATCGCCATTATAATAATGAGCACCTTAAAATTGTGTAAAACTATATCCACGTTGGTTAGGTGTGGCACTATACGCTTTACAGGCGCTTTAATCTTGTGGCGATCACTAAGGTTTTTACAGCACATGAGATCCAATAAAAAATATGTGCATATGCACACACAGTTCCCCTCTTTGTCTTTGTCTTCACTCAAAGCTTCCAAACAAAGACTTATATGTTTTCTTTCTCTTACAGGCAAGCTGTACGCAGCACTGGGTCGTCGCGGCGGCCGGGTGGTTGGTAGTGACTTACAGAGCGGGTCAAACCAGTTCAGAGTGGAAGCTTTACTGCCAGTCGCCGAGAGCTTCAAATTCGTGCTTGAATTGAGGACTCACACGTCGGGGCTCGCCGCGCCTCAGATGTTGTTCAGTCATTGGGAGGTGTGTATAATATTGTGTATGTTACGAGTCAGCATCGTTCACTGTGCAAGCTTTACAGCTGGTCGCTGAAAGCTTCAAGTTCGCGCTTTAGCTAAGGACTCACACGCCGAGGCTCGCCGCGCCTCAGATGTTGTTCAGTCATTGGGAGGTGTGTATAATATTGTGTATGTTATTATGACTCAGCATTGTTCATCGTGCAAGCCTTACTTCTCGTTGCCGAGAGCTTCAAGTCCGCGCTTGAGCTGAGGACTCACACGTCGGGGCTCGCCGTGATTATTAGGCGGTGATTTATTGGGAGGTGTGTATAATAATATACCTCTGTACCCCACATAAACTTACGAAACATTGGTAACTAAATTAACTGGTTAGTGACCGAAAAGTCCGCAGTCTATCACCATTAATACTGCTATCCATTCTTAATTACCCACTATCCGGCCTATGCAAGGTCGGACCTGCTCGTTTGTATTTTGATTTCATATTAATCATAATACCAAAGAAGTTACCATAAGAATTCATGCCTGTTTTGATCTTTATTTCCAAAACGTAAATAAAATACCTTTTATTTCTGTTACAGGTAATAGACATCGATCCATTCTGGAGGCCTCGTACGGAGGAAGAATACTTACATTGGGGCGAAAAGTGGGACGGAGTAAACCGAGCGAAGGCCTATATGGACTCAGTTCGAGCCAGAAAGGGACTGGCCACCGACAAACAGCTGGTTCAACATGCTGAGAAGCAGAGGACTCTGTCTAAAAACAAATAGGATTTAAAAATAATGATACAGGGAACTTTTAGCGCTTGAATGACATAGACAAACGTTTGTGAAATTATTGTTTCGCGAAATTCTATTGAAAAAATAAAATGGCCGCGTTAGTTCCGATTTCGGACACGCACGAAAAGATCCTTGTACATCTTTAAGTAGTTTTATAGACGCATTACACTCATAGCTATACGCTAGGATTTTTGATATTACCTTAATTTCTACTCATTTTCTTTTTTGTATCAAAGCTAGAGGACACTTTTCAAAATTAATATAAAATAGCAAAATTTATAAAAGCTTTTTAGCAAGTATGCTTCACTGTCGACCGCAATACCATTTGATCAGGAAAGATAGTTAAAAAACTGAATATCCAGTAGCCAGCTAGCACTTCAGTCCACAGAAATCATTAATTTGTATATACCAAAGGTACTTATTTAGGTAAGTTGAAAACCACAGGGCGACATCATGTAATGGATAAATAAATAGAATGTAGGTACGCACGACTACATATCAAGCTATACATTTCCAGGATAAGCTGACTTCTCATTGTACGAAAAGCCTGTACAATGCGAGGTCAGCTAAAACTGAAAATGTATATCTTGATATGTAGCCGTGTGTACCTAATATTTATGAAAAGTAGTTAAATATACGAAATAGGCACCTTAAACTCATATTCAAGGATTCCTGAAATCCTGACATGATTAATTCATTATTGAAAACTCATAGCACGCACAACAGCAATACTAATAGATTCTACAATTTCATTATATTTCATTACTACTATTTATAAATAACTAGCTGTTGCCCGCGACTTCCTCTGCGATCCAGGATAAAAAGTAGCCTTTTTTTTACCCAGGTCATGGTCTATCTGTGTGCCAAATTTTATCCAAATCCGTGCAGTAGTTTTGGCGTGAAATAGTAACAAACATCCATATATCCATCCTCACAAACTTTCACATTATTTTATAATATTAGTAGGACTTAAGCTTTTCGCAAAGGAATTAATTTCCCATTTTACGAGAAAATATTAATAAATTGAAACGGTAAAAGCATTTCTCATTGAAACGTCGTTAACTGTAAAAATATCCTGTAACGTCTGAATGATGACGTCTAAACAATCTATAAATAAGTTGATGGAAACCGCATAATGTTTATTTTATAAAACCTTTGTTATATGGAGGAGGGTTGTTTGTGGAATGAGGTAAAATATACAGACCCTACCGTCGACTAAGAGACTTGTGAGTTGTAGGGCGTAGGTTCGAACCCAGACAGGCACTTACATCATTAATCGGCCTATAATGTTCCTACTACTGGGACACAGGCCTACTCTCTTCGAGAGGGAGTGGGCTGTATCCCGCGGGCCCAGTGCGGGTTGGAAAATGTCACGTCTTCCAATTTTAGTTTCTAGGACATGCCGGTTTCCTCACGATGTTTTCCTTCACCGTTTTGAGAGCAGTGATGATGAAATTATTTGCACAAAGTAAAGTGCCTGTCTGGGTTCGAACCCACGACCTACAACTCGTAAGTCGGGGCCGATATCACTGCGTGGGCTACGACTGCTCCAGACGGGCACTTTATGTAAATTATTTTATCACCACTGCTCTCAAAACGGTGAAGGAAAACATCTTGAGGAGACCGCCATGTCCTAGAACCAAAAATTCGAAGACATGTGACATCCACCAAGCCCGCGTGGTGGATTACGGGACACTCCCTCTCACAGAGTGGAGGCCAAAGTCCCAGCAGTGGGCACATAATAGGTTGATTATGCTAAAGGGACAGCCAGACCTTTGAGTAATGACCGTGTGCTTTTAACTTTTAAATTACGAAACCAATATCGTGATTCGCCCCATGTCTGATACTAGGTTTAAAAAGAAACCTAAAACCCTATTAACTATCCTAACGATCGAACCATTCGCATTAGATACATACGATTTGGATATTTGAAGTGAAAACTTTATTGGCGCTCTCCCTAAACAGTGAACGAAACTGAACCGTTACGCTCGGGTCGGTGACGCTGAATCGGGAAAACACGGCTCCAGTTGTTCGAAGACGCTGAATCGGGAATACGCGACTCCAGTCGGTCGCTGACGCTGAATCGGGAATACGCGGCTCCAGTCGGTCGATGACACTGAATCGGGAATACGCGGCTCCAGTCGGTCGGTGACGCTGAATCAGGAATACGCGGCTCCAGTCGGTCGGTGACGCTGAATCTCGTATACTCGGCTTCAGTCGTAAGTTTTCACTTCAATCGTGTGGTCATGAGCAAACATTCATATTTTTTTGTACATAACGATCTAATAATCTATTATCAAACACAGGACATAATATATTTACAGAATTTGGGCTCAAACTTCCACCTCCCTTAGAAAGCAGTATATTTAAAGTTAATGTGGTAATTATATTAATAAATAACGTAGGTAAGTATATACTTAAATATGTCTACGCTTATAAATTAAATAGGATACAGTAAGTGCCAAAACAATACTTATTACCGAGTTGAGCACCATCCAAATCAATGTACCTATCTACATATACTTTATTATGATACCAAAATATCAGCGTATTTCTTCCTGTTTTTGATTTAGTGTAAAATATTTCATTTTTATGTATTATATCATCTTCTATAGTAATAATAAATTCTTGATCGTCTTTATAGAACGAATAGTTTCCTGCCTCTTTCGTGTAGTGGTCGTAAGCGCAATGCTGAGCATGAGGTACTGGGTTCGATTCCCGGGTCGGGCAGTGTTATTGGGTTTTTCCTTCTGGAATTTCTCAGTAGCAGCCCGAAGTCTGGATTTGTGCCCCGTTGTTGGCAATAGGCTCGTCCCCTATTACATGGGACTTAAAACATAACTGGCTTAGTGTGGGTTTACTATAGGTACCTACAACTCAGCCTAACCCTTCGGGGTCTACTGGCGTGATGTTATGAGTAGTTAAATAATAAAACTTGTGATTAAACCATGTTGTGTATAAATGTAACTAATTAATGTAGTGGTTATAAATACATAGTATTTATTGATAACAGATTGTTAAACAATTGTGTTCGATGTACTTTTCATACTCCTATTTCTAACATAATTTTAGAAAAAAATTGTTGTTTTTTATTTCACCTAAACCGACGTTTAAAAAAAACAGCGTTAATAACCAGCACCCCCATTGCGTAATACACTTTCTTTCACAATCCAAAGGATTTTGAAAGAAACCACTAATACATTGTTTCATATGATTGACAAACTCGTCTGCTCGACAACGTATATAACGCAATGAATGTTGTCGAAATGTCAAAATGAAAGGCATACGCAACTACGCCGCTGACCCCTTAGCCTCCAGCATTGTTTCTTTCTTTGGAGAAACAATTAATCATTAATAATGTTGTCCTTTTTGTTTTATGTGGTGTACAATAAAGTGATTAATAAATAAATAAAACCAGTACTTACCAGTAACTACCTCGGGTCTCAAAAGAAGACGATGACAAAACTTGCAGCATTTCTTACACGTGGGTAGTAAGGGTGCTGTTATTGGCACTTTAACCTATTGACCGTTTGGTTTTATATCAATTGCCGTGCCCACAGCGCCCAGCTCATAAATTGACAGAATAAATATCTAATGGGTGGTGCAAAGGTGGCCCTATACCACAAAACTTTAAAATTACAACTTACAAATTTGTAAATCTTACAAGTGCGTGTACCACAAAACTCTTAAGCTTCACTATTGTTACTGGAAGATATAAATCGTAGTTACAATTCTACAATTCACCGTAACACAAACATTTACAAACAACGTGTTTTTACGGATTTGTAGAATTGCAACTACAAGTCTACAAGTTACGAAGTATGTGTCAGAGTATATTATAATTTTATTCGTTTGTATTTTTGAACCATTCAGGTGTGAGGCACAGGCAATAGCATGGTCGCAACAAACCTTCTACGAAAAACTGGATAAAGCTCCAAATGAAAACGCAATATTTAAAATAGCGAAACAACGATATAGAACCACACTAGACATACAATCTAATAATAATAATAATAATGTTTTTTTAATGTTTTTATAAAAATATTTAAAAATGTATTTAATAAGTATATAAATAAATAAATGACAATAATAATAATAATAACGTTTATTGGACAAAATCAGAACTTAGCCTACTACAGTTTCAATACTAAAAACATAACATATAACAGGCATCTAACCTAAATGAACTCCTGATTTCCAAACTAGGTAAAAACCTGTATCTTGAAAATCAGTGCTCTTCCAATGTATATAATAAGGACTCTTACTTAGATAAGGAGCAACTAAGACACATCAGTACTGAAAAAAATTAGACCACAACTAAGTCATGTGAAACAAAAAAGAAAACAGATAAAAATAAAAATATTATAACAAATTATTGAAATAGTTAGGGTTTATTTAAAGTTTGACGATTTTGAGAGATATGATGAGTGTTGTGTTGTGTAAGATGTAGGAGTGATGTGAAATGTAATGTAGTGTATAATGTGTATCGTAAAAATGTTTTTATGTTTTCACTTCTGGACAAGTAGTAACTTTTCGGTATTAGCATAGTCCAAGTCCATGAGCCATTTTGTAACAGTTTTTTTACATTTGCGTTTGGTAAGGGGATACGTGTTGAGGATTAGATTAATCTTATTGTAAAGATGGGCACCAAGAAAAGGGAAGAATCTCTGAGCAAACTTAGTGCGGCACGCTCTAGACACATCAACTGTATATTTCCTGCGCTTTTGTAGAAATTCAGAGGGGCTATACTTTAAGGAACTATGCATTCTGAGGACTGTTTGTAGCATAAAAAGCTGCCTTACTGTCAATACCTCACAGGTTTGATAAAGGCTGGTTGTGGGATGGAAGAATGGTAAAAACAGACTTACTTTAAGGAGTGCTCTTTGAGCACGCTCGAGTTTGATTAAGACTGCCTTACACGCACCACCCCAACTAGTTATACAATACGCCAACAGTGACTGGCATAGAGCAGAATAAATCATCTTTAAGATCTTCGGGGTAGCAGTGTGTCTGAGATTTTTAAATATATATATTAATTTACGAACTCTAGAAGATACAAGGTCTACGTGAGGAGCAAAACTTAGTCTCTCGTCGATCACTACTCCAAGGTACTTAATTAATTTAGTTTGTGCAAGCGAAGGACAATTGCAACTTATAGTATTATGACATATCCGAGAGTGTGCAATTATTTTATGCGAATTTAGAGACAGAATGGGCTCATTACGGAGCGAGAACTTTACTAATTTGGTTTTTTCGACATTTAACGTTAAAAGGTTACTTCTAAGCCAGTCATTAACGACATCAAAGCCACATTGAGCGTGTTGAAAAGTTTTAATCCACGACGTGTCCCTAAAAACAAGGGCAGTGTCATCCGCGAAGGTTACAATTTTCCCATTTAGGAGTTCAAGTTCACAGAGGTCATTGATATAGATCAGAAATAAGGTTGGTCCAAGCACACTACCTTGCGGCACTCCGTAAGTTACGGGAAGCTTGTCACTTACCCAGTCGACCACCTTAACACACTGAAAACGATTACTGAGGTAATCCGTGAATAATTTATGTGGTAGACCTCTGATCCCCATGCTCTCCATTTTATCCAACAGTCTAGGAACAGAGACTGTGTCAAATGCCTTGGCTAAATCGAGAAATATAGCCAGAACTTTATTTTTGTTATCAATATTATCAACCACATAATCAATAACTTCATGAACTGCATCACTAGTAGCTTTGTTGGCTCTGAAACCGAATTGAGCATTAGATAGAAGCTTGTTTTTTTCCAAGTAATTAATTAGTCTCTTATTAATAATTTTCTCGAGAATTTTAGACACGGTAGGCAATATTGAGATGGGTCTATAATTATTGACACAGTCCCTGTCACCAGCCTTGAATACAGGTATTATTTGGGCAATTTTAAAAGCTTGTGGGAAGGATCCAGATGAGAGCGCTAAATTACAAATATAGGTCAACGGGGAAACCAATAGGCGTCGATAACGTGAAAGGAAATTTGAGGTTATGTTATCACTTCCAGCAGTGGAGCTAGGTTTTAGATTAATAATGATGTTATTAATCTCACTTTCGTCAGTTGGCAGTAGAGCAAAAGAGTTCTTACAGGTAGAATGAATAGGTGATAAAGGGTCAGACCTTGGTCCTTGGGATAACTGCCTTTCTGCCAGTGATTTTCCTACATTTGCAAAGAATTCATTTATATTATTAACGGAGAGTTGGGGACTGTTAGGACTTATTAATTCAGAAGCAATCTCATTCTGCCGTTTAGTATTAGTTACAGTTTTCACAACGTCCCATATTTTTTTAGAATTGTTACCCGCCTTAGCAAATTCATTCCTCTCATATTCTCGTCTCACCCTGTGCAGCAATTCATTACAAAAATTCCTGTACCTTGTGTAGGTTAATTTAAGAGTTGCATTATCAGGAGATTTTTTTGACTCAAGATGAAGGCTATCTCTATTCCTTACACATCTCAAGAGTCCTGGAGTGATCCATGGCTTTAGTATACGTTTACGTCTTGATATGGTAATTGTTTTCGTACATGACTCATTAGCAGCATTAAGAGAGCCAGTGAAATTACCAACAGCTTCATCAACCTCATTAATTAAATAGAGGGGCATAAAATCTATTTTGGGTATGGCCGAGTTAAGGACAGTATAGTCTACTCGCTTGATAGTTTTGGGGAACTGTTTATCTGGGATAGAAACATTGACGGAAATAATTACACTGTAATTATCAGTGAGAGATGTCTCTGCGATTAAACATGATGCTGGGAATTCGGATTTGAGTATGACATGGTCAATGCAGGAATTTGCACGCGTGGGAGTTTGGTAGGCTGGTAGCATACCATGTGATGCCACAAGATTTAAATAAGGCAGTTTTCGAGCGTCCAGTGTGCTATCGGAAATATCAATATTTACATCACCAGTCAAAATAAAGTTTTTATGTTTAGGAGCAACCTCAACTAGCAAACCATTCAAACTCTCTAAAAACATGTCAATATTCCTGACACTGGGTGATCGGTATACAGCGAGAACTGCAGTGTTTCCATCTAAGGTTATTAGTAGACTATTATAATCCATAATGACTGGTGCCTGCACACACAAATGTATACCTTTTTTAATAAAAATAGCGACACCTTCATTTTGTGTATGGTTTCTAGATGTACAGTAATAATCAAAACCGTCAATTACAGGAGGATTGGAAACACTAAGCAGCCAGCACTCCGTCAATATTATCAGATCCCAGTCAACATTGGATTGTGCCAAGAGGGCAAGCATTCCATCCATATTACAATTTAAGCTCCTGATATTCTGAACAATTACCCTAAATGATTTCCCAGCTGTTGGTAAAAGTGTTGAGCATTGGTCTATAGTACATGTAGAAGTATTAGCCACGGATATTGAATCGATATCAGTAGAGATATTTTCATTATTTATATTATCGAAAATTGGGTAACAGTATCCTTAAGTCTAAGGGTGCTTTCGGGAGAAAAATCGGTAATGACAGTAAAAACATATCGGACAAGGCATAAAGCGCTAACAGTTAAGGTGAGGGCATGTAGGAGTAGTGGTAATATGTGTAGTGTAGACGTCAAAGCTTTACAAATATGGCAAAAAATTAAGTTACTCGTAGTACAATTAACAAAATATGAAAAACTTTCTTGGGAAATATGCTTAAGATAAAATAAAAATATTATTATGGCTTGCAGACTTAACGCAGATAGTCATCCTTGAAGTTTTTGAAAGTCATCTTCACAGTCGATACGCAGGGTCGGGAGATCATCACTCTTTTTCATGTATATTTTCCCGAAAGAGTGCCAGCAACCCACAAACGAATGTTTTTTAGCATGCTGTCGCGCCAAATAAAACAGTTTCTTGGCAAATGGAGTTAGAGACTCAGAAATATAATATATATATATATATATATATAATATAATAAATACATCAAAGATGAATGTGGCCGCATACTAACATCAAATATCGCTATTAATTGTAGATGGAAAAACTACTACGACCAGCCGTAAAAAGAAAAATTCCCAAGCGATGAATTGCCAAAGTTAGCACCTACCAAGGGACTGATTGACTGCATTCAGCCACAAGAATGCATTACTCAAAATGGAATTCCTCTAATCGCTCGGGCCTGACAACGTACCAGCTGACATCTGGAAGCTTCTGAGGGATGAACCATTACCATGGCTTACTAAACTATTTAATAAGATCCTTCTCGAAATCAGCTTACCCACTGCATGGCGCTTAAGCTTCCTATGTCCATTATATAAAAACAAGGGCGATAAGGGATTAAAATAACGTCACACACTCTCAAATTATGGGAACGAGTTATCAGTGCCCGCCTGACTCCACTGGTTGACATAACCAAAAATTAGGTAGGCTTTACAGCAGGCAGGTCCACAACAGAAGCTATCCAAACAGTCCGAATTTTTATGGAGAAATGCGGACTTAGCAGACAGAACCTTTATTTCACCTTTATAGACCTAGAAAAGGCATTTGATATTGTCCCCAGAAAACTTCAGTGTGGCAAACAATGCGGGCGCAAAATATACCAGACTTATGTCTCTATAGTTCAGGATATGTATAACGTCGTAACCAAGAAAATCAGAAGCCCTGCCGGTATCACTGATCCATTCCAGGTGAAAGTTGGCGTCCATCAGGGTTCTGCATTGAGTCCATTGCTTTTTAACCTGTGCATAGATTATATCACGAGAGATTTACAGTCAGAAATCCTCTGGTGCATGTTGTATGCGGATGACATCCTCCTAGTTACAAAAACTGCAATCGAGCTACAAAAGCACATGGAATAAAAAACTCGAAAGCACGGATTGCGTTAATACGCAATGCCGGCTAATGCGGTTTTGTACGGCTAATGCCGTACCTACAAAACCAATATATGGAGTGTGACCTAGGTGGGACGGAAGAGTTAAACTACAACCTAATGATAGGGAACACATCTCTGCCTACAGTCACCCGCTTTAAATACCTCGGGTCTGTTATTACAACAGTTGCGCGCGTGAATAAGGATGTAACCCATCGAATAAACACCGGATGGTTAAAGTGGCGATCGCTCTCTGGAGTTCTTTGGGATACCAGAATGCCTACAAAAACAAAAGGTAAAATCTACAAAACCACCGTGAGACCCGTTATGATGTATAGCGCGGAATGCTGGACCGCCCTAAAGAAGTACGAACAACAGCTTCACACAGCGGAAATGAGAATGCCGAGGTGAGCAGAGGGTGTAACGCGGCTGGATAAGGTCCGTAACGAATGCGTTCGAGGAACTCTTAAAGTTGTTAAGTTTGTCTGACATTGGGGCCCAATTTCAGACAAACTTAAAGAGAGCAAACTCCTGTTGGTATGGACATATAATGCGCCGAGATGACAACTACTCCGTGAACTGTTCTTAACATTGACACACAACCTAGAAGTAGAGGCATGCCACCGGCCACATGATGGTCAACTGTCAGCAATTGATAACACCTGAGACAACCCTGGACCGACGCAACGTTCTTGGCACAAATGCACAAGGAGACCCGACCCTAGATAAACTGGGAAAAGGGCAGTAGGATAGTAGTAGATAGTACTGAGGCAACCTAGGACGTATAGAGAACGAATAAATTGAAGATAATTAGGTACAACATAACGGATTTGGTTAGATTAGCCCAACCTAAGTAGCTGTTTTCTTTTGACAAGTATTCATATTCATACAGTACTTAATAGGAGTTACTTTGTCGACTAAGGTATGCAGAATAGAGCTGGAAAGTTTAAGCACTGAGTTACTTTTGTCGAGTTTTTTTTTTACTTATACATAATTTGAAAAATTTTGTACCCTGCATTTTTATTTTGCATATTTAAGGGGCCTCCAACTGCGTCTTACTGTAAGTACCTATTTTGGCCTAATTTGATTAAAAAGTACCTACTTCTCAAGATTTGGGAGACCCCAGCGCCCTGGGCCCGAGGCGAAACACGCCCCTGCCGCTCCCCCTCCAAGTCCGCCAGTGAAAAAATACACAAAAACCTGCTAAAACTCACAGGGTATGCCAAGTTCGAATGGAAGTTAAGGCTTTCTGTTCTCAACACACACATTGTCACGCATCCCGGGCGGGATAGCCTCCGTGTGGCCAGAGCTTTCATTTGTGGTGGGTGTAACACAAGGAGGAGATGCAAATTTCATTATTTTTGAGGTAAGACGTCTAGATTTTGAGATATTTGCGAAAATCTCAAAAAGGGGATGCAAAGTTCTAAAGAAAGGTGAGGACCTCGTTACGAAAAATTCTAAAAAATAAAAATAGACTGTCGGTGGCCGTGTACTTACAAAGCCTGATCCCAGGTTTTGGCCAAAAAGGTTCATAGGGTTAACAATAAAACAACTTTTCATGTTCAATTAACTCTCTATCTATTATTTACAAAATCAACAAACGAATCACAACTTCAAACAAAAATATACAAAACAAACTTTTAAATCATACAACATACGCGTCCATAACAATTCCTACATGGTACAACTTAAAATCACTAATAATCATAAATCAGTTCTATCACCCATTGATACAATTACGCTATTTTCCTTTCCATATACACAAATGTAGCATTATATAAACATTGGTTCAGGTTATATACCGATTCCGGGCGTTTTTTTTTTTTTTTTTTAAATCTGATGCCCTCTTTTTTTGGTCACACAAGCAAAGACATTTCAAATTATGTGCATGTTGCTGTTCTTACTGGGCTGTTACCTAATAAAACTCTTCTTTGACAAATAAATATAATAAAATAATAATAAGTATGCTTGTTCGTCAACATAATTTTGATAAAATTATACTGTCACATGTCACCGGTTGTCCCATATTGCACCAGAAAAAGCTATTTAATAAAATACTTAAATTACGTAAAATCATCATATTTACATTGATAATAATTCAAAATTAACAGCACGATCCTACCTAAAACTAACTATTGTACAAACCTCACTATCTCTACTTTTGATATTTCATTTAAATCTAGTGTTTTTGTCTTTGGCAATATTAATTATTTCCGAAAAATGACTCGTATAGGACAGCTTAAACAGCCATAAATAACATGAAATATAAATCACGGAGCAAAGATTAGTGTCGTTCCGATCAACAGAACTGAGCAATACAACACTATACGACTATTTTAAGCGATTATTGGACTTCGTAACAATTCACTTGGTCGACTGCTCAGTTAGTCAATAAGCCTAAGTCGGTACGTCTATAAGGATACATATTTATAAAGGCCTAATTTGTCATTTGGAATACAAACAGTGATAGAGCACTTTGGCACAGGTGGTAACCTAGCATACAAGATTAGGCCCTTATTACATAAAATATTAATAACAGCCATTAACCTACGTGATACAACGAACATATTTGTACAATACATCGAGTGAATTGTTCGAGGGAAATAATTAGCTAGCTTCATCCAAATATTGTTTGTAATGTGCTAAAATATATCTCATATCATTATCTAACAAAAACATCTCGGTCTTCAATATAAAATAATAAACTGTAATTGGATCTACAATAAATAAGAAAATGTGTTAAAACATATAATATTTATATAACATTTTTGATTGCACCAACTTTACGAGTGCCCGTAACATAATTCCATACTTACAATAGTTTTAAAATCATCCTAAGTACATACTAACCCCAATAGAACCGAATAACAAATCCTTGAGCTTGACCAAAGACTAGAATAATAAATTATTAATTACATAAACTTTACAAGTACACAGTTACTTCTATAAACGACAACATTTTAAAAGTTGCCCAAACCTGCTTGTCTTGCATTTGCATGATACGGAACTATTTTTCTAAATTTCAAAACGTTAGCTTTACTATTATTTTTATTACAAACCATACCTACTAAACTTCAAACCTAATACTTCTTGCATCGATAAAAATGTAGAAAACTGTATGAATATTTCAAAATGATTCTTTAGACTAATTATTTATTATTGTCAAAATAGCAGTTTGCGTAATTTTTAACAATTGCATTTTGGTTTGTAAATAAGAAATGTGTTGATAGATTTGCAATCGATACAGAAATATTAGGTACACAAACATGAATATTGCGTCTATTGAATAATCAATGTCATTACATACTGGCAAGAAATATTAGGAAAATATTTGGCAAACGATCTATTGAAGTAAGCCCGACTGGACGCACTCCTATCTCAAAACAGATTGTGGATACTTTCTCAAACGAGGAATGTTGGTTTTATAATAACTCTTATCTATATACTAGCACCTGCTTTCTGACACTATCACATTCACAATTGTATACTCTCCAGTGAAACCACTCTACAATTGTAGCATCGCATTTCGGTATATTCACACATATCTGGGCCGTGCCGGGACGTGGACGGACCGTGCTGCGTCAAGGGCTCAAAAAATATCGGTAACTCGTTCACACACGTCCGTGTCCGGGTTGACGACGGAGCTTCAGTGCCTGCCTTGTTTGCCACGGCCCTGTCACGTCCCGGACACGGCCCAGATATGTGTGGATAGACCTTAAAGGACACATTTAATATAACTGATCTACTTATGACATACAAATTTGAAGAAAATTAAATACCGCTCGATTATTCTATGACGCCAATCCAATTCTTACATTAAAATATGCAATAATACAAGAATAATATAACAGCAACATTGACTAAGATTATTCGTTTCACCATCAAGACTAAGCTTTAAATACAATTTAATGTTTTACACGAATATATCAAAGATTGCCCAAGTTATAGAATTGTGATTATGAAAATATCTATCGATAAGCCGAGACGAAGGAACGCTATAGAATTTTACATTACATTTCTTTCATTAAACAAACACTTAAATGTCATACCGCGGATAAAGGATTTAGAAGTAAAATGCGGAGGATGCACAGATGTCAAAGAGTGAATTGTGCGGAATATAAAATTGAAATCACAAGTGAAATAAGAGCGTCTCATTACAAAACGAGTTCTAGCTTTCGTCCAAGCCCAAACCTCCGAGTCAGTTATTGTATTTTGAACCTTATTCCTACATACGTAAAGTTCTTATTACAATATTGACAACTTAGATTCGGGTTTACCGCAAATTTTTGTAATTAGAACTTTAATTTTGTCGGAATAAAGTTCGAAATAAAAAAATGGCTCGATGGTTTAATCCTGGACCTATAAGCCGTTTTGTAATAAGGCCTTGAGAATTTAAATGCCGTTTGAAGCACAGAATAGAATCGGTTCCCTGTTCTGTGAACTAAACAATATCATACATTTTCACGGTGTACTTATAAATCGTGTATTACTAGCAAGTTGATCGTTCATTCATCTCGACCATACACGCATCCTATCCTAAACGTTTGTGTTTGACACAAATTAATATGACGTAGCGATGCCTTATAGACATTACGGCTAACTGCCGCTTATATACAAATCACATACATGATATACGATTGAAATGTTTAATGTCAACTCGTACTATAGTGCCGATACCGCTCCAGATATCACCGACAAAAACAATTATCGGAATTGAATTTGAATGCTATTGTAACATCAAATTTAGCTGTTCATGTTTCTTTATAAAGTTAACTGCGGCTTCGCCCGCCTGGATGTCTGAAATTATCCCACGGGAACGTGCTACCGGGATAAAAAGTAGCGTATGTCCTATCCCAGGATGCCATCTATATCCTTGCCAAATTTTATCGAAATCCGATCTATCAGTGGTTTAGGCGTGAAAAGGTATAACATACAGCCAGAGTTACTTTCGAATTTGCATTATTAGTAAGGATGTTATCAGAACAAGAATACATTCCGGCTCCGATAAAAATGGAGCAATATGCCGGCAGCACAGAGCGAATTTGAACTAAATCATAGTACGTTAAGAACATATTAAAACACATTATATTTTAGCAAAGATGGAATTAACTTTTTGTAAAATAAGCACTTTAAATGACTTTGTTTAGAACTCGATTTCATAAAATATAAGATTTTTAACAAAAATATCTAATACATTTTTCATTATAGACATTAATACTTGTGGAGACGCGATTATTATTTGGTATATTCATCATGATTATATGATTTTACAATAAAATACTTTCAACATTTATTCAATGAAGCGAAAAGTAATTTTTAAACTATTTTTAAGATTAATGCAAAAAACGACATTAATTAATTAAAAATGCAAGGAACAGAACGAATCTGTCATTAGAGGTTTAAAATTCTGGTCCAATATATTAAAATTATCGTTGAATGTGCAAAGTGTGGGATTTAGTGAGATAAGAGATGTAAGTACCATAATATCCAAGACTTTATATTTATGTTTTTGAGAACTGTCATATTTATACGATCTTCGTTCTTCAATATTTTGGACATCTACATTACACATTCTTTTCTCATTTGAGAACAAATTGAATTGAATAATTTCTTCCTCGCTTCACTGAGGCATCATTGTTGTGAGACCAAACTCGGTGGATATATCCGACACACTTTAAACAATGATTTAAACTGAAAATTTGCATAAATAAATAATAACTAGTATCACTTCCGTCTCACTGAGACATGGAAAAGCGTTTCCTTGTCGGATATTTGCGGCAGCATAGCTGTCCAACTAAATACAATTATATATTTTCCTCGGAGAGATATCCACATAGCGATAACCCTAACTAGCGTGGTGACAAAAACACCTCCATACACTGAGGTGGTTCGAAATGAATCTAGGGTTGTCGACTCGCATATTTTCGGATATTGAGCCCAGGTTCAGTAATTTTAGTTGAATTTGTAGTTAAGTGAGCAAAAAGTAGCTGTCTTTTTGGATAAAACATTCTCATTTCTTCACGAAATCCGACATGGATACGCAACCCTAGATTCACCTTGACGTAACAATAGTATAGACAGGGTTACCGGTCGCTGGTCGTGTAATACCGCCCTCGTACAGTTCAATGGCCGACATATGCTCGCTAACTGAAGACTGTGTCGTTGGGCACGTCCACGTTCAGGCGCACGGTGCCCGTCTGCGCCATGTCGGTTAGTATCACGCCTGATAACGCTTCTAGGGATTGTCGTACCTGTAAAAAGGAGAAATTAATTATTTTAAGTCATAAATAATGTGGTATCTGTCAGTATGTGCCCTTATATTTGAAGTTATTGTCTCGCTTCTATTTATTTGCTAACTTGTTGCCAATTTCTTGTTCAACTCGCTGGTTATTAATCGTCGATCGTTGAAAAATTTTAGTTACTGCATATTTTGCATTTCTGTACATTTTTAATCTCATTAATTAATTATTAAATTCATCTGCCTCGGAAAGAAATTTAAGCCGTTGGTCCCGGCTGTCATTGGTGGATCTTTGACAGTCGTGAGGAGTCGCCAGAAACCCGGAAGTCTGATAAACATTCTTACCAAGGGGAATCGTATTACCCAGTAACTAGGTTGTGGGAACAGATAGGCATTCGCGCCATGTAAAATACTGGTATTTAGCTGCATCCGGTTAGACAGGAAGCTGACCTCTACATAGTTGTGAAAAAGAAGGCAGATGATGAATCTTTTACAGAAAGAAAATCTCTTATTATCATTGTCATAAAGTACATTTTATCTAAACTCGTTGCAAATCACAAGCGCGCGTAATGGGTCGAACTTCAGTCAAAGTGACTTTTAAACGCATTGACATAAGATTTGAAATTGTGAATTGCATTTAATGATGCGGGTTCAAGAAATGGGTAAGTAATAGATGATATAACAACAAAATCTCTAATATTAACAACATATAATTTTATTTAATATAGCGATTAGTTAATATAATGAACGAATGATATAATTTTAAAATAACTAATTTTTATAAGCATAACATGCATTAAATATAACATCGTTTGACATAACATACATTAAATATAAAATCGTTTGACATACCACTCAAAAGATATAAAACTTATTTGGTCTAATATGATGAAAACGCCTACTTAAAAACACAAAGCAAAATTGCATAGATACGGGTTAGTTTATTTAGTATTATTTTTTATGTTGTAGCCTGTGGGTAGCTCAACAAAAGTTATTGTTAGTTGTCACATAGTGTGCGTAATCTTGCTCAGTTAAATAATAATCATTAAAGTATTCCTTTAAAAATGTGTTGTTTTATTCTTTGTAAGTTCTATCGTAGTTATAGTTAATAGTAACCTAAGTAAATATTAAACATAACTAGTAACTGATTACCACCTGCGCTAAGATGGGTCGACGGAGCCCCGCTTGGCGGGGCTCCTATTTCTGGGTGGTTTAAAAAAAAAGAACCACGAAGGCTAAGGCGGGAGCTCCGCTCCGCTTCGCTCTCGCCTTAGCCTTCTAACCTAACCTATCCGGGTCGGGGTACTCTGAGTCGGGGTGTTAACCATAATGACTTTTTTATATGTATTAAACGTTAGACCTAATGATTTTCGATTAAATAAACAATATATGTACATATTAAACGTTAGACCAAATGATTTTCGATTACATAAACGTTATATCAAACAACGTTATACTAATTAAGTTTTAGAATAAATAAATGTTATATGTAAAGAAATTATATCAACAGTTGGTATATCTCACGTTGATTATATCTTATGAACTATAATAAAATGAAATTAGACCAAATGAGTTTATACGTTATGAGACGCACCCTCAAGAAATGCATCAACTATATCTAAGACGATATTATGGAATACCTACTGAGTAAATTACCTTGGTAAGTAACAGTAGATTGGTGGTTAGGAATGCGTGCAGTTCGTTCGCGGCCCGGCCGTGCAACCGCGCGCGCCACCTCACTAGCTCCGAGTACAGCTCTTCTCCCGACAACTTTACTAGGTCCTCCTGAAATAGAAATGGTCATGGTTAGAAAATGAACAATGTATAATTATGTAAGTATAGATATTAAATTGGATTTAATATTTATTTCAGCAGTTCCATAGTATTCATGAGGCATGCCCGTTCAGCAGTTCAAGTTTTTCGATGGTACAAAATTAAGAAGTTTGTGTAAACATTTCTGGGGAAATAGAAATTGCTTTTACATCAGAATTCTACTCTCAATATATTGTAATTTCATCAATAGAAATCGTAACCACGCCATATTTTTTTTAACGGTAACCATAATAAATTCGTGATTAATTATCATTTTATTGTGATTCTGTGTTATTACAATAATCCATACATATTATATAATTACAGTTGACTTTCGTGTCTGTCTGACCGCGTTATTCTTCTAAACTGCGCAATGGATTTTGATGATGATTTCACATTTCAACATTTTGAGAAATTTCTTCCGGAAGTTTTATGTGTTACTTTAAGTTTCATGTCATATAGATATGCCTCACCTGCACATGATACGTAGCTACATACAGCTTGTAGGCTAGCACAACAGCGGACAACGTGAGCACCGCAGCCAGCAGCGCCAGCAGGGGGCGCCAGCAGCGCGTGGCCCCCGCGGCGGCGCCGGTGTTACTTTAAGTTTCATGTCATATAGATATGCCTCACCTGCACATGATACGTAGCTACATACAGCTTGTAGGCTAGCACAACAGCGGACAACGTGAGCACCGCAGCCAGCAGCGCCAGCAGGGGGCGCCAGCAGCGCGTGGCCCCCGCGGCGGCGCCGGTGTTACTTTAAGTTTCATGTCATATAGATATGCCTCACCTGCACATGATACGTAGCTACATACAGCTTGTAGGCTAGCACAACAGCGGACAACGTGAGCACCGCAGCCAGCAGCGCCAGCAGGGGGCGCCAGCAGCGCGTGGCCCCCGCGGCGGCGCCGGTGTTACTTTAAGTTTCATGTCATATAGATATGCCTCACCTGCACATGATACGTAGCTACATACAGCTTGTAGGCTAGCACAACAGCGGACAACGTGAGCACCGCAGCCAGCAGCGCCAGCAGGGGGCGCCAGCAGCGCGTGGCCCCCGCGGCGGCGCCGGTGTTACTTTAAGTTTCATGTCATATAGATATGCCTCACCTGCACATGATACGTAGCTACATACAGCTTGTAGGCTAGCACAACAGCGGACAACGTGAGCACCGCAGCCAGCAGCGCCAGCAGGGGGCGCCAGCAGCGCGTGGCCCCCGCGGCGGCGCCGGTGTTACTTTAAGTTTCATGTCATATAGATATGCCTCACCTGCACATGATACGTAGCTACATACAGCTTGTAGGCTAGCACAACAGCGGACAACGTGAGCACCGCAGCCAGCAGCGCCAGCAGGGGGCGCCAGCAGCGCGTGGCCCCCGCGGCGGCGCCGGTGTTACTTTAAGTTTCATGTCATATAGATATGCCTCACCTGCACATGATACGTAGCTACATACAGCTTGTAGGCTAGCACAACAGCGGACAACGTGAGCACCGCAGCCAGCAGCGCCAGCAGGGGGCGCCAGCAGCGCGTGGCCCCCGCGGCGGCGCCGGTGTTACTTTAAGTTTCATGTCATATAGATATGCCTCACCTGCACATGATACGTAGCTACATACAGCTTGTAGGCTAGCACAACAGCGGACAACGTGAGCACCGCAGCCAGCAGCGCCAGCAGGGGGCGCCAGCAGCGCGTGGCCCCCGCGGCGGCGCCGGTGTTACTTTAAGTTTCATGTCATATAGATATGCCTCACCTGCACATGATACGTAGCTACATACAGCTTGTAGGCTAGCACAACAGCGGACAACGTGAGCACCGCAGCCAGCAGCGCCAGCAGGGGGCGCCAGCAGCGCGTGGCCCCCGCGGCGGCGCCGGTGTTACTTTAAGTTTCATGTCATATAGATATGCCTCACCTGCACATGATACGTAGCTACATACAGCTTGTAGGCTAGCACAACAGCGGACAACGTGAGCACCGCAGCCAGCAGCGCCAGCAGGGGGCGCCAGCAGCGCGTGGCCCCCGCGGCGGCGCCGGTGTTACTTTAAGTTTCATGTCATATAGATATGCCTCACCTGCACATGATACGTAGCTACATACAGCTTGTAGGCTAGCACAACAGCGGACAACGTGAGCACCGCAGCCAGCAGCGCCAGCAGGGGGCGCCAGCAGCGCGTGGCCCCCGCGGCGGCGCCGGTGTTACTTTAAGTTTCATGTCATATAGATATGCCTCACCTGCACATGATACGTAGCTACATACAGCTTGTAGGCTAGCACAACAGCGGACAACGTGAGCACCGCAGCCAGCAGCGCCAGCAGGGGGCGCCAGCAGCGCGTGGCCCCCGCGGCGGCGCCGGTGTTACTTTAAGTTTCATGTCATATAGATATGCCTCACCTGCACATGATACGTAGCTACATACAGCTTGTAGGCTAGCACAACAGCGGACAACGTGAGCACCGCAGCCAGCAGCGCCAGCAGGGGGCGCCAGCAGCGCGTGGCCCCCGCGGCGGCGCCGGTGTTACTTTAAGTTTCATGTCATATAGATATGCCTCACCTGCACATGATACGTAGCTACATACAGCTTGTAGGCTAGCACAACAGCGGACAACGTGAGCACCGCAGCCAGCAGCGCCAGCAGGGGGCGCCAGCAGCGCGTGGCCCCCGCGGCGGCGCCGGTGTTACTTTAAGTTTCATGTCATATAGATATGCCTCACCTGCACATGATACGTAGCTACATACAGCTTGTAGGCTAGCACAACAGCGGACAACGTGAGCACCGCAGCCAGCAGCGCCAGCAGGGGGCGCCAGCAGCGCGTGGCCCCCGCGGCGGCGCCGGTGTTACTTTAAGTTTCATGTCATATAGATATGCCTCACCTGCACATGATACGTAGCTACATACAGCTTGTAGGCTAGCACAACAGCGGACAACGTGAGCACCGCAGCCAGCAGCGCCAGCAGGGGGCGCCAGCAGCGCGTGGCCCCCGCGGCGGCGCCGGTGTTACTTTAAGTTTCATGTCATATAGATATGCCTCACCTGCACATGATACGTAGCTACATACAGCTTGTAGGCTAGCACAACAGCGGACAACGTGAGCACCGCAGCCAGCAGCGCCAGCAGGGGGCGCCAGCAGCGCGTGGCCCCCGCGGCGGCGCCGGTGTTACTTTAAGTTTCATGTCATATAGATATGCCTCACCTGCACATGATACGTAGCTACATACAGCTTGTGGGCTAGCACAACAGCGGACAACGTGAGCACCGCAGCCAGCAGCGCCAGCAGGGGGCGCCAGCAGCGCGTGGCCCCCGCGGCGGCGCCGGTGTTACTTTAAGTTTCATGTCATATAGATATGCCTCACCTGCACATGATACGTAGCTACATACAGCTTGTAGGCTAGCACAACAGCGGACAACGTGAGCACCGCAGCCAGCAGCGCCAGCAGGGGGCGCCAGCAGCGCGTGGCCCCCGCGGCGGCGCCGGTGTTACTTTAAGTTTCATGTCATATAGATATGCCTCACCTGCACATGATACGTAGCTACATACAGCTTGTAGGCTAGCACAACAGCGGACAACGTGAGCACCGCAGCCAGCAGCGCCAGCAGGGGGCGCCAGCAGCGCGTGGCCCCCGCGGCGGCGCCGGTGTTACTTTAAGTTTCATGTCATATAGATATGCCTCACCTGCACATGATACGTAGCTACATACAGCTTGTAGGCTAGCACAACAGCGGACAACGTGAGCACCGCAGCCAGCAGCGCCAGCAGGGGGCGCCAGCAGCGCGTGGCCCCCGCGGCGGCGCCGGTGTTACTTTAAGTTTCATGTCATATAGATATGCCTCACCTGCACATGATACGTAGCTACATACAGCTTGTAGGCTAGCACAACAGCGGACAACGTGAGCACCGCAGCCAGCAGCGCCAGCAGGGGGCGCCAGCAGCGCGTGGCCCCCGCGGCGGCGCCGGTGTTACTTTAAGTTTCATGTCATATAGATATGCCTCACCTGCACATGATACGTAGCTACATACAGCTTGTAGGCTAGCACAACAGCGGACAACGTGAGCACCGCAGCCAGCAGCGCCAGCAGGGGGCGCCAGCAGCGCGTGGCCCCCGCGGCGGCGCCGGTGTTACTTTAAGTTTCATGTCATATAGATATGCCTCACCTGCACATGATACGTAGCTACATACAGCTTGTAGGCTAGCACAACAGCGGACAACGTGAGCACCGCAGCCAGCAGCGCCAGCAGGGGGCGCCAGCAGCGCGTGGCCCCCGCGGCGGCGCCGGTGTTACTTTAAGTTTCATGTCATATAGATATGCCTCACCTGCACATGATACGTAGCTACATACAGCTTGTAGGCTAGCACAACAGCGGACAACGTGAGCACCGCAGCCAGCAGCGCCAGCAGGGGGCGCCAGCAGCGCGTGGCCCCCGCGGCGGCGCCGGTGTTACTTTAAGTTTCATGTCATATAGATATGCCTCACCTGCACATGATACGTAGCTACATACAGCTTGTAGGCTAGCACAACAGCGGACAACGTGAGCACCGCAGCCAGCAGCGCCAGCAGGGGGCGCCAGCAGCGCGTGGCCCCCGCGGCGGCGCCGGTGTTACTTTAAGTTTCATGTCATATAGATATGCCTCACCTGCACATGATACGTAGCTACATACAGCTTGTAGGCTAGCACAACAGCGGACAACGTGAGCACCGCAGCCAGCAGCGCCAGCAGGGGGCGCCAGCAGCGCGTGGCCCCCGCGGCGGCGCCGGTGTTACTTTAAGTTTCATGTCATATAGATATGCCTCACCTGCACATGATACGTAGCTACATACAGCTTGTAGGCTAGCACAACAGCGGACAACGTGAGCACCGCAGCCAGCAGCGCCAGCAGGGGGCGCCAGCAGCGCGTGGCCCCCGCGGCGGCGCCGGTGTTACTTTAAGTTTCATGTCATATAGATATGCCTCACCTGCACATGATACGTAGCTACATACAGCTTGTAGGCTAGCACAACAGCGGACAACGTGAGCACCGCAGCCAGCAGCGCCAGCAGGGGGCGCCAGCAGCGCGTGGCCCCCGCGGCGGCGCCGCTGCCCGTCAGCAGCGCGGGCTGGATCACGGCCGCGCCGCCTGCTGACAAATTACGTTTACGGTTAGTTTTACCCTTAAAATCTGTATTAAAACAGGCGCAATCCAAACAAAAACTTCTGATCGTCAATTATAACAATACTATAAACACCAACAATTCTGACTTTTATTCATTGTCAATTGTCGATGATCTCATTGAGGGGTAAGATATACCGTACAATTAACACTTCCACCTCAATAGATGGAGTAGGCGCTTTGTCCACGATTGAGCAGCAGATGTAGAATGTGGAGAAGTAGAACAACATATATCAAAATTTCGACATACGTACAGCACCGCACGGCTTGGTACACGCGATAGACTGCTCAAAGAGCAAGAACACAATTTTCAGATAACATTAATCCAATGTAGACACTAAATCCGTAAGTTTTATGTATTGAGGCAAAAGTTTGTCATCAGGTTGTTATGCAGTAACCAACCTGCAGCTATGATGGCCTCGGACTCTCGCCTAGCTGGGGGGGAGGGTGCGTCTGGTTGGTCGCCACCCGCTGAACTGCTGTCGTCTTCGGGCGAGTACTCCGACACTTCTAGCTCCACTTCTGATGCTCGGAGATCCTGCAATGTGAAAATTAAAATTTGTTATTGTCGCCACCAAATTAAAGTGATTAAAAGGCTTTGTATTCGCATCTGCAGGAATGATATATTTACTAATTAATAATCATTAATTTCATGTCAAACTTTGGAAATTTGTTACACGTAGGAATTTTTCTGGATATTTCATATGAAAATTCTTGGGTGGAATAAATTTCCAAAGTTTGACGATTGGTATGAAATTGATGGTTATTATTCAATAAATACATCATTCCTACGGTCGCGAATCGCATTTTGATCAACAAACGACGTAAAACAGAGCTGAAATTCGCAGAAAACCAAAGAAAATTTGAATTTGGCGAGCTACAGCTGAGGGTTCACCTTTAGATTTAGACGCTCTCAATCCACTAAATAGCTAGGTTCTCCTGCCTAAAAATCAGCTACGGTGTGTCAAACTTATCTGGTATGAAGGATTTCCTTCTTTTTTTCTTGACGTTTTTATATTTTGTACTTGCTTACTAATCAAAGGTCGTTCTAAGTAGCCCAATAAGTAAGTATCGTCTTCTGGGGTTTCGGCACCGTTTGCTCAAGTCCTCTTACCGCCTACCCCAGATGCATAATCAGTTTATTGATGGAACCCCTCGACAACCGAGACCTATCAAATGTCTTTCAAAGCAGCCCAAGTACTAAAAGTATACCTACATCACCCACCTAATTTTTAGGCACCGCTTGGTCTGGTGCTCTCGCCGCCTTCCACACATGCATCATCAGTTCATATGTGGAGACACTCGACATACAAGACCTATATGGTTCTGATGACATTTGCTGGACTGCTAAATTGCCTTTAAAGCAGCCTACATTACAGAAGTTCAAAATATGAAAAGTATACCTACATCACCCACTTAAGGTTTAGGCACCGCTTGGTCTGGTGCTCTCGCCGCCTTCCACAGATGCTTCATCTATTTATAGATGGAGACACTCGAAATACGAGACCTATAGTTCTCATGACATTGTTTGTACGGCAAAATTTCCTTTAAAGCAGTCTGCATTTTAAAGAAGTCCAAAATATTAAAAGTATACTAACATCACCCACCTCCGGTTTCGGCACCGCTTGCTCGGGTGCTCTCGCCGCCTTCCAGACGTGCATCATCAGCTTGTAGGTGGAATCCCTGGACAGCAGGGAGCCGAACACGTGCCTGTCATTGCGAGTGCACACCCCCACCGCGTTCGGAATGATTCGGGCCACCTTCTCTTTTGTTATCCGGAGGACTGACGTTGTCGGGATTAGTAGCTGGAAACAAGAGATTGAGGTTTTAGGTAAAAGGACGTTGGGTAGTTATTTGATTAATGTCGATATCACTTACTTACAATATTTTTATGGGAACATGATGAAATTCGATGTGATGTTACCACTACATCGAAATACCCGTAAAAACGGACTTATAAGGTAACACCGTATAACATGCACATTGATATGAAATAATCGGCTATGGTTTCAGACATTTGGAAACTCCTGTATTTTGCACGAAATGTAGCATAGTAGATATTTAAAACTGGTTGTATCAAAAACTCCCCAAAAAGACTTATACTCGTACAAGGTATTACCACCATACCTTAACTACACTACTTTATTACAGCACCTGTACCAACATAATTAAAAACTATTAAAATCTAAACTCCGACAGCTAAACTCTAAAACTAAAGTAATAAACAACAAGCACCTACAATAGATCGACATAGATAACACAAACTCGCTCACCTTGGTCACATAGCCGAACACATTCGAGTAGAAAGCGAAATAGTTCTTAGTGATGTACAGGTGACCTTGGAGTAGCAGATCACCGACCAGCGCACATGAGTAATCTGGAATAGAAAGAGATAAAATATATTAAATAAAGAAATTTAAAAATGTGAAGTGAAAGATGATTTCGATAGTTTCTACCGTGATGCCGACTAATAGACAAAGAAGTATGGAAGGAAGACATGCTGAGCTGACCCCAATAAGGGTAGGAGAATGATGAATAAAAAAAGTATTCTTACAAAAGGTTGTAATTTGAAGGACGAATTGCGTAACATGACGTACATTTAAGTGTGTAAATGGATGACTATAAGAAAATGGTAGACCAAAGAAAAGAGGCACGGATTGTGTGAAAGATGATAATATGGCTAGGAAGGAAGTAAATTCTGTGATGACACCCATTAATAATATATGGTAGACAAGGTCGTACTGCGCCGCAGACCACAAATAAATTAGGATTACAGCAGAAGGATGAGACAATACATACATACAGTTATATACACATCCTTATACTTTTTGAAACGGGAGTAAGATTAACTCAGAATTGAAGAACACGTCTTGCGTAATGCACTGAACAGAAACGAATGAAGATTCTAGTTTGTCTCAGTCCGTCTACCATAATAATTATAATAGTTGAATTTCGATATCCTAATATGATAATAATGAAGCACGGTGACGGTTGCGTCATCGCGGCATCGCTTCTACTAGGTCTTCAAGTATTGATTAGTGGGTATTGTGAAAGATGGATTAAAACTTTGCCAATGCTACATACTATACAGAATAGATTATCAAACGCAGGGGTTTCTTCAGTGAAAAGGGCTTGTGAATGTCATAGGTCCTCTAGGTGTCTCTTCTTCATTGCTTTATTGCCTTTCACTAAAGTCTACCATAAATTATTCATATTTCGATCGAACTGATTCAACGATCTTCAATCTGTCTGCAAACTTCTTTTGGTCTCTTCGTTTAAAAATAATTCTTGAAACTAGATACTTATTTATGATATCCAGATTTTAAATATTATCATGACCTTATTAGACCTTGAGGTCGGCCTTGTTATTTTGTCCTAATTACGATTGTTTATTTCCTGATATCAGACCCAACACTAAAATGACTAAAATAATATTTTGACGTAATATTCCATGTTGGTGCTATTTGCGTCTATTTGACATTTACATAAAGTTGTCATAGAGTTTTCCATAGTTACAACCACGTGCTCTTTGCACGATTACATCATTTTTTTACTGTGACCTCTATGGTAGGACTATTTGTATTGTAATATTACAAGGTTGAAAATAATCCTTAGAATTTGAAGTTATTAATTTGTGAGTATATATTATACACATTTTATTGCAGATGGTCTAATCGTAATGGCATGATGTATAGTAGGGACCTTTTTTGATCCGAGATCTCAAGGGTAGCTCTCCTGTGCCCTAAAAACACTGGACAATTCGTGTAAGTTTTGGGTCTGCCTCAAGTTTTTAAATGCGTGTATATAATTTCTAGCATTGATTTCACGATCCTAAGACATCTGACCTCGACCAATCTAGATTAAGTTGCATAAGAGTTGATTGAGCTAATATGTTGCCAATAATCTAGGACATTATACTACGCAGAAACGTGGATCTCTATGTGGTCAAAGAATTATTATTATCAAAAAAATATAGGCGTGTTTATCGAAGTAAATATTTAAGTAACCTTATTCAGCGCAATTTTTTAGTGAGACAAGAAAACTGGCAATCAGCTAGGGTTCGGACCGATTGCTATGGTCGTCAACAGAATTTTTGAATAGCGCCAGCTTGCCCGCGAAATTCAAATTTTCTTACGTTTATTGCAATTTGCAGGTCCATGTTAGGTTCTATGTTGAACAAAATATGATTCGCCACCGCAACAAGTAGTATGTATTTACAGAATTATAATCATTAAAATCATCAATACAACCCTCTAAATTCATATAATCCTATTGAACGTCAATTTCATTAAAATATCAATAATTCATTCCTGAGAAAAAGTGTCAGAGAGATGGACCACGAATTGATCCCATAAGGGTTTAAATTTTTTCTTTTGAGGTACAGAACCCTAAAAAGCAAAAGCACTTCTATCAAAGTATTAAAATCTTAATAAGTTTTTTTTTTTTTTAAGATATGAAAGCGAATATAATCGCATCACTTACCTTCCGGTAAATAATGAAATCAAGCCTTTTTCGAATAATGACGTCATAAACGTCATATTAAGGATGATCATGATTGAACCAAAATATCAAGAATCTTAGAATTTTTGTTGGACCGCATTGATCAGCAACTCTATTTTTCGAAATGGTTTCTCAATTACAATGTTTAAACGAAATGTTTTCCCTTTATTTCCAATAAAATTTTTCAGTAGGTAAAAACATCTGTTTATTTTGCATATAGTATACGGTAAGCTTGAATTCAAAATCTTAGACTATAGTCATGTTTTGGAACACCAACTTTTATTTAGGACCTTGTACAAGTTGGGCCTCACGACATCTTCGTGGAAAACACAGTGTTAACCAAGTAAAAAATATAATGGATATCGTGGATTTTCCTTTGCAGGATCGTGCAAAGTCAATTAGCAATAGTGTTACCCAAGTAAAAAATAATGTTGGTATAGTGGATTTTGTACCTTATTGTGCAAAGTCAAATGGCATGAGTCATGAAAACCTTTCCTGCGCGAAGTGCGAGTACGAATAAATACCCGCTGAAATTTTTGTGAAAAAGAGGCCAAGTTCGGTACAAAAGAAGTACAAGATTGTCGGCTTCACCGATAAAAGAATTGACATCTATGTAAATGGGTGCCAAAGAAGGTCGAAAGTTCATCAAGTTCTTCTTTTGTAACTGTTGAAACTATAACTTTGACAACTTGCCAAGTTAAATTATAAATTATTGACTTTCTTTCAACTCTATAGAACTTAGCACCTTACATGGAGTTTGTCAATAAAAGTGGGAGTAAACGAATTTGGATTCTGAGTTAATCGCAATAAGATCTAAAATCTCCAGCACGAACTTTCAAATGAACGTGGAATCGGCTAGTTGGCTATGTTGTATCCGCAAGAAGATTGACCAAAATGCAAAGCAATGGCGCTAGTTGACTATACCAGTCAAAAATCTGTCAAATAAAATGTACCGTATGTCATCTTGAGTTTTCTAAAATCAACATTGAATTATTATAATACTTTTATTTTATAGTTTAGCCTCGGTATTTATTTTGTTATCAATTCTTAAAGTTTTTAATAATCGTTTCGGAAGTGTTTTTTTATGTTTTCTATTGCACAGTTTGTTTCCTACAATGACAATGTGATAAATTACAAAAAAAAAATTGTTACGCAAATAAATTATTTCCCAGCGCAGTCCTTTCGTCACAACAGAGCGACGGCGACTGACACAGAGTACATTTTATATAGGGAGATAGAGACGTCACTCGCACATTTCATGGCGCCCTCTAGCAACAAGTAAAAACAACAATCCATGAAGCAATATAAGGGACAGGGGGATATATACATATAAGCAGAAAAGCATCTCCAAAAGCAGAACCCTACTTAAACTGGTCGGTTATGATTCCCTTACTTTTGTTCTAAGCTACAGCACCGTGGCGACTGATTTCATTATGAAACAAAAATATGCTTTGAAGTTCCCGCAACGTGTGACGGAATATGACTTCTTCCACGAACTAAGAACGTCGTAAGTGCTAAAAGCTTGTAGTCGTAATAAAACCACACATAAAAGGAATTTCAAGAATTACCTGCAGTTTTTTTTTGCCTTGTATTAATACAAATAATCATTAAATGTTTATCCAATTAGTGATTAGCATATTAGATACAAATAGAAAATGCGTGAAAATTAGAGGTAACTTCATGATGTTTTTTTTTTTTAATATTTTATATTTCTGTTCCAAAAAAGTTTGGAAATATCATGTGGTTACTCATATTATTTTAATTTTATAACAAGTCTTATCAATGTCATGAAAAATCAAATTGAAGATTAGAGGCTCTTTTCCTTGATGCGCCCTCTTAACGTTACAGATCTTATACAGGTTGTTGCCGAATTCTTGTATTTTCTTCAAACCTTAACCACATTAAACTTGGGACGTTTGGGTGTAAGTTACATTAGAATAAATTACGCCAGTACAAAACCGTATGATTCCTTGTTGGTAGTAAGGATCTGGAATTACGTCTTATCTGGTAATCTTCTTGCAAACATATGTAATAGGGTCATAACATCGCCTCCAGAAGCATCGCTATGAGGTTCAGTGACTTGTTATTGGTTTTTGGATCACACATTACCATGATGAAATTCACACTCAGAATTTCATAATTTGGAAATCTAGGACGAGGCATTGACTTTGAAATGGCATTCAGAAATACGAAACGATTGCATATTTTATGTAACCAGCTTTTAACCTAACGGGAAAACTCGATAAGGAAATAACGTATTTTTTTTCGCTTCAGGAGGAAGAGGGATGAAGGGAGGAGGGAGGAGGGTGTGATAAAACCCATAGTTACCTATTCGTATTTCGCTCGTGGAATTTTGCAAATTGACGTAACACTTTCCGTATTTTCGAACATAATTTAGAGCAAATTGGTAAAGAGAAACACCTCAACAGTAATTGGTTAGATCAGTCACTATAATAATCTTCACAAATACAATCGGACTCAACAATAGTTGCTGAAATCGTTACCTAAACCAGTATACCAGACGAATTATGAAACTAGTCCTATTATGCCAAATTGCTGGCTAGCATTACGATAATATCATTATCTTTTGACATAAGCACTGCAATCAGCCGTGTTCCGTGGTCGCAGCAGTCAACAGACAGAACATTAGTAGTCCATTATCTAACCAGACTTCATAATGCTACGTTTCGAAAACAGTACGATAATGATAAGACGGTTTTTTTTTTGGTGGTACATCGTCAGATACCTTAGCGGGAGGGCGTGTCAGACTTTTACTGACTAAAACCCACCCGTGTTTCTTCAGTTGCCTGTGCGCCAGGGCCACAGAAACTCTCTCGATCAATCCGCGACCCCGGCAGGCATCGGCCCTATCGGACCGGCACCCTAATTTCGTAACACACTATCTATCACAATCTAAATCATTTTGAAGCCTATTGCTAATCCATTGCTTCATATGTTCGAAAAATTTGTCTGCCCAACAACGTAAATAACGCAATGACTGTTGTTGAACTGTCAAAATGAAACCCATTCCTACTGTTAGTGTGTTACGTAATTACCCCGCGGTTATGTTAGTCCTAACATCCTCTCGATACTTATGACAATGACCAGCAAAGACAGTGTCTGATGCCTTGAGAACTTTTTGGTCCTGAGTTTGCTACTGAATAATTTGCACAGCACTCAGAAGTGACCAAGTAATTTTAGAATAAAATACCTCTCTCATCTCCAGACTTGCACGACAAGACAAAAAACTGACGAAATACCTTGTCATTTCAGTTTAACTTTGCTTCCTTAGTAAACTGTCAAGGAAACATCAAAATATGTGTCACTAATGATAAAAATATCCGTAGACACGTTTGGTAGATTATAACGAAAAACTGTTATAGCCTTTATGAAGAAATTCGTGACATTTCCCGTATCTATTTTTCGAGCAGAAAGATAACACGTTGGTGTAATAAAGTTTATAGATTACTCGCTCTAATCTTTTATACCTTCTGTATATGGCGGGACACACGCTTTAATGGCCATCATTAATTAACTTAGACTTAAGTAATTGAAATATCTTACAATACAACTAGCCAAGGCACTTTTTCTTGACTTTTATGTCTTACGTTAGCAAACAGGCTAACGATACACCTCATGGAAAGTGGTTACCACCGTTTATAGACACCTGCATAACCAGGGGGGTTGCCAAAGCTTTGTCAGCTTTTGAGATAAAGTAGATATGTCTGTAATGCCTGGTACCAATACCCTTCATACGGGAACACTGTCAGAAATTGACATAGTGGATCAGGATGTGTCGTTTCACAAAAATACTCTACTTTCATATACCAAGTCCACTAGAAAGTTTGATTGCGCAATTTTACTTTTTGACAACAGCATTGGGTGAAATTCGTCTTGAAGGTGACCATTTAGGAACTGTAGTACCTAAATATTTATAGAGCTCAAGTTGCGGATGGAGTTTTGAGTATAAATATTGATAGTTATAAGAGTAGAAGACTAAAAAAAACGATGGATGGACTGTAAGAACAATAATATCGGGGGTGTCTACTGAGATGACAGCTAGTAGAGAAATATGGAAGAAAACACGCTGCACTGAGTCCAAATAAATTGGCATAAGAACAGGTGGCTGAAAAAGTTGCGAAAGACGACACCTAACCAGGGTATCCTTCTCGTATTCTTCCGTCCTAAACCTTTTTTAAGCTTGTACTTACAATTGAGCACCCTCTCCTCCGGCCCGACCTGCGGGAAGTGCCGCTGAAACTTCTTCTGTCGCGACTTGCTCGGCTGCTTGCCATCTGTCGTGTCGCCCGTGCCGGCCGCGCTCTGCGGTGCCTGCACCGACGGCGCCGACCCTGATAATGGCTTTATAGCCTGTCTGGAAGAAAACAGATAATGATATTTAATTCGATATATCAGAAAAAGCTGCTGTTTACACTGCCACAAGGATCTTTTGGTGCTTGAATGACGTTGACAGGGGGCGCTGTTGGTAAATATACATGTGCAATTGTTTTGTGAAATGTATTAAAAAAACAAGATGGCGGTGTGATTTTGGCCACGCGCCATAAAATCCTTATACGGCTTTAGACGTTATCGGGGAATAATCTTATTCTGAAATTTGATTGTCTAACAATTTTATATTTCCTGCTGTTTTTGCCTTATTAGTATACTAGAATATCTTTGTTATCTTTATCAAGGTCAACAGTCGATGGATCGTACTGTGGTGCTCAAAACATTTCAGATTAGGTTACAACGCCTTGAAGAAAGAAATAGTGGGCTGGTGTCTCAGATCATGAAAGTCAATACCAACGGGTTCCAAATAAATAAATATGTGACAGACAAAGGTCATGGTTATTGGTGATATCTTAATTACATACGATATTGAGAAATCTTTTGGCAATTAATCTAGAGAATATTAATCTGAATATTAAACTTCGCCCGAATTCTGACAATTTCAGGGACAAAAGAAAATTCTTTGAATTTCACATAACCTGACTAAGTCAAATGGAAAAAAAAAATTAGTCTCCTTCAAAAAAGGAAACTCACAAGGTAAACCTCACAAAGAGACCACACATAAACATTTATTTCATCACGATAATGCAAATAGGCAATAACACATGCCACATAACATATAGGTAAGTATTTAAAAGCAACAATAATAATATTCTCATCTTTCGTCTAAGTATCGTAGTTTACTGCGTGAAAAAATTTTATGTTCGAAGAAGATGATGCAGCAATCATATCTGGCAACCAAGTCTGTACCATAAAATAAAACCGTATTTGTCCGAACCAAATGAAATCACTCGCGTAATTCAACCGTACCTACCATTTCCTGAAAGCTTTAAACTTTACGACTAATAAATAGCGTAAAATTAAGGTAATTCGGTTCATACGATGTTTTACGATACACGAAACGACCCTTTAGACCTATTATAATAAATTACCGGTAGTGGAACAAAGTCAGTAGGTAATCAAAATAGTGTGGTGGAACGTAAATCTATTCGTATTAGTAAATATGTCTGTTGCAGAATGGTCCCTGTATCGTTTCATTTCTGCAACTAACGATTTGGAGATAATGTTAAGAATTGTGGTTGATAGCGGACAGATGTTTTCAATGTGCCATGGTATACCGTGTTCACTCAAGGAAATAGCTGACCATGCAACAACTACACGTCCCGTAGTTGCCGAATATTTTGGAAAGTGGGTCCCCAAACGAAAAAGGACTTTCTGTAGCCAAGAAAATGCAGCAATATACAAAATTGTAATTATTAAGTAAAACTTCTTCGAAAGTAAGGATACTTTATTAAATATTCCGTACAAGAAAAGTGGTCTTAAGACAAAATATTCGCATTTTGGTATAATTCTTCGACGAAAAGTTAAGTGAAAAGTATAGCCCTGCGCATAAAGTTAAAGGTCAATGTTTCAGAAGACCTTTTTAATATAAGTATTTGCGAGTTTTATGGAACAGGATATGGAATATTATGAATTCATGATCAAACAGGGCAGAATAATATAATCAATCATAACACGGAAAATATATTTAAACACTATACAGATATTATTATGGCAAAGTACAAAATCTAAAGTACTCAGATGGGATTAAAAGTTGTTTAGGTCAAGGGCAGCAGCTTCCATTTGTATCCAATTAACACAGTTATCTACTGGTTTTATCAGATTTTCCTTACAGTGCTCTAAGTTAGCAGGTACTATCGGCCCAAGTTAAGCATGCTCACTTAAGAAAATATTCCTGCGAGAGCGCAGCTAGTGACAAACCACACCCCTTCCTAGTTTCCCCCAATTAGAGACAATATGCATTTGTGTGAGTAATGAGCGAGTAACATAAAATAACAAACATTAGCTAGAGCGCGGCAGTGCCAATACAAGGAACAACTGCAAAACATTTGAGATAATCCTAAGGTAATAAAAAAACGTATGGCCCTTGTATTAAGCCGTCCTCTATTGTTTAACCGAATTTCCAGACATTCCCACTAAATAACAATGGGTCTTAGATAATGAACTTATTTTTATTTCAGTTGCAAGAGTTGTGCGGCTTGCGGCCTTGCGTTAGCTACAAACAAAAAGCTCTGATAACATTGTATGAACTGCGCAGAGTATTGGTTCAAATATTACTGTAATTTTCAAGTATTCCCAAATTGCCCAAGTATAAACAAACACATAGAAATTTAGATAGTTATTTACTTTTAATAAAGTCGATTAAACACAAAAAATTTCAATATAAACATTTGATACCTTCATGCAGTGCCGGTCAACGCACCTATACCTAACGTATTCAGGGAGCCGTGAGATAAAAGGTAAACAAACCATAAATGTCCGTTCAATCGATTTTGAATGCTATTGTGTTGGTGGCATGACAAATGGCAGCTGCAGTAAACAGTTGGTATTGTAACCACTTTTTTGCCTTTAATGCCATCCATAAGCCTACGGAATAGAAGTCAAAATCGGTGGAACGGACTGTAATAAAACGGTTCGTTTCAATGTCTCATCTTATTGTGAAGGGAATATGGTGCGGTTGCTGCGGCATGCGGCATCACATAGGATATGGTGAAAATTGGAGAGGCAGTGAAAGTGTTCATAAATAACCTATATCTATAGACCCGATAGAGAGAGGAAAATATTAAAGTGGATTAATACATATAAATTGTAGTTTATTAGTTATTACAAATTATTTTTGTAAATACTGCAATATCAATAATACATTTTCTAAACCAAACAAACAGAAGATATGAGTACTAAAATTAATTCTTGTCCATAATAAAAAAACAATTCAATTCAATAACAAAGAGCTCACGCCGCCGCCGCGCCGCGCTGGCCGTGCCCATTAAAAACTCGTCTCTTAGCAGAAACAAGTGAGCATAGTACTCTCCTAGTGTGAGTGTCACACATTCTATACATGATTATACTAATACGAACACCACTAAAATACGCTTTGTGCATCCTATTGGTCAAAACTCGTGCATTGTGCGATCGAGTCGTGAGCCGTGCTATGCGATTATCGCCTTAGAGGTGAGCATGCAGAAGTTTGGCCGATAGTACGTAGAAATCAAGCCAGTATTCGATTTGATCTTGCCTGATCTTGGGCAGATTCAATATGAGATGGAGTCCTTCCAGCACACCAGAAATAGTAAGAAAGCAATCGTCATTTTGGAGCTCCCTTTGAAGAATTTCACCAGGTTCCCTTAGAGGGTTTGCATTTCATCTACCTGTAAGTCCTTGTATGAACAATAATATAACAAACACGTTTATTTGCTCGCTGCTCATTTTAAAGGTCAAGTTTGGGTCGACTTCCTCCTACCATATTCATTTAATTTTGTCGGGACTGTACTTTTATAAATAGTCGTATGGTTTTATTATCGCCATTATACAGAATAATTTTAGCAGAAATGTGTGCAATTAAAGTACTTAATTGCGCATGAAATTACTTTAAAATTCATTGTTTTTGGGTAAAAAGTTGACTTTGATTGTAGAGCTTGCTTATTTCTTTGATCTGTTGCATTTAACAAAACTTTCTTCAAAACGGACATAATTTGCACTTTTCGCTTCAAAATATTTGTCGATTTCACCTGTCTCTTGTTTTTGACCATTTCCAACAATATTGCTGATGCTACATTTAATGATTCGTCCATATAAGGACCATTCATATCTACATGCTAACTACGCCACAATACTAAATCCGGAATATATCAGGAAAACCATCAGGTACATTTTCCTCATTTAATCCTCCAAACACATACCACTTTATCAGGTGTTAAACCGCACCATTGCTATCCACATTACCTAACCACCATCATCTATCACACCTCCATAAACTTCATGAAGAGCTGCAGTGTTTTCTATAATGCCATGATTACGGTGCACGTGATGACCTACGGCGCGGCTCACAAATTGCTGCTGATCCACGTGACCGGCACTTAATAAGCGTGTTGATACGTCAGACTAAGGCTTGGACGAATAAATACATGTTTTGTTGTTACGGTGTTTCATCCTTCTAGCCTTTGAGTGGGTACTGGCTTTGTGTAAACGAATGTATGTTTTTGTTTCCACAATATATTGTAAAACTGGGTTGCTTTTTATCGGAAGGATATCCTGTCACATTGATGTCTAGATGCTGATGAACTCTTTTTTTAAAGGTGGAAATCAATATTCTTCGGGAAGTCCCTGATTGTTAAGGAATTGTGTTTTGGGATTCTCTCCAACTAACGAAGTATGGACTTCGTTAGATCGCGCTTGATAAGACCCATTAGGCAAGGGTGGTGACGATAATATTTCTAATCTTCGAAACTCACTCGTGTTTTGGCTCTTGGGTCCACTACTATATGAGACGCGTCCTGCTACACGTATAAATACAATACTGCAGGCCAACTTTATTGTTCTAGTTGTGACCTGGTGTTCAAAACTAAATTTGGTCTAGCGAGCCATCTAAGGGCATACGCAAGTAATTGATTTCTAAGGGTTGCCGATATCGAAGCCGATAAGGAGGACTGCTAAGTATATATAAACGTGGGCTACCTAACAAAAACGTAAAGGATCACGTTTTCAGTCAGGTGAGATATCTACAAATAAAGCAATCACAATCAGAAGCCATATAGAGCACAAACGTGTCGAGTTGAAAGACCTCACTGGCTATATTAAAGCTAAACTTCCAAGGTCTTGGTTAAGAATAGAACGGATCTCCCCGCTGCAAATAACTATAACACTCACGTGGCATATTTGGAGAATGGGCAGGCCTATCCTTTTATATAATTACTTCGCAAACACCAACAATTTCAAATAGTTTTCATTTCATATAGCATGAAATGAAAACTATGTTGTACGTGAATACTAGGAAGAAAATGCCAGAAAACCAGGACAAATGCTAATCTAGGGAAAGAACACAATTGACTTTTGATTTTATACTTTTACTAAGTACATTGCAAATTGGACTGTCAAAAAACTTTACATGATGTGAGTTGATCAAATCGAGGAGTTACAAAAATTCACAGACCGATGTTTGGATCCTAATTTACATGTTGTTATTTCAACAGATGTTTCTGAACTTTTATATAATGTTTTAGTGGACTGAGAGAAGCGAAATTAATTATATTTTGAGACCAAAGATTGATAAATCCGATAGCTATTAGGTAAGTACAATTTGATTAATTTTCTAAAACAAGACTCCTCAAATTTAATCTAAGTCTTGAGTAAAAGTTATTTTAGTAAATAAGATAAGGCAAATTTACTTGTTATCTTGAATCATACGATGATTTAATCTGTTTGGAACTTTATTTTGGATAGATTCTCCTGATGGAATATTTATTAAAGCTATAGTTGCGCTCTCAAGAAAAAATAAGAGAGAATGAATGAAAATAAAATGAATCATTTCATTAGATTATACATTATTATGTAGGTAAATGACTAAACTACCAATTTATCAGTATAAATGACATTGTCTGGCGGTTTACCAAACGGAAACATTATTTACGATTGTGAGGGAAACAAAGACTACAGTTTATAGTTCACCACGCTTGCTTAGTGACAAACGGACACAATGATCGATTGACTATAAACATTGTTTTGAAAGCGGAAACGTTTATCGCGAACCTAGAGTCCAGTTGGCAAATAGCAATTAATAATAAGATTAAATTGATTTTAAAGGACTCTTAAGGAATTCGTGATGAGCTTGTAAGATGTTGTAATGTTTTATCATCGGGTCTTCTGATAAACATAATATTTAATTAACATATCTCCTAGTTACTAACGCTACTTTCCGACTTTCCAAACATTTTTAATCGACTTCAAAAAGGAGGAGGTACTCAATTCCTCTGTATTTTTTTTGTATCTATTGTACGTTTGTGGATCGATTTCGAAAATCCTTTTTGATTGGATAGGGTATGCTTCAGGGGTAGTCCCATATAAATTTTATTAACTTTGCTTGGGTAGTTTTTCAGTTAGCTTCAATAATACGTATTTTTCCACTTAGTGTATATTGATGATGTTATAATAACTTTCTGCCACTGTTATTTACATAGCAAGTAGTGGTATAGTTACGAATTTGTGTGGGGTAGGTAGCACAACTAAAAAGTGAAAAATAAAAACTTTTTACAAAAAAGAACAACAGACTTCCACAAAAACACTACAAACTTTCGGTGGCAAAAAACGAAAATACACAACCAAAGACACCGACTTCCGAAATTAAAGTAATTTTTCACAAAGTAGTGTTTTTTTTGGAAGTCGGTTGTTTTGTTTGAATGTAACACTACCTCTACAGCTACACACACTTTTTCATATTCCATCTCCTGTATTGAATTGGTCCTTTTATCCGCGGCCCAATTCGAAAACATGAGTGGATACCAAAACGACTGTGGCATGAGTTTAATTTCCGTCACAAACACAGGCACGGCGGTTTTAATATTGTTACCTTTAACTCAATGGGTCAGAAAAAAATATGGTGTTTTGCCTTAAATACAAATACCTACATTCCTTACACTCAGCTCTGTAACTTATCCGCATGAGAAAAAAGCAATTGAGAAACGACCGATCCCGTATTTCCTTTTTCGAACAAAACCGTTAGATGTCCCGAAAACCTTTTAGGACAATAGTTCTGACCGCCAAAAGTTTTGTCATGGACGTATCCACCCGAATATAAGACGTAGAAAAGATTATAGAGAATAAATATTAAATAAAGGAAACAATATTAAAGCTCATAGATATCTGCCAAAAATAGATGATCCTCAACCAACAAAAGATCTCAGGGAACCAACAGATCACAATAATATCTTATCTGTAGATAGCTGGATGATGCTTATTCGCAAGATCAGAAAGATATAAAATCTTACCTCTTGAAGAAAAACACACCCATTTTCGCAATAAGCACAGGAGGACACCGGTTTCAAAACGACGACACATACAACTGACCAACAACCGTATTTGTCCCAGGTTATATGCATCCATACGAAATTTAGGAACCCGGCGCATAAACAAGTCCCTATGATCAAGATAAAATGTACCTTATTCTAAGAGAGATAAGGAGTGATGGATTCTGTACTAAATACGTAAAACATTGTATGACGCATGAGTCTACGCAAGTTATTGAATTTTAATATGCCACGGATAACAGGGAACAGTATGATATCGCGTTTAACATTCAGGGCATATGGAGAACAGTAAGATGCAGTTTGTTATTTCGAGTATCAATGTGAAATGTAAATGATAAAAATTCAGGGTATTAACCTGAATTTTTATCTTTTACATTTACGTTTTTTCTTTCCATTGATGCAGAAATAATTTAAACAACGCTACGGAAAATTTTTGCTCGCGGTGTTTTTGCAAAAGCATGGAATTTAAAGGTAAAATAAATTTAGTTTATTCCATAATTACTAGAAAATATTCTTTACGGTGAAAAAAGTCTTATACAACAGGATTTTTTTATCAATAAAATTAACTTTATTAATAGTGATTGTTCTAACGATCAACTAGACACCTCAATATCAAATACAATAGGTATTACGAGTGAAAACATATTTGAGAACAAAAGTCAGACGAATGATAATGACTTAATAAGTCTACAGAAACGCCTCCCCAATTAATGTTCTTCTTAAATTTAACAAGGTTTAATTTTTCACAAAAACGTTAAAGCAGAATTACAGTATTAACTGATCATTATAAATGATTAGGGGGGTTTAATAATTTTATTCAAAAATAAAATTTCTGAATAATATAATCTTTATTAAAATTGCAACTACATTATAACTATACTAATAATAAAGCTGAAGAGTTTAATTATTTCAGTATTGTAGAGTTTGTTTGTTTCGGTGGGATTTGAAAAAATCTTTCTGCATTTGATAGCCCAATTCTGAAGGAAAGAAGGGTATAGGCTATTTAACATCAAGCTACGACCCTTAGGAGCCGATCAAAAAGAAAAAAAGTCAGAAAGGAAGTTAAGCGAAAACGAAATAAAAGCGCGGGCGAGCGATGCGATGCGATGCGACGCGGTGGGTCGGGGGGACAAGAAATTTCAAGCGGACGAAGTCACATATAATCACTTTCTACCGAATATTAGAAACCATGAACCGCGGTTTTTTTTTTTTAATTCTGTATAATTAAGAGTATGCTAGATCAAGATCTTACCGTCCATTGAGATCGTTCACATAGGTGCTTTCCCCGCTAGACTCATCAGAGTATTCAAACGAAGCGTTATCCACCATTCTTCACTATTTTCAGTTCACACACTTAATAATTTCACATCTTTCACTGTAAATTCCAGATCTAACACCAACCAATCAATGAATGGAACATTAATAAAACAGTACTAAGGAATGTGTTACAAAAAGTATTGAAAATGAAAATAGGTTTGACTTGAATTGATCTGATAGATAGCAAACACGTTTAATAAAACATGTAGATATGATAAAACACGATTGTCGTAAAGCAAAAATTACTGATGGCCACATAATCTCGTAATTACTAATTAATGGTTAAAACGTGGCTAGGTATAATCACGATACTATGACGCAAAGCAAGGTCAGTAAACATTAACATAAAATAAACCATATGAAAATGTTCAATATCTATGAAAATATTTGGATATTTGGTCTACATTATACTTCACACCGAAGAGTATACACAATTTTGGTAATCGTAAATCAGCTATAAATTCGTTTCCATCAACAGTAAGCCTACTTAGTGTAGAACAAGATCTAGTTTATTTTGTACTAAATTCTAGACACGGTTTTCTAGCCAATTATATGAAACTGTTTACCATAGTTACTTGAAGTAACGAGCACGCTACGTATACTGCAATTGGAGCAAACACGAAAATATATATCTCTAATCGACCATGCGATTGGTCATGAGTAAATAAACAGGTGTGCGGTATATAGGGTGGTAGATAAACAGATTATACAAGTGATAACACTACGAGCCACTGATAAAAACAAAGAATTAAAGATATTTTTGCAACGTAGGGATTTTAACACTTAAGACGCTGCCACACTTGCTCTGGATTAACTCGTTCTAATATACTGACATTATATCATTCACATTTGTTAAGAAATTCATCAACAAGATAATTTGAGACGTTTTAATCTAAGCGGCAAAAGAAACCGACAGTCTCTAAACTTTTTTTGTAATCACTATGAGATAAGATAAGCCAACGGATGTTGAAAATATCGAAGATATTGCAGGTCTTTTGTGTCAAAAATGAATATTAAAACCTTATACTATCATCAAAAAGAAATATTCTAAACTCTATGCACACCGCGATAAAAATAAAGTAGTAACATAGAACGATGACATAAATGATCACGATGCCATGCAGTGTGGGGTCAGTGGAAATTGTTCAGTTGAGCAAAAGAGGACGGTTGAAACCGGTCGAGAAAACATTACAAGTAGGTAACGCGACAGATTTACTACATTCAACGTGCATACTATCCGGTTTGAAGACAATATAAACAAAAGTAACAAAACATGAGCGAATGTCATGTGGGATCACGAATTCGCCAGCTCGTGATACTCCTAACATATAGAATAGAAGAACACATTTCTATACACATCACTGATATATGAAACGAACCGGCACAAATCTTAACACACAACACACACACTTTATATTCCTTTGGGTTTCGGATACACTAAAATAGTTTAAACACTATTTTACGAACGTGGAATAAATAATTAAGAATTAAAAACGGCGTACAAGACACCGATGTAGCGGCCTGTCCGCGCTCGCGAGAATAACTGTTGAAAACAGTTATACATAAACGTATCTAGTTATAATATCGATTGTGTATCGAGTACGAACTAATTTATCGCGCCGATAAGATAGAGAGAGTTACGAGGAAACCAAAACATCATAATAATATCACACCCGTAGCGTATTTTTAACTTTTTCCAAAGGCCGAAACAAGAGTTTTATGAAACTTATTTCAATCATGATTATGGGAGGACCGTGCATCGTTTCGTTAAGGAAGTTCAAGTCAATTACGCGTTCGAGTCCAACGACCTTGCGAATCGGGACTTACAAATATAATAACGAAATATTTCGGCCGACGTGCTCACTTGCTGCGAGATCGAGAAGAGCCGAGAGAAAGGTAACACTAGAATCGTACGATCGGAAGACTCGAATCACCTGAGGCCCCCATTCACTCGGTCCACGGCTGTACAGTTCGAATGCTACGCGAGAATACACTGACTGGAAATATAATGTTTGCAAGCATGTAAAGCGACTATGTTTATAAACAAGCAGGGTACGGACAGAAGACAATGGTTTATAAAACCTAAGAATTTCTATTATAAAATGCTGTGATATCGATCGCACGCACAAACACATCATAGAATTATTGTTTTGAGGTATGACTCTATCAAAAGCAATGCCAGTTTTATGGCGTGACACGTGAATAACATCATAGTAATTTGGGGCTCTTGGACTACATAGGCATAGATGTGTTTCGATTGATTTGACGTGTAAGAGTGTTTTTTTAAACTAATTTACAAAAATAAATATAATTTATTATTTATGAATAAGCTAGACCAGATATATTTTTTCTAGTGCTTATTGACGTTCAACTGTGGAGTTGTGAAAATCTAGTCGATATTACTGAACACATATAATTAGGAAATTTAATGGGCAATTCTTTAATTACATTACAAAGCGAACAGTTTGTGAAACTGCCGATTTTGATACGACCACATACCTAGTATGAAAGGCACGCTGAAAATAACGCTAATATAGTATTAAAAGCCGCCTCCTGTCTGCCATGTCCAAGACTGCAGAATTTGGAGAACAGTAACACCCTCTAAAAGAATTGAAACCTTAAGTAGGGAATTTCGGAATTCCCAATCACGGCCAATTTTTTAAGTCAATGAGAGTGACTCAAATCCTAAAGCTTCCTTTGAGTTTCTGTTGAGCCAAGAATATCTAAAGATTCAAAAAATATTGAACGAATTGTAAGTATGGGATAGATAGCAGGATAAATCCGCAATATAGTAAAGTATAATAAAATGACTGTTGTGCTATCGCTACAGCAGTTCGCGCGAAACGAGGGCAAGCCGGGAACATCAATATTATCTGCGTTGATTGGACAAATGGGCTCAACAACTGTATTGCTGTTCACACGTGACAGCGACACGTACTTTGTACAAACAATACAATATTTAATCCTAATCTAGCAAGGTTAATTTTCATTGATTGAGGCCTGAGGGTAGACAGTACTGCAATTAAACAAAGCTTTCAATGTTTTCTCGAAAATATAAGGACGAACGGAATCTAAGAACGACGCTGCTCTACAAATTATTTAGATGTTTATGAATCTCATCGAACCGGAACTCTAGCAGAAATATGAAAAGGTTTAGAAACCTGCCAAATTGAATACATCAAGTTACCAATGTTGTTGGCATTTACTTTGGCATCGATATGGTATCCCCGGATAAACAGCCACGGTATAAGTACTATCAAAAGATGTGGAACTAATGGAATTGTGAGATATTATGCCAAAATCAACAAAACATATTTTAGCAAGACATCATTCTCTATTAGTGCATTGATCAGAAACTGTGTCAAACTCAAAATAGACTCTTTGATGTGGTAATGGTACATCATACAGAGAGTAAACTAGACCCCGAAAGATCTTTGTTTTTAAATTGGAGATCTGATATTTGATTCGACCAATTTGTGTCGGTCAAAGTCAGAGTATCCTATTTTTCCACTATTGTAAGCTTAAAACTTGTCACGGTTTCAATTATTTTAGTTTTCAAATAAAGCAATAGCTTCAGATTTTAAAGAATCCAATTTAATAAACACAGTTCCTTATAGCTTGTCACACTTTAATGTCAAGGAAGTTATTTACTACGTATCTTAAAGTAAAAAAAAAATGTAGCCAAGGACGTGTTAACACTCATTTTGTGTGTGTTTGTGTGTATGAGTGTGTGATAATTAAACAGATAACCGTTTCATGAAGTTAAGGTCGTATACGCCCAAAAGTAAGTAAAAGGGTTACGCAACTACCGATTTGTTACTCTGTCTGAGCAAGATTTTTAAGGATTAAGAGGGAAGCAACAGGTTGCCCACAACATATTTTATTTTTTACGTTTTTTGCAATTAAAAAGTCAGTTTTAGGTGGTATGTTAAACAAAATATGATTCAAGATCATATGATCCTACTGAATGCCATTTTTATAAAATATCAATCAATAGGATTATATGAACTTGAGGGTTATATTGATGATTTTAATGATTATAATTATGTAAATACACACTTGTTACTGTCGCGAATCATATTTTGTTTAACATACAACCTGAACTGACCTGCAAATTGCAAAAAACGTAAGAAAAGGTGAATTTCACGGGAAACCTGGCGCTTCCCCGTTAAATCTTTATATGGCCAATTCGTCGAGTTCCAGAAAATTTCGTGCGAGTAGCTGGAATCTACTGCAGGATATTGTCATCAATATTTATTGTTGTTACTATATTTGGTAAGTTTCCAGATGGATTATTTGCTTGTCAAGCATTTTGGCTTTTGCAACGTTTGTCTGTAGTCGTCCGTCATGGTCATAATTTTAATCGTTTATGAAAAGCCTAATTCTTTTCTCAGACTACCAATTAGATACGGGCAGTGTTTTTTGACAGAAATTTATGGACAGTTAAGTAAACTAAGATTATTTTCTACATGCGGTGGGGTTATCTGTAGATATCCTCGTGAGTTATTTAAGTTTGACGTCAGCGAACTCAACACATGTATGAATATTTATAAAGACACGCTTTGTGATAAGAAAAATACACGTTTATGGAATAAGTTATAGGTCATCAGGTGTATGATTCAAAATGATGTATGACTTTTATGATTGACGAACTATGATAATTATAGGAGAGGTATATTAAGCTCAGCCGGTTAGGCCACCTTATATAGTTTATAAAATTACATGCTGGAAGACATTGGACACTATATTCCAGAAAATCAAAATAAAGCCTTGCGCAGCGTGGGAAGGCCAGAGGATTATAAATAATTTCCCTTTTATGCGAGAATTTTCATGATTCATGTTAACACTTCATCCGATATTTAAACTTATTTTTCAGGACTCGTAAATATACCTACTTGTGAACCTATAAATTAATGCCTTACAGCCTCATTACCCTAATCTTCATATACTATGTATAAATACTATAAGTAATATAGATTTTATTATTGCTACTTAAAATACAGTCCATTTATATAAGAAATTATCTTTTTACAAATAATAAAATAAGCCAAGAAACGTAAAGATAAAGTGGCAGCGATAAGAAGTATCAGCAAATCACGCAAGATTGAGTGCTTGACGTATAATAACAGCTTGTAAATATATGCTGTTGAAAATGGACCACGTTGACCGGGGCGCTGAACAATGCCTGAAGAATCAATGAACTTGCTAATCAAAATTATTGCTGTTGCTATTATCTGGCTATGTCTAAGATCTTAGTACATACAGAATTCAACTAGGGATAGGCTTTTTTTCCCGTCTGCGGCGAAGCTCAAAAGAAAGGGGATGGAAAACCATTAAACACCTACGAGTCCAACATAAGAACTCAAAGATGAAACGTCTCACATGCCTGTAATTATACCATGTAGGTGTTTTAGCCTTCGCTTTTAAGAAAAATCCTTGAATCTTACGTAGACTCTACCTTTAATGTTCGTGATTAAAAAAAATCCCTCAGTAGCTATGTGACTGCTAGCTTTCATCACGACAGATTTGCTTAACTGTGGGTAAGGCACAAGTAATTGCACGAAACGACTCGAATTGCGTGTCGGCTGTACCACCTACGCCTGTCGGCTCAGCACTATCTGGACAGGTCCACTCAACTCTGTGCGGTATTTTTTTCTAAGTGGTCTTTTAATAAAATAACAAGTCCATGGTCATGCATGGTCCTCACTTACATGATCTGACAAAGATAATGTCTGGATTTTTAAAGAGATTGTTTTCGGTGTTTCTTCTTAGAGTATTCGGTTAGGAAACGCTGACCTCAACCTTAAAATATTGTTATTTCTTTTGATGTGTTGATATTACTACAACCAATTTACAAAAATAAAATATATGTTATCATCGGCTGTGTAGTCGTTGGTCGTCACTGCTAAGCGTACCCTAAGCCCTCATAGGGGTAGTTATAATCATAATTTTAAACAACTTTTAGTATGAACGAACGTTAGACGTTCGATTTGACGTTTTTTTTTTCATAGTAATTCTGCCTGCCTTTTAACTTCGGCACACTGGCAACATAGTTCTCAGTCATGTTTCCGCAAAACGACGTACACAATTTATCAATAAAATAACTGATAAATCGAGAAAGGCCCATAACCTATTAAAACACGTGAAATTTTCACAACAGAGAGTAAACTTTATTCAAATGAAAAATTTATATTCCGTAGTATAGATTGCGTTACTAGTCACTATTTATTTATCGATATTTTAATACACATATTGACAAGACCAACCCTAATATCTTTAAAAAAATCTGCTGTACCCAAACACATGTTGATTTATGTGAACACAAATGTATGGAACAGCTAACTATTTAAACCTTTTTGGGTGTGGGGTAAACAGCAATAACTAATGTCACGTCTAAAACCCGTGCGCGAGTCCTAACTGCAAGCTTATTTGACGTACAAGAAGTAACACGAACATTTAGGATAGTCATATTACGTGGAATTCGAGGGAAAAACACGCAGTGGGCCTCACAGATTATTTTCGTAATAATCCTATATAACTTTCGTGGGACACATTCATGATCGAATAATTTCTAACTCCAACGGAGCTTCTTAGTCAAGAATTAGCTTATCACACAGCTAGCTCATGACTAAGGCGGATTTCACACGACAACGCGCCACGCGACGGGGCGCGGGAAACGGAGCCAAATGGGCACGGAAGCGCGTTTTTATCAACAAATGAATGTAGAAAAACACGCGCGAGGGCGCATTTCCCACGCCCCGTCGCGAGGTGCATTGTTTTGGGAGATCCGCCCAAGAGTTTCATTCTAATAAGAAAACCCGCTTACGCAGGAACACTCGGATTTTATGTCTCCTCTTCAACATCTTACACAACCCATCTTATCCTTCCTATGTGCGTGAGCGTTTTTCTTACGCACGCCCTCGCGACGCACCGTGTAGATCACATATTAGATCCCTCCTTAAATCCCATCCTCATAAAACCAGCTACTATTCTTATTCCTTCTCTGTTCATGCTGTAAGATTGTGGAACTCACTTCCGCCTAGCATTCGAGATTTAAAATCTATTTCTCATTTCAAATACCGAGTAAAAGAGCATTACCTTTCCTTTTAACTGTGAGAATTTTATATATTTATATTTATAAGTTTATTTATTTTAGCATTATGTATTTATTTGAGTATATGTTATTTTTATTTTGCATTATATGTAAGTACTAGTTTAAGACGTCACAAATCAAATTTTTCTCTTCTTGTTCTCACACACTATTGTCTACATTTCTTTTTCATTTCTCCTTTCGCAGGTCTGCTGGAAGAAATTTCTTAAGAAATAAGCAGTACCTTTGTACTTAATACTAATATGCCGTATCTGTATCTATTTTACTGTGTGTACATAAATAATAAAATAAATAAATAAAACCCAAAATAACTGAGTCATAATCGTAGTAAAGTAGTGAATAATTAATAAATCCTACGGATTACAGAAAGATGACACATGGCCAGGGGTGTATTCAGAGATGATGGCTGATAGAGGTGTACTTATGGAAGAAGAAGAAATTTTGCGCCGAACCCAAATAAATGAGAAAGAGGACAGGAGGATAATGACTTTATTTAATTTATGGAACAACTTATATTTTTACAACTTTTCGGGTTCAACTAATTTTAGAGAATACAGATATCTTTAAAATTGAGATGTATTCTAGAATGAATTGAAAGATGATAAATGGTCAAAGGGGCGAGGGGATGAATACGGAGATTAAGGCTGATATATAGTTGTATGAAAAAAAAAAAATTCTACGCTGACCCTAAGTAAATGGGGATCAGGACAGGAGGATGTAGGTACAATGATGAAAAGGAATTGATTGAATAGAAGTTTTATCTTATTTTAAATTTTGATATGTAAAGTCTGGCTAACGAAAGCGTGACCTGAGAAAACGCGGCAAATTCAAATAATTTTTATGTGGTATTACTGGCTATAGTAGGAGAAAAATGTTTTGATACTTGAGATTTTTTTGTATTTACGACAATCAATTTGTATAATAGTTGTGAACTTAATTTCTAATTTAGGGATAATAGAACAAAATGTTTTTAAAGGCTCCGTTTGGTGTGTCGGAGCCTTAACTATCATAGATTGAGTAAAAGAATAGAATAGAATAGAATAGATCTTTATTTGCTTAGAATGTAGGTACATAAAAATAATGCTAGAACGTAATTCTTCTAACAATGTTCGCAATGTTGGGACCTCCTTTCTCACAATATAAAATTCATTAATTTTATTTCTTATTGCATCAATATCAAAACTGTCTAAATTCGACACTGAGCTTCTGTGGGGGCGTTTTTTTCCTGGAGTGCTCCACATCCCTTCATTCGAGGATCCTTCGTTTTTAATTTTTTTTAGTGTTGTGACACCAACCTCTGCAAAACAAAGTATAAAATGCATATTTCAAAATGAAGGTGCGCAAACAGTTTCATGACATCAAATAACACAACTTTGTGAAATGGAACAAATAAATAAAACACTCTAACGTAACCGTAACATACATACCAGTTAGTGAAGATATTTCTTCTAAGAACTTAGTCTGCGTTTCTATTAAAGATTTTTTCTCCAAATTTTTTAACGTGTCAACAATGTTTTTAACTTCGCAGAGTCCTTGTATATCTCCAAGATTATCTAAGAAAAACATAAGAAAAAGTATCTTAATATCGTAAAATATATCTAATAATCAGCCACCAAGGATCAACATTACAAAGTCATACTAACCTAAAAAATCCGAGATCGCATTGTTGTTTTCCTTGGAAAAGAATTTCTTTCTCTTCTTGTTTTTGTTTAAACTTACTGATCATAGTATGTAGCAGCTTTCGTACGTTACTTTTTATAGTTTTACCCATATTATAGCAATTATTTTTGAAAAATCGTCTTTACAAATTACTGACAATTGCAATCCTAGACTCTGACGTGCCTTTGACAGTTCAATAATGTTGCCTTATTAAACTTTTTAGAAAACTCCAGGACACTCTTTCGTTAGCCAGACTCTATATATGACTATTGTATCGTTGCATGTTGACCCAATTTTAAGTTGTCCTTCACGCCACCCAAAAAATCGTTTATCAGTGGTCTGTTCACTGAAGCCGATGCCACAGCAACGTATTTTAATATGGAAGTAAAACTAGATTTTCGTGTTTCATTTTGCCTTCAAATTATCATCAAATATGCAGGTCTTTATCAAATAACGTAATTTAGGCACGTAATTTAACTAATACGATATTCGACAAAATAAAATATTTTTCAGTGATTTTCAGCAGTATTCTATACGAGTTCCTCGACTCAACTGGTATCTTGCAAAGAATTTTTTACGTTTACCGTGGATTGGATCATGAAACAGCTGTCGGGTTTAATTTTAATTGCTTTTTTGGTTTGCCATATAGTGCCACTCTTCCTATACACAAAATTAAGGCGAATAGTTACCTATATCCATCAGTAACATAGGAGATTACCCTCCAGGAAGACTGATCATCTTTATCATGAGCAGGCGTGATCTCCACAATCATGATGAACTGCACAAAGACATCTGCGCAAACAAGAATTCCTTAATCGATTATAACTTGGGATTAAAGGACCAAATATCCAAACAACGCGTTACTATGCAAAACAATAGAATTACGTAAATGGGTATTACAACACGCGCTTAGTTGAATTGGCGTCGTAAACAAGACTGATTAGTGACCTGTGCGATTATGGAACGATCGTAATCATTCCATAATCGCAGATAATGTGCGATTGATGAATGATAAAATCGTTACCGACGATGACGCGTGCTGGGTTATATTGATTTTGAAAAGTGATTCATGAGTAAATTTGGTAGATACGGTTATATCCAATGGATATTGGGAATCAGAAGCGTCTAGGCAAGACTTATTGTAAACGGATCGAAGAACCAAATTCTTCTATTGCCAAATTTTCTTATCATCAGCTAAAAATATTTGGCCATGGCTATGTTTAGAAGGAAATCCTCCGTTTTACAACATTCTGCTTATCTCAAAATGTTACCAATTACATAAAATAACCGCATGTTGATGCCGCGCACATAAGTGTTGTAATCACTGGCGTTTTAACACCACTTCCGCGATTTCAAAGACAGTTACACTGTACCGCACTACCTTCTCCGCAAGAGCAGTCGTGGATAAAAGCTATACATTTTAATAGCTTCTAGGAACAGGTGTTCCACTTACCAACGGTAAATGTAACTTAGGTACACGCTGTAACTTTACATTTTGGGTTAGATTCAAGGCAGTCAAATACTACATTACGTCGTATTGTTCTAATTATACCTGTTTAGGCTAGTGGGTAAAAGGTAAGTTGACGGAAAGTCAGCTGGTCAGCACTGGCTAAACAGCTGCCTATTGCCTCAGTATTTAAGCTATGATCCGTGATTCCGCTTTGTCGGTCTTCAAAACCTCTTGTATTAAATTGGTAGATAATCAAGTCAAGCGTGATTGACTTATGGGGTCACTAGAAGAATGTCTAAACTACTATATTTTTTAAACACCACATCTGGTAGTTAATTGTTATGGGCTAAGAAGATTAGAAGATTCTTTAGACTTTAGGATTAAAGGTCCCAGCTCACCGAAACGCTATGATAACGGCGCAGCCTGGAGAGTTACATCAGTTATATCCTATCCATCATTGAAATGTTTGTAAAGTTTGTTGGTAGCACAACCTGGCAGGGCTCGCATTGGTGCTTCGGTGAAATGGGGCCCTAAGAAAAAAATTGGGTACTTACTTCTCATGCTTAGTGGAGCGAGGGGGGTGGGGTTCGAGCTGCAGCGGGGTGGCGGGGGCGGAGCGCGGGGCTCCGCACCCGCCACCCGCCGCGCCGGCCGCGAAATTGCCGGTTGACCTGGAACAAGCAAATATACAGTCAGTCAGGCTTGAAGAATGGACACGTTGCACGTGGTATTTGGAACAGGAGCCATTAGTAACTAGGTATGATTCTGCAATAGTTTCTCTTATACCGCAATTTCTTATTACCGGAAAAACTTTGTAGCTGACTACCAGTTTCTGAAAACAAGTTTCCCTAGACAGCAGATTCGTCGGTACGTTTGACATACAGGAAGTTCTAGCAGAACAATACTTAAGTAGATGAAAAAACAACACTAATCTTTGGATACTTTAGCTGATCCCGAAGAGTATCTTATCTAGTCAGCTACTCAAGACCGTAAATTAAAATCCACTTTTAGTAGAGCAGTAGCATACCAAGATAAGAATAATGCAAATACAATGTGGCAGGAACATCGACGCGCACCCTGTTACCGTGAATTCAGTACATGATTCTGAAAACCCTGCGTAGAAATATTTCACCGGTTATTAAAAAAAAATGCTGTTCAGTAGGTATATTTTGACCACGTGGGTGCGCGGCGCCTTTTTCTATGAAACAGCTATTTCTATTTTTTTGCTAAACGACGAAAGAAAATTACGCTAGGGGTCTAGAATCATGTGCTGAATTAATGGTTACCATTTGCGCGTCGATGTCCGTGCCACTCTGTGTAATCGCCGAGCTATCATATTCAGCATAGATAACTACTCTCATTGTTCGTTGACGCAGTCCATTTATTTTATTCCTAGTAACAACGTGTGTGGTTCCGTCAGAGCTATGATTAGTGTTGTCATGTCCATGAGTAATCTGTATAAGTGGTATTATAGTTGTAGGTGCGTAAAATGGGAATGAAATTTGTCCAAAGTGACAAATATTGTCCTCTCTGGAAAGCTGTAAGCCAGGCTAAGAGGGCAATTACGACTATTTTGGAATAGCAAGTGATGTTTCAATTAACGAGAAAATAAATACCCCTGTGAAAAAATAATTAATTATCCTCTACTAGCTTTTGCCAAAAGCTGCACCCGCGTGTATGTATGTTTAAGAGGAATTATTCCTTAATACATTGTTTTTCTATAACTCTCTTGGTTTACGCGGTGCACGCCAGTGAAGCTCCCAGCCGGCTTGACTTTTTCCGATATTTTCAACAATCATCGTCATATTTCAGCCAATTTACACAAAACCGTAATGAACCTTAACCTTCCTCATAGATCACTTCGTCGATTGGTGAAATCCGTTCGGTAGTTTTTGAGTTTATCGCGTTCAGACAGACTGACGCGGCGAGGGGACTTGGTTTTACAATATGTAGTTACTGATAGTCTGATATACAGTGGTCCCTGTTTCTATACCTTCAGTCTTTAGGTACCTACATAAACTCATATAAAAATGATTAAGGACCAAGATTTACTGTTCGCTACTAAGATTACAAGCAATATTTCGGTTAGAACATAAACGTAAGTCATTCGGAATAGCATCTCACGCAATGTGCTTGCGAAATATCAGCCTCCAGGAATTGGGACATCTGATAACACTATACCTACGGCCGCACTCAAATGAAACAATATAGAAACGAACTAAAACATAGGGACTGAATATATATTTAAGAAATTAAACACCTGAAATCAATCATAGAGATTTGGAATCGGTATAAAAACAACAACAGCTGGCAGGACACGTAAACAGTAAAAGCAGCCATTATTGAAATAAAAAAATTTAAAATTCAACGTGAAACTATTGCTTACAAAAACTACTGAAGACGAAATAGAACTTTGATCACAGACGAACGATAGAAAAAAAAAACAAAAAACTGAAGGTAAACCTATATAATTAAAGTCCTTTGTGTCAATATTCATAATATTAAAGATAAACAACCCGCACACCTACCTTTTACACTTATAACTCCTACGTCTTAATGTAGTTGTCTGAGTAGCCACAATATAAGAGGGATGAGGCCGTACCTTTCTAGTAAACTTTTTTCTGACCATGATTAAGACAAGCAACTTAAACAAGATACCACAGTAACTGTTGACAATACAAACGCTACTGGCTGAACTTCAAAAGAACCACATCTTAAGAACCTATTGCCATTTGAGAACAATGAAAGCAAGTCCAAACATTATTATCATTGGAACAATCACTCTAATACAATGCACTTAGCTTTACTAATATTATACACAAATATTATGGAGAAATATTTTTCACTTCAAAAACAACTAACTATAAAGCCAATCTGATTTCACATCATAAAACCCAGGCTCTAAACTACACACAACCGACTGTGCCATAAAGTACAATGAAACTACGAATACCTGTACATTTGTACAAATAAATGACTGTACGTAAGTACCAAGTATATTTTGTGGACAATAAAATTTCTTACAGCAAAAAACATGTATCCGCTGATTATATTATATACATAGGTAAATTTTGTTATAAAAAAGCAGCACAGCCGGTCTGCAATTACAGCAAATGATTGTAAAAACAACATTTACAAACGCAATAATCATCACTTTAGATGAGACATTCGGATTAATTTACATTGTAACCAACACCGGTGACGCAAAATTCAAGGACACGAAAAACATAATCGCAATTATAGAAATAGGAATTTCTGCTACACGAGTATAAACAGTCATAACTATTACTGTGGTACCTAACTTAGTACCGATATTTGCATAACTAATCAATACGATTGGGAAAAGGGTATAAGTAAATGAATCATCCACTAGTTTAATCGTGAAATCAATATTAATGAAGTTCACAGAAAGAAGAATAGAGATGACGTCCATATTATGGGCAACAATTTCCATTGCTAATGCTTGCCTGACCCCATTAAGTTGATTGCCTGTGAGCGTCTGAAGGGACTAGACGCGCAAACAAGATGTTCTCTTGTACCCAAGTAGGTACCAAGGACTACATTCTTTATTGCGTCGTACCATTCAAGGACAGTAAGGAAATACACGCTATCTCCGGAGAAACTTGTTCAATAAATTTTACTAAGCCACTATACTTCATTTGATGTCGTATTCTCGCAATTCTAGAAAGTCCGTGGACGAAATCTGTGGTGAAATATTTCTTCTCACATTCGGCGGAACTGGCAATTTCGGCATTGGGGTTTTTACGTCGATAATTATTGCTACCGTAAACTCAAAACTTGTGAGGAAAAACACCTCGGAGGAAATAAATCAAGGAGAAAAACAGGAAAGATCATTGCTCCTTACCTTGACAAGACTTCTATCGAGACCGACGATCGATTATTATGATGTTTAGTAACAAATACTTTCACACTGATATGTGGAAACTGATGTACGCTCTCAGCAGCAGATGTTATTACTCATCTTGATTTGGAAAAGATTTGTTCAAAACCTATTTATTTTCTTTAATTTTACGTAAAATTTTTATACCTAAGAACAAAAGTAAGTTACTAATGTAGAAATAGACTTCTAGAGGATAAAGGTTCAACTAGCTACAGGAAAATAAATTAGCCGAACGAAAATAAACTGTGAGCAGAAGGCGCCCGACAGTCTGCCGATATAATACCACGTGCTCTATTAGAAACACGGGTAGATGCCACTCATACATAACATAAAATCTAGCACTAACATGTTATACTTAGCCATTCCAAAAATCTCATTCCACTTAATCATAATAACGTACACAATCCTTGGAAAACCCAAACAATTTAGAAAACGATTCCGGCAACTGCTTATTTTCAATGCCTAGATAATAAAAACAATCAGGCTATGAATAATATAATAACTAATATTTCATAGAAACTGAATAAAGTTTCTATGAAATATTAGTTTCTATCATTTTAGGGCAAAATGCCAATGGTGTCTCAATATTCGTGGCATATGCATGAGTCCATAATCAGCCTATACGTTCCCACTGTTGGGACACAGGCCTCCTCTCTGTAAGAGGGAGCGTAATCCACCACGCGAGCCCAGTGCGGGATGGTAGATGTCACATGTCTTCGTTTTTTTTTGGTTCTAGTACATGCCGGTTTCTTCACGATGTTTTCCTTCACCGTTTTGAGAGCAATGCAGTGATATTCAAGAGTGCTGAAACCTATTTGATTTAACATTTGATAATGAAGCAGCAAAATTTCCATAACTAAATCTCTTTTATGTTCGTCGACATAGGCTCAAACAATGATACATATGATATTTATATATATGCGGGGATCACACATACACTCAAGTATTTGTGAGAATGCGGGCGTCGAGTGCTATTTCAGTTGATAAGCATTAATAAATAAAGAAAGCAACTAGCAAAAAGTCCTTTAGCTTTTAACGAATCTAGAAGGAGAAATAAAAGACTAAGTAAATGACAAAGACCTTTTACAGTCTCTATGTCTGCTTAAATTAATCGCATGTTGATTATTGTTGATATAGACCCAGCCAATGTAGTTGGGAATAGGCTAGGTAAATGATGAATTGCATGTTGATGTACAGCGGCAAATTAAATTAAAGGAAAAAGATGGACAAAGCAATTAAACAACTATATATCAAATCAATAAATAGTTCCGAGAAATATCGACAAGTTCTTGGCCTTCAAAGCTGTGATGCAGTTGTATGTGAAGTTCTCATGTGAAGACACACATGCTATGCTTCTACGTCTTAACAATTAATTATACCTACATATTATCACGAACAAAAACCAAATATTGTTTTTAATCTAAAAACTTACTCTGAAAATGTCTTCCATTGCAAGCTTTTCGCCAACTGACTTGACTTGATTGTCTTTCAAAATTCAAATAAGTACTAACAGAAAATTCGTTCAGCATGTTACCATTATTCCTGGTTTATTTAAAACATACACTCATAACACGACGTGGTATTTGAAGAAAACTTCTCACGTTCTTAGAAACTTGAGGTTTTGTTTATAAACTATAGAAGAGCTAGCTCAACCATCGTGATCACTTCACTGGCAGCAAGCAACTGAATCTATCATGAAGTTCATTGGAATTGCTATAGTGGTATTTTTAAAAATTCTTTGTACCGAAAGTGTAAGTTTTAAATAATATTTGTGTTGTGTCTTTTTTGTATTCTAAACTGGGACTGTTTTAGTGATTCTGTGATTTTAGAGAATGCTGCCGATTAATTTTATGACCCATCGTCCGACGTCGTCGGTCATTGATGGTCCCCGGTCAGTTGAAAACGACGAGTCCGCGAATGAAAAAGTTATCGGTTTGCGAACATCATACGATGACCGGGAATCTGAGGAATATTCTGACTATGACAGAAAACATGGTCCGGAAAAGACTAACAAGGTAGGTATAAAAAATCTGCGAGATAACTCAAGAATAGTGTTCCTTGTTTATTGATCAATCAATCACATGTTTTTTTAACAAATTTACAGCCATGTGCCGTAGTGGTATTGTCCAACATGCAAAACCCGAACATGCAGTCTCTATTACGCAAATACAGATATGACGCAAACGGTTAGAGCATTTAGCATATTTTGATGAATTAATGTGCGTGTCTGAGTTTTACCGTTTTTGTCCGTTTTCCGCTAATTTCTCTTTATTTATAGGTATGTTGATTCCGAGCAGTGTGAAATACTTCATCAAGTTGCCTCAAGGTCTTCAGTCGTCGCCTGTCCTCGTGCCTTTGAACGACAAGGCCTTTTCACCTTTAGGCGGATTTGTAAGGTATGTTAATCCGTTTTAACCTGACGTGAACCATCACTAGGTTACTTCCCGTTTCCGGACATGTAGCTCTGACATTTCGCCTTTCACTTAATAACATTAACGACCTGACGTAAAATATTGTGATAATTACAGGTACTACAAAGAAGTCCCTCCAATTCCTCGTTCCTGGTAATATATTGAATGATCATTTTAATCGATTTCAACCAAATAAATAATTTGCAATGCTATGAGTTCAGTTTTGTTATTTTTCTCAACCATTTTAATCCCTACTCCGGGTAATATAATTAATTAATAATACATTTAACACATTTTACTCGATTGTAACCAAATAGATGATGATGATTTTGTTATAATAGGTTAACTACAAGATATTCGCTAAGGGGAAATCGCGTATAGAAAATCCAATCTGTCCTTAATCATTTTCTTTTTAGTCATTGAACACGTGTACCTTATGTTGTTTCTCATGTGCCAATGTCAACGAACACTGCGAACAACGAGCATCGTGGGAGCAGAAGTAGTATAGAATTTGTTTGGAATTCATAATAAAAAAGCCTCATTATAATCATAAGACACGAGACGACAGAGATGTTTACAGATTTCTCGGTAAGAATCACCGATGTGGCATAGGAGGACGGTCCAATAACTTGATTGAATTAGGCCACCTCTTCAACAACCTATAGGCAATGATTGGGAACAAGTGGTATTTGAGAAGCCCGGATGACGTCAAGCGAAACGTGTTTGGTTTTATCTGACGTCTTTTCTCTCTTTGAGTGTCAATTAACGCCTCATAATCGATTTATTAAGTTTGATCCAAATGAGAGCACTCAAAATATTTGTGCCGTTCGAAACCAGTGAATTGGATCGGATAAAGATGGAATCGGATCAATTTCAATATGATATAAATTTTCTCGTATAGCTTTACTCTCCAATCAATCTAGGTAAATTGTAAAATAGATTATTTCTTATAAGTTAAATCAAAAGCAGTCAGGGCTATTAATAATTTAAGATTATTTAAACAATTTACAATTTATGGTACGAGTATCTCTTCAAAAGTTATAAACTCATGACTTATCACTCCAACAACTTCAGGACTTCCCCACTGACTTCCATATCTAATGTTAATGTGTACTTTGAAGTAGTTCAAAATACAAAGAATAATCATTTACTTCAGTTAAAGTTTTCCGTTGTCATACCTTCGTTTTCTGTATCCTGGTCTTGGGGTCCGCAACTCCGCATACATCAACAACGACGTATCGAAGGACCAATAATGTTTTTCCAAAGTTATAATGGGCGATGAGTTACGAACGCATCTTCAGTAGACAAAACCTTTACTGTTTCACTGAGCACTAAGCGAAAGTTCAAGGCTAACACGAAGAACAAAAACATTCTATAAGTAAGCTCTCGATATTTATCGGCGTAGAAACCATGACGCCCGCAGGACTGACGCCTTGGGTCGCCCACGTCTGTGCGCATAAATCGCATATCGTTATTAGAATACCTATATGCCTTACTGAAGGGTGTGGTGTGGAAAAGGTAAGGTACATGATAAAAGAAACAAATATGTGGCTTGCCTAGCGGTGACGTCTTTTGGGAGAGGCTAAAGTCTTAGAATGGGATAGATGAAAGATAATAAAAGAAGGAGCAAAATAAAATACCTATTGGATTGACCACAGACAGGGTATCGTTAGCAACTAGTATAAGGAAATCAAATTAAAACTAATATAAGGACATAAAATTAAAAGATGAGAATTGTACCTGTATAGTCAATTCCACACAAAGGCGAAAAAACTATGAGATGAGACCATTATTAGCAATGTTTAAACTTTGTTGAAATAAAAACATGAACTATCTGAATCTTTATGTTCATTAGAGATTTGACAAATCCTATTATATGACGTACGCCCTTTCTTAGTCCTTACTCGATTAAGAGGAGCAATGACATCATCTGATGGATTTATTTATTTATTTAAACTTCTCGCACAAAATAACATACAAAGGCGGACTTAATGCCTTAGGCATTATCTACCAGTCAACCAAGGGTGGTGTAGTGATAAGATGGCAGGTGTATCAACATCAGCTTATCATTCATCTGCATCTGTTGTAAGTATCAATAAAATCATCAGGTTATTAACTGCAGTATTAGCAAAATAATCTACTAGAGCAATGTCATCTACAATCAGAAATCTACTTCAAGTGCCAAACCAAACCAAATAGTCTTCGTATATTATATTAATGGGATCTAGTAGGAATTGCGCTTGGTATTTGGCAGGCATATTGGAGTCGCAGTATGGTGTTATTGGCACAGGGGTGCAGGCTGACTCCGGATTTGTTATTCCATCTTTAGGTCTCGATTTGTTCCAGCGAAATGGATGAATTCCAGGGGTGGAAGGCGAAAATTATACAACTTAGTGGAAATGGCATAATTTATGGCTGTAACGGAACTAGTATTATTTTATTACAAACTGTGCTTCAAATTAAATTACTTTTAATTGAACATTATCACTCCATATTGACATTGTGCAGCCATTCAATTGTTTATCGTGCAGTGTTTCATCCACTGCACGATTAACAATTTAATGGTAGCTTAAGCCTATAAACCAGTTCCATCCAAACGCAAACGAAACTAGTTTCAATTGTACAAGTATATTTGAAACATTGATACAGTATGAGATATGGAAAACAGATTACAAAGAGGGATCATTTAGAGACAGTTCAAAATTAAATGGATTAAATTCCCATATTAAGTTATTCAAGCGATCACTGATCAGCCATTCCTTGTGAGGTCTTTCACTATGAACCTTATGAACAAAATCATACGCACGCAATCATTGTCAAGTAAGTTATCTGGCCACATTGAGGTAAGGCTAGACAAATCTAGGCTGCAGAAGACTTCACCAATAAGTTGTTTACCATCCCATCATCATTACAAGAGGCAATATACAATTACACAATCGGTAATGGTGTAATAATGGCAGCCATAAAAGATAGACTCATCTTCAATTTCTATTGCTAATACTTTATTACTGTTAGTTTCAAGTGCTCGCATCGCCTGCAGTTGTATTTACACTGAGAATATGAACAATACATATTCAATAGTATCACTTTGAAACTGTAAACAATTGATCTTGTTTCGTTCAGTCACTATTATGTATTCTGTGGTTCCGTGTGCATTTTTGAGCTGCGTTTGATAACTGCTGTTTGTTTTTCGCCTGGGGTTTACTGATGAAAACACTGTCGGCCTTATTACAAAACACAAGGTTTATCTTTAGACCCAGGTTTAAACCATGGACCCATTTTTGAAATTCGAACTTTATTGCGACAATGTTCCAAAAAAAAAAACTGATTTTAAGCCCGTGTCTAAGTTGCCCATTTTGTATTTAAGAACTTTATATCAGTCGGAATAAAGTTCGAAATACGAAAACTGGCTGAAAGCCAGTTTGTGTCGAAGATATCATTGTTCCAGTGCAAAATAGAAATGGATCAATTACAGGACGTAGGCATAGACAGCGGTGAATACTTTGAAGCGCAGACAGTTCATAGTGTTATCAGACCGTTCACCGAAATTCACTGACTTCCTGCTTAAAACAGCGGTTTTACCCAGTATAGGTTAGGTAATGTAAAACTTATATTAGGTTAGGTTACAGTAAAACCTATATTAGGTTAGTTTTGTAGCATATATTATTATCCTCACAGGAAAACTCTTGTGATGGAATTCATTAGTGTTGAAACTTGAACAAATGTGTAAAACATGTAGGTACTTGTGCAATCTAATCTCTGACATCCTGTGTGTTAGAGCAACGACTCACGTTTTTCAGAAATCTTTAGGTTTATTTCCCTTTATCGAAAAAGATATGAAGCTGCAAGATAGTTTTTCATTCAACACCTGGCTGTATATACTTAACAAGATTAAGATTATGTCGATACTTCATGAAAAGTACTTACAGCTATTTTTAGGGCAGTTCTTAAATTCCGATTTAAGCGCAGAGCTCTTTATGTGTCCGAAGAGTACACCTGAAGATTATAATAATTCATGTGCCCAGCCATTACAATACCTTCCCAATAACAACCTTATCCGCTACGCACTATAAAATCTCACAAACAATAGAAAGTAAAGGACTCCTATTTGGAGTTGAAATCACACGACCACATTGTAATTTTTTCTCCAAAATTACAACGGGTTTCCCAAACATTCTAAAATACCTCGTAATAAAAAAGGAGAAAAGTAATACTTTCCCACCGTTACCCTTTAAAATGGCGAGGGACGAAACTGGGATTAAAGAAATCCAACCAAGAACGGTCCAATTGGTAAAAGAGACATCAGAGTGGTCTATCAAAAAAATCCTGCAATAAGTGAATGATCCTTTGAATGCTTTCGCAAACGAATTTCTAAAAACCAAAGGATTTTCCATGTTTGCTACACGAGACCGTAATTCTTATTTTACGCACTCGTGGTTAGCGTCCGGTAGTTTAGCTACTGGCGAGCTCATAAAATTACATAGTTAACGTCTAGACAACGATCAACACGAATTCTTATACACTAAACAGATTTGTGGAATACTTTTAATGTTTGAAAAATATAAAAATATCTGAAAGTTCGCGATGTTGGATTTTTCAAAAGAAAAGAAGAACGTTAAACAGTCTCAAGTGCATTTAAAGACTGCACTTATAGAAACTAAATACGACGATTAAATAGGCGAGTTCCTTAGCACATCGCACGCGCTAAACTTATATCACGAATCGAGGGAGCAGCCGTTGCGTTGGCAACGTGCCAACTTCCATACTCGAATAGATAAAACTCTTTAAGAGGAAACAATATATATAACGAAAATTATCACAACCGACCAATTTCAGTGGTACAATCACATCAAAGAGCTACGACGCGCCAAACTCATGTTTAATTCAGTTGGTTGTTTGGTCACGTATAAATACGGTGGCCTTGGCACTGGCTTTATATTCTCTAAGAAAATGGTCACGTATGATGAAATTTGGTGAGGATACGTCATGATATGGCGACGACCGATGACTAACTCGTACGATCCTCGCGCGATGTCATGCTTGACTCCATCTAACAACTGTATTTAATTGAAGACTGCGAACAATCGACGGCTCTGTCAGACGAAATGCTGACTTTAAAAACAAGTCCGACCAAAAAAATATAGCGAGATAAAAACTTGTCACTGAAAGAACAATGAACTTAACTTCAGCACACGATAGATATGAACAAAATGAATATGTCACAAAACACACACAGCTGCGGAATCAGTGGTACGGACAGCCATTTAAAAAAACTTATTATACACCATAGAGCTTTAATCTTCATGAATGTCACCCAGGCTATGGGTTGATTAACTTTTGAATCAAATAAAAGCTGTTTAAAAAAGTTATTTAAAATCCGGTCTGGCAAAAAAAGGTTTTTTCCAATCCCATATGCTAAAGGTCTTCTAAGCAATCCAATTTAAGAAGCGCTTTAAAATATTCGAGAACATTTAGCTAAACAAGGTTAGAGTGAAACCTTACAATTTTAATCCAATTCTCTCTAATTTCAGTTTTTATTTAGATTTTCTGTAATTGGATTACGGAAACTTGTAAAATAATTACTAAATACGGAAATAAATTGTGAAACAATGACGGGTTTATTTACGTAAGTAATTATTATGTTGCGAAAATGCCTATTTTTCAGTATTTCCATATTCACTTTCCTTATCCAAAACTTCCACTTGAACCAACATTTCTATGGCTTCAGTATTACGAATGACGAAATTTGAAATAGTCGCTTTTAGAACAGGGATTTCGTTGTATTTAACGATTACCAATTCCCACATTAATTAGGTAGTCACTTGCTCTTTGTTTGATTAAAATAGAACTTCCTTTTGTGATTTACATTTAAAACAGAACTTATTTCTGTACCACATTATTGATTTGCGGATAAACCACCACTTGAAATCTCGGTAATTTTGTCGAGTAATGAAATTAAGCTAACCGGACCTAAGCTTCTGAGTTAAGCAAGAATTGTGATTGGGTTTTCCTGTTCAGTGCCTACCTACTAAAAATTCTAGTTTCAGAATAATCCTGTTTATGCTCTCGACAAATTGCTGCTCCTACTGTTTATGATGTGGTTATAAAAGGATTCGTGATCTACTTCATTAAGAAGTTGCATGACATTGCATGCATGCATGACATTGCATGTTGCATGCATGACATTAATTTGCCGAAATCTTTTTCATTCATATCAAATGATAATTTAAAGCATATGAATATGATGAACACATGGTCAAGCTCCTTGCAAGGTGGTCCAAACTGCAAGCTGTAACAACACACTTAGTGCGTTAACACCACTTAAAGGCAAGTCTAGCATAGCATGTTGCGTATTAAATTAGTTCAAATGAAGACGCGAATGAACTCCAGAAATACGATGCAGAGGAGAGTTGCTATAAAAGATCATGAGGCAGTCATCATTGGCATTAATCAAAGAAAATGATCGAAAATGTCTTTTGGGTACAGTGAGACCATTTCATTGCCAAAATGGCGCAATTTGCCGTCATATCGCCATAAAATATCGCTTAATAACCTAATAAAACTATCGAGACGGCATTATTACTAGTCGAAGAGGCCACACACGACAAATTAGGTGCTTCCTTTTATGCTGCAACGAGTGCGGTGACATCATCCTTATGGGTCATGAATTAATATCCCACACTAGCGTCATAGGTTATTTGGCACAGAAATTCAAGAAAGATTTTGGACTTGAAAAGTATAATTAGGAAGATATTATTTAGATTAGCGAAGAAAATCGCCTAAAATGCTGAAGATTTATAGTTGTGTTTTGATTAAAAAAACAAATATTTTAGACAGTATCAACATTAACGGTGGTTGTATTTTATCGTCATTGCTGTCCAAAGAGTTAATTGATGTTCTACTAAAAGTCGTGTAATGTACGGAGATTTCAATCGTACAAAATGAAACGCACGATACGTCAAAACAAGATTTTCTATTGCCTGATTAAATTGAGTCATAGCTTACAATTCAACGCGATTTACGAGTAAGTAGAGAAAGTTTCTAGCCTACGCTGACCACAGGAGTCTTCCACTTACGCAATGACATGAGCGACTGAAAATGTCAAGTGAATATTTTCTATCATTACGAAAGAAGTGAAATACTTACATTTTCACGAAACTGGGTGAAACTAAAAATAAATTGATGGTTTAACTCTGCGTAATCATTATTTACGTCAACCTCAAACTATTTTAGTTAAAACGTATGTTAAACAGCATAATCGAGGATACATTCAGGGCAAGGATATTGGCAAATCATAATAAATTGGTTTACTTTGATGACATGATGTGTCAAGTTATCCAGAATACCGTCGCTTGTCGTTAAGCGTCAGTTTATGAATCAATTTGTCTCGGCCTTAACGTACCGGTTATTTTGGTATCACCGTTCAAAGTAGGTCGACAGCACATGGCAAGAATCTATCATAAAGTTGCGACACTGCACCGGTGTTTGCACGTAATTAGATGTGTACCAAAATACACCTTTTATGGACTTGTGTCCCGCTTTTGTGTACTAAAAATGTTCGTATGGTTTCTACAGAAATTTAAATAATTTCTGTAAGGAAGCTTTTTTTTTAGTTTTGCGTAAATCTATGATAGTTTGTGAATACCTATGAAATCAAGTGAAGGAACTTAGTTCTGCACATCAATTAAAACAATAATGACAGTCTTTCTCTTTTAGCGTCATACAACTGCTTACAGGTACATACTTAAAATTGAGTCACTTTAATATTTCCTGAAGTTGAGTTAAAGTGGAGTGGTTTATTTATTTGTGTAAAAATATAATCTGATCATATCTTGCAGGTGTTCATAAGGAAACGGTAGTTATTCTTATGTTATTGATCTTTCTTATATCTTATCAATATCATAAAATATATTTTCAAAACAGAAACAGATACTTAATATAATATTGATATTTGGTGTATTTGCTTTGATAAATTTATGATATCATAGGCACCTCAAGGTTTATACATTTTATTGTGTTAGATACCAATACCTATTAATTTTTTGAACTTACTCTATTACTTAATAGTATTTTAATTCAGAGACCAAGAGTGATATAAATAATCAACAACACTACTAGCGGACAAGGTAAATAAATTTATACACAAAACAACGACCATGTAACACACAACATACTACATAATAATACATACATAATACCTGATTAAATATTTTATAAATAGAATAAATCATTTACAAGGCTAAGCAAAACCACATCAATATAAATATTACTTAGGTAGTTAGACTTGTAAACTGACACCTACTAGCTAAGTAATTAGTGACATTGTCAGACTGCAAAGTGAAAGTCATGAACATTTTATTAAGGTCGCACTAACCCTGACTTTGACAAGGGTTGTCAGGTAACAAGGGTTTAATAAATGTTACTGGTTATGTCAATGCAGTATTCTTAGAGCTTATTTAATGTCATTATTATTTACGTTGATACCTAAAATATACCAAGTGTAATCACAGGGAAAAAAACAATAAGGTAGTAGGTAGGTACCTAATTAAGTGATTAAATTAATTTACTGAATTGCAAGTCAAGAAGAAGTAATTTCATGATTCAATCATTTGAATACCTACTTATTTCAATATGACTAATGTTAGATCTATCACAAAAACAAAACAATATACTTAATAGTGATAAAATGATAATGTCAACTAGGTCTTGATTAAATATTCATTTGTTTAAGAATTAAGTATTTGCATAGCATTTCAGCTGGCAATTAGTTAACAATTTAGTTCTCCAATCAGCTTATTTAAAAGAATTTTATTACAACGGACTGATAACATACCAAACAAATTAAAGAATAATTTTACTTGAAAATTCTGTTAATGGCAGTTGAACCAAAAGAATTTGTATGAAAATAACAATTCTAATATTAGATTTTAAAGTATTTTAGTTAATGTACTTTTAATTAGGCACAGAATGCTACATTGACTCATTGGCAAATAGTGCATTTAATGGCTTTCTTGACAAATGTCTGACTTGTACAGGAATTTGAAGAATGTTATTGTATGATTAGGAAATCAAATAAAAAAAGAAGTCCCAAGAAATAAAGCTTTTGAGATAGGTACCGAACATAACAAATATAGCATAAGGAGCAGGCAGAGTCTATTCTAAAAGTTTATCAACATCTGCTCAGCCCTTTCTCAACAATGTTGGGGTTAGCTTACAGTCTAACGGGGTGCAGCTGAATACCAATGCTAAAACATGTTTTTAGATTTGAGAGTAGACAGTTGTGAAGGAGATAAGATTAGAAGATAAGTTTATCACATCTGTCAGTTCACTATTAAATTGATTGACATAGGAAAAGTCCGGTGTTTTACATATACTAACTCTAAGAAGGGATATTTTAGTGCTCCAAGCGATAGTGTGTGATGTTTCCATCTGCAGGTACCAGGTACACATAAAGCCTTGAAGCCAGCTATAGAAAATGCTTATTGCATTGAACCTCACCACAGAATTTGGTACTGAAGCGAATAATAAAAATTTGCATTCTTTTGTTCTGTTATAGGTACTTTGTACAGTAGTACAAAAATAACATCGGACTAAATTATTGGAATAGAAAAGGATGCAATAAATAAATGAGGCTGGCCTTGCATTGAACATTTTACTGCAGTTATGTTATTGATATATTCAAATCTACTGATTAACTTTATATTTTAAATTATTCTGAATGTAATTACCTAGTTAAAATACATTTATGTATGTTATTTAAGTATTCACTTTCACACAACCAAATTCTATGATATTGTATTTAATAATTACCAAGTCTTCCTTATGGTCAAGAGCCCTTTCGCTGGCCTCTTCCCTCCTGCATCAGTGATGACTGAGAAACGGTCACTCAAACTTCTTTTCACCTCTGGAAAGCGGCCTCCTGATGACAGCCTCAAAGACTTCCCAGTCACGAGTCCCTGCGATTTCTTAGCACGGTAATCAACAGGCTCTTCGACTTCCCCACCTTCCAGCTGCAGTGATACTCTCTTGCCCTGCTTCTTATACTTCAAAGCAGCCTCTGACACTTGGCCATTAAACTCACGGTTCTTATTAAACCCACGCTCACTCTCACTAAACCCTTGGACGAAACAGAGCATAATTTCATCAGGATACGACTCCTTCATCTAGAAGGTCATAACTAATATTCGATTAACGTAATCCACTCGCATAAGGTCACAACAGTCAACGATTCGTTACTTCAACTTTAATTTGCTAAGAAAGCGAGTCACCGGACATTTTCAAACACGAAAACAGTACAGACTTCTCTGAATTTCGATTAAAACTTATTTTGTTATGGTGTAAGCAACTGGGTTACTAAAACACATTCAACATCGATAACTTTGCAATAAAATGGTAAATCACACGGTCGACACAACGGAATTCGGTATTTATCAAATAAAATTCACAGTTTCACTGTCCTTATAAAATCATTAATCATGAATTCACTATTGTTCGAAAAATCATAGGATTTAGGTAGGCCGCCGAAAAATATCGGGGTAAACTGACATTTCTTTCACGTTCAGTAACCGCCCGTAAGTCGCGCTGCGTTCAGAAACACAATCTTGCACGGCCTCGGCTGTTTGCGAACTGACACCGGTTTGGCCGCCCCCACTCGGCCTAGCGTCCACGCGGCGACTCACAAAATGTGCGCCGCGTCGCAAACTCGCAATGAATGAAGAATGTGACGTCGTTTTCTATGGTACCTAACAAGCGCCAATTTTTTTCACGGCAAGTGTTACGTTGAGTTATTAACTCGGAATTAAAGCCCACATGATGATCATTCCGATCCTACTTTATACTTTCTTAAATATATTTAGCCCAGACCTACTAAATATAAAAGGTAATTCACACAATTGCTCCCGGATCTATCATGATGGGTGCATTGTGCCATTATCACCAAAATCATCATAATTATCATCTCGAGACGATTGGACATTTATTATTAGTATTACACACGAACCGTAGCCGTGGGCCTCTAAGACCGCTTCAGGAGACTGACGTGAGGGAAATTTTCTATGCTCAATTACCTCGCCTGACGTATCTAGGTACGGCTTACTTAGGAGGTAATAGCGGTATAAGGTAAGTTGTTATTAACACGCAAAGGAGATGTGTTATCATCCCTATTACCATATATATACAACCTATATATGATGATGAACACAGAGTAAATAAATCTTGTTTTGTTTTGTGGCACCCATGAGGTACCTACGAGCCTCCTCATCATAGGCTATGCTCTTCTCTTCCCTGGCCCAAGATAGTGTTAAACACTACAGATTACTTTGGAATTTGTCGTCATTGGTTTATTGCCAAGTCAAAATTCTACTAACAATGCGATACTTAGTTCTTAAAAATCCTTATTTAAACAATTTCTCGGTAGACAGGCATGGAAGTAGATACATACATTAATAGGAAAATTAAATGATACCTATCCCTTTGCGTGACGGTCCGTTTGGATCGATAAAGGGAAAACAAAGCAAAGTGAGGGATCGTCAAGGTTACCGGGAAGCAAACTCACTTAAAATGCTGAGTGTCGTAAATAATAGGTACCTATCCACCACTTTCCATTGCGGCTTATTTTTCATGTACTTATAATTAATTTTAATTTTTAAAATCCATAAAAATTGCTTTAACCCAAAGTTAACCACCCTACTCTACGCTTTAAAAAACGCACTTTTGAAACGAAGTTCCTTATCGTACGGTACGGACTTGGCGGATGGGGGCTAGGCGAAAAAAAGTGTAATAAGACTTTTCCGTCACGAGTTCCCGTCACTACCCTTTCTTTATTTGTTTTTTTGGTAGAACGTGCTAATCTCAGGAACTACTGGTTATAATTGAAAAAATCTTTTTGTGTTGGACAGTCCATTTATCGAGGAAGGCTTTAGGCTATATAACATCACGCTACGATCAATAAGAGCGGAGCATAAATGAGAAATTTTGCAAAAACGGGAACTAATTATTCCTTTTGAGAGCTTCCGTTGCGTGCGCTGCGTAAACGGTTAAAGTTACGCAAAAATCATGGACGACAGAATTGTTCTCCTTTAAAAGTTCTAAAAGAAAGTCCGCGACAGCATATGTCTATCTTATAAGGTTGACTCCCTTTTTATGGTAATCAAATTTGTTCTATGGATTTTCTAAATATACTACGAAAGGAACTTCGTTCCAACCGAGTGTTCCACGAAACTCACGCATTTTTTTTCTTTGTTCTAGGTGAGAGATCAAGAAAGACTGCAAAAAAAAAATGAACAGAGTTGAGCGTCGGTAACAAGATTTTTTATCCAAGTTTAGCTGATAGCTAAGTACCTAACCTATCAGCTAAAGTTGGATAAAAAAACTTGTAGAATTACAATTCAATCTGTCACACTTTTGATTGATTAAGGCCTTGAATACCGAGATGATCACGAGATATTACATTTCTCTGTGAAATCGTGCTTCTTGGGAAAGCAAAACCACGTAGCGATTAGAGCGAACGGCAAATTGCAATAAGCAAAGTGTAGAAGTTGCGTGAATGATTTTCAAATCACTACACATAGGTAGTACACATACCGGGTGTTATCATTGTGTGGATCGTTCGGAGGACACGGTGGAGCATACGGTGGAGATCTGCCCGGCTTGGGCGGAGCACCGCTGTGTCCTCGTGGCGGCGATCGGCGGCGGCGACCTCTCGCGTCCGGCCCTGGTTCAGGCCATGGTACGGAGCCAGAGGGAATGGGAAGCCGTCACCTCCTTCTGCGAAGCAGTAATGCTCGCAAAGGAGGAGGCGGAGCGCGAGAGGGAGAGGCAATCACTGCGCCCTCGCGCCCCTAGTCGCCGCAGGAGGAGACACCCTGGGCGTCGGGAGTCGATTGCCGACTCCCGGCCACCGTAGGCACGGGCTTGCGGACGGCGAGCAATGGGCAGCTCGCCGTCCGGTAAGGACCAGGCCCGGGTCGACGGCGCGTCGTGCTCGACGCGCGCCTCAAAGAGATGTCAGCAAAATTGACGGGGTCCTATAGGACCGATGCCTGCCGGGGCTGCGGATTGTTCGAAAGAGTTACCGTGGCCCTGGCGCACAGGCAACTGAAGGAACACGGGTGGGTTTTAGTCAGTAAGAGTCTGACACGCCCTTCCGCTCCGCCCAGAGCGGGAGAGGTCATTTGATGATTTCCCACCCAAAAAAAGAAAAAAAGTTAGGACACATACCTACCTATACAGGGTGAATTTTTGAGATGGGGCAGCAAGAGCAGCTACCTTAACCGTTGTAGCTACAGGAAAACGGTCTTAGGAGACTTTCCTTAACTTTTTGAGAAATTTTTAATTTGCATTCACAGATTTTGAAAAAAAAAATACTTACAGTCAGCAGGACAATGGTCAACTTTTTTTATGCCAATCGATCATGTTTCATATTTAAGTAACAAAAACCTCTACTGGACCAACTGAGGTTTGAGTATTAGAAAAGTCTGAAATCGCAAAAACTTTTCCTATACATTTCGCAAACCGACGCAATTTTGTATTTCACTATAGCTTTGGTAGTTCTTAAGAAAGTGTTGACGATTACACAATATCGGCTGTCCAATACAGAGCGTTTTTTGACAGCTCAATGTCAAATAGATGAGAGACTGGTGAAAATGCAGCTTTTCATGATGGGCGTAATAATAATATTATGACGGAACCGCTTTCCTTGTAAACCAAATCTTAACACCAAAATGCGCTACTATAGTTATTTTAAAAAGTTCAGTAGCTTGAATTCGAGCTAAGTATTAAACTGTCTTTATTGCAAAAATATGGCAGAATTTCGGCGCCCCAGACAGTTTGAGGTGAAGTTGTGCGTCAGAGGGGTCAATTTTTGCAATTCACATTTGAACAAATCTAAGGTTCAAGACCCTGTGTCTGTAGCCTTGGAAAACCTAGTTCATTTAGGTTTTGCTTTTAAACTTCACGTAGGAACCCATGTGATGGGCAATCGTCCAAGCCCCTTAAACTCAAGCTATCAACGCACAGAACATATAGTATATCCTAAAGGGAAGAACGTCAACTTCATAGGTACTATAAAAATGCATACATAGAAGCACGCTAGCGCGGCCGTGTATGACATCAGTAACTATTGCAAAAGCCGGAGATTTGAATAGTATTTTTAATCTCGTTTTTATATTTCGATACCGGAATTTCAGTTGGCGTAAGGGACAATCACTGGGTGATTTTCAGTTACGACTATTGAAATTCCGGTATCGATTAAGTCATAGAATTTTCGTTTCTTGTTTCTGCACATTTATAAAAAATAAAATAATATTGTGCAAAAACATCAAACGATAATTCTTCGTATAGGGAATTTCTAAGTGATTCCAAATAATACAAGCTTTTGAAACATGTTTCAGGACATTTATTTTCTTAATAAAGATGTTTTGAGGCTTCTTCAACAAATCCTCGATTTTCCTTTGAGGTTATACCGCATTTTACGCAGTTAACACACCCTTTTCCAACCATGGTGGAAAAACAACACAAAAGCATCAGTATCGCACGAAAAGAATGAGTCTCTATCTCGTAATCTAAGGTTTCATAACACGAAAGCGTCAATATCGCACAGGAATCTCTTTCTCGTAAATATTGAATTCACAACACGAAAGCGTCAATATCGCACAGGAGTCTGTATCTCGCAATTCAAAAAAGCAATAAACAAACCCGCAAAATTACAAAAACATTAGCTGAAAACAGAGAAAAGAATTCGTCTCCCAGTGACAACTAGTAAAAGTTGCCATTACGTAAAATTATAAGTCTGACCATAATTTGGTTGCGATAGTTAAAATTAGAATCTTGTAATATCATGGTGTTCAAAATTTGAACACCATGGTTTCTATAATGAATTCAATTACTTTAAAAAAACTCTGTAAATGTCCATCATCTATATATTTCAAATAACAAAATTTACCAAAATGGTAGGAATCGGGCATGTAAATTTATGAACCCGATTATCTCATTCTTTCGTAGAGCGCTATCCTTTTTTTGCAAATCCTGCCATTGTTGGCATTGACCGCTTAGAAAGTTGACCACCCCTGTATCAACGACTCAACTCTGAATGCGTCAGGATAGTCCTCAAAGGAACATGGATTTATAACGTAATGCGCTTGAGTTGATAGTTGGTAGGTAGGTAAACAAAGAGCACAATGAAACATCGTAGGTAGGTTTATAAGGTAAATATTAAAATCGACCATTAAAATCAATGAGGTAAATAGGTACCTTTAACATGTCTGACTGTATTTTGCATTTTGTAACTCCTACCTACTGTTTTAATCACATGTAATGTATAAAAAAGGGACAATTTTAAGCAGCTGTTTTATTCAAGTGAGCTTTTTTTGAACTTTTTAGTCGCAATTGGTTTTATTTTATTTTTAACCTATCGGTACTATATTTTTGGAATCGTCTCCCCTTTATTTTCATACGACATGCGGAGTAATAAATCGCTTTGAATTGGAAAGAGAAGAAGCGCGGGCGGGCGATGCGACGCGACGCGGTGATTCGGGGGCTGAAGGAGTTTTATAAAAATGTGGCTGTTATTTTAGTATATTGTGTATCGACTTTCACGCAAACGAAGTCGCGGGCAAAAGCTATAGTCATGAAAATGGTCATGGTACCGGTAAAACGGGGTGAATAAGAACGCAGGGGTGAATCGGAACGAAACTGTCAAAGGGATTTTAACATTGAAATAATATAGTTTGTTGCCAACAAGGGCACTTAATCGTTAATTATAATACAGTAAACACATTAGAGCCTTTTTTGGCAACAAACTATATTATTTCAATGTTAAAGTCCCTTATAAAGTTTCGTTGCGATTCATCCCTCTGTTCCTATTCACCCCGTTTTACGGTACTAAAAATATATTCAAAACATTAGTTAGAGACCTGTAAAATATCTAAGCGACATAACCTATAACCATCGCGAAACCTAGACGAGTCGATAGACACCTCATTTATTAAAATCCATCCAACCGTTATAGAATGCTTCGAGGGTATAAGAATCCCACATATAAAGATCCTATGTGTGAAAAACAACCCTGTCCTTGCTGTCGCGCAGTCGGGTAAAAAGGTGCTACTGCAAACACTCTTGAGACTACCCCATCCTTTTATGACATCCACTAGCAAGGAGGAGAAAGCCGTGCAAGATTGAATGTAACATCTTTTTCTCAAACATGCTTGGAAATTCAAGCATTATTTTGGCAACCTTCTTCGAGATAAATCGAAAATGCTGTACTGGTCTAATACATGCGAGCAGCGGCCGGAAAAAATCCATATCTCTCATGTTTAGCGGCCGGCAATGTTAATATGAAAATCCATATCTGTCGTGTTTAGCGGCCGGATAAATAATTGTATTATGAAAACTCATGTTTCTCGTGTAATTTAAAAATGGAACGTACTTTTTACTTCGACCCATGGTAACCAAGGAGGTAACTTATCAAATATTTTATTTAAATATCGAAATGGCTTATTAACAAATAGAGCTGTTGAAAGTGAAAAAGAAACAAATGAAAATATTGGCGCGAGAAAAGTTATCGTTGTTAGAAAAGTTGTTGTTGGACTCACGTATGTGTGCCTCGGCTTCGCCTTGGCCCGCATTTTCACGTTCGTCCATCAATGCCTGTTGTCGGCCGCTGCAGTAATTTACTATTATCTGCCCCACAATTCGTGGCAAAGGATTGCGTCGTACCTACCATAGACCGTAGTTATCAAAAACGCTCCACTACTTATGAGAAAAGTCTTTTTTACAAAAAATTAAAACACTTTTTTTTTTTAAATAGGTAACTTTAATTTCGGAAGTCGGTGTCTTTGGTTTTGTATTTTCGTTTTTTGCCACCGAGTTCCGAAACTAAAGTTATTTTTCACGTTTTAATGTTTTTTCGGAAGTCGGTTGTTTTTTTGGAAAAATGTTTTTATTTTTCACTTTTTAGTTGTGGTACCTACCCCAAACACATTCGTATACCACTACTTGATATGTAAATAACCGTGACAGGAAATTATTAAAACATCATCAATATAAACTAAGTGGAAAAAAATACGCAGTATTAAGGATAACTCAAAAACTTCTGGTCAGAACTTGATCAAATTTAAATGGGACCACATGTAAAGCACCAACTTTCAAATAAAAAAAAGAATCATTTAAATAGGTTCAACCAGAAAAAAGTTCTGAGCTAACAAAAAAAAAACAACTCTCGAATTGAGAACCTCCTCCTTTTTGTGAAGTCGGTTAAAAATAACAAGTTCCTATACATAGACGTAGAGTTAGATTAGATTAGAATTAGATTCTATCGACTCGTAGACTATTTCGATGCTTGATGTTTCTTTCGATGTTTTATTTTTATTTTTTATAATTCGGGTATGGGTTTCATAACGAAAGTTGTTTAGAATGACGTCTAGAATCACCCCCTTGACGGATGCAGGTGACTGAATCGCCAACCTATATAAGATTATCTCGTTATGATCTGATTGGATTACATTTCCACAGACATATTTTACGAATTCATGAGAAGAGAAGGCATGATTATCTACCCGAATTTATAATTTTTCAATTAATTTTCCAGCAGTTCAGCGGGGTAATTACGTAACACACTAACAGTAGGAATGGGTTTCATTTTGACAGTTCAATAGCATTCATTGCGTTATTTACGTTGTTGAGCAGACAAATTTTTCGAACATATGAAGCAATGGATTAGCAATAGGCTTCAAAATGAATCAGATTGTGATAGATAGTGTGTTACGTAATTAGGGTACTGGTCTCGTCATCCTCTTTAGGTACCATCAGCGATGACTAGTGATGAGTTATTTATTATTTTTATTGATTCTGAATAAGTTCCATACAAGTAAGTACCTAAATTCTGGCCTTATAAATTTCCCGCCCTGTTTTTGCAATTTCTTCATGCACCATAGAGTCGAGATGTCACAGGCAGGGTCAGTTATTATATTTTTCTCTTAACTTACTCAAAAATCACTAGTTTTTTTGTAATTTCTGTTATAAACGTTGATCGTCATATCACGACACTTTATTAACAGCACGCCAATTCCGTAAGTCGTAAGTGCGACACGAACGAAAACAGGGTAGTTGGTACGAGTAGTACACGATCAATATAATCCGGTATCTACAGGAATCTCCTAGGATACGGGAAAACCAAACTTGTGTTTATGACGTAGGCAAACGGGATAGGAATTAATAAGGAAACAATGGCTGTTATCGTTTCCGCAATGACGACTGATAATTTACCTACCGTACGTAGGTATTAGGTGTTATCGATTATCACTATCACTACATATTTTAAAACAAAGTCCCCCCTGCCGCGTCTGTCAGTCTGTCGGAACGCGATAAATTCAAAAACTCCCGAACGGATTTTCATACGGTTTTCACCAATAGACGGAGTGATTCATGAGGAAGGTTTAGGTGTGTAACTCATTAAGGTTTTGTGTACTTAAATTGACTGAAATATGACGATGATTCTTGAATATGTCGGAAAAAATCATGCCAACTGGGTGCTTTATTGGCCTGCGCCGCGTATACCAATAAGACTTATATGAAAACAATGTATTCCCGAATTATGCCTCTTAAAAAGACATCCAAACGAGCGAAGCCGCGGGCAAAAGCTAGTAGTTTTTAAAGTTACTCAGGGCGAATTTCACCAAACTTTTATACCTAGAATAACTCTTATCCTGAAATTGTTTTTAAAGTTTTTGACAGTTGTTCCATAAAAGAACTGTCAGGCGTCAATTTTATTCCACAGATTAAAAAATATCTGCCTTTGGGAAAATCAGCCCTTAAATGGATTTCCAGGTGAAGCATAGGACCAAACTGGAAACCCTGAATGAATGGGTATTCTAAAAGGGGAGCAGAGGACCTAAACAAGTGGCAATCGCATTCAAAGCGTTTCGTATGTCTTCAACGACATTCTATTAGCGATAACGATAAGGGAAAAGTGAAAAATGAATGGGACTGACGTTGACATAAGATACCGAAAAGCTTATGTCAATCTGGTTGAAAGTCATTGTAGAAATACGAAACGATTTAAAAAAGTGATTGCTTGTTGTCTATGCCCTCAGGATATGAATGGGCTATATAGTATATTTCCCTGCTATCCTTGCCTTTTCTCTATGACCGTTCATTGAGAGGTCCAGGTTCAGTGGACAGGGTTAAGTTTAAATGATAATAATACCAGCCTATTACTCTCCCACAGCAGGGCAAATACCTTTTCTCATAAAGAGAAGGCACAAGAATAAAGGGTAAAGTTTATTTCATAAATATCTAATAACTAATCGTATATTCGTCGCCATATTATTAAAGTGCTTTTCACAGAAAACCCCCAGGTGACTAGTTATAATCAACAGAAGATCTCTGGGGAATGTCTGTAAAAGTTTGTAGATCTTTCATCGAAACCATTTCGCCCTATTTAACTTTCATATTTAACACCAGTGTAGCAGGAGTTTTCCGGATCTTATGAAACACAGTAAAGTAGTTCCATTGTTCAAATTCGGTGATAGTAAAGAATCCAACAATTGTAGGCCTGTGTCAATTTCGCCAGTACACAGTAAGGTGTTTAAAAAGTTGATGCTCAATCAAATGTTACGTCACTTTAATAAAAATTCCATCTTTCTTAAACAACAGTACCTACGATTTCACCAAAGGGCGTTGGTGAAACCCAAAGGGCGTTGTACATGCTAAAAAGGTCTCCATATAGACAGATTACCCAAGGAGGTAGGTACTAGGTGTATCTATGCTAAAAAGGTCTCCATATACTTAGACACAGATTACTCAGTAAGTAACTAGTGGTAACAGGCCGTAAATTAGCAATCCCTAATTACTTTGGTACCCGCAAAGTTAGAACATTAGTATAGTAACTAGATGCTAATCTACGGTTACTGCGAACCGGTCTTCTAATGATTGAGCTGCGGTTTCTAACCTGAGAAACGAATCGTTTCCCTACTCCTGGTAATTGATGAAATATTAGTCAAGAACTCTCATCATTTAGAAATCAAAATATCCAAACCAATTCTAATGCTGATTACAGAAATATCTATATCAATTCAAATGCTGATTACAGAAATATCAATATCAATTCTTCAACTATGCACCTAACCAGAGTACCTAACTATCCAAAGGAGGTCTCATAAAAGACCACACTGTACCTACCTAGGTACCCAATGAAAAAGCAAGCCATTAGAATTTATGGTATAAATATTCCCGCAAAAAAATAGAGAACAGAGGAATAGGTAATTGCGTAACACACTAACAGTAGGAATTGCTTTTATTTAGACAGTTCAACAACATTCATTGCGTTATTTACGTTGTTGGGCAGACAAATTTTTCGAACATGAATATGAAGCAATGGATTAGCAATATCGTTCAAAATGATTCAAATTGTGATTGATAGTGTGTTACGCAATTAGGGTGCAGGTTTGGTTATTTCATGGTCTAAAAAAACAAGGTCTGGCATTCCGGGAGTGACACATGCTTACGTCACTATCCAGTTGCCACTTTAGTGCAACAAAACACGAATTATGGAAATATTTTCCGTCACCATTCTGTTAAAAAATATATATATAGAGGTATGAGGAACAGGGTGTAAAGTTCACTCGTACTCTATTGAAAAGGGAGGATCCTCCGACCAGACGGGTGTTGTGTCTGGTGGGCAACTGCCCGACGGTTGATGTCGGGATGTTGTATATATGCTAGTTGCGCGGTAAACTCTGCTTGCGCGATGCAGGATTTTTGCGTGACGTCATTGTGACGTGTACCTCGCATGTGGCGATGTAGATACCGCTACATATATAAAACATTTAAATAGTTGTTTCGTTTTTCTAATCAAACGAAACAATTCAATTTAAACATATACCAACGTAATTGTTAGTTAAATCCTCATTGTTTTATCGGATTTGCACAGGTAATAAAGGCGGTTGGGGAGTTATTATTACACACTACTGGTAACACAGCGGTGATGACGTAAGCTTGTGTCTCCCACGTGACCGCTGTGTCTCGGAATGCTATACCTGGCGAAGTATATTATTATACCATGGGTTATTCTATCTAGGATATAATATGAGCAGCAGCATTCCATCCAGTTTATGTATCCCATCAGAATCTAGCCTGATCTCAAATATTAAGCTATTCCACTCAAGTACTGATAAAATATAAATTATTTTATTTCTGTAAGTGGTTTGTACAAACACTTTTACACGTTAATCATATTTTAAAACTAGATGAGGTCGGCGTTTCCTATCTGACTACTCTGAGAAGAAAGACCGAAACAAACTCAGAGGTCACAGTCTCTTTTCAAGTCCAGACATAATCTTGGTCAGATCATGTGAAGACCATGTAGATTGGCGTTTGAAATGGTATTTTGAGGAAAGAACCACACAGACTCAAGTGGACCTGTGCAGTCAGTGCACGAATTTGTCAGTAATCGTGGAGCTCAACTCAGAACTTAAGGAGCTCAACATTTGAAAATAAACGTCGTATATTACATAAAGTAGGAACTAACTCGGCTCGTGATTAAAGTCATATTATGCACCGCAGCGCTACACCGCGACATATTTTTCTTGCACTGATAACTGCGAGTAGCTGTGAGATTATAAGTAAAAATACAACTTGCATTACCGCAATGTTATGAATATTTTAAATAAATATGAGTGTAGGAAGGCATTCTTAGTGTCAATACGTCGCATGAAGTCATCCAATCCCCATTATCTAGCAATTATAGAATACCAGAGACCCGCCACTGTTTCGCACAGTTTTTAAGACTTGACAACAGATCGAGATTTCTATAATATAGGTAAGTTTAAGTATAAATAATCCTTCCGGAATAAATTATCTAAATGTTGGTGAAAACCGCCTCAAAATCCGTTGCATAGTTTAGAACAACGCGGTCACACAGACGAAAAGCGACTTAAATTTAAATATGTAAGTACATAAGGATACTGGCATCATTAATGACCCAGTTTTCAGCTCACATACCTACATTGGTGTAATTACCGCACTGGTCACATTAGACATTTTAGCTTCGTTCTGCTATGCCTCTGGCAATGCAGCACCCTGATTGCGTAACACACTATCGATCAGAATCTGAATTTAATCATTTTGAAGGATATTGCTAGTCCATTGCTTCATACGTTGGAAAAGTCTGCTCAACAACGTAAATAACGCAATGAATGTTGTTGAACTGTCAAAATGAAAGCCTTTGCTACTGAAAGTGCGTTACGCAATTACCCCGCAGATGTCCATAAGCGGTAGTGACCATCACTTAATATCAGCCGGGTGATTGCATAACGCACTAACAGTAGGAATGGCTTTCATTTTGACAGTTTAACAACACTCATTGCGTTATTTACGTTGTTGAGCAGACTTTTCGAACTATGAAGCAATAGAAAATAAATCAAATAAATAATAAAATAAAATAATTAATCAATTATAAGTATAACAATATCCTTCAAAAATTATTCACATTTTGATAGTGTGTTACGCAATTAGGGTGCAGGGCCTGCAGTCTCGACATTAGACAGCGACAAAAATCGGTCGCTAAGTCGTATCGATGTCAAATTTCTTTAATAGATTTTCAACTTTATTTCCAAAGCCTAAGGTTGAAAATCTATTAAAGAAATTTGACATCGATTGGACTTAACGACCGATTTTTGTCGGTATTCATGTCGAGACTGCAGGCCCAGGGGCTGGTCTTAAAACGTTGCACAGTAGTCCTACTTGACCTAAAATATCTATGCTCTAGGTACCGCACTACAAGTAGGTACCTAGGTATGATTTCCACGAAGTAGAACGAATTCCACAGACTTTTTTTAATAGAACGAAGTATTTTCCAGGAAAACGAATTCTCTTAACTACCATGTGTACGTTAATATTATCAATATTTCTTCCATTAAGAATGTGTAAACAATTCGCGAACATTTTCGCACAATATTTACTCGAGTGCTGACGACTTAAAACAGGATCATACATCAAAGCACACTATACCAGGAAGCATGGTCTCCTGTCATGCCTAAATATACTTCTCATGGGGATTATTTACCTTCCATATACTAGCATAGACTAAGTTTGTTATTATAGCTTGCGAAAAACAAAAAACAAGATCCACGAAATTTCGCGATCATCGATAATTTTAATCGAGTTGTTGACGGAACTTCGGATACGGAGAGATGAAAACAATCGATGATCGAAAGCTCTTCAAAGTGCTGTTAACGTCTGGAAGTTCAATAAACTGCAGATTTATTGGTGTAATTTGTAAACAAAGGTCGTTATGCTAAAAATATGGGTCACTCTTTATTCTACATTGCAGTTGTTAGAAATGAGGTATGAATCAGAAGTTTCATCTGGAAGTGACTAAAACAAAAGTGCTCTTAGGTTTATTTATCAGCGTAATTAATTAATCATTATCAAGAAGAGCTTTTTTAAACGCTTACGCATCCATCTGGCCTATTCTGTAAAAATCTCACTGTGAAAACTTTTGCCCTTTTGTTTTTTTTTTGTAGTAAGTTGACATTCCACGTCAAATTACGGTATTGACACTATTGACAGCTCATCGCTATTGACAGCTTATAATAATAATAATAATATCACGTTGTACTGGGATCGGTCTATCATTACTGACAGGACTATTGTCGCCAATAAACCTGATATAGTGGTGATAGATCGATTAGCGCGTCGCACAGTGATTATCGATATTACCATTCCGCATGACGAGAACTTCGTGAAAGCTGAGAAAGAGAAACAAATTAAATATCTCGACTTAGCACACGAGGTTGTTGACATGTGGAATGTGAGCTCGGCTATCATTGTGCCGATTGTCGTATCGGCCAATGGCCTGATGGCCGAAAGCCTCGACCAGCATCTCTCGAGGCTCTCGTTAGGCGGTTGGATCAAGGGCCTGATCCAGAAGGCAGTACTCCTCGATACGGCTCGCATTGTGAGGAGGTTCCTGTCTCTGGAGTCCTAACCACCGGTAGCTTGGACCCTGCTCCCGATACCGGCGGACCACATTTTTTTATATTTTTAAATGTTTTTTTTTAATGTTTTTATAAAAATATTTAAAAATGTATTTAATAAGGATGTAAATAAATAAATGACATAATAATAACCCCACCGCCGTATCTCTACGTTGACGTCGTGGTGGGGCTTGCGCGCTCCTGAACTCTAGGTCTGTACCGGTAGAGTTTACTTTGCTGAAACAGGTCTAGGGTGAGGAGCCAGACCAAGAGAGATACAGGAACCCGCAGGGCAGCATGTGGCGAGCTGTTGGGCAGTAGCGACCCCACGGACCCTGTCTCCCGGGAGAAGTCTTGTTCCTCACCTCTGGCTTGCCTTTATTGGCCGGCTGGAGTGAACAATGACGAGGAACAGAGCTCCCACCTCTTTCTTGCCTTTATTGGCTGGCTTGAGTGGAGATTCGCAAGAGCAAACGTGCTCGGAGGAAGGAAGTATTTCAGTAAGTGCTGGTAGGGATCTTGACCATCTTCCGGGCTCTGGGATTGTTCTGATAGCCGTGGAATACCTCTCCACTCCTCAAGCACCTCAGGAAGTGTTGCCTCCTTGTCGCTACGTCACTATGTGCTAGCGACGGTTTCCGGGGGCCCATTATTGAGTGTGCAAGTCACCCCCTGCCATTTTATCCGTGTATTTTATATATAAAACATTGGTCAGGCAGGGGCCATAGCCGTTCCATAGTTCTTGGTAACCAGTCCATCTTAGCCACAGAAACCTATAGTTTAATAATTATTTTTGTTTACATATCCTGCAATAGTCCAACACCTACCGGGGATTGTCCTTGGGTGCACTTGCACAGTGCATACAGGGATAATCGTCGGTTGGTGCCTCATTCCATTTAAAATTGTCTAAGGGGCCTCTGCGAGTTGGCTTCGGCCCCTCGTACGCCTTCCAAAGGACCGGGATCTCATGACCCCGAGCTATGTTAACGTATAAAAATAATAATAATCAATGCTATGGTGAAGAGGTGAATACCAGCCGCAGATCGGCTGCTGGACCTCATCTTTTGCATCGGTTTCTGGCTCAGTGAGTGTAATTATATTGTACCAAAGCCTTAATTAAACCTGTAACTAAGAGTAGGAAACGATACATTACGTCCTAATGATAACGAGTTTCCATTTCAGTTGAAAGTAGACCACACGCTTGAAGTAAACAATAACGTTACTGTTCGTTCATTAAAGGAAGGTTAAACGTAGAATTCTACAAACCGTTACACGTTACTCTAAAATTCTAAAAGATAATTACTAATACTAGGTAGCAAATTCTGACGCATTTAGGTCAGCCGTAAACCTATTATCTGGGAAACCCGGTTTGTTCAATACAACTCTATTACATGAGTTGAGTGAATCAGTATTTCTTTAAACTAAACATTTCTTCGGTAATGTATATTCTTCTCAGCTCAATCTATGCGCAGAGCACATTATTTAACTGAATTAGATAGAGAAAGGAATAGCATGTAGATACGTTACAGGCGATCTTTTCAATAAGTATGTGGGTAGACAACGTGATAACGTGCAATGGAAAACTCATGTAGACTGGTATTTTTTTCGAGAATCTTGAACAGGTAGTTTGAAAGATATGCCTTAGCTGCAGCTTTGACTTTCAAGCATGATGTAAAAGCGATCGATGACGAATTATCCAAGACTGCTCTTCAGCCTTTGTTAAACGGCTGAGTGCATAGAGCCAACTCCTTAGATGCGCTCAAAAAGTAAGTTTTGTCTTGGAAGCTGCAAGAATTCAATATTCACGTACAGCTTAAGAAAGCAGCATCATTAAGGTTAAATGTTTTGCGTCAGAAGGCTTTTTATCTAATCTTACATTTTACTAATAAGTACCAAATACTATTGCACGTGCTGTGACGGCGAGTGGATTATAGAACACGGGCAATTACAATTTAGAGAAAAAATAGCAGAATTAGTAACGCAAATTCTACGACACACATAATCGTAACAAGATTAGATACATTTGCGCCATTCAGGAATTAATACAGCTACGCAGCAGGTGTAGATGACGTTCAAAATATTTGGCAAGCGTGCGAGGGAGTGTCGCGACGTCACTCTTGGCACAAACACATTGGCGACAGTCTGCTTACGTCACTAGAGTCTGAGCACTTTCAAAACATGAACTTCCTTCGTACCGGATAAACACAAAACGGACGCTGCTCACCTTGAATTCAGGTATTGCAATTCATTGTAAGTAACATATGTACTTAGCTAATTAATTTTATCTATATTTGTATGGTACAATCTCTTCTAGGGGGCGAGCAACACTTAAAATGGTAATGAGTTTAGTGCATAAGTTCCGCTTGGCGTGGTATATGGCAGTATTGTGGTGAAGAAACGTCAGTGTTAGTGCAAGCATAGCAATTTGTATGTTAACGATCTCGATAACAACAATACTAGTTTCTATTAACCACATGAGCTGCTCATAAGACCCTGTTTTGAAGAAATCGTAGAGGCAACTGACAAAAGAAATATTAAGGCGACTCTTAGCCAATGAAGATGGACGAGGTTAGGTCAAGTTCAAGACGGAAAAATGAAAAGTGGAAATGCTATAAAAAAAGAAAGGAGTGAGAGGGAAATATAAAACGAAAATGCTTGTGAATCTATTTAGATGTACAAGAAACAAGGAGAATGTGAAAATGAAGAAGATGCAAATGTTAACTCTGTCGTACAGCGTAATGAGGCCTGATGTAAAGATGCTATTATTAGCACCATCAATCGATTCTCAGCTTTTAATATAAAATCGATTAGTCCATAAGGCCGAGAAAACCTCGAAACAGGACTTACTAAGCTAACTTTGTTGAAACAGTTTTAGTACAGTTCAGAGAGTGTTGTAGTTTGGCAAAATCATTACATAAGTGAATAACGATAACGAATAAGTGAATAACGACTAACCTAATGGTCCATAAGTTAGCTAAGGCAAACTTGATTAATATCACACATTTCTCTACAGGCCACCCACCCCATATAAATCCATCCTAATTAAAACTAAGTACTTCAATAAATTTCATACGAGAGGTGATAACTTGACTAAATTGACTTGGATTTATTGACCGAAAAGGTCAAACTGCAGTGTCAATTGGTCAACCACACTCACTGTCAGCGCTTGCACAAATTGTAGCCCACATTAGCATACATCAACCTTCTATGTAGGTAGGATTATTGTGGTATTTGCACCTAACCAACGCCCAAGATAAGCTTGGAGCGAGGTCGTAAGTTTTCCTCTATTTTTATGCTATTAAGGGGACTACAGGACCTAAACGTAAGTTTTATAATACCTAAAAGTATATGATCCACTGCAGTAAACAAAATCAAAAAAATATATGATATTCTTGAGGATATATGGTAGTTAGATTGTGTTTTGAAAACATAATACAACAAATTTGGTACGATAGAAAAAATACATGAAGATACCTCTAAAAAATTCTTTTAACGATTAAAAACCATACGAAAATACGAGTACATGCAATCATTCTGATTTTTTGCCAGATTATGCTACAAGCAACATATTAACGTAATAGTGTTTTAATTTTTTAGCCCAATCAATAGATCTTGTGTAAATAGATAATTACTTCATATTTTGCAATAAATAACCAGCGTTGTGTCATCGCGCTTCTCTCTCTTTTCTAAGCAGTCCGACAGTGACCGCGCTGTAGTTGTTGTCAGCCTCTTAACTAACTATAAGTAAACGTAGGTACTAAGTTGTTTTGTTGGCATTAGTGGCATTGGTGTTAAAATTACTTAGTCAGGGCGAAGTAGGTATATATACAATCTTTAATTTAACAGTTCCTATTCCTTATATAATTATACTTTCTGCAATCCTAAGGTCGTTAAGGACCTTGAGGCAAATTTAATCAGTAAACGCTGCAATAGGTTGATGCGTTTTCTATGAGCTTCAATGGTAGTTTTAAGTTTAACCATTAACGATCGTTAACACCTAATTGGACTCGTGTAACATAACTTTCAGCTCATAAAAAGCCAGTTCCACACTTCAGAATGCACTGCAAAGTTCAATAACTTACCGCTGTCATATTAAGTTAAATGTGTGATGTTAGCCTTACCCTGGCCCTGCAGTCTCGACATTAGATAGCGACAAAAATCTGTCGCTAAGCTCAATCGATGTCAAATTTCTTTAATAGATTTTCAACCTTAGGTTTTGGAAATAAAGTTGAAAATCTATTAAAGAAATTTGACAACGATACGACTTAACGACCGATTTTTGTCGCTATCTATGTCGAGACTGCAGTGCCTGAATAGGTATTTTCCTTCAGCGTAATTGCTATTCATGGAAAGTTGTGATCCTCCCTAACAAGTTGACAGGTTTGTTCAATACATTACTATGTTATATAGAAATCTATGTGATCGCTGATGCGTGGGATTATACTTTGTATTACCATTAATTAATTAATTAATTAATTACAGATTTTGCGACCCGATCCGCTTGATTGTAGTAAATCTCCTACATAATGCAACCTATGGAATAAGTACTTTAAATTCTTATACAATTATAAACTTATCTAACCTTCACGGAAGCAGCGAACTGGAAATCTTACATAAGAGGAAAAACCGTCATACATATGTAAAACTGCGTCGAACGAAGCTAGGTTATCCTCCTTGACCTTCAAAATGAATCCCTGGATTTCCTCTCCCTAATAGCTTTTTTTAATCAAATATTGAAAGACTTTTGTGAAGTACGCAATCTTCATACAACTAGGTTCGAAATGGCACGCAATACTTTTCTAATACAGGAAATTTAACCTGGTTTCCAGCCAGTAGGTCGTCTTATCGCCAAGGCGTGTTCCCACCTTAATGCGAGTGCCTATTGGAAATGGGACGGGGTTATCCAATAAAACATAGAATGGACATTTATGGTAGAATGCACGTGACAACAATGCCTGCATTGTCACTTAAAGGAGCGGCTGTTTTTCCAATAATTATGACTTGCTGTTAGTGGCTCTTAATTGAGTCTGCTTTCAACCTTGAGGTTTTGTCTCTAAATCATAATTATAGTTATATAATTAGTAGGAACCAGTTCTGCAAACAAAAAAGCATATTCAAGTCTGATCAAACTTTGCCGACAATCACCAACCCGCACTGGGCCCGCGTGGTGATGGATTATGGCCCACTCCATCTCACAGAGAGGAGGCCTGTGTCTCAGTCCCAGCAGGGTGAACATTATAGACTGATTATGCTAAGTCTGATCAAATGACAATATTGTCGTAATTAATTATTTGCACTCCACTAAGCATTACCAGTTTCGTCCGTTACAACGTTAGACGTAACTGGCCTATTCTGTGGCGGAAAACAAATGGTACATTTCAGGATGAAAAAAGATGAAGGGAAAACGGGTGGTTTGGCTTTGTAGTTCGGAGAAACCTATAGGTATCCAGTTGTAGATGGTGAAGGCTTAGTTGATTTCTTTTATTTTCCTTCTAAAGCCAACTGTACCTATACTTTTACGCTACTGCACGACTTGAGTTTTTTGTTAAGAGGAATTTCGAGGCTTGTCAACCAAACTGAAATAAGCAAATTGCAACAGAATTTGTGGAATGCTACAAGACAATAGGCATTCAACCTTATTGGTTCTGAAGTTAAATTGATTGGTAATGGAATGTATATTTATACAAATAAATGTGTTTATAACGATTTAAGATTAGTCACGGCTCAGATATTTCATCTTGCATTATGGATTCTGACGATTCTGTCTAATTTTAGATACAGTGCGATGACTAGTGAATGTCTTATAATTTATCAGATTTTGCCTAACGTTTTCGCAGCTAGAAACCCTTAATTATCTTAGTAACAATCGACTTCATTAAAAACATAAAAAAGGATAAAGAAGACAGAAAGAAGAAAAAACCGGCCAAGTGCGTGTCGGACCACGCACTATGAAGGGTTCTGTAGTTGAGATGACTTTATCCCAAAAACAAACTTAACATTGTAGTTGTTCTCTAATGCATCGAGATACGTCACGGTTAATTCTCCAACTGCAAATGTAAATTTGTAATCGCACTTTTTTTTAAATGTGGTTCTACCTTCTGCCCGCGATTTCGATCGCGTGGAAGACTGCGCAATATACAAAAATAACAGCCACATTTTTGTTCCTGTATACTACGTTTGTAGTTTTGGTCTCAGCAGCCAAATATGAAGAGAGTCAGGACTTGTGACGCGGGAGCAAGCGACGTACAGTTCTCCATGTGAGAAGCAGTTCGTGTTGAAGTCGACACCCGCAGCCTTCAGTAGTAATTTCTCATTGCTTGCGAAGTTTTTCGTTTAGTAAATTAATGAACGCCTGCGTTCCTGCATATACCTAATGACACAAAACTGATACACTGATTGTTGCATTCTTACAGATTATTCCTGACGAACAGCTATCACTGAAATAATATTATAACAGTAGATTGTAAACACACGGGATTTTTTTATATAAGTTACGTTAGGTAACGTTAGGTAAATATCTACTGTTAAGTAGATATTTATTTTTATTATAACCAAAGATTACAGAACAGGCTTAAACTTAATATTTTTCTGTGTTAGTTCGACGAACTATCATATAATCCTACTAATCCTACTAATATTATAAATGTGAAAGTGTGGATGTTTGGATGTTTGTTACTCAATCACGCTAAAACGGCTGAACGGATTTGGATAAAATTTGGCACATGGGTAGAATATGACCTGGATTAGGACATAGGATACTTTTTATCCCGATATTCCCACGGGATCGAGATTTCTGCGGGTGAAACCGCGGGGCGCAGCTAGTAATAATATAACCAAATGTAAAAAAAAGATCATAAAATATATCAATAATAATATAACCAAATGTAAAAAAAAGATCATAAAATATATCAATAATAATATAAACAAATGTAAAAAAAAAAGATCATAAAATATATCAATTGTTGGGATAATGATGATGATAATAAAATAAATGATAATGATCTTCAATACAATAATTCTTCGGACCGTGAATATTTTTATTTTGAGGAGTTGTGTTGCTGTTAGAAATTGTTGGGATTCGAACATATATAGGTATGCAAAGCAGTCTTTGAACTTCTAAGCTATTTGCTTTGTTGAAAGTTGACTAAAATAGCCGTTCTTATATTAAGTCATGATTGACTGCTTAGCTTCATAAAGGTATAGCATTACGATAATCATTTAAAAGGTTAAATCTATCGCTACCTGCTATATTCGTTCCCTATTCAGCCCAGTGAAGTAATGGAATAGTTCGACCGTTGTCTTACACTACACTCACAGAAATCTAAATAATAGTACTTACCTTATTTAAATAATAAGGTACGTACTATTATTTAGATTTCTGTGACTACAAAGGTACTCGTATATTGTGTTTTCTCTCATTTCAGTCTCATTTCCTACGAACTGTATGGGAAGTTTTAAAATCTGTGAATGCAGATAAAAATGTTTCAAAAACTTAAAAACAGACTCGTAAGACCGTTTTCTTGTAGCGACAACGGTTAAGGTACCTGCCCTTATTGCCCTATCTCCAAAATCCAGCCTATATATGTCGTGATTTACTGCTTAGCCTCATAAAGGTATAGCGTGATGATAATCATTTAAACGGGTAAATTTGTAATTATCTGTAATATTCTAACCTTTTGGCTCGTCTTTTTACAATTTGCGGCAAACTATAGAAGAATACGAATTAATTGCAATATTGCCCATCCCCCATAGCAAATAGCGTGATAATTTATAGCCTACAGATTGACCAATCCTAGAGGGAATATCTATGGAAAATTTTAACATAATATATCCGGTAGTTTTTGCGTGATGCTGGAACATACATTCAGACAAACAGACAAAAATTCAAAAAAAAATATTTTCTGCTTTAGAATCGTTCCTAGACATCGCAAAAATGATAAAAAAGCAATGTACAGTTTTGACTTCGCTACGATTTGATTATATTAGGTCTTTACCTATGAAATTGCCGTTCTGCAGTACTGGCCATTTCAAATCAAAATAATTTTTGTTTGGCTATGAATTCTAATTTCAAATTAATTTTATTTTAAAAACATGGATTTTTTTTTCTAAAAGTAGTCATTTCTTTATTGATTAGTGTTACATTTTCATCGCATTTCAATCTTTTTCGTCATCATGGATACGTTAAAAATTCGAGTAATTATGGAATATGAGTACCGTCGTGGCAGCAACGCGGCACAAGCGGCACGCAACATCAACGACGTTTACGGAGCTAACTCTACAAACCAACGCACCACCTGTTATTGGTTTGCTCGCTTCCGTTCTGGAAATTTCGACCTGAAAACTGAACCTCGCGGTCGTCCGAAGACTTTGGTCGACAATGACGAATTAAAGGCGATTGTGGAAGCTGATGATACACAATCTACGGCTGAATTAGCAGCAGCTTTCGACGTTAGCGTCAAAACAATATTGGTCCATTTGCGTCAAATTGGCAAAGTAAAAAAGCTTGACAAATGGGTGCCCCACGAACTCAATGATCGCCAGCGCGAAGTACGCGTCGAGACGTGCCTTGCACTGCTCAACAGACACACAAATGAAGGAATTTTGAACCGCATTGTTACCTGCGATGAAAAATGGATTCTGTTTGATAACCGTAAGCGCTCAGCAAGTTGGTTGGATCCTGGTTCAGCACCTAAACAATGCCCTAAACGAAAACTTACCCCTAGAAAAGTGATGGTCACTGTTTGGTGGTCTAGCGCCGGTGTGATTCATCACAGCTTCTTACCAAACGGGGTGAGCATTACTGCAGATGTGTACTGTGAAGAACTGAACACAATGATGGAGAAGCTGGCGCATCTCCAACCAGCATTGGTCAATCGCTCGTCTCCGCTGCTCCTGCACGACAACGCGCGACCTCATACTGCACAGCAGACGGTCTCCAAGTTGCAAGAACTGGGGTTGGAAGCTCTCCGTCATCCGCCCTACTCACCAGACCTTGCGCCTACAGACTACTACTTTTTCCAGAATTTGGATAACTTCTTGGCGGGAAAAAAATTTAATACCCGAGAGGCAGTACAAAATGCCTTTGAAGAATTTGTTGCCTCCCGTCCAGCTGATTTCTTTAAGAAGGGCATCAATAAACTGCCACTGCGATGGCAAAGATGCATTGATTGCATGGGTGATTACTTCGATTAATACAAATAAAAAATTCATGAAAAAAATTCGTTTAAATTTTTTCATACAAAACGGCAATTTCATAGGTAAAGCCCTATTATGTGTAACTACAAATTAACGATTTTCGGACATTTTCCTTTACTTGTGCTGTGAGACCTTGCTTTTTGCCAAATATCATGATTTTAGGCCAACGGGAAAGTACCCTATAGGTTTTGATTTATTTGCGAGTATCAAATTATGTCGCATAAATGGCCGTATTTTTTTATAGAGTTGACTTAGAAGCTTGATTATTTTAGAGCTCCAAGGGACAGTAGACGTACATATTTGATATTAATTTCAACTTGACACCTCCACGCGGTCCTGAGACAAAGGGTCTTGACAGACGGACGGACGGACAGATGGACAGACGGACAATGAAGTGGTCATATACGGGTTCCGTTTTTTCCTTTTGAGGTTCGGAACCCTAAAAAAGAAGGTATAACAGCTGAAGAACTGAATAATTTGCCGTATTATAGTCATTACATTGATCTGATTTATATTTATGGACAATTTCAGTTGACAGTCAATTTGATAACCAAATAATTATAAGAGATATTAACTCTATAAGAGAGAGTAGACAGGAATGGGAGGGTAGATGAAAATGCCAAAACTTGACACCTATTTGCACAAGCACAGAGTATGTCTTTATTATGTTTATTTAATCTCCTCTTAGTATATTTAAACAATTTTCGTATGTTTTTTTCGGAATGTACTGAAAGATAACTAAGCTGATATGAAATGAAAATATTTATTTTAATTATTCAACACAGAAACGTAAACTTTGCTTCTGGCACGTACGCGATACGCAACGTAGTAACAAGTATTTATAAATAATTACTATTATAGGTACCTATTAATAAAGAATTCAGGTTGGCAGGGACATCGACGCACAACCTGTTACCATGGATTCAGTACATGATGCTGAAACCATGTGCTTTGAAATTTTTCGTAAGTTATTTTATTTTAAATATTATTTTAATTTTTAATATTTTAATATTGTGAATGTGAAGACTATGTGGGTCATTGTTGCTTTTTTTTCTCTCCTCAGTTAATTTCAATCATGGTCTGGCAGTTTGAGTAATTTTTGTGGCCTACCCAAATTTCCTTTCTTTGGTATTGTTCGTCGAATCGTTGAGCTCCTTAAGTTCTGAGTTGAGCTGCACGATTACCAACAAATGCGTGCACTGACTGGACAGGTCCACTCAATCTGTGTGGTTTTTCCTCAAAAGCCCATTTCAGACATAAATCTACATGGTCTTCACATGATCTGATCAAGATTATGTCTGGACATTAAAAGAGACTGTGACCTCTGAGTTTGTTTCGGCCTTTCTTCTCAGGGTAGTCAGTTAGGAAACGCCGACCTCATCTAGTTTTTAAAATATGAGTGACGTGTAAGTGTTTGTTCAAACCTACATCCAAACATAAAATCATTTATCATTTAAATTGCTCTGCCATACATTTTGACCGCGTAGTTATTGCACATTAGCAAGTATAGCTTTTTTTTATAACCGACGTATAATTTCTACGCTAGGGGGTCTAGAATCATGTGCTGAGTTCATGGTTTCAAGTATGCGCGTCCTTGTGCCTGCCAGTCTGTATATTGTGCAGGTACCTACTTCAGTCTATGGTTTAGTGATGAATTTAAATTTCTGGTGATATCGATGTTACAAATAATTTCCGCACATAGAATAGATTGAATCATTTGTATTTCGATATTTTCCTTTTAATTTTTATTATTTTAGCATGAAAAAAATTATGTGTGTGCTATTTCATGCGTTTTTAATCAGTGACACGCTAATATCGCGTTCAATTCCCAGGCAAGTTCAATATTATTGCTTCGGGAGCGCTGTCAAAAAATCCAAGGTAAGCAATTACGTCGTCGTTGTAGGTATCGATGCTTGGAGCGACCCACGGAATATAAGGTAGACTAAATGTCTAGTCAATCAACGTCTTTCGGTGATTAATAGTAGAAATATTGATGACCTGAGCTTATGTGTAGTAGTCAATATAGTATGCCAATATAACTGCAATCTATTACATTATTTAAAGTCAAATGGAAATACAAAACAGCTTCTGGATGGACTGGGTACTAAATTAAATAAATATACTATGGAAGATTGCTGCATCATACTCCTTGGGCAAGAAGACTTCAAAAAAACTAATGACTATTATGATATTATCCTCCATTTGAGAAGTATAGTTCAAGATATAAGAAATACTAACATAATTATTTGTTTGCCTACTTATAAGTATCCCTTTGACGCTACTTTATTCAACTGTCGAGTAGAGACATTCAATAATCTCTTATACTTGGACATAATGACGCATGGACATGCATACCTTTTAGACAGCAACCTTAATCTGAAATATGACGACAGCATGTTTAATATATACTCAGGGACTATAAATAATCTTGGACTACGTACAATATTTAACGATTTATGGGAATTATTTACTGAAATTACTCATAATTACGCTGACATAAAACAAAATGGTATCGACAAAATCGAAGGAAATACTACGGATGACAATTTTTTTCGTGACTAAACATTTACATATGCTGCACCAAAACATCGCAGGCCTGCTTGCGAAATGTTACGCCCTTGCAGTCAGCTTGAATGAATTGTTAGATAAAAACGTAAACGTGGATGTTTTATGCATTACGGAGCATTTCATGGCGGAAGGCTATGACAAACACCTTAACTTAAAAAATTATTGCTTGGCGGCTTCTTTCAGTAGAAAAGAAAGCAAGAGAGGTGGTGCTTGCATACTGGTGAAGTCAGGCGTTCAATGGAGAGAGTTGCCAAAAATAGCAAAAATTTCATCAACGGGTATCTTTGAATGCTGTGCCATTGAACTTGTTACTCATAGGATTGTTTGTGTTTGTATTTATAGAGTACCTAATGCCAAAAATTTTAACGAATGTATGAATAAATTAGAAATAATATTACAGACTATAGTGAAAAATAATTATAAGAATATTGTTTTAGTAGGTGATTTTAATATAGATGTTCTTAGGAGAAATAAGCAATCAATAGGATTTGAAAATTTGTTATTGAGCTTTAACTTAAAACTAGCTCTTCATCAACCGACGCGTCTTAAGAGCCAAACATGTATAGACAATTTTGCGCATAATTTTAAAAAGTCCTGTAAAGCCACAGTATTGGAGTTAGCGTTGTCTGACCATACTGCGCAGTTATTGAAATGTCCAATTAGTAACGTATGCACTTTTAAACGGTGGACTAAGAAAAGACGTGACTACAATAAAGACAACATCAATAAGTTTAAAGGCTATCTGCAAAACCTAACTTTTTCTGACGTCTATGCAGCCAGGGACCCAAATGTAGCATATAAGGAGTTCGTAGATATTTTTATTTTGTTATACGATCAGTGCTTCCCCATAAATCTGATTTCAGTTAATGTCCACAATAAACAAAAATGGATATCGCGCGGTATTAAAAAATGTAGTGAGAAGAAACGTCAATTATTGTGGCAGTATCGAATAAAACCAACTCAACAGAATAAAACGCGATTTAAGAATTACTCAAAACTATTTAAAAGAATAATAAATTTAACTCAGAAATCACAAAATAATTATAAAATAAAGACATCGGTAAATAAGTCCAAAACTACCTGGGAAATTATAAACGAAACAAAATTAAATATACCAAAGAATAATATCCCCAAAATTAGAATTAATAATAAAATTATTTCGGATCCAAACCATATTACTAACTCATTTAACGATTTTTTTATTGACAAAATTCAACCCTCGATAAATTCAGGGCATAGAGTAACAAAAAATATTCTGAACAGAAAGGATTCTATGTTTATCGCTCCAAGTTTTCCGAATGACATATCGAAAATCATTCAAGCATTAAAAAATACAAATAGTGTAGGTTATGACGGGATCAGTACAAAAATACTAAAAGCAGTAGCTGATGAAATAAGTCACCCGCTCAGTCATATTATAAATCTGTGTGTAAGTGAAGGTATTTTTCCAGACGCATTAAAAAAATCGGTAATAAAGCCATTGTTTAAAAAACAAGACAGGGAACTAATGGAATGTTACAGGCCGATTGCATTAATACCGATGTTCTCAAAAGTTATTGAGTACTATATTTATAATCAACTAAGTTGTTATTTAGAAGTGAACAATATACTCTGTAACGAACAAAAAGGATTTAGAAAAAACAAAACAATAAATATGGCAGTTTATGACTTTTTGCACTCGATTATGTCAAATGTGGATAAAAAAACTCCAGTCTGTGCTATTTTTTGCGACATGACTCAGGCATTTGACTATGTCCAACATGATATTTTATTAAAAAAACTTGATGCATACGGTGTTAGAGGCAATGTCCTTGAACTTTTAAAATCATATTTGTACGACAGAAAACAAATAACCGAAATAAGTAGTCTGAACACTAGAACCAAACTTGAAGAAATCTTTCTATCAGAGGAAAGAACCGTTACCTACGGAGTTCCGCAAGGGAGTGTTTTAGGACCTCCACTTTTTACACTGTACATAAATGACTTTCCTAAATCAATTGACCATCCTGTAACTCTTTTCGCGGACGACAGTACTATATGTATACCTTGCAATAATAAAGACTTATATAAGGATGACATTAATAATACGTTGATCAATATTATACAATGGTTAGACAATAATAATTTAAAAATTAATTTAAGTAAGACAGTAATTATGCATTTTAGCCAACGTTTATTGACATTTTCCAATCTTGACATAGCATATAACCATATAACAATTGACACGGTTAATACAACTAAGTTTCTGGGACTAACAATTGACCGTCATTTAAATTGGAAGGATCACATAGATTCTCTGAGTAAGAGAATTAGTAGTAGTGCCTATGCATTGTACTTGCTGTCACGAAATGTTAATAGGCAGGCCTTATTAACAGCATACTACGGTCTGGCTGAATCCGTTCTCAGATATGGTGTTATCTTTTGGGGTAACTCGACTAATAGAGAAGTAGCATTTAAAGCACAGAAGAGATGCCTTAGAGCAATGTTTCATTTGCAAACCACGGACAGCTGCAAACCCTATTTCATAATGCATAAAATTTTAACATTGCCATCCATATATATTCTTGAAACCATTATGTTTGTCAGGAAAAATCCTAAATTATTTCCGCGCAGAGCAGATCAATTTCCCAGGAACAGGCGTGATCAAACCCAACTATGTGTACCTCCCTGTAGGACTGCACTTATGCGCAAAAGTGTTTTTCATATAGCTCCAATTGTGTACAATAAGTTGCCTAAGAGTTGGAAGGAACTTAATAATTTACACTTGAAAAGAAAACTGAAGACACATTTAGTAAATAAAGCCTACTATAATATTAATGAATTCCTAGAGAAAAGATTTGTATTGACATAGTAGCTATTTTGATTTGATTATAATATTTTTTTTTTTTTTTTTTGTGTATTAATTTTTTTGGATCTTTATATTATTTTTTATTGTTGACATGTTTATTGTATAACAGTCTTAATAACTTATTTTTGTTTTAATGCTCTATTTGATTTTTATTATTTTGCTCTTTGATTACTTAATTTATTGTTATTTTAAGAGAATGTTTTAATTAATTAATAATATTCTTGACATTTGCACGTCACATCATGTGGCAAACATGCCTGTACCTAATAATGTTGCTACCATCTTGCATGCATGTATTTTCTTGTATGTATGACACATGTTTAAGCAAATAAATATTATCTTATCTTATCTTATCTATGTTGATATAATATGTATAGTTTGCGTTTGCACATTTTCCAAACACAAGAAGACTATGTATACAACGTGCTGATAGTGAAAAACTAATAAATCAGCGCATTTATGGTAACCATTGCGGTCCCTCCACAAAAATCGTTGACCAACAATTTACATTCTGCATCGATGAACCCACTAGGTCAGGCTATCAGTTTAACGTATCCAACTGTGAATATGATATAAATGAACGGGTCAAATGTAATAATAGATGTTGATACTTAGATAATCTTCATTCCCCGTTTGATACCCTCTCTACTGATAACAGGAATGTCAATTTACTTTGTAGTCAACATTGTTTTGATCACATGATGTCTTTTCGTGATAACAATGTAAGATTTCAAGGTTTTGGAGGAAATTGGGGCGGAATGATCAATTAGTAGCCGGGAAGTCAATTTATTGGCAACACTGAAAATTTTGGAGAGTCTTGCCAGAGTTTAAAAGCAATTAAGTTAATTGGGAATTTTGTCTCTTTGAATTCAGTCTTTATTTTAGTCATTAACCTAGTAGGTAGACGTTTTAAGTACTTATAAAATATGGTTATTTCGATGTTAATTATAGATAACTTTTATTCTTATTGGAAGCTTCGGTAAGTTACACTACTATAGATTACTTACAGCCAATTGAAAGTAATAAAGGTAAGTTGATTGGTACTAGCCACGAATATAGCAGATAACCACGAAACGGTGAAAACAGTGACAAACAATAATAAAATTCAAATTCTTTTAAAATTAGAATACTGGCAGGAACGAAAGATAACATTGAATTTGAATATCGAATAAAAACAAATGAGGGTGAAATGAAAACGCCCAATTCTCATGCCATGTTCAAATTATTTAAAAATAAGTATTCGAAAACTTGGTATTAAAATAACTAAAATATTTCAATAAAACTTACCGACGTCTCCAAAGTAAATTATCTGGGGAAATACTCCGTTTGCCTTTTAGAAAAGCCTGTCTGAACTGAGCTAGAGGCAGGCTCTCCCGACGCAACGACCATCGTACAGTACGAACACTTTTCTCTGCATTTTTTTCCATTTGCACTACCACATTACACATAAACTTTACTATGTCACGATTCAACATTTATTTTGTGCCATTATTTCTTAATTCTAGCTACAATTAACAGAATTACAGGAACAATTGCATTACACGATCTAAAAACGATAACAACAGGTTGGAAACTAAATGAACGCTGCGCCCCCTTATCTTCACAGTTTCTATTTCATATTTACGTTTTAAGATAATGGTGGAAAATGTGTAAATACGTACTGTATTTGTTTAAATTATATTATGACTGATGTGAGTTGGCTTAAAGTTTTTTTACAGTTCAAATGTTTTTATCGCCAAGCGCGAATTGCGCGGAGTTATTACCGACGTCATGACGTTTGGACAGTACAAGTTGTGTTTATTATATTTTTAATTTGTTTCCTGAGTCAGCAAGACCTTCAAACGCAGTGACTTTACATAATTATTAACTACTAGCTTATGCCCTCGGCTTCACTCGCGTGGAGGTTAGTAATGACCTATCCCACGGGAACGTACTACACTACACTATAAAGTATCGTTTACTTTTAGCCAGGTCATGGTCTACCCGTGTACCAAATTTCATCGAAATCCGTACAGCAGTTATGGCGTCAAAGGTAACAAATAGACAGATAGACAGAGTTACTTTCGCATTTGTAATATTATTATGGATTTAAAGCCTTGAACTAACCTAGAATAGTTTGTTTAGTCTGTTAACGTAGTTATTGATTAGAAAAGTTGTTGAAACAACTTTCAGTCGAACAGCATTCAAAAGTCAAACGAGTGAATAATCTGTTCTAAAAGTTTTCACAGACTTCCAACTCAATTTGCTCAAGCGTTAAAAGAAAATAGAAGTTGCCACCTGAATAAATCAACCCGCTTTTGTGGCACGGCAATACAAATTTCGTTTTTGAAAACGTGCGGGAAAAATGCCAAACACAAATAAAAAATAATGTTTATTGCAATTAAGTAGGGCATAAAATGCTTTACACACATGAGTTGGAGATCACGTTTTAAGCAAGAGGATGCTTATGTTAGGTGACTCCGCCCCTCCACTTAACATTATAACGAGTATGCAATTGTAAAACAAAAAAATGTTAAAGAAAAAAAAACTATTCGTTTTTAGGTTTTGGATACTGCGAAGACCCTTCAGTGTTCGGAACTGATAACAATAATATAATAATAAATAATACCAGCCCATTACTGCCCCACTGAGGAAACCGGCATGTCCTAGAACCAAAAATTTGAAGACATGTGACATCTACGAACCCGCACTGGGCCCGCGTGGTAGATTACAGCCCTGTAATCTACCACGCGGGCCCAGTGCGGCTCCCTCTCGAAGAGAGCAGGCCTGTGTCAAAGCAGTGGGAACATTATAGGCTGACTATGATGACTGTCCCACTGCAGGGCAAAGGCCTCTTCTAATACAGAGAAGGCATGAGACGGGTTGGCGATTTCAAATATGTTTCCTCACGATGTTTTCCTTCACCGATGTCAGTAATGGCCAAGATAAACTCAGAAAGTACATATGAATTGATGATAACAATAATAAACGATCCCTATCCGTGCTAAAGTACTTGTATCATGATGGAGTGGCAGTCAAGGTTGTTGATAGAAACTTGGCATAGCATTTTGTATGTATAGCAAATTGATTTTCTATTCGATTAGCTACGAGGGAAACAGCCACGAAAGGCATTTGCGTGCTGAGATCTTGAAATGCATTTGAAACACTTGAAGTCCCGTACGTACCTACTCGTAGATGTGGATGTGGCGTCACATAACATCAGTTGATCGAATCTTAGATGACTATAAATGCCTATTTCTTATCGTTAACAGTTTTCCTCAACCGCTTTGAGCTTGCGTGATCGTCCCACGAGATGTAACACCCACGTAAAAACTGTCCGTATTTTCCATTGGACAATTTTATGAAACCCAATAAAATCGGCCTTTATTCCAGTTGCAAAATATTATGTCACAATTGAGTTTTGAAAAGATAAAATGCCTCTCGTTAATTGGAAATTATCGGGATTCCCAATCCTCTACGCATTTTTAATGTTCTACGTTTTCCTTTCCTTTGGCGACAAGCGCCTGTCCTAGTTTGACATCTTCATTGCTTTACGATTCATAAAACGAATCCAATGAGAACTGCAGCCATTTTTAACTGCTTACCGACGTCTGTAGCTACAAACTGATACAAGAAGATCCAAAAGGATATGATAGATATATCAATTTGGCTGTCCAAAAGATGTTCCTCAGTTAGTCAACGAGGTCTGATACATGTTACATACTGTTTAAAATGTTTCCTAAAGGTTAAAGCTAGGTACTCACTGCGAGGGGGCCGGTGTAGGGACACGGAGGTGATGTCCTCTGCGGGGTCGCTCAGCGTCGCTGCCGTCACTCGCCTCCTCTGCACCGACGCTGCTCGACCCGCCCGCCGACCTACACAAAAAAACAGCTTATCTTCTTTTTCTTCTGCTCTCACATCGGCATGAACCATACAGTTAAACCAGTAAAGGTATGCGCTTCGGTAATTTTCGTCTTTCCGAGTTAGCACGAATGTCGCGCCATAGAGTAATCCCCCACAGAGTCCATGCTTCTAAGTTTTTTACTGCTGCGCTTTGTAGTCGTGCAGCTGTCATTGCGTGTTTATAAATATGAAGTTATCTCCTTCAGGTTACCTACTCCGGTCGCAGTTCGTCATTTCAGTTTTGAAAAGTTTTTGGATTTGCTTAGAGTTGTTAATCTATAATTTTGTAATCTGGGCAATACAAAATAGGCAAATACCTCCATGGTTGAAACAGCTCTATATTACAATCTCATCATCGCGCATTCGTATTTCCGAAGATAGCCGATGATTCCCAAAGCGCATACTTTTCTTCAGATATTTTGCAATATTTTGTTTACATTAATTATAGATTTTTATGTGAAGAAGATGCACCTAGAATAAAATTACTATAAAACAATAGTTAAAAAGAATGAAAAATTAAGCAATGACAGATAAATTAATTATGTGACAAATACATGGTGCTCACATATTTAGAAATTTAAAAGTAAACTTTTTTTAAAGTATACGATTTTCCTAAAATAATTTACATAATAAATCAGTATGTGAGTTAAAGTAATCACAGAATGTAAATCAATGTCATAATAAATTATATAATTAAATTAGCAACCAGTTTTATTTTGTCTAGAGCCTAGACTAGACTCTAGATTGTCCTATGGAGTAGGACCAGCATGTATCCAAGCATTCTCGTCTTGGTTACATAATACTCTAAATTTGTAATATGCATTTTTACAAAGTGTACTTTTTTATGAATTTTAAATTTTCTTCAATTTATTTGCAAAATATCATAAGGTATTTTGCTGTAACATTTAATCCAGTACCCCATAAAAGATGTATGTAATTTAGCTAATCTGCAAAATGGTTGATCTATTTTATCTTTTTTTCTAGTATTAAAATTATGTCTATCACTTAGTTTATTAAAAAGATGTACATTTTTTCTTACATACTTATATAATATTTCCATAAATGAATTGGCAAGGTACCGTCACAATATATTTTTTTAAATAGTTTCCCAAGATTCGCGGCGCCCGACGGCGACGTAGAATAAAAATGGGTCTGACAGCTCTCTTTTTAACCAACTTCAAAAAAAAGAGGAGGTTCTCAATTCGACAGCATCTTTTTTTTTTATGTGTGTTACCTCACAACTTTTTCTAGGTGAACCGATTTTGCTGATTCTTTTTTTATTTGAAAGCTGGTGCTTCACATGTGGTCCCATTTAAATTTGATCAAGTTCTGACTAGTAGTTTTTGAGTTATCCTTAATACTGTGTATTTTTTCCATTTGGTTTATATTGATGATGTTATAATAATTTCCTGTCACGGTTATTTACATATCAAGTAGTGGTATACGAATGTGTGTGGGGTAGGTACCACAACTAAAAAGTGAAAAATAAAAACTTTTTTACAAAATAACAAATAACTTTAATTTCGGAAGTCGGTGGCTAAAAACGAAACTACACAATGAAAGACACCGACTTCCGATATTAAAGTTATTTTTCACGTTTTTTAGTGTTTTTTTTAGGAAGTCGGTTGTGTTTTTGTAAAAAAGTTTTTAAGTATTGCCATTAGAGGCTATTAAATGTATAATAATTATGATAGCAAGTGTTTTTGATGTTAAATGCTAAGGCGGATCATACACTAGATACTCGTACAACGCGCCACGCGATGGGGCGCAGATAACGCAGGGGCGCGTTATCTGCGCCCCATCGCGTGGCGCGTGATTTTTATTAAAATTTTATAAAAACGCGTTTCCGCGCGGTGAGTTTGGCTCCGTTTCCCGCGCCACGTCGCGGGGCGCGTTTTAATGTGTGATCCTCCTTAGCTGTTGATTAGCTTTTAATCGTTCAAAGTGACGAGATGAAAATTTCGGTTTGGGTTCTTTTTTTACAATTCTGTAATCGATTACTACTTCCAATTTTATATACGGTCTACTTGACGATTTTTATGCGGGGCAACTGGGAGATGTAGGTTTATGCTAGTAGTATCCATAAAATAGGATTATTTATGAAGAGAGTATTGATTTGGATTATTGAAAGCTTGTGCTCTGAGTTCTTGGAATTTTCCAGACTATTGTACCTAACATTTTTATTGAATTCTTAATAAATATTTAAACGGTATCAGAGACTCAGAGCATAGGTAAAGAAAGACAAGTAGGCGATATAATAAGTACATAGCAATTAGATACATTAAGGGTGAAGCGCCAGGTTGCCCGCGAAATTCAAATTTTCTTACGTTTTTTGCAATTTGCAGGTCCGTGTCAGGTTGTATGTTGAACCAAATATGATTCGCGACCGTAACAAGTATATATTTACAGAATTATAATCATTAAAATCATCAATACAGCCCTCTAAGTTCATATTAAATCCTATTGATTTATATTTTATGAAATTGTCATTCAATAGGATTATATGAACTTGACTTTTTGCAATTTGCACTGACCTGCAAATTGCAAAAAACGTAAGAAAATTTTAATTTCGCGGGCAAGCTGGCGCTTCCCCCTTAATTCGCAATAGAGGACAGTCAGATGCCAAAAACTTTATCAAAACAAAAAACATCAAAAATAGAAATAATTAGCTTCAGATTGGATCAAACAAACAAAAATAATGGCCCAAAGGAAAATTTCACATTGATTGCCCAAACAAACGGAAACAATAATTCATGGCTAATAATTATTTGTTTATTTCGATGATAGCATCTGAATACAAAAACAAAGTAGCGTATAATTTCAGTCGATCGAACCATGACTTATTTCGGGCACTATTCACCAACTATGTATATTATCTAAAGATTTTAAAAGAGTAAGTAATTGTAGAGTTTCTTGTCCATTCTTCTCCATACGAAACTACCTTTTGGAAGTTGGAAGGGGCAACTAGAATCAATTCTATTTTGTTTTAAATGTTGACATTCAAAAGTACCTTTTATGTGCCTAATTGAAATAAATGATTTGACTTTGACATAAACCCATGCTGAAAATACGAGTAATACGTGGTTTATCAGCCATCAAGACTTGAAGACAGACTAAAAAGTGCCTGTCAAGTGGAACATTCTAGCAAACATCGAACAAAGTAGGAAAAGAAGCAAGTTGTGAGGAGACAAGTGGGTCGCTCTACTTGCGAGACGGAACACAAAAGACACGATGTGAGCATCAACATACAGATATATACAGCGTGTATCAGAAAGTTGTGGTATTTAAGGGCGTGTACAAACCACCAAACAATTTTTTTTTTTCAGTTTGATGGTCGTTACGACACCCTTAAATATGACCACACCTTTTTGATATATGCTGTAGATGACACACGAAATACATCAAACCACGATAAGAAAGGCCCGACTTACGTTTCCAAATCAGAGACACTTGACATTTTTTAATTTTCTTTTGGATACGAAATTACCCAAAATACACTAAACGGAATTTTGTCACAGCGAAGTTAGCCCAAATGTACACTCAATGGAGATTTATCACTACGCAATTATTCCGAAAACAGTAAAAGAAGATTTTTAATACTATAGAATTAGCTCGAATACACTAAAAATATAATTTCAATACTTTGGAATCAGCCCGAATATACAAAATAGAGACTTATAACAAAATAAAATAGGCCAAATACACTAAACGGTTGCCACACATGTTAATCCTTTGGCTTCATGGAAAATACTGAAATTCAGGAAAAGGTTAACCAGGAAGCTAATCCCAAATTAGTTAGGGAAAATAATGGTTTATCAAGACCTAATTAATAATTGCGTATATATGAAGATAACCTTAATTAAGTTGATTGCCAATAAAGGCAAACAGGCGCGATGCCACAGCGCGACGAGACTTTAGTAGAGCAATTTATATGAAAAATTCATGGAAATTGTTCTACAAGTGTGGCGTTGCGTGTGTGTGCGAGAGTGTCTGTCTGTCATACAAATGGTTTTCCGTAAAATAATAATCCGATAATTATAGGTTTAATCCAGTTTGTTTTCATAAACTTACTGAAGATGACGGGCCTGCGAAGATTATTGTCTTAAAATTATAAACAAATGAAAAGGAAAGTCTTTTTCATAAGATTCTATCATCAACGTGTAGGTACATGAAAAAGAAAACCGGCCAAGTACGTGTTGGACCACGCACAATGAAGGGTCAGTAGTTGGACGAATTTAGCCCAAGAACAAACTTAACATTGTAGTTGAAAAAAAATGTTCACCCATACATTCTAAGTGCAAATGTAAGTTGGTCGACTATTACTCGTTAACTTGTAAAATCTACTTAGCTGTGATAGTTTTCCTTTTAACTTCGTTATATGTAGGTACTACTGCCGCGATTTCTGTCACCTATCCAAAAACAACCATTTCGCTGGGAGGGGGTGGACACTTGCTTCTTACAAAAATTTGCACTTTAGAGCTGAATATTTCGCAAACGCATCCCTGAATCGGCTTATTTAACGATAACAAGGGACAGACGAGAAAAAAGTCACCCACACCTTACGTGTAGGGGAGGGGGGAGGGGTAGGGGGAGGGGGTTAAAAATAATATAATATAAATAAAATTAAAGATTTTATTTTACCGCTTTGTTGGCGTGATTAATATGAATAGCCATGCCAAATTACAGCTTACTAGTACTAAGAGTCTCAGAGCTAAGCCGCGGACAGACAGACAGACAGACCGACCGACACTGGCGAAACTGTAAGGGTTCCTTGTTGACTACGGTACCCCAAAAATAGTTGTGCTGAAAGTTAAAAATCTGTTGATTTATTAAATAGTGTTTACAAGATCAGTTTCATAATAAACATCATTATTTATCAGCTCATACTAACATTAAAAGCGTGCTAATTAACAGTAAGACAAAGTACTTATGTAAGTAGGTTAGTGCAGCTAAAGACAAAGGGAACAAGGAGCAGATTTACAGTTCATTTTTCCTTACATGTCATATTTGGTAAACAAGGTATATAAACCACAAATTTTCGAATAAAGAACACGCTTAGGATCATGTTTGAATGCCTTTATCTTTATAAGAAACACATATTATGGCATAAATGATAAATGATTTTAATTCTGTAAGTTGTTGTTGTTGTTGTAGTTGTTGAACAAACACTTTTACACTTCAATCATATTTTAATAAAAACTAGACGAGGTTGGCGTTTCCTATCTGACTACTCTGAGAAGAAAGGCCGAAACAAATTCAGAGAAGTCCAGACATAATCTTGGTCAGATCATGTGAAGACCATGTAGATTTGTGTCTGAAATGGTCTTTTGAATAAAAACCACACAGATTGAGTGGACCCCTCCAGTCAGTGCACGCATTTGTCAGTAATCGTGCAGCTCAACTCATAAATACACGAAGCTGGTATATTTAGGTACTTCGTGTACGTACAGCATAATAACTGCTTCGAATGAACCGTTTGAACAAATCGAACTTAACAAAGTACAAAACGTCATTGATTGTTTACCAAATGGGACAAGTAAAGAAGAACACACTATACAGCGTAACTACTCTATATCTATACACACAGTAAGGCATGCACATGCTTTTACTCGGTACCTTCGCATTATAAGCTCTCAAAAAGCCGCAAGCAGGCACTAAGTCTTGGTTATATGGTAAGGGATATACTTGTCACACGCCATGCCGAAACCTAGAAATAATAAGGGCATGAATGGCGGAATAGGCTGGCTGCAGACATGACAGTTCTGACCAGGGCCGGCAGTCTCGACATTACATAGCGACAAAAATCTGTCGCTAAGTCGTATCGATGTCAAATTCCTTTAATAGATTTTGAACTTTATTTCTAAAGTATAAGGTTGAAAATCTATTAAAGAAATTTGACATCGATAGGACTTAAAGACCGATTTTTGTCGGTATCTATGTCGAGACTGCCGGCCCAGCACGCTAATTGCGGAACACACTTCGAAAGCACAATTCGAAGGATTAAAAAAATCCTAATCCATTGCTTCTTATGTTTTAAAAATTCGTCTGCTGGTCAACGTAAATGACGCAATTGATGTTGTTGAATCGTCAAAATGGTATCGGCATTGTAAGTGAGTTACGCAAATACCGCGCAGGCCAGGGGGTCTCTGTAGGTGCAGGAAGTTTTTGTTCTAAGAAAATCAGTTGGATAAACTTTTTCGCCCCTTTCACTTATTAAATATGACTACCCGTTCTGAATTCTGATTGTCTGTTTTATGATGATAGTTATGATATGGTTATTTTTGTATGTCGTATAAATGACCAATGATCACTAAATTAATGTGTACATTAACTAGTTTTGTGTAGCAGGTCAAGCTACACGAAACTGTCAAACTTCTCCAAACGTTTTTAAACCTTAATTTGTTGCTGCTTAAAGTTCAAAATTGAATGAGAAAATCTGACAGTTTGTGGTTGATGTGCTGGCAACGGTACATACAACTGCCATGTTATCTTTCCACACCCTCGGGAGACTGATAGAGAAGGTGGTGCTACTGTGGTAGTAAGTTATTAATTCCGCATTTGTGTCTAATATACCGGGTCAAATTAAATTAGCTAGCGAAACTCCGCAGACGTGATGGGTATCGATATCTGAACATGATAAAACATATTTTCTCAACTCATACTTTAAGTAACAACACTAGTAGCAGTCGTTGACACCTAAAAAAACATTTTTTTTTTCTTATTTCGTGTTTATGTATCGATACCCATCACGTCTGTGGAGTTTCGCTAGCTCATTTAATTTGACCCTGTATAAATAATACAGCACTTACAATGATTATAATAAGTATTATTATCCACCATCGCTTATAATAATATGATTTTAAAAGCATTATCCCAAGATCCTCGATACTCAGACAATATTTTTTATGATAGTTAAGTTGCCTACGAGTATCTATAGGAATAGGAATACGGTGATTGATTGCCCGCGTGTTTACGAGCTATCGATGTTCCCTTCATACACGTAGTAGAATACTATCAGTAGGCGAAACCGATCGATTTTTTATAAAGTCAAATTTTAGGAACGGTATTTTGGTCGGATTTTTATCATAGACTAGCTTCCGCCCGCGGCTTCGTCCGCGTTAAATTTCTTGTTTTAACATAAAATATCCTATAACACTCAGCAATACTATAGCTTTTCATGAGTGAAAGAATTTTCGGAATCGGATGAGCAGTTCCGCTGATTACCCCCTATATAAAAACTCACAAATTTTACCTCTTTGTAATATTCGTATAGATTAGTAAAGGTAGGTTTATCTGCAGCCAGCCCAAAGCTTCTATTAGATACATAATATAAATTATAACATTGTAACCTACTACGATGTTAATTAGACAAATACTTAATTACAAGATGCCATCATGAATCCATAATGAATTACTGCATTTAATAAATTTATCCGAGTCAGCGACTTTCCTCAAGTTGTTTTTAGTATTTAGTCCGAATTCTGGCTTTTCTAGGTACTTATATAATGTAAATAAATAAAATATGACAAGCTTTAAAGAATTGCACTTAACAATTTATTTTCTAGTATTAATAAATAATTAATGACTTGAAGGTTATCTAAGACAATATCTTGAGGGAAATCACTTTCCTGGTTTTATTGTGAGTATTACAAAATAATTTAGGTACTTTTTGAATCCTTTATTTAGACATTTTTATACGGAAAACATTAACAACAAACACAAAATAAATGTATTTTCTTTTCTATAGTTATTCTGATCTGACTACGAAATCTTCCAGACAAGGAAGTGTAAGAGCCAAGTTTAAAAATATTTTTAAATTAAAATATATTCACTAAAACTTACCGAAATATTCTCTTCAGCCGACTAATGACTTGGTATTTTATATACACGTTTCTCACACAATATTATGCTATGGGCACACTTGCGTACATTTGTACATAGTTCAAATCACTTTTGGTTCGAATAAGCCGATTCCATTATGCTGATTAATTTTACTGTACAAGATACCTGTGGCGTGTTAATGTAAATGAATTAATATTTTCGTTCATGCTTTTATTTTATAAAAACTTTGCCTTCAGAATATTTTTGAGTCTTTATAAGTCCAGTGGGGTAATTGGCACATACAATGGCAATCGCTCAGAATGCTTTTCATTTTGTCATCCGTTGCTTCATAGGTTTCAAATTCGTCTGCTCAATAACGTAAATAACGAAATGAACGTGCCTGAACTTTTAAGCTATTGCATAGCTTTTATCGCGGGCTTTGAGCGCTGCGACCGAATCAAGAAATTCCGTAACGAAAATAAAACCTAACACCCCCCACTCCGCCTACCATGTAGCTCGGCCGAGCGTTCGCTTAACGTGTATGTATATGGTACGACTGTACTTGAATTAATATCAAAGAAAAAAAAATACTGCATAAATAAATAATTATAATTGCATAAGTTGATAAAAAATGCTATGCAATAGCTTTACCGCGGCAGTCCCCGAGTGCCACACGTGTTTTTTTTTATTCTTGTACCTGAACGATCTAAAAGAAAGGTATTGTGATCAATTGCCATTTTATGTGTGTTACGCAGTTATCCCGCAAGATGTTTATTGTTGATTAATTCATAATGCCTAACCTAGATTTTATTTTGGGGAATATGAATGTAGCACGTCTGTTTTAACATAAACATTATGTATTGTTATTTGTTATCAACAATATTTTAGTGCCAGATTCTGATAACACGTTGTTATTTTTGGCAAGTAAAAATAACCCATCAGTAATTAAATATCACTTAACGAGCAAAAACTTGCCAATTTTTTGTGAGTTTGTTAACGTAACTTCTTTTTAAGTTTAGATTTTGCAGTTTATTTCAATGATTTTAAAAATAACTGTGAGCATATAGGTTGACTTTATTCGTGATTAAAATTATGGTAACTTAACACTGTTTCAGCATCATAAGTAATACAAAACCTATGACTGAATAGGAACAATTAAAAACATTAACATCATTTGCAACTTGGCGGAAATTCTCATGGAGTTATTTTCCGTAATTCCTGTAAATATGAACTGTTTGTAATTCCATATTAAATGCAATATAAAGCATCCATTTTGTGAACTAGATAACGGAAGACGAACATAGTAGACCGATAGAGTTACAGTTAGACAGTCAGAGATGACTTACAATTTCATTGGATTACATGCAATGACACGATACATTCAATTTCACATTTTATTTCAATATTCACGGGTCTCGTGCGAACTCGATCGAAAAAAAATAAGTTTTGGTGTTCGAAATTGACTGTGTAATTTTTTAATATATTTTTTAAAATATCGATCATTTACTAGAAATAAGAAATTATAAAAAAAAATCCTCCTATTAAGTGGGTGCTCAGCATTTAATAGAGCAAAACAATTTTTTTTAAGAATAATCTAGGTATATAGTATTTTTACACCCTTAATAACTGAAAGTTTATTTTTCTATGACAGAAGATTATTCAATTCACGTCTATCCACAAGTTCCATAGAGGAAGCCTTTTCTGTAGGATATTAATTTCATAATATTGTGTTGTGTAATGAGGAGAATACGGAAGTTATTATGACCAATACAATTTTAAACAATATATGTAGGTTATTTAACTTCAGAATTTGTTACAGGAAAAAAATAACTGTTACGTAAATAATCTCTGATATTCCTTATGCATTAATTATTACTGGAAATATAAGTCACTATGAGGAAATTAAAAGTAAATAATGTGATGTCGCATTTCGGTCTGGTATTATTTAGTTACTTACCTACCTGTAATTTTGTAATTATTTATTCTATGAACAAATTACAGTGCAAATTAACCTTATTGTGACCGATGTTTAATATTTTTCGATACACTTAGTTATTTTTAAGCAGCAATAATAATTATGAATGTGTGGATTGTGAAAGTCAAGGCAAACCCTATTTTATTTTAAGACATCTCTTAATTATGAATTGGCCATGGATGACCGGTTAATTAGGTAAAAATGGACCTTCGTTTAAATTTTCATAAAAATGCATTTAATTTTAAACCAGATTTTTTTAAACGCTGAAACCATACCGTCAAAGCTTTAAATGATAAATAAAAACGCCTAAAACCAATAAATTAACGCACTAAAACCAGACGCATCCAATTACAGACTTTATAGGAAATTTTACAATTCATATAGGGAATTTTACAATTCACAATGTCACCACACGGAATCACTGAAACACACGTTATTTTGTTTGTAAAACCACAGTTTTCTGTGATAACACGAGGAGGTATCACTGATATTATGTTAATATTACGTATTTTGTACAGACTACACAAAACAGGCAGTGCAAACTGTCCATCCACTCTCTACCACAAGCTGTCATCTGGCGTTTCCCCCTATTCGAGCAAAACACACCCTTAGCTCCATTAACTTAAAGTTTAAGCTTGCATGTTCGTGTACCGAACCTAGGGAAACATGCGCAGTGGTGCATTGCGCACAATATTGATTGCAATCATATGTATGATAGAAAATATGGCGGAAAATTTGATTTCGTTTTGGTTTTTATTGTCAATTTACATGGATATAACTCTAGGGTTATTTATGGCCGTTTATAGGCAGCGGATCCTGCCTAAAATAATAAAATTAACTACGAAGTTTTAGTTAACGATGCATTTATTCACCGCATTTTTTACATAATGTTAGCCGAAATATTATTTGTAATGTAAATAAAGTGAAGTCTTTTAATTGTAAGTCAATAAAATCCTATTGTAAATACCAATGAAAGTAAGGTAATTATTTATATTCGGTTTCCTTTGAAAGCTCGGTTGCAAAAAAATAAATAAAGCAGTCTTTCCTGCAGACATGTTTGTCGTGGAAAAATGTTACGAGAGAATTTTACGTTTTAATAAGTTTTATCTGAAAGTTTATTTTTTATAGGGTTTTGTTTATTTTCCTAGAACTAAGCTGTCTCTAGTTAAGTACTTATCAGGATTTTGTATTATTATTATTAAAAGTATTTGTGTACGAGCACAATGCAATGTCAATTATGATACGCGTATGGAATTAATAAAAAACTATTTTTGTAAAAAAGTTGCTGGTACGTCACAGGCAGGAGTCAATATTCTGAATGAATATGTCAGGTTTCAGCCATTCCAATCTGTTTTTTTAGACTGAGTATCTATCTTCTAATTTCTGAAACACGAAATATTTTTTTAGTCTTGTACATACCTACCTGAGTACAATCTCTATCTAGTATAATCTCTATCTCTACATCTTAGTATAAAACAAAGTCACTTCCCGCGTCTATACACTTAGATGTTTTAAACTTCGCAACGGATTTTAATGCGGTTTTCATCAATATACAGAGTGATTCAAGAGGAAGGTTTATATGTATAATACCTGCATATTATAGTAGAGCAAATCCGAGAATTTCAAGGATTTTTAATGTGATGTAGAAAACATATTTTTGTGCGCTTACATTGCAAACGTTGGCTAAACCTTACGAAATAGATCAAAATAATGTATTACGGAGTTGTATATCTTAAAAAGATCTACAAAAAAGTCCGGGAAGGTATATGTTTATCTCCTAAGGATAACCCACAGTAACCATTCATATCTTTTACATATTACACAAAAATAATGGGTTATTTACGAAGCTATTTTAAACAATACAGTATTATTCCTTATCCAATTAAATACGTTAGATACGTTGTGCATTTAATGCAGATCAAAATTGCCCCTTACAGCATATAATTAAAATGAATATATGTCACAGATTTAAAAGTGTACGTCTAACAACGGGGTAGATATAGACCACTTTGGGTATCATTGGGTAGTCATATTTAAGGTCCAAACAGCACAGCAGCAGCAGGTGAAAACAGCTGAAAACATTGTATATAAAGATATCCTGTAGTATAGTCTAATAATAATAACATTATTAACGACTCCACACTGACCTACACTGAATAACACTGATCTACTTTGCACCCGTGCGAAGCCGGAGCGGGTCGCTAGTTAGTCAATAAATTGCAAAATAAAATGATTTGATACTGTTTTATTTTTGATAGCTAGAAAGAACGTACGTTAATATATATACGCATAGAGCTCGAAAGATAATTTTCAAGTAAGTTCTTAGAAGTTTACCGCTGCAACGATTAGCTAATAGGTACCTTCTTGTAATTACGTAGATACAAATTGATATTTTCAATCAACTTAATTATTTTATTGCATTCAGTTATATCTTAGAGTGCTATTTATCTACACGTGCACCATTATCACTTTTTATAAGGGTACCTACGTACGTATATCATGACGTAGGCACCTATGTACATTAAAGTACTTAAGTGATAAATTAAAAACATGAAGGACACAATACATACATAATTATGTAGGTACGCACGACTACATATCAAGCTATACATTTCTAGTGTAAGCTGACTTCTAATTGTACGAAAAGCCTATGCAATGCGAAACAAAACTAAAAATGTATAGCTTAGCTTGATACTCGTATGTAGCCATGTGTACATTATGGTTACTTATTACCAAGGAACCAAGAAAAAGTTACAAAATATTGTTTTGAGAAGTTTTCAGAAAGGCCTTTGCAAAATTTATAAGCTTTTAACACATACATAGGTATTAAGTAGCTCATCATCTGCCTAGCTTTTTCTCAACTATGCAAGTGGGGTCAGCTTCCAGTCCTACCGGATGTAGCTAAATACCCGTATTTTATATGGAGCGACTGCCTATCTGACCTCCACAACCCAGTTACCCACTGAGAACACGATATCCCTTGCTAAGACTGGTTCGGCCTTCTGACTGCGCGTAACGACTGTTAAAGATCTACAAATGACAACCGGGACTAACTGCTTAACGTGATGTGGCACGTAGGGGTCCCGATATGTAATGGACGGTCACCCATTCTCGGACCGACCGCGGCAAGCGTAGCTTAATCTTCGATCGGCCCGGGCGGCTGTTATTATTTAGCCACGAACCCTTCTCACCCATTAGTAGGTACCTAGTATAAAATATAACTAGTCAGCAGGTTGGTCAGGTTGGTAGCGGGGAAGCGGGATCGGAAGAGGGCTGATCCTGCTCGGAGGAGGCGTCGGGGTGGCAACCGACTTGGCGCCTAATACGCCGAAACCCACTTACCAATCAAGGTAGGTGGACCTTTGCGGTCGCGGGCGTAAAGAGTGGTGACTTTGTCCGCTCACCGAGTGATCCCAGGGAAGACGGTGGCACAGTGGTCACGTGCTGCCGTGCATAGCAAGATTCAGGAGAGGCCCCTTTACAGTCTCCCCAGGGATGTGCCTTACAGGCGCAGGCGTTGCACAGGGGGGGTTCCGAAATTGGTATTTTAAGAGGAACCGGGACCCCCACTATGGGCTGATGGTGATCACCTGGTTGGTTTTAGTGAGGTAAAAATCCCAGACTCCTCGACCTCCCTCCCCGGAAGTTGGGTCCTTTTGAAGGTTTCCCCCAGGAAAAAAAAAAAGTTGGTAGCGGGGGTGACTGCCCAGGCTACGTCGTACGTTATCATCACCTGCCTCGCCTTCTCCCAACTATTTTAAGGGCCTTCTTCCAGTCTAACCGGATGCAGCTGAATACCAGTATTTTACGCTGAGTGACTGCCTATCTGACCTCCACAACCTAGATACTGGGTGACACGATACCCCTTGGTAAGACTGGTTGTCAGACTTTCGGGCTTCAAGGGTGCGTCGTACTTAAGGGGACTACAGGACCTAAATGCAAATTTTATAATGCCTAAAAGTATATGATCCACTGCAGTAAACTAAATCAGAAAAATATATGATCTTCTTCAGGGTATAGACTAGTTAGATAGTGTGTTGAAAACTTTATACAACTAATATATAATAGAATAGAATATAATAGAAAAAAATCACGAAGATGCCTCTAAAAATTTATTTTAACGATTAAAAACCATACTAATATACATGCAATCATTCTGATTTTTTGTCAGATTATTCTACAAGCAACATATTAACGTAATAGTGTTTTAATTTTTTTGTCCAATCAATAGTTTTTTTTGTAAATAGATAATTGCTTCATATTTTGCAATCAATTACCAGCGTTGCGCCATCGCGTTTCTCTTTCTTTTCTATGCAGTCCGACAGTGACCACGCTTTAGCTGTTGTAAGCCTCTTAAAGGTTCGAATATATATTCGCTTTCATCTCTTTTAATGTAGGCACTAGATATTCTGTAGTCAATCGATGCCATGATACCCACGCAAGAGTCGATATATCTAAATACTAAGTGTAGTGTATATGCATGTGGTAATTGAAATCAACTTGATCTCGTCGCCATTACAGGAAAGGTCAAGGTAAACAGTAACGTGTTGCACTTATTTATATACTTACATATGTACGTAGACGTACTAATTGTACGAATAAGAGTGTTATGTGTATTAATTTCTCTAAAAGTCCTGTGGATTTTAGCAGACACGACGCCTTTTGGAAGGGAACTGTTAGATTCTTTTCCATGTTCTACGACAACCAGAAATGAGTGTCGTGGGAAACCACATGGAAATAAGATTAAATTAATGGTTCTCGCTATAATGCAGAATTGTTTTGACATACTATCTAAGTTCGCTTTGCTTTTCAGATATTATTGTATAAAATAAAAAACAGGAAGCTGAACTTTAGCTTCAATTTATGGCAGGTATTGGTAATATTTACGTTTCTGATCATGGCAACCTTCGCCTTCAGCGTCCGGCTTCTCGCAACCTACAAAGCTCTTTTTTTCCTTTGTTGTTCCACTAACTGCAAAGGTTCCCTTTTCTCCGTTCCATTCCTCTCAATTTTGGGCAAGTGCAAAAGTTGTATGTCGTGTTAAAAAATGATCAGAGCTAGTAGATATTGTCACTCGTGAAACTATTAATAGGTACTCCCATGTAGGTAGTAAGCGCCAATTTACCTACTTCAGTCAGTAAACTTACGTTTTATTTTATTACCGTACTTGAATTTCAAAATACAGTTTTGTCAATTAAGAGGCTGACAACAGCTAAAGCGCGGTCACTGTCGGACTGCCTATAAAAGAAAGAGAAGCGCGATGACACAACGCTGGTAATTTATTGCAAAATATGAAGCAATTATCGATTTACAAAAATCTATTGATTGGACTAAAAAATTAAAACACTATTACGTTAATTTGTTGCTTGTAGAATAATCTGACAAAAAATCAGAATGATTGCATGTATAGTATGGTTCTTAATCGTTAAAAGAAATTTTTAGAGGTATATTCGTGTTTTTTTTTGTCGTATCGAATTAGTTGTATTATGTTTTCAAAACACTATCTAACTAGGATATATCCTGAAGAATATCATATATTTATCTGATTTTGTTTATTTCAGTATATCATATACTTTTAGGCATTATAAAACTTGCGTTTAGGTCCTGTAGTCCCATTAACGCGATAGCCTTTAGCCCCATTGACATATAAACCTATATCTCAATGTTTAGCCCCCAAGCCCAACTCTTTTGACAGTCTACGTCACCTGGGTGGGGGGTCGCAGCTCTGAACTGTTTACCAGTTATTTGTGTTATTCAGTCAATACAGGAACACAGCTTCATGTATAAGAACAAAACTATTAAAGTATTTTATTCTTAGGACTTTTATTTATTTAGATCCTAGAATTAAATATTACGCTTTTACAATCGTCCATCTTCATTAGTTTTCATGCAGTGAAAGAATTCTTATGTTTGGCATAGTAGAGCAATTTTATTTGAAAGCTCACGCTTAAATAGAGTTGACAGATCTATTAAAAAGAACAATATTTTAAATTTTGAAAATTTCTTTAATACTTTGCCAACTTTTCAGCTCTCAGGTGCATATTTAGATATTCTTTTGACAAAAAATTCTAATAGAAAGAAGCTAAATTGTATCCGGTGGTGATTGTGACTGTGGTAGAAACCACTACATCCTGCAATGTTTGGCATCAGATAAAACGTGCCGAAGTCACGTAGTCACAAGTCACACACCCGCCGCGGCGACTCCGCAGTCACAACAAGACTGTCTCCCATTCAAAATTAGATTAGTAAGAGCACAGGCAAAAGAAAGATACCACCTGGATAAGCCAGTAACTGTCAAAGTAACTCACGTGATAAAAAGCGTGGGCACGTCATTTGACTCCTTGCCAATAGTCTGCAGCGAGCGACGAGGGGACACCGCTTGGATGTGCAGGTACGCCAAGTCTGGACCTGGTGGGAGGAAGAATTTATGAAGTTAATGTGGACTCGTCATTGACAATGTAAACGGGTAGAGGCGCGAAAATGTGACGCGAAAGAGTAAGTGGGGTGTGTGCCATGTGAATTGTGGTAAAAGTTCACTGAAGATGAACTTTTAATCCAATTCGCATGGTCGTTTCAAAGTTTCATTCCAGTTGCAGTAGATAAGATAGTTTTGTTTACCTAATCATCTAATAGAAAGTTATTAAAGCCTATTTCATATTTTTTTAAAGGTGGGCCGCTTCTCCACATTAGAATAATTAGTTCAAAGTGCCTACTAGCTGTCTGATTGCCACTTGCAGGAACCCAAGTGACAAATTCTGTAGCAAGTGTTTGTTTAAACTTTCAAGTTACTGCAGGCGAGTCTGTTAGTTTTCTTGCATGTGTGGAAATGTGGCACCTATTGTGTATACCTACTAGAGTCACAAGTGTTTCACAAAGGCTTCACAGTATTTGATAATTTTGGATTATTTTATTCTTCCTGATAGGTACGATAGGCATTATCTATAAATCTCTTCTTTTCAGATTACCGAAAACTTTAACATTTACGAGTATTTACTTGTAAATGTAAAACGTCTACCTACGTGGGCGGAGTTGGACCATTTTTTGAGTAGGTGGTAGTTCATTATTTACTTGACTGTCGAAATAGGCAGATTACAGTGGATTTCCCGAATCAGTTTCAGGGGAAAAACACACGGAGAGAGGCGGATATCTAAAACGGTAGGTTAAAATGTAAACAAAATGCCTGGACATAATTATGATTAT